>CM046876.1:646647700-649047700 GCA_025667525.1 Glebionis coronaria
GTTTACCCCTATATTTCTCTTAATATCATCTTAAATCTCTCTCATTTAAAACCTCCATAACTTCTATCATCAACAGCAAGCTAATCCGACCATCCACGAATCCGATCTTGTTTTTGTAAGAATAGAATTTAGCTTCTATTTAGTCGTATTTTCGAGCTTTATTAGACCTCCAACCTGAAAACATTAACCGCCAACGGGTTCTAGGTAACCTGTAACCGCCGCCACCAACAACCGGAGTCACATCTCAACGGCTCATCTATTGTATCAATTATTTTATATTTTGGTTGTGTATGAATAGGTGGTTTACGAGTCGAGTGCGGTGAGGCTCAAGTTTACCCTGGTGTATGAGTACGTGGGTCTAAGAGTTGGTTGTGTATGAGTCGGTGGTTTACGAGTCGTGTGTGGTGAGGCTCGATTACACCATGGTGTACCAGTTGGTTATGTATGAGTCGGTGGTTTATAAGTCGTGTGTAGCGAGGCTCGAGTACACCATATATGGTGTACGATTTCGTGGTGTACGTGCTGGTGGTGTATGAGTCGGTTTATAAGTTGTGTGTGGCGAAGCTCGAGTTTATTATGGTGTACGATTTTTGTGATGTACGAGTTAGTGGTGTATCAGTTAGCGGTGTTGGTGGTTTATGAGTCTTGTGTGAAACGAGGCTCGAGTGTACCATCGTGTACGAGTTCACCATGTTTTGTCTTCATCAAATGGGTTTCTTCATCAGATTATCACATTGTCATGCACATGATGCATTAGTTTTGTTTCAATAGAATTTGTCATACACGTGATACATGATAAGTTAAATGTATCAACGTTTGACATGCATGGAAAGAAGTTATGTATCTTCTATTTTCATGTGGTTAATAAAAACGAGTGATACATTTTCTAGTTATCGTATAATTATTTGTTGCATATTTTGTTAAAATATCAGTCGTAGCATTTTACGGTGTAATACTTCAAAAAAAAGTATTTTACGGTGTACATCTGTAAAACCCGCATGCTTTTACCATGAATAGTACCTTTAAGATCGTACGTACTAGATTAAAACTTTCCTAATATAGCATGATTACGATTACGTGTTAGGATTTTATGTATTACGTACGTGTTAGAACACGATAAATATTTACTACGCACGAGCACGTAATAATTATTTGACAATAATTAATCACGAACATGCGATCATGAAATCATGAACGTAATTAAAACACGAACTATTATTAATTACGTATATATATTTATTACGAGCGTAAATAAATATATTAGATCACGATAATTACGTAACGAGAACACTTAAAACGCGAACACAAATAATCACGAACGAATAACTTAACATCGAGACACGGAAAAAGGTACGGGTACCCCATGTGGGCCCCCCTACCCGCGGCTACAAGGAACAAATGGGCCAAGCCCATTTGTAATTTTTACTAAAGGGGTTAAAGGATTTTTACACTACTCATTTTACAATTACCGAAGATTTTAGCAAAAACCTAAAACCATCCTCTCTTTTTTTTTGGCCGCCACCCTCAAAACACCACAAGGAGGTGTTTGTTGATCTTGGATCTTGGAATATTAGTTGGTGATGACGTATAGTCCCCAGCCGGGTCAGGAGCCTGGCCCACGGGTACTACCCGTATCCGGCCCATCACAGATGGGTGGGAATAATGTCATTTAAGCTTATGGGCTTGGATGAACAGTAACCGCACACACGCGTGCGGCCCACGGCCCGACATGGCTGGTACAGGTTAGACAGAATCATATTCTATCTTTGAATATGATTCATCCTAAAGAAGAGGATATTCACTCACCATAATTAGAAGATAACAATCAATCTAATTCTGGTGCTTATCCCTTCCTTGGGGCCGAAGTATCAGTGACAGCCCACTAGGGTCTCACTGCCTATAAAGGAACCCCCAAGGGTTCCACAAAGGTATTACGTCCTATACTCTCAACTCACATAAAACCCTAACCGATTACTTACTCTCACGCTGGAGTCTAATCGTGGGAAACAGTCCCACGGTAAGCCTAACGCGTGTTGTTTAGTGTGCAGGATCCCAACCAAACAGTTCACTTGGTGTAGGAGCCGGAGCCCAGCCAACCCGAATTAAGCCTAATTCGGGTCTAGCAAGGATCACCCAACTTTTGCATCAACAAGTTGGCGCCATCCGTTGGACCCATTACACTAAGCTAGAGCGAAACCTCATCTTGAATTTCCAATGACGAAGGGGCATCCGCAAGCTAATCTCAGGAACACAAATCTTGGAAATCGAAAGTCCCAAGGGGAAGGGATACTCATCCCCAATCAATCCTCTAGCCGCCCAGCGGGCGGACCTGGTAACCGTGGTGGTTTTTAGTCCATGGGGGTGAAGAGCACGATCTCCATAACACCCCCACCTACTTCAACCCTGGATAACCCTGACCCAGGGAGTGCGCCCAATCCTCCTAACAAGGAGCCGCTTAGACCATCGATTGAGGAGGAAGTAGAAGTCCAACCACTCAGCGAGGAGGATCTCACTCGAGTTCTCACACAGAACTTTGATAGGATCGTCCTAGGGATTGCATAAAGGTTGAATCTAGGGAGGAACCTCCAATCTAGGCTCAACTTTGGCAATACCGGACCAATCACCTATTCCCAAAATCAGAGGAAAAGGAAAACCCGGCCTCAGGAGCAGAGCATCTTTGAGGAAAATCCTCAACCTAGGAATGTGTTCGAGCGCATAGGAGATCGCCTCATACAGGAACTAACGCAGTCTCGAGAAAGGGGAGAGAAGTCCGACGGTTCACCCGAGCGACCAGATCGAGAGATGACCAGAGCCGCTCGCCGCACAAGTGTGTGGGATAGGATGAACACGAGGAAGAAGGCTCCTGGCTCTTCTCAAAAGAGTGGTCCCCACCCAAGGGATGGGGCACCACCCCCGTCTCCGGATCCATTAGGAGAGGACTCGAATGACCATCCGCCCAAGCGTCGCCGACCTAGGCGTACCCCTCCACCACCACTAAACAATGATGAGTATTATGGTGGCCCCTATTATCGAGAGGCAGAAGCGGAGGATCTTTCCCGCCCGTGGTGTGACCCATGGGATGACCCTAGGCTCACTCGACCATGGGCGGATCCCAGGGAAGACCCATTCACTCTCCGTATATGGAACTACTCCGAGGACACAAAACGTCGCATGCCGACGTGTGTCAAGACCTATGATGGAACTGGTGATCCGGATGATCACCTCAAAATATTTGACACACAGGCTAAAATTGAGCGATGGCCCATGCCTATATGGTGCCAAATGTTCAATTCAACCTTGATCGGCAATGCCCGTGACTGGTTTGAGGGACTCCCTCCATGAAGCATTGATAGTTTCACGGAACTACGCACTGCGTTCAAGAATAATTATACTCAGCGGAAGAAGTATAATAGGGATCCGGTCTCATTGGCAACTGTCAAACAACGGCCGGGGGAGTCCACAGAAGCCTTCACTGAACGCTTCAATGACGAATGCACGCGCACAAAGACAATGCCGGAACTCCTGAAAATCTCTGACTATATGCACGCCATAACAGACAGGGAATTGATCAGGCGTCTCAATGACAAGCGTCCAGAGAGATATGATGACCTCATGGAAAGGGTTAGAAATTTCATAGAGGGAGAAACAGCGGTGGCCGCGGCTTACCCTTCCAAAGGAAACGGCTACCGGTCAAACGACCAGTCCCGGAGACAGTCGGGCGGTCAAAGCAATCAGAACAATAGAAGGGCCTCAAACTATAAGAGCCAAAACAAAGGAGGACGACCGAACGATAAGTTTACCCCCCTAAAGATGTCCTACCGGGAGATCTTGCTGACGGAAGGGGCAATTTTTCCGAGGCCTCCCCCAATGACAACTCCGCCGGACCGTCGGCAAGGAAATCGCTTCTGCGAGTTCCATAATGACAAGGGCCATGGTACGGAGGAGTGTATCCAGCTCAAGAAGCACATTAAGTCACTAATCAAATCAGGTAAACTCAAGCATTTGGTTAAGGATTGGAAGGATGGAAAAGACAACAAGAAGTATGACAAGAAGGATCCCCAAAAGGACAAACCTTCGACCATATACATGATCCAATCCAGACAACACCGCACTAGGCAGAAAATTGGTCAAAGATTTTCACGCGGCAGGGAAATCTCATTCCCTCCCATCACAGCAAGCGATGTGATTGATGCGCCTCTCACTATTGAGATAAGCATTGGAACACACAATGTTCGTCGCATGTATGTGGACGGAGGGTCATCGGCAGAAGTACTGTACGAACACTGTTTTGTGCAGTTACGGCCAGAAATAAGAAGCCAATTAGTACCCGGCCACGACACCGCTCACTGGCTTTAGTGGAGACACCATCTGGCCGATAGGGCAACTACGTCTGCTTGTAACCATTGTGAATGAGGAACACTCCACTACGGCGTGGATGAACTTCATGGTGATACGCTCACATTCTCCGTACAATGGGATCATAGGTAGACCAGGTATTCTGGCTATACGGGCGGTACCTTCCACGGCACACGGAATGATCAAGTTCCCTGTCGAGGGAGTAATCGTCACCATTTACAACACAATCGTACCAGCATCCGAGTGTCATACCGTGACAACACCGGCTCCACCTGTTCCACCCAAGGATGGGTCACCACCTCCTAATTGGAGGGTGGCAATCCATCCTAATTATCCGGAACAGGAAGTATCCATAGGGGGCGCTCTCGGATAGCGGCAAAAGGGCCATGTGCTCTCTCTTAAGTGCAAATCTAGATATACTCGCATGGGAGCCAAAGCATATGACAGGCGTACCACGCGCGATAGCAGAACACAAGCTCCAAATCCGCCAGGGGTACCAACCCATCAAGCAAAAGAAGCGCGGCCAGGCGCCTGAGCGCAGCCAAGTGATATTGGAGGAAGTACGGAAACTAGTGGACGCAGGTATCATGCGCGAGGTATACTACCACGAGTGGTTATCCAATCCGGTCATGGTCAAAAAACATGACGGAAGTTGGCGCATGTGTGTGGATTTCACGGACCTGAACAAAGCCTTGTTGATCCCAAACTTAGATCGATTAGCTTTGTGTATACGAGATTAGATCAAGTATAACACGTAGAGAAACCTTTGTATATGCTTTGTGAATCTAAGTGTTATGCGGAATTTAACACTTAAACAAGAACACACAAGATATAAACAAACTTTCACTTTGATTATCAATGTCGAACTTGCTTACAATGAAAGATGTTTATGAACGAAAACTTATGTAAAACTTGATATTGAACATTAACCTAAAGGCCTTCTTTTATAGATACAAGAAGCCTTGTACAATAAGCTACGTATCAGCTATTCTTTGTAAAGATAAACATAGAAAATACATTGTCGTTTCTATCCTTACTAGAAGTATTCTAGAATATAATAAACGTGTAGATTATATCTTCCATCAGTGCTTGTCTTCAATGTTGTCAACGCTTGACTTTAACTTGTCAACGCTTGAGCTGTCAACGCTTGCTTTGCTCTTGTCAACGCTTGAATTGTTCTTATCAGCGCTCAAGTGATCTGGCCTTAATTTATTCCCAACAATCCTCCCCTAAACTTGATATCCACTCTTATGATCAAGTTTCTGAATATGTATTAAGGACTTGGAGGAGTCTGACAAACCTTGTCATATTGATAATGAATAAGTCTGATCAAATCCTTTGCCATGTCACTTGAATAATCTATCTCCAGCTGAGTGTCCTTCATCTTTTCCAAAACAGCCTTGGATATGAAATACTGAGCATCCACAAGTAGATACTCAGCAAACTTTGTAGAACTCAAATGGTATACACCAACAGCTGAATATAACCTCCATTGAAGACCACTGAGGTCATCTTCAAGATCCTTCCAAATTTCAGGATCTTCCTCTTGTGTCCCACACATTCTTTTGAATGTGGTCCAAAGTTTTATTCCATTAGCTGAAGTTGGTGCTTCAGCCTCATACTTGGTCTCCAGCAACCTCCAAAGGTCCACCAAGTCTTCTCTATCACAACTTGCAAATAAAGATATGAGAGTGGTAAAAGTGTGTACCTCCTTGCCAAATCTGCCAATCTTCCAGAATCCACATTCATCTTCTTCATAGCTCACAATTGGATTCCTGGAATCTAATGGTAACACTTGCACCATATCTGAAGCTTCTAATGGGGAGAGCTTGAGGCTCTTTCTTATAACTGCTTCACTTGGATAGAGTGGATCCATATCTTTTGGAAACTCAAATTTAAATCCCTTCTTCACTGGCCTGGGAATCATCATAGCTTTCTTGATTTCCATTTCTTCTGCAAGTTGCTCCTTTTTTCATCTGAAAGAAGTCTGAGAGTGTTTGCTTCCTGCACTCTCACCCAAATGGGATAAGCCATATGTTCCAACTCATCAAATGTCAAAGCCTTCAACTTCTGATGTGTCCATCCAACTCCATGACATCTGAGCAACATAAAGTAGAGCTCTCTTCTATCCCTTTTCAACTCTGAGAGAATATTGCTTGCCTTGTGCTTCAAAATCACCTTACAATCCTTCTGAAATCTAAGAAGAAGCTCCAAACCCCATATTTGATCTGAAATGGTCAAGTCTGGATTATCCATGCAGCTTTCTTCCCAAGAATTGTACATTTGAACCACCTCTGGCATGTCAAAGTCAACCTGCAATTTCGATTCTCTCAACTTTTCCCTAGCAAGCTCATCACCATACTCAAGCCTTTCAGGTTCTATAATCATCACACTTGAGTCTGAGCTAGCTCCATCACTTTCTTCTTCAGAAGTCACAACAAATGGTGACTTTTCTTTTTCACCTTGTTCCATCATTTGTTCAGCCAATCTTCTATCAAATTCAACTTGGGCTGCATCCTTTGGAACAATTTCTTCTACCAATTTACCCTTACCCTTATCTAATGGTGCAATGGTTGGTAAGGTAGATGGTAATACCTGAGTAGGAACCTCCTTGATGATAGATGATGACTGGGATACATCACCTTCATGTGCAGGTCTGTCAACGCCCAAATTTCCTCTATCAGCGCCCAAAATACTTCTATCAGCGTCCAAATTTTTCTTGTCAACGCTCAAATATTTTCCCTCAGCGCCTTGTGTAACCTCTCTCACCATAGCTGTAAATGATAAATTTAGATTGGTTGGAGAGATTAAGGACGTATCAAAACCTGTTTGTTCCTTCAAAGTTGTAAGGGCTTCAGCAACATCCATTGATTGACCATCTTGACTGCCCTTATCACTCAGATTTCTTTGATCTTCCTCCCCTTTGGAAGACTCCTCCATACCCCTTCTAACACGATCACTTTCCAAAACAACAATCCTCTCCCTCAATTGCTTGAGTTCAAGGCCTTGTGAGCTGACAATTTGTACTAAGTCTGCATTTTGCTTTTGCAAGCTAATGCAAACTGCCGTCAATTCCAAAAGAGTCATTGGTTCCAGTCTGCCCTCTTCTGAAATGGGGATTTGACCTCCCAAGTCAGGTTCATTGGGCAAGGATGAGGACTTAATGATGGTGGGACTGCCTTGGCCAGCATATAAGCCAGAACCAATAGTCCCAGCCTCATCTAGGTCACCAGCCACACTTGTGGTGGTGGTTCTCTCTGCTTTATGGCTAGGACCACCAGAGGAGAACACTCCAGTAGTCCTTTGGCGTTTCATCAACCTATATTCAGGTGGTGTGGAAGATGGTGTGGAAGAATGGGTAGATGTGGGTTGGTTAAGGGGTGTTTGGGATTGTGAAGGTTGTGTGTCAGCGTGGGAAATAGGCACATCAACGCCAACATTTGATGTGTCAGCGTCAAAGGGTTCTTGGTCAATTTGCATTTGTTCAGGTGAGGGTAAAGGTTCAGGAATGGGTTCAAGTTGTGGTTGAGGGTCAATTTGAGGTTGGGGTTGTGCTGCTGCAATAACAGCAAGCATGGCTGGGGTTAAAGGTAAGTCTCTATGGGGTGGTGAATTCATCTTCGTAAAAATAGCTTTCTTTTGCTCATGGATTTTATAAAAATCATTGTGATCCCTTGAGCAGTAACCTTGATCATCAAAAATCATTTGCAGAAAACGGGGATAAGCTAAAGTCATTTTTGTCCCCTTGTTTTTACACATCCCTTCAAAAATCATTTTAGAATAGTTATATTTTTGCCCTGTTGCAATGCACACAATAGCACTAGCAATGGATCTATTGATCTCATTGTGTGCAGTACATTTGGGACTCAAACATTGAAGGAGGATGTGGATGAGGTACTTCCAGGCTGGGGGAAATTCCTGCTTATGATACTTATTAAGAGTACCTTCATCAGGAAAAGGATATCCCAAAGCCCTAAGCCCTTGTTCTATTTCATTTATGGGAAGGATGGCTACACCATCAACATCATCAAGATGCAAGGCTTGGCGTACCAAGGCCTCAGTAACCACCCAAGACCTCCCATGAACAATAGAAGTTAATGTGGTCACTCCATTAACTGTTGAGGAACTAACAGTGTTCCAAAACTGCTTAATGTGTGTGACTGGAATGAGTGGTGCATGAGAAAGAGCATACCTTAATGGGGATGCATTCAAATACGCCACCATTTGTGTGTATTGAGGAAATAGAGTATCATCAGCAGCAAGATAATCAATCATGTTGTGTTGAGACTTGAACCCCAATTCCAATTCTGCTGAGTTAAACTTTGGTGCCATTGATAAAAGCTGTTAATTTTAAGTGTAGAAGATGAAGTTGATAAGAGAAAAGTGTTAGACAAGAATTATAGATACCCCGTTTAAAAATAGGAGCCAAATTTATAGGAGAGAAAGAATGCATGTGATTGGCCCAAAAATATGCAAAGATTTTCAAAAATCAATCATGAAAATATTGAAAAAGTTATAGTTTATCTCATGCATTAAATGAAAGTAACAACTCCTAAAATTACGGCTTGAAAATATGTCAAAAAGTAACAACTAGGTAGGTCCCATTGAGTGTCAATGGTCAAAAATAACCTATCAACGCCCAACGGCTATAATCTTGTCAACGTTTGCCTAAAGCCATGTCAGCGTCCAATTTGGTCACAACAACGCTTGGAAATTTCTTGTCAGCGTCCAAAAATAAAATTATTTTAAAAAGTGAAAAATGACCTTAACAAGTAATTTATCCTAGAGAAGATAACCAAAAGCTGATAATTATTATAGGGCGGGAAGCACTGTCCAGTTATGCACACTTGCATAAGCAAGATAGACATAACAGTCCTCTAGTGTCCCTTGCTAACCAAAACTCTTAGCAACAAAGTTACCTTATAAAATCCTTGTTACTCCCAGGTAAATCCCATATCAAAATCATTCCCAAGTCTCCCAACAGACCACGACCAATTCTAGGCCAAAAATGTCTTGGCAGCATGCAAAGTTGATATACTATGCATGCTACAGTGCCTCATGGTTTAGTAAAACTAACCCATACTCACCTGTGGACACAATCTAGAATTGTGATAAGAGTATCATATGGATACCCAAACATCCTAAAGGTTCCTAAAACCTCCCCTTAAACGATGATACAAAAAGTTTGCTAAAATCATGCATGAACATAAAAATTTTTATGTCAAGATAGGAATGAAACATTCCAACCATCATCCATAAATAAAAACTTGTCCAAATGCTTCTCCATTGATCCATAAGCAACTCTGTATCCAATGGTATACTGCTACCACCATCTGCACATTTAGATTAAAAACCACAAAACTAACATTGTTGCTGACAACGCCCCGATAACACATGACAGCGTTGAGGGAAGCTTTGTCAGCGTTAGACAAATATATTGCTGACAACGTTGCAAAAACACTTATCAGTGTTCAAGCAACCTTTGTCAGTGTTAGAAAAAGATAGTGGAAAATCTAAATTATCAATAAGACCAATAATAATAATGCATCAACCTGTACATACTTTTACAAAAAGAATCTAAAACACATATTATGTGAGATTAACCATTCCAATACTTGTTACCAAGTATTGAAATCTCCCAGCATCAAAAGGTTTAGTTAATAAATCTGACACATTTTCCTCAGTGTTAACCCTATCTGGTTGTATTAAACCTTTCTCAAAGCAATCTCTTATAAAATGGTGTCTAATTTCTATGTGTTTAGTTTTAGAATGATGTACAGGATTCTTAATGATGCATAAAGTACTATTATTGTCAACAAATATCTTAGTATGCATGAAATTATACCCATAATCCAACAGCTGGTTCTGAATCCACAACACTTGACCACAACATGCTGCTGCAGCCACATACTCTGCTTCAGTTGTAGAATTAGCCACCACTGTTTGTTTCTTGCATTGCCAAGATATTAACCTGCTCCCAAGAAACTGACATCCACCAGTTGTGGATTTCCTATCAAACTTATCACCTCCATAATCACTATCTGAATATGCAATCAGCTCCAATGGTGAATCCTTTGGGTACCACAAACCAAGACTGGGGTAACATCTTAGGTACCTAAAGATCCTCTTCACAGCATAAAGGTGACATTCTTTGGGAGTCACTTGATGGCGTGCACAAGCACACACAGCAAACATAATGTCAGGTCTGGAGGCAGTAAGATACATCAAGGATCCAATCATGGATCTATAATGCCTGACATCAACATCTTTCCCTTCTCCAATCTTTCCCCAAGGGTGTTCTCTATCCATAGGAGTAGTAGCCCTCTTTTCATGTGGAGAAAAGCCAAACTTCTTCAAGATCTCAGCAACATATTTGTCCTGGGAGATGAAGATACCATCCTCTTTCTACTGAACTTGTAAACCAAGAAAGAAGTTCATCTCCCCCATAGCACTCATCTTGAATTTGTTTGTCATAAGCTTGGAGAAATCCTCACTCATCTTTGGATCAGTAGACCCAAAAATGATATCATCAACATAACCTGCACAAGCAACACATTCTTGCCTTTCTTCTTCGTAAATAGTGTCTGATCTATGGTGCCCCTCTTGAATCCATTGTCTACCAAATAGGTAGACAAAGTACCATACCATGCTCTAGGGGCTTGATAAAGGCCATACATAGCCTTTTTGACTCTATACACTTTATCTGGATGCTCTGGATCCTCAAAACCAGGAGGTTGCATCACATAAACTTCCTCAACAATAGTTCCATAGAGGAAAGCACTCTTGACATCCATTGGATAGACTGTGAAGCCCATGCAGGATGCATAGGCTAGAAAAATCCTAATAGCTTCAATCCTTGCAACTGGTGCAAAGACCTCCTCATAGTCTATCCCCTCCTCTTGTGTATAACCTTGAGCCACTAATCTTGCCTTGTTTCTGACCACAATACCTCTTTCATCTCTTTTGTTCCTGAGAACCCATCTTGTCCCTATAGGTCTGACATATCTAGGACAATCAACCAGCTCCCAAACATCCTGAATTGCAAATTGATGAAGCTCATCATGCATTGCTTCCACCCAACTTGGTTCTTTGAGAGCATCAAATATCTTCTTGGGTTCTTCTTGTGACAGAAAACATGCAAACAAACATGCTTGCACAAGAGGGGTATCAACCTTCTTATGTATATTGGCAATAAACCCACCAAGACCTTGATGAGATCTTCTGGTCTGAACTGGAGTCATAATATCACCAATGATCTGAGATGTGGGGTGATTCTTCATTGTGGAAGTGAGAACCCCTCCTTCAAAAAGTCTGGTGTCCTCAACTTCACGCTCCATGTTGCCAATATCTTCTTCATCAGACTCTCTTTGATCAACAGGAATCTCTTCATGAACATTGGAAGGTCCACCTTGTTCAAAACTGGAAGAGAACAGATGGCCATAAGTGTTGTCAACGTCTGAATCTTGGTTGTCAGCGTCTGGGCTAACAGCGCTTGAAATGTTGTTGTCAACGTCTGAGCCATCAACGTCTGAATTGGTCTTGTCAGCGCTAGATTTAACTTTGTCAGCGCCTGAAGAACCATGCATGTTTGTATCTGGTGGTATTTGGAAACCACCATTATCTTGTCCAGCAGCAATAGCAGCAAAAGTATCTGTCCAGATGGGAATTGTGACATATTCAAATGTAGGAGATGCCTTTTCTGCTTGTGATCCAACCTTCTCATGAACCTGTGTACCTGAAACATCAACAACTTGTTCCTCCACAACACTTGAAGTTACCTTCACAATGTCTGGATTAGTGACAGGCATATAATTTAAAGTTCTAGATAAGGGTTCCAAATCAAACAACCAATTAGGACCACTTTCAGGATCACTAGGTTTATTCTCTAAGAATCAAACATGTACTCTCTCAACTATACGTTTGTCCTCTTTAAGATAAACCCTATAACCCTTGCTCTGCACTGAATACCCCATGAAGTAACCCTCATCACCTTTTGCACTAAATTTCCCTAAGGCATCACTAGTATCCAACACTACTACATGACAACCAAAAGGTCTGAGAAAACCAATATTAGGTTTTCTTCCCCAAAGTAACTCATAAGGTGTTTTGTTCTGAATTTTGTTAACCAATGCTCTATTTTGCACATAGCATGCTGTATTAACAGCTTCAGCCCAAAAGGCTATAGGAAAGTGAGCATCAGCCAACATTGTTCTAGCTGCTTCAATTAGGGTTCTATTTTTCCTCTCAGCAACCCCATTTTGTTATGGGGTTCTAGCAATACTAAATTGCCTAGTAATTCCTTTCCTGGCACAAAAATCATCTAGCTTCTTGTTCCTAAATTATCCACCATTATCACTCCTAAGCATTTTAACCTCATTTCCAGACCTTTTCTCAATCTGAGTGATAAAATCAATAAGAACATCAGCTGTGTCACTCTTCATAGCTAGAAAGAATGTCCAAGTAAATCTAGAAAAGTCATCTGTGACAACAAAACAGTATGACTTACCATTCAAACTTTCTATATTTATTGGACCAAAGAGGTCCATATGAAGCATATGAAGAGGTTTGGAACTAGTGTGCACCTGTTTGGACTTGAATGAGACCTTGTGCTGCTTGCCTTTAAGACATGCAACACAAGAGTGGTCATTGTGGAAGGCCTTCTCAGGCAAACCATCAACTAAACCAAGCCTCACAAGCCTATTTATATTTTTAAAATTTATGTGCCCTAGTCTCCTGTGCCACAAATTACTCTCATCTACTGAGGCTTTAGCATAAAAACAAGACATATTTGCATTCATTTTAATCCCATTTAAATTCACATTGTATATGTCCTTATGCCTAGGTGTTCTATACTCAATATATTTCTCATCAGGGATTTTAAAATCCTTGCTTAACACCAAGCACTCAGTATCAGTAAAAAGAACCTTATTTTTGTTATCACAAACTTGTGATACACTAAACAGATTATAATCCAGTTCTTTTACCAGGAAGACGTTCTCAAAACGCAGATTATTGGTGAGAAGGGTTCCTTTGCCTGTGATAGTCCCATATCCACCTCCAAAGTATACCTTATCACCATCTTTAATAGGGATGAAATTCGTCAGATAGTCTTCCTTTCCTGTCATGTGCCTTGAGCATCCACTATCCCAATATCCATAATCATTGATCTGTCTTTGAATGCCCTGCACATAAAGAAAACAAATTAGTTTTCTTTGGGAACCCAAGTCTCAGAAGACTTGGATTCATCTGGTTGTTCAATAAGAACAGACTTAGTTCTCACAACAACCCCATTCTCATCCTTTTTAGGATGAAATACCCAGTTAACCCCAATAGGTTTTGTAATGACCTTTGAAATGTAATTAAATCTATTGCAAGTCATTGAAATCCCATTATCATTAGGGTTTTGATCTTTCTTGGGTCTCCATGTTAAGCTTGAAGAAGCTTTAGACCCCTTACCTTGTGGCTGCAAATATTTAGGTCTGATCACGTTTCTGTCAGCGTTGGATTTTGTCCTGTCAACGCTGAATTTACCCTTGTCAGCGTTGAACCTAGGGTTTGCTACAGGAACCCATTGCCTATTTGACCAGGTGTTTGTCTTTTGAAAAGGTCTTTGTCCATGAGTGTTAGACCTTCTAGAGAAGAATGGGGCAGGTCTAATCACTTGTGGACTTTGCTGCACACAAGGTTTGGGTCTGACAACGTTTGACTTCCTAACAACGTTGACTTTCTTCCTATCAGCGCTAAAATTGTTCCTGTCAGCGCTGGCTTTGGGAGCATTGACACACTTGTATGCCAAATGTGAAAATCTCCCACAAGTGTAACAAGATTTCTTAGACACACCCTTAGGTCTAGAAGAGAAGAAACCTGTTCCATGATTGCTAACTTGGCTCTTGGGTGACCTATTATTCCTATACATCTCTGCATATTTAATGGTAGGTCTTCTAACAGTGTTTGAGCCTAGGTCAACAGCTTTACCAGTGATTGGGTGAGTAACCTTAATAGGTGGTGATTCATTGGGACTTTCACATAGCAAATCTTTGAATTTTGAGGTCAACATTATCTTTATTCTTAATGGCCTTATCTAACTTAGTCTGTAGGTCTCTATTAACTTTTGTCATGATGTTCCTAACATCCATGCTACCCTCTAGCTCGTGTTTTAAGATATTGATCTTATCTTTTAAGTCAAATTCCATTTTCTTGTATTCAGAAATGGTTTTCTCAGTTTCAGTAAGAGCTAGTTGGTAATTAGACAATTTACACCTTTCAGTGCTCATATCATCTTTTAGTTTTAACACCTCTTTGTTAAGTCTTTCAGTGTTTAACCTACAACCTTTGCTACAAAAAGCATCATCATATACCTCATTATCAGATGAAGAGGAGGAGTGTGCCATGAGAGCATATTCAACATGCTCTTCTTCTTCAATATCAGCAACCAAAGCTTTATCCTCTTCAGCATTCTTAGCTAGATAGCTCCAATCCCATCCTGTACCATCAATCCCTTGAACTACAACCATGGCTTTGGAATCCTGAGCTTTAACAACCTGACTTGAGGGTTTACCAGCATCAGATCTTCTAGGAGATCTGCACTCCCTCATGAAGTGCCCCATACGATGACAGTTGTAGCACTCAACTTTGGATTTATCAAATCCAGCTGTGTCTTTAGCATTGAAGGTCATCTTCTTTTTAAACCTTCTATTCCACCTATTTGCTCTTATACTAGCAAGAGCCATGTTACACTTGATGTCCATCTCTTCCAAGTGCTCATCACTTATCTGCTCAAGGTCCTCATATGTAACCACTGAACCATTGGGCAAAGAAGCAATGTAAGCACAAACAATATCCAAATCCAAACCAGCAGGTTTAACTCTTGGGGAGTCATTCTTGAATGTGTCAGCGTTTGAAAAGGAGACGTTGACAAGACTTGTTCCAGCACTGACATATGATGATCCAGTAACTGGATGCATATAAGAGTCCTTCTGATTGAATTGACCTTCACTATGAGAGAAGAAGGCCATGTTGCTGGAGCTAGATTTGCTTCCATGATCTGAAAGAGTTTCATCTTCCAACAGTCTTAGTTTGTTGTAGATGTCATCAAACGAGGAGCTCTTGTAAGTATTATTGGCAAGAATAGATCTTGCCTCAATCTTCCATGCCTCACCAAGACTTTTAAGAAAGGTAGCATTGGTGTCAACATCACCTACTTGTGTCCCCATGAAGGACAACTTGCTTGTGATGTCAAGCAATCTGCTTCTCACACTACTCAGTTTCTCATTGGGTTGAGCTTTGAAGACAGCATAATCATGCAGAAGTTGTTTTTTCTTTTCTTCCTTAGTGTCTGCATTGCCACCATATGCAACTTCAAGTGCTTCCCAAAGATCCTTAGCAGATTCATAGCCTCTATATTTGTGCTGGTTTTCTTGTCCCAAAGAGACTTTCAGAATATTTAGGGATTTCATGTCAACCCTTTTCTTTGCAATATCTTCAGCACCTACATCTCTACCATCTCCAGGTTTTTCTTTCTTATCTTTATCAGGGCATCCTTCAACAGCTGATCTTTGAGTAATGGCATCAAGAATCTTTTGAGCCTTATTGAATAAGTTTCCATATTCAATAATCTCCCAGAGTGTGTAGTCATAGATCCCCAGATATTGTTCAAAGTTGAACTTCCATAAGTCAAAGTGGGTTGCATCAAGCATGGGAATCTTGATGTTAGGTAAGGCTGAGGAGGAGGAGGTTATTGCTTCAGACATGATGTTGTTAGGGTTTTGGTGTTTTTAGGGTTTCTGAGAAAATTAGGGTTTTGGTGTTCGTGTATGGTGTTCTTTAAAGATCAAAAGTTCCTCAACAAGCTTTGATACCACTTGTTGATCCCAAACTTAGATCGATTAGCTTTGTGTATACGAGATTAGATCAAGTATAACACGTAGAGAAACCTTTGTATATGCTTTGTGAATCTAAGTGTTATGCGGAATTTAACACTAAAACAAGAACACACAAGATATAAACAAACTTTCACTTTGATTATCAATGTCGAACTTTCTTACAATGAAAGCTGTTTATGAACGAAAACTTATGTAAAACTTGATATTGAACATTAACCTAAAGGCCTTCTTTTATAGATACAAGAAGCCTTGTACAATAAGCTACGTATCAGCTATTCTAGGTAAAGATAAACATAGAAAATACATTGTCGTTTCTATCCTTACTAGAAGTATTCTAGAATATAATAAACGTGTAGATTATATCTTCCATCAGTGCTTGTCTTCAATGTTGTCAACACTTGACTTTAACTTGTCAACGCTTGAGCTGTCAGCGCTTGCTTTGCTCTTGTCAACGCTTGAATTGTTCTTGTCAGCGCTCAAGTGATCTGGCCTTAATTTATTCCCAACAAGCCTGTCCACAGGATTGTTACCCGTTACCAGAGATCGACTGGAAGGTGGAATCCCTATGTGGATATCCCTTTAAGTGCTTCCTAGACGCATATAAGGGATACCACCAGATCCAGATGGTAGAGGAGGACGCAGAAAAGACGGCGTTCCATACTAGTCAAGGCGTATATTGTTATACGAAAATTTCGTTTGGACTAAAGAAAGCCGGTGCTACATACCAGCGGCTTGTGGACAAAGCTTTCGAATCGTAGATAGGCCGCAACCTGGAAGTCTATGTGGATGACTTAGTCATAAAAAGTCATACGGAGGATGCACTTCTCCGGGATGTCCAAGAGACATTCGACACACTAAGGAGGATTAACATGAAGCTAAATACAAAGAAATGCATGTTTGGGGCAACGGAGGGAATGTTCCTTGGATATATGATTGATCCAAATGGCATCAAACCTTGCCCAGAGAAAACGGATGCAGTAATACAGCTGCCATCCCCTCAGACACGGAAGGAGGTGCAATCCTTAAATGGGAAGCTGGCCGGGCTAAATAGGTTCCTATCCAAATCCGTAGAGAAGTCATTACCCCTATTTAAGACACTCAAGAAGTGCATTAGGAAGGGAGACTTCCGGTGGACAAAGGAAGCCGAGGAAGCTTTTGGCCAACTCAAGCAGCACCTTGCATCTCTCCCTGTGCTAGTAGCTCCTCGGCCAAAGGAGGAACTCATTATGTATCTCTCAGCCACTCATGGCGCAATAAGTGCGGTACTCATGACAGATAGGGTTACGGTGCAAACTCCGCTCTACTTCATAAGTAGAACATTACAAGGGCCGGAGCTGAATTACTCCTCTATGGAAAAATTGGTTTTGGCACTAGTGTTTGCTACAAAGCAGTTGCGCCGATACTTTCAGGCGCACCCAATTGTAGTCATTACGGACCAACCAATAAAGCAAGTCATCTCTAGACCGGATGTGGCAGGGAGGCTACAAAAATGAAGCATTCTATTGGGGGAGCATAATATATCTTATAGGCCAAGGACGACTGTTAAAGGCCAGATCTTGGCAGATTTCTTGATAGAGAAGCCGGATGAGGAAGGACCAATCGTAAAACAAGACGAGACTCCAACAGAACCATGGGTGTTATTTACGGACGGATCTTCGTGTACGGATGGGTCAGGAGCTGGCCTCATCCTCGCAAATCCGGAAGGAATGGAGTTTACGTACGCCCTCCGTTTTGAGTTCACAGCCACCAACAACGAAGCGGAATATGAAGCATTAATTGCGGGTTTAAAAATCGCCGCTAGAATGGGAGTCCGCAACCTTGAGGCCTCCGTGGACTCACGGCTTGTCGCGAACCACATTCTAGGTGGATATGTGGCTAAGGAGGACAACATGGTCTGATACTTGGAGAAAGTCAAGTCGCTCATCGCGGCTTTCAGCAAGTTTTCCATCAAGCAGGTGCCAAGAGGGGAGAATAAGTGTAAAACCCACAAAATAAGGTCATTACTTAATCTTACTTTTCAAATATTTTTGAAGTATTTTATAATATTAAATATTATTATGTTTAACGGTTTAAGTTGAAACCGATATTAAATATTTTATTTTAATATTTTGACGAGCAACGAGGACTACTAGTGATCGCGATATCGACGGATGCCCACAATTTTATATTTTATTATCAATCGTTTCGATATTTAATATTTTCGACGATATCGTTTTAATTACGTATCGAGTCGTTATATTATTATTTTTCGTGTGCGTTTAAACTTTTAAGTATTTTTACGAAACCCGAGTCCCGTAAATATTTGTAAAATTTACTTTTAGTCATTTTCTGCTTTTTAACTAATATTTACATTTTGGACCAAAACTATCACAAATTGGCAAAAACTACCCTAACTCCACACTATATATAACATTTCCACTATCTCTTTTTCATTTTAAAACTCATAAACAAAATTCATCTTCCTCCTTCTTTTTTTTTCTTATTAGCCGTCCACCCCCACCCTTCAATTTCATCAAATTTTCTCAAGTTCTAGTTTGAATCTTCCAAAATCAAGCAAAGTCCCATCCTCCATTTTCAAAGGGCTACAATTTGGTATAAAATTTTCATACATGCAACCATATTAATTTTTCAAGAAAAGTTAGTGATGTTTGATCCAAATTTGTTGTATGCATGTGTTAGTAGTGATGATCAAAAGATTTTCATGCTATGTTTTTGTTAAAAAGTTGATTTCTAATTTTTGGGTTTTTGATTTTGATGATGATGCAAGTGTTAGGAATGGTTCATGATGATATTAGGGGCTTAGGTTGATGACAAAAGTTGTTGGAATTGATCAAAAACATGATTTTGTAAGAGATTTTAATAGTCAATTTTGGGCAGTAGGTAAACTGAAAAATCCGAATTTTTATGTTTTGAAAATGACTTAACTTATAGCCTAGGGTTGTAGATAATTTCCTTAGCTTCGATTTGATATAAGGTAGGCCTTCCAACTCATAACGAGGTGGAAGATACACTAGTTTGATTTTCGTGTACCGGGAGACGAGTGTCGACACAATCTGAAAATTGTTGTCGATATTTGGATCGAATCTCGGGGACTATAAAATGAGTTTCAAAATGATTCAAGGGCTGTTCTCAGGCTCCAAGTTTAGTATTTTCAGTCTATTTTTAGAATCAAGTGGCGGTTTTACAAATGGAGTTGTTTAGAATGGTCAAAATGGTTTCGTAAGTCAAGGTCGCTAAACTGTCCGGATTTTGTGATTCAAAGATGAGTCGGGCAGGGAACTTTAGAAGTAAAATCTTTTAATGGGCTTTTGAGAGGAGTTTCTATATATAGTAAGTAAGTTCTATGAGTAGTATCATAAAAATTTGATATGTTTAAGTATGGGAAAACGGCTTGGACATTCGGTATGTTCCGACAGATTTTTATTAAAAGCATATAATAATAAAATGAATATATAGGAGAGTATAATAGAACCACTTGCATCGTTTTCTCTCGAGTTGTCGTGATTTTATACTTGAGTTTGATTTTATTAAGTATCATTTATTTCTCGAGTCTATTATTAATGTACGCACCTTATTTGCTAGGTTGCGGTTGTCGTGTTTTTCGGGCATCTACTATCGTCGACGATTGTCTTCAACTACTATAAGTACTAAGGTGAGTCTATAGCCTCGTTTGAGCTCATTCAAATATTTTAAAACTCGCGAGGGGGAATACATGTTTTGTAAACTTAGAACACAAGATTTTTATGGTATGCTTGTCCCTTTATGAATGGACCCGTGGTTGCCTTTAAATTGCATTAAGTGATTGCCTTAGTTAAACCCTTAATTATGGACCGGTATTTAACCTATGATGGGTTAACCGCTAGTACAATTAATATATCTATGGGGGAAGCCGCCCCGGTTCAGTTTTTGTGGACTTGTCATAGAAGCTTAGGCCCGACCTCCACACTATTTGAACATATTGTATTAAGAAGTCAGGTATACAGCAATGTACCAATAATCTGGAGGTAACCGACAGTTAATAAATCTCCTGTCTTATCAGACCTCTAAAGGGAGTGTCTAAGGGCTCGGTTCCATGAGCTTATTGCAATTTATGCTATATACAGTTATTATTGTTGATGCAAATTATTATTTGATGCTTGTTGCCTTTAAGCATGCCACAAACTTATAATCTTTGCTTGTGTTCAAAATGATTATATAAACCTATAGATTCACTCGGCATTTTTGCTGATGATTTTCTCACATGTATTTCAGGTAATCAGGAAGGGTGAAGCTTGGAAGCCACGGGAATGAATGTTGTGCACTATTTTGCAATATAAACTCTTTGAATATTTGTCGTTCCTTTTGTTCAAAACAATTTAAATCTTTTGTTTTGGTTGTACTTTGGTTACGATGTCTTGGGACTACGCTACTCTGACAAATGTTTTAGGAACGATAAATCTAAAACGTCTCTTTTTGAGTCGTTCTTTATAAATTATGTGTTGTAGTATCATTGTTTAGCACCCAAAGATGTATTCCGCTGCGTGTAAATTTAGGGATGTTAAAGATTGGTACCAGAGCCATGAGTTATAGAGAACTAGGTCTTTTTCTAAAAACCTAAACTATAACTGTCGGTTTTATTTTTCAAAGAGTCGGTGCACATGATTTCTCGTGATTTCAGGTTCAAGCTACTTCTGGGATTACAACTTTAGTATACATTATTATGAATGCCTTATTGCTAAGTATTTCTAAATAAATACTATAATCCTTTATCGATATACATTGATATCGTTAAACTTTTCGATATGAATTATCATTTATTAATGATTTACTTAAATAAATTTCTAGAATTTTTCCTGTAATTATTTTGAAGGATTCTCTACATTTATTTAAATTTTTGGAAATTATCCTATTTCATTTTATTATGACCTTATACCTATTTTGTGAAATTTACCACCATCAAATTACGTCTTCGATGAGGAGGAAGCAGGTTTCACTGCTGCAAGCGAGACACAGTCAATTAAGCCATGTGGATCCCCACGTGACTAGTGTTTATTATTTTGTGTCATTGTACTCTATTTGTCTTTAAGATCATTCCTTGTTGATCGATGATAATAGTTTCCTTTGATCCTTATAATGATTGTGAATCCTTGTATTGATAATGTGTATGCATTTGATGATTGATTTTGTACATGATATGACTATACCATGAATACAATTAACTCATTCATTTTATCTTCTCTTTGTGATGTGACAGAATCATGCCACCTAGGAGAATGACAAATGATGCCATTGCAAGGCTAGTTGCTGAAGAGGTTGCGAAAGCATTAGCTGCGGATAGAGCTGCGCGTGTTAACACTGAAGGAGCAGGTGGCTCTGGAGGTGCGGGTGCTGAAGGTGAAGGTGAACCTGCTGGACCAGAAGCTGCTGGGGCAGGTGTAGCTGAGAATCCTGCAGATGAGGTTGCTCCGGCTGCTGCTATGGTTAAAGAATGTACTTTTGCTGGATACATGAAATATGGACCCACTACATTTCAAGGAACTGGTGGAGCACTGGAATTATTCAGGTGGATTGAGAAAACAGAAACAACATTTGAGATTAGTGATTGCTCAGAAAGGAACAAGGTTAAGTTCGCAGTTGCTATTTTCAAGGATCGAGCTTTAAGCTGGTGGAAGACTCAAGTTGCTACAGTTGGTTTAGAAGCTGCAAACAGGAAACCTTGGGATGAAATTAAAAGGTTGCTGAAAGAAGAGTTCTGTCCAGAAGAAGAGTTATCAACTTTGGAGGATGAGTTGAGGCACCTGAAGCTGAAAGATAACAACATTGCTGCATATACTAGCCGATTCAATGAGTTGGTTTTGTTGTGTCCAGATGCTTTTGTTACTGAGAAGAAAAAGATGGACCAATACATCAAAGGGCTGCCTGGTTACATTAAAGGTGAGACAACTTCATCTCGACCCAAGAACTTTGTTGAGACTGTAAGAATGGCTCATACACTCATGGGGCATAAAGTTCAAGATAGGGCTGAGAGAGCTGCTGAAGGTAGTAAAAGGAAATGGGAGAATTCGCAGAGTGGTAATCAAGGTAGTAACCGCCATAGGCAGTACAATCAGAAGAGAAATGATGGGGCTAGAGCTGCAACTAACAAGAATGATAATGTTGACGAAGGGGGACCAACTCAGAAATGTAAGAGTTGTGGTGCTTTTCACTTTGGTAATTGTCCACCAAGGTGCACTAAATGTGGAAAGGTTGGTCATGTTGTGGAGAAATGTAAGACAAGGGTCCCTGCTACTGGAGCGAATGCTATTCCGATCAGGACTTGTTTTGAATGTGGAAAACGTGATCATCTTCGTCCTCAATGTCCGAAGTGGAAGAACAAGAAGGCAGGTGAAGCTGCTGGGGCAGTTTATGTTGTTAAGGATGCTGATCAGGCACAAGGTCCAAATGTGGTGACTGGTACGTTCTTACTCAACCATCGTTATGCTAGTGTGTTGTTTGACTCATGATCTGATAGGAGCTTTATAAGCACTTCCTTTAGTCGTTTAATTAATGTTGAGCCAACAAGCCTAAATGCTAGTTATGAGGTCGAGTTAGCTGATGGACAATTAGTTAGTACTACCACTATATTTAAGAAGTGTCCTTTGAAATTAGCAAATCATTTGTTTGAAATTGATTTGATGCCGATAGAGTTGGGTTCATTTGATGTGATTGTTGGTATGGATTGGTTGGTTGCTCATGATGCGGTAATTGTATGTGGGGAGAAAGTTATCCACATACCGGTTAAGGGTAAGGTGTTAGTAGTTAAAGGTGATGTCGGTAGATCTCGTCTGACGGTGATATCTTGTATCAAGGCGAAGAAATATGTAGAAAGAGGTTGTCACCTGTTCTTGGCTCAAGTAGTGGAGAAAGAACTACCAGTTAGGCGTGTGGAAGATGTTCCGGTTATTCGTGATTTTCCTGAAGTATTTCCCGATGACTTGCCAGGGCTTCCGCCTCAGCGAGAAGTCGAATTCAAGATTGATCTAGTGCCAGGAGCTGCACCGGTGGCGCGTGCACCTTATCGTTTGGCACCGTCTGAGATGAAGGAGTTGGCAGATCAGTTGAAGGAGTTAATGGAGAAAGGGTTCATTAGACCAAGTTCGTCACCTTGGGGAGCTCCAGTATTGTTCGTGAAGAAGAAGGACGAATCGTTCAGAATGTGCATAGACTACCGAGAGTTGAACAAGTTAACTATTAAAAATCGTTATCCACTTCCTAGGATCGATGATTTGTTCGATCAACTTCAAGGTTCGTGTATGTACTCGAAGATCGAATTGAGATCGGATTATCATCAACTTCGTGTTAAAGAGGAGGACATACCTATTACAGCTTTTCGGACGCGTTATGGACACTTTGAATTTCAAGTAATGCCGTTTGGGTTAACTAACGCACCTGCGGTATTCATGGACTTAATGAATCGTGTGTGTAAACCATACCTCGACAAGTTTGTGATTGTATTTATCGACAATATCCTGAATTATTCCAAAAGTCGGGAGGAGCATGAAGGTCATTTGAAGATTATTTTGGAGTTGTTGAAGAGGGAGAAGTTGTATGCGAAATTCTCCAAGTGTGATTTTTGGTTGGATTCAGTCCAATTCCTTGGGCACGTGATCGATAGTAGCGGTGTTCATGTTGATCCTTCCAAAATTGAAGCTATTAGAGATTGGGCTAGGCCTACGACCCCGACTGAAGTTAGACAATTCCTGGGATTAGCTGGATACTACCGACGATTTATTGAAGGGTTCTCTTTAATTTCTAAACCTCTTACTAAAGTTACACAGAAAAACAAGAAGTATGAGTGGGGTTCAGAAGAAGAAGAAGCATTCCAAACCTTGAAGCGGAAGCTGTGTTCTGCACCAATTTTGGCTTTGCCCGACGGAGCTGAAGACTTTGTGGTATATTGTGACGCATCACGTAAGGGTTTTGGTGCTGTGTTGATGCAAAGGGAGAAAGTGATCGCGTATGCATCTCGTCAATTGAGGAAGCATAAGGAGAACTATACTACACATGATTTGGAATTAGGAGCTGTTGTCTTTGCTCTTAGACTTTGGAGACACTATCTCTACGGTACAAAGAGTGTGGTATATACCGATCATAAAAGCCTGCAACATATTTTAGATCAGAAGGAGCTCAATATGAGGCAAAGAAGATGGGTAGAATTGTTGAGTGATTACGACATTCAAATTTGCTATCATCCCGGCAAGGCGAATGTAGTTGCCGATGCACTTAGTAGGAAGGACAGAGAAATAACCAAAAGGGTTAGAGCTTTAGCCATTAAAACTTATTCTGATTTATCTAATCGAATACTTAAAGCTCAAACTAAGGCGATGGAGGAAGAGAATGTGAGAGATGAAGACTTGGGTAGAAGGATGACACCTATATTCGAAATTCGTGATGACAGAATTCGATATTTCAAGAATCGTGTGTGGTTACCGGTGTATGGAGGACTGAGAGATCTAATTATGCACGAATCTCATAAGTCTAAATATTCGATTCACCCAGGATCGGATAAAATGTACCAAGACTTGAAGAAATGTTACTGGTGGCCGAATATGAAGGCTAACATTGCTACTTATGTTACTAAATGCTTGACGTGTGCTAAGGTGAAGTTTGAGCACAAGAGACCTTCGGGTTTACTGCAACAACCTGAAATTCCAGAATGGAAATAGGAGAAGATCACTATGGACTTTGTTTCGGGACTTCCGAGGACTTCTAGTGGTTATGATACGATTTGGGTGATTGTTGATCGGTTGACTAAGTCGGCTCATTTCTTGCCGATAAAGAAAACTGATGACTTAGACAAACTTACTCGATTGTATTTGAAGGAAGTTGTTTGTAGACATGGAGTTCCTTTGTCAATTATTTCTGATCGAGATAGTCGGTTCACATCTGAGTTTTGGAAATCTTTTTAGCGAGCTCTGGGGACTCAGTTGGATATGAGCACTGCGTATCATCCGGGAACGGACGGACAAAGTTAGAGGACTATTCAGACCTTGGAGGATATGTTACGAGCGTGTGTAATGGACTTTGGAGGTAGTTGGGATCGACACTTACCTTTGGTGGAATTCTCATACAACAACAGTTATCATGCAAGTATTAAGGCTGCGCCTTTTGAAGCACTTTACGGGCGAAAGTGTAGATCACCAGTTGGTTGGTGTGAGATTGGAGAAAGTTAGTTGACGGGTCCTGAATTGATTAGAGAAACGACTGAGAAGATCGTGCAAATCAAGAATCGTTTATTGACAGCTCGCAGTAGACAGAAGAGCTATGCGGATAAGAGGAGAAAACCATTGGAGTTTGATATTGGCGACATGGTTATGCTGAAAGTATCACCTTGGAAAGGAGTAATTCGATTTGGCAAGCGAGGAAAGCTTAGTCCGCGCTATATAGGTCCATTAAAAATTATTGATCGAGTTGGTCCTGTGGCATATAAGTTGGAATTGCCAAAAAAGTTAAGTGCTATTCACAATACTTTTCACGTTTCTAATCTTAAGAGGTGTTTGGCGGACGAGAATTTGATAATTCCACTTGAGGAGATTCAACTGGACGACAAGCTGCATTTTATTGAAGAACCGGTGGAGATTATGGATCGAGAGGTGAAACGGCTTAAGCAAAGTCGGATCCCGATAGTGAAAGTGCGATGGAATTCCTGACGTGGACCCGAATACACTTGGGAGCGAGAGGACTACTTCAAGAGCAAGTATCCGCATTTATTCGTAGATGGACCTAAGGAGAAGTAAGCCCCGGGACGGTGCTCTCCTAAGGTGGTGAGGATGTAAAACCCACAAAATAAGGTCATTACTTAATCTTACTTTTCAAATATTTTTGAAGTATTTTATAATATTAAATATTATTATGTTTAACGGTTTAAGTTGAAACCGATATTAAATATTTTATTTTAATATTTTGACGAGCAACGAGGACTACTAGTGATCGCGATACCGATGGATGCCCACAATTTTATATTTTATTATCAATCGTTTCGATATTTAATATTTTCGACGATATCGTTTTAATTACGTATCGAGTCGTTATATTATTATTTTTCGTGTGCGTTTAAACTTTTAAGTATTTTTACGAAACCCGAGTCCCGTAAATATTTGTAAAATTTACTTTTAGTCATTTCCCGCTTTTTAACTAATATTTACGTTTTGGACCAAAACTATCACAAATTGGCAAAAACTACCCTAACTCCACACTATATATAACATTTCCACTATCTCTTTTTCATTTTAAAACTCATAAACAAAATTCATCTTCATCCTTTCTTTTTTTTCTTATTAGCCGTACACCCCCACCCTTCAATTTCATCAAATTTTCTCAAGTTCTATTTTGAATCTTCCAAAATCAAGCAAAGTCCCATCCTCCATTCTCAAAGGGCTACAATTTGGTATAAAATTTTCATACATGCAACCATATTAATTTTTCAAGAAAAGTTAGTGATGTTTGATCCAAATTTGTTGTATGCATGTGTTAGTAGTGATGATCAAAAGATTTTCATGCTATGTTTTTGTTAAAAATTTGATTTTTAATTTTTGGGTTTTTGATTTTGATGATGATGCAAGTGTTAGGAATGGTTCATGATGATATTAGGGGCTTAGGTTGATGACAAAAGTTGTTGGAATTGATCAAAAACATGATTTTGTAAGAGATTTTAATAGTCAATTTTGGGCAGTAGGTAAACTGAAAAATCCGAATTTTTATGTTTTGAAAATGACTTAATTTATAGCCTAGGGTTGTAGATAATTTCCTTAGCTTCGATTTGATATAAGGTAGGCCTTCCAACTCATAACGAGGTGGAAGATACACTGGTTTGATTTTCGTGTACCGGGAGACGAGTGTCGACACAATCCGAAAATTGTTGTCGATATTTGGATCGAATCTCGGGGACTATAAAATGAGTTTCAAAATGATTCAAGGGCTGTTCTCAGGCTCCAAGTTTAGTCTTTTGAGTCTATTTTTAGAATCAAGTGGCGGTTTTACAAATGGAGTTGTTTAGAATGGTCAAAATGGTTTCGTAAGTAAAGGTCGCTAAACTGTCCGGATTTTGTGATTCAAAGATGAGTCGGACAGGGAACTTTAGAAGTAAAATCTTTTAATGGGCTTTTGAGAGGACTTTCTATATATAGTAAGTAAGTTCTCTGAGTAGTATCATAGAAATTTGATATGTTTAAGTATGGGAAAACGGCTTGGACATTCGGTATGTTCCGGCAGATTTTTATTAAAGGCATATAATAATAAAATGAATATATAGGAGAGTATAATAGAACCACTTGCATCGTTTTCTCTCGAGTTGTCGTGATTTTATACTTGAGTTTGATTTTATTAAGTATCATTTATTTCTCGAGTCTATTATTAATGTACGCACCTTATTTGCTAGGTTGCGGTTGTCGTGTTTTTCGGGCATCTACTATCATCGACGATTGTCTTCAACTACTATAAGTACTAAGGTGAGTCTATAGCCTCGTTTGAGCTCATTCAAATATTTTAAAACCCGCGAGGGGGAATACATGTTTTGTAAACTTAGAACACAAGATTTTTATGGTATGCTTGTCCCTTTATGAATGGACCCGTGGTTGCCTTTAAATTTCATTAAGTGATTGCCTTAGTTAAAGCCTCAAATATGGACCGTTAATTAACCTATGATGGGTTAACCGCTAGTACAATTAATAGATCTATGGGGGAAGCCGCCCCGGTTCAGTTTTTGTGGACTTGTCATAGAAGCTTAGGCCCGACCTCCACACTGTTTGAACATATTGTATTAAGAAGTCAGGTATACGACAATGTACCAATAATCTGGAGGTAACCGACAATTAATAAATCTCCTATCTTATCAGACCTCTAAAGGGAGTGTCTAAGGGCTCGGTTCCATGAGCTTATTGCAATTTATGCTATATACAATTATTATTGTTGATGCAAATTATTATTTGATGCTTGTTGCCTTTAAGCATGCCACAAACTTATAATCTTTGCTTGTGTTCAAAATGATTATATAAACCTATAGATTCACTCGGCATTTTTGCTGATGATTTTCTCACATGTATTTCAGGTAATCAGGAAGGGTGAAGCTTGGAAGCCACGGGAATGAATGTTGTGCACTATTTTGCAATATAAACTCTTTGAATATTTGTCGGTCCTTTTGTTCAAAACAATTTAAATCTTTTGTTTTGGTTGTACTTTGGTTACGATGTATTGGGACTACGCTACTCTGACAAATGTTTTAGGAACGATAAATCTAAAACGTCTCTTTTTGAGTCGTTCTTTATAAATTATGTGTTGTAGTATTATTGTTTAGCACCCAAAGATGTATTCCGCTGCGTGTAAATTTGGGGGTGTTAAAATAAGAAGGCGGACGCACTTAGAAAGATTGCATCCACAAGCTTCGCCCACTTGTCCAAGCAAGTTTTGGTGGAAATACTCAAGGAGAAGTCTATAACAGAAGGGGAGGTCGTTACTATTGTTGAAGACGATGGACCTACATGGATGACCCCGATTATCAACTATTTGACTAGTGAAACCCTTCCAAACGATGAAAAAGCGGCACGGCGCATTAGAAGGAAGTCGCAACACTTCGAACTCCGAGAAGGTATCCTTTACAAGCGCTCTTTCTTGCAGCCGTGGTTGCGGTGTGTTGGACCACGTCAGGCTACCTATGTAATCAGTGAAATACATGAAGGGTTGTGCGGCATGCACGCATGTCTATGATCAGTGGTAGCTAGAGCCTTACGAACAGGATATTATTGGCCTACCATGCACAGGGACGCGCGCGACATGATTCGTAAGTGTAGTGATTGCCAAGTGCATAGACCAGTGCCGCGGCATCCGCAGCAGGAGCTTACACCTATCACATCCCCATGGCCATTCTATAAGTGGGGAATCGACATCGCATGACCATTTCCTGTAGCTGCGGGGGAGTTAAGTTCTTGATTGTCGCGATGGACTACTTCACACGATGGATAGAGGCCAAGGCAGTCAAATCTATCACAGGCAAACAAGTTAAAAAGTTTGTTTGGGAGCATATTGTGTGCCGTTTTGGCCTACCAGGAGAAATCATCTCGGACAACGGTAAACAGTTCGCGGATAATCCATTCAAGGGCTGGTGTGCATCATTGAATATCAAGCGGCGTTTCGCGTCTGTTAAGCATCCGTAGACAAATGGCCTTGTGGAACGAGCGAATAGAAGCTTGGGAAACGGCATCAAGGCACGTCTGGATGAACGAAGTGCCAAATGGGTGGATGAGCTACCACATGTTCTATGGGCACATAGGACTATGATCAAAACAGCCAACGGAGATACTCCATTTGCATTGGCCTACGGCACTGAAGCTGTTATACCAGCAGAGATAGGAATGCCTACCATCCGCACGGCGGAGGTTTATGTCGTCTCGAACGACAAACAGCTACGAATCAACCTGGATCTGTTGGAAGAAAAAAGGGAGATAGCAGCCATTAATGAGGCTAAGTCCAAGGCTAAAATGAAGGCTTATTATGACGCCAAGGTTAAAGGTGTTTCTTTTCGACCGGGGGATTATGTCTATCGTGCTAACGAAGCAAGTCGAGCGGAGAATACAGGAAAGCTGGGCCCTAAGTGGGAAGGACCATATGAGGTCACGGAGGCCTTGGGACGAGGTGCGCACAAGTTACGTGACATGGATGGCCGTGACCTGGAGCGCACATGGAACATCTCCAATCTCAAAAGGTGCTATCTTTGAAAGCTACGGCTTCCGCATGGGTACTTCGCCATATGTGGCTTTAACGAAGATCCATGCACTCTATCTGTTTTATTTTTTATGTTTTGTCTAGGTTCCTTTTTTGTTTCTTAGGACTTATCATGCTTGTTCAAACGAAAAATGTAAACGTTCTAATAAAATTCCGTGGTGCCTAGCTAGCTCCACGGCTTGTTTTGTGCAAATTATCTTGAAGGATTTTGTTAGTCATATGAATTTTAATTATTATTATAGTATGCCATGTTCGTTCATATGCTTTCATTCAATCACCGTACATGTACTATACGCCTCCAGGCGGGGTAAGAGGATTAAGTGAACCTACTAATTCAACTTGTCGTGTAAGAGGGATGCAACCCCAGCGGCACGGATCATGCATCCTTACTAGACACCTTACTCACAAGACGTTGTGATAAGTTTCCGTATGCCGTACTCATGTAGTGCTTCGCATAATAAAGACGCACGTCGCATGTCTAGTAAATTATAGACTTGAATGTATTTCCCCTTTTGTGTAAGACGTGACATGTCATGCAGTATCGGTATACGATATTTAACAAAATAAAAATACACAAGTTTCCAAATAAATAACAAAATGGCCGTGGTTACCACGGACCCATAAACAAAAGACAGTTATCCACCATATCAGTCTTAGCCGTGTACATGCACGGACGAATAAAAATCACAAATGTTTACAGCTGATAAATTACAAGGGGGTAGGAATTCCCCTATGTCTTTCTTTCCTTCTTCAATCAGAGCATGGAGGGCCTCCCCGCGAGCATCCTTCCCATCCTATGCCTTGATCGCAGTCGCATCCAATGCTTCCACAAGCAGCTTTTCACCTTTCATCGTTTTTGATACGGAGTCATAAGTGGGCAAGGTCAAAGGGATGGGATCCGCAGTAAGCTTGAACATTATCGCCTCGTTCGGAGCGTCCTTAAGTGCCTCAAGCTCATCCAGGAGAGGGTGCTGGATTTCCGCCAGTGCATTCATCGATGCGGTCATATTGTCAGTAGCTGAGGGATTATGGTAGGGATGCTGCAATATGTCTTCGTTTTTACCTATCAGTTCTGCAGCCTTGACCAAACCCTCATGTCTACCACGGTCGATCCCATCCGATACGACCCCGGCGAATGCTTGTAGTAGGTGCGGAGCTTCCATGGCCTTGCTTAGGGCGAGGCGCATTCCTTGCCCAATCATCCACCTGCGTCCAGCTATGGCGGATAGCAAGGGAGGACACATTCTTTCAGCACAACTTGTGGCCATCTTGCTCAGCTCCTCCTCTGCCGTTGCAGCTTGGTCTTCCAAATTGGCCCGCACCTGTGTTAGCTCATCCTTCAGCGCATCGCGCTCTTGGGCGATGTTGAAGGCTTGTACGGTCACGGCCTTGGTGGAAGCTTCGGCCGCAGACACCTGCATATAGAACTTTGAGTTATCACAAGGATAATATATTCTTTTTCTTGGGTCGAATAAAAATCAAGGCAAGAGTATATGTATAAAGTTTTCGAGAGCATACCTTCTCATTCGATGCGGCTACAAGGGCTTCGAGCTCGGCAATGCGTTTTTCTCGGCTGTCGGCGTGATGAGCTTGCTCTTTTACTGTAGCCTCGGCTGTCACCAGCACTGCTTGCAAGGACGCCATGGTCTTCTCATTCTTCACAACCATTGCCTCGCGACGAGCTATCCTTTTGTCTGCCCGCTTCACATTCGCCAGGGCCTTGATCAGACGGCGTCTTAGGGCGGCACCCACCGTCACTTGATGCGCGGCCGACACATCAAACTGCTCCAGAAGGGATTCATGATCCAGCTCATCTAAGTCTTGTGCAAGGGCTGGAGGGGTGATGTGCTCGATGAATTCCGAACACTCAGATTCCGCCTCCAACATTGTTAAACTCGAAAGGTTCCATGCTAGGCGCATGCTATTTTCTGGCCCTTCAGGGAGTGGTTCCTGGGCGTGTGTCGCAGCGGGGGATGGGGGTCTGTTTGATGGGGCGGGGGATGGATTCCTCTCCACTTCTTCCTCTTGGGCTACGGCCGACGGATCCGCCCTGTCATTGACATTGCAAATTTTGTTTAGGCATTATATATTTCACAGGTATAGTGACACGACTAACATTCGAAGGGCACTTACGTGGTAAAAATTGCAGGTTCTGGGCCGGTAGGAGCTACGACACTCACGGGGGTATCTCGCCAGACTGGCTCTCCCATGTGCGGGGTAGAGTCGGCCTGAGCAGTCGCAGTACCACTTCCCTCCTGGCACTGCGGATGGTCCTTCCTCAGTTTCTTTGGGGGAGCATTCGAGGCCCCGGCCTCATCCCCTATCTTCTTTGCCACCCTCCTGGTGGTCTTTCTCTTCCTAGATGTGAGCGGGCGGACCCGGAAGCTTGAGTGGTGTCTTCGTTGAGGAAATCGTTTTCATCTTCCTGGTGGGTCGCGGTTCCCTCCAACAGTAGTTCTTCACCATCTTCATTATGGAAATCCAATGGGGATTTCTCAATGATAGGCTCCCCTTCATCTGATCTTTGCTCGGACGTCTCTTCGAGTGGAATGGTGCGGTTCAGTGGTCGCATCAAGCAGGGGGAGCTCATTATCTTTCAGAGGGCGGAACCCTTCAGGCACCTTCATTGGGTCGCCCTGGCGTATTAATCCATGTAGGTTCATTTCTGCGGACATTTATAAATACACGGGTTAGTGCGGTTCTACAAATACGCATGACATTTCACATTTACAAGGTGTAAGTAAACCTACCCTCTCCCTGTTCCGTCAGGAAGCACGGATATAAGTCATCCCTCCCAAAGTAGCGGCGGCTTATTCCTACTAGACACAGAAAGTGTTCCGACAACCCCCTATGGAATTCTGTGCGGTGGGTATCTAGTATTTTTAAGTCTTTGCTACTATAGTCTTTGGATTTGGGCGGAAAGTCTTTGGGTGCTTTGGTTTTGAGTACGAAGGGAGTAGGGAATACCTTCTCATCAACAAAGAAGTAATGGTCGTACCAGTTCTTAAGGGAGTCTAAAGGCTTCCTATACGTCACGGGCGCGTTCCCGGGTCGCTTTTTAAACGATAGCCACCCATTCACTAGCTGGGGGAAGTAAAAAGCCCTAAATAGGTTCACGGTTGGAGTCACTCCGTAGGTATGGCATGTAATTTCAAACTGATTGATTTTACACGCCCCTATGCAGTGAAGCTGGGTAATGTGGAAGTCGTAATACAATAGCAGATCTACAAAGAATTTGGACAGGGGGATACGGTAGTTGGCAGAATTAAATAGGCGCTTGTACACGCCTATTTTCCTCGCCGGTGCATCCGTAATTGCCTCACCTTCACCTGGATAGGTGGGGGTGTACGCTTTCGGGAATGTAATACTTCGACAGAAAGTCAATGTATTTTTCCGCCGACATCACGTTAAGGACATCCGTGATAAGTGGGTTGTCCTTTACCATGTTTTATAAAAAGGTTTTGAAAGGCGTGATGATCTAACCTACGGCGGAGGAAATCCGTGGAATCGAAGGCAAAGTTTTGGAGGTTGAAGCTTGAAAATAACAATGGCGGAAGGAAGGATGAATTGTGTGTGTAACAAACACACACACCAACTCTTATATAGGGTTGCCTCGGTTTCCGAGGTAACGTGGATGTTTGACACGTGTAGGCCACCACGCCTATCCAACGGATGGGATTTCTGACACTTCTGCAAAATCAGAAGGGGCCCACGGGTTACTTCTTGGCAGTTTTACGTGGCTCAATGGTGGGCATTAATGGTACACTTTTTGTAGAAGTGCGGCTGACCAGTTGACTATCATTAATGCATTTATTCTTGTGTCGGGTTATGCGGTCTTACGTAAGACCATATTTAATGCTATATTTAATTTGTCTCGGCCGTTACGTGCGGCTGGGGTGCTATGGGGATAATATTCCTAAAGGCGGGCAGCCACGTGCGGCCAAGGCAAAATTTTCAATATTTCTCATTCCCTAGGTCTTTCTTGGTATGTCCGGAGAGCATCTTGATAGTCTAGAGGTTACGCCTACGACTGTAACAACTAGACTGGGGGGACATGATGACGTATAGTCCCCAGCCGGGTCAGGAGCCCGGCCCACGGGTACTACCCGTATCCGGCCCATCACAGATGGGTGGGAATAATGTCATTTAAGCTTATGGGCTTGGATGAACAGTAACCGCACACACGCGTGCGGCCCACGGCCCGGCATGGCCGATACAGGTTAGACAGAATCATATTCTATCTCTGAATATGATTCATCCCAAAGAAGAGGATATTCACTCACCATAATTAGAAGATAACAATCAATCTAATTCTGGTGCTTATCCCTTCCTGGGGGCCGAAGTATCAGTGACAGCCCACTAGGGTCTCACTGCCTATAAAAGGAACCCCCAAGGGTTCCACAAAGGTATTACGTTCTATACTCTCAACTCACATAAAATCCTAACCGATTACTTACTCTCACGCCGGAGTCTAATCGTGGGAAACATTCCCACGGTAAGCCTAACGCGTGTTGTTTAGTGTGCAGGATCCCAACCAAACAGTTCACTTGGTGGAGGAGCCGGAGCCCAGCCAACCCGAATTAAGCCTAATTCGGGTCTAGCAAGGATCACCCAACTTTTGCATCAACAGTTGGTGATCGTGTTTGTTCTTCGTCCTTTTCATCCACGAATTCGGTAAATCTTTTTTTTAAACCTTTTTCTTTTGATTTGATATTTTATAAATCAAGAACATGTTATGTTTTTACAAAAACCTAATTAAAATCATGGATTTAACATGAATTGAGGTTTAATAAAATCAAAAGTATTGTTTTAAGAGGTGTTTGTTTTGGCCGCATCCTACACCGAACCCAAGGGGGGTTTCGGTTTGGCTATCCGACCATCACCGAGACCATATGGTCCCGGTTGGTTGGTGTGGGTCCCACGACAGCATCAAGACAAGGGGTACCCCGATTTGGTTCGGGGTACGGTGTCGATTTCATGTCCGGTTCATGGTTTTTAGTTTAGATCCGGTTCATGGTGTATGTTTAGTTTATTTTTTTTATGATCTTATGTTAAAATTAAATTAATATTATGCCATGATTAATTTAATAACATGACTTAGGTTATTTTAATTATTAAAAATCATGAAATTAATTAACCTAAGTATTTTTATATTTTAGACTTATAATTAATTAATTATTTAAAAACCATGATTATAATTAATTAATTAACATGACTTAGGTTATATTATTAATAAATAATAATACATGTTTTAACCTAAGTACTTAACTTTATTTAATTAAAAACATGTTATACTTTAATTAAATATTTTAACCTATAGTTTAATTTAATTACATGAAATAGTTATTAAACTATACATTATATCATATGACTTAGAAAATAATCATGAAAACACTTAGGCTTATATACTTAGCTTATTTAACCAGCTTATTTCTATTTATGGAAACTTTTTATTTTTAGAAACTTAATTAAATAAGGCAGCTAATCTATTTATGGAAACCTTCTATTTTTAGAAACTTATTTTATTTTAGGCAGCTAATCTATTTATGGAAACTTATTTAATTAAGGCAGCTGATCTATTTATGGAAACTTTCTATTTTTAGAAACAGATCTATTTAAAGCAGTAAATCTATTTTTGGAAACTTTCTATTTTTGGAAACTTTCTATTTTTGGAAACTTTCTATTTTTGGTAACTTTCTATTTTTGGAAACTTTCTATTTTTGGAAACTTTCTATTTTTGGAAACTTTCTATTTTAGAAAACCTACTATTTTTGGAAAGTTACTTATTATTACACAGTAAGTATAATAATACATGAAATACCAGAAATACTTAATCAGATTAAACCGAATATAAGATAAACACAGTTTAAGGCTTTAAACAGTAAAACATGGTAAGAACACATAAAATAAGTTAAGACATGACATAAAACCAGCTACGTATTTAGTAAGCAGATACTTATTCATGTATGTATTTATGTAGCACTAGTGATACGGAAGTAGGATTCCTCTCAGTCCATCTTCTTCGTTCACTGGACATAAGGTACGGATTCCCGTCCTTTCAGTATGGACATTCTTTCCTTATTAGGATTCCCCGTATGCAGCCAACTGTTTTCCCGTAGTATAAGTACGTGTTTGATTACTTATGTTTAATTAAGAATACCTATAGCCATATACATGCATGATCAGTTTCACCTAGTTATGGAGGTACCATAACCATAACATTAGAGGCACTGATGTTATGACTTCACCACGGCGGAGTGATTGCTCGTGGCGTCCCTTTAGCTTTTGGCCATTTATTTTTATTTATCATGTGGGGCGTATAGGTGCATCCTAGTTACATGTTTTCAGTTAGGATTTCATGGTAAATGTGGTGTGTGCCTTGCATCCTTCACAAGGAGCTGATCCCTCCTACCCAAAAACCAGTATATTAAATTAGAGGCAGCCCCTTTAATTTGCATGATGAGGTCACCCCTCCAAGTATTCATGCACGGTGGATTTTCATGACCTATATTTGCTACTGGTAAAATAAGACAAACAGTTTTTACAAGATAAACATAAAGCTTTTCAAACTATAAAACCAGTTTTATCAAGACTTAACCAGGTTACTCGGGACTTAGTTTTCTTCCGCTGTTATATGTTATATGCTTATCCTATTCATGCTTTATTGTACATCCGTGCACTGAGCGTATTTGCTCAGCCGTTTTCCTTTTCTATGTTCCCAAAATGGCAGGTACTCAGGGACGCTCGTAGACACTAAGAGTACGTGCATATGGACTGGAAGCTGTCTAGCCTTCTTTACTTTATGCATTTCCTTTCTTATGATACATTTGCTATGGACAATGTTTAGTCCTTTTCCTTTATTATACTATGTTTGTGTGTGATGAGCTTTATATTTGGACTACCGATGTTTGATTCCGGTATTTTCCTTTTATGGTCAAGTAATGTTTAGACATTTTTCCTTGTATGCTTTGATGACACGCCATAATTGCATGTGACATTTCCATTATCAAAATGGGGTGTTAAAATTATGGTATCAGAGCCAAGGCTTCGACCTGTAGGCTCTCAAATATGACCTGTGATTAGTGGGTAGTCACTACGGTCTTCCTAGACTGACAGTTGTTTTCATGCATTCATCATTTTTAAGCATACATATACATGTCATTGTCGCAGATTTTTGACTAAGTAATGGTTGGTACAGGACTGGCCCTATTTAGTCGCATGTGTTTTATCGAAACTTTTAAATTTGGGACCGACCCATAGGCGTCCCCTCGCTATGTCTTTTGTTTTGGGTGAACTGACCAGAGGCGTTCACTCTCGAGCATACAAAAGTTTTCATAATACTGCATCATGCATTCATACACAAAATTTTATTGCATAAAATTTTTCTCGTGAAATTTTGGTATAAATTTTTTTTCATGTATATATATAGATTTTATGTTTTGATCTGTTTAATCATATGTTTTATGTTATACTGTCAGATGGCAACACACAGACAATCTCTGGGAAATATTTGCAGCTGCCGATGCAGAGATGCAAGACGCCTTTCATCAGAACGACGGTTATCCTCCCCCGCCTAACATCTTTCCCATGGAAGGAAGGAATCGGCTCATGAGGGAATACTATACTCTTAGACAACGACCTGACGAAGACATCAATGACTTCATGAAGCGTTTCCTTCGCTATGCTGGTGTCCTGAGAGCAGCTGTAGGCACCACTGAGGAACAAGCACTACATTTTCGTTGTGCTCTTAATCCAAGTGCTCCGTTGGATACGGTAGTACAAGTGGCCGATGAAGCTCGTAGACTGGAGATGCTGCAGGAGAGAGATGAGTTCGGGGAAGCTGAAAGACCCGACAAGAGGTAAACATTCGTATTCAAGTGGTGATCAATCCGTATACTCTCCATATATGTCAATTATTCATCTCCTTAAATGTATCTTCCAGGCAGAAAACTGGGGACCGGTCTCAGCCGGCTACTCAGCAGCAGCCTCATCAGCCCAAGGGAAACGGTCAGACTAACGACCGTTCTGCTACGGATAGGCGTGGCGGTAATGATAATTACCGTAACAACGCTGGGCACTCCAACAGCAGCAGGTCCTAATACTTAAGCATTTTCTTATGATTTCATGTTATAACTCATATTCTTACACTTTAGCAAACCTGCTACCAAGAACCATGGAAACGGTAGGGACCAGAACCAGAGAGGTTCGCAGCCTAGCCGTCCAGCTATCACTGGTATTCAATATTACGATTATCCGCTTTGTCCTTTGTACCCAATTATCATGTCTTATGTAAAATGTTTTATCAGGTTCCCAGCAAGCCAGAGCACCTGCTGGAGGATTCACTCATCCTCTTTGCTCTACTTGCCACCGTAGGCACCCAGGACCATGTCTCCGTAATACTAACGCGTGCTTCAAGTGTGGTCTTCCTGGCCATATTATGAAGGACTGCCGTAAGGGCGAGATGGAGGGTACATCGGGACATGCTGATACCAAGACGCCTCCTACTACCGGGCGTGTCTACACGACATCTCGAGACCAGGCCAACAAGTCTACAGGTACCATCACTGGAATCTTGTATATGTATGGTCAAGCTGCATGTGTTCTTTTCGATACGGGTGCTACTCACTCGGTTATTTCTACTGCTTATGCTAAGAACATTAGGATGCCTCCCTTGCCACTAGAAAATTGGCTTACTATTTCCACGCCTTTGAGGGACTCTGTATTAATCACCCATGTATACAAGAGTCTTCCCCTAGAATTTGATGATAAGGTTCGACCTGTCGACGCACTTCCGCTGGACATGAATGACTTCGACATGATTTTGGGCATGGATTGGCTATCCAAGCATCATGCTACTATAGACTGAAATTCATATCGAGTTATCTTCGGTGATGTTAATGCACGAGAGTACATTCATAATGGGTTCATACCTGGACGGTCTGTACAAGTCATATCTACCCTGCAAGCGCGTGCACTACTGTCACATGGCTGCGAGGGTTACCTAGCTACGGTTCACGACATGGATGCTGAATCCCCATCAATTCAGGATCAACCTATAGTGTCAGAATTCCAAGATGTCTTTCCAGCAGAACTTCCGGGCATACCACCTGCACGAGAAGTGGAATTCAGTATCGAGCTTATTCCAGGAGCTGAACCAATCTCCAAAGCTCCTTATCGCATGGCTCCCATAGAGCTGAAGGAGCTGAAGGATCAACTGCAAGAACTTCTTGAACGAGGTTTCATTCGACCGAGCGCATCTCCATGGGGCGCACCGGTCTTGTTTGTTAAGAAGAAGGACGGCAGTATGCGTCTTTGTATAGACTATCGCGAGCTCAACAAGATTACCATTCGGAATAGATATCCACTGCCACACATTGACGATCTGTTTGACCAACTCCAAGGGGCCAAACACTTCTCCAAGATTGATCTTAGGTCAGGCTATCATCAGCTACGGGTCAAGGAGCAGGACATCGCTAAGACTCCCTTTCGTACCCGTTATGGCCACTACGAGTTTGTAGTTATGCCATTTGGCCTGACAAATGCTCCAGCAGTGTTCATGGATTTGATGAACAGAATCTTCCATGAATTTCTGGACAAGTTCGTCATTGTCTTCATCGATGACATCCTGATTTTCTCAAAGTCCAAGGAGGAACACGAAGACCATCTTCGTACAGTACTACAGATTCTTCGCCAGAAGCAGCTGTATGCTAAATTCTCCAAGTGTGAGTTCTGGTTAGACAAGGTGGCATTCTTAGGTCACACTGTATCAGCAGAAGGAATCACTATGGATCCAGCGAAGGTTGAGGCCATTACTAAGTGGCCAAGGACGACATCAGCGATGGAAGTCCGCAGTTTCTTAGGCTTAGCTGGCTATTACCGTAGGTTCGTGGAGAACTTTTCCCCCCTAGCACTACCATTGAGCAAACTGATGCGGAAAGGGGAGAAATTCGTCTGGACTGAAGATCGAGAGAAGAGCTTTGAAGACCTGAAGCAGAAGCTAGTATCTGCACCTATTCTTACTCTACCATCTGGTACGGGTGGATTTCAAATCTACAGCGATGCATCGGGGAAGGGACTTGGCTGTGTTCTCATGCAAAATGGGAAAGTGATCGCGTACGCTTCACGGCAGCTTAAGCCTTATGAAGAAAATTACCCCACGCATTACCTGGAACTTGCAGCTATGGTGTTTGCATTGAAGATATGGAGACACTACTTATATGGAGAATCATGTGACATTTTCACGGACCACAAGAGCTTGAAGTATATCTTCACTCAACGTGAATTGAACATGAGGCAGAGGAGATGGTTAGAGCTGTTGAAGGATTATGACATTAATCTACAATATCATCCCGGAAAGGGAAATATAGTAGCAGATGCTCTGAGCAGGAAGTCCGGAATGATCAACGACATTAAAATCGAAGAGGAAATCATCAGAGACTTGGAGCGACTAGACATCGAGATCATGGTACGTGGACAACACGGTTACTGGGCTAATCTTAGAGTAGAACCCGAGTTACACTCTAAGATCAAGGAAGCTCAGAAGGATGACGGAGAAATCTGGGCGATAGTACAGACTTTAGAGAAGCAGACGGAATTCAGAGTAGATGCAGATGGTATCGTATGGCAGGGCACGAGACTTTGTGTGCCTGATGACCAAGAACTCCGGGAAGCTTTGTTAGCTGAAGCTCATAGCTCCCCATTCTCTATACATCCTGGTTCAACTAAGATGTACCATGACATCAAGCAGTACTTTTGGTGGAGTGGTATGAAACAGGATGTGGCCACTTACGTCTCCAAATGTCTTACCTGCCAGTAGGTTAAGATTGAGCATCAGCGATCTGGCGGTCTCCTTCAACCGTTAGATATTCCAGAGTGGAAGTGGGACAAAATCACCATAGATTTTGTTACTGGTCTTCCGCCTACCAAGAGGAAGCACGATGCAATTTGGGTTATCGTAGATTAACTTACCAAATCAGCTCATTTCTTACCGATCCGCAAGGAAGATCCGGTAAGTAAACTCGCAGATACGTACAGAAGAGAGATCATGAGACTCCATGGTGCACCATCCAGCATCGTCTCAGACAGAGATCCTCGATTCACTTCGCGCTTTTGGAAAAGTCTGCAGAAAGCTTGGGGTACACAACTTAAGCTTAACACGGCTTTTCACCCTCAAACGGACGGACAGTCAGAGCGAACCATTCAGACATTGGAGGATATGTTGAGGTCATGTGCGTTGGAATGGACGGGTGATTGGGACGATTACATCTGTTTGGTGGAGTTTGCATACAACAACAGTTGGCACGGAAGTATCAAGTGTGCTCCATTTGAGATGTTGTATGGCAGAAAGTGTCGCGCCCCAATCTGCTGGGATCAGGTTGGTGAGCGAACACTTGAAGGACCAGAAATCATAGAGATGACCAATGAGAAGATCGTAGTAGCTAAGCTAGAAAATTCAGGAAGCACGGTCACGTCAGAAGAGTTACACCGATAAGCATCGTAGGGACATACATTTTACCGTAGGAGATCACGTCTTCCTTAAGGTTTCGCCGGCACGTGGTGTTAGACGCTTCGGGATTAAAGGGAAGCTCAGTCCTCGTTTCATCGGACCGTTTGATATCATTGAACGAGTCGGTGAAGTATCTTACCGATTGGCGTTACCTCTGCAGCTTTCGCATGTGCACAACGTGTTTCATGTGTCCTTACTCAGAGGGTACCAGTATCATCGCCTTCACATGGTTCAGTATCCACTGGAACAGATACGTGAAGATCTCACTTTTATAGAAGAACCCGAACGAGTTCTTGACAGACAAGAACGAGTCATGAGAAAGAAGACGATTCCATTCGTCAAAATTCTATGGAGGGATCATACCGAGCGGGAAGCCGCTTGGGAAACAGAGGAGTCTATCCGGGCTTCTTACCCTCATTTCAAATTTTGAATTCGGGTATGTTCTTCTTTTCCAGTTTACTTTATCTATAATTCGGGGACGAATTATTCTTTTTAGGGGGGAAGAGTTGTAAAACCCGCATGCTTTTACCATGAATAGTACCTTTAAGATCGTACGTACTAGATTAAAACTTTCCTAATATAGCATGATTACGATTACGTGTTAGGATTTTATGTATTACGTACGTGTTAGAACACGATAAGTATTTACTACACACGAGCACGTAATAATTATTTGACAATAATTAATCACGAACACGCGATCATGAAATTATGAACGTAATTAAAACACGAACTATTATTAATTACGTATATATATTTATTACGAGCGTAAATAAATATATTAGATCACAATAATTACGTAACGAGAACACTTAAAACGCGAACACAAATAATCACGAACGAATAACTTAACATCGAGACACGGAAAAAGGTACGGGTACCCCATGTGGGCCCCCCTACCCGCGGCTACAAGGAACAAATGGGCCAAGCTCATTTGTAATTTTTACTAAAGGGGTTAAAGGATTTTTACACTACTCATTTTACAATTACAGAAGATTTTAGCAAAAACCTAAAACCCTCCTCTCTTCTTTTTTTTGGCCGCCACCCTCAAAACACCACAAGGAGGTGTTTGTTGATCTTGGATCTTGGAATATTAGTTGGTGATCGTGTTTGTTCTTCGTCCTTTTGATCCACGAATTCGGTAAATCTTTTTTTTTAACCTTTTTCTTTTGATTTGATCTTTTATAAATCAAGAACATGTTATGTTTTTACAAAAACCTAATTAAAATCATGGATCTAACATGAATTGAGGTTTAATAAAATCAAAATTATTGTTTTAAGGGGGGTGTTTGTTTTGGCCGCAGCCTACACCGAACCCAAGGGGGGTTTCGGTTTGGCCATCCGACCACCACCGAGACCATATGGTCCCGGTTGGTTGGTATGGGTCCCATGGCAGCATCAAGACAAGGGGTACCTCGATTTGGTTCGGGGTACGGTGTCGATTTCATGTCTGGTTCATGGTTTTTAGTTTAGATCCGGTTCATGGTGTATGTTTAGTTTATTTTTTTATGATCTTATGTTAAAATTAAATTAAAATTATGACATGATTAATTTAATAACATGACTTAGGTTATTTTAATTATTAATAATCATGAAATTAATTAACCTAAGTATTTTTATATTTTAGACTTATAATTAATTAATTATTTAAAAACCATGATTATAATTAATTAATTAACATGACTTAGATTATATTATTAATAAATAATAATACATGTTTTAACCTAAGTACTTAACTTTATTTAATTAAAAACATGTTATACTTTAATTAAATATTTTAACCTATAGTTTAATTACATGAAATAGTTATTAAACTATACATTATATCATATGACTTAGAAAATAATCATGAAAACACTTAGGCTTATATACTTAGCTTATTTAACCAGCTTATTTCTAATTATGGAAACTTTCTATATTTAGAAACTTAATTAAATAAGGCAGCTAATCTATTTATGGAAACCTTCTATTTTTAGAAACTTATTTTATTTCAGGCAGCTAATCTATTTATGGAAACTTATTTAATTAAGACAGCTGATCTATTTATTGAAACTTTCTATTTTTAGAAACTGATCTATTTTAAGCAGTAAATTTATTTTTGGAAACTTTCTATTTTTGGAAACTTTCTATTTTTGAAAACATTCTATTTTAGGAAACCTGCTATTTTTGGAAAGTTACTTATTATTACACAATAAGTATAATAATACATGAAATACTGGAAATACTTAATCAGATTTAACCGAATATAAGATAAACACAGTTTAAGGCTTTAAACAGTAAAACATGGTAAGAACACTTAAAATAAGCTAAGACATGACATAAAACCAGCTACGTATTTAGTAAGCAGATACTTATTCGTGTATGTATTTATGTAGCACTAGTGATACGGAAGTAGGATTCCTCTCAGTTCATCTTCTTCGTTCATTGGACATAAGGTACGGATTCCCGTCCTTTTAGTATGGACATTATTTCCTTATTAGGATTCCCCGTATGCAGCCAACTGTTTTCCCGTAGTATAAGTTACGTGTTTGATTGCTTATGTTTAATTAAGTATACCTATAGCCATATACATGCATGATCAGTTTCACCTAGTTATGGAGGTACCATAATCATAACATTAGAGGCACTGATGTTATGACTTCATCATGGCGGAGTGATTACTCGTGGCGTCCCTTCATCTTTTGGCCATTTATTTATATTTATCATGTGGGGCGTATGGGTGCATCCTAGTTACATGTTTTCAGTCAGGATTTCATGGTGAATATGGTGTGTGCCTTGCATCCTTCACAAGGAGCTGATCCCTCCTACCCCAAAACCAGTATATTAAATTAGAGGCAGCCCCTCTAATTTGCATGATGAGGTCACCCCTCCAATTATTCATGCACGGTGGATTTTCATGACCTATATTGGCTACTGGTAAAATAAGATAAACAGTTTTTACAAGATAAACATAAAGCTTTTCAAACTATAAAAGCAGTTTTATCAAGACTTAACCAGGTTACTCGGGACTTAGTTTTCTTCCGCTGTTATATGTTATATGCTTATCCTATTCATGCTTTATTGTACATCCGTGCACTGAGCGTATTTGCTCAGCCGTTTTCCTTTTCTATGTTCCCAAAACGGCAGGTACTCAGGGACGCTCGTAGACACTAAGAGTACGTGCATATGGACTGGAAGCTGTCTAGCCTTCTTTACTTTATGCATTTCCTTACTTATGATACATTTGCTATGGACAATGTTTAGTCCTTTTCCTTTATTATACTATGTTTGTGTGTGATGAGCTTTATATTTGGACTACCGATGTTTGATTCCGGTATTTTCCTTTTATGGTCAAGTAATGTTTAGACATTTATCCTTGTATGCTTTGATGACACGCCATAATTGCATGTGACATTTCCATTATCAAAATGGGGTGTTACAACATCTTTACATTCGATGTTGGAACTTGTGTATCACATGCGTTGTCTAAAAGATATGAATAATAGATTTGTAGTTTTTGTTTATCATGTGTATTGTACAAGTTGATAACGATTTCGATGTTTCAAATTGCAAAAAGAGAGTATGTACGACTTGGTTGTGGTATCATTTCTTTATTTTTGTATAAATAAATACTTTATGTATCAATGGTAGAACTTTGTTTTTAATGTGTATCAACCGTTTTTGAAATAAATCATGTTAAAAAAGTGCTAAAAGTTTCGAGATTTTTGTATGTATTATTCGAGTTTAACGTTATGAATCTAGATGCAAATTTTGATGCCTCTTTCACATTTGTAGGCAACGTTTGAAACGCAAATTATGATTTAATGCAAAACCTTGCCACTAGTTATAAACTTTTTTTACAAAAATACCATTGTTTTAATTCTGATCATGTGACATCATCTTTAATCCATCTAACGCTCTAGGTTACTTCTCATTTTAACAATTTTAGGCTACTAAACCACATTAACCCATCTCTCTCTCTCTCTCTCTCTCTCTCTCTCTCTCTCTCTATATATATATATATATATATATATATATATATATATATATATATATATATATATATATATATATATATATATATATATATATATATATATATATATATATATATATATATATATATATATATATATATATATATATAGGGGCGCGCTATTTGCAGAACTCCATTTTAGGTACAGAACTTACAGAACCACTTTGGACCAATCAGAATTTAGCTATATTAAAAAAAGAAAATCTTAATGAAAAGGGTATAAAAGGAAAAACAAATTTAGACTTTTTTTTTTAATTTTTAATTAAAAAACGTTTTTGTAGGATTAGTTTTTAAAACTACTTTTTTTTTTGTAAATTCTTCTTTTGCAGCATACAAGTTTTCAAAGATCTGATGTGCGTACATGTTTTTTTTTTAAATTGTAAATTTACATATAATTATTTAACCATAAATTTATTTTTTTGTTTAAATGGTAATTGCATATATGTTTCTACTGTCCATAACTTTCAACAATTGTCAACATAAAACATGAACTTATAATCTTTAAATATAATAAAGAAACAAGATAAATAGAATACACAAAATTTGATATAAAATAAAATGAAATACAATTCATGTAACAAATCTTTACTGTTAAATATAAATGTACAATAGAAAATGTATACACTCTTCAAGAATATGTGTGCAGCATGCTTCACTTTCTGATCAAATCTGCTAAAACATGTCTGCACGCCTTTCAAGAACATATGTGCGCGCTCCTCTTTCTCATAAAATTCGTTAAAAGTTATGTGTCCGCCTTCGATAAAAACATGTATGTTTCCGAGAAAAACATGTATGTTTCCGAGAAAACACATGTATGTTTTTGATAAAAACATGTATGTTTTTGATAAAAACATGTATGTTTTCGATAAAAACATGTATGTTTTTGAGAAAAACATGTATGTTTCCGAGAAAAACATGTATGTTAAAGACCTGAAATAACAAACATTAAACATTAGTTATTATAGGTGCATGACGAAGATACGAAACCCAAAACAGAACTTTGACTTCGTGATTGGAGGTTTGCTAGCCCATTTTTAGATCGTAAATGGTAGTCTATTTTTAGATTATAAAACACATGTTTTTTGCAGATCTAGGCCAAAAATTAAAGTAACATTTACGAATTCTTTTTAATAGATTGAATACAAAAACACCCTTGTGTTTGTAGATTGAATCCAAAATAAATCCATATCAAAAACTTTTTTTAACATATTTAAACAAAATTAATAAAAAATCAAACTGCATATATTAAATCAAAATGCAATAGACAAATTACCAGGTGACTTGTATAATTTGATCGGAGAAAACGATTACACGGTCTAGTATTGTTAGCGTTGGAGATATCGCATGTGCTCCGAAATCATACCGTTGTTTCAATCGAATGTGTCGTCAACCTCCTCTAATCGATGCCACCATCATCGCCCTCCAACTGGTGCGGCCGTCCATCTCATGATGGCCAGATCTGAAAACACAACGGCGGCTGCTTCAAAATTATAACTTGAGACTCCATGATCATGAAAGACGGCTGCCATAATTAAGAAGCCCGGTCTATGAATCAACACCAAGTTAAGAAGCTCAACCTTGAAACAATAGCATACAAACATAGATCTGCAATGAGTGATGGTTTTGGCTGAATCGTGGGATCTGCATTCTGAATCGTCGGACACCATGACCAGATCCGAAACAAGACTTGACACACCACGAGTATAAAAGTCGACTCGTGATATAAGCCTTTAAGGAAGTCGATTTAATCAAAAACGAATTTAGAAGTCGACTGGGGCAATTTTTTTTTTTGGAGATCTAATGAGAAAGAGAGAATCGGTTATGTTTTGAGGTGTTGGATCTAGGTTTATATGAAGTCACGTGTATTGACATATCAGTTTCCAGAATATTTGGGGTTATCAAATGCCCAATTTGCCCTTTATGTATTTTCCTTTTTTTAAATGAGTAGTATTTATTTACAAAATTGCCATTTTGCATTAATGTGTGGTACATCATGCATTAACAAGTGTAAAAATCTGGTTCTGTAAGTTCTGTACCAAAAAAGAGGTTCTGTAAATAGTACTCCACTATATATATATATATATATATATATATATATATATATATATATATATATATATATATATATATATATATATATATCTCTTTACATTATATATAAGAGGAGGAAAATGCATATATATATATATATATATATATATATATATATATATATATATATATATATATATATAGTGGAGTGCTATATGCAGAACCTCTTTTTTGGTACAACCTACAGAACTAACTTTTTGCTCTTATTTATGCACCATGTACATTATATCTATGCAACATGGCATTTTTGTAAATATAAAATACTGGCCTTTTTAAAAGAAAATAAATAAAGGGTAAATTAGGTAATTTGTAATTTCCTAAAAAAATGCTGAAATTTGAAATATTATTTCAACCTACGTGACTCATTAGTCTAAACCTATATCCCACAACTGCTGCCTCTCTCTTTCTCTCTATCACTTTAGATCTCAGATTTTTTTGGCCAAGTCGACATTCATATTATTTTCTTTCGGTGATAACAATTAAACATCACAATTCTCTATAGATCGAGCAACCATGTCGCGAGATCCGACGATTACCGTAGTTATCCGGGTATTTTTTAATCTATTACGCATCACCAAATCTTTATACGAATACTCATTAAGCTTTTGGAAGGACGGTTCGGTACAGTGATGTTTTTTTGTGAGTCTCGGTGTACGAGGGACGATACAGTGATCGAACGTACAGTGATGTTTTGGTACAGTGATCGAGCGTCTAGGGAACGGTTTCGGTACAGTGATTTTTTTGTGAGCCTCGGAGTCGCTGTTTTCGAAATCGGAGTCGGCGTCGCTGTCACTGTCACAACAGAAGTTATCAAATCTGGTATTGTGTCTCAGATTCTCATGGAAGGTTATTTTTGTTTTATGGTAATATTATTTGTTTATTAGTTTGTTTTTTTATAGTTTTTTATGCGGTTTTCATACTTTGACATATTGAGAATGAGTGGATACCATTTGCAGTTTAGCTACATAAAAAACATAAGTAGTAGTAATAAATTTCCTATGCAAAATTTAAACGTATTGTTTCCTTTGTTAAGATTTGTACCGATTGTCTTTAGTGGTTTTTGAGGTGTTTTCTATATTAAAATCTTATTGTTTTTAGAAAATGATTTTGGTGAGTTGGTACTGTGGTAGTAAATTGATGATGACCTACCTCAAAGAGAAACTTGTTGGCACTTTATTTTGTACATGCATGGTTTTTTTTGTCTCATAGTTATACTTGAGTAATTATTACTCAGTAATAGCAAGTGTTGTGTTGAAATTCATACTCATGGAACAACAAGTTTGATTTTATTATAACAATAATCATGAATGTTTTTAAATATGTAGTTAAACCAAAATCAAGACCAAGCTGCTAAAAAATGTGCAGCACCACGTGTGATTTGGAAGACGTGCATATATGATCCGATACATTTGGCGAGAAAGAGCAGCGCGAGAAAGAGCAGCGGGCACATATGTTGATAAAAGGATATATGTATGTTTTTGAAGTCGTACATATATGTTTTCGGAGTCGTACATGTATGTTTTCGAATCTATACATGTATGTTTTCGAAGCCGTACATGTATGTTTTCCAAGCCGTACATATATGTTTTAATTTTCGAAACCGTACATATATGCTTTTGATGCCGTACATAGATGTTTTCAAAGCTGTATATATATCTTCTCGAAGCTGTGCACATCTATATTTAACAATGTACATTTGTTATTTGTATTTGGGTTGTACTTTAATTAATTTCATTTTTTGTGTCATGTATCTATGTTTTTGCTTTTCTTATAAATTTAGAGATTTGTAACATACATGTTTATGTATTTTGTATTTAATTTTTGAATATAATATATCTTTAAAACATATACACAATTGTCGATTAAAGAAAAAAAAGGGTCAAGTTCAACAAATGAATTGTAAGCAAAAAATGACACGTAAAACAATTTTTTTTAAATAAAACATATACACTTTTTTCAAAAAGAATTTGTAACATGGACAAAATGAAAAAAAGAAAAAAAAAAGTTAATGTTTTAAAAAATGTTTTATTAAAAGGTCAAAATAGACTAAAATACCTAATTTGCCCTTAATTTAATTTCTTTTTCTAATATAATTAGTAAATATTTTCAAAATTGCCATATTGCATTAATGTCATATACATCATGAATTATTAAGAGTAAAAATTGGTTCTGTAGGTTCTATACCAAAAAGGAGGTTTTGCAAATAGCGTGCCCCTATATATATATATATATATATATATATATATATATATATATATATATATATATATATATATATATATATATATATATATATATATATATATATATATATATATATATATATATATATATATATATATATATATATATATATATATATATATATATATATATATATATATATATATATATATATATATATATAGGGATGGGATCATTAGAAAACATAATCTCGGCAGAAAACCTAGAAAACAAAACTGATGCCCTAAAAATATCAAACATATGCCCTAATAATTTCGTTTAGGGCATCCATTTAGTGCATTTCGTTTAGGGCATCTGTTTGATATTTTAGGGCATCTGTTTTTGTTTTCTATGTTTTCTACCGAGATTATGTTTTCTCTAGATCCCATATATATATATATATATATATATATATATATATATATATATATATATATATATATATATATATATATATATATATATATATATATATATATATATATATATATATATATATATATATATATATATATATATATATATATATATATATATATATGTATATATATATATATATATCGTGGTTTCAGTATGTAACTGCTTAATAATTATTTTTATGCTAATACGAGATATATTATATTATGCAGATTTGTCATGGCAGACTCTAATATTCCTGTAGAGAACCCTGCTATTGATGAACCTAACATAGATGATAACCCTTACTTAGACTTAGTGGATTATAATGTAGAAGATGATATGGATGATGAAGAGGAGGAACCATTTGAGGATCCTGAGCCCGAAATAGGACTAGGAGACCACATTGCCCCTCAGGTTGATATAGTAGAGGATGGTAATGTTGGTGTCAAGGAAGATGATGAGGTTGGTATAGATGACGTAGGTAATGAGGATGACGATGAGGATGTCGAGGAGGAGGTAGATAGGTGATGAGATTGATGATGATGAGGCGGAGCTTATTTTTCCTTATGATGTAGAGGATGGTGAGCTTTTACCCCCTCCAGTTGAGTGGTCTGATTCTGATTCTGAGTTACCTAGTGATAAATTGTCCGGGTTTGAGTCTGATTCAGAGGAGGATGAGGATGATGATGATGCACTCGATGGAACTAATGGGATTACTACTCGTTGGCCGATTGATAAGCATGACTTTCCGAGGAGTGTGCATGTGGTAGGAGAGTCGTCGAGGGTTCGAGAGGATATTCATATTGATGGACCTGCACCTTGGGCCTTAAGACGTGATTTAGATGCTTCTAGAGTCTAAGGTAGTATGACAGAGATTGGTTTAGGTGTTGTTCAGACTCATGTTGCTTTATTGGAGTCGAGGACAAAGATTGGTGAGAAAGAGCGAGAGTTGCTTGATTTGGGTTTGAGTGATGTGGAGCGTGGTTTAAATGAAGCGTTTAGGAGATTATTTGTGTTGGAAAGTGGTGAGTATGCAGAGATGAAGAAAAAGGTGAACACGATGGAGATTCGGTTGAGTGTAGCTCGTGCGATGCACGAGAAGGCGGAAAAAGAGTTAAATGTGTCTGTTGGTTGGAACAGTAGATTTTATGCTGAGATGGTTGAGAGAGGAGTGATTCATAAGCGCCCAACTGATGATGATGAGTCTTATGATCGTCCAAGGAAGATACCAAAGAAGAAGAATGATGATGGACCTTCTAGCAGTTCTCAGTAGACTAGTTTATCTTTAGTAGTATCTTTGTATCTTTTGTAAAACCTTAACTAAACCAGTATGTCGGTTAGTAGATCTAGCATAAATTTTGGGCTTGTATAGTGCTAGAATTATGATGTGGAAGTTGACTAAGACAAAGTGGTTGTTTATGATCTAATGAAATGTGTATCTTTTGTCTTAAATTCCATGTCATACCTTATATATATTTGCTTCCTTGATTATCAATTCGACCCTTTTATTTAAACCCCTCATTGAGTGAATACTTATTATACTTTGAATTGTGCGATAATAGAATCATGCCGCCCAAGAGAACGGTGACTGAGGAAGATGTGCGTAGGATCATTGCGGAGAAAGTTGCCGCATCTATGGCTGAGTTTATGGCAAATGCTAGAAATAGAGCCGGCGGTAGTGGAGCTGGCGGTAGTGGAGCTGGCGGTAATAATGTGAATGTTAATAATGTGAATGCTAATGGTAGAGGAAATGTTGGAGGACCTGGACCTAATGCACCTGATTTCGGTGGTTGTACTTATGTGACGTTCATGAAGTGTGACCTACTCCCTTTTAATGGAACTGAAGGTGCGGTAGGATTAAGTCAGTGGATCGAAAAGATTAAGTCTGTGTTTCGCATTAGTAAGTGTAAGGATGAAGATAAGGTGACTTTTTCTATGGCTACCCTTAGAGGTCGTGCTTTGACTTGGTGGAATGGGAGGATTGCTTTTCTGGGCATTGATGTTGCTAATGCTACTCCATGGGCTGAAATTAAGAAGTGGATGACACAAGAGTTTTGTCCTCGTAGTGTGATATAAGGTTAGAACAAGAGTTGATTCATTTGAAGATGAAAGGTGTGGACATCGATAGTTATACAAATCGATTCCATGAGTTGGCTTTGTTGTGTCCCCGGTTGGTTGAACCTGAGGAGATAAGGATTGAGCAATACATTAAGGAGTTGACCAAGAATATCCGAGAGGATGTGACATCGTCAAAGCCATTGAACATTGATGATGCTGTTCGGATGGCTTACCAGCTCATTGGACAAATCATTCAGGACAAGGAGGATGAAGCACCTGCTGGTGAGAAAAGAAAGGGTGAAGGCGATCGTGGAGGTAGAGGTGACCATAGGCAGTTTCAATCGCCGTCAAAATCAAAGAAAAGTAAATGCAAACGCTTTGACTAACAATGCCCCTTGAAGTGATGAAAAGTGTCCAAAGTATGGTAATAAGAGGCATGCTGGTGATTGCTGGAAGTGCCGAAATTGTGGAAAGCTAGGACATAAGGTGGAAAAGTGTAAGAGGGGAATTGTTTGTTACAATTGTGGAGAAGAGGGTCATAAGAAGCCAGATTTTCCAAAATTGAAAAAGAATGGCCAAGTAAGAAACAACCAGGGTGGTGCTTATCTACTTGGGACGGTTGAGGTTAAGAAGGAGGATCCGAATGTTGTTACTGGTACGTTTTTACTCTACAATCATTATGCTGTTGCTCTATTTGATTCGGGTGCTGATAAGAGCTTTGTATCTACCAAATTTAGTGCCCTTATTGACATTGAACCTATTGAGATAGATACCAGTTACGAAGTAGAATTGGCTGATGGTAAATTGGTAAGAACTATAATAAGTTATTGCAAGGATGCTCTTTAAATCTCTTGAACCGTTCCTTCCCGATTGATTTGATGTTAATAGAACTAGGTAGTTTTGATATTATTATTGGAATAGAATGGTTATCCTTGAATGATGCTACAATTTTATGTGGAGAAAAGAAGGTTAAAATTCCTCTTAAGAATAGGACGTTATGTAACACTCTCAATTTTCGTATCGGTACAGCGGAAGGGTCTTTCAGAGTGTTACGGGATAGCACAATAACTCCAATCATAGACAACACATAAAAATGGTTGTTCAAGGGTTAACATACATTCATTCGATAAAAAGTTTCAAAAGCGTACAACAGGTCCCAAATTATACAGGTCATTAAGTTTACAAAACATAGATCGAATGAACATTTTTAATATTATGTGGGCCATCAGAGTCGATCTCCATCCGGATTACCTTCAAGCACCTGAGATAAAACATGCAAAAATCATATCAGCGAATGCCGAGTGAATTCATAGAGTTTAATGAAAACCGTTATATATAAAACAATTATTTAAAATCAGAACACAAGCATAATATCGGAAGTAAGTCCTCATATTGCTAGTCAGGCAATATATAAATCAAGCATACATCTTAAACCGTCCATGAGACCGTAGTCTCTATATTACCATGATAGGTAATATATTCATCGTTAATAGCGTCGTATCATATCGTTTATTATTTATGTTTTATAGCATACGTTGTAGGATTATTATTAGCCGCATGACATTGTTACCTTACTATGAAAACAGCGGGCCGCGAACCCGACAAATAGTTTGCCCATCTAAGTTTGCGTGTCGTCACAAAAATCACGCTATGGAATCTTCTCATACATAAATTCGCTTACCAATCAATGTGGTACGACGGGGATCAACCGTCAAGGCGCGAACTGGGGTGATCGTCCCCAAATAGTACTATCAAATGCATAAGCATCTACCAAATCCCGGCAGTTCACAATTCATGCTAATGGGACTTTAAGTGACATAACCTAACTACTAATAATCCTTTTAGTCTCGTTTATAGGGTCATAGCATCATTCGGGTCCATATCATTAAGCATACAATTGGGACTACTTGTGTTCTATTTTTATAAAATCTAGCATGTTATCTCCCTCGCGGGTTTACAAATCATTTTATAAAACATTTAAAAGAGTGCGAGGCTATGAACTCACGTTGTTAATGAAAGGCAGATTATCGGCTACGGGCGTGCTTCGGTCACGGAAACCTATATAAATAATAATCGGTCTTAGACTCGGTCCAATGACTTTTATCAAAATAAAAATATACATATGATGATTTTGTACATATGATGATGATCAAGTGGGTTTATACATCCTTGTTTACTCATTTTAGTGTTTACGTCTTGGTAACGTCTTACTAGTTCACTAGTTTTACCGATTTTACCTATTTTAAGTCCATTAAGTCTTTTATAAGTTCTTTAACTTGTTTTATCCATTTTATACCTATATGATCAGTATATATACTTTTCATGTTGGGCCCAAATGGGTTAAGCCCAATAAGTTCTTTTTACAAATTTTTATCTTATTAAGTCCAATTATTAGTCCAATATGTTTAGTTAGCTCGTAAATGTCCGTAATTCTTATAGTTCGAGTTTTATCGGTTTTTACTTGTATTAGTTACCTATACATCAGTATATTACTTTTATAAACTTTACATTAGACGGTTTTGGTCGTTTAAGTTTTATTTGGCGAAAAACGTTAATTTCACGGCGATAGCCGAAAAAGTCGTAAAAATCAAGTTTATAGTTTTTATTACTTATAAATATTATTTCACCACCATTTATATAATTTACCCATTTAATTAACCTTTTATACATTTATATAAATAAGTTTTATAAGTTAGTGGGTTTATATTTTTACATTTTATACATTATAATGTGAGTGCTTATATAATAATAATAAACATTATTTCCAAAAATCTGATTTTTAACTTCATGTTCACCATTTTTAACATATCTAGAGTTCTATAATGAATTAGAAGCTCATTTTTGGGTGACATGTTCTTCATAATATGTGCTACATATAACTTAGTTATAGCTACTGCCCATTTTGAGTTTAACTTGCCTTAACAGTCCCTACAAAACTGCTTATTCAGATTAGACCACCTAACTTGTTTTGATCATATCTCACTCATTATTTTGATTCCATTGCATGACCAACTCTCACATGTGTATAACATCTTCTACTTACTGTAAATTGATCAAACCATGCAATTTTATCAGTTCATCTTTTAGTTATCTACTGTTTTTACACAGCCAACTAAATAATCAAGATTTTAGCCTCATTTCTTATAGTTATCATCCTTTTTAAGCATATCTATCAACACTTGATCCCCACACAACATTTTTATAATCATATATACATCATATACATATACAAAATGAAAGAAAATACATTTGTTCTTTACAAAATAACAAGAGAAAAATGGAGAGGATGATCTTCTTTACCAACCAAGTGGATTTCTTGTTTTAGGAAGACAAGAACTTGATGAACACAACAAGTATCTCCAAGACCATCAAATATCAAGAACATAGGTTGGAAAATCAGCCCTAGGACACAAGAAATTCACCTCCAAAGATGTTAATATGGCCACCAAATGAGCAAGGCTTTAAGAATACTCCTTAATAGAGCTAGTAAACATGTTGTTCATGGCTAGAAGAGATCAAATGGGGTGTTTGTTGGCTTATTTGGGACGGCAAGGAAGGGGGTGTTGAGAGGATTTTGATGTTGAATGCATGTGAGAAATGGTGTAGGTGAAAACAAGTTGCTTGTTTTGATAGTTAGTGGTAAAGTTAGCTTAACATGTAAGCTTAGGCTTACACTTGGTGTAAGTTACTTAACTTGATGCCACCTTGATGTTGTGGTGTCAAGTTAGCCGTCCCATATAGCTAGTGGGGTGGGACAATGTGTTTTGTCCAATCTCACTAGTTTACGGGTATTTCTCGATTCTAATTTTCTCGATTTGCGTGCCCTCGGGTCGTTTTACGAAAAACGTTTTTATAAATTATGAATCAATGTCACAAAACGAATCCAATAAAAATTGTCTCATCAAAAACGGAGTTCAAAAACGTAAATACGTAATCCTAAGGTTTCCGGTTTAGTCGTAAAAGACGCCAAATTATGCACGTAAGCCCATATTTAAATGCGTAAATTGTGAGTTCGTCAACCAACACAAAAATAAGTTTCAAAATATTATACGAGAAAATATTTCACTACCTGAAAATGTTAGATTGTCACAGCTTTTCCTCCTAAAAGGGATCAACGTCCTCGTGATCCATTTCATTTGGATGTCCGTTTCTTATTGAAATCGAAGAGGTGCGGATATTTCTTCCACATTTCATCCTCTCGTTCCCAAGTATACTCCGGTCCATGCTTTTAATTCCATCGGATCTTAACAATAGGTATCCGACTTTGTTTCAGTTGCTTTACCTCACGGTCCATAACTTCTACGGGCTCTTCGATAAAATGCAACTTCCCATCTATTCGAACCTTACCTAACGGAATTTTCTCATCACTCACTGCTAGACATTTCTTCAGATTAGATACATGGAATGTGTTGTGAACACCATGAAGTTCTGGGGGTAACTCTAGTTTGTAAGCCACCGGACCTACTCTAGATAAAATCTTAAAGGGTCCAATATAACGGGGATTTAATTTTCCTCGCTTTCCAAATCTTATAACGCCTTTCCATGGCGATACTTTCAACATTACTCGGTCACCCACTTCAAACTCCATTGGCTTCCGCCGCACATCCGCGTAACTTTTCTGTCTACTACGGGCAGTCAACAACCTCTTCTTAATATGAACTATCATCTCCGTAGTCTCCCGGATCAATTCCGGTCCCGTGAGCTGGGTATCCCCAACTTCACTCCAATATACAGGAGATCTGCACTTCCTACCATACAAAGCTTCAAACGGTGCAGCCTTAATACTAGAATGGTAAATATTGTTATACGAAAACTCTGCTAACGACAAATGTTTATCCCAATTCTTACCAAAGTCTAACACACAAGCTCTCAACATATCTTCAAGTGTTTGTATCGTCCTTTCACTCTGCCCATCAGTCTGGGGGTGATAAGCAGTGCTCATGTCGAGATTCGTTCCCAAAGATCTTTGGAGAGATTTCCAAAAATTCGATGCGAATCTAGGATCTCGATCTGAAATGATCGATACAGGCACTCTATGCTTGCATACAACATTATCAAGGTATATTCGAGTCAGCTTCTCCAGTGAGAACTGCTCCTTAACCGGAATGAAGTGTGCTGATTTGGTCAGTCTATCGACAATAACCCAAATCGAATTGTTTCCAGATGATGTTCTAGGAAGCTTGGGGATAAAGTCCATTGTAATTCGCTCCTAATTCCATTCAGGAATCTTTGGTTGTTGAAGTAGTCCTGATGGCTTTTGATGTTCAGCTTTAACTCTAGCACAAGTCAAGCATTGAAGAACATACATAGCTATGTCAGCTTTCATATTCGGCCACCAGTACAACTTCTTCAAATCGTGGTACATCTTATCAGATCCCGGATGAATGGAATACTTAGATTTATGGGATTCTAACATAATCAAAACTCTTAAGCCTCCAAACTTAGGTATCCACATACGACCTCTTAAGCATTTCACTCCATCAGCTCTAACCTCTAAAGGATCTCCTTCTCCTCGGAACCCTTCATTAACAAAATTCTCCTTCTTACAAGCTTCTATTTGCGCATTTCTAATTTGCTCAGGCAAATTATTGTGCACGGTCAAGAATAGAGAACGCACCCTGATAGGCTCTCTATCTTTCCTACTTAACGCATCGGCAACAACATTGGCTTTTCCTGGGTGATATTTTTTATCACAATCATAATCACTTAACAACTCTATCCATCTTCGTTGCCTCATGTTCAATTCCTTCTGGTCGAGAATATACTGTAGGCTTTTGTGATCGGTGAATACCGTACACTTGGTGCCATACAGATAATGTCTCCACAACCTAAGAGCAAAGACCACAGCTCCTAACTCAAGATCATGAGTAGTATAATTCTCCTCATTCTTCCTTAATTTCCTAGAAGCATAAGCTATCACTTTCTCTCTCTGCATCAAAACAGCTCCATAACCTCTAAGAGATGCATCACAATACACTACAAAATCTTCACTCCCGTCGGGTAATGATAAGATTGGCGCACTATATAATTTTTGCTTCAATGTCTGAAATGCTCCATCTTCATCACTTCCCCAAACGAAAGGTTTATTCTTCTGAGTAAGCTTAGTCAAGGGTTTAGCTATCAAAGAAAGTTCTTTAATGAATAGCCTATAATAGCCAGCCAATCCTAAGAACTGTCGCACTTCCGTTGGCGTTGTCGGTGCAGACCAATTCTTAATAGCTTCAACCTTTTCAGGATCAACATGAATTCCATCTTTGTTAATCACATGACCAAGAAATTGCACAGAATCTAACCAGAAATCACATTTCGAAAACTTAGCATACAACCTTTCATCCTTCAACAATTTCAAAACAATCCTCAAATGTTCTCTATGTTCATCTTCATTCTTAGAATAGATTAGAATATCGTCAATAAACACAATCACGAATTTATCCAAGTAGGGCTTGCACACTCGATTCATTAAATCCATGAAAACCGCAGGTGCGTTAGTTAACCCAAATGGCATTACTTGAAATTCATAGTGTCCATAACAAGTTCTAAATGCAGTTATAGGAATATCTTCTTCACGGACGCGAAGTTGGTGATATCCTAACCGCAAATCTATCTTAGAATACACACTAGATCCTTGCAGTTGATCAACCAAATCATCAATCCTAGGTAAAGGATATCGATTTTTAATTGTCAACTTATTCAGTTCCCTATAATCAATGCACATACGAAAAGATCCATCCTTCTTCTTAACGAACAAGAATGGAGCTCCCCAAGGCGATGAGCTCGGTCGAATAAAACCTTTATCAGACAACTCCTTAAGTTGCTCAGATAACTCCTTTAATTCAGAAGGGGCTAATCGGTAAGGCGCACGTGCCACCGGTGCAGCACCAGGAATTAAATCGATTCGAAATTCTACTTGCCTTATCGGTGGAAGTCCGGGTAAATCTTTAGGAAATACCTCAGGAAATTCACAAATAATAGGTACATCTTCCAATCGTTTCTCCCTAGACTCATTCCCGGTCACTTGAGCTAAGAATAACTCACAACCGTTCCTGATGTACTTTTGGACTTTAATACATGAAACGATTTTCAAACAGGATTCACCTCGACTACCATCAATTACTAACGTCCTATTCCTAAGAGGAATCTTAACCTTCTTCTCTCCACATAAAATAGTAGCATTATTCAACGACAACCAATCCATACCAATAATAATATCAAAACTAACTAATTCTATCAACATCAAATCAATCGGAAAGGAATGGTTCAAGAGATTTAGAGAGCATCCTTCTAATAGCTTATTAGTTTTAACTAATTTACCATCAGCCAATTCCACCTCGTAACTGGTACTTCTCTCAACAGGTTCAATATCAATAAGGGCACTAAATTTAGTGGATACAAAGCTCCTATCGGCACCCGAATCGAATAAAGCAACATCATAATGATGGTTGAGTAAAAACGTACCGGTAACGACATTCGGATCCTCTTTCTTCACCTCAATTGTTCCAAGTTGGTAGATACCACCCTGGGGGTTTCTTCCAGGTACAATCGCTTTCAACTTGGGGCATTCCGATTTCCTATGACCTTCCTCATTACAGTTGAAGCAAATGGTTCCCTTCTTACACCTTTCAACCTTGTGTCCAAGCTCTCCGCAATTTCGGCATTTCCAGCAGTCGCCAGCATGCCTCTTGTTGCCACACTTAGGACATCTATCATCGTTGCGCGGTGTGTTGTTGGTAAGAGAATTTGCATTCCCCTTTCTCTTGTTCTGACGGCGATTGAAATTCTTCCTATTATCACCTCTATCTACACGCTCACCGTCTCCCTTTCTTTTCTCACCTACACGGGCTTCATCTTTCTTATCCTGAATTATCTGTCCAATGAGTTGGTAAGCCATTCGAACAGCATCATCAATGGTCAGTGGTTTCGATGATGTTACGTACCCCCCGGATATTCCTGGTCAACCCTTTCACATATTGCTCAATTCGGATCTCTTCGGGTTCAACCAATCGAGGACATAGCAAGGCCAACTCATGGAATCGGTTCGTGTAACTATCAATGTCCACACCTTTCATTCTTAGATGAATCAACTCTTGTTCTAACCTAATAATCACACTACAAGGACAAAACTCCAAAGTCATCCACTTCTTAATTTCAGCCCAAGGAGTAGCATTAGCAGCATCAAGACCCATGAAAGCAATTCTCCCGTTCCACCAAGTCAACGCACGACCTTTAAGAGTAGCCATAGCAAAAGTCACCTTATCTTCCTCCTTACACTTACTAATCCTAAACACCGATTCAATCTTTTCAATCCACTGGATTAGTCCTACAGCACCTTCAGTTCCATCAAAAGGTAGCGGTTCACACTTCATGAACGTCACATAAGTACAGCCACCAACTTCAGGTGCATTCATTCCAAGTCCTCTTACATTTCCTCCAGCATTAGTATTCACATTATTAGCATTCACATTCACATTAGTACCGCCAATTCCACTACCGCCAGCTCCACTACCGCCAGCTCCACTACCGCCAGCTCTACTACCGCCAGCTCCACTACCGCCAGCTCCACTACCGCCAGCTTCATTTCTAGCATTTGCCATAAATTCAGTCATAGATGCGGTAACTCGCTCCGTAATAATCCTACGTACATCATCCTCAGACACAGCCTTCTTGGGCGGCATAGTTCTATAATTTCACAATTTCAAAGTATTAAGCATTCATCTAACAAAGGATTCATATAATATGGATCAAATTCATAATCAAGATACAAATAAGGCACAATATGGAATTCAAGACAAGATACATATTTCATTCGATCTGAAACAAAAGTATTGTCTTAGTACATCCCATATCAAAGTTCTAGCACTATATACACTCAAAATTCGTGCCAAGTCTATTACTAACAAGTCGGTTCAGTCAAAGCTACAAAAGCACAAAAGATATAAAGGCCACTACTAAATACAGACTGGTCTACTGAGAACCGCTAGATGGTCCATCATCCATCGTCTTTTGTATCTTTGTCGGACGATCACTAGACACATCTTCAGCTGGGCGCTTACGGATTACTCCTCTTTCAACCATGTCAGCATAAAATCTACTATTCCAAGCCATGGATATATTTAACTCCTTTTCAGCTTTCTCACGCATCGCACGAGCTACACTCAACTGAATCTCCATAGTATTCACCTTTCTCTTCATAGCAGCATATTCACCACTTTCCAACACCGATAACCTCCTAAAAGCTTCATTCAAACCACGTTCTACATCACTCAAATCCAAACTAAGCAATTCTCGCTCTTTCTCGCAAACCTTAGTCTTCGACTCCAAATAAGCAACCTGAGTCTGAACAACACCTAATCCAACCTCTGTCACACAACTCTTAACACGGGAAGCATCTAGATCACGTCTCAAGGCCCATGGTGCAAGACCATCAATATGAGTAGCCTCTCGAGTACTAGACGACTCTCCTATCTCACATCTACGAGTAGCAATACCATCCGTACCGTCAGGTGCATCGTCATCCTCATCCTCCTCTGATTCAGAATCAGATTCAGACGATTCAGACATTTCATCCCTAGGTAACTCATCCTCAGAATCAGACAAATCAACTGGTGGGGGCAAAGGCTCGCCCTCTGGAACATCATACGGATAAATAAGCTAGGCTTCCTCATCGTCATCGACCTCAACATCTATACCTACATCCTCCTCGACATCCTCGTCGTCAATCTCATCATCTAAATTATCTAACCCAATCTCATCATCATTCTCTATATCAACATTCTCAATATCCACATTCTCAATATCCACATTCTCAATCTCCACATTCTCAATATCCACATTCTCAATCTCATTTTCTACCAAGTCAACCTGAGGGGCAATCTGATCTCCTAGTCCTAACTCGGGCTCGGGATCCTCAAATGGTTCCTCCTCGCCATCATAATCTACTATGTCTAAATAAGGATCATCTTCTATATTAGGTTCGGGAATAGCATGGTTTTCTACAGGAATATTAGGGTCAGCCATGACAATCTGCATTTATATATATATCTCGTATTAGGATAACATACTAGTTAAACAATTACATAATGAAATAACGATATTTACATATATATAAATTAAATTATATATATCAAAATATATATCTTCTCAATAGGGCTTGTTGGTAACGTCGGAGATCTCTGGCACCGTTATAGTCAAAAGATTTTTCAAATATTTTCTCAAATGTTCATCGTCAAAAGATTTTGAAAAGTTTTGTTCAAAACCTTGGTTTTTAAAATCCTTTGTTCTCTATAACGAGAGCTCTAGTACCAAACTGTAACACTCTCAATTTTCGTATCGGTACAGCGGAAGGGTCTTTCAGAGTGTTACGGGATAGCACAATAACTCCAATCATAGACAACACATAAAAATGGTTGTTCAAGGTTTAACATACATTCATTCGATAAAAAGATTCAAAAGCGTACAACAGGTCCCAAATTATACAGGTCATTAAGTTTACAAAACATAGATCGAATGAACATTTTTAATATTATGTGGGCCATTAGAGCCGATCTCCATCCGGATTACCTTCAAGCACCTGAGATAAAAACATGCAAAAATCATATCAGCGAATGTCGAGTGAATTCATAGAGTTTAATGAAAACCGTTATATATAAAACAATCATTTAAAATCAGAACACAAGCATAATATCAGAAGTAAGTCCTCATATTGCTAGTCAGGCAATATATAAATCAAGCATACATCTTAAACCGTCCATGAGACCGTAGTCTCTATATTACCATGATAGGTAATATATTCATCGTTAATAGCGTCGTATCATATCGTTTATTATTTATGTTTTATAGCATACGTTGTAGGATTATTATTAGCCGCATGACATTGTTACCTTACTATGAAAACAGCGGGCCGCGAACCCGACACACAGTTTGCCCATCTAAGATAGCGTGTTGTCACAAAAATCACGCTATGGAATCTTCTCATACATAAATTCGCTTACCAATCAATGTGGTACGACGGGGATCAATCGTCAAGGCGCGAACTGGGGTGATCATCCCCAAATAGTACTATCAAATGCATAAGCGTCTACCAAATCCCGGCAGTTCACAATTCATGCTAATGGGACTTTAAGTGACATAACCTAACTACTAATAATCCTTTTAGTCTCGTTTATAGGGTCATAGCATCATTCGGGTCCATATCATTAAGCATACAATCGGGACTACTTGTGTTCTATTTTTATAAAATCTAGCATGTTATCTCCTTCGCGGGTTTACAAATCATTTTATAAAACATTTAAAAGAGTGCGAGGCTATGAACTCACGTTGTTAATGAAAGGCGGATTATCGGCTACGGGCGTGCTTCGGTCACGGAAACCTATATAAATAATAATCGGTCTTAGACTCGGTCCAATGACTTTTATCAAAATAACAATATACATATGATGATTTTGTACATATGATGATGATCAAGTGGGTTTATACATCCTTGTTTACTCATTTTAGTGTTTACGTCTTGGTAACGTCTTACTAGTTCACTAGTTTTACCGATTTTACCTATTTTAAGTCCATTAAGTCTTTTATAAGTTCTTTAACTTGTTTTATCCATTTTATACCTATATGATCAGTATATATACTTTTCATGTTGGGCCCAAATGGGTTAAGCCCAATAAGTTCTTTTTACAAGTTTTTATCTTATTAAGTCCAATTATTAGTCCAATATGTTTAGTTAGCTCGTAAATGTCCGTAATTCTTATAGTTCGGGTTTTATCGGTTTTTACTTGTATTAGTTACCTATACATCAGTATATTACTTTTATAAACTTTACATTAGACGGGTTTGGTCGTTTAAGTTTTATTTGGCGAAAAACGTTAATTTCACGGCGATAGCCGAAAAAGTCGTAAAAATCAAGTTTATAGTTTTTATTACTTATAAATATTATTTCACCACCATTTATATAATTTACCCATTTAATTAACCTTTTATACATTTATATAAATAAGTTTTATAAGTTAGTGGGTTTATATTTTTACATTTTATACATTATAATGTGAGTGCTTATATAATAATAATAAACATTATTTCCAAAAATCTGATTTTTAACTTCATGTTCACCATTTTTAACATATCTAGAGTTATATAATGAAATAGAAGCTCATTTTTGGGTGACATGTTCTTCATAATATGTGCTACATATAACTTAGTTATAGCTACTGCCCATTTTGAGTTTAACTTGCCTTAACAGTCCCTACAAAACTGCTTATTCAGATTAGACCACCTAACTTGTTTTGATCATATCTCACTCATTATTTTGATTCCATTGCATGGCAAACTCTCACATGTGTACAACATTTTCTACTTACTGTAAACGGATCAAACCATGCAATTTTATCAGTTCATCTTTTAGTTATCTACTCTTTTTACACAGCCAACTAAATAATCAAGATTTTAGCCTCATTTCTTATAGTTATCATCCTTTTTAAGCATATCTATCAACACTTGATCCCGACACAACATTTTTATAATCATATATACATCATATACATATACAAAATGAAAGAAAATACATTTGTTCTTTACAAAATAACAAGAGAAAAATGGAGAGGATGATCTTCTTTATCAACCAAGTGGATTTCTTGTTTTAGGAAGACAAGAACTTGATGAACACAACAAGTATCTCCAAGACCATCAAATATCAAAAACATAGGTTGGGAAATCAGCCCCCTAGGACACAAGCAATTCACCTCCAAAGATGTTAATATGGCCACCAAATGAGCAAGGCTTCAAGAATACTCCTTAATAGAGCTAGTAAACATGTTGTTCATGGATAGAAGAGATCAAATGGGGTGTTTGTTGGCTTATTTGGGATGGCAAGGAAGGGGGTGTTGAGAGGATTTTGATGTTGAATGCATGTGAGACATGGTGTAGGTGAAAACAAGTTGCTTGTTTTGATAGTTAGTGGTAAAGTTAGCTTAACATGTAAGCTTAGGCTTACACTTGGTGTAAGTTACTTAACTTGATGCCACCTTGATGTTGTGGTGTCAAGTTAGCCGTCCCATATAGCTTGTGGGGTGGGATAATGTGTTTTGTCCCATCTCACTATTTTACGGGTATTTCTCGATTCTAGTTTTCTCGATTTGCGTGCCCTCGGGTCGTTTTACGAAAAACGTTTTTATAAATTATGAATCAACGTCACAAAACGAATCCAATAAAAATTGTCTCATCAAAAACGGAGTTCAAAAACGTAAATACGTAATCCTAAGGTTTCCGGTTTAGTCGTAAAAGACGCCAAATTATGCACGTAAGCCCAAATTTAAATCCGTAAATTGTGAGTTCGTCAACCAACACAAAAATAAGTTTCAAAATATTATACGAGAAAATATTTCACTACCTGAAAATGTTAGATTGTCACACGTTAGTAATTGATGGTAATCGAGGTGAATCCCGTTTGAAAATCGTTTCATGTATTAAAGTCCAAAAGTACATTAGGAACGGTTGCGAGCTATTCTTATCTCAAGTGACCGGGAATGAGTCTAAGGAGAAACGATTAGAAGACGTGCCTATTATCTATGATTTTCTTGAGGTATTTCCCAATGATTTACCCGGACTTCTGCCGATAAGGCAAGTCGAGTTTCAAATCGATCTAATTCCTGGTGCTGCACCGGTGGCACGTGCGCCTTACTAATTAGCACCTTCCAAATTGAAGGAATCATCCAAACAACTCAAGGAGTTTGATGCGTGGTGTTGGTAACAAGTTTTAAATTTATAAACACGAATTAACGGATTGACTAGAAACGCACAAGCAAGTATAACCCTTTCGTTTGTGTATAGCTTTTATGTGGTAATACCGTGATCGTTCACAGGGATTTGGAAAACCTATGATTATTCTAAAATGAAACTATAATCGTTGATTTTAGCAATTGTTGACAAACAAATAACAAGTAAAAATAATGAGAAAAATAATATGATTAAAGGTGTTGGGTCTACTAGATGTAGATCTTGCAGCCTGTCAGGACCGGTGAATGACTTCTGTAATCACAAGTCAAATCACAAAGAGACTCTATACACAATATGAATGTAGATTATAAATATAATTAAGAAGAACATAATAACTATAAAGACTTGATACTTTCTAAGGATTTCTAATATTGATAATGACTAGAACTACGTTTTGTGAAGGTGTGTCTAACCCTTCTGCCTAAGGTTCCTTTTATACTACAAGGAAACCCTAATACATCATTAAAGAAAACGTGTAAAACTGATATGCATATCCTTTCCTAACATATCTCATGCATATCCTAACAGAATATTAAGTAAATAATAAAGTTTGACTTCGACTAGAACCAGGAGCAGGACTTGCTCCTACTACGACTAGGACCAGGAGGAACTACATACCTCCTAGTCTACCTATTACATATAACTATTACAATGGTCCTAACAATCCTACCCTAAACTTGAATTTGACCTGTTGAGTTCAAGTTTCCTGGAAAACGTGCAAAGAAAGCCCGAGGATTGTATCAGCAAAACAAATAGCAGCATCAACAAGATAAGAATCAGAGTAACTGCCGCAACATAAAACACTAGAAGCTTCTCCAAAGCTTGTAACAAATCAGCATCGTGTTGAATCTTTCCAGCAACATGAGCAGATTTGATGAGCCTTTACCAAGTAGCTGCTCACTCTTAGGCTAGCTAGTCATTCTGGTGGAATAAGCATCACCCTGGGAGACGAGAACCCAGCCCAACTCTTAGAACGTGAATCAATGGTGAGTGGGAGTACCCTGATGATTTTAGGCAAACCATCACAGCCGTCAACGGATTTGATGCGTCTTTACCAGAAGCCGTACCCCTCTGGACTCGCCAACTCTTAGCAATGAAGCATCGGTGAGTTGAACACCCTATAGCTTTAAGCAAGCTATTACAGCTATCAACGGATTTGATAAGATCTTTACCAAGAGCCGTACCCCCTTGGATTAGCCACTTTTCAGTCCAAGACTATGGCAAGTGAAAACCATCCAGTTTTGGGTAACCTGGCAACCATCAACGGATTTGAGAATCGCACCAAGAGCCGTACCCTCAAGGTGAATCAACTTTTTCTTGTCGATTAGACATAGTAAGTTGAGAACCATTTGTTGTGTGGACCACGTCCAACACCAAGTGAAACAAAGTACCAGGACAAGCTCAAATCAGGAACCACATTGTGAAGTAGCCAAGAGATATTATGTACAAGTATAAAATCCAAACTGTGGTTAAAGTATAAGCAGATATTATATAAAAAGTAATTTTTTTTTATGAAATGTGTTATGTTTTTATTTTTATTTTTATTTTTTTTTAACTATAAAGAATGAAGTTCACCAATCACTGTACATACTGGTGAAAAGAATAAAAATAAGAACAAATGAACAAAAATACAAAGTATAAACACTCACAACCCAATCACCTTACATACCAGAAGCAGCCTTCTTATCTGCTAGCAACCGCACCTGAATACCTTCTACCAATGCCGTAGCCATAGAGGACTCATGTCCAGATGGAGCAGTAGAAATATGCAAGTGACTCGCTAACATCGCCTCCATCGAAGAAATAGTCAAAGGATACTCCACATCCGTCAGCATAAACACCATATGACCAGATTCTAATTCCAACATATGAACTCCACATCCAGCATAAAGCTTCCATCGCAGAATCTCCCATTGCATTTGATCCTTCCATATGCCCGAAACAGGAGCATTTGGAGGAGGATCCAACATCAGCTTGAGATCAGCCCAGATACGCAGACCAGGCCAGGAAGACACAACCATTGGGTCAAACGGCATACTAGAATCAACAAGTCCATACAACGCCATAAGATCCATACGGTCAGCCCAAGACAATACACCCTGCAAACTCGTTGCCAATCGCACAGACCCATCACACAAATTAATCCGATGGGACACACCACCAGGAAGTGTTGTAGAATGCTCAACCGTATAACCAGTAATGTTCCCATTGCCCAAGGGCAAGTCAGAATCGCTGTCGGAAGCTGCATCAATTAAATTCTCAGGATCACGTTTCTCAAAAGGAACTGTCTTACCACGGCGAACACGACGAGCTTGTTTCTGGCGAATGGAACGTCTAGGTGTGGGAGCAGAAGTTGTTGATTCAACCTTTACCTTAACCTCAGCAGCAGCAGGGGAAGCAGTAGAAGTAGACTCATGAATGTGTCCACCCAATAGACCACTAGGAGCTGCATCAGAAGTAAGATTAGGTTGAGTTCCAGGAACTGGTGGTGATGGAGATGGCACATCAGATGTATTAGCAGTAGGTATGGTGGTATCAACAAAGTTGCTTGCAGGAACATGTGTGGTGGTGGTAGTAACAGGTGTGGTGGTGGAAGCATGAGTGGTGGTGGTAGTAACAAAGATGGTAGTAGCAGGACCAGCAGTAGAACCCATAGGAGCAACCAAAGGTGTAGTAGAAGGACCAACAGAAGTAGCAACAAAACCAGAAGGACTACCAGCAGAACCAGGAGTGGGTGCAGACGAAGGACCAGTAGAATCAGCAGGCACTAAAGCAGTCACACCACGAGGATGGTAAATAAATCTTTCCGGAATAGGTTGACTCTGACGCTTTACCATCTTTTCATAAAGGGCCTTGAGCTCATCAAAAGTCAAAGCCCGCACCCGAGCCCAAGTCCAAGGAGCATTAAAATGAGCAGCAGACTGAAATTTCACATAACGCTGCATCTGCTGGCGCTCCTCAGCCCGAGATAAAGGTCTGTTCCTTCTCTGTTTCTTAAGTTCTGCAGCAAGAGCCAACTGGTGCTTACGCATCATTACCATAGCACGCGGAATACAATTGTGTTCATCAACATCATCACCCAATAGATCTTTAAACTGAGCATAATCCCGAGTGAGAACAGTCAACACTTGCATCCATTCACCATCACTCCAATGCATGGCATCATGCTGAATTTGTGCACACCTGCGCTCTCGAAGCTCTTCCTCAGCAGCCCTATCCGCTTCATCAATCTCAGCCTGAACCCGACGAGCAGCCTCTTCACCAAGCCTTTCCTATTCAATCTGTCGACGAGTACGCTTGCGAGATGGAGATGGAGCATCAGTCATTGGGGCTTTTCCCTTCGGATCATGAGAGGGACCAGCATGAGAACCATCAGCAGGATCAGAATCACCACCCATAGAAGGGGGAATAGCACCAGGAGAAGGAACATTGGAGGACGTTGGAGGAACCGGCAAATCATCATAAACTTTATCAGCAAAGGCAGCCTTTGCAGACAACGTCAAGCCATCCTTAACAGTCTCCGCACCCTCGTCATCAGAATCTGAATGGACCACATGCTTCTTGCGACGACGTTGTTGAGTCTCCAACGCCTTGATGCTATCAGCCAGAGGAAGAACAAACTCCCTTGTAAGCTTCCGATGTTGGTTTAAATCAGCTTCCAAACAAATCATCCGCTCATGGTACCTGCACATAAGATCAAGCAAAGATATCAGTGTAGTAGGCTCCTCCGCCTGCCCACCAAGAGAACTTGGATCAGGGAAAGCATCACTGGAGCCCGAAGCAACATGTGGGTCAACCTGTGGAGTACTAGCATCAAACTGTTTATCAGTCGAGTGTGGGGCAGGACTAGGAGGGGGAGTCTCCACAAATGGAGACTGGTGTGGGACGGAGGAAGGACCAGCCTTAGGAGGGGATGGTTTTTCAACCACCACCTCTTCAACCAGCTCCTCCTCAACCACAGGAGTGGCACCAGCAGTAGGAGCCTCCTCCTCTATTGGGTCATCATCAATCACAACAAACTCAGGAGCCGCCTCGTCCTCACCCATAGGACCCTGAGCCAATCCCAACATGGCTTCAGTCAGGGGCCTCCAATCCCCAGTAAACCCATTCATCATATTGTAATACACTTTAGCTATAAGTTTAGACGGCACATGCTCAGTCCTATCACGAGGAATACAAACAAGTATTTGCTGAAGAAACCTAGGGTACATAAGAAACTTCTTTCTTGAGCCAGCAGTAGACAAATTACTAGCCATCCCCTCAAATAGATAATGAGAAAAATTAAACACTCTACCCTGGGCTAAACAAATAAGACCAGTAGCCAAAGGAGTAGGGAAAGCATCCCAACTCCCAGACTTGGGACTCATACAATGGATTAAAAAGTGAACCAGAAGCTTCCATTGGGGGGGAAACCTATTTTTCTGGAAGTTAAACTTCCCCCCATGTTCATAACCTATAGCAGCCATCCCCTCCAATACTTCCGAATTGGGGATTGATTCAACACCCCCTCATCCTGAAGATGAAGAGAAGAGCGAATAGAAGCTTCAGTCACCACATATGCACGTCCATCTATGGTAGCATGGAGTGCACGTGGACGACCAGCCACATTCACAAGTTGAGCAGACGCCCAAAATTGACGAATCACACTATCATATATGGTGGGACAGACAGTAAATGTAAACCTTAAGTTAGAAGCTTCAATGAAATCCAAGATGTCAGCAAAATGTTCACGATTTGGACCAGCACCCAGATAAGCAACACGGTTGTGAGCAGGTTGGTAAGCAAGAGCAGCCATGGATCTTGATGAATTGATGGAAGAAGGATTGGGATTAGGGTGTAAAGAGTAGAAGCGGTTTTGTGTGTGTGTTAATTATAATGAGTGAGTCAAGGGTGTATGTTGACCATATATAAAGAAAGTGGTAATTGTTCATTGACCCCTATTAATGGGGGGTTGCCTTTCAAATTAAACCATAATTGCATAATAACCACTTGCCCTTTTTAACATAATAACCAACTCCCAATTAACATGCTGACTTCAAACTTGTAAATACCAAGAATGGGAGCGTTGACCAAAAGTCAAAGCACACAATGGTCAGACCAGGAGCAAAACGTGATTAACAAAGGACAAAAGGAATGAAAAGTATGACAGACCAGTACCAGGAGCCAAACACCACTTGACATGGAAGGATTTTAAACCACCAGAAGCCAACCAATTATAACTAGAAGCTGACCAAAAAGGACCAGAAGCCAGTCATGTAAGGCCATATCCACCAGAAGAGAGCAAAAATCCTCCATCATAAGCACCACACACCATCATAACCAAGAAACTATGTTGTTACATACTATTAATACGTTAGTCTGACCTAATATGTACACAAAGCCTCCCCTTAGGCTTTGCCTCCCCTCAATCCTAGACCTCAAGGATTGACCATCCCAATATGAACCACCAAGTGGTTAAACCGAGGACCATCAAAAGCTTTAGTCAGCAAATCAGCAACATTGTCATCCGTATGAACTTTAAGAACCTGTATCAGCTTCTTCTCATTGGCATCCCGTATAAAATGATGCCGAATCTCAATATGCTTCGTCCGCTGATGAAATACAGGATTCTTCACAATGCAAATAGTGCTTTGATTGTCAATAAAAATTTTGGTATTCAGAAAATTGAAACCATAATCCAACATCTGATTTTGGATCCATAAAACTTGTCCACCACAACTAGCAGCAGCAACGTATTCAGCTTCTGTTGAAGAAGTAGCTACGATTGTCTGTTTCTTACATTGCCATGAAATAAGTCGACGACCCAAAAATTGACAACCACCAGTAGTAGACTTCCTATCATTATTAGCACCAGCATAGTCACTATCACTATAGGCTTCTAGAACAAAAGGAGATTCTCTAGGATACCATAGACCCAATTTAGGTTGAGCCTTGATATACTTGAAAATCTTCTTCACTGCATTTAAGTTCGAAACCGTTGGAGTCACCTGGTGTCTAGAACAAGCACTTACGGCAAACATAATGTCCGGACGTGATGCAGTCAAATACATGAGAGAGCCAATCATAGACCTGTACATGTGAACATTTACCGGGGGGTCTGGCTCATTCTTAAGTTTGATTTTAGCAACTTCATAAGGAGTTGCTGCTGGTCTAAGAGGATCCATGTCAAACATCTGAAGAATCTCATGGACATATTTATCTTGACTGATGAAAATCCCATCCGATTGTTGCTTGACCTGAAGACCAAGGAAGAATGACAGTTTTCCCATTGCACTCATCTGAAATTCGCCTTTCATCAAGTGTTCAAACTCATCACACCACTCCTTCCTTGTAGAACCAAAGATAATGTCGTCCACATAAACCTGAACAAGGATAATATCCTTGGAAGTCCACCGAAGAAATAGTGTTTTGTCAATAGTACCTCTTCTATAGCCATTCTTTAACAAGAAAGTTGAAAGACGCTCATACCAAGCTCTAGGAGCCTGATGTAACCCATAAAGAGCCTTGACCACCTTGTAGACTTTCTTGGGATGAAGTGGATCTACAAACCCCTTAGGTTGAGTAACATACACTTCCTCGTCAACTTTGCCATAGAGAAATGCACTCTTGACATCCATCTGGAACACCGTAAAGCCAACATAAGAAGCAAAGGCCAAGAATAGACGAATGGCCTCGATCCGTGCAACCGGTGCAAAGACTTCAGTATAGTCAATGCCCTCAATTTGAGTGTGTCCTTGTGGGACAAGCCTAGCTTTATTCCTTATGACAATTCCCCATGCATCCTTCTTGTTCTTGAGAATCCATTTGGTATTGATAGCTGTCTTTCCATCTGGTAAGTCAACCAGAACCCAAACATTCTGAAACAAGAATTGCTGCATTTCCTCCTGCATAGCCTCCACCCAACTTTGATCCTCAAGTGCATGAGAAACAGACCTAGGTTCCACCTGTGAAAGAAAACAAGCAAACAAACAGTGCTAAAAGTCCGTATGATTATTACGCTGTTGATCCTCAATATAGCCCACAAGAGCATGATGATCAGACGAGGCCTTCTGCTGCATTCTGCGTGTCTTGACAGTAGAACCAGGATCTCCAATAATTTGAGTGGTAGGATGATCTTTATGTGATTGCAAAACTGGATTGGAAGAAACCTCCACTTCTGGTGCCAAGTTATTGAGATCACCAACAAAGTCAGCATCATATGAAGCATTTTGGAAAATCCCATCTACCGGTTGTTTATGTATATCATCCAGCTTGGTAGAAGACTTCTTTTCATGATTCCCCAAATCAGATGGACTGGAGAAACGTGTATTGGAAGCAGACTCACTAGCCGGAGTACCAGTAGGTGATAAGCTAGCAATAGGAGCAGAAGCTGGAGTACCAGGAGCAACTTTGTCAGTAGGCTCAACCAAGGGAAACTCAAAACTACCTTGAGCAGCTGCTTTAGTAGCTTCTTGTTGCTGTTTGAGAAGAGTGTCAAGAGCTGCTTGGGAATCCTGTACATCCAATGGAGATGCATTACTAGGAGGAGTGGGAGAAACCGTGGTAGAATAGGATGGAACCACAAAAATTTCATCCTCATCATCTGAATCAGAAAGACTAGAAGGAACACCAGTACTAGAAGTTGCAAACACTTGTGGTCCTGCATCATGGTTAGTTTTGAAACGAAAATATCCTAATGAATCACTAAGATAATCAAGATAAAATACCATTCTGGACCTTTTCCTTGGATGTTTGACTTCTCCTCAAAATACCTGAGATTAATAGTTTCAATTATCCGTTTGGCTTGAAGATTGTAGACACGATACGCCCGAGAATGAGCTGAATATCCCACAATGTATCCTTCATCTGCCTTGCCATCAAACTTCCCCAAATAGTCACTAGTATTCAGAATGGTGACTGGACACCCAAAAGGCTTCAAATGAGCAATATTTGGAACTTTGCCCGTAAGCAGCTCATAAGGAGTCTTCTTGTGAGGATTGGTAATAGAAACCCTATTCAAAACATAACTTGAAGTATTAACAGCTTCTGTCCAGAACATGGTTGGAAGCTTGGAATCGGCAAGCATAGTTCTTGCTGCTTCTATTAGTGTCCTGTTCTTTCTTTCTGCCACACCATTCTGTTGAGGAGTCCTAGCAGCACTATAATCTCTTTTGATGCCCTTAGCATTGCAAAGTGCGATGAGGTCTTTATTTTTAAACTCGGTTCCATTGTCGCAACGAAAACCTTTAACTTTCTTGGACAACTGATTCTCTATCAAGGTAAGAAAATCTCTAAGAATTGAGTAGGTCTCACTTTTGGCAGCCATGAAGAACACCCACGTAAACCTGCTATAACCATCAGTCACCACCAAACAGAATTGCTTGTGGTCAATGCTCCTGATGGAAGTAGGACCAAATAAGTCCATGTGTAGAAGCTGCAATGGTTCAGTAATAAGACTTAGAGCAGTAATGGCCTTGAAGGATGCTCTGTGCTGTTTGCCTTTGCTGCAGGCAATACAATTTATATCATTTCTAAACGTCTTGGGAGGTAAACCAGAGACCAGATTCAGATTGGCAAGTTTGTGAATGGTCTTGAAGTTCACATGTCCCATCCTTCGGTGCCATTTAGTGGCTTCATCTTCTGAGGCTTTTGCAACCAGACAAGCTAGTTGACCAGTAGGGTTGACTTCATTCAACTTGATGCTATAGAGATTGTGTCTTCTAGGGATTGTGAGTAAAACTTGTGAGTCATCCGGAAGCTTAAAGTCTTTGGAAAGCACAAGTGCATCAGTATCGGTGAAGAGAACAAATTGCTTCTTGTCACAAATCTGAGAGACCGATATCAAGTAGAAATGTTGAAGTGCTTCCACATAGTAGACCTGCTCAAAATTAAGATTTGGAGTCTTTATCGTTCCTTTGCCAGTGATTCTGCCTTCACCCCCACCAAAATAGACCTTGCCACCATGAAATGGTACAAAGTTAGAGAGAAGATTCTTATTGCCAGTCATGCTCCTGGAGCAACCACTATCAACAATACCTAGACTAGGATCCTGGTATGGAGTAACCTACAACAACAAGAGAATAAAAATGCAAAAGTTAGTGTCTTAAGGGGACCCAAACCTTTTCAGGTTTGAGCCTGCCTTGTGGATCATTAGAAGAGTGCCAAGAAGATTGATGAGATCCACCATTGTTCCTTGGTTGCCTATGCATCATATGGGTATTATTATTTGACCAAGAACAACCTGCTGAGGGCTTAACAGCAGTTCACAAATTTCCCAAACCAAAATACGTGTGGTCTAAATTATGTGGATAGATTGGATTAAAATTTTTAAAATAATTACTGGTTGTTTGGAATCCACTATCTCTCCAATAATCAGACGCGAAAGGAGAGGATACTCTAGAAGTATTAAACGTTGGAGCACTAGGATTAAGTCTTCTAGTAGCATATGAAGCAGCTCCTGGTGGACCAGGAGCAGGAAAAGCATGATTAACAGATGCACGTGTGTCATAATAATCACAATCTTTAATTAAATGAAAGGCACTGCCACAAACAAAACATGTTTTGAAAGACCTTTTATTAGAATGCGATTGTTTCATACTGCCTAATTTATTACACATATTTCTAGGAGAAACATTCTTCCTAGGACTCAATAAACAAGGACCAGACACACTTGACTTGACAGCAACTCTTTCTTTACAGTTCCTAGCACCAGTAGCAGCATGTTCATTCGACTTGGAACTTGTAGGTCTTGACTCGTCACTTGAATCATTAGATGTAGAGTCACCGGCTTTGTCACTGAAAATACATGAGACAAAGTCATTAGTATTAGTAGAACTTGTTGGGGACTCAAGCATCTGTGATCCATCCGAGTCATTATGCCATGAAGTGGGCATAAAAGTTCCAGTAAGAGGAGGAGGGACATCATGCATTTCTGCTGCTGGTTTAAACCTATTGTAGCTAGGTTTGCCCTCATCCTCTTTGTCGGCATCAAAGACACTTGAGAAAGATAAATCAAATACATCTTCTGAATCAATATATTTTTCAAATCCTAAGCCTCTTTTAGTTCTGCCAGACATGCTACTGTCAATTAATTTTGAAAGATTTTTAGGTGCCTTTTGCCATTTGTCAAATCTTAGCATTGTAGCATCTAATTTAGCTTGCATCTCCTCTTTTTCTTTGATACTAGCATCTCTTTCAATTTCTGTATATTTAAGCATATTTGTAGTGTTTTCTAAATCAATGCTTAGTATCCTGATTTTATCCTCATACGCACGTTGTGTATCTTGTAACCACCTCTTTTGTTGTTCCAAAGTGTTTAATGAAGCCTTATAGGCTTGAACCTCTAAAAAATACTTATCATTTTGATCATTTACTTCATTAAATTGGGACAACAATTCTGAGTATTTATCATGACAACCAAGAGGACAATGTTGTACCTGAGGTGAGATGCCCATAAGAGCAAACTCGTCTGCTTCTTCTGCATCAGAGAGATTCCCAGCAATCATTGCAAACACGTCAATCGAGGACTCAGCTGATTCCAGGGTAGAAGCCTGATGATCATTCCAGTTGACCATAGAGTCAACAGACACCAATGCCTTCTTGTCATCTTTTATCTCCTGAACCTTGAAAGCGGAGTACATGCTCTTCTCCTGATCATTCTTGCTGGGGCACTCCCTTGCAAAGTGACCCTGTTGCTGGCAGTTATAGCATCGTACCTTGCTTCTATCGAATCTTGCTGGCTCCCGAGGGTTGTAATTAAATTTCCTTCCTGCTTTCTTCTCAAACTTATGAACCCTAAGAGTAAGCATGGCCATCTGCCATTTAAGATCCATCTCATCCAGGTCAAGTTTATCGACCTGTTTGAAGTCATCAAAAGCAAGTTGTTGTTCAGCATTAACATCAGCAACAAATGAATGAAGAACAGCTTCTACCATACTACCAGACTTGGCAGTAGGTTCAGGAGCAGAAGTATGCTGGAAAGTGTGCTGAGAGGACACAATGTTGCTTGAGCTACTTGCATATGACATAGGACTGGATGCCATAGAACTCACAAAGGCCAAGTTGGCAGGAGTAGGAAAAGAGTCGCTTGAAAAGCCTCTCACATGAGGTTCAAAAGTTCTGAGCTTATGAAACAAATCATCAAAACTGAGATAGTCAAGCCCACCTTTGGCTTTGAGAGAGATCACCACCTGATTCCATGAGTAGGGTAAGGCTTTAAGAAACCTTGCATTAATATCACCATCATCAGGCTTGGACCTAAGTTGATTCAACTGGCTCAATATCTTTTGGAACCTATCATACCCTTGATTCAGACCTTCAGTTTCTGAGATTTTGAATTCTGTGAATTCATCTCTCAGCATGGACCTTCGCATTTTCTTTGACTCCTCATTCCCGCCGAACCTTGCTTTTATGCCATTCCAGATTTCTCTGGCATCATCCAAATGGTAGAAGTCACCCATGTGATCTTCAGGAAGAGATTGAAGCAAGATCGTTTTTGCTTTTACCTCCTTCTGAATAGCTATTATTTCCTCATGAGATTTAGGGCCAAGAAGAGTAATATTACCATTCTTGTCTCGTCCAGTAAGCTTCCTGCTGTTCCCATTCAGAATGATCTTCCAAAGATCTTGATCAGTGTTGGTGATCCACCATTCCATCTTCATTGCCCAGTTATCATATTCACCCTTCTTCAGAAGAGGGAATTTACCATTCGTGTTAGAGACCGTAGCCAGGATCTCCTGAGGTTGCACAATTTTAGGAGTGCCTTCTTCTCCTGTTTGAGTAGAAGATGAGGCAGACATGATAAAAAAAATGTCAGAAATAAGAAAACTTGATTCTTCTTGTATAGAGACCCTCCCAGGCTCTGATACCACTTGTTGGGTCTACTAGATGTAGATCTTGCAGTCTGTCAGGACCGGTGAATGACTTCTGTAATCACAAGTCAAATCACAAAGAGACTCTATACACAATATGAATGTAGAATATAAATATAATTAAGAAGAACAGAATAACTATAAAGACTTGATCCTTTCTAAGGATTTCTAATATTGATAATGACTAGAACTACGTTTTGTGAAGGTGTGTCTAACCCTTCTGCCTAAGGTTCCTTTTATACTACAAGGAAACCCTAATACATCATTAAAGAAAACGTGTAAAGCTGATATGCATATCCTTTCCTAACATATCTCATGCATATCCTAACAGAATATTAAGTAAATAATAAAGTTTGACTTCGACTAGAACCAGGAGCAGGACTTGCTCCTACTACGACTAGGACCAGGAGGAACTACATACCTCCTAGTCTACCTATTACATATAACTATTACAATGGTCCTAACAAAAGGTACACTTGGTAAAGACTAGTTTGAACATTCGTGATGGTATGATTGTGATGACATGTTAACATATGTGATTATGATAATTAGATGGATAATCCAATCTATTGTTTCAAAAGCTTTAATCTTCGTCAACACCTTGGTTAAAGAAAACAAGCATTAGACTCAATCACTCAATTAAAGACTTAATCCAATTTCAACACATTCGATTCACGGTCGTTTCACGGATTTGCTAACACTTATAATTATGTTTCTTGATAATCAAAAGTTCTTAAGAAATGATCAATTCAAAGATAGCCAATCATAGACAAACCGGCTATGACTTGTTGATAGAAAATAACCCTTTCGACCTATGAAATCTTTACCAACAAATTAAGTTTTGATAACAATTGTCACATGAAACATAAATATCAATGGATCATAGGAAAGCTTGACATTGAATTAAACATAAATCACAATCACAACCATCACTTCATACTACAAACATCATCCTACCAAGTGTAAAATGAAACTTAGCTACTCGTAACAAATGATAAAATAAACTCAGAAATAAAAGTATTGTAAGCCATAATCAAGAGTCTTACAAAGTGGAAAAATGTTACTAATGATTAGGGTAATGATCCCTAAGAGTTTCGTGATGATAACTTTGCTTATCGGACTCAAAAACTGACTTTTCTAGCACCACCTTGTTCAAATCCGGGAATGAGAGTTTGGAAAAGGATGAGAGAGTTTATTTGATGTAGTAATGAGAAAATGATTGAATGGTATTAAGAATTCTATGGTTACATGACCCCAACGGTCTTATTTATAAGCTAGTTGATGGCATGGAGTGAATGTATGGCTTGGAGCCAAAGACAAATACTTGGAGCCAAAGCATGTCTAGAAACTTCTTGTGTGGTCTTGCATGAATATGGACACATTTTTGCCTAGACAAATGTTGGAGGCAACTCAACTCCCATTTGATGGTAGAGACTTCACTCTTGCCAGTGGCAAGATGGATGTATGTTGATGGTGGCAACTTTCACGCTGTATATCTTTATTTGCTCCTTGGAAATACTTGTTCTTGCACCCGAAATTGATCTTCAAAGTCTTGTAACTTGTACACGGGTCTTGAACTTGACTAGGATTCTTCGTACTCGTATAATTCTTCACTTTTATGTTGTTTTATACTCCATTCCTGTAATTGGCTACACAAAGACTTGCAAACACAATTGGGCACAAATATGCACAAAAGTATCATATAATTAACCAATATACATGTACAAAAGTACGGATAACGCTCCTAAAAACATGTTGGATTTAGGCGTTATCAAATCCCCTCACACTTAAGTTTTGCTTGCCCTCAAGCAAGAAGAAAAGAAAATTAAATCCAAAGGTACATGTATATTTACAAAAATTCGATGCAAGTCTACCAAGTACAAGTACACGATAAAACTCATCGACTTAAGTTTTTAAGGTTGAAAAATTTAGATATAAAGTCAATACCCATAAAAATCTAGAAAGTCTTTTATTTCTAACTATACTAATAACATATGAATTGAAGCAACATGTATCACGTCTTAGCACATTTGCTAATCGATACCTTTTATTTCTTCTTCTTCCTTCAACTTCATAACATTATAGCTCATTGGCTATTTATTTGTCTTTTTGACTTTTTCTTTTTTTTCTTTTTTTTTTATATTTTTTTCTTGGCTAAAAACTCCTAGCCATGGATTAACATACTTACAAAGTTCATGTTGTATTGACAAACATGGAACTTGCAACTTTCTCCTCTATTTTTGGATTTTTCTTCTACTATTATATGAGACTTTGACTTGGGTAAGTTTGACACAAAAATACATCTCAAATTTTCAAAAATTTCCGATTGGATAATTTCTTAATTTATTTATATACATTTCTTGAAACTTTTTATTTACGAGGGCAAAACAAGAACAAAAGTTTTAAAATAGCCTAAAATATGGTAATTAAACATCTTTTTCTTGATTTCCCTACAACCCCTCACACTTAAGTTTAACATTGTCCTCAATGTGATAAAACTAAACAAAAGCAAGGGAATGAGAGAAAAACCAGAATCACGGGTATATCATGCATCATACAAGAGTTTTGTCTTCGCCTTCAACTTGCGGTACCTACAAAAAAGATAAAACACACAAAAATACGGAAAAACACTCTATTTTTGGGTTTTTTATAGGTTTTTATAAAAGCGACACATGCTACACCCCCTCACACTTAAGCAAAACATTGGTTAAAAATGTGGGGTGTAATCATGAATTTATTTTAAAAAGGAAAATCACACTTAAAATTGAAAATTAAAAACACACGGGTTGCCTCCCGAGAAGCGCTTATTTTTATTATAAAGTCATCAGCCTGACTTGTACTTCTTTTTATTTTTCATTATTTTTATCGAGTGGAAAGTGTTCACTCCACTCCTCATGGTATAGTTTAACACGGTGTCCATTAAGAATGAAGGTTCCTCCACTCTTGTCATACAATTCAACATAACCAGACGGGTATCCATGTTTTACTATAAAAGGACCGTACCACTTTTGTTTAAGCTTGGGGGATTTGAATTTATAGCGCATATTAAACAAGAGAACTTTATCTCCTTTCTTGAATTCTTTTCGGATTCGAAGTTTCTTTGTAAAACCCGCATGCTTTTACCATGCATAGTACCTTAAGTTCGTACGTACTAGTTAAAAACTTTCCTAATATAGCATGATTACGATTACGTATTAGGAGTTTATGTATTACGTACGTGTTAGAACACGATAAGTATTTTATATGAACGATCACGTAATAATTATTTAGCAATAATTAATCACGAACATACGATCACGAGATCACGAGCGTAATTAAAACACGAGCTATTATTAATTACGTATATATACTTAATACGAGCGTAATTAAATATATAAGAGTAGGGTATTTACGTAACGAGAACATTTAAAACACGAACATAATTAAACATAAATGTGTACGAAATTACAAGACACGAAACGAGGTACGGGAACTCCACAAGGGAGTCCCTACCCGCGGCCAAAATAAGGACAATGGGCCAAGCCCATTGTCAATTTTACTAAAAGGAAGGGTTAAGTAATTTTACTACTCAAAATTACTTTTACAGAAGAATTTCAAGAAAACCTAAAATCCCTTTTCCTTCTCCTTTGTGTGCCGCCACCTACAATCACCATCAAGGTGATTTCTTTGATCTTGGATCTTGTTAAATTAGTGTTTGTTCGTGTTTGTTCTTCACCCTCTTGATCCACGAATACGGTAAAACCTTTTTAACTTGTTTTTCTTTTTAATTCATCTTTTATTAATTAAGAACACGTGATGTTTTTATATAAACACATTAATTAAACCTAGATCTAACATGTTTTGATCATTAATTAATCAAAAGGGTTGATCTAAGGGGTGTTTGTTTTGGGCCGCAAGGAACAACCGACCCCAAGGGGGTTCGATTTGTTTTAGCCGACCACCACCAAGACCTTTTGGTCTTGGTTGGTGCGTGTGGGTCCCACGGCAGCAAGAGGGGTACCCCGATTTGGTTTGGGGTACGGCGTTGTTTCATATCCGGTGCATGTTTTTAGGCTTAGATCCGGATCATGATTATGTTAGTTGTTTATGTTATAAACTTATGTTAAGAATTAAATTAATAAGATGTAATTAATTTAATAACATGACTTAGGTTAACTAATTATTAATAAACATGAATTATTTTTAACCTAAGTATTTATATTATTAAGACTTGTAATTAATTAATTATTTTAAAAACCATGGATATAATTAATTAATTAAACATGACTTAGCTTATATTATTAGTATTTAATAATACATATTTTAACCTAAGTATTTAATATATTTAATTAAAAACATGTCATACTTTAATTAAATATTATAACCTATAGTTTAATTAAATTACATGAAATAATTCTTAAACTATATAATATATCATATGACTTAGGATATAGTCATGAAAACACTTAGGCTTATTTACTTAGCTTATTAACCAGCTTAATTCTAATTATGGAAACTTTCTATTTTTAGAAACTTAATTAAATAAGGCAACTATTTTATTTATGGAAACCAGCTATTTTTAGAAACTTATTTATTTAAGGCAGCTAATCTATTTATGGAAACTTATTTAATTAAGGCAACAAATCTATTTATGGAAACTTTCTATTTTTAGAAACTTATCTATTTTAAGCAGTAAATCTATTTTTGGAAACTTTCTATTTTTGGAAACTTTCTATTTTTGGAAACTTTCTATTTTTGGAAACTTTCTATTTTTTGTAACTTTCTATTTAAGGAAACCTGCTTATTTTGGAAAGTACTTATTCTAAAACTATATTCCAAATTTTTTTTTTTTTTTTTTTAATCTTCGTGGAAACGATATTCTGAAACTAGTCTAGATAGTGGCTAAGTCTAAAAAATACTCAAACAAAATTTAGCAAAACACATCATCGGAATGTCCCCTAATCGGAATAACCAATCGGAATGTTATCGGAATGCACCAATCGGAATGTTATCGGAATGCACCAATCGGAATGTATGATCGGAAAACACCAATCGGAATGTGCTTATCGGAAATCACCAATCGGAATGTGCTATCGGAAAACACCAATCGGAATATTGCTGTCCAGTCGGAATGATGGTCGGAATGTTGAAACCCTTTTCCGATTGCACAGATCGGAATACTGATCGGAATATATCCCCCTTTTCTCGGACAAAACTCAACCAATACGTGATTTTAAGCCAAAAAATGATCAAAAAACCCAAAAATTTTGTGTTTTTAGCCAAAGTAAATATACCAAATCACTACTACAACTATGTAGAAGATGTAGATGAAGAAGTAGAGCACGAAGAACACAAAAAAATTTAAATCCGAGATGATTTATGGATTAAATCATTCGAATCAAATATAATAACAACAATGAATCACAAATCTACCCCATGGCGATTGATACCAAATGTTGTCCCGTTTATTTGTGATGATTAAGCAATGAAGAGAGAAAGAAAATAGATGAAGAAGAAGAGATGAATTCCTAGAGAGAGAAAGTAGTGAGAGAAAGTAGAGAGGAGGTGATTAACTTGGTGAGATTAGATTAAGAAAAAAGAAGTTACAAATGACCATCCACCCTCCTAACATGCTAGGAGGGTAGTATATATAGTCCACCCACATGCGGGCTTTAATGGACTATATATTGGGCCGGGCTTGTCTTTTGGACTTTAATTAGTTTAAATCCAAGCCCGTGAACCACGACTAAATAACTACTTATTACAACGTTCTAATAAATATTACAATAGAAACCTATGACCGAACATTCTTGTTTGACTCAATATTTTGAGGCTAACATCCCTCCTACCCATAAAACCAGTACATTAAATTAGAGGCAGCCCCTCTAATTTGCATGATGAGGTCACCCCTCCAATTATTCATGCACGGTGGATATTCATGACCTATATTGGCTAAATGGTAAAATATGACAAACAGTTTTTATAAGATAAACATAAGACTTTCAAACTATAAAACCAGTTTTATTAAGACTTAACCAAGTTACTCGGGACTTAGTTTCTTCCGCTGTTATTATGTTATATGCTTATCCTATTCATGCTTTATTGTACATCCGTGCACTGAGCGTATTGCTCAGCCGTTTTCCTTTTCTATGTTCCCAAAATGGCAGGTACTCAGGGACGCTCGTAGACACTAAGAGTACGTGCATATGGACTGGAAGGTGTCTAGCCTTCTTTACATTATGCATTTCCTTTCTTTATGATACTTATGCTTTGGACATTGTTTCGTCCTTTTCCTTTACTATACTATGTTTGTGTGTGATGAGCTTTACTTTTGGACTACTGATGTTTGATTCCGGTATTTTCCTTTATATGGTCAAGTAATGTTTAGACATTTTACCTTGTATGCTTTGATGACACGCCATAATTACTGTGATATTTCCATTTCCAAAATGGGGTGTTACAATTATGGTATCAGAGCCAAGGCTTCGACCTGTAGGCTCTCAAATATGACCTGTGATTTGTGGGTAGTCACTACGGTCTTCCTAGAACTGACAGTTGTTTTCATGCATTCATCATTTTTTTAAGCATATATATATATGTCATTGTTACAGGGTTTTTGACTAAGTAATGGTTGGTACATGACTGGCCCTATTTAGTCGCATGTGTTTTATCGAAACTTTTAGATTTGGGACCGACCCATAGGCGTCCCCTCGATATGTCTTTTGTTTTGAGTGAACTGACCAGAGGCGTTCACTCTCGAGCATCCAAAGTTTTCATAAAACTGCATCATGCATTCATACAAAAATTTTCTTGCATAAAATTTTTCTCGTGAAATTTTTAGTATAAATTTTTTTTCATGTATATATTTTATATTTTATGTTTTGAACTATTTAATCATATGTTTTATTGTTATACTGTCAGATGGTTCTCACACGCGAACAGGAGCAGCTCAATGCTGCAATTCAGGCTGCCATGCAAGCCTTGCTTCCTCAACTGAGGAATGACATCCGTGCTGAAGTCCAAGCTGCCAACAATCAGCAGCAGAATCAGGCACCTCCTCCTCCTCCTCCTCCTCCAGTGACATTAGCAGTATGGCTGGAGAGATTCAACAAGCTCCGCCCTCGAGCTTTTGAGAAGACAGATAGCCCCAGCGATGCTGAAAGCTGGTTGGCTCACATCGAGAAGATCTTCAACGCTATGGGCTGTGACCCCGCATACAAGGCGAGGTTGGCATGCTATCGGTTCGAAGGCGATGTACTCAACTGGTGGTTAGCTTTGATGCAATCTGAAGGTGGTGATGAGTGGGTTGCTGGTTTGACGTGGGCTCAGTTCAAGGACAGGGTGATGGAGTAGTTCTTTCCCAAGGCTGAGCAGGACAAAATCAAGAGAGAGTACCATGGGATCCGTCAGAGAGCTGGGGAGAATAGAAACGAGTTTATGCAGCGCTTTCTTCGCTTGGCTGGTTTCCTTGGTGCGGCAGCAAGTACTCCTGAAGAGCAGGCACATCACTTCAGATGGGCTCTTCGCACATCGGTCGCAAACAATCTGGTGTGTGCTACGTTCAATACTGTAGCACAAGTGGCCGATGCAGCACGGAAACTGGAGATGCTGCAGGAGAGGGATGAGTTCGGGGAAGCTGAAAGACCCGACAAGCGGTAAAACCTTCATATTCAAGCGGTGATCAATCCGTATATCTTCCATATGTCAATTATTCATCTCTTTAAATGTATCTTCCAGGCAGAAAACTGGGGACCGGTCTCAGCCGGCTACTCAGCAGCAGCCTCATCAGCCCAAGGGAAATGGTTAGACTAATGACCGATCTGCTACGGATAGGCGTGGCGGTAATGACAACTACCTAACAACGCCGGGCAATCCAGCAACAGCAGGTCTTAATACTTACGAAATTCCTTATGTTTTATGTTATGACTCATATTCTGACACTTTAAGCAAACTTCTACCAGGAACCATGGAAGCGGTAGGGACCAGAACCAGAGAGGTTCGCAGCCTAGCCGTCCAGCTATCACTGGTATTCAATCTTACGATTATCCGCTTTGTCCATTGTACCCAACTATTATGTCTCATGTAAAATGTTTTTATCAGGTCCCCAGCCAGCCAGATCACCTGCTGGAGGATACACTCATCCTCTTTGCTCTACTTGCCACCGTAGGCACCAAGGACCATGTCGCCGTAATACTGATGCGTGCTTCAAGTGTGGTCTTCCTGGCCATATTATGAAGGATTTCCGTAAGGGCGAGATGGAGGGTACATCAGGACATGCTGATATCAAGCCGCCTCCTACTGCCGGGCGTGTCGACACGACATCTCGAGACCAGGCCAACAAGTCTACAGGTACCATCACTGGAATCTTGTATATGTATGGTCGCGCTGCATGTGTTCTTTTCGATACGGGTGCTACTCACTCGGTTATTTCTACTGCTTATGCTAAGAACATTAGGATGCCTCCCTTGCCACTAGAAAATAGGCTTACTATTTCCACGCCTTTGAGGGACTCTATATTAATCACACATGTATACAAGAGTCTTCCCCTAGAATTGATGATAAGGTTCGACCCGTCGACGCACTTCCGCTGGACATGAATGACTTCGACATGATTTTGGGCATGGATTGGCTATCCAAGTATCATGCTACTATAGACTGCCATTCATATCGAGTTATCTTCGGTGATGTCAATGCACCAGAGTACATTCATAATGGGTTCATACCCGGACGGTCTGTACAAATCATATCCACCCTGCAAGCGCGTGCACTACTGTCACATGGCTGCGAGGGTTATCTAGCTACGGTTCACGACATGGATGCTGAATCTCCATCGATTCAGGATCAACCTATAGTGTCGGAATTCCAAGACGTGTTTCCAGCAGAACTTCCGGGCATACCACCTGCACGAGAAGTGGAATTCAGTATAGAGCTGGTTCCAGGAGCTGAACCAATCTCCAAGGCTCCTTATCGCATGGCTCCCATAGAGCTGAAGGAGCTGAAGGATCAACTGCAAGAACTTCTTGAACGAGGTTTTATTCGACCGAGCGCATCTCCATGGGGCGCACCGGTTTTGTTTGTTAAGAAGAAGGACGACAGTATGCGTCTTTGCATAGACTATCGCAAGCTCAGTAAGATTACCATTCGAAATAGGTATCCACTGCCACGCATTGACGACCTGTTTGACCAACTCCAAGGGGCCAAACACTTCTCCAAGATCGATCTTAGGTCAGGCTATCATCAATTACGAGTCAAGGAGCAGGATATTGCTAAGACTGCATTTCGTACTCGTTATGGCCACTACGAGTTTGTAGTTATGCCATTTGGCCTGACAAATGCTCCAGCAGTGTTCATGGATCTGATGAACAGAATCTTCCATGAATTTCTGGACAAATTCGTCATTGTTTTCATCGATGACATCCTGATTTTCTCTAAGTCCAAGGAGGAACACGAAGACCATCTTCGTACAGTACTACAGATTCTTCGCCAGAAGCAGCTGTATGCTAAATTCTCCAAGTGTGAGTTCTGGTTAGACAAGGTGGCATTCTTAGGTCACATTGTATCAGCAGAAGGAATCACTATAGATCCAGCGAAGGTTGAGGCCATCACTAAGTGGCCAAGGCCGACATCAGCGACGGAAGTCCGCAGTTTCTTAGGCTTAGCTGGCTACTACCGTAGGTTCGTGGAGAACTTTTCCCGCTTAGCACTACCATTGACCAAACTGATGCGGAAAGGGGAGAAATTCGTTTGGACTGAAGATCGAGAGAAGAGCTTTGAAGACCTGAAGCAGAAGCTAGTATTTGTACCTATTCTTTCTCTACCATCTGGTACGGGTGGATTTCAAATCTACAGCGATGCATCGGGGAAGGGACTTGGCTGTGTTCTCATGCAACATGGGAAAGTGATCGCGTACGCTTCACGGCAGCTTAAGCCTTATGAAGAGAATTACCCCACGCACGATCTAGAACTTGTTGCAGTCGTGTTTGCATTGAAGATATGGAGACACTAATTATATGGAGAATCATGTGACATTTTCACGGACCATAAGAGCTTGAAGTATATCTTCACTCAACGTGAATTGAACATGAGGCAGAGGAGATGGTTAGAGCTGTTGAAGGATTATGACATTAATCTACAGTATCATCCCGGAAAGGCAAATGTAGTAGCAGACGCCCTTAGCAGGAAGTCCGGAATGATCAACAACGTTAGAATCAAAGAGGAAATCATAAGAGACTTGGAGCGACTAGACATCGAGATCATGGTACGTGGACAACACGGCTACTGGGCTAATCTTAGAGTAGAACCCGAGTTACTACTAAGATCAAGGAAGCTCAGAAGGATGACGGAGAAATATGGGCGATAATACAGAATTTGGAGAAGCAGACAGAATTCAGAGTAGATGCGGATGGTATCGTATGGCAGGGCACTAGACTTTGTGTTCCTGATGACCAAGAACTCCGGGAAGCTTTGCTAGCAGAAGCTCATAGCTCCCCATTCTCGATACATCCTGGTTCAACTAAAATGTACCATGACATCAAGCAGTACTTTTGGTGGAGTGGTATGAAACAGGATGTGGCAACTTACGTCTCCAAATGTCTTACCTGCCAGCAGGTTAAGATCGAGCATCAGCGATCTGGCGGTCTCCTTCAACCGTTAGACATTCCAGAGTGGAAGTGGGATAAAATCACCATGGATTTTGTTACCGGTCTTCCGCCTACCAAAAGGAAGCACGATGAAATTTGGGTTATCGTTGATCGACTTACCAAATCAGCTCATTTCTTACCGATCCGCAAGGAAGATCCGGTAAGTGAACTCGCGAATACGTACAGACGAGAGATCATGAGACTACACGGTGTACCATCCAGCATCGTCTCAGACAGAGATCCTCGATTCACTTCGCGCTTTTGGAAAAGTCTGCAGAAAGCTTGGGGTACACAACTTAAGCTTAGCACGCCCTTTCATCCTCAAACGGACGGACAGTCGGAGCGAACCATTCAGACATTGGAAGATATGTTGAGGTCATGTGCGTTGGAATGGACGGGTGATTGGGACGAATACATCTGTTTGGTGGAGTTTGCGTACAACAACAGCTGGCACGCGAGCATCAAGTGTGCTCCATTTGAGATGTTGTATGGCAGAAAGTGTCGCGCCCTAATCTGCTGGGATCAGGTTGGCGAGCGAACACTCGAAGGACCAGAAATCATAGAGATGACAAACGAGAAGATCGCAGTAGCTAGACAGAAGATTCAGGAGGCACGGTTACGTCAAAAGAGTTACGCCGACAAGCATCGTAGGGATTTACACTTTAACGTAGGAGATCACGTCTTCCTTAAGGTTTCGCCGGCAGGTGGTGTTAGACGCTTCGGGATTAAAGGGAAGCTCAGTCCTCATTTCATCGGACCGTTTGATATCATTGAACGCGTCGGTGAAGTATCTTACCGATTTGCGTTACCTCCGCAGCTTTCGCATGTGCACAATGTGTTTCATGTGTCCTTACTCAGAGGGTACCAATATCATCCCCTTCACATGGTTCAGTAACCACTAGAACAGATTCGTGAAGATCTCACTTTCATAGAAGAACCCGAACGAGTTCTTGACAAGCAAGAACGAGTCATGAGAAAGAAGACGATTCCATTCATCAAAATTTTATGGAGGGATCATACCGAGCGGGAAGCCACTTGGGAAACAGAGGAGTCTATCAGGACTTCTTACCCTCATTTCATAGTTTGAATTCGGGTATGTTCTTCTATTCCAGTTTACTTTATCTATAATTCGGGGACGAATTATTCTTTTTAGGGGGGAAGAGTTGTAAAACCCGCATGCTTTTACCATGCATAGTACCTTAAGTTCGTACGTACTCGTTAAAAACTTTCCTAATATAGCATGATTACGATTACGTATTAGGAGTTTATGTATTACGTACGTGTTAGAACACGATAAGTATTTTATATGAACGATCACGTAATAATTATTTAGCAATAATTAATCACGAACATACGATCACGAGATCACGAGCGTAATTAAAACACGAGCTATTATTAATTACGTATATATACTTAATACGAGCGTAATTAAATATATAAGAGTAGGGTATTTACGTAACGAGAACATTTAAAACACGAAAATAATTAAACATAAATGTGTACGAAATTACAAGACACGAAACGAGGTACGGGAACTCCAAAAGGGAGTCCTCACCCGCGGCCAAAATAAAGACAATGGGCCAAGCCCATTGTCAATTTTACTAAAATGAAGGGTTAAGTAATTTTACTACTCAAAATTACTTTTAAAAAAGAATTTCAAGAAAACCTAAAATCCCTTTTCCTTCTCCTTTGTGTGCCGCCACCTACAATCACCATCAAGGTGATTTCTTTGATCTTGGATCTTGTTAAATTAGTGTTTGTTCGTGTTTGTTCTTCACCCTCTTGATCCACGAATACGGTAAAACCTTTTTAACTTGTTTTTCTTTTTAATTAATCTTTTATTAATTAAGAACACGTGATGTTTTTATATAAACACATTAATTAAACCTAGATCTAACATGTTTTGATCATTAATTAATCAAAAGGGTTGATCTAAGGGGTGTTTGTTTTGGGCCGCAAGGAACAACCGACCCCAAGGGGGTTCGGTTTGTTTTAGCCGACCACCACCAAGACCTTTTGGTCTTGGTTGGTGCGTGTGGGTCCCACGACAGCAAGAGGGGTACCCCGATTTGGTTCGGGGTACGGTGTTGTTTCATATCCGGTGCATGTTTTTAGGCTTAGATCCGGATCATGATTATGTTTTTTGTTTATGTTATAAACTTATGTTAAGAATTAAATTAATAAGATGTAATTAATTTAATAACATGACTTAGGTTAACTAATTATTAATAAACATGAATTATTTTTAACCTAAGTATTTATATTATTAAGACTTATAATTAATTAATTATTTAAAAACCATGGATATAATTAATTAATTAAACCTGACTTAGGTTATATTATTAGTATTTAATAATACATATTTTAACCTAAGTATTTAATATATTTAATTAAAAACATGTCATACTTTAATTAAATATTATAACCTATAGTTTAATTAAATTACATGAAATAATTATTAAACTATATAATATATCATATGACTTAGGATATAGTCATGAAAACACTTAGGCTTATTTACTTAGCTTATTAACCAGCTTAATTCTAATTATGGAAACTTTCTATTTTTAGAAACTTAATTTAATAAGCAGCTATTTTATTTATGGAAACCAACTATTTTTAGAAACTTATTTATTTAAGGTAGCTAATCTATTTATGGAAACTTATTTAATTAAGGCAGCAAATCTATTTATGGAAACTTTCTATTTTTAGAAACTTATCTATTTTAAGCAGTAAATCTATTTTTGGAAACTTTCTATTTTTGGAAACTTTCTATTTTTGGAAACTTTCTATTTTTGGAAACTTTCTATTTTTGGAAACTTTCTATTTTTGGAAACTTTCTATTTTTGGAAACTTTCTATTTTTGGAAACTTTCTATTTTTGGTAACTTTCTATTTAAGGAAACCTGCTATTTTTGGAAAGTACTTATTATTACACAGTAAGTATAATAACACATGAAATATCAGAAATACTTAATCAGAATGAACAGAATATAGGATTTAACACAGTTTAAGGCTTTAAACAGTGTAAATAGTAAGAACACATAAAATAAGCTAAGACATGATATAAAACCAGCTATGTATGTAGTAAGCAGATACTTATTTCATGTACGTATTTATGTAGCACTAGTGTTTCAGAAGTAGGATTCTCGCAGTTCATCGTTCTCGTTCACTGGACATAAGGTACGGATTCCCGTCCTTTCAGTATGGACATTCTTTCCTTATTAGGATTCCCCGTATGCAGCCAACTGTTTTCCCGTAGTATAAGTATGAGTTTGATTGCTTATGTTTTAAATATGATTACCTATAGCCATATACATGCATGACCAGTTTCACCTAGTTATGGAGGTACCATAACCATAACATTAGAGGCACTGATGTTATGACTTCACCACGGCGGAGTGATTGCTCGTGGCGTCCCGTCAGCTTTTGGCCATTTATTTATATTTATCATGTGGGATGTATGGGTGCATCCTAGTTACACGTTTTTATTCAGGATTACATGGTGAATGTGGTGTGTGCCTTGCATCCTTCACAAGGAGCTGATCCCTCCTACCCTTAAAATCAGTACATTAAATTAGAGGCAGCCCCTCTAATTTGCATGATGAGGTCACCCCTCCAATTATTCATGCACGGTGGATATTCATGACCTATATTGGCTAAATGGTAAAATATGACAAACAGTTTTTATAAGATAAACATAAGACTTTCAAACTATAAAACCAGTTTTATTAAGACTTAATCAAGTTACTCGGGACTTAGTTTCTTCCGTTGTTATTATGTTATATGCTTATCCTATTCATGCTTTATTGTACATCCGTGCACTGAGCGTATTGCTCAGCCGTTTTCCTTTTCTATGTTCCCAAAACGGCAGGTACTCAGGGACGCTCGTAGACACTAAGAGTACGTGCATATGGACTGGAAGCTGTCTAGCCTTCTTTACATTATGCATTTCCTTTCTTTATGATACTTATGCTTTGGACATTGTTTCGCCCTTTTCCTTTACTATACTATGTTTGTGTGTGATGAGCTTTACTTTTGGACTACCGATGTTTGATTTCGGTATTTTCCTTTATATGGTCAAGTAATGTTTAGACATTTTACCTTGTATGCTTTGATGACACGCCATAATTACTGTGATATTTCCATTTCCAAAATGGGGTGTTACATTCTTGTCGTGATAAGCTTTGGTACGTGCTTTGTACAATTTCGAATTCTCATTAGCTTGGAGTCTTAATTCATCGAGTTCATGCAGTTGCAAGAATTGGTTTTCTCCAGCGATTTTGAGATCAGGATTACAGCTTCTCAATGCCCAATAAGCACGGTGCTCAATTTCGAAGGTCAAATGGCACGTTTTACCGTAAAATAAACGATAATGTGTTGTGCTAATTGGTGTCTTATAAGCTGTTCGGAAAGCCCATAGAGCGTCGTCAAGTTTCCTTGACCAAACGGAAGGATTGTCCTTAACCGTTTTTTCGAGTATTCGTTTTAAGGCTCTATTGGTATTTTCAACTTGTCCACTCGTTTATGGATGATACGCGGTTGCAAAGCGATGGGTGAATCCATAGCACTTTAAGATTTTCTCCATTTGTTTATTGCAAAAATGGGAACCTCGATCACTAATTAAAGCTTTCGGCATTCCATAGCGAGAGAAAAGCTTTTTCAGAAAAGTGATTACGGCTCGTGAATCGTTCGTGGGTAAAGCTTCAGCTTCGGCCCATTTGGACACGTAATCAATAGCGACTAAGATATATTCGGACTTATGGGATTTGGGAAAGGGTCCCATGAAATCAGTTCCCCATATGTCAAATATTTCACAAACTTGGATGCTGTTTTGAGGCATTTCGTCTCTTCGTGAGAGGCTACCAGTACGTTGGCAAGCATCACAATTTTCGACTAGAGTGTAGGCCTCTTTAAAAATTGTTGTCCAATAAAAACCAGCATCGAAGACTTTTTTCGAGGTGGTGGAAGGACCATAATGTCCCCCAGTAGGGCCATGATGACATTCATCAAGGATCTTCCTTGTTACCGTGCCGTAAACACATCTCCTAATCATGCCATCGGGGCATACCTTGAAAAGATAGGGATCTTTCCAGAAATAATGTTTTAGGTCGGAAAACAATTTACATCGTTGGTGATAGGTTAAACCTTTTCTTAGAATTCTTCCAACGAGATAATTTTCAAAATCTACAAACCACGGAGATTCATCCGTTGAGATTTTCATAAGAGTTTCATCAGGAAAATAATCGTCGATATCTTCGTCCCTTAACTCTTTATGTTTGGATTTTCAAGTCGCGACAAATGATTGGTTGCGACATTTTTAGCTCCTTTCTTGTTTTGGATTTCGATGTCAAATTCTTGGAGTAGTAAAATCCATCTAATAAGACGCGGCTTAGCATCTTGTTTTGAGAATAGATATTTCAACACGGAATGATCGGTGAATACAATTTTTTTCAACAACACGAGATAGGATCGGAATTTGTCGAAAGCAAAGACTACGGCAAGTAGTTCTTTCTTGGTGATTGTGTAGTTGAGTTGCGCGCTATTTAGAGTTTTGCTCGCAAAGTGTATAGGACGGAAATGTTTTCCTTCGCGTTGTCCTAATACGGCTCCTACAGCGAAATCGCTTGCATCATACATAAGTTCAAATGGTCGCGACCAATCCGGTGAAACCATGATTGGTGCATTCGTTAACTTGTCTTTAAGCTTGTCAAATGCCTTTATGCATTCTTTGTTGAAATCAAAGACTATGTGTTTTTCAAGGAGTTTGGTCATCGGTCTAGCGATTTTGGAAAAATCTTTTATGAATCGGCGGTAGAATCCCGCATGACCTAGAAAACTTCTAACGACTTTAAAGTTAGTGGGTGGTGGTAATTTAGATATCAATTCGATCTTGGCTTTGTCTACTTCTAATCCGGCTCCGGAGACTTTGTGTCCAAGCATAATTCCTTCAGTCACCATGAAGTGACATTTCTCCCAATTGAGCACGAGATGAGCTTGTTTGCATCGGATTAGCATGCGCTATAGATTAAAAAGGCAAGACTCGAATGAGTTTCCGAAGACTGAGAAATCATCCATGAAAACTTCCATGGATACTTCGATCATGTCTTGAAAGATTGCGATCATACACCTTTGAAAAGTCGCAGGTGCATTGCAAAGACCAGAAGGCATACGATCATGAGCGAACGTTCCAAAAGGACACGTAAAAGTGGTCTTGTCTTGATCGGATGGTTCGATAGGTATTTGAAAATATCTGGAAAATCCATCAAGAAAACAAAAGAATTTTTTCCCCGATTGTCTTTCCAAAATTTGGTCCATGAATGGTAGAGTAATATTGTCTTTTCGTGTGGCATCATTCAATTTTCGGTAATCAATACACACACGCCAACCGGTAACGGTTCTCGTTGGAACAAGTTCGTTATTTTCGTTGGTCACAACAGTCATTCCTCCTTTTTTTGGAACGCAATGAATACGACTAACCCAAGGACTATCCTCTATGGCATAGATGATTCCTGCCTCAAGGAGTTTGATGATTTCTGCTTTTACTATCTCCTTCATGTTTGGGTTAAGTCGACGTTGCCTCTCAATAACGGGTTTGGCATCGTCTTCGAGATTGATCTTATGTTTGCAAAAATTTGGGCTAATACCCAGTATATCAGATGTTTTCCAAGAAAATGCTTCTTTGTGGTTTTTGAGCATAGAAATGAGACGTTTCTTTTGTTCTTCCTTGAGCTTGGCTGAGATAATCACCGGAATGAGTGAGTCCTTCTCTAGATAAGCGTACTCGAGATGTTCGGGAAGAGGTTTCAACTCAAGATCCGTCGGTAGATCATGAATAGATTTGTGAATTATAAACTTCGATTTCGAAGGCAAAACTTCAAACGGCTTGTTTTCCTCTTCTTCGAGTGTTACTTTGGAATCAAGGGCCATGAATTCTTCGACTTCAAGATCACGATCGATATCGCTAATCTTTTCCAAAGTTTTTTGGAATGGTGCGTTGTCATCAAGCGATGCGTCCAACTCTTCTTCCGTTACTTCATCGATAACATACACGCGGAAGCATGTGTCATCATTGGAATGGGAGTGTTGCATAGCTTTATCGACTAAGAATGTGACTCGATCGTCACCAACTCCAAGGTTGAGTTCTTTATTCTTCACACGAATGATAGCATCAGCGGTGTGCAAGAATGGTCGTCCTAAAATGAGAGGGACTTGATGGTATTCCTCCATCTCAAGGATTACGAAGTCGGCGGGAAATATGAATTTGCCAACTTGAACAAGCATGTTCTCGGATATCCCAATGGGATATTGGTAGGTGTGGTTAGCCAAACGTATACTCATACTCGTAGGTTTCAAAGTATTGTTTGAAAGATTATTGTATAATGAGTATGGCATAAGATTGATACTTGCGCCTAGATCGGCCAAGGCGTGACATTAGATATTGTTGTTTAGGGTGAACGGTATGAGAAAGCTTCCCGGATCTCCGAGCATTGGTAGAAGTTTGCTTTGCAAGGCTGCAGAACATTCTTCATTTAGAAACGCAGCAGAGATTTGCTCCGTCTTACTATGGTTTCTCACAAGATCTTTGAGGAATTTCCCATAGTTGGGCATGCCGGTTAAGATATCAACAAGTGGAACGTTGATCTTAACTTCCTTGATCATCTTAAGGAATTTGGCATTTCGAGCCTCCATCTTTTCTTTTCGTAGGCGTTGAGGATACAGAATTTTTGGTTCATACGCCTTTGGTGTTGGTGTTGGAATGGGTGTGGTTTGTTTTGGTTTGGGGTTGGAAGGAGGAACGGTTTCTTCCTTCTCGGGTTCATCGGCCTCGTCTTCACTTTCATCGGCGAAAGTGGGAGCATTGGTGTTCGGGTTTTGTGGTGGATCATAACTCAGCCCACTTCTTGTGAACAAGGAATTCACATGTTCATTACGGGTGGGTGGTGGGCGGTACAGTTTATCCGTAGATGGTTTTGGGTTTGTTTGAGTGTTTCTTGGTAGCGACCCACTTATTCGATTGGCTAATTGATCGGTGATTCGACCGATTTTGGTTTCGAGATCATTAATGGTTGCGGTGTGATGTCTTTGTCCTCTTTCAACGTTGGCTTTGAGATCGAACAATTGGTTCTTAATGAACGTGTTTGTCGATTTTTGAGATTCTATGAAAGCTAACAATGTTTTCTCTAGGGTTGACTCATCGGGTTTCTTTTCGTTTGATGGACCAAAATTATCGTTCTCACGGGGTTGTGAGTTACGATTTTCGTTTTTGGGATACTCACGCCATATGCCGGGATTTCTACAATAGTAGTTACCTCGATAACCACTTCCTCAGTGTCCTCCTTGGGCGTAGTTTACTTCTTTTGGTGGTTCTCTTATTGGTGTATCATCACACACCGTGGATGGGTGTGGTCCTCCGCAAAGAGTACGTTCGCCTCGCATCTCCTTCATTTCGTCTTTGATGGTTATGAATTGCGAGTCGAATTTAGATGTGAGAGCGTCCATCTTTTCCATGAGTTTGGAATTTTCGTCACTTTCAACGAAAGAAACGGTTTTCTTGAAAGGTTTGGTTCGGTTATCTTTGGACCAATCGAGTTTTAAGAGAATTCGGTCCTCGAGCAATTGATATGCTTCGTTGGGAGTCTTATAGAGATTGAGTCCACCAGCGTCAAGGATTCCTTGCGTCGGTTCATTGAGACCATGATAAAAGATTTGGATGATGGTTCCTTTTAGTAAACCATATCCATGACAACTACGAAGTAGGTCTTTCATTCGGTTCCACGCATCAATGAGTGTTTCTTGTGGAAGTTGGGCGAAACCTCGGATTTCTCCCAAGAGTCTTTCGTACATGGCGGGTGGAAAGAAACGGCTAACAAAAGCGGTTCTCATTTGTTCCCATGTTTTAATGGTACCGGGCGTCAACTCGTTGTACCAAACTCTTGCATCTCCGAATAGAGATGATGGGAAGAGTTTGTGTTTTATGACGTCTCCATCGTCGTCGGCTCCATAACGGAACATGCCACATATTTCTATGAATTCAGATATGTGCTTATGTGGATCGGCTCGCGTACGGCCGTCAAATTGGCGGTCTTTGATCATTGAAAGGTGATGACCTTTCACGATAAAGTTTTCTCCAAGCTCCACTTGAACAATAGCAGCCTCGGGGGTAGGTGCTACTACTCGGTTGGCTGCCCACATTGATTGATCGTCGGCCATTGGAAATGGTAGATCGTTAAATGGGTTATAGACGACAAATGCGTCTAAAAGATTATCAAATGGTGGGTTTTTGGTTTTTGAGATTCGGTTTCAAAAGAAACAAAGGGTTGTTTCTTACGGTTTTTCTTTCGAGATTGGTGAATATAACGTTCGGGATCGGTGTATGGACTAAGCAATTCTTGACCGGAAGAACGTGTGTTCATTCAAGTCTTGAACGACTTTTGAAGAGGATTACAAGTAATAAAAACAAAAACAAACAAAAGATAACTAATAAGAAAATAAGTAAATAGGAAATTAAATAAACCAAACAAATTAAAAACATAAATTTTTTATTTTTTTAAGATTATGGGAACTTGCCGGCGGCAAACAGGCCTTACCGGACGACAAATGGTCTTCTGTTTGTCGTGTGCCGGCGGCAGGAGCTCCTTGACGGATGGCAAAGGGGCTTCTGTTTGTTGGTTGCCGGCGGCAGGAGAGTGTTGCCAGCAACAATGCTCTCCTGTCAGATTTTTTTTTTTACTTTTGGTTTTTGGGTTTGTTTGCAATGAGGACACTACAATGGTTTTGATTATAGGATGATTTTGGAACTAAGAACACAATCAAATCCCCGGCAGCAGGGCCAAAAACTTGATGCGTGGTGTTGGTAACAAGTTTTAAATTTATAAACACGAATTACCGGATTGACTAAAAACGCACGGGCAAGTATAACCCTTTCGTTTGTGTATAGCTTTTATGTGGTAATACCGAGATCCTTCACGGGGGATTTGGAAAACCTATGATTATTCTAAAATGAACTATAATCGTTGATTGTAGCAATTGTTGACAAACAAATAACAAGTAAAAATAATGAGATAAATAATATGATAAAAGGTACACTTGGTAAAGACTAGTTTGAGCATTCGTGATGGTATGATTGTGATGACATGTTAACATATGTGATTATGATAATTAGATGGATAATCCAGTCTATTGTTTTCAAAAGCTTTAATCTTCGTCAAGACCTTGGTTAAAGAAAACAAGCATTAGACTCAATCACTCAATTCAAGACTTAATCCAATTTCAACACATTCGATTCACGGTCGTTTCACGGATTTGCTAACACTTATAATTATGTTTCTTGATAATCAAAACTTCTTAAGAAATGATTAATACAAAAGATATCCAATCATAGACAAACCGGTTATGACTTGTTGATAGAAAATAACCCTTTCGACCTATGAAATCTTTACCAACAAATTAAGTTTTGATAATAATTGTCACATGAAACATAAATATCAAGGGATCATAGGAAAGCTTGACATTGAATTAAACATAAATCACAATCACAATCATCACTTCATACTACAAACATTATCCTACCAAGTGTAGAATGAAACTTAGCTACTCATAACAAATGATGAATTAAACTCAGAAATAAAAGTATTATAAGTCATAATCAAGAGTCTTACAAAGTGGAAAAATGTTACTAATGATTAGGGTAATGATCCCTAAGAGTTTCGTGATGATAACTTTGCTTATCGGACTCAAAAACTGACTTTTCTAGCACCACCTTGTTCAAATCCGGGAATGGGAGTTTGGACAAGGATGAGAGAGTTTATTTGATGTAGTAATGAGAAAATGATTGAAAGGTATTAAGAATTCTATGGTTACATGACCCCAAGGGTCTTATTTATAAGCTAGTTGATGGCATGGAGTGAATGCATGGCTTGGAGCCAAAGACAAATACTTGGAGCCAAAGCATGTCTAGAAACTTCTTGTGTGGTCTTGCATGAATGTGGACACATTTTTGCGTAGACAAATGTTGGAGGCAACTCAACTCCCATTTGATGGTGGAGACTTCACTCTTGCTAGTGGCAAGTTGGATGTATGTTGATGGTGGCAACTTTCATAATGAATATCTTTATTTCCTCCTTAGAAATACTTGTTCTTACACCCGAAATTGATCTTCAAAGGCTTGTAACTTGTACACGGGTCTTGAACTTGACTAGGATTCTTCGTACTCGTATAATTCTTCATTTTTATGTTGTTTTATACTCCATTCCTACAATTGGATACACAAAGACTTGCAAACACAATTGGGCACAAATATGCACAAAAGTATCATATAACTAACCAATATACATGTACAAAAGTACGGATAACGCTCCTAAAAACATGTTGGATATAGGCGTTATCAGAGTTGTCTAATAAGGGTTTTATTCGACCGAGCTCGTCACCTTGGGGAGCTCCAGTCTTGTTCGTTAAGAAGAAGGATGGATCTTTCCGTATGTGCATCGATTACCATGAGCTGAACAAGTTGACGATTAAAAATTGATATCCTTTACCAAGGATTGATGATTTATTTGATCAACTACAAGGCTCTAGTGTATATTCTAAGATAGATCTACGGTTTGAATATCATCTACTTCGCGTCCGTGAAGAAGATATTCCCATCACTGCATTTAGAACTCGTTATGGACACTATGAATTTCAAGTAATGCCATTTGGGTTAACTAACACACCAGCGGTATTCATGGATCTAATGAATCGAGTGTGCAAACCCTATTTGAATAAGTTTGTGATCGTGTTCATTGACGACATTCTAATCTATTCTAAGAATAAAGAGGAGCATGGAGAACACTTAAGGATTATCTTGAATTTGTTAAAGGATGAAAAGTTGTATCCAAAGTTTTCAAAATGTGATTTTTGGTTGGACTCTGTTCAATTTCTTGGTCATGTGATTAACAAAGATGGAATTCATGTTGATCTGACAAAGGTTAAAGCCATTAAGAGCTGGTCTGCACCGACAACGCCAACAGAGGTGCGACAATTCTTAGGATTGGCTGGTTATTATAGACGGTTCATTAAAGAATTTTCTTTAATAGCTAAACCCCTGACCAAGCTTACCCAGAAAAATGAACCTTTTGTATGGGGAAGTGAAGAAGATGAAGCTTTTCAGGTATTAAAGCAAAAATTATTTAGTGCACCAATTTTATCATTACCCGAAGGTAGTAAGGATTTTGTGGTATTTTGTGATGCGTCACTTAGAGTTTTTGGAGTTGTTTTAATGCAACGAGAAAAGGTGATAGCTTATGCTTCTAGGAAATTAATGAAAAATGAGGAAAATTATACTACTCATGATCTTGAGTTAGGAGCTATAGTCTTTGCTCTTAGGTTGTGGAGACATTATCTGTATGGCACCAAGTGTACGGTATTCACCGATCATAAAACCATATACTATATTCTCGATCAAAAAGAATTAAATATGAGGCAACGAAGATGGATAGAACTGTTAAGTGATTATGATTGTGATATAAAATATCATCCAGGAAAAGCGAATGTTGTTGCCGATGCATTAAGTAGAAAGGATAGAGAGCCTATCAGGGTACGTTCTCTAGTGTTGACTGTGCACAATAATTTTCCTGAACAAGTTAGAAATGCACAAATAGAAGCTTGTAAGAAAGAAAATTTTGATAATGAATGGTTTCGAGGTGAAGGAGATCCTTTAGAGGTTAGAGCAGACGAAGTGAAATGCTTAAGAGATCGTATGTAGATACCTAAGTATGGAGGCTTAAGAGATTTAATCATGTTAGAATCCCATAAATCTAAATATTCCATTCATCCTGGTTCTGAAAAATGTATCATGACCTGAAGAAGTTATACTGGTGGCCGAATATGAAAGCTGATATTGTTATGTATGTTTAGTAATGTTTGACTTGTGCAAAAGTCAAAGCTGAACATCAAAAGCCATCAGGACTACTTCAACAACCAAAAACTCCTGAATGGAAGTGGGAGCGAATCATGATGGATTTCATCACTAAGCTTCCAAGAACCTCTTCTGGAAATAACTTGATTTGGGTCATTGTCGACAGACTGACCAAATCAACTCATTTTATTCCTGTTAAAGAGCAGTTCTCACTGGAGAAGCTGACACGTATTTATCTTAAGGAGGTTGTATGTAAGCACGCAGTGCCTGTATCGATTATTTCTGATCGAGATCCACGATTCGCGTCGAATTTTTGGAGATTCCTCCAAAGATCTTTTGGAACGAATCTTGATATGAGCACTGCTTATCACCCCCAAACTGATGGGTAGAACGAAAGGACGATACTGTCACTGGAGGATATGTTAAGATCATGTGTAATAGATTTTGGTAAGAATTGGGATAAACATTTGCCATTGACAGAATTTTCATATAATAACAGTTATCATGCTAGTATTAAGGTTGCACCGTTCGAAGCTTTATATGGTAGAAAATGTAGATCTCCTGTATGTTGGAGTGAAGTTGGGGATACCCAGCTCACAGGACCGGAATTGATTCGGGAAATTACGGAGATAATAGTTCAGATTAAGAAACGGTTGTTGACAGCCCGAAGTAGACAGAAAAGTTACGCGGATGTGCGGCAGAAACCGATGGAGTTTGAAGTGGGCGACCGTGTGATGTTGAAAGTGTCGCCATGGAAAGGAGTCATAAGATTTGGAAAGCGTGGGAAATTGAATCCTCGTTATATCGGACCATTCAAGATTTTATCTAGAGTTGGTCCAGTGGCTTATAAATTAGAGTTACCCCAAGAACTTCATGTTGTCCATAATACATTCTATGTATCTAATCTGAAGAAATGTTTAGCTACGTGTGATGAGAAGATTTCATTGGATAAGATCAGGATTGATGAGAAGTTGCATTTTATCGAAGAACCCGTAGAGGTTATGGATCGTGAAGTAAAGCAACTTAAGCAAAGTCGTATACCTATCGTTAAGGTTTGGTGGAATTCAAAGCATGGGCCAGAATTTACTTGGGAGCGAGAGGATGAAATTTGGAAGAAATACCCACACCTCTTTGACTTCAATAAGAAACGGGAATCAAAATGAAATGGATCTACGAGGGCGTAGATCCCTTTTTAGGAGGAAATGTTGTGACAACCTGACATTTTCAGGTAGTAAATTTATTCTCGTATATTATTTTTATATTTAATTTTAATGTTGGTTCATGAACTCACATATTTACGGGATGAAATTAGGGCTTACGTGCATAATTTAACGTCTTTTACGATTAAACCGGGAACCCTAAGTTTACGTATTTACGCTTTTGTGCTCTGTTTTTTATGAGACAATTTTTATTAGGATCGTTTTGTGTTGTAGTTTCATAATTTATAAAAACGTTTTTCGTAAATCGACCCGAGGGTACGCAAATCGAGGAAACTAGAATCGAGGAGTACCCGTAAATTAATGGGGATGAAACAAGTTTACAGTTGTCTCACCCCCACTATGGGCGGACAAAACAAAGGGGAGACACCCCTTGTTGTCAAAACCTTATGCTTGTATGAGACACTTGTCTCATACATGCATTTACAAACCACTAAACCACAAAAACCACCAAATCTTTCTCACACAACACACACACTCATGCAAACTAGCTAAAAGTTTCTCCAATCTCTCTTCCTTTCCCTCTCTTTCCGTCCAACATCACCACCAAATCACCACCACCATCAAAAATTAACCATAAACTTCATCAATAATTCACATATGTTGATCACTACTTGAAAGGATGAAGATTGTTGGTGATTATAACTTATGAAAAGGATTTTTCATAAGGTTCTAAGGCTGATTTCAAGAAGGAGTTTATGCATTTGGAGATTTCTAAAAGTGGTCTTGCTAAGTTCATAAGATTTGGTGACAAGATCAAGTCTGGTTCATCATAAATCTCATCTTTTTCATCACAATTGGTTGGTATAGAGATTGTTCTTTCTATCATCCTATTAATGTTGTTAATGTATTCATCTATTTTCTTCAAAAATGTATATGCATGATGATGATAAATGATGATCAATATATTGCATGGGGATTTTGTGTCACTAGATTAGGTTAAAAAGGCCAAAACTACAAGAAAAAGTTGATAAAATCATATCTAGTTATGTAGGCTATAATAAACAGAAACTTTCAATATTTATACTTGGTTAAACGGATTTTATTATTTGATATAGTTATAGATAATTTATTTTTACATAAGTAGTGAATTGGCCATACAATGGAATGTTAAAAATGAGCAAGATATGGCCAAAACACTTTTGTGGTACTAATCTGTCTGGTCTGTTTTGGACGAATTAAAACAAATATTTAGACGCTGTTTGAGAAGGAGCTATAGTAGAGTTATTTGTAGCACATATCATTTAGTTTATACAGAAAAAATTTAAGGTTCTAATTCATTATATAACTCAAGATATGATCAAAATGGTGGACTTGAAATTTCACATCAGATTTGACTTAAAGTATATAATACTATAATACCACTTGAAATAATATACTATATAAAATAAGTATATAATAGGTAATTAATTGATATAACTAATATAAAATATATTTATACACTATAATAAGTAAATATTACATTTTATAAAAATAAAACTCAAATGTTTTCTAAACTACAAACTATATATAAATTTTTACGTCTTTTCGGCTAAAACCGAAAGGATGGCGTTTTCGCAAAATAAAACTTAGATGGTCGGACCCGTCTATTGTAATATTTTTATAAAAAATATACTGATATATAAACACACTTGACAAGTAAAAATCGACAAAACCGAGCTTTGTAACTTATGGACCATAATGGGCCAAATTAGCCTTGTTAGACCACTAGGCCCATCTAGTTTTGCTTAACACTATTGGACTTACTCATGGGCTTAACCCACTTGGGCCCAACATATGAGTATGGGCCTGGTCTTAAATAGATAAATGGACTAACAAAAAGATATTGAACCTTTGATGGGCCTATTGGGCCTTAACATGTGAATGGGCTAAAACTAGTATGATTAGACTAAGTAACTAAGTACTTAACAACTAATAAGGTGGTATAAGGAAATAAAACCCCAGTTGATCATCATGTTATGACATCATTACATATACATAAAAACTTTTATAAAGTTATTTGACGATAGTCTAAGACCGTGTTTTATTTGTCTAGGTTTCCGTGATCGAGGCACGTACCGTACATCCTAATTGCCGATAACCCGCCTCTCCTAACCAACGTGAGTTCATAGCCTCACACTCTTTTAAATGTATTATAAAATGTTTTGTAAACCCGCGAGGGAGATAACATGCGAGTTTTGATAAAAATAGAACACAAGTAGTCCCGATTATATGCTTATTCATATGGACCCGATTGATTTGAATGACCCAATGAATGATTGAAATGGATTTATAAAAGTTAGGTTATGTCAGTAAAGGCCCATAATAGTACTATTTGGGGAAGATCACCCCAGTTCGCGCCTTGACGGTTGATCCCCGTCGCGCCACACTGATTGGTAAGCGAATTTATGTATGAGAAGATTTATATAGAGTGATATTATTGACGACACGCTGATTTAGATGGGCACATATTTGTTGGGATCGCGACCCGTTGTATTTTATAGAAAGGAAACAATGTCATGCGGATTATAATAATCCGATAATAATACCGAAAATGGTAATTACTGAGGCTGTGGTCTCATAAATAATGTATGCTATATGAATGGAATTATAATATATTGCCTGACTAACAATATGGGGTCTCCTTACTGATATTATGCTTGTGTTTCTAATTTACATAACTGTTTTATATAACGGTTTTTACTAAACTCTATGAATTCACTCGGCATTCGCTGATATATTTTTTGCATGTTTTATCTCAGTTGCTTGAAGGTAACTTGGATGGAGATCGACTCTGATGGCCCACATAATAAAAATATTCATTCGAACTATGTTTTGTAAACTTTATGACTGTGAAACCGGGGGACCTTGGGTAAACTTTAAACTTGTACTCGAATGAATGTATGTTTAACTTTGTACAACCCTTTTTATGCGTTGTCTATGATTTGAGTTATTGTGCTATCCCGTAACACTCTATTGACCCTTCCGATGTACCTATACGAAATTTGAGAGTGTTACAATATGTATTTATATTATATACATAATAGATTTCTTATTAGGGTTTATGATAGATCAATGATTAACCCCTAACCATTTTGTTAATCGATCCAAGATTCAATCTATAATGAGATTGTATCACGTTCTTGTACACACGTATAATAACGAGTTAACCGTAATACTAGTACGTATAAAACGAGTCTAAACGTATAATGGAAAATCAACCCAACAACCTTAGAGAGGGGCTAGGACTTGATTCAATAAATGAAGCAAAGATTAAAAGGAACCCTATAAAGGTGTTTTGGCTTTGGTCGATCGCAAGAAAGAAGAGAAAGAATGATGGAGTAAAAAATAATGAAGGGATAGGTTTGTTTATATAGTGTGATTAAACTTTTAACCAAGTTTAACACTAATTAGAAAACAAATCATTTTCCTTCTTTTTTGTCTACCGCCAGCCAAGGCCTAACCCAAGGGTGTTTTTGGACTTTTCTTTTCTCTTCTAGTGTATTCCACGTTAACCCTTTAGTCCTTAACTCTTAAACTTAACGACGGTTAAATGTTTAAAGCTTGGTTTAATTAATAAACATATAAAAATATTTATTAAATAAATTAACTCTTTACGTATTGTGTGCAAGCCGCAATCTCGAGTTCGATCCTAACACACGACTATTAAAATTAAAGTCCGTAAACTTACAACTCCCACTTGGACATATTTTAATAGTATGATCACATCGGTTAGCATCTGGTTACACGTCGATGCCTCTAGTACGATCTCAAGTAAGGTCTCTTGGATAAAACCTTTTAATGATTCCTCATTATTATTATCCTTTCGTTTTTAATACAACGTCAATAAGGATATGGATCTTAGTCATTCCTCTCATTAACCATTGTGTTTCTCGTTTATCAAATTCAGCAAGATTACCAAAACTCCTAAACATAGTTTAGAACGACTTTAGGTGCGGCCACACAAACATCTTACTAATCCAACGAGGGGCCTAGCTGTAATAAACTTCAAAATAAATTTGAAGGAAACAAATTCCGTATTGACTACAAGCAAAACTTATGAATTTTGCAACACTTCTGAAAATAACCCTTATGGCCACCAGTTACGATTAGCGTTAGATTAACTATTTATGATTTACTTGATGACCAAGATCCATAAAGTAAAATCATATAGTTGAGATAAGTCCTATACTCAATTCATTGAATATCATCTAAACTTTATATGTAAACACATCAATATACTTTCAAGTATATTCTATCACAATTTAAATTTGTCTTAATTTAATAATACTCCAATATTATTAATCGACAATGGACATTTAGAATAATAAAATTATTTATGGATTTAAACATGTAAATATAGGATACAATGTATTATAAATAAACTTACCAAGTAATTTATTTCGCAATAATAATTGTCTAACATCCCTTATCCAAATACTAAATAGATCAATGCATGCCTCTGGTAATGACATTCATACTTGTTTAGCAAAACATAAATCAACCAATCTTAACCTATTGGAATTTTGAGAATACTTTCTTCAAGAATTCAATCATTGAATTCCTTGTTTATGTGCATTCAAATAGTTTAATATTGATAGTATCAAAATTGTGAGACATCCTTGATCACCAATTTATAACTAAACTTCCAAAACACATTTAAAGTTCAAAGTATTCTAATTCTTTAATGTATAATGCAACTTTAGTTAACATGTCATCTCTAAAGATACCATGACTAATATTGAGTGTTACCTCAATTATACCTTTTCAAGTTTGATAAGTTGTCATAAAATATATAAATATGTAAACTATAATATCTATTATGTAATTTCTGATGCCATCCAAACATCCAAGTTTGTTGGCTATGATAATTTGCACAACTATTGACAAATTATTCCACTATAAAATGTGGAAGCTGATCTAAGATAACTATGCCATTCTATATCCAAACATATTCCTTCAGAATATACATTACACAAGTTATTTAATAACTATCAAATAGATATTAATATATTCAAATCATCTCGCATTTTAAGCATGAAATAAATACAACGTGATACACATGAAAATTTCTCAAACTAGATTTAGATTTCTTCATGTTCTAAATATCCATATAAACTTACTACATGACATATTATGTTGTATTTCAACCGTATAAATAATTATAATTTGTTCCAAGGTTATATATATTTTATTTTATAAATCTTCAAAGCAAAGTTTCACTTCAAATCTAAACCAAAATCAATATTTAATTTGATTGAAATTTTACTTTCTTATATGTCTATTCAACATATATAATTTAAGAAAATAACCAATAATACTCCCACTAGCTTCTAGGAATACTTAGAATTATCTTATTTCAGTTTCAAATCTAATCTTTGAGTTTCAAATTAAACATAAGAATAATATCCTAGATGCATGCTTTTATCCATTCATGGATAATTGCACTTTGTACTTTTCCAAAGATTTATTTTTGAACTAATAAACTCCTTTCAATTTCTTAAGTCCTTGCTCAAGTAGTCCTTCAAGAAAGAGTTCATGTATATATAAAATTTGTCAATTAAAATATGACCACTAAAATCTTTATATATATTTAATGGGTTCAAGAAAGAGTATTCAATCACAATTATTTACTTAAGTGTGACTAATAATCTATTCATAAAGCATACATTAAATATGTGTACAATCTCGTCCATATAATTTCGACACAAGGATTTAAACCACAATAATGGTCGTTTCTACCTTTCTTTGAAGAAACTTTGTAGAAACTAGAAGGGGGGGGGGGGGGGGGGTTGAATAGTTTCTCTTCGATTGGCAACCAAATTAAAATTACTTTCAATTTGGTTTGTATCAAAACTATTTTTTTTTGCTTGAAGCTAAGTTGCATAATGATTAGGTTCAATTCAAAATACACTAGCAATGATAATAGGTAACTATAATGATAATGACATAAGTAAAGAGTAAGGAAGGAAACAACCTAGTGGGGAGACACCAAGATTTATAGTGGTTCGACAACGAGGCTCTACCCTCGTTTCTACTCCACTCCTCGAGTACACCTACTCGAGATTTCCACTATATCCACAAGCTCCCTTCTCGGCGGAGAAAACCTTACATCGTTGCTTACATTATTTTCCGACACTAAGCTAAATGTCGAGACCTAATCTTTAGCTAGGACCAATCTACACAACGTTGCCTACTTCACAATTTAACGTCACAAGGCTAGATGTCGAGTTCTAATCTTAAGGTTGAACCAATCTTCACGACGTTGCCTACTTCACCATTTTATAACACAAGGCTAGATGTCGAGTTCTAATCCAAAGCTAGAACCAATCTTCGCGACTCTTCACTTTGAAGCTAAGTGAGAACTTCACACAACATAACTACTAATCACTTTCAAGTTTAGTGAGAACTCACCAGACACAACCACATCACTTTATAGTTTAGTGAGAACTACTAATCAATTTATTACAACTCAACTAGACATATCCAAGTACACATGTAACTTGGATCTACACAACATAAATCCAAGCAAACACATATGCAATGGATGTACACAACAAATCCAAGTATTCACAAATAACTTGGATGAACACAACTAGTCCAAGTATTCATAAATACAATGGATTAACCTATAACAAAAAGGGTATCATGATGAATATGACTAGTTCATAGATTCATCTTTATCACAACACTAGTGAGTGAGTGATCTTCTCATTGGACAAGGTAAAGGAGGGGATCAAGAGGATAATCATATGTAAACATCCTTAACACTTTAAGTGATCATTTACTAATGATTATGCTATAGAAAAGAGAAAGGGGGTGAGAAAAACATCCAAGAGGCTTATTGGAAAATGAGATTTGACCCATTATTTAAAGGAGACAAAGTATAACGGATATATAACGGCTATCTGGGCGCGGTACCTTATCTAGCCCGGTGGTTCCATATCGCTAAGGAACCGCCTAGCTACTTAAGGTTCCGCCCCTAGAGTACGCTCTGTTTTTTGTCTTTTAGTGGGGTAGGAATATCTGAGGTATTTGAAGCCTTCAAAGGATATTCTAATAGCATATGGAATATGCTATTTTCAAATTTTCATTTTCCATTTTAATAAAACATTTTCTAAAAAAGAAAGTTTATTAAAAAGTCTTTTGTCATATTAACAAAAGTGAGTTCTAAGGATAATCATTTTGATGATCACTAAGTATGATTAAGAAAGGTTAGTGATATGATTATTACCTTGAGGATAGTGTTAGTTAAATAATTCGTTTTGTATTTTATACTAAATGTGTTGTATAGTTTGTTGTGATCAAAACTAAGAAAGATTAGTTAACACTAATAATGTTTTTAGGTATTACTTGCATTAACAATCTCCCCCTTTTTGATTATGACAAACTATAAACTCATTTGCATAGAAACACAAAATAACGAATTATTAACGAGTTTATCACTATCATTTCTCGCCCTTTGTCGTAGCAAAAAGGTTAACACAAGTCTTTGAAGAACATCGAACTTTGCTAGTATCTCCCCCTTGGTGGTTGCTCCCCCTTGCTTGGGGCACCAAGTATATGAGCTAAGGTGACATGCTACACAAAGGTTAGTAGAAAGGAAAGAAACACCAATGTATATATGATCACTACCTACTAAGTAACTTGAGAGGGAGAGAGAGAAGAAATATCAAATTAGAAGCAAGTATTTTGCTAAGTTTGTCCAAAAAGGTAATTGACAAAATCAAACTTCAATCCAATGAAGATGATAAGCTTGTCAATGGGTTAAAGTTTAGAATTGATGGAATCACCCATAAGCAATTGTAAAAATTAACCATGATCAACTCAAAATAGAACTAAAGGGATAACACACAAAGGTTATATAACAGAAAAGATACAACAAAGTAGATAGTCATACACAAAATATGAGTATCTAAAGCAAAAGATATGGAAAATAAACCACAAAGCATAAGCTATTCTAATAGTGATAATTTTCCAAGATTGCAAGAAAATAAAAGACTCTAAAGCAACTAAAGTAATAAGGACTCCAAGAGTAGTTAGTCCTTTAGTTGGAAAAATACGACGACGATGCATCATTCGAAGTTTTGTCCACCGGAACGAAAACTTGAATAGGAGGTCGAGTGAGGAGGAATTCAAGAAAATTTAACTTCTCATACACATGAGCAAGTTCAATTTGTTGAAATCGACAAAAAGCACACGAGGATCCATGATGCAACACAAAATCGGTTGATGGGGGTATGGCATCAAACCTAGGGTTTGGTGGTGGAGGGGTAATGGGTTTGGAAATGTTTTCACAATGCCTTGTGAGGTTTGAAGAGGTTGAAAGATCATTGAGTTGAGGGGTATTGAAGGATTGTGGTGGTGGGGGAACATTTTCTTTAGCTCCGGTGATGGGGTTAATGGTATAAGTCTCATTCCAATACTTGATTGGAGAGAAGGTAGGGTTTTTGGGTGGTTTGGAAGAAGATGGTTCATTCTTCTTGATCAAAATAGGTCGAACCAAGATTTTCGGTTTCTTTGAAAGCTTGGATGAGGAAGCTTTGGGTGAGTGGGGTTGTGACAAAGAAATGTCAAGGTTAGGAATGGAGGAGTTAGGCATTGTAAGGGTGTGAGAATGAAATATCAAGGTTGGGAAGGTGTGAGAATGAAATCTCAAGGTTGGGGTATAAGTAAAATGTAATCAACGTAAGAATTTGAATACAAAAAATGGAGTGTCAAGGAATGTTTAGTCAATTTGAGTAAACAAGGAATCTTGACAGGGTATAGGGTTTTAAAAGTTTTGACCAAAAAAATCGTCAAAAATTGAATTCTGTCCGCGGTACCTTAAAGGGACCGGCGGTTCCTTATCACATAAGGAACCGCGCGACTTTTAGTGAGCCGCATCCAGTGGACATGAAACCATGTTTTTCTAGGGTTTTGGGAAAAACTAAGACTTTTTCAAAAAGTTGCAAATCTTGGAATTTTAGCTCTATTAGCACCAAATTATGCTAGGGTTGCATAAAGCAACACATTCACAAAGAATGTCATGACAAAGGGTGACAAAATATTTGAATATCATTTTGAACCAATTTTAGTCAAGTTTTTAGAGGTTGTGATAGATTTAGGTTCAATTTTAATTTCAAATTAAAGTTGATTAAAGTGCACATAAGAGTAGAAACACATAAAGCTAAATCCATAGAACAACTTCATGAAACACTCATGAAGGAAGCAAGTACAATGACAAATGATAGTTGTAAAATTACACTTGTTTAGGAAAACAAGGTAAAAGCGGTAAGTATTAAGCGTACGTTTAGGAAAACGTAAACATTTATGACCCTTAATGAGTGGGATCGTTCTCTCGAGGAGGCACGTGTGTTGTGTAATGAATGATTGATTTATGTTTTTGATTATTAACGAGAAGAAGAGAAGAGAAAATGACGAAGACGAAAAAAACAGAAAAATAGGCAAAAACAATACTAGAAAGTTACGACGTAGAAACGAAAGAAAACACAAAATTTAAAATTTTAATCTAAAAATTCCTAAAAATTACTAAAAATCCACAATATTATTCTAAGAGTTTACAAAAAATCCAAACTTGCTAAAACCTTTTAATTAATTTAATAATGACTTTTTAATGCTAATTAAAGCCCTAAAAATCACTTTTAAATATTAAAAAGCCCTAAACAAGATTTTATAATTTGTAAACCTCAAAAGTGACCTAATTAAACTAAAAACTATTTTTAAAAATTTTAAAACCAAATTAAACTATTTTTAAACTCCTAAAAACTATTAAAATCTATTAAATCTTAAATTAATTCTAAAAATTAATTGAAAAGCCTAAAAATTAATTGGAAAGTGAAAAAGGTCCTATTTTAATGTCTAGAATCTAGGAAAAATGAAAAAAAGTTAAAAATAAAACTTTGAATTTTTATGAATAAAATAATAATAAAATATTCCAAAAAATGAAAAGTTCAAAAATAAATTCTAAAAAATTCTCAAAAATCCTAAATATTATAACTAAGAAGAAAATGCAAATTAAAGCTCCTAAAACCTTTTAATTAATTTTATATTAATTTTGAAAGTTGTCTAAAAAACCCTAAAATTAAATAAAATTAAAAATTAAAGTTTTTGAAAACTTTTTGATATGTAAACCTCAAAAATACAAATTAAAACCTAAAAACTATTTTTTTGTATTTTTAAATTACTGTTTACTATTTTTTAATTACTTTCTAAATTTAAAACTAAAAATAATCCTATTAATTAATTAAATAAAAGGAAAAATAAAACTTTTAAACAGAAAATCTAAAAACCTAATCAAATCCTAGGAAAAATGGAATAAGTCCAAAATGCTTAATAAATAAGCTGAAAATAAACAAATAAGCTACGGCTTATTAATTTAAGCCAAAGCTAAAACACCCTTAAGTAGCTATTGAAATGAAATGAGAACGTAAAAAGGCATCTGGATCACCGGTTAACACGCTAAGTCCCCCAGCGAGGGGTCGCGTGTTCGAGTCCGGGCGGGGTGACCTTTTTATAAAAATTTTCTTTTTTTTTTTTTTACTTTTCAATCCAATCAGTAACCTTTGATGCTTAAAAACTCAAATCAATGTCCAATTTTAACAAGAATTAAGCCAAGATCAAATGGAAAACGTGTCCAGTTCCTCTTTTAACAACACAAGCTTGTAATTGTTTCTGTTTATCTTCACAGGTGGTGAAAAAGCCCAAGAGGAGCTTGGACTGGGATTTGGTGGTGTTTCTTGTGGAACAAAGGCACCCCTTCACTCTTTCTGAGTGAAGGGAGTCACAATAAGCAGAAAATACACACCTTAATCACAAATAATCACAAAATCAAGCACACCATGGCATTTAATGTTGCTGAGGTAAATAGACTAGGTCTGGTGACTTAGATGCTTATAACATGCACACAAGTGAGATTCAAAATCCAATATTTTGCATACACAATCACCAACTGATGCACAAACAAACTCAACTTCTAAATGACCCTAACACTTAACAGATTTCAAAAGATCAAGCACAATTTCAAAGAAAATCAAGCAGAAAATGACTAAGCTGTTTTTTAGCTAACTGTTTACCCTTTTTTAACACTCAACTTAGCTCAAACTTTTATCAAACCAAGCATACAACTGGCAAACAACCTAAACAACCCTAATTAGCAACTCTAACACGTTTTATACTACACAATCTTTCACAAACTAGCTATAAAGCCTAAATCCAAACACCCCTTTAAAAATTTTAAACCAAGATTTTCAAACAAAGATCTCACAAAACCTAACCATAATGGTTCTATTCACTCTAAACATGCATACAATACTTAATCTACTCAAATCAAACAGTTTACATCAACCATCAACACTTAACATGCAAATCACATACAAATTCACTTTTTCTGAAAATTTCAAAAGGGAATAGATTCCTTACCTAAGAACCCCACATCCAGGGTTCTTTGTGGTTGCAATACCACCTCCTACCAACTGGGGTTGGTGCTGAACTTTATCAACAAACAATCAACCAAAATCCTGCAAATCAAGAACAAACACAAGAAAATGCACTTCTGATTTTCTTAACTTAAAAACCTTTTCACCACTTGAATTTAACACGTTTTAAAAGCAACTTATAAATCAGAAATCTTAGGATTGTTATTCCACTTTCACTTCCTAACAACCTCTAATTTCTGAAATTTATAAAATTCCCTTTAAAACCTTTTTGAAAAACTTGAACACTCAAAGTGTTCACACAATTTTGAAAATGGAACTCAGTTTTAGCTTTTAACACAACACACAACTTTTTTAACTCAATAAAAGGAATTATAATTGTTTAAACACAAATACCAAACTTTATTAATTAAAAAAGGAATTACAAGGTTTTTGGCTAAAAACTGGAACAAAGGGTCATCACAAGTTGATGCCTCTATTTATACTAGTCTATAGAAGAACCTAGAAGACTAAAACCCTAGCAATGGAATGCCCATATTGCCCTTGCTTTGACTGAAAATGGGTCAAAATCGTGCCCATGTGATCATGTGAAGATGCCAGCTCTCATTGGTTAATCTTGGACGTTGGTTTGGTCTTGGGGACAAAGGGATTCCATCCAGCCGTTTAAATGGTCGGGACATAGGGTTTGGGGGAAAATGACTAGAGCAGGGAGGTACGGGGTGGGTCCCTTAAGCCATGTGGGTTTGTTGTTTTGGGTGGGAAAAGGTGAGAGTGAGGTAAATTGATGATCTGGACAGTTATAGGGGATAACCCTTTGATTTGTAGTTAATTTGATCTGGGGTGGGTTTAGGGTTCTAGGGGATTAATATGGTTGTTTAATCCATTTTGGGTTAAAAATGAATTTAAAAAGATGTTTAGGTGGGAAAGTGGTGTAGGTTTGACTGGGGTTTGACCCAGTTTAATAATTAAACTGGTTTTGGACTTGGGTGGGTGGACGGGTTTGGGTAGGGTATGGGTTGGTGGGTGGGTTTTGCTGAGGTGTCACATGTTGGTTGGGTGGGAGAGTTTGGTAAACTGGCAGAAAGAGTCCCCAAGTTATCCACTCTTCTTCACTTTGTTTTTAATCCCATCAGCGCCCAAAATTCACTTGACAACTTTGGACAAGTTGTCAAATATGGCACATAAACTTCCAAAGCTTTTTCCAAGGGCATTAAATGTATATTCTTCAAATTTCAGGGACTGGTCTTGTAATATCTTCAAATATTAAGGTCCATACTTGTACAATTGACATTTGGAGGGTCAATTGTGACAAGTTCTTCAAAGATGAGGGGCCATTTTTGCCAATCTTCAATTCTTCAAGGGTCATTTTGCAAAATTCCAAACTTGGGCTTGGTTCATTGTGTGACTTCGTTTTCCGTGTTCGTTTTTGATTGATTCTTGTGATCTTTTGCCAATTCCTCAATATCTGTACCTAAAAATACACAAGTAACAAACACGAGCATATATTTGGCATATTTTATGATATTTAATGCATTTTAAGGCCGATTTGGACGATGAGACCATGTATAAAAGCAGTCTCATCACTCCCCCATACTAAACCATTGTCTTGCCCTCACGTAATGCTAGAATAAAGTATCGAAGCATCTCCAAAATTTAATTTTATTCTCTTTTATTGAAATGATAAACTAGCTACATAACACAATTACTACTACTTGCGTTTTAGACATAATGTATGATTTTCATCGCAAAATGGGACGTTTAGGTTCATAGAATAAGAACACGTGAATGCTTCGTTAGAAATAATTTCATCGTCCTCGATTTTCACCTTAATTCCATGCCAAGCGTGCAACGAGATCATTGTCATTATAAGTTAGTAATGCTAACACTACTCATATGCCCTAATCACGTACTTATCCTCCCATTATTCCTAAGTTGTATCTCTTATATTTTATTTTGTCTTGAATGTTTCACGAGGAGACATTGTTTGACTTATGCGATAATAGAGATTTAGGTCTAAAAATAAAATCCTAACGGTGTAACTAAGACCATCAAATTAATAACCCCTCCTAATAGACAACGATGTTAAAAAATTAAGTTGACAAGAAGAATCGATAAACACAGTTTTATAACGGTTTTGAACATGAGACTTATTACCAAGACTTTTATACGCCCCCTAACGGAAGGGCCTTATTATCTTTGGTTTACCTCCATCTTTTATTCAACTTCGCCATGAAGCTTTTATTATGACTTCGGTCTTGCCTTTCCTTTTATTATCCGCCATCATCGGTGGTTTTATTAGCCAAAGACGTATATCCTCACGCTAAAGCGAATTTTGGATCTTTAAAGCTTCGAAGATTAAGGCTTGATTCACTTTCAATTTTGCATAGATTTTAGGCCTTGTGGGGCTTCAAATTGTTTGCTAGATTCAGGTGAGCACTTGAAATCTTATTATTAGGTGAAGCTTTCGATTATTGTGGTGCCAATACTTCAAAACCGTGACGCTGGCGATACCTTAATGTCTCCCCAATTTAATTACACGGAAGCTACTAGAAAAGACTAGAAACCCAACAATCAAAACTAAACCGCTAAGTCAATATTTATTAAGCAAAAAATATTTACATGCGAAGGGAGAATAAGCAAACAACGAGAACACATGAGTTTTTGAAAGAATACGAGTACTCTAAGTTTAGCATAGTAACTTATAATTAACTCTATCATTTCTCGTCCTCATTTAAGAGACTTAGCCTAATGTGTAGTTAAGGAATCAAAGCTAAGTGCTCAACACGCACGGTCGAGTCAAAAATTACTCTTATTCTCGCCATCGGAAAATCTACATTCGTGTCTTCAAACACTTATAAAACATGAGAAAAATTTTAAAATTTGGCCATTTTTAGCCTTATTTTGCATAAAACGATAAACAAAACGATAAACTTTGGAAAGCGTGAAGGTTTGGCAAGGCAAGTATCTATTCACCCCCCCCATACTAAAGTTAAACATTATCCTCAATGTTTCGAGTCTAGGGGTGCAAACACCCCCATACTAGAGACGTAGTCGAATGCCTAATCTAGCATGGAAAGGGTGTAACCAATAAGTAAAAGCCGTTTATGAAGTGTGCTAAAAACCTAAGGTTAGAACATAAAAGGATATATCATATGGATATTGGAAAAGGCCTCCAAAGCAAACGATCGAGTGCTCCCATGAACGAACACGAGAGGCTCCAATTGTGAAGATGATGATCTAAAAGACACAATTCACAAACAACCACGGAACAAAGGTTGGAAGGGCACAAATCCCCTCACATTACACTAATTAGAAAGCAATAATATGTACATGGATAAGCATGGGTCTCCCCCACGAGGCACCTTGTTTTTGATAACCGAGTCAAAAGCTCGACTCGAATCCCCATAAATGTGATCATTTAGGGATAATCATGGTATGGTTAATTTTTGGCGGGGCTTACATGATAAACAAGGCCCAAAAGCACGTGGAGTACTTTAAAAATCCGATAAACGTATACCGGGGTCAAAGATAGCGTCCTCGTTTTCGGATGAAAGACGAGGCAACACAACTCCAACACAAATCCCAATGGGATAGAAGAAAATAGGAGAGAAGAAATAGAAGGGTGGGACAATGGGTAAGGCAAAACATTGAGCTACTCGAGGTAGACTCGCACCAATCAAATGAAAAGATTTTCCATTTATTGCATCGGTGGAAGACCGAGATTTCCCTATATAAGCAATTCCAGGATCAAATATCTCGTCCTCGGTGGAGAAAGGGGAGGAAACATATGGGGCTTCCCCCATACTAAGTCCACACAAAGCATCGTCAAAAGGAGAAGACGAGCTTGTAGTACTCAATAAACGCGGTGATGACGGAGTTAGAATTGTAGAAAAATCTTTTAAATTTAATTCAAAATCTTTTCCTTTTTCATCTTTAAAACTCTCCTTGTGAAAACCCGATTTAATTATGTCAAAAATGTTTGGTGTATCTAAAACAATGTTAGTCACACTAAAAATTCTCACATTTTGAAATCTTTTTGGTTTAGGTGGTGGCAAGTTTTCAAATCTTTTGTCAACAAAGAAAACCTCCCCATCGGGATCAACGTATTCATCATCCGAAGAATCTCTCGAGATTGGAATCATAGGCTTAACACTCTTAACCTCCATCGGCGGAGGGGTGGAACTTCATTTTTCTCAACAACTCCTAAAACTCTATTTGAAATCTTTTTGCAAATGCTTTTGATAGGATTGACATTGTACAAAGATGTGATAGAATAAACATGAGAAAGAGTGGAGTTTTGGGTTGCATTAATGACGAGTTCTTCCTCATTGTAACGAAGAGTGATTTTTCTTGCATGCACATCGATAAGTGCTCTCGAGGTATCCAAAAAAGATCGACCTAAAATTAACGGAACTTTAGGATCGATGGGAATATCAACAACAATGAAGTCCACGGGATAATAGAATTTCCCAACTTTCACAAAGACGTCCTCGGCAACTCCACAAGCTAGAATCGTAGAATGATCGGCCATTTCGATTGACATTCTTGAAGGAGTGAGATTTGGAAGATTGAGCGATTTAAAAATCTCGAGAGGCATCAAATTAATACTAGCACCAAGATCGGCCAAGGCGTAGCATTCTTCCATGTCTTGGATAGCACATGGGATTAAAAACTTTCCAGGATCACCGACCTTTTGAGGTATGCGGCTTAGAAAAACCGAAGAACAACTAGACGATTTTTGCAATTTCTCTTTGTTATTCAACATACTTTTGAAGTTCGCGGCAAATCGAGGCATCATGACTAAGGCGTCGGCAAAACTTATATTGAAATGCAAGTCACGAAACATTTTCATAAAGAGTTCAAATTGATAATTATTTCATTCTTGTGCCTTTTCCTTGTCTCGTCTTGATGGGTAGGGTAAAGGTGGTGTGGGTTGGGGCAAATTAGGCATAGGCATCGGCCTTGGAATCTCAGGTTCCATGATTGGTGTAGGTTCAACCGTAGGTGTGGTTTGAGCGGTACTTCGTGGGATTGTAATGTGCTCCTTTTCAACCACAACCTCGGGTTCTTTCTCTTTTTCCTTCTCCATAGAATTACTTAGTCGAGAAATGGGTTATTTGAAAGTTTTACCACTACGAGTAGTAATAACCTTCAATTCTCCTTTCGGGTTCACGATGGTATCACTAGGAAGACCACCCGAAGAAGAGGGCTTACACATGATAGCTTCAAACATTTTAGCCATTCGGTCTTCAAACTTAGATTGCCTAGCATCCGCTTTTAACAATTCTTGCTTAATCTCATGTTGTCCTTGCTCCATTTTTTGTTGATTTTGTTGGAGTCGTGTGACATTTCCTTCCATTTTATTAGCATGAGTTTTAAGTTCATAAGCAAGTTCGTTTTTAAGCTCGTTTTTCAATTCGGACTCATCTCACGTTGCATGTTATCAAACTTAGCATCATTAGCCTTAGCATAATCTAAAAATTCTCCTTGCAAATTTTTAGTGTGAGCATTTTGAAAACCTTGAGTAGGAGTTTGAAAATCACGGTTTTGGTTTTGGTTTGAAATTTGCCCATTACCACTTTGATAATTACCTTTGTTATAATTCCTTTGATTTCCTTGGTAATTTCCACCTTGATTGTTGTTTCGATAGTTATTAGCATTTTGATTTTGTGGAGCTTGATTTTGGCGGGAACCTTGACCGATTTGGTTATAAGTTCCCGTGGCTATATAAGCATTCGAAGTGTTACCATCCGCGGTAATGCACTCGGAAAAATCATGAGCTCCACCACATGAAATACAACTCTTAGCAACCGCTTTAACCGAAGCGGAATTTGAGGCTTCTTGAGCTTTCCAATGAGACATAAGAGTCGAAAACCTATCGAAAAACCGATTCTCCTCATTTGCTTCATCTTGCAAGGCATTAATGGAACGAGATGATGACGAGCCCAAATTGGCAACACTCGGTGTGTTACGAGGGCTATAGACCTTAGACTTATTTTCTATGATTTTCAAAGCCTCATTGGTCGTTTTGCACAAAAAACTACCACCCGCGGCGGCATTTAAATAATCCCGTTCATGTTCATTAAGCCCATTATAAAAAGTGTCAATTTGATGCAATTCGGAAAAATCATGGTGTGAACATTCATGTAACATTTCTTTAAACCTTTCCCAAGCCATTGAAAAACTTTCATTTGGTCTTTGTGTAAAACGTGAAATCTCGTTTTTCAAATGTGTTGTCTTAGATGGTGGAAAAAATTGATTCACAAATTTAGACACGAGATCGGCCCATGTCAAAATCGAGTTTGGCGGTTCTTTCTCAAGCCATATCTTGGCGGGTCCATCTAACGAGTAAGGAAACAACATCATCTTAATGGCATCGTGTGGTACATCCTTAAACTTGTTTGTCGCGGTAAGACGATTAAATTGCCTAATGTGATAATGTGGGTTGTCTTTTTCGTGACCGCGAAACTTGTTTGCTTGAAGCATAGACATTAAACCCGTCTTGATCTCAAAGTTCTCCGCAAGGATGGCGGGAATCACAATGGCCTCTCCAAAACCCTCGGTGGGTGCTTGAAGCAACTCCATCATAGTACGATTAGCCATGATAGCTTCTTGTTCTACAATAGGTTCCTCACTTGGAGACTCCTCACTAGAATGAGTTTTAGTAGGAGTTTTGTTCTTGCGTCTACGTGCACGTTTTGCTTGATTACGAGTGAGCATAAACGTCACGTACAACGTGGAGACGAGCAAAGAAGATTCTTTTTGGTATTTTGTGTTTTTCAATTTTTTTGTGGTTTTTGATTGTATTAACTTTTTTGGAAATTGGTGAATGTATTAAGTAGACAATGAGTCCACAAATCTCCTCACTAATCAAATCTCTTGATTAAAAAGGCCTCAAGGAATGAAAACGATCACGTGGAGTGAACGCCTTCGATGACTTTAGAACGATGGTGGAACACCAAATCGTTCAAGAGGGTTTAATCAAATAGAAACCAAGAAAATATATATGATATGTAATAATAGTTTGGGCGGCAAAACCCTCGATTCACTCTTAAAATCAAATACGCACAAGCAAGCGGAGGAAACGAGGCGGCGCGAAGCACTTAAGAGCCTTTTTCCTTTAGGTCGTGAAATACAACCGCCTTATACCCACCTTATAGTTTGTATTTTCAAGATTAAGCTTCACGAAAGTATTTATCTATTTTTGCCTTTTTCTTTGGTTTGAGATTCGAATACAATGATCGAGTGATGAAATCCCGAATCAAGGTTGTGATTGCTCACGTATTTGGAGTACTTGTGAATTTATTGTTCTACGTATACAATATAGTAATAGTATTCACACAAAAACCAAAAAACGATAATACGTATTAATAGAGTGCTATTAATACAAATACTTTTATGGCTAATATAAAAAACAACAATGTTCAATCAAAACACAACACGCCTCCCCGGCAGCGGCGCCAAAAATGATATAGTGATTAAATGATTGATTTATGTTTTTGATTATTAACGAGAAGAAGAGAAGAGAAAATGACGAAGACGAAAAAAACAGAAAAATAGGCAAAAACAATACTAGAAAGTTACGACGTAGAAACGAAAGAAAACACAAAATTTAAAATTTTAATCTAAAAATTCCTAAAAATTACTAAAAATCCACAATATTATTCTAAGAGTTTACAAAAAATCCAAACTTGCTAAAACCTTTTAATTAATTTAATAATGACTTTTTAATGCTAATTAAAGCCCTAAAAATCACTTTTAAATATTAAAAAGCCCTAAACAAGATTTTATAATTTGTAAACCTTAAAAATGACCTAATTAAACTAAAAACTATTTTTAAAAATTTTAAAACCAAATTAAACTATTTTTAAACTCCTAAAAACTATTAAAATCTATTAAATCTTAAATTAATTCTAAAAATTAATTAAAAAGCCTAAAAATTAATTGGAAAGTGAAAAAGGTCCTATTTTAATGTCTAGAATCTAGGAAAAATGAAAAAAAGTTAAAAATAAAACTTTGAATTTTTATGAATAAAATAATAATAAAATATTCCAAAAAATGAAAAGTTCAAAAATAAATTCTAAAAAATTCTCAAAAATCCTAAATATTATAACTAAGAAGAAAATGCAAATTAAAGCTCCTAAAACCTTTTAATTAATTTTATATTAATTTTTAAATTTGTCTAAAAAACCCTAAAATTAAATAAAATTAAAAATTAAAGTTTTTGAAAACTTTTTGATATGTAAACCTCAAAAATACAAATTAAAACCTAAAAACTATTTTTTCGTATTTTTAAATTACTGTTTACTATTTTTTAATTACTTTCTAAATTTAAAACTAAAAATAATCCTATTAATTAATTAAATAAAAGGAAAAATAAAACTTTTAAACAGAAAAATCTAAAAACCTAATCAAATCCTAGGAAAAATGGAATAAGTCCAAAATGCTTAATAAATAAGCTGAAAATAAACAAATAAGCTACGGCTTATTAATTTAAGCCAAAGCTAAAACACCCTTAAGTAGCTATTGAAATGAAATGAGAACGTAAAAAGGCATCTGGATCACCGGTTAACACGCTAAGTCCCCCAGCGAGGGGTCGCGTGTTCGAGTCCGGGCGGGGTGACCTTTTTATAAAAATTTTCTTTTTTTTTTTTTACTTTTCAATCCAATCAGTAACCTTTGATGCTTAAAAACTCAAATCAATGTCCAATTTAACAAGAATTAAGCCAAGATCAAATGGAAAACGTGTCCAGTTCCTCTTTTAACAACACCAGCTTGTAATTGTTTCTGTTTATCTTCACAGGTGGTGAAAAAGCCCAAGAGGAGCTTGGACTGGGATTTGGTGGTGTTTCTTGTGGAACAAAGGCACCCCTTCACTCTTTCTGAGTGAAGGGAGTCACAATAAGCAGAAAATACACACCTTAATCACAGATAATCACAAAATCAAGCACACCATGGCATTTAATGTTGCTGAGGTAAATAGACTAGGTCTGGTGACTTAGATGCTTATAACATGCACACAAGTGAGATTCAAAATCCAATATTTTGCATACACAATCACCAACTGATGCACAAACAAACTCAACTTCTAAATGACCCTAACACTTAACAGATTTCAAAAGATCAAGCACAATTTCAAAGAAAATCAAGCAGAAAATGACTAAGCTGTTTTTTAGCTAACTGTTTACCCTTTTTTAACACTCAACTTAGCTCAAACTTTTATCAAACCAAGCATACAACTGGCAAACAACCTAAACAACCCTAATTAGCAACTCTAACATGTTTTATACTACACAATCTTTCACAAACTAGCTATAAAGCCTAAATCCAAACACCCCTTTAAAAATTTTAAACCAAGATTTTCAAACAAAGATCTCACAAAACCTAACCATAATGGTTCTATTCACTCTAAACATGCATACAATACTTAATCTACTCAAATCAAACAGTTTACATCAACCATCAACACTTAACATGCAAATCACATACAAATTCACTTTTTCTGAAAATTTCAAAAGGGAATAGATTCCTTACCTAAGAACCCCACATCCAGGGTTCTTTGTGGTTGCAATACCACCTCCTACCAACTGGGGTTGGTGCTGAACTTTATCAACAAACAATCAACCAAAATCCTGCAAATCAAGAACAAACACAAGAAAATGCACTTCTGATTTTCTTAACTTAAAAACCTTTTCACCACTTGAATTTAACACGTTTTAAAAGCAACTTATAAATCAGAAATCTTAGGATTGTTATTCCACTTTCACTTCCTAACAACCTCTAATTTCTAAAATTTATAAAATTCCCTTTAAAACCTTTTTGAAAAACTTGAACACTCAAAGTGTTCACACAATTTTGAAAATGGAACTCAGTTTTAGCTTTTAACACAACACACAACTTTTTAACTCAATAAAAGGAATTATAATTGTTTAAACACAAATACCAAACTTTATTAATTAAAAAAGGAATTACAAGGTTTTTGGCTAAAAACTGGAACAAAGGGTCATCACAAGTTGATGCCTCTATTTATACTAGTCTATAGAAGAACCTAGAAGACTAAAACCCTAGCAATGGAATGCCCATATTGCCCTTGCTTTGACTGAAAATGGGTCAAAATCGTGCCCATGTGATCATGTAAAGATGCCAGCTCTCATTGGTTAATCTTGGACGTTGGTTTGGTCTTGGGGACAAAGGGATTCCATCCAGCCGTTTAAATGGTCGGGACATAGGGTTTGGGGGAAAATGACTTGAGCAAGGAGGTACGGGGTGGGTCCCTTAAGCCATGTGGGTTTGTTGTTTTGGGTGGGAAAAGGTGAGAGTGAGGTAAATTGATGATCTGGACAGTTATAGGGGATAACCCTTTGATTTGTAGTTAATTTGATCTGGGGTGTGTTTAGGGTTCTAGGGGATTAATATGGTTGTTTAATCCATTTTGGGTTAAAAATGAATTTAAAAAGATGTTTAGGTGGGAAAGTGGTGTAGGTTTGACTGGGGTTTGACCCAGTTTAATAATTAAACTGGTTTTGGACTTGGGTGGGTGGACGGGTTTGGGTAGGGTATGGGTTGGTGGGTGGGTTTTGCTGAGGTGTCACATGTTGGTTGGGTGGGAGAGTTTGGTAAACTGGCAGAAAGAGTCCCCAAGTTATCCACTCTTCTTCACTTTGTTTTTAATCCCATCAGCGCCCAAAATTCACTTGACAACTTTGGACAAGTTGTCAAATATGGCACATAAACTTCCAAAGCTTTTTCCAAGGGCATTAAATGTATATTCTTCAAATTTCAGGGATTGGTCTTGTAATATCTTCAAATATTAAGGTCCATACTTGTACAATTGACATTTGGAGGGTCAATTGTGACAAGTTCTTCAAAGATGAGGGGCCATTTTTGCCAATCTTCAATTCTTCAAGGGTCATTTTGCAAAATTCCAAACTTGGGCTTGGTTCATTGTGCGACTTCGTTTTCGGTGTTCGTTTTTGATTGATTATTGTGATCTTTTGCCAATTCCTCAATATCCGTACCTAAAAATACACAAGTAACAAACACGAGCATATATTTGGCATATTTTATGATATTTAATGCATTTTAAGGCCGATTTGGACGATGAGACCATGTATAAAAGCAGTCTCATCAACAAATGAAAGAAACTAACTAATACACAGCTAGCTTAACATTAAATCTAGATGAGTAGTCTTCTTTGGCTTGGTTTTGTTGAAAACTATTTATTTAGAAAACTCATCATTCACCTCCTAGGAGGAGGCATAGAGAACAAGGTAAGCAAGAACTCTTGCAACCTCCTATGTAGTCCAAACATCTCCATCCTAAGGTTATGGATGATGTAGTGGTTGTAGAGGCAACATGGACAATTAGGACCATGAGTCACTTGAAACCCATAGTAAGGATCACCCAAAAGGAGGGAAAGTACCCAAAATTGGAATGTTTGAGTTGGGTAGAGGTGGAGGAGGCATGTTCTCCGAGGGTGATGTGGGTGAGAGAGGAGGCATGTTCCCTAAAGGGGAAATGGGTGAGTGTGGAGGTATGTTCTCCAAGGTTGGTGAAATGGGTGAGTTAGGAGGGGTAAATGGTGAAGTCACCAAGGTATCATCAAAGTCATTCACAAAGGGAAGCTTTGGAGTGGTTGTGGTTGTGTAGTCACATCTAAGGGTGCACTTGGAGTGAAGGGTGAGGTAAGCTCATTCATTCTTGAGTGAAATGAAGAGGAGGTAGAACCAATAGAATGGTTAGTACCATGGGTGGATGTTGTCTTGCATGGTGCAATAGGTGGTGAAGGTGATGAGGAAATGAGGATTGGAACCATCTCATTTTTGGGTGTGTGACAGGGTGATGAGTTAGGCTTGGGTACCTTAATCCTAATCTTAAGTGTTTTCCTTGGGGTGTTTGAGGTTTTTGTAGAAACCATGGTTGACAAGGATGGTTTAAAGGTTAGGGAAGGATGTTTTGATGTGTGAAGAACATGACTAACAAGGTGGGTTTAAATGGGTGAGGGGATGATCCAAACTAGTAATGAGTTAAAATCATTTTAGGTGAATAATGAATTTAGGTAAGCTAGTTTAGGAAATGTGCAGTTTTTTACAGAAAATCATGCAGTGTTTACACAGAATTGAGAAAACAGTGTAAAGCAAAAGATGCTGTCGGGCACAGTGGCCGGCGGTTCCTTATCTAGGACCCGCGGTTCCTTATCGATTAGGAGCCGCTGGTCGATATGGAACCGCGACCAGAGGTTTCAAAAATTTCCATCCCAGTTTTTGATAAACCCAGATTTTTACCAAAAGATTCACAAGCCAAAGTTAACTACAGATCATAATCTAATAAGCTAACTATCATAAGGATGCACAAAGCTATGTAAATCAAAAACATGATGGCATAAGCAAAATTTAGGATTGAAATAAATAATAATCCAAACATGTAGCATAAGATAAACCAAAGTAATAACAAACAAATGTTTTAAACACCACAAGACAATTAAACTTTGAAACAATTCAAAGTCTTCACCTCCTTTTCTTGCCTAAATCCTTGATCATTTTTCCCAAGAACTTGAAACCGTTTCTTGATTCAACCCGGTGTTCGTGCAATTCCCCTCGAGTTCTAAGATTTTCACGGTAGAGATGCTCCATATTGAGATCTTCTGGTACTTCACTAGAATGACGAGGCGGAGGAGCTAAGTCTTCAAATTCATCCTCGAATGGGCTTGAGGATGGATGGGAATTACTCGAAGATTTGAAATGAGAACTAGTACCGACGCCATCACCATCACTTGTTGGCATTCGGGTGTCCTCATCGTCCATCTCTTGATGATCGGATTTTCGTGAACCTCGGTCACTTCTAGGCTTTCGTTCATATACCTCTTGAATAGGTAACATAACCCGTTGAACCGGGTGAAAGCGAGAAAGATCGAGATGATGAAAATCTTCACCAACCCTTCTAAAAAGGCGAGTAAGAATCATAGCATAGGGAAGGTTTGTTTTGGGTTTGGAAAGAGCATAATTTATACGTCGAGCGATGTAGAATGCTAAATTGTACTCGGTTGATGTAAAGATGCAAAACAACATATGCACCATACAAGCCGGGATATGATCTCGGTTTCCACCAAGACAAAACATATTCTCCCTAAGGATGTTAGCCCATTGGACCATGAAATCCTTAAGGTCGCTTGAGAGCACTTCATAGCGATTCACATTTTGCACATTAGTATGAAGGCTTCTCACAACGTTTCCATCACGCTCTTTCGAGATGATATCAAGGATGAAATTTAGATCAACTTCGGTGATGTCATTTGAAGGTTTATCGTTGGACTCCACGAGAGCATCAAGTCTCCATTTGTCCGTAAAACGACAAGTGCCTCTATATGGCACACCAAGAATATCACCAAAATCATCGAGGGAATATTAAATGATTTGATCATTCAACATGAAACGAATAACGATTTGGCCATTGATTTCAAGCATGGAGTAAGTGCTAAAGAATTCAAGAAGAAACAAGGGATAAATTTCTTCGTCTATGAAGAGCAAGCAATCAAATCCAATATGCTCAAACATAGAGTAGATATATCTATACCCTGTTATTCTTGTATCTACAACCCTACCCTCATGGAAATTTCGAGTTGAAAGAGATGGAAAAGAGTTTTGAAGTTGAGTGGAAGCATAGGTATGGGTAATGTTTGGCATATAGTTTCTAGTGAGTTGATGATCTTTTTGATATTGTGAAGGCATGATTAGTACCTAAATACAAACAAGAAAAACATATTTCCAATCACTCATATGAAAAATTAAAATCAAAAATCGAAAATATGAGAATGTGTTATATCAATTTCTTGGCAAACAAAGGATTGAATCCATATCATTCTCATGTTCACAATGCATCTATTCCATCATTAACTAAGAACACATGATCTATGTTGGATCAACAATGGATTAGAACAATGGTTTTTCAAAAAAAGGTTTTTAGGTAAGCATTAACAATGTCATTACCTACTTGTTCATGGGTTCATCTCAAATCCATCTTTTAATCAAAATAATTAATCAAAATTTGGATTTGTTCTACAAGTGGGTTTTAGTGAAATCTTAATGAATATGAACCTAAGGAATCATAGTAAAATAACCATGTCAACCCACATTCCTATTAAGGTTTTAATTCAATTTCAATTTTAAAAATCCCCAATTATGAAAGGATGAACCCTAGAACAAAATAGATGAAATTGAAAGAAAATACTTACAATTAATTGATGTTAGATGAAGGATGAGTGAAACCCGCAACTTGGAATCAATTAATTTGAGTGATTGATGGTTTTTGAAGCTTCAACAATGGTGGAAAAGATGAAACCCGTCGGTTGTGTGTTTTTGGGAGAGAGATAATGGTTTGAAAAGGAATAAAATAATCAAACTGGCGCTCTGACTCAAGTTGCTGCCCGCGGTTCCTTATCGATAAGGTACCGCGGTTTGAACCGCTAGAGATAAAGAACCGCCTACAGAGGCTGGTTTTTATCAATGAAAAAGGCCAAATTTTAAAAACCAAGTTTTTCTATAACACTTAAAAAAATATCATGAGACTTTTAGAATATCATTGGATCATCATAGCACTAAACAATATGTCTTAACAAAGGATTACGAGTTAAATCGAGATCGAAAAGAACTGAAACGGACAAACGACTACTCGTAGCAAAACGGCAAAGTGGAGAGAAGTCAAGGGAAGTGAATCAAGACTAGGATTAATGCTCAAGGGAATAATGACAATCTTCAGATAATGGAAACGAAGAGCTTGTGTCATATATAGTGGTTTAAGACGTGCCTTTCCGGCGAAGTGTTAAACGGCTTTGGTAATGAACAAACACAAAGCAAATATTGAAGCATAGACAAGATCACTTTCAATAATACTCTTAGTCTAAACCAAGATATGAGAAAGTCATTGATTCACTTTCTCTCCCACGAAGGGCCTACTAACCGTATGGGTGCAAACCATGATATCATGCTTGATACTTTAAGCTACTACTAACTCACTCTACATCACCATACTGAGTCAAGTATCCAAGCAATGAAGGTTTGAGAGGATAAAAGGAAAGAATCACAAACCACAAACAAATGTCAAGGCAAGGATGCCAAGATCAAGCACATAGTCATGTAATGATCAAAAGAAAGATCAAAGGGCGTGTGGAAGAACGAAAACGTACCTTGGCCACAAGAGCATTCCAATCCATCACTGCAAGCCTCAAGAGTGACTAAGATGAATACTAAGTCTTCAATGACTAGTTTTATTCCCAATCATCATTCAAAGATATTGAAGATCAATGAAGATGAGTCTTCTACAAGTGCAAGTAGCTCAATCCGTAATCAATTCAATGATTGATCTTCATGAGTACCTACACAAGACAAGATGCAATCTAGTGGATACATTTCAAGAGTAGATCTAAAATGTATAAATGCTACTAATCTAAGTGGGATGTAATATTACCAATTAAAAAGACCTATTTTCAAAGAAAACATAGTTTTGACCAAAGAGAAACTTTAGTACAACTTGACCTTCTAATTTGAGGAGACAATGGATCGATCCAAGTTTCAAAGTACAATATACTTCAAAGATCTTGAGTGACCATCGCTCTGATACCAATTGTAGAAACTAGAAGGGGGGGGGGGGGTGAATAGTTTCTCTTCGATTGGCAACCAAATTAAAATTACTTTCAATTTGGTTTGTATCAAAACTATTTTTTTTGCTTGAAACTAAGTTGCATAATGATTAGGTTCAATTTAAAATGCACTAGCAAAGATAATAGGTAAGTATAATGATAATGACATAAGTAAAGAGTAAGGAAGGAAACAACCTAGTGGGGGGACACCAAGATTTATAGTGGTTCGACAACGAGGCTCTACCCTCGTTTCTACTCCACTCCTCGAGTACACCTACTCGAGATTTCCACTATATCCACAAGCTCCCTTCTCGGCGGAGAAAACCTTACATCGTTGCTTACATTATTTTCCGACACTAAGCTAAATGTCGAGACCTAATCTTTAGCTAGGACCAATCTACACAACGTTACCTACTTCACAATTTAACGACACAAGGCTAGATGTCGAGTTCTAATCTTAAGGTAGAACCAATCTTCACGACGTTGCCTACTTCACCATTTTACGACACAAGGCTAGATGTCGAGTTCTAATCCAAAGCTAGAACCAATCTTCACGACTCTTCACTTTGATGCTAAGTGAGAACTTCACACAACACAACTACTAATCACTTTCAAGTTTAGTGAGAACTCACAAGACATAACCACATCACTTTATAGTTTAGTGAGAACTACTAATCAATTTATTACAACTCAACTAGACATATCCAAGTACACATGTAACTTGGATCTACACAACATAAATCCAAGCAAACACATATGCAATGGATGTACACAACAAATCCAAGTATTCACAAATAACTTGGATGAACACAACTAGTCCAAGTATTCATAAATACAATGGATTAACCTAGAAAAAAAGGGTATCATGATGAATATGACTAGTTCATAGATTCATCTTTATCACAACACTAGTGAGTGAGTGATCTTCTCATTGGACAAGGTAAAGGAGGGGATCAAGAGGATAATCATATGTAAACATCCTTAACACTTTAAGTGATCATTTCCTAATGATTATGCTATAGAAAAGAGAAAGGGGGCTGAGAAAAACGTCCAAGAGGCTTATTGGAAAATGAGGTTTGACCCACTATTTAAAGGAGACAAAGTATAACAGATATATAACGGCTATCTGGGCGCGGTACCTTATCTAGCCCGGCGGTTCCATATCGCTAAGGAACCGCCTAGCTACTTAAGGTTCCGCCCCTAGAGTACGCTCCGTTTTTTGTCTTATAGTGGGGTAGGAATATCTGAGGTATTTGAAGCCTTCAAAGGATATTCTAATACATATGGAATATGCTATTTTCAAATTTTCATTTTCCATTTTATTAAAACATTTTCTAAAAAAGAAAGTTTATTAAAAAGTATTTTGTCATATTAACAAAAGTGAGTTTTAAGGATAATCATTTTGATGATCACTAAGTATGATTAAGAAAGGTTAGTGATATGATTATTACCTTGATGATAGTGTTAGTTAAATAATTCGTTTTGTGTTTTATACTAATGTGTTGTATAGTTTGTTGTGATCAAAACTAAGAAAGATTAGTTAACACTAATAATGTTTTTAGGCATTACTTGCATTAACAAACTTATCTTTAATTTCTAGTCAAACTATTAAGATAAACCAAATCTAAAATTGATTATCTTGTTTGGACAACATCTATAACATTTCATAGTATGAGCAGTTTACCCAAGTCAATATTTGGTAATAAAACATAATAATGTATTTGTAACTCATAATTCTCAGCATATTGATCACATATCTGAGATATCCTTACATACCTATGACTTAATTTCGTTCATCTTGAGGTTTAGCATTTACATGCCTACATCATGATAATTACTAGTGAATTACATAAGATTATGTATCTTGTAATTTTATCTTTTTAAGATCAAAACTCCCACTTGCTTTTAGTAATTTAAAGTTAATCTTTAATCCATAGCAAATAGATCCAAACTCCAACATTATCTATTGGGACTTTATAAAACACAATGACAGTTTCTAACTCTTTGTTTGCTAACAACCCACTTCATAAGTAGTTTAACAAATTCTGAACTTCATTTAAGATATAACGTGATTCGTCACATTCCATATATAGTGGTATCTTGTTATTCTTCTTAGTCTGAGTCATACTAAACTTTCTAACATTGATATCTTTTGGAAGAAAGGAAGATATACTAATCTTGAATAAATCATCATATTGAGAGTTCGATTCTCCTAATGAACATACCATAACTCTGTTGTATTTCATTAGAGTTAATATTGTAAGTCAACTAACAATATTTAAGATAAACATATATCTTCCGGCTGACCTATACACCAACTAAAAATAACTCAATGGTAAAATAGATTTTCCTAACCATTTTTCATGCTATATAACTCAAGTACCTCTAACACAAAGTCACTTCATTTCCATGTCTTTTTATTAAGACATAAAAGGTTATAATTTCATTATACGTTTTAAGTCATTTAAAAGTTACTCCATACATGTCTTAGCGAAAAGAGATAATACATTAATGTATTACTTTATATTATGCGTTTTTCAAGACTTTATGTTTGTGACTTTATAAAGAAATCATAAACATGTATAACTAATGTAATCATGAGCACCACTAGGTTTCATTAGTATTTTCAAGTTAATTCTCTAGTATGTCTATTTATGTAATTCCAAAAATACACAAATATTTTACTTTAGTAGTATAAGATTACTCTATTTGTTTTATGTCATTCTAGGAATTGTCCTTAAAAACTTACAAAATAATCCACGCCCGATCTCATGACATGAGGTTGTTTTACCCTTATGTTTATAATTTAGTCCAAGCTCTCACATGACTAAATTGAAACAACAAGTGTTTCTTAATTTGAATGATATTTCTACAATTAAGTAGTCTTTTAATATATTGACACACGTTCTAACTTTTATATAATTTTAATTAGATCGTGTCTCTTATCTTTGAATTCAAGTGAATCCTTTAAATCATATCTTTATGAGTTGTTTCTTGCGCACAATATTCATTTCTCCAACTTGTGCATGGAACAACCTCATATATTAAATAAACATCACGTTTAACGTTTGTCTACAATATGATTGTGTCATATATACATATATTTTAGCTTTTACAAGTAGATGTAGTACCACGTAATCAACAAGAATCAGTACATGACTATCCTTTGAAGATAGTATTGTCGACAATTCAAAAGTAATCATCTTAGGACATTCTAGAGATAATTTGGGTTATTATCAAGACGAAAAAGCTTGTAACTCCCACCGAATTTAAGAATGTTTTTAATAATCTCGAATTCAGTAAAACAACATTGTAAATGTTTCATAATCGGTGAAACATATTAGTGTGTTGTTTACTTTCTTATACCTTTGAAAACACATTGGTAACAATTACTTGTAGTGTTTAATAGTGTATTCTACTTCGTAAATGATGACTTATCCATCAGTTGCTTTTAACTTGAAAGATAATTCCACTTCCTACTCGCAGTATGCTCATTATGATCTCGGCTTATGATTCAATTGCCATGTATTTAGCTATTGAGCCTCAAAGTTTATGTTTTTATGTGATCGCAGCATCAAAAAGAAAGTCTGAATTTTGGCATGCAATTTCTTCCTTAATAGGTCTTCCAACCCCACAATGGTATGTAGTGCCTATAAATGGTCAAAGCACAACTACTAGATAAAATATGTTAGTTTGCCTTTAACCAATTAGCGGTAACCATTCTTAAAATTTAATAACTCTAAATATGCACGTTTCTTAACTATTAAAGTTGGCTATGAGTTATGTATTTAGAATTAGACATTTCTAAAATCCTTATTACTCCTTCTTCACTCTTGGAAAAAAGTTTAGGTTTATCTTTCATTGTAAATTGACTCTATCCTCACACCTTACGGTTGTAGATCAATAAATAAATGGATAAACCACGTTTACGGTGTAACGTTGCATTAATACATTGTAAAAGAATATACAAAATTCACTTTTAGTATTTTCGATAATATATATTCAAGAAAATAAAACTACCCAAGTAATATTCATATAACCATAGTATTTTCTTGAAAACTAGAATCCAAATTGACATAATTTTATCACATTAGTTGATCTACTAGCAATAAAAGTATTATAGATGGTAACTTGTCGAACAATAATTGACAAAAAAATTTCAATTTCTAGATTATTTAGGGACTTACATTGCCAAAACTTGTTGCATTGTAAACCTATTTCATCCCCTCTTAATGCCTTAAGTTTCTAGATCTCACTAAGTAACTTAATTAAATCGTCTAATCAAAAGAACGTAAAACCTTTCATGTGCAATCTCATTCAGTCATTAAAGTTTTCTTTCCATTACAACATCGTCTAAGATCTAACATGATGACATTTGTAACTTCAAGTGTTCGTCAATTAGATGACATTTGACTTAAGTTTTAGGGTATAAATTTTGATATCAAAATCAATGTATGGAGAAGAATGCATACATCTCCATAACATACGTTTAATAAAACTTTAGTAAACCTTTTTTCGGCGAGACTAAATTTCTACATAAATTATTGTTGAGGTATTGGTTAAGCCAATTAAAGAATTACCCACAACAAAATTCACAACTTACTTTTTCTAGAACTCGGCTAGAGCACAAAGTAATAACCTTATTCATTGTGTTTCGGATGTAAATTTGCGGTAAATCAACCTTAAAGTAATTGTGCAAAATAATCGTAGGTAATTTCAATTTGACGCACAAGCAAGCCGGGAATTTGGTCAACGACAAACGGCGTAACCTCCTTTCTTAGTCGGGTTCATGACCGGCGACGCGTTATACCCACCTTATAGTTTGTCAAATTGAGATCTCAAAATAATTATTAATCTTTATATGATTTAGTCCATATTATTTTTCTTAGAAAACAAATTACCCTTGTTTACAACAATACATCTATTCGCATAAACAATTAGGCAAACAAAGATTATTATAAACACATAATAACAATTTATATGTGCAATAAATAAATCAAATAGCCACATGTATAAGATTTTATTCAATAAGTTTAAAATCTAGGGTTTTTATGTTCATATAAAAGTCTTCCCTAATTCTAGTTTTATCGAGTCAAAATAAACACGTAGCATATACGTAACAATTACCACATAAAAACATATGATCCATGAAAAACATGCATGTTCATCATGAATGAAATCTCTACGGATCGTAACCTTAAATACATGACATAAAAAGTAATCGTGCAATTATCTAAAGATCAATACATGCAATTTTAGGGTTTCAATTTTTTTTATAATGGGTTTTAAAAAAATGACCACCAAAACTAAAACAAAAATTCCCACTTTTTTTTAATTAATCGACTTAAAAAACAAAACAAAACCCTAAAAATATTTTTCTCCTTTTTTAATCGGCTTAAAAAAGCGAAACCCAAAATTGTTTTTCTTAAAAAAACATGCAGTTTTAACTAAAAACAATTATTAGTTAAAAAAAACCTTTAGATCTCGATAATTATAACATGTTAAAATGGCTCTCGATGCCACTGAAAGTTTGTGAAGTTCATAACAGTTATAAAACATAATTAAAGATCAAAGTACGTATAGTGGAAGTGATTTAACAAGATCATAATAACATCAAGAACAATTCACCAATTAGGGTTTATGAAAGATCAATGATTAACCCTTACCGATTTGTTATCGATCCAAGATTCAATCTATAATGAGATTGTATCACATTCTTGTACACACGTATAATAACGAGTTAACCGTAATACTAGTACGTATAAAACGAGCTTAAACGTATAACGGAAAATCAACCCAACAACCCTAGCGAGGGGCTAAGACTTGATTTAAGAAATCAACCAAAGATTAAAAGGAACCCTATAAGGGTGTTTTGCCTTTGGTCGATCGGAAGAGAATAAAGAAAGAAAGATGGAGTAAAAAATAATGAAGGGCTAGGTTTGTTTATATAGTGTGATTAAACGTGTAATCCAAGTTTAACACTAATTAGGAAACAAATCATTTTCCTTTTTTTGTGTACCGCCGTACAAGGCCCAACCCAATGGTACTTTTATTTTCTCTTCTAGTGTATTCCACGTTAACCGTTTAGTCCTTAACTCTTAAACTTAACGATGATTAAATGTTTAAATCTTTTTTAATTAATAAACATATAAATATATTTATTAAATAAATTAACTCTTTACGTATTATGTGCAATCCCGAGTTCGATCCTATCACAAGACTATTAAAATTACAGTCCATAAACTTACAATAAAGTTGTTTACCTGTTCCATTGATTTGATGAAACTTGTTGGTTATTATGGCTATAAATCTATTTAGTGACAATTTGTCAAAATGGCCAGCTATTCAAAACGAGTCGGCATAGGGTTGACCTGTGACTCTCTTTTGTGTCTTTTTAGGTGTAAATGATGTTACGGGAGTGAAATTTTATAACAAGAAGTTGAGATAAGATAAAATATCACAAACGAAGAAAACAATGTTGAACATCACAAAAGACCATGTATTACAGATATAGTACCAAATACCTATGTGCTTACTAGCTGATTGTGACAACCCAAACCCGTGGTCATTATTTAATTATATTTTTACGTATATTTTTAAAATTTTTGACGAGAATTGATTGGTATAACGATTGGTGATTTGATTTGGATGAATGTTGAAAGTTATATTTTTACATTTTGACGAGTTGCGAGGATTATTAGTAATGACGATATCAACGGATGCCCAGAAATTTTACGTGAGACATGTCGATGTTTAATATTTTGACGTTTTTATTTTAATGTCGTATTGAGTCGGGCCGGGACTATATAATATCATATTTCGTGTGCGTTTTAAGTTTTGAGACGTATTTTTATGAAACCCGAGACCCTTAAATATTTTAAAAAGTGACTAATAGTCATTTCTTGCTTTTTAACCAAATATTTGCATTTTGGTCCACAAGAATCACAATTGGCAAAAACTACCCTAAACTTTTCCCATATAAAATGGAAAATAAACACAATTAAACACACACAAACACAACATCACCACAAAATCCTCTCTCTTCCCTCCTCCTCTCTTTTTCCGTCAACCCCAAAGCAACAAACACCCCAAAAATTTTGATTTTGAGATTGAATCTCTTAAATCGAATCAAAGACCCATCTTAGTTTCATCAATCTCTACACATTGGTATGAAATTTGCTACATGCAAGAATATTTTTGTAAACCCCATTTTTGGTGAAAAATCTTGTGTTTTGATCTTAAATAATGGTTGTATGTAGGTGTTTATCTTGTTATATATTATTTTTGATGATTGCATGTTGAAATTTTTAGTTGGGTTTTATTTGATTAGATCATCTAGGATGATTTAGCATGTTAGGATTGAATGTAGTAGTATTGGGATGATTATAATGGTAAAAATGATGTTAAAATGTGATGAAAATTTGAATTTGAATGATTTTTAAAAGGGTATTTTTGAACAGATTTTTAGTAATTTTCAGAAAATATGAGTTTGAGTTTGGTATGAACTAACTAGATATTGTTGTAGAGGATGTCTTAAGCTTCGATTTGGTATAAGGTAGAGCTTCTAGCTCCAAACGGGCAAAAAGTTACGTTAGTTTGATTATTCGTGTATCGGGAGACGAGTATCGGCACAATATATAATTGTGGTCGATATTTGGATCGAATCTCGGGGACTATAAAAAGGATTTTGAAATGTGTCATGGACTGATGTTAAGTGATAAATATGATGGTGTTGAGTTTATTTTCAAAGACGAGTGTCGGTTTTGTAAACGGAGTAAAATAAATAAGTTAAAAAGACTATATGAATTGTTGACGTAAAATTGTCCGGTTTTTGTAGTTCAAAGATGAGTCGGACAGGGAACTTTAAAAGTAAAATCTTTTAACCAACTTTTGGTAGGTCTTTCTATATATAGTAAGTGAAGTTTCTGATTAGTATCGTAAGCTATTAACGTGTTTAAGTACGGAAAACAGTTTGGACGATTAACATATATTTATCGACAATTTTTGAAAGAATAAAAATATAAAAGTGTACGTAAGAAGGAATTATTAAATTGAGTATGGTGTGAGTTTGATTTTGACTTTGAGATATTTATTTTATTTATTTTATTAAGTATGAAATATTACTTGGATGTATTATTAAAGGCACGCGCTTTGTTTAGATAGATTATGAATTTCGTGTACGCCGGGCATCATCGATCGTTGAAAGTCGTCATACTACTGTTAATACTTTAGGTGAGTCTATAGCCTCGCTTTCTACTTTTTTAATGATTTTAAAACCCGCGAGGGGGATACATGCTATTTGAAGAAAAATGAACACATGTCATGAGTAATTGTTGGACCCGAATGTTGCCTTTGTTGCCTTTGTTGATTTGAATTGTATAAGTACCTAAATTGCAAAAGTCCCTAAATTCATGAGCCATTAAATATCTTTTGACTTGATGTTGCGAGTTGGGAATAGCCGCTTATTCTAATGATAGTACTATTGGGTTGACGACCCTATCTGAGACCAGGGCTTTACGCTGAGTAACCTTTGGGAAGGATATTTTTACGAGAATGAGAATTGGTATTCTTGCAATTGATACCCTATTAGGGGCACTGGAATTCTTATAGTCATGCTGGCATTTGGCGTGGGTGACTAAGTTAAGGGGTCAGTGTCATGAGCTTAATATAATTCATTAGCTATTGCTATAAGATGAAATGCCTGATTAATAGATTGTATGGCCACAATGTTATTAAACAATTGTGAATGATTTTTACGATGTGTTCAACTATGTTTTGTTAAACCTATAGAGTTGCTCAACCTTTGTGTTGATGATTTTAAGCATGTATTTCAGGTACTTGAAGTTGTTGAGTTGCGGAACTTGCTGGAGAAGGATTGCGGGATTGCTTTTGTAGTAATTTGGTCTAAAACAGATTTCTTTCCCGTTTGTCATAAATTTATAGTATATGGTCTAGTATTTTGGTAAAAGGTTTGTCGATTTGTTAAGATCCTAGGGGAACCTGTACACTACTCTGATATATTTTAAACTGATTTTACTTGGATTGAAGGTTTTAGACATTGATTTAAATTATTTCCTTATTTATTCCTAAATATACTGTTTTAAGGTCGTATAAAGAGTTTGTGAAATGAAGTTTGTGAATAACACCCAATTGTGTATTTCCGCTACGCAATGTAAATTGGGGGTGTTAAAGATTGTTAACCAGAGCTTTTTAGTTATAGTGAATTAGGTCGATTTTTGAAAATGTCCTAAACTATAACTTTGGTGTCAAAAGTATTTTATAAAAGCAACGCAACTTCTCTTCAAGGCTCCGGTAAGATTATTTATTTTTGTTATGCTTTGTTATTATAGATGTATCCCTCAAAACTGTTCTGAATTCCTGAGTATTTATTAAGTAAATACTATGATAAGGTATTGGTATTGATGAAAGGACGTGGAGTGCTTTCATCATAATTTCATTTTTATGAGTATTGTATGATTATCATTTGCATTGCATCACATACATATATATATTTGGCATACGTAAAACATTTGCATTTGCATAATTATGCATTGCATTGCATATATATTTTTGAATAATGACCTTATGTTCCTTTAAATTTTCTATGATTTCAGAAAATGTCCGACATACCACTTTACACCAATAGGCGGGGATTTTCTGTAGGTCAACGGAGTTTGCAGTATCAGCGAGTAGGTGATCATAAGAATTCAGGTAGATGGTTAGATTATGAGGATGATACGGATGATAAGAAGAATGTTGTAGAATCTGATAGTGATAATTATAGGACTGAGAGTAAAGTTGGAAGAACTGAGGATAGAGCTGAAGTGAGAAGTTATGGAACTGATTTTGAGAAATATTAGAAAGAGAGAGATAGGCTTCACAGGGTAAGTGAATATGTAGCTCATCTTGGGTCGTATCTTGGACCGCATTGGAAGTTCCAGGATAGTGAGGTGTATGCTGATTCACACTATATGAAGATCCGTCATGTCAAGGAGCGCATTTGAGGTATGGATTTGAGGAGCCGCCGTGTTTTGATCCAAAATGTAGGTGTTGCAAGTTAGGACCAGATGAAGATGAAATGGGGGCGAGCCTAGTTGAAGAAAATGATGTGCCACATCCATTGGAGTAATGGAGTGATGGATCTTTATTGTAATTCAGTTTATGTATTGTTGTGTTGTATTTGGATTATTTAGATGTTGTGAGGTAGTATTGTGATGGATTATTGTTGTTGTTTAGGATGATAAGGGTAAGTGACTCTAGTGACAAGATTTTGTTGTGATTTTCTCGGATTTATGGATGAGATCTACTATTACCCTTTAGTATCTTGATGTGTCTTTGTTATTCTCTCTTTTGTGAGATGATTGTGGAATTGAGGTAGTATTGTGTTGTTGGCGCATGTAGTATTCAAGATATATCTTGATGAAAGGATCCTCTTCTTTCTATCTCGATGTGTATACTTATCATGTTTCTTTCTACTGTTATCGCACAGAAAGAGTTGAGTGAGATATGTTTCTGTCATTAGTAGATTCCTGCGTGACTGAGTATCTTGAAATATGTCTCCAAAGATTGTTAACTTTAGGGTAGATTATATGATCGTGGGAATAGTTTTTAGATTGTTCGAAGTTGATTATGCTGCGAGGAGACGAGGTGCTGAGACTGAAGATGCTGCTGTTCCAGTTGAAGATGCTGCTGAGATTGAAGATGTTGTTGTTCCAGTTAGAGATGCTGCTGCTATTCTACAAGATTTTAAAAGGATGTATGTGTGTTAGATTCCTAGTAATGAGAAGAGATGCGGTGAAGGATGTCGTACGGATATTAATTGTAATTGGAAAGGTGCAACTATATGGATAAGTTCGAGTAACTGATGGATGTTTGGTATATCTATAGTCATGTGGGAATGTTCAACTAGAACTAAAAGATATAGTAATTTAAAGATTGATCCTGATTCAAAATTAAGTGTGGTAGAAAAGGGTAAAAGAACGGTATGGTTGCGAATGACAGTAAGGAATAGGAAATTTATTTCCTCTAACAGAAGGTAAACTTGTAATTTAACAGCATAAGATAAGAAGAGATGGTATTCAAGCGGTTGCCATAAATCGGGTAAGCAGGATGAAGTATGATGTGTAGATCACATATATTTTATACCACTTAAGCAATTATCTATTTACTTGTCGTAAGTACGGACTAGCTGGAGGTCGGGCTGCTGAAGGAATAGCAAGGAGTGTGGTAAAGGAATTAGTATTTCTGTCGTAATGAAATGTTTTCATTTTGGTAAAGGAGATTGAACAAAGGAATTATTCAGATAATGGAAAACCAATATGAACGGAATGTTGCTGCTATTACAGCCCATATTTTGGAAATGCTGATAAGATTTGAGATTCAGATGTTGTAATTTGCATATTCTTATCTGATAATCATTGAGTTAGGATTCCAATGAAATTCTGAAAGTGTTATTGATGGTGTATTGGAAATCTTGAAGGTGTTATTAATAGTGTATTGGAATTCTGAAGGTGTTATTAAGAATATATTGAGATTTGGAGATGTTAGATTTAGTTGACCCGAGGACGAGAAATCAACGAGAATTAGCAATTGGTTGAAATGAGAAATTAACCGATGAAAGGATTGTTAATAACTATATATATACATTAAGAGAATAATTTCTGAGCTTATGGAATTAAGAGGTATCGCGCAATTAACTGAACTAGAGTTGTGAGAAAGTTAACTGGGATACGGATGAATGTCATAGGATATGATATATACAGGTGGAAAGAATTAAATTGGAATATTGTTGAGCATTGAGTATTGATTTCAGGAAGTAATCAGTGGAATTTCTATTTGAAGATTTTATTGGTCAATGATGAGAAGGTAGGTAAGAGGAAATTGTAATAGATCGAATTTCCTGTGCGCTTTACCAGTAGTAGTCGGAAGGGAATAAGAAGATTAGTTAGTATTTAAGGGTATTATGTGATTGTTCTGCGGAATCATAGAGTTCACTGTCGTCTTGGGAAAAAGAAGCTTTGTGTTAGCTTAGTGACGGGAGTTATGCAATTTGATTGTATATTTTGTTATATGGCATTGTCAGGAAGTTGAGGATGGTAATATGATCAATTGTAAGTGTTGGCAGATGAGACAATAAGGATAATCTGATTTTAATGGAAGGGTAAGTCATCAGAGAAGTAATAATGGAAGTAAGGGAAGAAGCTGGATGTTTTGGGAATAAGATGATTGCTATGGGGATGAACAAAAAAAACATTTACTAATGATTCGGTATCCATTACTGATAAATGTTTCGTATGGATGATTGAAGGAAAGGAAAGTATATAATAACAATTGGAAAATTGTTAGGGAAAAAGGAATGATGTGCGAAGTTCTTTGGATATGAATTTTTGCTGAAGTTAATATAGATGTTTTAGAATGTGCGATCTATGGCTGAAGTGATCGTGAAAATCTGACTAGATTGAAATGATGAAGCTTGTCAATTCCTTTGTGTAAGCTGAGTATTATTGGAGGTTTATCGAAAGGTTTTCACTGATTGTTGAACCGATGATAAAGCTGACAACGAAGAATCAAATGTGTGAAATCCATTCATGGATCTAAGTTGTAGTTTTGAGATCTGATTTTTGTAGTTGAGGAAGTTGTTTATGAACGCTGAGGATAGATTGAAGTTATGTGCTTGTATAGTTAGTATTTGAGGAATTTAAGGAATTATAGAGCTGTGGTGATAAAATTTGGATAATATCAAATGGAAAAGGAAGTAATAGTAGTGTGTTGACTTGAATAAAGAAGTATAACAGGATTTATATGATCATGAGTTTCGACGATGTGGTATCTATTTTGGAATTGTAAAGTACTACTTGTATGGAATCAAGTATGAAGAAAATAAGGATAATAAGGACTTATTATAAATGCCATTCGAGAGTTTCAAAAGAAAGGAGTTAATAATTACCTAATGATGACGGAGAAATAATAATCAGTAAATTATAGATGAGATATGTTATAGTTCTGTAATACGAAGTGTGTTTCAGATTATGAATGATGAGTGTGGATACTTTCACTATCAACTAGTGAGTATTTAGTAAGGAGAAGAAGGAAAAAGGGCTTATAAGATTTCTAAAGCAATTGAGAATTGACTCTTGTGTCTTGAGATTTCTGGAATATTGGTAACAACAAGCAGAATGGATGGAATGGAAAGAAAGTTAGAATCCAATTGATAAACTAATGGAAAAGAAATGCCAGAGAAAGAAGATCGACAGATTGTCGGAAATTTTTAAATAGAATGGTAGTAAAAATGAGAGAGTTGAGATCTATGTTTTTGTGGAACAAAAACGGTTATTGTTATTATCTAATTTTTCTTCCATTAGTCGGAGAGTGTGTAAAGAATGCAAGGACCAGTGGTGAATGAATTTTTCAGATCAAGGAGAATTTAATTATTCTTAGAGTGCTGAGAGTGTCGCATGTAGTATTGAAGGAATTTCATAAGTTGAAGTATTAATATATCTTGGTTCTGGAAGGTACAGTAAGTGAAGATGTATTACGATATCAGGAAGTGATTTGATCATTATACATTTCAGATTTGAATATATGAGACTAACGGAGTTGTTTAAACAATATATGATATCAGGAAGATGTAATGATATACTATGGAAGGTACAGTGATTCAGTGTAGTGATTGTTAGAATGAATGAAAGTGGAAGATGAGTATAGGAGGTATATAAGTGACTAGTCAGAATTATTGATGATCTCATTGTGTTTAGTTTGGATGTAACCTCGGGACATAGAGACAATATATATTTTTGAATATTAGAAATCGCTGCAATAAAGGTATGAGCATTGAATAAGGTTTTAACATCATATATGTAACCCAGAGATTGAATACTTTTGAGTATTAGAGATCTTTACAGAAAGTGGGAAAAATTAAGTCAAGAAAGAATATTGCGTATTTTCGGAAAGCAACGGATAGAGTGAAAGGATGATTTGAACGATGGCAATTGAATTTGTGTTGATTGAAACATGGGATGATGATTTTTAATATTTCACAATGAGGACTAATGGAACCTAGTGAAGATGAAATCTTTAAGCAATGTTTATTGCTCATCTTAATTTGAGAACTTACATAGTCTTGGGCGAAGTTATCTGAGTATTGAAGTAGGAATGAAACTGAGAAAGTGATGTAGAAGGAGTAAGAATGATGAAGGAATATTATCATATTGGAAGGTGAAATTTGGAAGTTGGAATGTAGTAATATTTGTGGATATGGTGATATCATAAGAATTGAGTTGATCTGGTGTGAAAGATGTGAGTATCTCTTGAGGATAAGAGGTCACGTTGACTCTAGAAGTGAGGAAGTGCGAATGTGAGGAGGGTTGAGCGTCGGGACGTCACTCTCTTTTAGGAGGGTAGGATGTGACAACCCAAACCCATGGTCATTATTTAATTATATTTTTACGTATATTTTTGAAATTTTTGACGAGAATTGATTGTCATAACGATTGGTGATTTGATTTAGATGAATGTTGAAAGTTATATTTTTACGTTTTGACGAGTAGCGAGGATTATTAGTAATGACGATATCAACGGATGCCCAGAAATTTTACGTTTTATTTTAGACATGCCGATGTTTAATATTTTGATGTTTTTATTTTAATGTCGTATTAAGTCGTGCCGGGACTATATAATATCATATTTTGTGTGTGTTTTAAGTTTTGAGAAGTATTTTTATGAAACCCGAGACCCGTAAATATTTTCAAAAGTGACTAATAGTCATTTCTTGCTTTTTAACCAAAAATTTGCATTTTGGTCCACAAGAATCACAATTGGCAAAAACTACCCTAAACTTTTCCCATATAAAATGGAAAATAAACACAATTAAACACACACAAACACAACATCACCACAAAATCCTCTCTCTTCCCTCCTCTCTTTTTCGTCAACCCCAAAGCAACAAACACCCCAAAAATTTTAATTTTGAGATTGAATCTCTTAAATCTAATCAAAGACCCATCTTAGTTTCCTCAATCTCTACACATTGGTATGAAATTTGGCTACATGCAAGAATATTTTTGTAAAACCCATTTTTGGTGAAGAATCTTGTGTTTTGATCTTAAATAATGGTTGTATGTAGGTGCTTATCTTGTTATATATTATTTTTGATGATTGCATGTTGAAACTTTTAGTTGGGTTTTATTTGATTTGATCATCTAGGATGATTTAGCATGTTAGGATTGAAAGTAGTAGTATTGGAATGATTATAATGGTAAAAATGATGTTAAAATGTGGTGAAAAATTGATTTTGAATGATTTTTAAAAGGGTATTTTTGAACAGATTATTAAAGGTAATTTTCAGAAAATATGAGTTTGAGTTTGGTATGAACTAACTAGATATTGTTGTAAAGGATGTCTTAAGCTTCGATTAGGTATAAGGTAGAGCTTCTAGCTCCAAACGAGCGAAAAGTTAAGTTAGTTTGATTATTCGTGTACCGGGAGACGAGTATCAGCACAATATATAATTGTGGTCGATATTTGGATCGAATCTCGGGGACTATAAAAAGGATTTTGAAATGTGTCATGGACTGATGCTAAGTGATAAGTATGATTATGTTGAATTTATTTTCAAAGACGAGTGTCGGTTTTGTAAACGGAGTAAAATAAATAAGTTAAAAAGACTATATGAATTGTTGACGTAAACATGTCCGATTTTTGTAGTCCAAAGATGAGTCGGGCAGAGAACTTTAAAAGTAAAGTATTTTAACCAACTTTTGGGAGGTCTTTCTATATATAGTAAGTGAAGTTTCTGATTAGTATCGTAAGCTATTGACGTGTTTAAGTCCGAAAAACAGTTTGGACGATTAACATATATTTATCGACAGTTTTTGAAAGAATAAAAATATAAAAGTGTACGTAAGAAGGATTTATTAAATTGAGTATGGTGTGAGTTTGATTTTGACTTTGAGATATTTATTTTATTTTATTAAGTATGAAATATTACTTGGATGTATTATTAAAGACACGCATTTTGTTTTGATATATTGTGAATTTCGTGTACGTCGGGCATCATCGATCGTTGAAAGTCGTCATACTACTGTTAATACTTCATGTGAGTCTATAGCCTTTCTTTCTACTTGTTTTAATGATTTTAAAACCCGCGAGGGGGATACATGCTATTTGAAGAAAAATGAACACATGTCATGAGTAATTGTTGGACCCGAATGTTGCTTTTGTTGCCTTTGTTTATTTGAATTGTATAAGTACCTAAATTGAAAAAGTCCCTAAATTCATGAGCCGTTAACTATCTTCTGACTTGATGTTGCGAGTTGGGAATAGCCGCTTATCTAATGATAGTACTATTGGGCTGACGACCCTATCTGAGACCAGGGATTTACGCTGAGTAACCTCTGAGAAGGATAATTTTACGAGAATGAGAATTGGTATTCTTGCAATTGATACCTTAGTCGGGGCACTAGAATTCTTATAGTCATGCTGGCATTTGGCGTGGGTGACTAAGTTAAGGGGTCGGTATCATGAGCTTAATACAATTCATTAGATATTGCTATAAGATGAAATGCCTGATTAATAGATTGTATTGCCACAATGCTATTAAACAATTGTGAATGATTTTTACGATGTGTTCAACTAGGTTTTGTTAAACCTCTAAACTTGCTCAACCTTTGTGTTGATGATTTTAAGCATGCATTTCAGGTACTTGAAGTTGTTGAGTTGCGGAGCTTGCTGGAGAAGGATTGCGAGATTGCTTTTATAGTAATTTGGTCTAAAACAGATTTCTTTCCCGTTTGTCATAAATTTATAGTGTGTGGTCCAGTATTTTGGTAAAAGGTTTGTCGATTTCATAAGATCCTAGGGGAACCTGTACGCTACTCTGATATATTTTTAAACTGATTTTACTTGGGATTGAAGGTTTTAGACATTGATTTAAATTATTTCCTTATTTATTCCTAAATATATTGTTTTAAGGTCGTATAAAGAGTTTGTGAAATGAAGTTTGTTAATAACACCCAATTGTGTATTTCCGCTGCGCAATGTAAATTGGGGGTGTTAAACTGGTAAGGATTCTTTTATACATAATTTCCAAGAATTAGCCTTTCCAAGGTTATATCAAGCATTCTACAGAACCTGCTCAATCAGAAACACTTGAGAGTAACAATTTCATGTGCAGATTTTCAAAGTCCAATATTGGCATCAATCAATTTTACTTGTCAACTTTAGAATCATCGTCAAGCAACGGTTCCTCCCAATGTTCACTATCATTTGAATCACCATAAAATGACTTGTCAACTTCAAGTTCATCAAGTAATGGTTCCTCCAAATCTCCGCATTCTGCTGACTCACTGTGAGACGGCTCAAATTTCACCCCTGAAACACTTTCCATGTACGTAGAACTTGTATCATATAAAAAAATCTTCAAGTTCATTGGAAGATTAAAACCTTCAGCTTCTAAATGAGATAAGATCTAACAGCATAAAAATAACAATAGAAAAATAGCAACATTAGAACACTACAAGGCCTGTATGAATTAATAACGATCAGGTAGAACTGAAAATAGAAATCGTCTCACACCCGATAAAATCATCATTCATAACCTAGAGATTAACTCTAAACATCCAATTATGAAAACACCTACAGGAAAGTTTGACTACATGAAAAGGCACACTTGCGTTTGTTGCAAAAAAGGTATTACTGGTGATCAAAAGACAAATCCAATGAACAAATTCAACAAACTAAGCGGAAGCTTTATTCAAATTACCGAACCAAATTCAAAAGTACCAAGTTTCAAATTCAAAAGTACCAAGTTTAACTCTACTACTCAACCTAATTTCTGTTGTGAGCTCAAGTGGGAGCTTGATGTGCGATTAAGCAATTAATTTTGCTACTCAGCCTAATTTCTTACGTAAAAGGGTGAACTTTATTAATTAACCAGTCACGAATAATAACTAGGCTTACAAAGACATACATTTGAATAGCTACTATCAGATAATGAAACATATCTAAGGGTAAACGTCAAAAATACACAATGTACTTTAAAAATTAATACATTATACCCACTGAACTTTTTTATGTACAAAATACATACTCGCCACGTAGGATTTTGGTCAAACATTTGAATATACCTTTGACTTAACAGAACCGTTAGTTATTTCGTTAACTTGGAATTTAGTTTTACATTGTTGTTCCCTTAGCTAACTATCATCATATCATCATCATCTTCATCTTCATAAACTGACATCTTCATCACCATTTATTACAACTATTCTATCTTCATCATCAAATTATCATCATCTTCATCTTCATTAACTTACATCTTCATCTTCATACCCATCGAACGATAACAACTATTCTGTCATCATTCGTGTATAATCGAAATCCAACAACATCAAAACCACCAATGAGCCATCAATCACATCATCCCTTATCTGCTCACAACTTGAGCAATCTGTTTTTATCCACACCCACTCTCGATTCATTGATTTAACAACTACATATCCATCCAATATATTTGATTGGATTTGCACAAAATCAACCAACGCATCATTATTCGCTGAATCAAAGGGACTCATGACTGAAACACCAAACGACCCCTTCTTAGAAAAAGCAAATAATCAATCTTCAATTGAATTCCGTCATGTGGCCACAAGACAACGAAGCCATATTCCTTTTTCTTGATTTCATTTTTCTGAGGATTTTAATTTGGTTTTTTTGTCTTTCGATGTTGTTGTATTTTAAGGTTTTCGATTTGGTGAATACGGTTGACTTATTTGAGAGAGTTTTAGTTTGTGGCTTTTGTGATGGATCTTGGTTTATTAAAAATGATGTTTGGCTATGAACAGATCTTGATGTTTATTATGATTCACAAGGATTTGGTATGTGTGTCGATAAACATGTTCTACTGACTACTGGCGGTAATCATCACAATAATCAACCTATATGTGAAAACTGTTCCATGACCATTTTGCCAGCACTAATCAAGTGAGTTTCATCCCAAAGTTCTTGTAATTTAACAAAACTACAAAAACTGTTTCTGGGCTTAATTATTTACTAGGTTTAAGGTTATGATTTAATTATTTACTTCTTAAGAGCTTTAATTATTTACTTCTTAATTGTTTCTGGTTTTTAGGTTTTAATTTTCTAGGTTTAAGGTTACGATTTTGGATGATGATGGTGGTACATTGATTTTTTATGAAGATGAAGATGATGATGATTTGATGATAGTTAGCTAAGGGACCAACAATGATACAATAACTAACGGTTCTGTTAAGTCAAAGGTATATTCTTGACCAAAATACTATGTGGCAAGTGTGCAAATCGAACATAAAAAAGTTTAGTGGGCATAATGGATTATTTTAGAAAGTACGTTGTGTATTTCAACTTTTACCCCATATCTAAAAAGCCCAGCAAAATATATGGAGTACTAAACAGATCAAAACAACATTTACCAACTGTGTGATATCACTAAGTGATAGTCGCCTACTTGAAATAGCAAGTAAATATTTTGGGTTTTATGGGTATATTAGTGTTTATCGGGGAATGTTTTGATGGTGATGATAATTGTGTTATTAGAATATGCTGACATCGCGTTGAGTTGGTGGTGGTGATGTTGGTCACTATTACCACTAGCCTAAAGTTCTCAAAAGTTTTTTTAACTTCAATGAACTGATCATTATGTAAGTATAGTAAGTCACGTCTCAATAATCAGTTCCATAAGTACATATAAGCGCCCCTAAATGTAAACACTTAACTTAGATTGTCTAAACTAGATGCAACTCAATTAAGGAATAACAAACAATTAAGTGCTACTAAAGATAATACTCAGACACTGTTTGAATTATCAGAAAAAAGAAGTAAATATTACCCTAACACGGTCTTTCCTGATTGTAAGAACCTTGACATGGTAAAGTTTTTGTATAAATCCTTTAAGCATTTCTTCTTCCGCTTCGTCAGGTGCTATATTGTAATACCTGTAATTGCAATCATCTAAGAATGCCTTATCTAAAGAAGACAAATTTAGCAATAGTAGCTACCCTAAGTAGAAATCTTCTTTCAGAATATTAGGAACATTATCTGAATAATATATGTCACTTCATTAAGAACATCCTCACAATAAAATTACTAGTAATGAATCATTAGTAACTTTGAGTCTTTGAGCAATCTGTATATATGCACAACTAACTTGAGAAAACGTTATTAATGTCATCAACTGGTGTTGCAGTCTCGAAATATATCGACCCATTCACCTTGAGAAAAAGGAAATAACTACAAGGAGGAAACTAACAAGATTCATTCATTTATTCCGTCTACATGTAACTCAAAAAATAGTAACATTTTCAACCACACTGACAAACTCCAAATCCTCCCCACTTTCAAAAGTGATTATATCACATAACAGCATTTTAAAAAACTTCAAGAGATTAAGCACAACAAACTGATGCATTTGTCATAAAGCTAGGCCACATCATGTTATTCATTCTATATTCTAAGACAAAAACCCAAAAATAATGTATGTGTACATGTCTAGAGTAGATAAGAACGGGTCAAAACAGGTTCATGTGGAAACAGGTCAAATGGATCAAGTTCAAACCTGGGTTTGATAGGTAGGGTTAAACGCTCGTCAGGTTCAATTCACCCACTATTTTCATATCTATATATAGGCAAGTATTCAGCAGTGTGAATGGACGAACAAAAGATCAAGAAGAAAGTATAAAACCAATACGTAGTAAAGCCGATTTATTATGCAAGTGTGAAACAACTCAAATATATAATGTAAAACATAACTTAACATCTCATACCATGTGTCATTCTTTTGAAAAGCTTACACAAAAGAGAATAATAAACATAAAATATAAAAAACTTTGATAACTTGGAATGCAGTAATCATGTGTAGCCTAAGCATGACTTAGAGAGCCATCAATCAATTATCTTCTTCACCTTTGAACCGTGATCAACCAAGTGATCGACCCGACTTCTGCTTTTAACTAGATTACTATGTGAGTATACAGGTTAAGTAATACCAAGATACTTGATGCTCGATAGAAGCCTGAGGCCTTTAGCTTGCAAACGCGAGATAACCTACCCAAAAAAAAGGTAACAGATCGAAGTGCTTAACAACATAAGTGTCAATGTTTTACAAATCACTTATAGATTAAAGTTGCATATTTGCTGATGTAGAATGATAGAGAGAGTAAATTGAAAATTGAAATTGAAGACTCGAGTGATATATTTCCAACATTACATTGGCTTGTATTTATAGTCATACAAAACTTAGCACATAGGCTTTCCTTTGCTTCAAAGTATTCTTAGTAGCTAAGTAGGTCATAGCTAAGGGTACGAAAATATCTAGTATCCTACTTAATGTCTAAGTTTTCTTAATAACTAAGGATGCTTACTCATGAAGTATCCTTTATGACTAAGATTACATAATATCTTCTTAAGACAATACTAATTAAACAAGCAATCTTAATACTCTAACACTCCTCCTTAAGATTGTTGTTGGTTCTCATAAGCTGGGCCTTGACGTAATTTAGCTTCTTTATGGTAATTAACTTTGTAAGCACAATATTTGAGCTTGACTTCTTCATTCATCTCATCTTCTCTAATGACATGATACTTGACATCGATATGCTTTGTTCTTCCATGTTGCACGGGATTTTGTATTGAACTCATCATGAAGTTATGATTCAGCAAATGAGCGTTGATCTTAACATAACACGTCCTTAGTGCTTTCTTAAGACTATAAAAACCCATATAGAGTCGATAAACTTTTCCTTCTCATCCGACTACTTCAAAACCCTTGGGATGTTTTACATAAGTCTCTTCCTCAAGTTGACACTTCATTGCATCAATCGATTCGGTATATGTGGAGGCATTCATATAGCTTTCGAGTTCCGTAACATAATTACAAGGCTCGTAAATATCAATAATCGGTCTTGTTCTTAACACAAGAGTGTCATTTGTATCTTCAATATCAACTTTAGAAATATCAACTTCACTAATGGGAGGCATATATCTCACCAATTTAGGGATATTCGTATGCTTAAGTGTTCTATAAACGAAATGACCAAGTTCCTTGTGGCATTTCAGCACTAGATTTTGTTACATCAAGCTGCAAGTGATAACTCCCATATACCATTTCAAGGTAGCTATTTTAGAATCACGAGAATCAGTAATAACACATCACGAGTCATTCTTAAAGTTCACGCCATAGCCGGTCTTTATCATTTGTGGCACGCTTAACATACTTCGATCAAGTTTAGGCACATATAAGACTTCAGATATGTATTTGATACCTTTCTTTGTGTTGCTAGCTATAGTACCTCTTTCTTTTTCTCGAGTACACTGTCCATATACCAGCTTCACTCTTGGGTTGTCTTGGGTGTCGAGGCTAATAAAGAAAGATATTTCCAGAGTCATATGTCTTGTGCATCCACTATCCGTTAGCCATGTTGTGCTATTTGGATGTTTATCAAGATGTGACGCCATGAACAAATACTCATCATAAATCTTATTCTCCTCGTAAACATGTGCTTGTTGCTTCCTTGTGTGTTATTATGAGCTTTCTTTGCTCTACAATACTTCTCGAGATGTCCAAACTTGTTGCAAAACTTTCCCTTGAAGTTTGGTTTATCTTTGAACCAACAATTTTCTTCTTCATGATTTGTGTTTTGACAAATATTACATGGAGGAAAAGTACGTTTCTTTTATTTGAAGAAGAATTTTGAGAGGTAGAACCTTTGTTACTTGTAGAAGATTCTCGAAAAGAACCTTTAACTTTCTCCTCTGATTGCATAGAGTCTCTTTGCTCTTGTGCTTAGAGCTTACTAGTTAGTTCAGATACTATAAGTGTATTACGTCACAAGACTCTTCTGTAACGGAAATTTTTGCCTTAAACTTTTGAGGAACGCTAATCATCATCTTCTCCACCACTTTTTGGTCTTAAATAACTTCTCCATGAAGCCTCATTTTATTAACCACATCCTTCTTGGTGAGTAATCTTTCACCAACTCGTCATTTTTCATTCTTAATAATTCAACTCTCTTTTAAGAGTTAATAATCTTACAGCTTTACTCTATCAGTGTCTTGAAAGGTTTCTTCTACATCTTTTGGTGTGTCCAAGTCCATTATAGAGATGAAAATTTGATAAGCAATACCTGAATGTCAACAGGTTAGTGCCTTGTCATTCTTTAGCAACTTGGTTTCGTAATTTCTTAACTGAGCAACCGTCGGGTTTTCTCCGAGTGCCGAAGGACTTTCATCAGATTCTACAACCTTCCATAGACCTTGAGATTTCAAAAATGTCTTCATCTTTATTGCCCAAATATGATAATGCGTTCCAGAAAATATTAGAATCGCGAGAATAGTAGTTGCACTAGATGCCATGTCTAGGCTGATTTTTTGTGGAATCTCGAAGGTGATTCACTCAAGTAATATAAAATCCCCTTAAGAAGAGAGATCTGATACCACTGTAAATGTTTTACATATTTTTCACTTACAGATTAAAGTTTCATATTTGCTGATATATAATGATGGAGAAAGTAAATTGAAAACTGAAATTGAAGGCTGGAGTGATATATTTTCAGCATTACATTGGCTTGTATTTATAGGCATACAAAACTTAGCACATAGTCTTTCCTTTGCTTCTAAGTATTCTTAGTGGCTAAGTATTTCATAGCTAAGAGTACTAAAACATCTAGTATCCTACTTAATGTCTAAGTTTTCTTAATAACTAAGGATGCTTACTCATGAAGTATCCTTCATGACTAAGATTACATAATATCTTCTTAAGACAATACTAATTAAAAATGCAATCTTAATACTCTAACACTCATCCTTAAGATTGTTGTTGGTTCTCATAAGTTGGTCCTTGAAGTAATTTAGCTTCTTTATGGTAATTAACTTTGTAAGCATAATATTTGAGCTTGACTTTTTCATTCTTCTCATCTTCTCGAATGACATGATACTTGACATTGATATGTTTTGTTCTTCCATGTTGCATGGGTTTTTGTACTGAACTCCTCCTAAAGTTATGATTCAGCAAATGAGCGTCGATCTTAACATAACACGTCCTTGGTGCTTTCTTAAGACTATAAAAACCCTTAGAGAGTCAATAAACTTTTTCTTCCCATCCGACTACTTCAAAACCTTCGGGATGTTTTACATATGTCTCCTCCTCAAGTTCACACTTCATTCAGTCAATCGATTCGGTATATTTGGAGGCATCCATATAGCTTTCGAGTTCCGTAACAGAAATACAAGACTCGTAAATATCAACAATCGGTCTTGTTCTTAACACAAGAGTGTCATTTGTATCATAAGTATCAACTTAAGGAATATCAACTTCACTAATGGGAGGCATATCTCTCACTAATTTAGTGATATTGGTATGCTTAGGTGTTCTATAAAAGAAATGACCAAGTTCCTTGTGACATTTCATACTATCATCTTTATTAACACTAAAAGCTAGATTTTGCAACATCAAGCTGTAAGTGATAGTTGCCATTTACCATTTCAAGGGTAGCTATTTTAGAATCGAGAGAATCAGTAATAACACATCGCGAGTCATTCTTAAATTTCACACCATAGCCGGTCTTTATCATTTGTGGCACGCTTAACATACTTCGATCAAGTTCAAGCACATATAAGACTTCAAAAATGTATTTGGTGCCTTTCTTTGTGTTAATAGCTATAGTACCTTTTCCTTTTTGCTCGAGTACATCGTTCATCTCCCAGCTTCACTCTTGGGTTGTCTTGGGTGTCAAGGCTAATAAAGAAAGATATTTTCAGAGTCATATATTTAACACCCCTAAATTTACACGCAGCGGAATACATCTTTGGGTGCTAAACAATGATACAACAACACATAATTTATAAAGAACGACTCGAAAAGAGACGTTTTAGATTTATCGTTCCTAAAACATTTGTAAGAGTAGCGTAGTCCCACGTAATCGTTACCAAAAGATAAGTTAAAACAACATATTAGTTTGTTTTAAAAATGGAACGATAATTAAATCAAGAGTTTGAACAACAAAAGCAGTGCACAACTTCATTCCCGTGACCTCCAAGCTTCCACTTCTTGATTACCTGAAATACATGTGAGTAAAACAATCAGCAAAAATGCCGAGTGAATCTATAGGTTTATGTAATCAATTTGAACACAAGCAAAGATTATAAGTTTGTGGCATGCTTATAAGCATCAAATAATAATTTGCATCAACAATGATAATTGTATATAGCATAAATTGCAATAAGCTCATGGAACCGAGCCCTTAGACACTCCCATATCAGTCTAATAAGACGAGAGATTTATTAATTGTCGGTTACCTCCAGATTATTGGTACATTGTCGTATACCTGACTTCTCAATACAATATGTTCAAACAGTGTGGAGGTCGGGCCTAAGCTTCTATGACAAGTCCACAAAAACTAAACCGGGGCGGCTTCCCCCATAGATCTATTAATTGTACTAGCGGTTAACCCATCATAGGTTAATTAACGGTCCATAATTGAGGTTTTAATAAAGGCAATCACTTAATGCAATTTAAAGGCAACCACGGGTCCATTCATAAAGGGACAAAGCATACCATAAAAATCTTGTGTTCTAAGTTTATAAAAACATGTATTCCTCCTCGCGGGTTTAAAAATCATTTAATAACTAGTATAAAGCGAGGCTATAGACTCACCTTAGCCAATAGTGGTAATGAGACGATCGCCGACGATAGATGATGCCTTTCAAACACGAGAACCGCAACCTATCAAATGAGGTGCGTTCATTAATAATAGACTAGAGAAATAAACCATACATAAGAATATAAAACTCAACTAATAAAATCACGACAAACTCGAGAGAAAACGATACAAGTGATACTATTACATCTCCTATCTATTAAATTTATTGTTCTATGCCTTTAACAAAAATCTGCCAGAACATACCAAATGTCCATGCCGCTTTCTCATACTTAGACACTTCAACATTTCATGATACTACTCAGAGAACATGCTTACTATATGTAGGAAGTCCTACCAAGAGCCCATTAAAATATTTTACTTCTAAAGTTCCCTGGCCGACTCATCTTTGAATCACAAACTCCGGACAGTTTAACGACCTTGACTTACGAAACCATTTTGACCATTCTAAACAACTACATTTGTAAAACCGCCACTTGATTCTAAAAATAGACTCAAAATGCTAAACTTGGAGCCTGAGAACAGCCCTTGAATCATTTTGAAACTCATTTTATAGTCCCCGAGATTCGATCCAAATACCGACAACAATTTTCGGATTGTGTCGACACTCGTCTCCCGGTACACGAAAATCAAACGAGTGTATCTTCCACCTCGTTTGGAGTTGGAAGGCCTACTTTATATCAAATCGAAGCTAACGAAATTCTCTACGACATAATCCCATAATAACAACCTATATTCAGACTTAAGATTTCCGAAAATGACCTCAAACCTACTGCCCAAAATTGACTATTAAAATCTCTTACAAAATCAAGTTTTTGATCAATTCCAACAACTTTTATCATCAACCTAAGCCCCTAATATCATCATAAACCAATCCTAACACTTGCATCATCATCAAAATCAAAAACCCAAAAATTAAAAATCAACATTTTAACAAAAACATAGCATGAAAATCTTTTGATCATCACTACTAACACATGCATACAACAAATTTGGATCAAACATCACTAACTTTTCTTGAAAAAATTAATATGGTTGCATGTATGAAAATTTTATACCAAATTGTAGCCCTTTGAAAATCTAGGATGGGACTTGTTTTAGTTTTTGGAGATTCAAAGAATAAGATCAAGATTTTTGAGGGTTTATGTGGATGGGGGGTGTATGGCTAAGAAAGGAAAAAGGGGAGGAGGAAGATGAGTTTTATTTTATGAGTTTTAAAATGAGAAAGAGATAGTGGAAAAATTATATATAGTGTGAGGTTAGGGTAGTTTTTGCCAATTTGTGATAGTTTTCGTCCAAAATGTAAATATTAGTTAAAAAGCGGGAAATAACTAAAAGTCAATTTTACAAATATTTACGGGACTCGGGTTTCATAAAAATAATTTTCAAAAAGTTTAAACGCACACGAAAAATAATAATATAACGACTCGATACGTAATTAAAACGATATCGTCGAAAGTATTAAATATCGAAACGATCGGTAATAAAATATAAAATTTTAGGCATCCGTCGGTATCGCGATCACTAGTAGTCCTCGTTACTCGTCAAAATATTAAAATATAATATTTAATATCGGTTTCAACTTAAACCGTTAAACATAATAATATTTAACATTATAAAATATCTTCAAAATAATTGAAAATAGAATTAAATTATGACCTTATTTTTACGGGTTTTACATCCTCACCACCTTAAGGGAGCGACATCCCGGCGCTCAAGTCGCCTCATACACGAGTTGTTCACTACCCGGAAGGATGAGCGCATTCCTTATAAAGAAGTCTTCACGTTCCAACGTGAATCTCGATCCACGATCTCCACTGGTTCTTTTACAAAACGCAACTTGTCGTCAAGTTGTATCTCACCAAAAAGGAATAAATAAATCCTTATCCACCAGTCACTCGTCAAGCTCGACACATGCAAATTTTATGAGTCACACGAAGCTCTTTTGATGACAAGAATAAATGACACGATTTTCGGGTAGGTCGAGTTAAAAAGAATGTTGCAAACTAAAGGATATCCATCGGCCGGATAGCCATGGACACACATCAAAAAGAACTAACAAGAAAAACATTTTCGTCATCGGAGGGTGCTCACACGCGGGTCCCTACTCAAAAGATAATACAAAGACACCATCTCACTTTCTCCAACGCGCATTAAAGTCTCAATAAACATCGTCGTTGAAAGTAAAAAAGATATTACATAATATGTGTTCTACATGATCAGACGTCATCGGATGATGCCGTCTCAAGTTCTCACAACTTAAGATCATTTGACTAGATCACACACCATATAAGTACATAAAAGAAAAGGTCGAACATAAACATCGAGTATAGATCTCCACCATTAATCATCGAGAAAACCTTGAACGAACCCTTGATAATAACCACTTGATCTCCAGAGTCTTTCCACTTGCGGTTTCGGCTTCAACATACTCCTCGAGGTTGTAACAAATTTATTAACTCCATTCATTAAGATATTTGGTCCATAATCATTCCACAAGTACACACATAAATCCGGGTGACACTTATCGTTTCTTCTTATACACTGCTTCCCGAGATTCATTTTAAACTCAGAATAAAATAGTGATCTTCAATACGAGGAACAGAACGAGATAAAAATGAACTCAATAAATGCATAAACGGACAAGATGTGGTAAAATGATTTAAGGTTGACGATCGACGAGGGATCTCGAATCACGTAACCGTAAAACATAATAATTCACAATACTAGAAAAATGAGAGCAAAGAAAGAATTAAATATTAACATTAAAATAACGTTTGTCACAATTATCCGTCCCGGATTTGGTATTACCTTAAAACTCAATTGAAGTACTTTCTTGATAAAGATGATATATTAAAGATAGAAGTTAAATATCTTCAAAATTTATTTGGTTGTCTTAAGAAACTTTGAAAGAGTGACATGAATTCATTAATTAGACTCGTATTGCTGGTTACAATTAGAAAATATAATTTCCAAATTAAATCATTACTAGGAATAAAAATTAAACCGGTAATTTCATTACAATTAAAGTAAAGTATGATAAGTCAATTAATTCAAAAGGCAAAGCATAATTTCATTTTAAACATTAGTTTTAGTTATACAAAATATAATGTATAAATTTGACCTTTTACTTGTAATGGTTATTTCGATAATTGAAAATCATTTGAAAATATAGACAAGTTCCATAAAAAATTTATAATACTTTGTAGAAATACATAAAGGTGTTTATTATTTCAAAATAAATATGGGATATATTCGGTTTCAAAATGTGACAAGATAATAAACGAATACGAATGGAAATAATGGTCAACAGTTAATACGAAATCAACGGTACAAAAGAGGATGAAGCAAATGTCGTATGAATTCATAAAGAGAATAATAAAATAAAGGCGTTGATGGTATGACAATAAGAAATAATAGATTAAACAAGTTGTCAATTTCGTTAGTGCGGTCGATGGTTCACCAACATCAGCTCGTTAACTTAGCAGTGGTCGATACATGATCGGAAATAAGATCCATACAAAAATTTTAATAAAATAAAATTCCTAATAATAACTTGTAATTAAAACAAATCAAATGAACGATGTTAGTGTTTAAAGAGAGAATTCAAAGCACGATTCACAAGAGTGGATTTCAAGAAAAACGAGAGTGACGGACGTCATCCCAGATATACGGAAATCACTCTAGTGATAATTCATTATTCACGTGCGGAGACATTCCAAAGATCTACCCAGTCGCATAAAGAAGATTGGACAAGAAGGAAGGATAAAACATCGAGACTTTCAAGTCTTTTATCAACAGTCAGTAATTAAACGAAAGGTCAAAAGAAATCAGTTATAAGACAAAATGAAGTAACAAGTGAAAAAGCGATCGTCGAGTAAAAACGTATTCGTAAGCGCGTAATTCGTTTAAGAAAAGGTAAGAAAACGTATGCGGATGCATAGAAATTGCGTCACTTGCATAAATTATAAAGGTTTTCAAAACTTCTTTTCACTTTATTTCATTTTATTTATCTTTATCATAAATACAAGTAAAAAGTTGATTATTATCAAGATTTTTAAGGTGACCACTATTCAGTCTAGCATGGCTCCTTCTAAATTAGACATAGGTGATCAGGCCATGTATAATTTAGGAATAGCAATGCAGTGCTCAATTTCGTCGAAAAGTATTACGTTTCTTATGTTTATATATAAACCATGCCATTTGTAAAATGGAATTTAAAAATAGTTTATAAATTTAAAGGATACAAGTAATTTGTGAGATACTCAATAAGCAACTTTTAATGTTACAAAAAGTATTTTATAAGACCAAAGTAAAAACAATTGGTGAAAATAATCGTAAAACAACATCAGATTTATTTATAAGGTGACATTATGACGACGTATGTAGCCAAAGGTTTGCAAAAAGTGGCAAATAGTAGCTCATAAAACAACCAATGAAATGGTTACAAGTTGTTAATGTTTCAAAAGGTTATAAGATTTAGACGAAAACGCCATGAGACACGTGATGAGAATATCGACGAAAAATGTGAAGAGAAAACTTCGAAACTCAACCCAAATCAGTGGAAGGTTAGAAGAAAATAAAAATAAAATAACATCGAATGACAAATGAGTCATATATATAAAAAGAGTAAATCAATCCATATGTGTATTCTATGTAAGATACTCGACACCCCATGCTTTTAAGAAAGTATATTATTCATTTTTAAATTACACCATTAATCCGGTAATTGTTAATACTGTAATGTTTTTATTTTTAAACATTTTCACATGCAACTAGTATTCGTTAGTTGTAAAATAATATTCGTTAGAATTTTACAATCTCAAATGAAAGCAAAACTTCTTAGAATCGTTTAAAACTCATGTTCTGAAAAAAGAATTTTTTTTTTAGATTTAACTTTTAAATATGAGCCGATTAATTGACCCGATAAACGACATCTCCAAGACTCGGAGTCTAAAGCATTTTGATGCAAAACGACGTTTCAGACGACTTTCTAGTTTTACCCGAGACCTGAAAACCAATGTAAAATGACCAAAATACCCCTGTAAGTTCTGTGCAGGTTTGACTATTTTATTTAAAAAAAACGCAGGTTTTACTTTTAAGTTTTGACCTGTTTATACTGCCCCTACAGTTTCTGCATAAAGTGTATTTTTCGACACTTCTTAACGGCTCAAAATATATACATATATACACACATGTCTTGTGGATTTTATAACAACGAAAAATAAATCTCATAATGAGCATCACATGAAAATATAGCATAATGAATGACAGAAAATGTTTTAAGATATCCAATCACGAAATTTAGGAAGCAAAACGGTGAATGACGTTCATAATTTAAGTTTCAAGGTGCAATGTATGCAAATCTCCTTGGTGCAACGATTGTCAAAAACACAAAACATAACAAGAAAAGAATGGAACATTAACATGCTACACTCCGGGAGCGAGAAGGTTAATGAAAAACAAATGATACAATTTTATATAAGTAAAATCGTATTCCAATTCTAGTGCCATAATCTAGACGATGATTTATAAAATAACGATGACGTTACCGAGATATAAGTGAACAATACACTTCGGAGTCGATATATATAAATGTCAACGAATTAAATCTTCGCATGTCGTGTAAAACGATAATAAAAATCAACAAAATATTATGAAAAACCATGGTATTATTCAACACTATTTTAAGAAATGTTTCAAAACGTATGACTCACACGATAGCGGTTAGTCTATTCCAAGGACACATTGAGCTACACAATGGTCTGGAGATTACGTTAAAAGACGTCCAAGCACAAATAGCCGGAAGACGATTTGGATATCTATAACTATCACAAAGGGTTAAACAATGAAAGTAACGCGCGCATATGAAGGTATGTAATGTCATAATATAAAATTTTGCAATAAAAGCAATTTAAATACTTCAAAAATAAATATAGAAAGATCGTGAAATTCATTGTATTTATTTAAGTTAATCATTAATAAATGACAAACTTTTATCGAAAAGTTTAACGACATAAATATATATATCGATAAAGGGATCCTAGATATAAATATATATCCATAAATGGATCATAGCATTTATTTATAAATACTTGCCAATAAGGTATACGTAATAACGTATACTAAAATTGTAATCTCAGAAGTAGCTTGAACCTGAAGTCACGCGAAATCATGTGCACCGACTCTTTGAAATATAAAACCGACAGTTATAGTTTAGGTTTTTAGAAAAAGACCTAGTTCTCTATAACTCATGGCTCTGGTACCAATCTTTAACACCCCCAAATTTACACACAGCGGAATACATCTTTGGGTGCTAAACAATGATACAACAACACATAATTTATAAAGAACGACTCGAAAAGAGACGTTTTAGATTTATCGTTCCTAAAACATTTGTCAGAGTAGCATAGTCCCAAGTAATCGTTACCAAAAGATAAGTTAAAACAACATATAAGTTTGTTTTAAAAATGGAACGATAATTAAATCAAAGAGTTTGAACAACAAAAGCAGTGCACAACTTCATTCCCGTGACCTCCAAGCTTCCACTTCTTGATTACCTGAAATACATGTGAGTAAAACAATTAGCAAAAATGCCGAGTGAATCTATAGGTTTATGTAATCAATTTGAACACAAGCAAAGATTATAAGTTTGTGGCATGCTTATAAGCATCAAATAATAATTTGCATCAACAATGATAATTGTATATAGCATAAATTGCAATAAGCTCATGGAACCGAGCCCTTAGACACTCCCATATCAGTCTAATAAGACGAGAGATTTATTAATTGTCGGTTACCTCCAGATTATTGGTACATTGCCGTATACCTGACTTCTCAATACAATATGTTCAAACAGTGTGGAGGTCGGGCCTAAGCTTCTATGACAAGTCCACAAAAACTGAACCGGGGCGGCTTCCCCCATAGATCTATTAATTGTACTAGTGGTTAACCCATCATAGGTTAATTAACGGTCCATAATTGAGGTTTTAACAAAGGCAATCACTTAATGCAATTTAAAGGCAACCACAGTCCATTCATAAAGGGACAAAGCATACCATAAAAATCTTGTGTTCTAAGTTTATAAAAACATGTATTCCTCCTCGCGGGTTTAAAAATCATTTAATAACTAGTATAAAGTGAGGCTATAGACTCACCTTAGCCAATAGTGGTAATGAGACGATCGCCGACGATAGATGATGCCTTTCAAACACGAGAACCGCAACCTATCAAATGAGGTGCGTTCATTAATAATAGACTCGAGAAATAAACCATACATAAGAATATAAAACTCGACTCATAAAATCACGACAAACTCGAGAGAAAACGATACAAGTGATACTATTACACTCTCCTATATATTCATTTTATTGTTCTATGCCTTTAACAAAAATCTGCCGGAACATACCAAATGTCCATGCCGCTTTCCCATACTTAGACACCTCAACATTTTATGATACTACTCAGAGAACTTGCTTACTATATGTAGGAAGTCCTACCAAGAGCCCATTAAAAGATTTTACTTCTAAAGTTCCCTGCCCGACTCATCTTTGAATCACAAACTCCGGACAGTTTAGCGACCTTGACTTACGAAACCATTTTGACCATTCTAAACAACTCCATTTGTAAAATCGCCACTTGATTCTAAAAATAGACTCAAAATGCTAAACTTGGAGCCTGAGAGCAGCCCTTGAATCATTTTGAAACTCATTTTATAGTCCCCGAGATTCGATCCAAATATCGACAACAATTTTCGGATTGTGTCGACACTCGTCTCCCGGTACACGAAAATCAAACTAGTGTATCTTCCACCTCGTTTGGAGTTGGAAGGCCTACTTTATATCAAATCGAAGCTAACGAAATTCTCTACGACATAATCCCATAATAACAACCTATATTCAGACTTAAGATTTCAGAAAATGACCTCAAACCTACTGCCCAAAATTGACTATTAAAATCTCTTACAAAATCAAGTTTTTGATCAATTCCAACAACTTTTATCATCAACCTAAGCCCCTAATATCATTATAAACCAATCCTAACACTTGCATCATCATCAAAATCAAAAACCCAGAAATTAAAAATCAACTTTTTAACAAAAACATAGCATGAAAATCTTTTGATCATCACTACTAACACATGCATACAACAAATTTGGATCAAACATCACTAACTTTTCTTGAAAAAATTAATATGGTTGCATGTATGAAAATTTTATACCAAATTGTAGCCCTTTGAAAATCTAGGATGGGACTTGTTTTAGTTTTTGGAGATTCAAAGAATAAGATCAAGATTTTTGAGGGTTTATGTGGATGGGGGGTGTATGGCTAAGAAAGGAAAAAGGGGAGGAGGAAGATGAGTTTTATTTTATGAGTTTTAAAATGAGAAAGAGATAGTGGAAAAATTATATATAGTGTGAGGTTAGGGTAGTTTTTGCCAATTTGTGATAGTTTTGGTCCAAAATGTAAATATTAGTTAAAAAGCGGGAAATAACTAAAAGTCAATTTTACAAATATTTACGGGACTCGGTTTCGTAAAAATAATTTTCAAAAAGTTTAAACGCACACGAAAAATAATAATATAACGACTCGATACGTAATTAAAACGATATCGTCGAAAGTATTAAATATCGAAACGATCGATAATAAAATATAAAATTTTAGGCATCCGTCGGTATCGCGATCACTAGTAGTCCTCGTTACTCGTCAAAATATTAAAATATAATATTTAATTTCGGTTTCAACTTAAACCGTTAAACATAATAATATTTAACATTATAAAATATCTTCAAAATAATTGAAAATAGAATTAAATTATGACCTTATTTTTATGGGTTTTACAATATATCTGGTGCATCCACTATCCATTAGCCATGTTGTGCTATTTGGATGTTTATCAAAATGTGAAGTCATGAACAAATACTCATCATAAACCATATTATCCTCGGAAACATGTGCTTGTTGGATTCGTTGTGTGTTCTTATGATCTTTCTTTGCTTTGCAATACTTCTCGAGATGTCCAAACTTGTTGCAAAAGTTGCACTTGAAGTTTGGTTTATCTTTGAACCAACGATTTTCTTCTTCATGATTTATGTTTTGACAAATATTAAATGGAGGAAAAGTATCTTTCTTTGATATGAAGAAGATTTTTGCGAGGTATAACATTTTTTACTTGTAGAAGATACTCGAAAAGTACCTTCTACTTTCTCCTCTGATCGCATAGAGACTCTTTGCTCTTGTGCTTGGAGCTTACTAGTTAGTTCAGAAACTGTAAGTGTATTAAGGTCACAAGACTCTTCTATAGCAAAACATTTCGCCTCAAACTTCGGAGGAACGCTAATCATCATCTTCTACACCACTTTTTAGTCTTTAATAACTTCTCCATGAAGCCTCATTTGATTAACCACGTCCATCTTGTCGAGTAATCTTTCACCAGCTCGTCATTTTCCATTCTTAATAATTCAAACTCTCTTTTAAGAGTTAATAATCTGACAGCTTTTACTCTATCTGTGCCTTCAAAGGTTTCTTCTTGGAGTTTATCCCACACAGCTTTTGGTGTGTCCAAGTTCATTATAGAGAAGAAAATTTGATAAGCAATACCTGAATATAAACATGTTAGTGCCTTTTCCCTTCTTTAGCTACTCAATTTCATAATTTCTTAACTGAGCCACCATCGGGTTTTCTCCGAGTGCCGAAGGACTTTTATAAAATTGTACAACCTTCCATAGACCTTGAGATTTCAAAAATATCTTCATCTTTACTGCCCAAATATGATAATGCGTTCTAGAAAATTTTGGAATCGCGGGAATAGTAGGTGCACTAGATGTCATGTCTAGGCTAATTTTTGTGGCATCTCAAAGGTGATTCACATAAGTAATATAAAAGCCCCTTAAGAAGAGAGCTCTGATACCACTATAAATGTTTTACAGATTCTGCACTTATAGATTAAAGTTGCATATTTGCTGATATAGAATGATAGAGAAAGTAAATTGAAAACTGAAATTGAAGGCTGGAGTGATATATTTCCAGCAATACATTGGCATGTATTTATAGGCATACAAAACTTAGTACATAGGCTTTCCTTTGCTTCTAAGTATTCTTAGTAACTAAGTACTTCATAGCTAAAAGTACTGAAATATCTAGTATCCTACTTAATGTTTAAGTTTTCTTAATAACTAAGGATGATTACTCATGAAGTATCCTTCACGACTAAGATTACATACTTCTTAAGACAATACTAATTAAACAAGCTATCTTAATACTCTAACATTCCTCAATAAGATTGTTGTTGGTTCTCATAAGCTGGGCCTTGAAGTAATTTAGCTTCTTTATGATAATTAACTTTGTAAGCACAATATTTGAGCTTGACTTCTTCGTTCTTCTTAGCTTCTCGAATGACATGATACTTGACATCGATATGCTTTGTTCTTCCATGTTGCACGAGATTTTGTATTGAACTCCTCCTGAAGTGACTCAGCAAATGAGCGTTGATCTTAACATAACACGTCCTTGGTGCTTTCTTAAGACTATAAAAACCCATATAGAATCGATAAACTTTTTCTTCTCGTCCGACTACTGCAAAACCTGCAAAACCTTCAGGATGTTTTACATAAGTCTCCTCATCAAGTTGACACTTCATTGTATCAATCGATTCAGTATATTTGGAGGCATCCATATAGCTTTCGAGTTCCGTAACAGAATTACAAGACTCGTAAATATCAACAATCGGTCTTGTTCTTAATACAAGAGTGCCATTTGTATCTTCAATATCAACTTTAGGAATATCAACTTCACTAATAGGAGGCATATCTCTCACCAATTTAGTGATATTGGTATTCTTAAGTGTTTTGTAAACGAAATGACCAAGTTCCTTGTGGCATTTCATACTAGCATCTTCATTAACACTAAAAGCACTATATTTTGCAACATCAAGCAGCAAGTGATAGCTCACCATTTCAAGGGTAACTATTTTAGAATCGCGAGAATTAGTAATAACACATCGCGAGTCATTCTTAATGTTCACACCATAGCCTGTCTTTATCATTTGTGGCACGCTGAACATATGTCGATCAAGTTCAGGCACATATAAGACTTCAGAAATGTATTTGGTACATTTCTTGGTGTTGATAGCTATAGTACCTCTTCCTTTTGCTCGAGTACACCGTCAATCTCCCAACTTCACTCTTGGGTTGTCCTGGGTGTCGAGGCTAATAAAGAAAGATATTTTCAGACTCATATGTCTTGTGCATCCACTATTCATTTAGCATGTTGTGCTATTTAGATGTTTATCAAGATGTGACGCCATGAACAAATACTCATCATAAACCTTATTCTCCTCGGAAACATGTGCTTGTTGGATTCCTTGTGTGTTATTATGAGCTTTCCTTGCTCGACAATATTTCTCGATATGTCCAAACGTTTTGCAAAGGTTGCACTTGAAGTTTGGTTTATCTTCGAACCAACAATTTTCTTCTTCATGATTTGTGTTTTGACAGATATTACATGGAGGAAAAGTACCTTTCTTTTATTTAAAGAAGATTTTTGAGAGGTAGAACCTTTGTTACTTGTAGAAGATACTCGAAAGCACCTTCAAAATTCTCATATGATCGCATAAAGACTCTTTGCTCTTGTGCTTGGAGCTTACTAGTTAGTTCAGAAACTGTAAGCGTATTAAGGTCACAAGACTCTTCTATAGCGGAAATATTGCCTCAAACTTCGGAGGAACACTAATCATCATCTTCTCCACCACTTTTTGGTCTTTAATAACTTCTCCATGAAGCCTCATTTGATTAACCATGCCCATCTTTCTAGTAATCTTTCACCAGCTCCTCATTTTTAATTCTTAATAATTCAAACTCTCTTTTAAGAGTTAATAGTCTGACAGCTTTTACTCTATCTGTGCCTTCAAAGGTTTCTTCTTAGAGTTTATCCCACACAACTTTTGGTGTATCTAAGTCCATTATAGCGATGAAAATTTGATCAGCAATACCTAAATGTAAACAGGTTAGTGCTTTGTCCTTCTTTAGCAACTCAGCTTCGTAATTTCTTAACTCAGCAACCGTCGGGTTTTCTACGAGTGCCGAAGGACTTTCATCGGATTCTAAAACCTTACATAGACCTTGAGATTTCAAAAATGTCTTCATCTTTACTGGCCAAATATGATAATGCGTTCCAGAAAATTTTGGAATCGTGGGAACAGTAGTTGCCCTAAATGCCATGTCTAGGATGATTTTTTGTTGAATCTCGAAGGTGATTCACTCAAGTAATATAAAAGCCCCTTAAGAAGAGAGCTCTGATACCACTGCAAATGTTTTACAGACACCGCACATATAGATTAAAGTTGCATATTTGCTGACATAGAATGATAGAGAAAGTAAACTGAAAACTGAAATTGAAGGCTGGAGTGATATATTTTGAGCATTACATTGGCTTGTATTTATAGGCATACAAAACTTAGAACATAGGCTTTCCTTTTCTTCTAAGTATTCTTAGTAGCTAAGTACTTCATATCTAAGATTACTAAAATATCTAGTATCCTTAAGAGTTAAGGATATAAATAATGTCTAAGTTTTCTTAATAACTAAGGATGCTTACTCATGAAGTATCCTTCATGACTAAGATTACATAATATCTTCTTAAGAAACTACTAATGAAACAATCAATCTTAAATACTCTAACAATAAGACACGCCAAGAGAACTTAAGAAATAAATTCATTCTTTATGGTTAAATTTTAGCCAGCCAATTAAAGAAGCACCTATAAGAATGGACCAATAACAAGAAAGTAGACACTTGCATATTTACAAGGAATGTTGAGATGAGCTGAGTTGCTTTCATAGATTCTTCTGCATTATACATGTACGATTTGAAAATCTTCACGTTGATTAGATTTTGTGTTATAAGTTTAAGGGGTGCTTGCATATGCATTCACAATAGATGCAACGACTTAAAGTTATAGTTTCAGTATAATGTTTCTACTTTCAGGGTCAAAATAATCAGATTTGAGCAAGTTTGCCACTAGTCATGATATAAACACAGTATTATTAAAATAACTGATAAGTCTAAATTTGATCAGTTTCAAACAGTTAATTTTCTTATTCTAATTCCCCAAAGTTACAATATTCAGTTTTGGAAAACACACCTCTAAGAATCTCATAAGTACAAATCTTTAGCTTCCAACAAGTATTCGTGTAAATAATCATACAAGAAAGTAACAGAAAAACTAGTACTAAAGGGAATGCACAACTCGACTAATAAAGACACAGACCGTCAATAAGAAAGCAATATTACCCTTGCAGAGTGAATCCCAATGAAAAACTCCTTGACATGGCCAAGTTTTAGCAAAATTCCTTCAAGCCTCTGTTCTTCCTCGTGTCTATCTATTTTTTCATAATACTCAGCTTTTCTTTAATCTAAGTTAGCTGTGACTAAACAAGACACATCTACCAACATAAGCTGCCGCAAACATAAATTATCTGCGATTGTTAGTGTCACAATATAAGGAGCATTAATTTCGAGATTTATCCCTGTAAACATCACTGTATCCAGCAATCACAAAATTATTAACACTCTTTGAAGGAATAGCAATCCGCTTATAACCATGTGACACCGGTCGAAATTCAAAGTTTCTAACACTGGACTTCCAGATAATATATTTTGAATCACATCTTTATCAAATTTGGCCCTCAAAATACTCAAACTCTTGAGTTAATTTTAGCAAACGGTGCCACATGGATCTAATATGCATCCTTTCAATGTCAGTTGAATAAAACATGAACTGGTGAAGAAAAACTCATGAAACTCGATCTTCCTTTCCACAGGTTCTAACGATAAATCAAGCTCTTGAACATTACACTTAACAGCATAACGAATCCATTTGTTGATTTTAGATCCAAACCAACAATAGTAACGGGTATGCAGTTGGAATTTATTAAGGTTCAGTTGCCAACACTAATCTAATGTTTTTTCGACAGACGAAAAGAACTCGTTGACGCCTTCTTTTGATATTGTACATACATGGCCCAGTTTCATAAATAGGATATTTGAAACCTGAGGACAAAGATGTTTCCATCGTTTGGAGAGTGTGCCGGTTCTAATGGCTTGTTTTGTGTCAAGTAAACGAGAGATTATATCGATAAGCAAGCAACCTGGTAACAGACTTACTCGATCCATAATTTTGATTTTGTTTAATTTGGAGATGATTTTAGGGTTAATTCGTATGGAATGGAATTCGTCGTTTTACATGGTTATCAAGACTTCCATTGCTTTTTTATGAAAGGTTATGTGCCCAATGATGAAATTAGGTTTTTATTTACACCCTACTAATTTATAGAAATACATTTTAGTTCCTAGAAGAAAATTAGGCTTTTTTGGTTCGCGTAATCCTTAGAATTCTGATGGAGTCGGAATTTAATTCTATTTAATAACATGTTTGGTCGGCAGATTTAAGGAATTTGGAACATGAGTTTCATTCCTTAATGCATTTGGTTGGGCAACGAAATGGAATGAAAAACTATCAAAACCCTATATATGTGCAATATTCCATACCAAAATGGGAGGATACTTTACAATTCCACAGACTTCGTATTATTATAATTATCATTATTGTCGTTGTTGTTATTATTGTTATTATTATTATTTTATTTTTTCTGTAAATATATTTTTATTTTATTTTTATTTTTTTATGCAACATTACTTTATTATTATTACTATTATTATTATTATAAGAAATTATTTTTTTTATTATTATTATTATTATAACCATCACTTTATTAGAATTAAAAAGGAATTTACAACAAATTGGATGGGAGTCGAGATACTTCTGCGCTCCCACCCCTTTAGCAATAGCAAAACCTATTCTATGAAAAATATGTACAGCATCGCGTGCTCCAATGTCTTGAGCTTTAGAAAAAATATCTGAATTCGCTTCAGTAGCGCAACTGCATCATCCTGTAACTCTAGAGAAGAGAAAGAAAAAGGAAGAAACCCATATCCGAGAGCTGCACACTTAGCCATATACTTGCATCATTTACGTTGTGCATCATCAATCACAGCTCGGCCGGGTACAAAGTCATTCATCCCCGTTCGAGTCAAAGGAGAAGAACCAGTCAAATCTACACAAACATCTTTACCTCCATCCCACGAATAAAACAAAATATCTGCCGGACGTAATGCGTTATCGTGTCCTCCAACTAATCCTTTATTATTATTATTATTATTATATTATTATTATTATTGTTATTATTATTATTATTATTATTATTATTATTATCCATCATTTTATTAGAAACAAAAAAGGGATTTACAACAAATTGGATGGGAGTCGAGATACTATCTGCGCTCCCACCCCTTTAGCAATGGCAAAACCTATTCTATGGAAAATATGAACAGCAGCGCGCGCTCCAATGTCTTGAGCCTTAGAAAATCTCTAGATCCGCTTCAGCAACGCAACTGCATCATCCTGTAACTCACCTAAAGAAGAAAAGGAGAAAGGAAGAAACCCATATCCGAGAGCTCCACACTTAGCCAAATACTTGCATCGTTTGCGTTGTGCAACATCAATCACAGCTCGGCCAGGTACAAAGTCATTCATCCCCGTACGAGTCAAAGGAGAAGAACCAGTCAGATCAACACACACATCTATTATTATTATTACTATTATTATTTTATTATTATTTATTTTATTTATATATATAAACTTCACTTCATTAGAAAACTAAGATATTATTATTATTATCATTATTATTATTTTAATTTATTATTTTTTAGTTATAAATCACTTTATTAGAAACTTAAGAGATTTACAAATAATTAGTGGAATGCAGAGATTTATAAAAGAGAATTATTATTATTATTATTTTTAAAATTTTTAATTTTTAATTTTTTAATTTTTTAATTTTTAATTTTTTTATTATAAACATCACTTCATTATAATAATAGGATTTACAAGAAATTAGTGGGAAGCCAAGATATTATCTAGGCTCCCACTCCTTTAGCAATAGAAAAGCCAATCCTAGTAAATATATGAATAGTGGCTCGAGCCCCAATGTCTTGAGCCACAGAGAACCTTCGGACACGCTTTAGTAAAGCCACCGCATCTTCCTCTAATTCCCCAAACGACTAAAAGGATAAAGGGAGGAAACCATACCCAATATCTGCACATTTGGCCTCATATTTAATGCGTTTACGTTGTGCAGCATCAATCACCACACGACCATGCATAAAATCACTCATTCCGGTTTGCGTCAAAGGAGAGGATCCTGTCAAATCCACACAAACATCTAGCCTTCCATCCCATGAATAAAGTAGCATATCTGCTAGACGTAATGGTTTGTTACAACCCCATCCAACCTGATACCCACTTCCTTACCAGTTGATCCCCGAACGATAACAGATGTCAACAAGGGTATCACGCACAACATTATGATGATGTTTAATACCAATAACACCGGCACATTATTATTATTATTATTATTATTATTATTATTATTATTATTATTATTATTTTATTGAAAATCTTTTATTTATTAATCACACAAAATTGGAAGGGAGCCGCGAAACAAGCTGCCCTCCCATCCCCTTTTGAATACAAAAAACAAGTCTAGAAAATAGAAAAAAACCACTCCTAGCATCATTGGAATGACAAATAGATAAGCGCTTGAGACGCGAAAGAGTAACCAAGGCTTCCTCTTCAAGCTCCGCAAAAGTAGAGAAGGCATAAGGGATGAACGAATAACCGTGCTCTGCACAAATAGAAGAATACTTCCTCCTTTTCTTTTGAGCAGCAGCCCGCAAAGCAATCCCAGGGACCCACGAATCCAAACCCGCACCAGCAAACGATGAAACTCCCGTGACATCCAAGCAAGCGTCTTTGACTTGGGACCAATTATGCAACAATAAATCCGTACGACGAAGGTCTCGTCCATCGGCTGAAAGAAATCCCATAGGAGCCTCTTTCTTCACAGAAACACCAACTCTATAACAGATATCAACCAACATATCACGCACCAGATTATTATTATTATTATTATTATTATTATTATTATTATTATTATTATTATTATTATTATTATTATTATTATTTAAAATCACACACTATATTAGAATAATAGGATTTATATAAAATTAGTGAGGCGTCGAGATACTTATTGAGGTCTTACTCCTTTAGCTACACCAAAGCTAATCCTATTAAAAATATGAACAACAACACGTGCCCCATTGTCTTGTGTCATAAAGAACTTTCGAATCCGCCTTAGTAAGGCGCCGCATCCTCCTCTAATTCTCCAAACGAAGAAAATGAGAAAGGGAGAAAACCATACCTAATATCTACACATTTAGCCTCATACTCTACGCGTTTACCACTACTACACAAACAATGTTTTCCTAGAGCAAGATCCATGGGAAATTCAGTGGGAAAGGGCCCTTTCCCACGGATTTTCCATGGAATTATTATGTTGCTAAAAACCCCGTGGGTAAATATTTTCCCACGAATTTTACAGCGAAGCGTTGACTATTTTCCCACGGTTTTTATTAACAAAATTTCATACAAAAGGAGTGGTTTTTGCCACGGATTTCCCACGAATATTTTTCTACGGATTTCCCACAAATATTTTCTCGTGGATTTTCCATGTTTATTTCCCAGAAATTTCCCACAAACATATTCCCACAAAGATATTCCCACAAATTTCCCACAATTTTTTGTAACCATTTTCCATGTGTTCCCACAGATTTTTCACGGTTATTTCTCGCGAAAATGCATACAGTGTGCCGCATCAATCCTTGCACAACCGGGCACAAAATCAGTCAACCCAGTTCAGATCAAAGGTGAGAACCCCGCCAAATTTACACACACATCCTTTGTCCACATTACTCTATTAGAATATTATGATTTACAAAAATTTATCATTAATATCATTATTATTATTATTATTATTATTGCTTTATTAATTATATTTATTAATTACTATTGTCTTTATTATTACTTTATTCATATTATTTATTTTATTATTATTATTATTACAATTATTATTTTTTATTATATCATCACTTTATTAAAATAATGAGATTTTACAAAAAATTAGTGGGAAGCCTAGAAACAATTTGGGCTCCCACTCCTCTAGCAATAGCAAACCCGATCCTATTAAACATATAACGAGCACCACGTGACCCAATATCTTGAGTCATAGAGTATCTTCGGATCCGCTTTAGTAAGTCCACAGCATCCTTCTCAAGTTCCCCGAAAGAAGAGAATGAAAAGGGGAGAAAACCATATCCAATATCTGCACACTTAGCCTCATACTTAACACGTTTACGGTGTGCGGCCTCAACCACCACATGTCCTGGTGCAAAATCATTCATCCCAGTTTGCGTCAAGGGAGATGAACCTGTTAGATCCACACATACATCAAGTCCTCCATTCCAAGAGTAGAGCAACATATCAGCTGGACGTAAGGATTTGTCCCGCCCTCCACCCAGCCCAATATCCACTTCTTTACCAACTGAAATCCCGGATCGAAAACATATGTCGACAAGGGTATCACGCACAATGTTATGCCGGTGTTTGATGCCAACAATACCAACACAATGTTATTATTATTATTATTATTATTTTCTTTATTTTTTTTATAAACCATCACTTTATTAGAAACAAAAATGGATTTACAACAAACTGGATGGGAGTCGAGATACTATCTGCGCTCCCACCCCTTTAGCAATAGCAAACTGTTGGGTCCACTAGATGTGGATCTTGCAGCCTGTCAGGAACGGTGAACGACTTCTGTAATCACAAGTCTATTCACAGAGACACTCTATACACAGTATAAATGCATAATACAAATACTATAAAGAAGAACAGAATAACTATAATGACTTGATCCTTTTCTAAGGATTTCTAATATTAATAATAACTAGAATTATGTTTGATGAAGGTGTGTAAAACCCTTTGATAGTTGTAAAATTAGATACTTGCTTTAGGAAAAACAAGCAACTAAAATATAGGGCAAGTAAGCACGACGATTTAGGAAAACCGTGTGTGAATGACCCTAAAAGTGAGTTCGTTCTCGAGGAGGCTAGTGTGTTGTGTGATGAATTGATTTGATTGTTTGTGATTATATTGAGAAGAAAAGAAAATAGAAATAAGAAAGAAATGACGGTTACGAAGACGGATCGAGCTAAGACGAAAAGGCGTTCACGTAAAACCGTAAAAAACTACAAAATTAAAAATTTTAAACCTAAAAATTAATTAAAATCTAAAAACTATGTCTAAAATAATATAAATAAGAATAAAAATCCAATAAAAATATTTTAAAACCTTTTATTAATTAAATATTCAATTTTAAATGCTAATTAAAGCCCTAAAATTAAATATAATTAATCAAAATGTCCAAAATATTATTTTATTGAAAAATAACTTAATTATATTATCTAAAGACTAAAAAGTATTTTTCCTAATTTTTAAAAACTATTTTTCTATTTTTAAATCACTAAAAACTATTTTTAAAACTAAAATAATTATAAAAAATAATAAAATAAGGCTAAAATTAATTGAACACTTTTAAAAATCCTAATTTACTCTAATAAACAGAAGAAAAATGAAAAAGTTTGAAAAATAATAAATTTACCACTAAAAGACAAAAACAGTTTAAATAAAACCCTAATTAACTTAAATTAATTCTAAAAATTAAATAAAAAGTGAACAGTAAAAAAAAATTATACTAAAACTCTTAAAATGTTTTTCTAAATCTAAGAAAAATGTTTAAACTGAAAAATGAGTATTTTTGGCACTAAATGCCAAAAACAGAAATAATAAAAATATATTAAAAATGCTATAAAACCTAAAAAATAGCAAATGAACAGTAAAATAAAAAATAATTAAACAGAAAAATCCTAAATTAAATAAGAAAAATAATGGAACTAGTTTGAAAGTCTAATTCACAATTTAACCCACAAAAGACAAAATTACAATGTTTCTGAAAGTGACATGTGACAGACTTTTGTCTGTTTGCTTAGCAGTGGAAACAAGTGTGCTAGCAGTGGGAAAGGAGTTCCCACTGGTAGTGTTTAATTTTGTTCAGAAAAGCAATAAGCTTAGGAAAGCTTATTTTGAGTGCTTATTTTGGACAATAAGGCACCCTTATACTCAGTTAAGTATAAGGAGTCAATGTAAACACAAAAACAAGCAGGTTGCAAGCAAAAATCAAGCACAAATAACCAAGAAAGTTTCTGATTAAGCTATACCCCCTTTCTGATGAACAGTAGACTGCTTTTACTTGCACAAACACGAATTTCAATGGCCAATAACTTGAACAGTGATCAACCAAATGACATATAAATGATCACAATCCCTAAGTAAACCTAGAATCTAACATTCACCAAGATTTGATGAACAAATTCACACAAAAACAGTCCCTAAGATGACTTTCTGATTTTTTATGTGCTATTTGTCATTTTTTTAACATGCAATTTTTACTCTAATCCTATCTAAACCAAATGCCACTTACTGATAACACATATCTCATGCATCCTAAGTGTGTCTAGATGACTTTTAAACCAAAATCTCTCAATATTCCTAGCTAAAACTCAAATCCAAACACCCCTTAAAATCTGAACATGAAGTTTTCTCAAATCAAAAGCTATCAAACTTGCACAAATCTGATTGACCTAGCTTCTAACATGCATATTACACTAGCATGAGCATAATCAAACCAATCAAACAGTCACTTAAACACTTTTCACAACTTTCATGCAAATCACAAATAAATGAAAATGAAAACTGAAAAAAAGAAAAGAAAATAGGATGCTACCTAGAGGGACCTACATCCAGGTCCCTCAGTGACTGCTATGTCACCTCCAAACAGGTCCGGACCTGTGCAGATCCTTGGACAAAAATCAAGCTTCAATGAGACCCTGCTAAGAAAAATAGAACAAGCACAAAACAACCAATGTTTCTAATTTTTTTTCAACTTTTAAAACCTTTTTCAAATAACTCAAATGTTTTTCTTTCAAAACACTCAAACCAAACAACTTAAAATCCAGGAAAATCAAACCTCGAAACAAGATTTTACCAAAATCCACCAATTTTAGAAACCTTTTTGAATTTGTTTTTGACAACTCAAAAAAACTTAACAAATCTTTGGAACTCAGCTAGCTTTTACACACATACCAACTTTTACAACTATATAAAAAGGAATTACTTTGCTCTCAAACACCAACTTTTATTAATTTATAAAAAGGGATTACAAAATGTGAAAAGCTAAAACTGGAACAAGGATAAATGAAAGCCCTATTGCTCTTATATAATGAGCTACAGAAGTTACTAGAATGCATAAAACCCTAACAAGTAATCTTCCCAAAGTGCCCTTGGACGAATCTTGAAATTCTTGGTCAAATTGTGCAACATGTGATGGCCAGCTGTTGTTGGATGATTAAGCGTTTATATGGTCTTGGGGACCAAGTAAGTAAATCCTGGACGTTTATCTTGTCTCTTCTTGGGTTTGGGGGAAAAAGACGTTTTCAGGGGTGGTCCTACCTAACACATGGGTTGGTCTTGGTCACGGTTTAGGTGTGGGATGGGGTGAGGTTGGGTTAAATTAACAATCTGGAGATTTTGGTAACAAAACCCTTTTATTAGGGCGAATTGGGTATTTAGGGTTTATGAGATGGGGGTGTTTAGCAGGTAAGGGTTTGATTGGTTTTGGGTTAATTAAGTTTTTAAATTTTGTGTTAAGTGGGAAATCTTGTTGACCATTTGACTAGGTTTATTAATAAACCTGGTTGGGTTGTGGGCTGGGTTTGGACGGGTTGGGTCAGGTAAAGGGTATGGTAAATGGGTGGGTTGAGTGAGGTGTCAGTTTATGAGTGGATGGGCAGGTTTGGTTGTCTGGCAGTAATAGTCCCCCATCTTTCCTTCTTTCTTCATGTTGTAATAAACAGCTCCAATCTTCTTTTCCTTTGTATTTAAGTTTGGGAAGTTTACACTTTTGGCACAACATGTTTTGCAATCTTTGTATAAGGACCATAAATGAAATAAATGCAATCTTCAAGGGCCAAACTTGTACAAACTTGATATTTTAGGGACCTACAAGTAATTTTGAGGATTTACAGGGGTATAAAATGACAAGCCTTTAATAGTTGAGGGACCATTGTTGACAATCTTCAATTCTTCAAGGTCATATTAGGAAATTCCAGATTTGGGTCCGGTTCATTGTGCGGCTTCGTTTCTCGTGTTCGTTTTTGAATGATTCTTGTGATCTTTTGTCATTTTCTCAATATCCGTACCTAAAATACACAAGCAACAAACACAAGCATATATTTGGGTATTTTGATGATATTTAATGCATTTTAAGCCCTATTTGGACGATGAGACTATGTATAAAAGCAGTCTCATCACTCCCCCATACTAAACCATTGTCGTGCCCTCACGCAATGCTAGAATAAAGTATCGTGGCACCTCCAAAATTCATTTTTATTCACTTTATTGGAATGATAAACTAGCTACACTACTACTATTACTACTACTACTTGCGTTTTAGACATAATGTATGATTTTCATCGCAAAATGGGACGTTTAGGTTCATAGAATAAGAACACGTGAATGCTTCGTTAGAAATAATTTCATCGTCCTCGATTTTCACCCTAATTCCATGCCAAGCGTGCAACGAGATCATTGTCATTATAAGTTAGTAATGCTAACACTACTCATATTCCCTAATCACGTACTTATCCTCCCATTATTCCTAAGTTGTATCTCTTATATTTTATTATGTCTTGAATGTTTCACGAGGATACATTGTTTGACTTATGCGATAATAGAGATTTAGGTCTAAAAATAGAGTCCTAACGGTGTAACTAAGACCATCAAATCAATAACCCCTCCTAATAGACAACGATGTCAAAAAATTAAGTTGACAAGAAGAATCGATAAACACGGTTTTATAACGGTTTTGAACATGAGACTTATTACCAAGACTTTTATACGCCCCCTAACGGAAGGGCCTTATTATCTTTGGTTTACCTCCATCTTTTATTCAACTTCGCCATGAAGCTTTTATTATGACTTCGGTCTTGCCTTGCCTTTTATTATCCACCTCATCGGTGGTTTTATTAGCCAAAGACGTATATCCTCACGCTAAAGCGAATTTTGGATCTTTAAAGCTTCGAAGATTAAGGCTTGATTCACTTTCAATTTTGCATATATTTTTCGGCCTTGTGGGGCTTCAAATTGTTTGCTAGATTTAGGTGAGCACTTGAAATCTTATTATTATTGAAGCTTTTGATTATTCGGGTGCCAATACTTCAAAACCGTGACGCTGGCGATACCTTAATGTCTTCCCAATTTAAATACACGGAAGCTACTAGAAAAGACTAGAAACCCAACAATCCTAACTAAACCGCTAAGTCAATATTTATTAAGCAAAAAATATTTACAAGCGAAGGGAGAATAAGCAAACAACGAGAACACATGAGTTTTCGAAAGAATACGAGTACTCTACGTTTAGCAAAGTAACTTATAATTAACTCTATCATTTCTCGTCCTCATTTAAGAGACTTAGCCTAATGTGTAGTTAAGGAATCAGAGCTAAGTGCTCAACACGCACGGTCGAGTTAAAAATTACTCTTATTATCGCCATCGTAAAACCTACATTCGTGTCTTCAAACACTTATAAAACATGAGAAAAAATTTAAAATTTGGCCATTTTTAGCCTTATTTTGCAACAAAACGAGAGACAAAACAAAAATTTTGGAGTGCACGAGGGCGTAAGCAAGGCAAGTATCTATTCACCCCCCCCCCCATACTAAAGTTAAACATTGTCCTCAATGTTTCGAGTCTAGGGGTGCAAAACACCCCCATACTAGAAACGTAGTCGAATGCCTAATCTAGCATGGAAAGGGTGTAACCAATAAATTAATGGTCGTTTATGAAGTGTGCTAAAAACCTAAGGTTAGAACATCAAGGATATATCATTTGGATATTGAGAAAGTCTTCAAAGCAAACGATCGAGTGCTCCCATAAAACGAACACGAGAGGCTCCAATCGTGAAGATAATGATCATCTAAAAACCACAATGCACAAACAACCACGGAACAAAGGTTGGAAGGGCACAAATCCCCTCACATTAACTAATTAGAAAGCAATAATATGTACATGGATAAGCATGGGTCTCCCCCACGAGGCACCTTGTTTTTGATAACCGAGTCAAAAGCTCGACTCGAATCCCCATAAATGTGATCATTTAGGGATTATCTTGGTATGGTCAATTTTTAGTGGGGCTTACATGATAAACAAGGCCCAAAAACAACCGGTATTAAGGACTAAGTCCTTTGATGGTGCAAAATACCGGGATCGAAGATGGCGTTCTCGTTTTCATTGGAAAAACTAATCAACGCCACTTCATCTTGTGCCAACAAAAACTCAAAGAGTTTCAAGAAAAGAGATGAGAAGAAATAGAAGGGTGGGACAATGGGTAAGTCATGAAAACATTGAGCTACTCGAGGTAGACTCGCACCAATCAAATGAAAAGATTTTCCATTTATTGCATCGGTGGAAGACCGAGATTTCCCTTTATAAGCAATTCCAGGATCAAATATCTCGTCCTCGGTGGAGAAAGGGGAGGGAACATAAGGGGTTTCCCCCACACTAGGTCCACACAAAGCATCGTCAAAAGGAGAAGACGAGCTTGTAGTACTCAATACACGTGGTGATGACGGAGTTAGAGTTGTAGAAAAATCTTTTAAATTCAATTCAAAATCTTTTCCTTTTTCATCTTTTAAACTCTCCTTGTGAAAACCCGATTTAATTATGTCAAAAATATTTGGCGTTTCTAAAGCAATGTTAGTCACACTAAAAATTCTCACATTTGAAAACCGTTTTGGTATAGGTGGTGGTAAGTTCTCAAAACGTTTGTCAACAAAGAAAACTTCCCCATCGGGATCAACACATTCATCATCCGAAGAATCATTCACAATTGGAATCGTAGGCTTAACACTCTTAACCTCCACCGGCGGAGGGGACGGAACTTCATTTTTCTCAACAACTTCTAAAACTCTTTTTGAAATCCTTTTGCAAATGTTTTTTATAGGATTGACATTATACAAAGACGTGATAGAATACACATGAGAAAGTGTGGAGTTTTGAGTTGCATTAATGACGAGTTCTTCCTCATTGAAACGAAGAGTGATTTTCCTTGCATGCACATCGATAAGTGCTCTCGAGGTATCCAAAAATGATCGACCTAAAATTAGAGGAACTTTAGGATCGACAGGAATGTCAACAACAATAAAGTCTACGGGATAGTAGAACTTTCCAACTTTCACAAAGACGTCCTCGGCTACTCCACAAGCTAGAATCATAGAATGATCGGCCATCTCGATTGACATTCTTGAAGGAGTGAGATTGGGAATATTGAGCGATTTAAAAATCTCAAGAGGCATCAAATTAATACTAGCACCAAGATCGGCCAAGGCGTAGCATTCTTCCATGTCTTGTATAGCACATGGGATTAAAAAGTTGCCGGGATCACCGACTTTTTGAGGTATGCGGCTAAGAAAAACCGATGAACAACTAGACGATTTTTGCAATTTCTCTTTGTTATTCAACATACTTTTGAAGTTCGCGGCAAATCGAGGCATCATGACTAAGGCGTCGGCAAAACTTATATTAAAATGCAAGTCACGAAACATTTTCATAAAAAGTTCAAATTGATAGTTATTTCGTTCTTGTGCCTTTTCCTTGTCTCGTCTTGAAGGGTAAGGTAAAGGTGGTGTGGGTTGGGGCATAGGCATAGGCATCGTCCTTGGAATCTCGGGTTCCACTATTGGTGTTGGTTCAACCGTAGGTGTGGTTTGAGCGGTACTTCGTGGGCTTTGAATTTGCTCCTTTTCGACCACCACCTCGAGTTCTTTCTCTTTTTCCTTCTCCATAGAAGTACTTGGACGAGAAATGGGTTCTTTAAAAGTTTTACCACTACGAGTAATAATAACCTTCAATATTCCTTTCGGGTTCACGATGGTATCACTAGGAAGACCACCCGAAGAAGAGGGTTTACACATGATAGCTTCAAACATTTTTCCCATACGGTCTTCAAACTTAGATTGCCTAGCATCCGCTTTTAACAATTCTTGCTTAATATCATGTTGACCTTGCTCCATTTTTTGTTGATTTTGTTGGAGTCTTTGAACATTTCCTTCCATTTTATTAGCATGATTTTTAAGTTCATTAGCAAGTTCGTTTTTAAGCTCGTTTTTCAACTCGGATCTTAAGCTAACCATTTCACGTTGCATATTATCAAACATAGCATCGTTTGCCTTAGCATAATTCAAAAACTCTCCTTGAAGATTTTTGGTGTGATCATTTTGAAAACCTTGAGTCGTAGTTTGAAAATCACGGTTTTGGTTTTGGTTCGAAATTTGCCCATTTCCACTTTGATAATTACCCTTGTTGTAATTCCTTTGATTGCCTTGATAATTACTACCTTGATTGTTGTTTCGATAGTTATTAGCATTTTGATTTGGTGGAGCTTGATTTTGGTGGGAACCTTGGCCGTTTTGGTTATAAGTTCCCGTGGCTACATAAGCACTCGAAGTGTTACCATCCGCGGTAATGCACTCGGAAAGATCATGAGCTCCTCCACACGACAAACAACTCTTAGAAACCGCTTTAACCGAAGCGGAATTCGAAGCTTCTTGAGCTTTCCAGTGGGACATAAGGCTAGCAAATCTATCAAAAAACCGATTTTCTTCATTTGCTTCATCATGTAGGGCATTAATGCTACGAGACGATGACGAGCCCAATTTGGCAACACTCGGTGTGTTACGAGGGCTATAAACCTTAGACCTATTCTCAGTTATGACCAAAGCTTCTTCAACCGTTTTACACAAAAAATTACCACCCGCGGCGGCATTTAAATAATCTCTTTCATGATCATTAAGTCCATTGTAAAACGTGTCTATTTGGTGCAAATCGGAAAAACCGTGATGAGGACATTCATGCAACATCTCCTTAAACCTATTCCAAGCCGTTGAAAAACTTTCATTTGATTCTTGTGAAAATTTAGAAATCTCGTTTTTTCAAATGCGTAGTCTTAGAGGGCGGAAAAAATTGGTTCACAAATTTTGAAACGAGATCCTTCCACGTCAATATAGAATTGGGTGGCTCTTTCTCTAACCAAATTTTAGCGGGCCCCGCTAAGGAATACGGAAAAAGCATCATCTTAATCGAGTCATTCGAGACATCCTTAAATTTGCAAGTGGCGGTAAGACGATTGAATTGGCGGATATGGTTGTGTGGATTGTCCTTCTCATCACCACGGAATTTGTTGTTTTGGATCATCGACAACAAACCCATTTTAACCTCAAAATTCTCCGCAAGGATAGCGGGAATCACAATAGCCTCTCCATAACCCTCGGGTGGGTGCTTGAAGTAACTCCATCATAGTTCGATTCGACATGGTTGGTGCTTCTCGTACAATGGGTTCGTCAATAGGAGACTCCTCACTAGAATGATTTGGAGTGGGAGTTTTGTTCTTTCGTCTACGTGCGCGTTTTGCTTGATTACGAGTTAGCATAAACGTCACGTACAACGAGGGGACGAGCAAAGAAGATTCTTTTTGGTGTTTTGTATTTTTTAATTTTTTTGTGGTTTTTGATGGTATTAACTTTTTTGGATCTTGGTGAATGTATTAAGTAGACAAAATCTACAAATCTCCTCCTTAATCAAATCTCTCGATTAAAGAAGCCTCAAGGAATGAAAACGATCACGTGAAGTGAATGCCTTCGATGACTTTAGAACGATGGTGGAACACCAAATCTTTCAAGAGGGTTTAATCAATAGAAACCAAGAAAATATATATGATATGTAATAATACTTTGGGCGGCAAAACCCTCGATTAGCTCTCAAAATCAAATACGCACAAGCAAGCGGAGGAAACGAGGCGGCGCGAAGCACTTAAGAGCCTTTTTCCTTTAGGTCGTGAAATACAACCGCCTTATACCCACCTTATAGTTTGTATTTTTCAAAATCGAGCTTCACGAAAGTATTTATCTATTTTTGCCTTTTTTTCTTTGGTTTGAGATTCGAATACAATGATTGGGTAATGACCTCCCAAGTCAAGGTTGTGATTTTCACGTATTTGGAGTACTTGTGAATTTATTGTTCTACGTATACAATATAGTAATAGTATTCACAAAAAACGAAAAACCGATAATACGTATTAGTAGAGTGCTACTAATACAAATACTAATTATGGTTAGTATAAAAAACAATTGTTCAATCAAAACACAACACGCCTCCTCGGCAGCGGCGCCAAAAATGATAGTTGTAAAATTAGATACTTGCTTTAGGAAAAACAAGCAACTAAAATATAGGGCAAGTAAGCACGACGATTTAGGAAAACCGTGTGTGAATGACCCTAAAAGTGAGTTCGTTCTCGAGGAGGCTAGTGTGTTGTGTGATGAATTGATTTGATTGTTTGTGATTATATTGAGAAGAAAAGAAAATAGAAATAAGAAAGAAATGACGGTTACGAAGACGGATCGAGCTAAGACGAAAAGGCGTTCACGTAAAACCGTAAAAAACTACAAAATTAAAATTTTAAACCTAAAAATTAATTAAAAGCTAAAACTAAGTCTAAAATAATATAAATAAGAATAAAAATCCAATAAAAATATTTTAAAACCTTTTATTAATTAAATATTCAATTTTAAATGCTAATTAAAGCCCTAAAATTAAATATAATTAATCAAAATGTCCAAAATATTATTTTATTGAACAAATAACTTACTTATATTATCTAAAGACTAAAAAGTATTTTTCCTAATTTTTAAAAACTATTTTTCTATTTTTAAATCACTAAAAACTATTTTTAAAACTAAAATAATTATAAAAAATAATAAAATAAGGCTAAAAATAACTGGACACTTTTAAAAATCCTAATTTACTCTAATAAACAGAAGAAAAATGAAAAAGTTTGAAAAATAATAAATTTACCACTAAAAGACAAAAACAGTTTAAATAAAACCCTAATTAACTTAAATTAATTCTAAAAATTAAATAAAAAGTGAACAGTAAAAAATTTTTATACTAAAACTCTTAAAATGTTTTTCTAAATCTAAGAAAAATGTTTAAACTGAAAAATGAGTATTTTTGTCACTAAATGCCAAAAACAGAAATAATAAAAATATATTAAAAATGCTATAAAACCTAAAAAATAGCAAATGAACAGTAAAATAAAATTAAACAGAAAAATCCTAAATTAAATAAGAAAAATATTGGAACTAGTTTGAAAGTCTAATTTACAATTTAACCCACAAAAGACAAAATTACAATGTTTCTGAAAGTGACATGTGACAGACTTTTGTCTGTTTGCTTAGCAGTGGAAACAAGTGTGCTAGCAGTGGGAAAGGAGTTCCCACTAGTAGTGTTAATTTTTGTTCAGAAAAGCAATAAGCTTAGGAAAGCTTATTTTGAGTGCTTATTTTGGACAATAAGGCACCCTTATACTCAGTTGAGTATAAGGAGTCAATGTAAACACAAAAACAAGCAGGTTGCAAGCAAAAATCAAGCACAAATAACCAAGAAAGTTTCTGATTAAGCTATACCCCCTTTCTGATGAACAGTAGACTGCTTTTACTTGCACAAACACGAATTTCAATGGCCAATAACTTGAACAATGATCAACCAAATGACATATAAATGATCACAATCCCTAAGTAAACCTAGAATCTAACATTCACCAAGATTTGATGAACAAATTCACACAAAAACAGTCCCTAAGATGACTTTCTGATTTATGTGCTATTTGTCATTTTTTAACATGCAATTTTTACTCTAATCCTATCTAAACCAAATGCTACTTACTGATAACACATATCTCATGCATCCTAAGTGTGTCTAGATGACTTTTAAACCAAAAGCTCTCAATATTCCTAGCTAAAACTCAAATCCAAACACCCCTTAAAATCTGAACATGAAGTTTTCTCAAATCAAAAGCTATCAAACTTGCACAAATCTGCTTGACCTAGCTTCTAACATGCATATTACACTAGCATGAGCATAATCAAACCAATCAAACAGTCACTTAAACACTTTTCACAACTTTCATACAAATCACAAATAACTGAAAATGAAAACTAAAAAAAAAAAAATAGGATGCTACCTCGAGGGACCTAAATCCAGGTCCCTCAGTGACTGCTATGTCACCTCCAAACAGGTCCGGACATGTGCAGATCCTTGGACAAAAATCAAGCTTCAATGAGACCCTGCTAAGAAAAATAGAACAAGCACAAAACAACCAATGTTTCTAATTTTTTTTCAACTTTTAAAACCTTTTTCAAATAACTCAAATGTTTTTCTTTCAAAACACTCAAACCAAACAACTTAAAATCCAGGAAAATCAAACCTCGAAACAAGATTTTACCAAAATCCACCAATTTTCAGAAACCTTTTTGAAATTGCTTTTGACAACTCAAAAAAACTTAACAAATATTTGGAACTCAGCTAGCTTTTACACACATACCAACTTTTACAACTATATAAAAAGGAATTACTTTGCTCTCAAACACCAACTTTTATTAATTTATAAAAAGGGATTACAAAATGTGAAAAGCTAAAACTGGAACAAGGATAAATGAAAGCCCTATTGCTCTTATATAATGAGCTACAGAAGTTACTAGAATGCATAAAACCCTAACAAGTAATCTTCCCAAAGTGCCCTTGGACGAATCTTGAAATTCTTGGTCAAATTGTGCAACATGTGATGGCCAGCTGTTGTTGGATGATTAAGCGTTTATATGGTCTTGGGGACCAAGTAAGTAAATCATGGACGTTTATCTTGTCTCTTCTTGGGTTTGGGGGAAAAAGACGTTTGCAGGGGTGGTCCTACCCAACACATGGGTTGGTCTTGGTCACGGTTTTGGTGTGGGATGGGGTGAGGTTGGGTTAAATTAACAATCTGGAGATTTTGGTAACAAAACCCTTTTATTAGGGCGAATTGGGTATTTAGGGTTTATGAGATGGGGGTGTTTAGCAGGTAAGGGTTTGATTGGTTTTGGGTTAATTAAGTTTTTAAATTTTGTGTTAAGTGGGAAATCTTGTTGACCATTTGACCAGGTTTATTAGTAAACCTGGTTGGGTTGTGGGCTGGGTTTGGACGGGTTGGGTCGGGTAAAGGGTATGGTAAATGGGTGGGTTGAGTGAGGTGTCAGTTTATGAGTGGATGGGCAGGTTTGGTTGTCTGGCAGTAATAGTCCCCCATCTTTCCTTCTTTCTTCATGTTGTAATAAACAGCTCCAATCTTCTTTTCCTTTGTATTTAAGTTTGGGAAGTTTACACTTTTGGCACAACATGTTTTGCAATCTTTGTATAAGGACCATAAATGAAATAAATGCAATCTTCAAGGGCCAAACTTGTACAAACTTGATATTTTAGGGACCCACAAGTAATTTTGAGGATTTACAGGGGTATAAAATGACAAGCCTTCAATAGTTGAGGGACCATTGTTGACAATCTTCAATTCTTCAAGGTCATATTAGGAAATTCCAGATTTGTGTCCGGATCATTGTGCGGCTTCGTTTCCCGTGTTCGTTTTTGAATGATTCTTGTGATCTTTTGTCATTTTCTCAGTATCCATACCTAAAATACACAAGCAACAAACACAAGCATATATTTGGGTATTTTGATGATATTTAATGCATTTTAAGCCCTATTTGGACGATGAGACTATGTATAAAAGCAGTCTCATCACCCTTCTGCCTAAGGTTCCTTTTATACTACAAGGAAACCCTAATACATCATTAAACAAAACGTGTAAAACTGATATGCACATCCTTTCCTAACATATCTCATGCATATCCTAACAGAATAATAACTAAATAATAAAGTTTGACTTTAACTAAGACCAGGAGCACGACTTGCTCCTACTACTACTATGACCAGGAGGAAATACATACCTCCTAGTCTACCTATTACAAATAACTATTCCAATGGTCCTAACAATCCTCCCCTAAACTTGAATTTGACCTGTTGAGTTCAAGTTTCCTGGTAAAACGTGCAATAAAGCTTGAGGATTGATATAAGGAACATAAGAACCGCTGCAACAAGGAACACTAGAAGCTTCTCCAAAGCTTGAAACAAATCAGCATCGTGTTGAATCTTCACAGCAACATGAGCAGATTTGATGAGCCTTTACCAAGTAGCTGCTCGCTCTTGGGCTAGCCAGTCTTTCTGGTGGAATAAGCATCACCCTGGGAGACTAGAACCCAGCCCAACTCTTAGAACGTGAATCAATGGTGAGTGGGGGTACCCTGAGGATTTTAGGCAAACCATCACAGCCGTCAACGGATTTGATATGTCTTTACCAGAAGCCGTACCCTTCTGGACTCGCCAACTCTTAGCAATGAAGCATCGGTGAGTTGAAAACCCTATAGCTTTAAGCAAGCTATTATAGCTATCAACGGATTTGATAAAATCTTTACCAATAGTCGTACCCCCTTGGATTAGCCACGTTTCAGTCTAGGACCATGGCACGTGAAAACCATCCAGTTTTGAGTAACCTGGCAACCATCAACGGATTTGAGAATCACACCAGGAGCCGTACCCTCAAGGTGAATCAACTCTTTCTTGTCTGTGAGACATGGTGAGTTGAGGACCATTTGTTGTGTGGACCAAGTCCAACACCAGATGAAACACCAAACCAGCACAAGTGTGAAACCTTCAAAAGGAACCCAATGTTTTCGAAAAAGTATAAGCAGAGATTATATTATTCACAAGTGTAAAATCCATGATTTGGTTAAAGTATAAGCAGATATTATATAAAAAGTATTGTTTTTTTAACTATAACAAATGTAAGTCACCAATCACTATACATATTGGTGAAAAGAATTGAAGTAATAACAGATGAACATAAAACACAAAACACAAAAACTTACAAACCAACCCATCACATACCAGACGCAACCACCTTCTCAGCTTGCAACCGAGCTTGTATCCCTTCCACCAGTGTAGTCGCCATAGAAGTCTCATTCCCGGAAGGGGCATTGGAAATCTGCAAGTGACAAGCAAGCATAGCCTCTATCGAAGCAATAGTCAACGGATAGTCCAGATCTGTAAGCATGAACACCATTGCACCAGACTCCAACTCCAAGACATGCATGCCACAGCCAACATATAACTTCCATCTCTTGATAACCCAGGTTGGTTGGTCCTTCTAGACACCCGAAAGTGGAGCATGTGGAGGGGGATCAAGCATCATCTTCAAATCAGCCCACATTGTCAGACCAGGCCAGGAGGGCACCTCACTAGGATGAGTAGGCATACCAGCATCAATAAACTCATACAAAGACATAAGATCCCTACGATCGACCCAAGTCAACACACCTTGCAAACCCGAAGCATGACGAACATAACCATCACTGATGGAAATCTTATGGGTGAAAGTACCAAGAATAGTGGTAGATGGCTTAACCGTCCAAGATGTAATAAACCCCGTACCCATTGGCAATTCTGAGTCACTATCAGATGCTGCATCAATAAGATTTTCGGGAGCACGCTTCTCATAAGGAACAGACTTGCCACGTCTAGCACGTCTAGCCAACTGCTTGCGGATGGAACGACGAGGAGTCGGAACACCAGACGAGGGTTTAACCTTTACCTTCGCAGCATGAATATGACCAGCAGAAGTAGAATCAATACCTTGTCCAACCAAAGGATCAACAGTAGCTGCACCAGAAGAAGGAGTAGGTTGAGAGCCAGTCACGGGTGGTAAGGGTTGTGCCATAGCAGGAGTAGCAGTGGTGGTGGTAGTTGTAGCATAGGTGGTGGTGGTAGTAGGACCCGAAGATGAAACAGGAGGAGCAACCAACTGTGTAGAGGTGGTACCAGCAGTAGAGACATTAACAACATATGGAATACTAGTAGAACCAAGAGGAACATCAGATGAAGAACCATGAGCAACAGCAGGTTGAGAAGTAGGAACCACTCGTGGAGGAGGACGATAGATGAAACACTCCGGAACCGGTGTGCTCTGACGCTTGATCATTCGTTCATATAGAGCCTTAAGCTCGTCAAAAGACAATGCCCGAACCCGTTCCCATGTCCAACCAACAATAAAATGAGCAGCCGACTGATACTTGACATACCTCTGCATTAACTTTTTCTCCTCGGTTCTCGTCAACGGCATGTTCTTACGCTTTTCACGCAGTTGAGCAGCAAGCGATAATTGTTGCTTACGCATTAACACCATAGCTCGAGGAATACAATTCTGCTCATTCACATCAGAACCCAAGAGATCAGTAAAGTGCGAATAATTCGAGGTAAGAATAGTGAGCACCCGCATCCAATCGTTATCGTCCCAATGCATAGCATCATGCTGCAACTATTCACGCCTTTGTTTCTGAAGAGCTTCCTCCTCAGCCCTAGCAGCTTGGTCAATCTCCGCTTGCATTCTTTGTGCAGCCTCCTCACCCAACCTATCCTCTTCAAGTTGTCTACGAGTACGCTTGCGAGGGGGTGAGGGAGCAGCAGTCATAGGGGCTTTCCCCTTAGGATCATGAGATGATCCAGCAGTTGGACCAGCAGTAGTACCAGCAACATCTTTCTTTGGTGTAGGGGTAGCAGCAGTAGGAGGGATGCTTGATGAAGTAGGAGGAATCGGCAAATCATCATATGACTTATCAGCAAACGCAGCCTTCGCCAACAAATTTAAGCCATCCTCCACAAGATCTTCAACCTCCTCATCAGAATCAGATTGAACAACATGCTTCTTCCTCCGCCTCTGCTGTGTCTCCAAAGCTTTAATCCGGCCAGCCATGGGAAGAACAAATTCCCTGGTAAGCTTACGATGTTGATTCAAATTCGCCTCCAAAGAAAGATCCCTTTCATGGTACCTGTGCATGAGATCAAGCAAAGAAGTAAGTGTAGTAGGCTCCTCCGGTTTCCCACCAAGAGGACTTGGGTCTGGGAAGGCTTCATTGGAACCAGAAGCTATAAAGGGGTCATCATTATGAGCACGAGAACCAGAGGGCTTATCAGAAGAGTGAGGGACAGGACTAGGAGGGGGTATCCACAAATGGAGAAGAATGTGGCATCGAAGAGGGGGCAGCCTTGGAAGTGGATGGCCTTTCAACCACCACTTCCTCAACCGGCTCTTCCACAACCACATTAGGTGCACCACCAGCAGGATGCTCCTCCTCCATTGGGTCATCACCGAATGGAAGTTCCTCCTCGGCATGGACAGCCGGAGGAACAACATCAGGAGGACCTTGGGCAAGGCCCAGCATTGCATCAGTAAGGGGCCTCCAATCCCCTCTAAACCCATGAGCCATATTGTAGTAAACTTTAGCAGTAAGCTTGGGGGTCTCATACTCCTCCCTATCACGAGGTAAACACACAAGTATCTGCTGTAAAAACCTAGGATACATTAAAAATTTCTTCCTAGAACCGGTACTAGACAGATTGCTAACCATCCCATCAAACAAATAGCGAGAGAAATTAAACACCCGACCCTGTGCTATGCAGATCAGACCAGTAGCCAAAGGAGTGGGAAAAGCATCCCAACTCCCAGACTTGGGGCTTAAACAATGAATCAAAAAGTGCACTAGAAGCTTCCACTGGGAGGAAAACCTATTCTTTTGGAAGTTAAACTTCCCCCATGGTTATACCCAATAGCAGCCATCCCCTCCAAAACCTCAGCATTGGGGATGGAAACAACACCACCTTCATCTTGAAGATGAAGAGAACTCCTAATAGAAGCTTCAGTAACCACATAAGAACGTCCATCAATAGTAGCATAGAGTTCACGTGGACGACCAAACATAATCACAAGAGTAGCAGTATCCCAAAACTGGCGAATCACACTATCATAAAGAATGGGGCACACAGTAAAAGCATACCTGAGGTTAGAAGCCTCAATAAACTCCATAATGTTTGTGAATTCATCACGTTTAGGACCATCTCCTAGATAAGCGACCTTATTGTTAGCGGGTTGGTAGACCAAAGCAGCCATTGATGTTGATTAGAAGTGATGGAAGTTGATTTGTTAGGGTTTGAGAGAGTAGGAGTGTGTGTGTGTGTGTGTGTGTTATGATTGTGATGAATGAGTCAAGGGGGGTAATTGACCATAAATAATGGTCTAGAAACTATTCATTGACCCCTAATAATGTGGGTTGCCCTTTCAAATTAGGCAGTTAATGCAAAGTAGCCACTTGCCCCTTATAACAATATTTGCAAATCCCAATTTACCAAAGTTATATAAGAGGATATATTCCAGAATTTGCTTGCGTTGACTAAAAGTCAAAACGCATAATGGTCAACACTAGAAGCATAATGTGGTCAACAGAAGTCAACGAAGTGAGCAGTGACCCAAACCAAGACTAGAAGCCAACCATCACTTGTCAAAGTAGGATTTTTATCCACTAGAAGCCAGCCATAAATGACTAGAAGCTAATCATTAATGAAGACAACCACCAGAAGTGAGCAAAATCCTCCACTAGAAGTAACACACACCACAAGAACCCATTCAGTCTGTTGTTAAAATCTACCAATATGTTAATTTGTGCAAGTAAATATGTACACTAAGCCTCCCCTTAGGCTTAGCCTCCCCTCAATCCTAGGTCTCAAGGATTGACCATCCCAATGTGAACCACCAAGTGGTTGAACCGAGGACCATCAAAGGCTTTCGTCAACAGATCAGCAACATTATCATCCGTATGAACCTTAAGAACCTGTATCAACTTCTTCTCATTGGCATCCTGGATAAAATGGTGCCGAATTTCAATATGTTTTGTACGTTGATGAAACACAGGATTCTTCACAATGTATATAGTGATTTGGTTGTCAATGAAAATTTTGGTGTTCATAAAATAGAACCCATAATCCAGCATCTGATTTTGGATCCACAAAACTTGTCCACAACAACTAGCAGCAGCTACGTATTCAGCTTCTGTTGAAGAAGTAGCTACTATCGTCTGTTTCTTGCATTGCCATGAAATAAGTCTTCGACCCAAAAACTGACAACCACCAGTAGTAGATTTTCTGTCATTATTAGCACCTGCATAGTCACTATCACTATATGCTTCAAGAACAAAAGGTGATTCTCTAGGATACCACAAGCCTAGCTTGGGTTGAGCCTTGATGTACTTGAAAATCTTCTTAACTGCATTCATGTTAGAAACCGTTGGAGCCACCTGATGTCTAGAACAAGCACTTACTACAAACATAATATCCGGACGTGATGCAGTCAAATACATGAGTGAGCCAATCATGGACCTGTACATATGAACATTTACCAGAGGATCTGGCTCATTCTTGAGTTTGACTTTAGCAACTTCATAAGGTGTTGTTGCTGGTCTAAGAGGATCCATATCAAACTTCTGAAGGATCTCATGAACATACTTATCTTGACTTATGAAGATTTTATCCGACTGTTGCTTGACTTGAAGACCAAGAAAAAATGTAAGCTCTCCCATAGCACTCATCTGAAATTCGCCCTTCATCAGTTGTTCAAACTCATCACACCATTCCTTTTTGGTAGAACCAAAAATAATATCGTCCACATACACCTGAACAAGGATAATGTCCTTGGTATTCCTCTTAAGAAATAGTGTTTTGTCAATTGTGCCTCTTCTATAGCCATGTTTCAACAAGAAAGTTGAGAGACGCTCATACCAAGCTCTAGGAGCCTGATGAAGTCCATAAAGAGCTTTGACCACCTTGTAAACTTTCTTGGGATGAAGTGGATCTACAAAGCCCTTAGGTTGAGTGACATAAACTTCCTCGTCAATCTTGCCATAGAGAAATGCACTCTTGACATCCATTTGAAAAACTGTAAAGCCCATATAAGAAGCAAAAGCCAAAAACAGACGAATGGCTTCAATCCTAGCAACATGAGCAAAAACTTCAGTGTAGTCAATGCCTTCAAGTTGTGTATGACCCTGTGCAACCAACCTCGCCTTATTTCTCACCATAATACCCCGTGCATCTTTCTTGTTTTTGAGAATCCATTTGGTACCAATTGCTGTCTTTCCATCCGGCAAGTCAACTAGGATCTAAACATTCTGAAACAAGAATTGCTGCATTTCCTCCTGCATAGCCTCCACCTAACTTTGATCCTCAAGAGCATGAGAGACTGATCTAGGTTCCACCTGTGAAAGAAAACAAGCAAACAAACAATGTTGAAAGTCCGTATGATTATTACGCTTTTGATCCTAAATATAGCTCACAAGAGCATGATGATCAGACGTGGCCTTCTTATGCATTCTGCGAGTCTTGACAGTAGAACCAGGATCTCCAATGATTTGAGTAGTAGGATGATCTTTGTGTGACTGCAACACTGGATTAGAAGCTACTTCCACTTCTGGTGCCAAGTTATTAAGATCCCCAACAAAGTCATCATCATATGAAGGAGAGTTGAAAATGCCATCTATTGGTTGCTTATGAATATCATCCAGCTTGGTAGAAGACTTCTTTCGATAGTTCCCCAGGTCAGAAGGACTTGAGAATCTAGTATGGGAAGTAGAATCACTAGCCGGACTACCAATAGGTGTTGAACTAGCAATAGGAGTAACAATTGGAGTACTAGGAGCAGCTTTGTCAGCAGACGTATTCAAGGGAAACTCAAAGCCACCTTGAGCAGCTGCTGTAGTAGCTTCTTGTTGTTGTTTGAGTAATGTGTCAATAGCTACTTGTGAATCCAATACATCCAATGGAGTTGCATCATTAGAAGGAGTAGGAGAGACTGTGGTGGAATAGGATGGAACAACAAAAATATCATCCTCGTCATCTGAGTCGGAAAGACTAGAATGAGCACCTGTACTAGAAGTTGCAAACACTTGTGGACCTGCATCATGGTTAGTTTTGAAACGAAAATATCCTAATGAATCACTAAGATAATCAAGATCAAAATACCATTCAGGACCCTTGCCTTGGATGTTTGACTTCTCCTCAAAATACCTGAGATTTATAGTTTCAATTACTCGCTTGGCTTGGAGATTGTATAAACGATAAGCCCGAGAGTGAGTTGAATATCCCACAATGTATCCTTCATCTGCCTTGCCATCAAATTTCCCCAAATAGTCACTAGTATTCAGAATGGTGACAGGACACCCAAATGGCTTCAATGAGCAATATTTGGTACTTTGGCTGTTAGTAGCTCATAGGGAGTCTTCTTGTGAGGATTTGTAATAGAAACTCTATTCAAAACATAACTTGCAGTATTAACAGCTTCTGTCCAGAACATGGTTGGAAGCTTGGAATCGGCAAGCATTGTTCTGGCAGCTTCTATTAGAGTCCTGTTCTTTCTTTCTGCCATGCCATTCTGTTGAGGAGTTCTTGTTGCACTATAATCTCTTTTGATGCCTTTAGAATTACAAAGTGCTATGAGGTCTGCATTTTTGAATTCGGTTCCATTATCACATCGAATACCTTTAACCTTCTTGGACAACTGATTCTCTATAAGGGTAATAAAATCTTTAAGAATTGAGTAGGTCTCACTCTTGGCAGCCATGAAGAAAACCCATGTAAACCTACTATACCCATCAGTTACCACCATACATAATTGTTTGTGTTTAATGCTCCTAATAGAGGTAGGACCAAATAAATCCATGTGTAGTAGCTGCAATGGTTCAGTTATAAGGCTGAGAGCAGTAATGGCCTTAAAGGATGCTTTATGTTGTTTGCCTTTGCTGCAGGCATGACAATTAATATCATTTCTGAATGACTTGGGAGGTAAACCAAAGACCAGATTCAGATTCGCTAGTTTGTGAATGGTCTTGAAGTTCACATGTCCCATCATGCGGTGCCATTGAGTGGCTTCATCTTCTGAGGCTTTAGCAACCAAACATGCTAGTTGACCAGTAGGGTTGACTTCATTCAGCTTGATACTATAGAGGTTGTGTCTCTTAGGGATTCTGAGTAGAACCTGTGAGTCATCCGGAAGTTTAAAGTCTTTGGATAACACTAGTGCATGAGTATCCGTAAAGAGGACAAACTGCTTCTTGTCACAAATCTGAGAGACATATATCAAGTTGAAGTGTTGAAGTGCTTCCACATAGTAGACCTGCTCAAAATTAAGATTAGGCGTATGAATCGTTCCTTTGCCAGTGATCCTGCCTTCCCCTCCTCCAAAATAGACCTTTCCGCCTTAAAATGGTACAAAGTTAGATAAAAGACTTTTATTTCCTGTCATGCTCCTAGAGCATCCACTGTCAACAATTCCTAGAGTAGGATCTTGGTATGGAGTAACCTACAACAACAAGATAATAAAGATGCAAAAGTTAGTGTCTTAAGGGGACCCAAACCTTTTCAGGTTTGAGCCTGCCTTGTGGATCTTTAGAGGATATCCAAGAAGATTGATGAGATCCACCGTTGTTCTTTAGTTGCCAATTCATCATAGTGGAGTTATTGTTTGACCAAGAACAACCTGCTGAGGGCTTAACAGCAGTTCCCAGATTTCCCAATCCAAAATACATGTGGTAAAAATTATATGCATAATTTGGATTAAAATTCTGAAAATAGTTACTAATTGGTCTATTTAATATTAATCCAATGTTTCTCCAATGATCAGAAGTTAATGGAGAGGTCCTTCTAGAAGAATAAAAAGATTGAGCACTTGGGTTTAGTCTTCGAGATGAATATGGAACAACTCCTGGTGGACCAGGAGTGGGAAATGCTTGATGTACAGAAGAATGTTTGTCATAAAAATCACAATCTTTAATCAAATGAAATGCACTCCCACAGACAAAACATGTTTTAAACGACCTTTTATTAGAATGACATTGTTTCATACTGCTAACTTTATTACACAAATTCTAGGAGAACCATTCTTCCTAGGACTCAATAAACCAGGACTAGACATTGTTGAAGTAAAAACAACTCTCTCTTCACACTTCCTAGCACTAGTAGCAGCATGGTCATTCGACTTGGAACTTGTAGGTCTCGACTCTACACTTGAACCACATGATGCAGAGTCACTGGCTTTGTCACTGAAAGTACACGAGAAAAGTCATTAGAATTAGTAGAACTTTTTGGGGACTCATGCATCTGTGATCCATCCAAGTCATTATGCCCAGAAGTGGGCATGAAAGTTCCTGTAAGAGGAGGAGGGACAGCGTGCATTTCTGTTGCTGGTTTAAACCTATTGTAGCTAGGTGTTCCCTCTTCCTCCTTGTCAAGATCAAAGACACTTGAAAAAGATAAATCAAACACATCTTCTGAATCAATATACTTGTTAAATCCTAACCCTCTTTTAGTCCTACCAGACATGCTACTATCAATTAATTTTGAAAGATTCTTAGGTGCCTTTTGCCATTTTTCAAATCTCAGAAGTGTAGCATCTAATTTTTCCTTCATTTCTTGTTTTTCTTTGATACTGTCATCTTTTACCTTTTTGGTGTATTTAAGCATATTTGTTGTGTTTTCTAAATCAATGTTCAGTATCCTAATTGTATCCTCATACTCACGTTGAGTATCTTGAAGCCACCTCTTTTGTTGTTCCAATTTTTTTAAAGAAGTCTTATAAGCTTGAACCTCTAAAAAATATTTATCATTCTGATCATTTAAGTCATTATATTGGGACAACAATTCTGAATATTTATCATGACAACCAAGAGGACAATGTTGTACCTGAGGTGAGACGCCCATAAGAGCAAACTCTTCTGCTTCCTCTGCATCAGATAGATTCCCAGCAATCATTGCAAACACATCAGTAGACGGCTCAGCTATTTCTAGTGTAGCATTTTGATGATCATTCCAGTTGACCATAGAGTCAACAGACACCAATGCCTTCTTGTCATCCTTCACCTCCTGAATCTTAAAAGCTGAATATATGCTCTTCTCCTGGTCATTCTTGTTAGGGCATTCCCTTGCAAAGTGACCTTGTTGCTGGCAGTTATAGCATCTAACCTTGCTTCTGCCAAACCTTGTTGGCTCTCTTGGGTTGTAATTAAATTTTCGACCGGCTTTCTTCTCAAACTTGTGAACCCTAAGAGTGAGCATGGTCATCTGCCATTTGAGATCCATTTCATCCGGGTCAAGTTTATCAACCATGCTACCAGACTTGGCTGTTGGTTCAGGAGTAGAAGTATGCTGAAAAGTATGTTGAGAAGACACAGTATTGCTTGGGCTACTAGCATAAGACGTGGGACTAGATCCCATAGAACTCACAAAGGCAGAGTTAGTAGGAGTGGGAAAAGAATCACTTGAATATCCCCTCACATGAGGCTCAAAGGTTTTGAGCTTATGAAATAAATCATCAAAATTAAGATAGTCAAGCCCACCTTTTGCTTTGAGAGAGATTACCACCTGATTCCATGAGTAGGGTAAGGCTCTAAGAAATCTTGCATTGATATCACCATCGTCAGGTTTCGACCGAAGTTGATTCAACTGGCTCAATATCTTTTGGAACCTGTCATACCCTTGATGGATACCTTCAGTTTCTGAGATCTTGAATTCTGTGAATTCATCTCTCAGCATGGATCTTTGCATTTTCTTTGACTCCTAATTCCCACCAAACCTTGCTTTTATTCCATTCCAGGTCTCTCTAGCATCATCCAAATGATAGAAGTCACCCAATTGATCATCAAGAAGGAACTGAAGCAAAATAGTTTTTGTTTTGATCTCCTTCTGAAGAGCTGTGATTTCTTCATGAGTTTTAGGGTCAAGAAGAGTAATATTACCATTCTTGTCTCTTCCAGTCAACTTCCTGCTGTTCCCATTCAGAATGATCTTCCAAAGGTCTTGATCAGTGTTGGTGATCCACCATTCCTTTTTCATTGCCCAGCTATCATACTCGTCCTTTTTCAGAAGAGGAAACTTACCATTGGTGTTGGAAACAGTAGCAATAATTTACTGAGCTTGCTGAGTTCTAGGAGTACTATCTTCTCCTGTTTGAGTAGAACTTGAGGCAGACATGATTAAACAAAAACGTTAGTAATGAGAAAAATTGATTCTTCATGTACAGAGACTCTCCCAGGCTCTGATACCACTTGTTGGGTCCACTAGATGTGGATCTTGTAGCCTGTCAGGAACGATGAACGACTTCTGTAATCACAAGTCTATTCACAGAGAGACTCTATACACAGTATAAATGCAGAATACAAATACTATAAAGAAGAACAGAATAACTATAATGACTTGATCCTTTTCTAAGGATTTCTAATATTAATAATAACTAGAATTATGTTTGATGAAGGTGTGTAAAACCCTTCTGCCTAAGGTTCCTTTTATACTACAAGGAAACCCTAATACATCATTAAACAAAACGTGTAAAACTGATATGCATATCCTTTCCTAACATATCTCATGCATATCCTAACAGAATAATAACTAAATAATAAAGTTTGACTTTAACTAAGACCAGGAGCACGACTTGCTCCTACTACTACTATGACCATGAGGAACTACATACCTCCTAGTCTACCTATTACAAATAACTATTCCAATGGTCCTAACACAAACTCTATTATATGGAAATATGAACAGCAGCACGCGCTCCAATATCATGAGCCACAGAAAATCTCTGGATACGCTTCAGCAGCGCAACTGCATCTTCCTGTAACTCACCTAGAGAAGAAAAAGAGAAAGGAAGAAACCCATATCCGAGAGCTGCACACTTAGCCAAATACTTGCATCGTTTACGTTATTATTATTATTATTATTATTATTATTATTATTATTATTATTATTATTATTATTATTATTATTATTACTAGTATTATACCATCACTTTATTAGAAACAAAAGGGATTTACAACAAATTGGATGGAAGTCGAGATACTATCTGCGCTCCCACTCTTATAGCAATGGTAAAACCTATTCTATGGAAAATATGTACAGCAGCGCGCGCTCCAATGTCTTGAGCCTTAGAAAATCTCTGGATCCGCTTCAACAACGCAACTGCATCTGGTTATTTTTTAATTATTATTATTTTTTAATTATTATTAAGTTATTAATTACTAGTATTATAATTTTAATTATTATTATTTATTAATTATTATTAAGTTATTTTTTAACATAACAAGTAATGAAGCCCGCGCTTCGCTGCGGGTTGTTGATTTTTTTTGTTGCTAGCAAGCGATAACCTAACCTTGAAAATCCACACATACAACATATATCTCAAAGCCACAGTTTGACGCAATTGCAAATGGTTTGATGGTCCAAGGGGGCTTGATAATCAAAGTTTAATAATATGCATGTCTTCTAAGAAAAAATTTCCCATAACTTTTATTCTATATTATATTAATGTTTTCCAAGAGGGCTTGATAATCACAAAAACTATGTTTCCGTATGTAGGAAGAAAAAATTTTAATAACCAAAACTTGATAAACAAATTTAAAACCAATCAAACGCATGAAGTGATAGTTGTACCATGATTTACTTCAAATGTTCTTAACCTATGGTATATGTAGTATAAACATTTGGAAGGTAGCGAGCGTTGGCAAAACCGCAAAAGCAAAGGAAAACATATAAGGGTCTACATATCTCTGGCTTCTTCTCATGTTCAGTTGTATCCCAGCATCTTTATGAGCGGTTTAACGCCTACATTTTCCGCCAAACTGTTGGGCCTGAGGGGCTCCTACATCTCTCACCTGAACTTTTAGCCGTTTCGAAGACTCCAGGACGTTCGTTTATTAGCAGAAATTTCGAAGACTTCAGGACATTCGTCTATTAGCAGAAATTCTCCATACGATAGTCCATGAAAACATTGTCAATCAATGTTAGTTATTATCTACACTATAACACTAAAGATCTGGAAAGGGATTACAATGAAAATAAGTATCACACATACCTAGACGAAATGCTTGCTTACATGATCCGACATGCAATAATCCAGTAAGCAAGAACCGATTAAACACTATTGCAGATTGGGTTGTTGAGGCTCCGCTTATTTGGTATTCGAGAAAAGTGGGCACATTCGCCATGGCTGCAAAATTAGTAGCTTTCCCCACCAAAACGGAGTGTTCCCAGCTTTAGTGAAACCTATAAGTACTCATAACGGCCTCGAATGCTCTTATGTCAGAATCGTTGGTATTAATGATACTCATCACAACCTAGTAAGTTTAAAAGTATGATAATATGGACCAAAAAACTCACAAAACAACAGCTCGAATCCAGTGGGACGTGTTCAAGTATGGTAACCCATAACCGACTTAAACCAAACAAACAGTTTCTCGAAAGCAGATCTCAAAACAATATTTGCCAAATGAGGTTGGGTGTCATTTATGCTTTCGTGGAGGTTGCTAAGGCCTGAGGCGAGCTCTGCACGCACTTAACCATCCTTCCACTTTCATCTGACCCATTCATGGACTTCAATAAACCGCTAATACATAATGTTCCTAGCATGTTGGAAATGGAACCACATATTTTAGTTTGTATGACACAACCACTTTTGACACGCCCATCTAAACACCCCCTTAATATGAAAATCTAAAAACCAACACAATGATTGAATTAAAAAAGCAGAATACTTTATTTATGAGAAATGACCCAAACATTTTTCATAAACATCCTATTTATGCACTTACACAATAGCAATCTTCTTGTTTGAACATGCAAAATTAAATGCTCAATTTTAACGTTCAAGAAGCCAGCATCCTGAGAGAGTTTACGATTTCATATACCCTTTCAAACTAAATAGTAATCGGAGCTTATCTTACCTGACCTAACGTTCGTCGGGTTTAACCATATCACCAAAATATTCTCGGTACATATCCTGCATCTATGCATATACACATATTGTCGACTCTTAATTGTCAATCAGCAATTATAAAAGGTATGGTATTACTTTACAACCCTGTACGAAAGAGAATGATTGGGAAACTAATGAAAAAATATGGAGTGAATATATGAAAACCAAGCGACATGTCTAAATTACTAACGAATCATCGTGTATAAACTAGCAAGCACGAAAATTTCTTGCAAGGTTTGGTTAAGCTTATATATAAGTCTATGAGCTTTTTTTATTCGGCTTATATTTCATGATGCTATTCCTATTCTAAACTAATACTTAAGCTGTTTATGAACGATACGACCATAAGCCAAAAAAAAATTAAGAGTATGTTTGTTTAAACTTGAGAAACACAATTAGAAATTAAATAGAAAGAAGGAAAAAAAATTAAAAAAAGTAATCGAGGATTAACTGGTTTCTTATCATATACTGCTATAAATGAATAAACCATACTACATTAATCAACTTTATGTATTAAAACTCTCCATATAAACATCTCATCATATCAAGTTAACATAATTAAGAAAGAGTTAAGAAAGAGGGCTTTATTACCTGATATTGAGGATGACAACTCGATAAAGAGGAAAAAAATTTAGTCAAGAAAACAACAATGTATATGTTCAAACCTGGTGTTCCCTCCTGAAAATCAAAGAATCCCAGAATACCAAAATCAAAATTTTCACACCCGTTATCTCTAATTCAAATTAATCATATTACCAAATAAAATTAATTCCATCAACAAAGCTATTATAACTATATTAAATTAAAAAATTAGAAATACAACATGAGTAAAAATACACCTTATGGTAGGAGGAATACCTTCTTGTTTGAACTCGGATGCAAAACTTTGTTCTTGTTTGTTTGATAGACAGTGGTATACACCTAAAGTAACCACAAACACCTAATTTGTTTATATAGATGAGAAAAGCCCTATAAAAAAAGTTAGAATTACGAAGTGGTGACCACCTTTATTGCTGTTCTTGTATGGGCCTTCTTTAAATCTCCAAATCAACTGATTTTGTAGATTAAATTTATCTTTTTTGATTTTGTTGCATGTGTTGGTAAGATTTTTAGTTTGAATAGTTTCATTGATAGATTTAGAAGATGGGAGGATAGTGGTGACGGCGGTGGTTTTTTTTTTGACGAAGATAACAGAGATGTTGGATTTTTTATTTTTTTTTAACCGCTAGGAAACCGTCAAAAACATATGTGAGGGGCGGTTTTTTTTTTTAATTTCGCAAATTCCCATCTATTATTATAGTTATAATATAATATAATATTTTATTTTTTCCTATTTCGTTTTTTTCAACCAAACACGCGTTAATTTTTGCAAATTTTAATTTTTTCAGATTCCAAATCTTAAAGGATTTCAATTTATAAATATTCCATTCCTTAATGTTCTAATTCTTTACATAATTCTAATTCCGTTAAAAACATTACGCAAACCAAACGAGCCTTTAGACTTATCGATCTTTTCGTAACAGTTTATAAAGTTTCTTGCGTTGATGTATCATAATCTTTCTAAACCTTAACTCGCTAAAAATTATAGTGCCATATATTAATTAACTGAAATATCACCAATGTTTAAACCGCAAACTTTGTGAAATCTCAATTTCTCAATCTCTTTTTGACATTTATTCTTAAATATTTGGAATTAAAAGTTCTTTTTTGTCTCTAGATTAATATTACACTCTCATGTCGTGAACTAAATGCTAATCGTTCGGTAAATAGAAACCACGATTAGTGGCGGATCTAGAAATTCAAGTTAAAGTATGCACTTAAAAAAAAAATTAAAAAATACAAGTTAAATTTTTTTCCGCGTCGGGTTTATTCCAAGATTAAATGGTTGTTTAAATTCAAGTATTTTAATTAAAATTTGATTTGATATTAACTAATCTATCTATATCTATACTACATTATAAAGGGTGTATCCCTTTGGTTGAAAGTTGAATATGTTGAATGGTTGAAAAATATGGGTCCCACTAATCTATATCTATACTATATTATAAAGGGTGTATCCCTTTGTTTGAAAGTTGAAAATGTTGAATGGTTGAAAAATATGGGTCCCACTAATCTATATCTATACTACATTATAAAGGGTGTATCCTTTTGGTTGAAAGTTGAAAATGTTGAATGGTTGAAAAATATGGGTCACACTAATCTATATCTATACTACATTATAAAGGGTGTATCCCTTTGGTTGAAAGTTGAAAATGTTGAATGGTTGAAAAATGTGGGTCCCACTAATCTATATCTATACTACATTATAAAGGGTGTATCCTTTGGTTGAAAGTTGAAAATGTTGAATGCTGGAAAAATGTGGGTCCCACTAATGTATATTTATATTACATTATAAAGGGTGTATCCCTTTTGTTGAAAGTTGAAAATGTTGAATGCTTGAAAAATGTGGGTCCCACTAAAAACTACTACATGCAAATCTTATTCATTAAAAAAGATATAAACTTTGGTTAATTAAACAATTGGCACCCTTTCATCCAATTGAAACATACTTATAAGATATTTTGAATTATAACATGTTACAACGCTTTGCAATAAAAGTTTAATCTTTTGACGTTATATTTTGAACGTCACCGAAACACTTACCACAATATCGCATCGTGTTAATTATCTGTTGCTAGACAATTTCCGCCGCTATGCGCGGGTACTCGTCTAGTACCCTATAAAGGGTGTATCCCATTTGTTGAAAGTTGAAAAGTTGAAAAGTTGAAAATTTTCAACCAAACTTCTCATGAAAGGAACCAAATAGCTGTAGAATAATTGTTGAAAGTTTCAACATTCATAATTAAGGAAATGTAACATTCGGTTACAAATGAATCACAAATGTTGTACATGGTTTTTAAATTTCAAAATAGGAAATGATTTAAGCAAAAGTTGAAACTGTCAAGCCTCAAATCACATATAAACACACACGGTTCAACACACACAGACGATCATTCTTTTCTCTTTCTCCCATTCTAGCATACACACACCTCCAAAGGTTGTCTTCGACCACCGTCGCCTCCATAGACCACGACACTACTGGATATTACCTAACCCGGTGGTGTTTGAGTCTATCTTTTTATTGTGTGTTGACCTTATCTACGGGTACTTTGTATGCGATTGTGGGACCCCACATATTGTGGTGGCTTGTACTTCTGAAATGTAATTTCAGGTCAATGAGGTTTGTATTATTTTCATGCTTTTAAATAAATACCGTATTATAATGAGTATGTAAACATTGTAGATTTGATTATAAACATGACCGAAAATGTATATTTGCATGATACTAACAACAAAAAAACTTTAGAATGTGCGGGGTCAATTAAACCTTTTGAAAAGGGAAGGCTTTTCATGGTTTGAATATTTGTGGTGGTGGGTTTGAACCCCATGGATTAATCGAAAAAAGGTCGGAAACCATGTTCACAAAAAGGTTAAAACTGTGTTTTCTATAACCCTTGTCATCTGATGGCTGTCAGATATGCTACAAAATTTGGGCTTATAAAAATATCATATTATAAGCTCAAAGTTATAAGCTTATACAAACATTTGGTTGAGCTCATTTTGCTAAACAATATAAGAAGCTTATACACTTTATATGCATATCATTTGTAGGGCTGGGGAAGGCCTTTGTGAAAACACGTCATGGATTTGATCCCAACCCCTAGCACAAACTTCCTCGTTTACAGTGTTTTTGCTGAACATGGTTTTGTTTCTAATTGTGTATACTTGTCATAATTATCAAGTACCAACTCTCTGATGTTTTCTCCCAATAGCTAAGAGAGAACACTCTGTCCATGGTGACACAATCACCTTCGTTGATTGAACCAATGTATCAAGTAACTGATGCGTTGAGTGCAAAAGAGTTTATGAGGCATCAAGATATGAATGGCAATATTTCAGTTGCATGTTGCATACGTGAGATCATAAGAACTACTAGAGCTCATGCCCCTTACAGTAAGGAATAGATCAAGGTATGTAACATTTGAATCAACTTTTGGTCTTTACAACAAAAAGTACTATATTGAAACTCACAAATAATGCCTTTTCCTTGCTGGTGCACATGACTTTTTTGAACTTGTAGTCATGTCCTCTGAGAAACTATCCATTGGAAATTATGGTAAAATTACTAAAGTTCTAAAAGTATTTAGCCGATCCCGATTGCCGATTTTGATGTTGGACCTGGAGCAGAATGGACGGGGACTAATAGTTCTCTTATTTAAACATTTTCTAAGTGTATGAGTAAGAAATCTATGTATATTCTATTAACTTGAAAAGTTTAAGTGCTTTAATAAAGTCTTTGGCACTTAAATCCTGTAATATTTAAGGTTGCTGTCATCCTCAATTTTTTTTAAAGAAGAATACAAAATATCAAGAAAAAATGCCATGCCAAACGTATAAGCTGAACTGAGTTTTTCACTTCTGGTATTTAAGCTTCACATCCACTGCTATCGTACTCAATCTGGACTTTACACACACAATAGGCTCTTTGTATGCTTATCATTGGCTAGGTGGTTTCACATTTAAAAGAAATATCATTTGACTACACTATTTAGTGTGTCTGGAATTTAACATTGAGCTTTGAAAGTAATAATGAAAATAAGACACTTGTGTATCTTAGTGCTTTATAATTTTCAATTGCTTTGTAGCAGGTACTAATTGAAACTTTGGATCGAAGTGTTAAATGTTATGAGCTTTTGCAACTGTCATATTGTTACTCCCTTTGTAAAACGTGGTGAAAATTGAGAGCAAGGGACTTCCATGATAATTTTAGGAGAATTTTAGGTGTTCTCTTTGGTTGATTGCTTAATTCTAAACTGGTTGAAATTGGCTGAAAAGCATTAAAACATATAGCGAGTCGCCCGGGTCAGATTGTACCTTCTTGTCTATCTAAAGTATACGGTGTATATTTGTTTCATTTGGTTATTAATACCTAATCACGGTATTCTTATGATAAATGTTTATATTTTCTTTGTTGTCACAAAAATATTTTTGGATTTGGTAAAATTGATAAGATTTTCGGTTTGAACGTTGTCTCTATTATAGTATTATGTTAAATACAACCCTACTCCAGGTTGGGTATATTTATGATCATATGAAGGTTCTCCATCGCCATGCCTAACATGTCAATTTTTTTATTGAAGGTACCCAAAAGATAAAAGTATGTTTTTGCTTTTGCCCCTCTAATTTTGAAAAAATATAGTTTTTGGCCATGTGCGGGAACAACTATTAGGGGTGAGCAACTGATTATATACTTTAACGTTTTCTAGTCAACTTTCACTATTCTTATAAACTCTAGTTAGTCAAAATGACTTTGCATTAAAACTTAGGGTGCGTTTGTAGTCCCAAATCATGATCGGCATACACATGTTTGGTTTCAATATAGGGTTTAGAGATTAGCCAAACTATTGATCTTAACTAGGCGAGTACCCGCGCATAGCGACGAAATTTGTGTAACGATATATAATAACGATATGTCATATTGTGGTAAGTGTTATAAGTAATTTTGTTCAAAATAAAACGTGAAAATGTCAAAATGTAACTGCAAACGCTTTTAACAAAATAAAACGTGTTCATTCAACTTAAGTAAAAATTCTTAAAGTGTATCAAAATATGAAAAAAAAATTAGTAAAACTGTAAATAAAACAGTACACTCAATAATAAATAACAATGCAAGTTGTTCGTCGTGTAAACTTCTTGATACACAACATTTGAGGTGTATATCTTCTTTAGATGGAGCGAGAGGTCATATTACAATTGCTTTATTGTTTGCTTGAAAGTTGGACAACTTATCTCATTCGTGTTTTGTATGCTGCGTATAAAATGAGGAGTGCTTATTTCATGAAATTGTTAAACCTAGTATATTACGTATCTCTACTATAAATTTGATATATCTTAAGAAATAGTAGTAATACACAAGAGGGTCTGCACATAATAAACATGTAAATAATTACTTCAAAGAAACTATTGAAAAACTTGAACAAATCAAAATAAAGCATTACCAATATAATACACGGCTTAAACTTAATTATATATCTATTAGTGAAATATATTGGGTCCGTTTGGTAAGAGATTTTCTAAAGCTTTTATAGAGCTGTTAGCTTTTTTGTTAAAAAAATAATCTAATAACTCTGTTTGGTACAACATTTTTTTAGAGCTGTTAGCTTTTTATTTTAACCAAATAGCTCTTAAATAAAAAGTTGTTCCATACAGCTTTTTAGATTGTCAAGAGCTGCTAAAGCTGTAAATTACTGATATAACCTCCAACCATATTATAATTTATTAAAAAATATCCTTTTAAGTCATTTTACATCTTACCTTTACAATTAACAACTAATATACCAAACACTTTTATTAAAATAAACAGCTTTTTAGCAAACAGCTTACAGCTTACAGTTAACAGCTTAAAGCTTACAGTTAACAGCTTACAACTTACAGCTAGTTTTGCCAAACATAGCCATTGAATCATTGTAATCCAGAAAAGTATTCAATCACGTTATGTATAACTGAAACTTAAAATCAATTTAATATGTTGAAACTTAAAGACTATATATGTGAAAGATATTTTTCATTAACCATAGTTCCATAGAGTTTAACATGTATACTGTTGAAGCAAATTTCTGGAGAAGCTTCGTCAGCCCTGATCCTTCGGGTATCTTAAGGCTACTCCTTCTAATGAAGCCCTAGCTTGCTCCTTCGGAGTATCTCGTGACTACTCCTTCCTTGTGAAGCTCCGGCTCCCTTCTTCAGAGTTCCTTAGTCTAGCCCTTAGTCACTTAGGCTGAAATAAGAAAGAACACCGTTAGCTCGCCTTGGGGTTTGAATCCGAGACCAACTCCGGCGTGAGAGTAAGTATGTGGTTCTAGTGAGAGATAATTCTAGAGAGAGAGAGTAAGTAGTGAAGTGTGTGTGTAAAACTTAACCTTTGTTCCTGGAGGAACCTCTCCTTTTATACTACTTGGAGGTGGCTCCAAGACACACGAATTTTGGAGTCGAGGTTGTCTTGTAGGAGCAGCGCCTAAATAGCTGATGAGCACCAGGTCTGTCCTTCATGGTCAGACTTGTCCTCATGCTCCCTTAGTACTCGTCGTGGTCCAGGTGTCTGTGCCATTCGTACATTATGGTACTACGTAGGTTAGGTGACATCGTCCTTCCTCCGATGGAGCACGTGTGTAGGACTAGCCTTGCTTGGGTCTAGCCTTGCCCGGGCTAGCATTGTCTGGGGCTGCTAGCCTTGTCTGGGGCTGCTAGCCTTGTCTGGGGCTGCTAGCCTTGTCTGGAGTTGCTAGCCTTGTCTGGGGTTGCTAGCCTTGTCTGGGGTTGCTAGCCTTGTCTGGGGTTGCTAGCCTTGTCTGGGACTGCTAGCCTTGTCTGGGGCTAGCATTGTCTGGGGCTAGCATTGTCTGGAGCTAGTCTTGTCTCTGGACCTAGAGTGATCCTCATTACCCTAGCTACTCCAGTGAGTTACTTTAGCTTAAGATAGTTTTGCTCATGGAGCATTAGGGATTAGTTGAGCTTTGTCTCACCTTAAGCATGGGGGTGAGACTATACCTCATCATGTCCCCCCAGTCTAGTATTAACTTTAGTTAATGCTAGACTCACAGTAAAGACATAGTATAATTTTATTTTTATTTTTATTATTATTTTATTTTTTATTTTTTTATTTTTTTTTCTTTTCGAGCCTCGTCTTTTTCTTCTATTTTGCAAAAAACTTATAACGGCTAACTCCTCTTCGTGGGCACCCTAGCCCATTTTAACCATCCCTCTTTTTCTTTATAAATACAAGCATTCACTTTTACTTTTTCACATACTCATTTCACAAAATCTAGCCTCCATTCCTTTTCCACTTTCCCTTTGCTCCTCCGACGGCTAGATCTACTCCGGCAGGTTGTTTCGGCCGGCGGGGAATTTCGTTCAGTGGGAGTTCGTCCGGTGGGGATTTCGCTCGGCGGGGAACTTCTTACGGTAGGGGACTCGTCCGGTAGGGGACTCGTCCGGTGGGAGGACTTTGTCCGGTGGGGGTACTCTAGTCCGGTGAGTGGATTTCATCCGGTGGAGAGGCTTCATCCGGTGGTGACTTCGTCCGGTAGGCGGACTTCGTCCGGTGAGGGGACTTCATCCGGCGTGGGACTTCATCTGGTGGAGGGACTTCAGCCGGTAGGGGGACTTCGTCCGGTGGTGGGGGACTTCGTCCGGTGGGGTTGACTTCGTTCGGTGGTTGGGCTTCATCCGGCGTTTGCGCTCGTCCGGTATTTGCGCTCGTCCGATTTCTTTGAGGCTAGTGTTAGTGCTACGTATATTTGCTCGCTCGTTTGGTGGAGCTGTTTGTTGTTCGTTTGGTGAGGCATTTCGCTCCTCCAGTTTCGGGATTATAGCCGCTTGCTCGTTCGGTTTTCATTTCTCCTTGCTATTCCGACAGGAGAACTTCTCTTAGGTATTATATTCATTCCTTTTTCTCTTTATATATGGCCAAAAAGGATATGAACCTTCATACCTCTGAGTTAGGGAAGAAAGATTTTACAGACTTAGTTATCAAGTATAAAATCCCTTTGAGTTTGCACCCTCGCTTGCCTGATCCCAACTTTCGGATGATAAACCTTCCTGCTGGGGATACCGCTATTGGCATTTATCATAAGATTTTTGATTTATCGGGTTTTAGGATCCCTTTCTCCACCTTCCTGCTAGATGTTATTAGATATTATAAGGTTCATATATCCCAGCTTATTCCCTTAGGCTTATGCAAGGTCACCACTTTTGAGGTTCTTTGTCGTAGCCTAGGTATAGAGCCTACAGTCACATTATTTCGGGTATTTTTAACGCTTTCCAAGCAAGGAGATTGGTTTTCCTTTGCGAAGCGTAGGGGTGATTTGTCGGTTATGGAAGATACCAAGACTTCCCTTAAGGAGTGGAAGAACAAATTTTTCTTGATAGATCGTAGGGCTATTCCCTTCCATATGCCTTGGAGGCATCCGGATTCTCGTATTACGGACAAGGTTCCTACGCGGTTTAATCAGGATCATGTGAACCGACTGAGTTCCCATGTTATTAGACTTCATGACATTCCTGAGGGAGTGTTGGTCCGTTCTGGTATTAGCAGGGTGTGGGGTGACTCCTCATGTGATCCGGTTATTAGACATTGTGATGGCACCGGTACGAGGGGCTTCCTTTACTTGATACATTCTTGTTTAGCCATCTTTTCTCCTCCACTTTTTTGATTGTATATATATCTAACACTCGCTTCTCTTCTGCAGTTATGAGTATATTTGATTTTCTTCGCCTGCCCACTTTGAAGGAAGCTGTTGTTGTAGCTGAGCCTCATGAGCAGGATACGTCTATCTTGCAGCGGGTTACTACTCACACTACGGTGCCTGCGCCTGCTGGTGTCAGCATTCCTCCTGCTACTGATGAGGAGATCGATGTTACTCGCCCGGATCCTCAGGTCCTTCAGAAGGCTAAGGGCGCTGCGAAGCGCAAAGCCTCTACTTCAGCAGACGCCCCCACCGAAGGAGCTAAGAAGACCAAGGCGCGTAAGGAGCCGGATGGTGCAGGGTCTAGTGATCAAATAGCTGAAGGTGAGTATGAGTTAGCTATTGATGATGGTGGTGATGTCGATCATGATGTCGCGGCTGATGATCTTGATGATGTGATCGAGCAGTCTGGTCGTGTCTCTCCTGGTGAGTTTTTAACCGTTATACCCCTTTGATCTTTTGACTCAGGGACTGGACTAGATGTGTCTTATCCTCCTATTGTTCTTCCAGACAGGGAAGTTCCTGCTACCCTCAGTGCTGAGGTGTCAGGGATCCGTGAAGTGTCGACTAGGGCTAGTTCTCATGTGTCTCATGGTAAATTTTTGTCATTGGACTCCTGTTTTATGACCGTAATCTCTTATTTGACTTTATTTTCTTTGGGTTTTGCAGGTACTACTGATGACACACATCTTTCTGCTGGGGCAGCCGCTCAGGTGCCTTCTACTGACCTAGTTGATCCTGACGCTCATGTTGCTATGAGTGATCATGCTGATATTGACGAGGATGACCATCAGGATGGTGCTGGTCACCATGATGACTTAGTCTTTGGTGATGATGACGTTGAGGATGATACCGCTCTTCCTGATAGCGTAGTTTATGGTGAAGCTACTGCTGGTGAGTTTTATAGGGGAGGTTGCTCATCACAGGCTGAGGCTTGTCGCTTGTCCTACCCTTATGATGAGGATGTTGTTCTTGTTCCTCCATATACTCGAGAGGAATGGGAAAAGAGGCATATTGTTGACTTTGGTATTTATTCAGATGAGGCGTTTCAGGATCCTAAGGTTTGCAGGGGTATGCGGGATAACTTTCCTACCGCAACCGAGAATTACCGGACATCACAGCTTTCCTCACGCCGGCTGGTGGAGCAGATGAGTGTGCTTCAGTGTCAGATGATGTCGCGCGGGAACGAGTTATCACACCGATACATGGTTACTGACAGGAACTATAAGCAGCTCCTTACTAAGCATAAGTATTTGGAGAGCGTTCTTTTTGAGAGAGCTGATTCTCTTAGGCATCAGACTCAGCTTACCGAACGTGTTGAAGAGTCAGCTAAGGGTATGAGTCAGGGTCTTGCTGATCAGGAGAAGAAGTTAAAAAGGTACAGGTCAGAGAGGGATGCTCTTAGAGCTGAGGTGAGGGGTCTTAAGGGTGAGCTTGTGACTGCCAGATCCCAACATGCTGCTAAGGTGAAAGACTTGGATCATATGTTGACTATCCGCGATAATGACATACTTTCGAAGAATGACACGATTGCTGATATGGATGTGCGGCTTCAATCAGTTCAGGATGGGGTCACTTCCTTTTTTCAGTCTAGCTTTGAGCCGTTGGTTAGGGGTTTTCTTGGTAGTTCGGAGTTCAACCAAGAGTTTGCCCGAGTGTTGGATTTAGCTGTTAGTACTGGCCTCGAGCGAGGTTTGCGTATGGGAAGGTCTGAGGAGGAATTTAAGGAGATTTCTCAAAGGGTTGAGAGATTTATCCCTGACGCGAAGGCTCAGTTTGCTGCTGCTTCAGAAGCTTTCCCTGGTTGTCGCTTCCCCTTTTTTGGTAAGGTGAGGCGGAGTGCTGATGCTACTCTTTCAGAGATTGCTCATATTAGGCCTGATCCCGTGGATCCTCCCAGCCAGTCTCCCGCTGCTCCAGCTCCTCCCACCTTCGGCCATACCGTTTCCTACCGCCAGAAGAAGAAGTCGTCGAGACCAGGATCCTCTTCAGTTGTTTGATGTAACTTGTGCTTTGTACTTTGCTTTTATTTGTATTGTTAGCCCTCCCTGTTTTGGGCTTTTGAGTACTTTATATTTCTCCATGTGCTACCATGACTTTGCTATCAATTTTCCATCGTATGTATGATGGCCCCTTATGTGCATGTATGCTTCATTATCTCATTTAGAGTGATTCATGCTTTACTTTGTTGTAATTTATTTAGATAGTGTCTAAATTTTTATGTCTCTAACATATTTTGTTAGTCGTTGTCCTTTATATTTGGCCGACGACGTGTTAGCCTCATTGAGCTAGGGTTGGGGTGTATCACGTGTGACTTATATTCGTTGCCTAGTACCTTCAAAAGTACCTGTGATGATACTTCGGCTTTCTTTAGCCAGTTTAGCGTGCTACTTCCCATTTACTCCCTATTTGTTGAAACTCAATTATTCGTTCGTGTGGCATAGTTGTATCATTTGCCCTGTAGGCTCATGCTACTCCTCCCTCCAGGTGTAGCTACTCACCGGAGGGTAATCTTTATGTGAGAAGAGTAGGAAGGCTTGTTCCTATTCTTCTACGGAGTCAATTTGCAAAGGTTGCTCAGCCTAACCATCATGGTATTAGTTTCACCGTGGGAAACTAGTTACCCTTTGCAGTTGGAGGTAGCGAACCATCCATTGCCGCGTGCTTTGTTTTATAGCTCAGTTTTTTAAGTGTATAGTCTTAACAGAAAATATGAGGAAAATTTTGTTTCATTCATATTACTTAGAGAAGGAACAATACATTAGTTCTGGCTATAGTCATCTCCGGAGCGAGGTTACACTTTGAAAATTGCTCCTCCGGAGGAAATACATAATAACTTGCTAACATAGTTTGGTGCTCTACATGTAGCACTTCCTTAGGTTGCTGGCATGCCAGGTCCTAGGTATGTCTTTTCCTTCCATGGTGTTTAGCTTGTAAGCTCCGCTTTGGAAAGCTTTGATGACTTTGTAAGGCCCTTCCCAGTTGGGCCCGAGCTTGCCTGTGTTCTCTACCCTTGAGGCCTCGTTCTTTCTAAGGACGAACTCTCCTACCTTGAATTTCACATGTCGCACCCTTTTGTTGTAGTATTTCTCCACCTGTTGTTTATACCTGGCTTCTCTGATAGCTGCTCTCTCTTCGTTCTTCTAGCAGATCTAGGTTCAGGCGGAGTTCTCTGTCATTGGTTGCTTCATCTATGCTGGAGACTCTGTGTGTTGGCATGCCAATTTCTGCTGGGATGACTGCTTCTGTGCCATAGGTTAGGCTAAAAGGTGTCTCCCCATTGCTAGTCTTTTTCATTGTTCGATGAGCCCATAGAACATTAGGAACTTCTTCAACCCATGCTGACTTTCCTTTTTCAAGCCGTTTCTTGATTCCTTCTAGCAAGCTTCGATTCGCTCTTTCCACTGCTCCATTCCCTTGTGGATGGTACACTAAGGTGGAGACTAGCTTTATTTTCAGTTTCTCAGCCCACTTTCTGAGGGGGTCATTTATGAATTGGGTGCCATTGTCTGTGACTATCGTGGCTGGGATCCCAAACCTGCACACGATGTTGTCCCACACGAAGTTTAGTACTTGCTTCCCCGTGATGGTCGCTACTGGTTTTGCTTCCATCCATTTTGTGAAGTAGTCGATTGCTACTATTAGAAACTTCACTTTTCCAGGTCCCAATGGGAGAGGTCCAACTATGTCCATTCCCCACTTCATGAATCGCCATGCTAACGTCACCGAGATCATGTCTGCCTTGGGTAGCTTGGGTACGGAAGCATGGGCCTGACAGTTTTCACATGCCCAGATGAGCTTTCTAGCATCCCTATGCATGGAGGGCCAGTAGTATCCCAAATTCATGGCCTTAGCTACTACTTGCTTGGTTCCATCGTGCATCCCACATGAGCCCATGTGTACTTCTCTCATGACATAATCAGCTTGCAGCGGCCCGACATACCTCATCAGCGGCACTAGGTAAGATTTCTTGTACAAGACATCATCTTCAATAGTGTAGTTCTCAATCTTTTCCATTAGTGACCTAGCTTCCGCCGGGTCTTCTGGTAATTTTCCCGTCTCCAAGTAGTCCCTGATAGGAGTCATCCATGTTGGGCCTTCCTCTTCGACCACCATGTTTACTTCTTGCGTTTCAACTGAGCGCTCATTCAGCACTTCCACTAACACTTGTTTGGATAGGTGATCGAATTGCACAGCAGCTAGCTTGCTGAGGGCGTCTGCCTTCCTATTCTCGGCTCTCGGGATGTGGGATATCCGAAATCTGTTGAATGTGCCTGCCAATTCTAGGACTTTCTCTAAGTATTTTATCATCTTCTCTCCTCTAGCTTCGTATGAGCCCTTTACCTGGCTAGATACCAACTTGGAGTCTACGAAGGCATGTATGTCCTTTACTCGCATTTCGGTTGCTATCCGCAGCCCTGCTAGCAATGCTTCATATTCTGCTTCGTTGTTTGAGTTGGGGAAGTTTAGCCTGAGTGCATAGGAGTATTCTATATCGTCCGGGGCGATCAGGATAAGTCCTGCCCCTGATCCTCCACTATTTGATGCTCCATCGGTATACAACCTCCATGCTCTCGGGCCTGGAGTTAGATCTTCCTTGGAGTTGGAGGACTCTGGGATGTCTTCCACCATGGGTGTTGGAGCCGCTGCTGGGACCAGCGCTCTCTTCACTGGTGACTCTGCTAGGAAGTCTGCTAGCACCTGCCCTTTTACGGCTACCCTTGGTATGTAAGTTATGTCATATGTCCCTAGCTCAACAGACCATTTTGCGAGTCTCCCTGACGCTTCAGACTTGCTCAACACTTGCTTGATTGGGCTGTCAGTTATGACTCTTATTGGGTGAGCCTGAAAATATCTCCTCAGCCGTCTGGCAGCGTGAACCAAGGCTAGGGTGAGCTTCTCAATCGGGGCATAATTTACTTCTGCTCCTTGCAAGGACCTGCTGACATAGTGGATAGGCATCTGCTTTTCCTGTCTCTCTGTTAGGAGGACTGCACTCACGGCTTCCTCAGTAGCTGATAGATACATCATCAAGGTTTCTCCCCTCCTTGGGGTGGTGAGCGTAGGCAGCTTTGATACTAGCTCTTTCATTTCTTGAAATGCTGCTTCCGTAGCCTCCGTCCACTTGAAATCCTTCTTGTTAGTGCATTTCTTTAGGGTGTCAAGGAAGGGCAAGGATCGTTCGGCCGACTTGGACAAGAAACGATTCAATGCTGCCAGCTTCCCGCTGAGGGATTGCATCTGCTTCAGGGTCTTGGGTGAAGACATGTCTGTGACCGCTTTCGTCTTCTCAGGGTTAGCCCGTATTCCTTCCGAGGTGACTATGTAGCCCAAGAATTTTCCTTCTTCTACTCCAAAAGAGCACTTTTTGGGATTGAGCTTCATGTTTATCCTCCTGAGGGTGGAAAAGGTTTGCTCCACGTCTCTAATGATGTCTTGCTCGGTCCGGCTCTTGATTACCATGTCATCCACATAAGCTTCGAGGTTTACGCCGATCTGCTCCTTGAAGGCAGAGTCGACTAACCTTTGGTATGTTGCCCCCGCATTTTTAAGACCGAACGGCATCTTGGTGTAGCAAAAGACTCCTTCTTCTGTGTGGAAGGCTGTCTTTTCTTCATCCGTCTTGCTCATCTGGATCTGATGATATCCCTTGTAAGCGTCCAAGAAGCTCTTGTATTTGTATCCTAACAAAGATTCAATCTTCCAGTCAATCTCTGGTAAGGGGTACAGGTCTTTGGGGCAGGCTTTGTTAAGATCCTTGTAATCAATACACATTCTCCAACTTCTATCGACTTTCTTTACTAGGACTGGGTTAGCGACCCATGAAGGGTATCGCACTCGCTTCACGATCCCAGCCTTGAGCCACTCGTTATCCTCGTCTGTGACTACCTTCCTCCTATCCGGTGCCAGACTTCGCTTCTTCTGTACCTTAGGCTCAATGTGAGGATAGGTGTCTAAGCGATGCTCTGTGATTGCTCGGGGTATGCCCGTCATATCGGCTGGTGTCCATGCAAAAACATCAGCATTGTTCTTGAGAGTCCTTATGAGTGCTATTCGACATTCCGGGGAGAGGTTTCCTCCTATGGTGACTAGCTGGTCAGGGTAGTCATCATTCACCACTATCTTTTCGTCAGGCTTTAGTTTGGGTGCTGATCCTGGCCTAGATGGCTTCATCCTCTTAGTGGGTTGTGGTTCTTCCTCCTCCCTTTGCTCCATGGGCTCCTTCCCTGGCCTTCTGGTGTAAGTTTCATCTAGTGGTGGTGGGGGAGGAGCGCCGTGGGCTATCCTTCCTGGAGCACCCCTCTGGGCTATCTCTTCTGTGCGAGCTCTCAGAACTCGCGATTGCGCCTCCTCCATGAGTCCGCATTCTTTCAAGGTTTCTCTGCTTGTGATCAAAGTCGATATCCCACTTGACGTTGGGAATTTAACCATTGAATGTATGGTGGAGGCTACAGCTCCTAAGCTTCTTAATCCCATTCTTCCGAGCAAAGCATTGTACGGTGAGGGACTTTTGACTATAGCGAATTCCATCATTACCGTTCTGGTTCTCCCGTATTCTCCCATTGTGACTTCTAGGTCAATGACGCCTAGAGGGTAATGAACTTCACCTGAGAAGCCTACCAGAGGTATCCTAGATTCCCTTAGCCTTGACCTTGTTTGGTAGCTTAGGTTTTTGAAGCAATGCTCGTACATTATTTCTGACGAGGAGCCCCCGTCGACATATACTCTTCTTACCACGTACCCTTCGATCATGGCATCCACTATCACTGGGCAATCCCTCAGCTGATAGCGCGGTACCGACGGGAATGTTATGGCGTTGTCCATCCAACTCTCTACTCTCTCGTAAGGTCTCTTCCGATATCCTTGAGATCTCATCATGTTTATGATCTTTTCCTTCCCTTTGGCTGGCCCTTTGTCTTTCTGGACTCCTTGCCTAATGTCTTTCACCAAGTGTGCTAGTCTCCCTGAGGCTACTGCTTCTTCAATTCGCTTTTTGAGGTTAAAGCAATTGTTCGTGTCATGACCCCGATCTTGGTGAAAGTCACAGAACTTGTTCATGTTTCTCTTTTCAGGAGTTCCTACCATGGGAGGTGGGGGTGGGAAATTCATGTTTTCCGTGGTTAGGATTTTTTTTGGAGTCTTTGTCAATAGTGTGAACACTTCCTTCCTAGCGTAGGGAGGGCATGTCCCCATGTCTCTTCCTTGGCTCCTCTTTTGGTTTCTGTTCCTAGATCCACCTAGGTTCCCAGTCCAACCAGCTTTGTTATTCCCCTTATCACATTGTGGAGCCTTGACAATGGCTATGGTGTCAGCAGCCGTCTCTCTCCTGATAAAGGCTCTGACCTTTTCCCACATTTCATCCACTGCTTTTGGGATCTTATCGTTGAGTTTCTTGGCTAGTTCTGGGTGTCCATGCCCGTGCATGAATGTCAAAATCCTTAGCACCGGGGGCACACCCTTGATGTGTGAGCTTTCAGCTTTGAAGCGATCCATGAATGCCTGCAGGCTCTCATTAGGCTTCCGTTTGATCCCGTGTATCTCAGTGGGATCTTTATCGTACCGTTTCTGCTGCGAGAACTCTTCTAAAAATTTGTTGTTCAATTCTTCAAACCCATCTACACTTTTTGGGTCTAGGCTATCGAACCAGTTCCTTGTTGAGCCACTTAAAGTCTAACGAAACATCTTGCACCACACTGGCATGGGCCACTCTTCTTGTTCAGCAGCAGCAGAGAAGATGCTGAGGTGATATTCGGGGTCTTTGCTTCCCTCATAGACGCGGACATTAGCAGGGAGCTTGGCTCGCCTATGATATCTGAAACGCATGATCCGAGAAGTGAAAGGCATGGGCTTAGGTCGCCTATATGGTGTACTCAAATCCTCCGAATCACTATCTGACCTTGAGTCATACCCGGACTATGAGCTCTCCTTCCTATGGGAAGGTCTAGCTGATCGTGACTTGGTCCTGGCACTCCTGGCCTTGCTCATCCTATTGGAGCGATGTGACCTAGTGATAGATTTCCTGCGTGAAGGACTTCTATGACGTCTTCGAGCAGACTTTGACCGACCTTGGTTTCCAGACTTGGACGAGCTGTCTGAGGAGTACCCTCTTCCTTCCCTCACTGAGGGGCTCCCACGTGAGTTTCCTGACCCTATCTCTTCCGCCTCCTTGTTGAAAAGCTTTCGGGGAGTCATCTTCTCACGATTTTGCTCGTCAATTTCCTTCATCATAGTTTTTAGTGCTTCGATGTGTTGTTGAACATACGCTGGGGTGAGGCGTCCCTGATCAGGTCTGGGAGGAGGAGGGGTTACCTCCGGAGGAGCCCTCTCGCCCCCAGGTGTCCCCGAGTTCAGGCTAAGGCCTAGCCCCAGTGTAGGACCTTGGTCACCGTCTTCCATCACTTAGTTTTTTGGTAGATTGGTATTCCCGGTCCCACGGATGGCGCCAGATGTTGAAGCAAATTTCCGGAGAAGCTTCGTCAGCCCTGATCCTTCGGGTATCTTAAGGCTACTCCTTCTAATGAAGCCCTAGCTTGCTCCTTCGGAGTATCTCGTGACTACTCCTTCTTTGTGAAGCTCCGGCTCCCTTCTTCAGAGTTCCTTAATCTAGCCCTTAGTCACTTAGGCTGAAATAAGAAAGAACACCGTTAGCTCGCCTCGGGGTTTGAATCCGAGACCAACTCCGGCGTGAGAGTAAGTATGTGGTTCTAGTGAGAGATAATTCTAGAGAGAGAGAGAGTAAGTAGTGAAGTGTGTGTGTAAAACTTAACCTTTGTTCCTGGAGGAACCTCTCCTTTTATACTACTTGGAGGTGGCTCCAAGACACACGAATTGTGGAGTCGAGGTTGTCTTGTAGGAGCAGCGCCTAAATAGCTGATGAGCACCAGGTCTGTCCTTCATGGTCAGACTTGTCCTCATGCTCCCTTAGTACTCGTCGTGGTCCAGGTGTCTGTGCCATTCGTACATTATGGTACTACGTAGGTTAGGTGCCATCGTCCTTCCTCCGATGGAGCACGTGTGTAGGACTAGCCTTGCTTGGGTCTAGCCTTGCCCGGGCTAGCATTGTCTGGGGCTGCTAGCCTTGTCTGGGGCTGCTAGCCTTGTCTGGGGCTGTTAGCCTTGTCTGGGGCTGCTAGCCTTGTCTGGGGTTGCTAGCCTTGTCTGGGGTTGCTAGCCTTGTCTGGGGTTGCTAGCCTTGTCTGGGACTGCTAGCCTTGTCTGGGGCTAGCATTGTCTGGGGCTAGCATTGTCTGGAGCTAGTCTTGTCTCTGGACCTAGAGTGATCCTCATTACCCTAGCTACTCCAGTGAGTTACTCTAGCTTAAGATAGTTTTGCTCATGGAGCATTAGGGATTAGTTGAGCTTTGTCTCACCTTAAGCATAGGGGTGAGACTATACCTCATCATATACCATGATTCTTGAAAATAATACATTCACTATCCTTAATTGGCATGTATTTTTCACTCATGTATTTCATTTAAAAAGAGCAACGCAACGACAAAATATTTACCTAATAAAAATATTATCAAGTTACTATATATACATAACTAGCTTCAAGGCCCGCCCGCTGGGCGGCTAGCTTTACAATTTTGTTCGAAAAAACATTTAGATTTTGATAATTATTCGATATTATTTTGATATCACAAACTATTGCCTAATCATTTACTCCCGCCGTCTCAAAATTATTTTTCAGTGTTGACTTTTGAAATCTTTATTTTACAACGTTGACTTTTGAAGTTTTTATTTACAATGTTGACTTTAATTATTATCCATTATGGTATATAAAACTTGAGAAAAATATATAAATGAATTGGATTTTAAATGTATTTTCATTGTTATAATTTTTATCAAATAATATATAACAAAAAAACAAATATTTATGGTCAAATTTTAATTTAAAAATTTAAAAAGTAAACAGTGAACAATAATTATAAGACGGAAGGAGGATGTAACTTCATCAAATTTTTGTTTAATGGTATCGTTTACAACATATAGTCTTAAGACGTATTTATTTGATTAATTAAAAGAAAATGACATTGTTGTAAGACGTATTTAAAAATAATGTAATTAAGACAAATGTGGCACTTTTTTTTCTTGTACATGCGCATTCAGTTTGATAAGCACTCGCATATAGTCCTTCAAAAACATCGTAACTCCAATTTTTTAAACTAACAGAGTACAAAGCTAACACGATCACACAATAATAGATAATGAAAATGGTATAATTAAGAAAAAATAATAGGGATTTTGTTTCATACATATAAGTGTATAAATCTACATCTAAAAAGTTAATCTATAAGCATTTCAACACACACCTCAATATATAAAGTCTATGTACTAAAAATTGAACTTTATCTTTCCTAAAATTAAAAAAACACTTCATTAGTGTTAACACTTAAAAAGTAAAATTTATTATTTGTTCGAGCCAAGGCTAGACTCATCTTGGTAATTAGCTTTTCTACGCATGTTTGATTATTTCACTAAAGGATTTTTCTCATTGACATTTGTTTTAAACAAATGCGTTTGCAAAAACATCAAAAGACCAGAAGTAGATCAACTTACCAAATACTACCAAGTATCAAGTTGAAAGGGGTTAGGCCAATGTTTTTTCATGCAACGGTTTCTATCATATTACAAAGCTCTTCCTAGCGTTGCTTGACACTTGAATATTCTACTTTACTAATTCATCGAACTTAAATCTTATACGAAGTAAAAATATAAAAATAAATAGAAAACAAATCAATGATCAGGAACTTTGATAATGCACCACTAAATCCTATGTTGTCTACATGGTAGTACTCATAATAGGCCTCATGACCACTCGACATAACCCATTTGAAAAATCGATTATGAAGTCAAAACTTAATACTCCGAATATTTAGATTCTACTCTATTACAAATACGTTTGACATCGGATTCTTAAAAATCAGTAATTGACACTACAACAGCTACCGCTCCTCTAGAACTTCCAAGGACCAGTATGTGAACAGGAAAATGCAAGGTTTACTTTCGACATCCAATGCATCATCATGATTATCATCACTGAACCCTACAACAATCACTGCAACACTGTTAACATCACATCCCAACTATATATTTAAGTCCTTGCACCAGTATCATTTTGAGTACATGACATTTTTGCTAGAGAGGAGAATACTTTTCAAAAGTTCAGCAATTTAATAATTCACGTTGCCATACACAAAATTATGACTACATATGCAGTTGAATCTTCATACATGCTTAGCCATTTTAGTACATCATATGAGATAATTTTGATAAGTAACTTGACATAATTCAATGAAGCCAAATAGCCAAAATCTTAAGTACACTATCCATAGAAAAGAAGCCAAAAAATACTCAAAAAGAAGGTGACCACATAATTACACTAAACGTTATATCATCAAACGAAGCGTACCATAAACATCCCATTATCCAAAATATGTACCCTAAGTGCCTCGTTTTATTAACATTAAAGATTAATTTGATTTGTGGTAGAGTTGACAGTTAAATAACACAAATACAGTTTTATATAGATGCGCAAGATCCTTGTGGTACGTTATTAGAGCATATAGGAAGATTCACAATATACAATCGGCCAGCATATAAAATTTGAGAGCATACAGTAACATCCAAAGGAGCATCTCATCCAAAGCAACAACATGAACATAGAGCATATACACAGAATTCAGCAAAGAAAAAAATACACTTGAATTTAGTCAGCCATACTTGGAGTGGCAATGAGTTTGTATACATGTTAATCAAGAAATTTGTCATGTTTACACAATATGTCATAGCATAACTAAAGAGCAGATACAAAACAATGTTGACATCTTTTTTAGCACGAGCTATGGTGATGGCAACCATAATGTCTTCCATAAACAATGTTGCTGGAAGTAATATCACAACACCATATGTTTTTTAGTTATGATTGTGAAAACTTGATGTTTTTTTATATTTAGTAACTTGTCAAGCTAGCAAAATATAATATTTTTAGTAGAAAGGAATGATGCACATGGTAGCCAAGTGTAATGTTGGTGTGCATAAGTAATTTTAAGATTATTAGGATTTAAGAGCATGTTTGGCACACTAATCTATTACCATTTTTACTTACATGTGGATCCTCTGCTGTCAAGAATATGTATGACTCGACATTGTCGTTGTAAATCTTAACTCAATGTGGACCAATAAGCTGTTGTTCTAGCCTCGGCCGAACCACCTTATGTTAAAATAAAATAAAGAGATTTCAAGTATTTTTGTATTATACAGTTGGGTAACCGTAGGTTTAATTTGGCCATTATAAACATATAGAGTGAATATTAGAGATTATATCTTATCAAAAAGAAAAAAAATTACTTAGAAAATCACCAACTTGAACGCAGGTACTGGAAGCCCAGGCATTGTAGACTTTTGTTTCATTATCAGCGGGGAATCTGTTTCATTATCAGCGGGGACTTCTGTTTCATTGTAGAAACTTGACACTAAAGCTGAGTTTAACCCATTCTGTGGTAAACTTTTGAAACTTGCAAAGCACTTTATCAATAATAAATGCAATTGTTTCTTTCATGTATGTTATTGCCTCATATTACATAAATAAAACTACAAAACATGAATAATGTTTAAGCGTTCTGCCAAATTATTGATATTAATGAATTTGAGGTTGGGTTTTGACACACCTATAAAAATTACCCAATTGACTTGTATCCCAACCAGGCTAACCCACCCAGTTTGATACTTCTTGACAAACTGCATAAAAAACAACAATATATAATAAAAACAAATAACTAAAAAGTGTATGCATACCTCATTCCAACCGCGCGAGCAGTGAGATTTGGATGCTTTATTCAGTTTCACAACTTTTGTTTTTCCCTTATTACAGCTAGAAGACGACTCAACAACATCTGCTTCCTTGGCAACTCTACCACATGTCGAGCTGCATTCTTTGTGTATCTTTATACAAAATGCAGTGGTACTCCTGAAAAAAGTAATAAGCATGCATTCATATTAATCATAAAGACAATAGTATTAACATATATATGAAAAATAATGAAGTCAAAGAGTTGGGAAAATGAACATACAGTTCTAGAATCACGTATACAGGCCACCGTCTAATTGATCAAGAAAACCTATTTATATCATTCCATCAATTCCATGAATCCTTGAATGAAAAATAAAAAGTTGTGTAGACCGGTTGATTTTATTGTTTTTTTACATGATTGAACAGATAGTATGGTTTTGTCGATTAATCTAAAAGTGTTTGTGAAGATATGTGGGTTTTTACAGGATTGATCTGAAAGTGTGTTTATGGAGACGGTTTATTGAAGGGCATTTAATTTTTAGGTAAGGATTTAATATGGAGCGTTGACTATTTTTTATTTTACAGGTGTCAAATTTTTAGAATTTTAAGTTAAGATGGAGTTTTTCAAAACCCTCATTTATATAGGTAGTAGAAAAAGAATGCAATAAGTAGACTATTGATTATGCAATAATATACCATAAAAACAGACATATTGATTAGACATATCTTGTTCAGTTTTTGTTGGGATTTAGAACTAGTTAAACCATTAACTACGAGTGCGCAGCGGAATGGATCTAGTACAATATTCATGATTAACACATAATAAAACAATAATAAAACCAACCTTTTAATTAATTGAATAAACCAATTAATTGATCTTGATCTTGAATCTACAACGGTAAAGTAACCGTCCTCTAGCGATTGCTCACACGACACGTCAAACGAACATACCACGATGCTAGTGGTAACTTCACTTCGATAATCTTGCAACTAGAAACCCTAATATCCAAAACCCTAATTGGGATAGGTTAAGGATACGGTTTATAGATAGAAACAAGATACTTGGAAAAATTCACCGGAAACCCTAATTAGGGTTAGGGTTTGGACGAACCACAAGGGGAACCAAACAAGAGACCAAAACTTTGATACGAGGATCAAAGGTTTAGTATAAGGCTAAGAAACTTCACAAGTAAGTACCCTAAGGTAGTTGATCTTGCAAAGGTTTACACTTTAAGTGAATTTAGGGTTAAAGGAAAAGTTCGTAAGGGTTTGGTGTGGGGTTTGAGTCGATCGGCCAACACAAACAAGAAAGAGGGGATGAAAAAATTATGAGGGGTATGGGATTGTATTTATACACATCCTTGAACCTCCTCAAAATTAATTAGGCCCAACCCAACACCTAAATTAAGTAACTTAATTACTTGATCACCAAACAAAGGATCTTCTAGACCCCTTAGGGAATTCGGCCGCCTATAGGGCACCGGAAGTTTCTAGAAGTCGATTTCCTTCCTTAAACTTAAATAACGCACTCGCCTTTAATTAATTAAATCCCGTAATTAATTAAACCACCGTTAATTAAATAAAACGTAAAGTTTTTATTATACGTTTAATTATAAATAATAAAACGTAAATAAACGTGTGTTCTCCGTATTGAGTGTGTGCCCCCGATAGGCTCACGCATTTACCGATGGCTAAACGATCGCATATCTCAACAGCTCCCACTTGTGAGAGTTTAGACATACAACGTCCATAATGAAGCATCTAGCAACACTTCATTATAACCGGAAAATGTTGAGTTAAATAGTTTCAAGAATAAGATCTTAAAGACTAGTAATGGTGTACGATTATTTGAGCTTGCTGATAATCATCCCTTCGTTACAATGTACCGGTTAAACCATGGATATGGATCCTAACTCATTCCATATAGTTTAACTTTAATTCCTCATTTACAAATTAATTTAGATAGTCCAAATTGTAACAAGCATCATCTTGATTACATTTTGGGTACGGCCATACAATTACCTAATTAATTCTAGAGGGGATCCAGGGTACTTCACTACACTATATCAGAGTGGAGGAACGAATTCTATATTGACTGCAAGTGTCTGTGGATGCTGCTTCACAACACTTCCAATTAGAGTCGTTATAGCTAGATCTTCCGAACTAGCGTTGGAAATAAAATCAAGAAGCGATATCCACACATGCACAACTTGTTTGCATCTCAAGTCTAAGGATGACCTAATCCTCACCATTTATGTATTCGAATTTACTCATGACAACGGATCCAAAAGTAACCATTCGAAAGTTCGGGGTGTCCAATATTCATATCAATGAATAACATATGAGTTTGGTTGGAAGCCTTCCACCATATATACCAGTATATATAACCAACACTCATAATTGTCTTAATGTATACAATATTCCCATATTGTTTAACCGACAATGGACATGTTTAGAATAATTAAATTATTCAAGGATTTAAACATACAAACATAGGGCAACAACAATTATATGAAGATAACAAACATCAAATATCTTTATTCATCAGAAAATAATTAAATTGTCTTACAATCCCAAATTATCCAAATACTTACGATAACACAGATTACATGAGACTATTAGCTGGAAGCAAACCAATTCCATGAGTTAACATGGAATGCTTTTTGAGGTCTAACGCCTTTGTGAAGGGGTCAGCTAAATTGTCGTCTGTGTGAACTTTCTCCAGACTAACATCACCAAGTTCAATCACTTCTCTGAGGTAGTGAACTTTGGAACGATAATGTTTCGCACCTTTAGTGATTCCTGGTTCATTAGCTATAGTAATGGCTCCGATATTGTCACAATACATCGTCATAGGTTCATTATTTGTGGGAACAACACCAAGCCCAGAAATAAACTTCCTAATCCAAACTGCCTCTTTAGCAGCCTCCGAAGCGGCTATATACTCAGCCTCTGTAGATGAGTTTGCATGGATGGTCTGCTTTGCGCTTTTACAGCTTACAGCACCTCCGTTCAGCATGAAAACATATCTCGTCTGAGACTTCGTGTCATCAGCATCCGTAAGATATCCAGCATCAGTGTAGCAAGCAACCCTGAGCTCTATTTTCATACCTCCTCCATAAACAAGAAACATGTCTTTGGTATGCCTAAGATACCTCAGAATGTTCTTAACAGCAGTCCAGTGAGAATCGCCAGGATTCTGCTGAAATCGGCTAGTCATGTTCTGAGAGAACGCAACATCAGGTCTCGTACATCTAACAGCATACATGATTGATCCTATTGCCGAAGCATAAGGAACTCTCTGCATGCGTCTCACCTCATCAGGTGTTGATGCTCCTTGAGTCTTAGATAATTTTGATTTAGCTTGCATGGGAACAAAGCCACGTTTGGAATTGTCCATGTTATACTTCTTCAAAATCTTATCTAAGTAAGCACTTTGACATAAACCAATTAACCGTCTAGGTCTATCATGTATGATCTTGATTCCAAGAATATACGCAGCATCTCCCAAATCCTTCATGGAAAAACACCTTCCAAGGTAAGCTTTTACACTTTGCAACATTGGAATGTCTTTTCCCATCAACAATATGTCATCAACATACAGGACAAGAAACACTACGCTACTCCCACTAGCTTTGATATATACACATGGCTCATCAGGATTTTGGCTGAAACCAAATTTCTTGATTTCATCATCAAACCTCTTGTTCCATTGCCTTGATGCTTGCTTAAGTCCATAAATGGATCTTTGTAGCTTGCATACACGGTTTGGATACTTTGGATCTACAAAACCCTCAGGTTGCTTCATATAGACTTCTTCGTAAAGCAGTCCATTGAGGAAGGCGGTTTTAACATCCATTTGCCAAATCTCATAGTCATAGAACGCAACTATGGCTAAAAGAATCCTTATAGCTTTGATATCCGCAACAGGAGAGAAGGTCTCTTCATAATCAACCCCGAAGGTTTGAGTGAAGCCCCTCGCTACATATCGAGCTTTAAAGGTGTGTACATTGCCATCCATGTCGGTCTTCTTCTTGTACAACCACTTGCCACTAACAGTTCTAGCGTTAGGGGGAAGGTCAACTAAGATCCAGACATCATTGTCTTTCATGGATTGTATCTCCACATTCATAGCATCCAGCCATTTCTCAGATTCAGGATCTGCCAATGCAGCTTTGAAGTTAGTGGGTTCATTATGATCCCCTAACTCATGTTCCTCAGCGTCAATGTATAAACACATACGGTCAGGAGCACGCTAGTCCTCATAGACTTTCGAATGGGAGCTATATCACTTATAGTTTCATCAATTTCTTGATCATCCTCTTCATGATTGCTAGTGTTTTCAGAAGGATGTATATCTTCATCTTGAATTACTTCAAGATCCTCTATACTCCCACTTGCTTCTTGATTCATAAGATTGCTCTCTAGGAATTCAGCATTACGAGCAACAAATACTTTGTTCTCGGGTGGGTAGTAGAAGGAGTAACCCATCGTTTCCTTTGGGTAACCTACAAATATACACTTAACAGATCGGGGCTCTAGTTTGTCAGGTTTGATAAGCATGTCACGCTTAACAAGAGCCTCACATCCCCAGACCTTTAAGTAAGACAGCTTAGGGGCTTGCCCATACCATACTTCGTATGGAGTCTTTTCAACCTTCTTAGTTATAACCATATTGAGTATGCGAGCAGCAGACTCAAGAGCATAATCCCAAAAGGATTTAGGAAGAGTTTTTTGGGCCATCATGGAACGAACCATATCAAGTAGGGTTCTATTTCTCCTCTCAGACACACCATTGTGTTGTGGTGTATATGGAGGAGTTCTTTGGGAAACTATCCCATGTTCCTTAAGATGCTCCAGAAATTCATAACTCATAAATTCACCTCCACGATCCGAACGTAGTGCTTTTATGGTTTTACCGAGTTGATTTTCTACTTCCTTTTGAAACACCTTAAATGTTTCAAACACTTCATGTTTATGTTTTAGCAAGTAAACATAACCATAACGACTATAGTTGTCAGTGAAAGTGACGAAGTAACTTGCACCTTGTCTTGACACGGTTCTAAATGGACCACATACATCAGTGTGGATTAGTCCAAGTAGATCTTTAGCCCTCTCCACTTGATGTGAATAAGGTTTACGTGCCATCTTTCCAGATAAGCATGAAACACATTTGTCAAAGGAATCATCATCGTTTGACTTGAGCAATCCATCAGATTGTAATTGCATAATGCGCTTTTTGCTTATGTGGCCAAGGCGACAATGCCATAGCAATGTAGAGTCCAAATTAGATTTGGCCCTTTTGTTGCTCATAGCATACATAGAACTATTGTTTGCATTAGAATCACACATATCAATTTCATAAATACCATTACTAGGAACAGCATTAAAATAAAACATATTATTTTTCGAAACCGAAATAGTTGCATTATTCTCAAAACGATTAACAAAACCATCGTCATACAAACATGACACTGAAACAATCCCTCTAGAAATAGAAGGTGCGTAATGACAATTATTCAACATAACAACCAGTCCACTAGGGAGAAATAATTGAAAAACACCAATGGCTTCAACAGCTGCACGATGACCATTGCCCACGTACAGATTCAAAGCTCCTGGCTTCAGCTTCTTACTTATCCATAGACCCTGAGTAGTATTACAGATGTGAGTACCACAACCAGTGTCATAAACCCAAGATTTATTAGGAAAAGTAAAGAGTTCTATCGTGAAGATACCTGAAGTGCTAGCTCCTTGCGAGGACTTCTTTCTCTTCCACAACTCAGTGAGATACTCTGGACAGTTTCTCTTCCAATGACCAATTTCACCACATTGGTGACAAATGGCATCCTTAGCAGGATTCTCTTTCCTTGGTGGAGGGGGAATCTTGGCTCTGGGAGTAAAGTTAGCTACTTTCTTCCCTTTACCACGATTCTTACCCTTTGCAGCATTAGACGGTTTAGCCTTGTTAGGCTTTTGAACCCTTCCTGCCCTAATAGCATTAGTGGTATTAGGAGTAGCAGGTGCAACCTTCTTTGGCAACGTTTTCTCATGCAACTTAAGCATGGCATGCAATTCAGGTATTGTCTTCCCCAGGCCATGCATGTTATAGTCTTGCACAAACCTATCATAGTCCTTATTCAGTGAGGCTAAAATTAGGCTGACCGAAAGTTTCAAGGACATGGGGTGACCCAAACGTTCCAAATTCTCTATGAACCCCTTCATCTTCAAGACATAGGAGCTCATAGATTGTCCATCCTCTTGTTTACACGCGTGAAAGGCACGTGCAACATCAAGGAGTTCTTGATCAGCTTGTTCAGTGAACATGGTCTTCAATTCTTCCATCATAGACCATGCGCCGTGACCCTCCAAAAGTTTCTGGAGTTCAGGGGACATAGTCATGAGCATAAGGCCAGCGATTTCTCGTGACCTTCTGACCCAAGTTGGATGTAAATCCGGGTCTTGCTCTGGTCCTTCATGACCATGAGGCAGAATTGCAGGTAGATCAGGAATTGGTTGCTCAAGGTATTGAACCAAGTCATCAGTTTCGAGCGCTATCCGAAGAGCACGATACCAATCAACAAAGTTATTCTCAGTCAATTTCATCTTTTCAAGGAATGACTTAACAACCGTGCTGTTTAAGCAAGAGTTTTGATTATTCATCTACAAAATAAAAGTTCAACGATTAGTATTTTCGATAATTACATTCTCAAAGAATTAACTACCCAATTAATCATGTTGAGACTAAGATCCTTGCTTGCACTCCCACTTAATATTAGAGGTCCGACCGTCTAGTATTCAAGTGGGGCAAGAGGTAAGCGATGGGCGTTAATTGCATTACAAGTGCAACTCTTAGTTTGTATGAGACGATTCATGAAGTTTATTTTGTCGTAGAGTGTTTGGATGGGATGTTCTCTCATCTCTTTCGAGAACCTTTGAACATCTCAAACAAACTTGTTCTACACATAATAAAGTCATGAGTATGTTTCATCTCATCTTTATGCCTCGGGTTCCGAATCTGACCGGGAACTCGACTTTAAGTCGTACCAATTTGAAGCAGCAATTATTGGCAAAGGTCTGACCAGTGACAAAGATCGCCTTGGGTATGTAATTCGCCCTAGGTCTGACCAGTTGACGAAAAACAACTACAAGTGCTTCTAAATTGGATGGCATAGACTTAAAATATTTCAAATAGGTATCACATAAGTTTTTAGAAAAACAAATGTCAAAGTGTGTAAAAGAATGCATGCAATTCATTCTCTTATCACAAGTTAAGAAAACAATTTGTTAACTTTTTGGTTTAGGTGTGTTTTACCACGGGAGAAGATTAAAGAGAGATCAAACCCTATATCCTACTCTTCATGCACCCGAGGGTGCAAGTGCTTGGGATAATTATTCCATAGGTGTCGAAACAACTATGGAACACGGGAGAAGATTAAAGATTTCTCAAACCCTAGATAGCTCGACTAGAGCACGAAGTGCAATAGCAAGTCCATCATTAGTAAAGACACAAAACGGTGTTGTAATTTTAAGTATTATAAACTAATTGATTTTGCAAATCACGTCGTAGAGAAGATAGTTTATAAGCCATCATTACGGTATGTAAGCCCAACTCGAGTGACAATATGATTTCGCAAAATAATTAGAATACAATAAAACCAAGTTTCATAGTTCTTATGTCAATATTAATATTTGTTCAAAAAATCAAGATTTTAACAAATAACACATAGCCGATTCGCAAGGAAAATATGGTGTATTAATATGACATAGTTTTAAAGCTAGTTTCGATATAAGTACCATCCGTTTTTATGATTCCTAGAATCTTGAGTTATTACGTTTTGCAATTCATAATGGAAAACAAATAAGCACATAAAACAGACAGAAGGGGGTAGAAGCAGAAGACAGACTCTATATGAAAGCGGTAAATCATATAAGATCCAAGTCTCGAATGAGTCTTCCCCAAATTGAGGACCAAAGACCCTCATCAAGTTTTCGAGCAAGGTACTTGATGACGTGCAAAGTATCACAAAAGTGAGATGCAAGGGTCTTTAACGGATAATAAAAAACAAAAGTAATTATTAACCGGTTCAATTTTAACCTACCCAATTTTAATAGATCTAGATCAAGATTAAAACTTTATGACAAGTATGCATGTAGTTGTCATAAAAACATAAATAAAAGAGATTTTAAAGCGAAGCAAGCGTGTTTTATTCTATGTGTAACCCATGAATGCCATACGATTTGACTCGTGATGCCACTGTTGGGATTTAGAACTAGTTAAACCATTAACTACGAGTGCGCAGCGGAATGGATCTAGTACAATATTCATGATTAACACATAATAAAACAATAATAAAACCAACCTTTTAATTAATTGAATAAATCAATTAATTGATCTTGATCTTGAATCTACAACGGTAAAGTAACCGTCCTCTAGCGATTGCTCACACGACACGTCAAACGAACACACCACGATGCTAGTGGTAAATTCACTTCGATAATCTTGCAACTAGAAACCCTAATATCCAAAACCCTAATTGGGATAGGTTAAGGATACGGTTTATAGATAGAAACAAGATACTTGGAAAAATTCACCGGAAACCATAATTAGGGTTAGGGTTTGGACGAACCACAAGGGGAACCAAACAAGAGACCAAAACTTTGATACGAGGATCAAAGGTTTAGTATAAGGCTAAGAAACTTCACAAGTAAGTACCCTAAGGTAGTTGATCTTGCAAAGGTTTACACTTTAAGTGAATTTAGGGTTAAAGGAAAAGTTCGTAAGGGTTTGGTGTGGGGTTTGAGTCGATCGGCCAACACAAACAAGAAAGAGGGGATGAAAAAATTATGAGGGGTATGGGATTGTATTTATACACATCCTTGAACCTCCTCAAAATTAATTAGGCCCAACCCAACACCTAAATTAAGTAACTTAATTACTTGATCACCAAACAAAGGATCTTCTAGACCCCTTAGGGAATTCGGCCGCCTATAGGGCACCGGAAGTTTCTAGAAGTCGATTTCCTTCCTTAAATTTAAATAACGCACTCGCCTTTAATTAATTAAATCCCGTAATTAATTAAACCACCGTTAATTAAATAAAACGTAAAGTTTTTATTATACGTTTAATTATAAATAATAAAACGTAAATAAACGTGTGTTCTCCGTATTGAGTGTGTGCCCCGATAGGCTCACGCATTTACCGATGGCTAAACGATCGCATATCTCAACAGTTTTGAATCTCAAAAGATAATCCAATCATTAACAAATAAACAACCAACTATCACTTCACCTCAATGGTGATCTGTTCGTGCAATTATGGTTCGGCAAATCAAAGGATATCTGATACATAGGGTTTGAGGTAAACCACACAAGAATCTCTGTAGCCGCCATGAATAGACGACTAACCAAAAGAGAAGATCGAATAGGTTCATTACCTAATCGCTTACTTACTGGAATCATCTCTCGTTTACCCACCACAAAAGAAGCTATCAAAACAGGTATAGTCTCAAAGCGATGGCAAAATATGTGGACAGGAGGAGTTCATAATCTTGATTTTATACATCATTCTGAAGAGCGAATCCCTGAATTTTTTTCATACATCGAAAAAGTTTTAAGGCAACGTGGCCAATTGGACCTTAACAAATTCCAACTGGATATCCCTTATGAATTTGGAATTGATAAACAAGTGAATGGCTGGATTCGTTATGCTTTTAGCTGTAACGTTAAAGACCTTGATTTAGAGTTAGTGAGTGGCTATGAGCCTTACCAATCTGAGTTTCTATTAGATCAGTACTTTTTCATCAACTCGTCTATTACTCGTATGAAATTGAATGGGTGCATAATGAAACCAACTGGTGCCATTAGTTGGACTAACCTTAAGAGTTTGTGTATAGTGTTGGGGGATTTAGATGAGAATTTGATTGAGAAAATATTATCCGGGAGTCCTCTTTTGGAAAATTTGAAATTGGAAGACTGCGATTTTTATCATCTTGATATAACTTCCAAGAGTGTTAAGAATTTGATTTTTTCTGGATACCAAGAATTTTTTGAGTGTAAACATGAAGTGAAAATAGATGCGCCTCATATTTTGTCGCTAAGAATCGAAGGAGAGTTGAGCATGTACGTATCGAAGGTTTTGTTGCTAAATGTGTCTTCTCTAGTTGAAGCTGTGTTAGATTATTGTTTGGATGAGGATGGAGATGAGGAAGAGGCAGAAGAAATGCTTAAAGGTCTTATAATAAGCCTTCGCCATGTCAAAAGGCTTCACATTGGATATAACTGTCAAGAGGTAAATATCCATCTTCTTTTTTTACTTCTTGCAATTTGTGTGTTTGATCGAGTTATCTCTGGCTTTGTTAAAACCTTCAATGATTATAAATAGTATGTTCCATTGAAACTGATGATAGCGACCAGTGACTTGGATAATCAATTTTTTGAAGCAAATGGTCTCCTTTTTCCGCTGTAATTAATTTATACAAGTATTGCAGCATTCTCATTGCTATATTCTTTTTGTAGACTCTCGATCGTTTGGAAGCTAAAGGTTTCCCTTTTCCGTTACCCAATGATTGGTCTCAGGATGATATAACTGAAACTGAAGATTAGTAGGTCGTAGGACCTAACGTGGATGAGGTTAGTTTTATAGGTGGAACTTTGATTTCATGTTAAGTATAGTAGTAATATTTACTGCATTCCCAATGCATGCAAATTAGTTGTTCTAGTGACTTCAATTTAGGGTTTCTAAACAATGCTTGTGTTAACCGTAAAAAGTGGTGATCTATTGAGAAACTTGTTCGCAACTATGGGTGCTAAAGTTGTGTAGTGCTGTGTCTTATACTCTTATCTTTCTTTTCAAGTTTTTACTTATCAAGTATGAGGCAATCCTGTTTATAGATTAATTGTGCTTAACTGCGTATGTTTAAACTTCAATGGTGCTGATCATATCCTATTTCATATACTCTCCTGTGAATAAGGGTGTCAGTAAAGCCGACCTGAAATCGGGTAGTAATCCTATGCGGGTCGACTTGATTACCAATATGGTTAGATGTCGGGTTAAATACGTTTGGATAATTCAGGTTCGGGGCGGTCGGAACCGAATAGACTCAAACCCGTCCAACCATGAACCCAACTAAGCTGACCCTATTTAACACCCCTACATGCGAACCCTACTACGCTCAGTTGTGGTTGTGTGCTCGGAGATGAAAGTCCTTTCTTAAACATGCTAATTTTTGTTAGTTTAAGTCACAATAGCAACCCACCTCGCCCTTTTGGATATAGGTTAGAGTGAGGTTAATGATTTAGCTTTGTGCCTTTATATGCCTAATCAAATGGTCATGGCATATGGGTCACTGGAGAGGTAAATGTTGACTTTCTATTTTGAATGTCAAACTTAATGACATCCATACATCGTAACAGAACATCTTTTATAAGTTTTAGCTCTGCTGTCTTCATACCTTATTGCAAAATATTATACTGCTTATACGGTTTTAAGTTTTTGTACAAAGGCAAATAAGTTCTAACTGAGACATGATGAAATTTCTTCACTTTGACTCAAAAGTCAATTTTAATACGGAAAAGCAGAAACTAAGTTTGTTATCTCTAGATTGTCTTGGCTTTTTGTTATGGTTGTTTCGTTTATTAATGTTTAAGGTGCATTAGCTAATCCTTACGAGTTTCTTCTTAAATACATGTCCCTAGTTCTATAATTTTGTCTTTGTTTCAGTGCTGAACCAGGAAAATACGATGTGAGAGCAAATTTTTTTTTTTTTGACAATAACAATAAAAAGTGCAGGAAAAAACTACGATCGTACTAAATTAGAGTATTATTACTTATAAGTGAAGAATTTATAAGGTTTAAGAGAGTTGAACTTTGAGTTTTAGTATATGAGTAGAGGGCAATTTGACTTTTGAGCGGGACACTTTCTAAAAAATATCAAAATAACTAAAAAAAATTACATTAAAGTCTCGTCTTTTTCGGCTAGCCATGGGGAGCGCTGCCGGCTCATTCCTAATGACATCCGCCCCTGAGCACATTCTAGTAGGGTTAGATGAGTTAAGTAACAGATAAACAGGTTGATATGAGCTTGGGTTCGTACATGCACGTATAAGTCTTCTTAAACTGGGTGGGATCGGGATACATAGAAATTTTTAGGATTCATGACATGCATAATAGTGTTAACAGTTTGCGTGGGGCGTTTTTAGTCATTTACTGAAATTATAATGCATATTTATTTGGTTGTTGTAAGCATTTTATTAGGGTTATGGATGTTCGTTTTGATTATAGTTTTCTAGGTAATAGTAAGATGATTTATATTTCATATTATCTGAGAGACTCTTGTAGTCTTGTTGGTTGCTTCTTATCAGTATTTAATAAGTTTATCAGCCACAGCTGTGGATTAAAAACCTGCAATTAGTTTGGTCAAATGATAGTACACACCCACACAGGAGGGCTTTTTTGGTGTAGCATAATTAACATATGTTTTATTAGTTGTTAGTGAGCTTTCTTGTCATAGGACATTTGTGTCTCGGTCTCATTATATTTTGTTGGCAGTTTGTTTCTCTCCCGAAAACTTTAGTGTGCCTTATGATTGCACCATTCTTATTTGTTGTTCTCTTCTCATCATTGCTCTTTTTTGTTGGCAGGCTTTTGCTCGTTTGAAAGCTAAAGGTTCATCTTGATTGGTGTGGTGGTGATTCAATTGAAGATGAAGACTCAAACGTATCTATACTCATTTTATCCATTGAACTCTATGGTTATGTATGTTTCATTACCTTTATACTCTTTACAAAATTTGTTGGAGCTAGATAATAGGTTTGATAGTGATTCAGTTGAAAGCAAAGTTTATGAGGTGCTATTGCTTCATCACATTCCAAGTAGTCACTAGCATTTTGTGATCATGTTTTAGCTAACATGGTTGATGGTTTCTTTCTTGCCAAATAACGTACATTGTGTTGTGACTTAATCTTTTTACAACATTTCAAAATACCGAATTGCCATGCTTACTTTTAGCAAGTCCAGTAATAACACCCCAAACTCACAATGATTCCGCGTTTGTATAATGGACTCATGTATATGTTTACATAGATGGTATTGCATGTTATAGGTTTAAATGTCTTGTTTAATCTTGTTTTAAGGAAATGAGATTGTTTTATGTCGGACGATTTGAAGTACATTCATCAAACTACCACTTGTGTTGCCGAATATCTTAGATTGGGCGTAATCACAACTGCTATATCAGCTTTATGTCTTTACAACCAATTTCACCATCAAAATACACCACATACTAATTAAACACAAAATATACTCCGAAAAACACAAATTACATGCATCAACCGAGCCATACAAATTTGCCATGTTAGACTCGTTGAACCCGCTTCTCCATAGTGATAGCAATGAAGACGCGTCTTGGGTACCACAAGAGTGCAAGACTCGGTCCTGGCACCCTTTACGCCCTGTCTTATAACTCCTAAATAAAGCATACATATTTTTGTCAAAAATAGTATTAACTATGCATGATATTATAGTGGCATGTCACTTGCGTTTAGTGGTGGTTCAAGCTAAGCTCCAGGTTAATGTGGTATCTCAGCCACATTTCATTTTACTTAATGGTTTTTTAATTAATATATATACCGGGATGTCAACCCTTTTATCAAAACAAAAGAAAATTAAAACTACATTTTATTCCAATTTTTTATAAAATTGGAAGCTAATAATTAATTTATGTTTTTCTTCAAAAAAATCAAAAAGGCTAAAATAACTAAACATTTTTCTTTTATAAAGAATTAATAATTAAAAAGGATTTACACGTTTTTATGTTTTCTTAAAATAAAAGAAAAAAGGTTTGAAGTTTCAAAATTATATATTTTATTATTTTCTTATTTTAAATTTTTTGAAAAGTTAAAATTTTTTACTTTTATTTTAAGAGAACATGCAAATTTCTAAAAAAAACTTCGAAATTATCTTTTTGGAAGAAAACTGATTGGTTATTTGTAAACTTTTTGAAAAAAAATAGAAGAAAAACATACAAAAATTTAAACCTTTTTTAACTTTTATAAAAATTTACTTTTTTTCGTAAACATGTTTAAAGGCGTTTAAAGTTTTTTTTTTCTATTTTTAGAAAAAAACAGTTTAGTTATCTTTAACTTTAAAAAATCTAAGTAAGCGTAAAAAATTTAACTTTAAAATTAAAACAATTATTAAAAAAATGTTAAATTTATTTTTTTAAATACAATTTTTTCATAAAAACAATAATTTTTTTGAGCAAAATGCAAAATACCATCAATGTAAAAACAAAAAGATAAGATTACCCTTCTTCGTAGACTCTTGTTAGTACCTAACGTGAAAACTATTAGCACCATTCGTCCAAAGAATGTATAGTGCACCAGCTATGTAACGGTTGAATGTAATTTACGCCAACTATCCACGAGGGATGTAATTCACAATTTTGGCATAACATAAGGATGTTTTTTGCACTTTACTTAAAAGATATTATTCCTCTTAAATTATATATAAATAAATGAATAAATTAAATTATTTATTTTATGTTACTTGGTTTAGTTTTTGGCTTTCAGTTTTCTATTATTCGATTAAGGTTAATCATATTTGAATTTTTTTCGATCCAGTTTTTGGTTTTACATTGAAAAATCCCGATAACCGATCTAAAAATCACTATGGTAAAAGAAAAAAAATGATTAAAAAGGTTTCTGTGATGAAAACCATATGGATCAGCTAAGGATGGCAAAAAACCCCGAATCGAACGGGGAAACCAAAACACCAACTAACTGAGACGGAGCGGGGCATACTTATCGGTTTATGTGGCGGATATAGGGCATAAACGAGAATTTTAATCTTTTTTAAGACGGGAAGTGAGGAACAACATTCCTGATCCGCTCCGCCGAATAATATATGAACATATACAAATATGATTATCCTTATATAGTACTTTGGTAGTATTTACATAATAAAAAATGTTTTTTTAATATTAGTCTTTTTTAGTCCTTGTAAGTTTGCAAAATCATGATTAAGACTTGTGTGATGTCATCTTTATATGTTGTAATTTATCATGGTGTAATTTATTATTTTTGTAACATCCCACCCTTACGGTTCAAATGGCACACTTATGGCACAAAACTAATGCACGCGAAAGACTTATTCAATAACATGGTTTAACAAAGTTCTCCAAAATCTAAGGATATAAGTAGCTTAAAACACAAACGTTTCCAAGTTAAAACAAATCCAACTCCAAACTAAAGAACTATAAATGAAATGGGGAAAGTTATTATCAAGTCGGTCCACTAAGAGCTCCTAAGCACTCCACTCATAACCCAACTTCTCTCTTATTACATGTCGCGGAAAAAAGAAATGCGGCTGAGCTAATGGCTCAGTGAACATATATAAACAAAATGGATAGATTAAATGTATAAGTAATGAAATGAGATTATCATAATATGGGTAACCAAGATCATATATCATAAGAGCTGAACAAAACAGATAGTCAAACGAATTAGATAGTCAAACCAAAACATACAGAATGTCCCACGAGCTCGAAACAAAAGTCTAACGCATGACATATGCTTAGACTACATATAGTTTCTCATATCATATTAAATTGTACATGGGAGATGTAGACTCCGGGTGTACAAAAATAAAATGTGCTATGGAGTGTTGGCACCACACTAGTCTATTTACATAAAATAACATATCAATACATATAAAGACGCGTCACATAGCATAAGGCTAGGTATTTAGCTAATCATAGGCTTTAATTAGTAGTTGTTTGATTATGTGGATCATTGGTGGGATAATAAGTTTAGAGTTTCGTCGAGTTTGGTAAACTAACGTACGGATATCCTTATCTCTCTCTCTTATTATTATGATTTGTTGCTTCTATCGTTTGTTTGATCCATCGTATGGATATATCTACTCTTTTTTTTCAAGCATTAATTCTTTGTACGAATATTCGATCTCTCCTTCTAAGCATTATTTGTTTTCACCCATATTCTATCTTCCACTCTAGGTACATATTATTTGATCAATAAATATTTCTTTTGGCGATCGACACGATTCGTTGGTCTTTTCAATTCATTCAATATCGGTAAAAATACTCTATCTTTTCTTTTAAAAGGATTCTCATGACATTCGATTTATATTTCGACGTTCGCTACTCATTTGACATAAGCTTTTTGAATTCATTTGATATATACTTCATTTGATATATACTTCATTTGACATTGCCATGATATGAACTAATTCGTTTCGTTTAGACTTGACTTTCTGATATCCACTCTCTTTTAAATCATTATTTGTTTGTACGGATATTTGGTTCTTTTAAGTAAGAGCACTCCTTATACTCTTTTGTAAATCTTCTTTTTGATCAATCCCTAAGCCTTTTCTATGTTCCCTATATCTTTAGTTTCTGTTTTGATATGATCTTTGATTCCCTTTGCCTTGTTATGATCCCTTTGTTTGATATTCCTTCTTATGCTTCCATTTGATCCATTTTGATATATGCTTTGATATGCCCTTTTGTTATGAGCCCTTATGCCCGAGCCATATTTTGTTTCCTAGTCATGGAGATATCATGACCATGTCGATTGATGCACCAAGGACAATACACCATCTGGGCAGTGTGATTAGACCCCGGTGTTCTCTTTTGATGGCCATTATGTTGCTATATTTGTTAGTACGTGAGCTAGTCATGAGATAGTATACGTGCTTTTGATTTTGATTTACAAGGGACGTATGAATGCATCATGGGCTTTTGGTAAGTATGATTTGTTATGTAATAAATGGGTTGTGTGTGATATACACCACATATTGTTTTTGGTACATTAGGTCTGATCCACCTATTTGCATTTTGGGAGAACCATGCAACTACATGCGATATATTTTGGGAGAACCGTGCAACTGCACGTGATATATGTGTGAGCTCGTGGGAATTTTGTTACCTTTCCTTCATTCCTCTTATAATCCTTATATTCATTATCTTGTTGATATTCACAGTTTCCGTTGCTACTCTTTACTTTTCAGCCTTATTTATTATATCTGTTCACTGAGCGTTAGCTCAGCAGCATTTTCTTCTTGAGGCAGGTATTAAGCGGGAAGCTGGGAAGTGAGAGTTTGGGTTTAGAGAGCTTATCTTAGAGTCACCCTTGAGTCGTAATAAATGTGTTGAAGATAGATTATATTTCTGCAATTTATATTTTGGACCCTCATGTTTGGGATTTTTACTCTTTTGGAGAGTTATTGTAATATTTAATAAATTAAGACTTTCGCTTGCGTTTATATATATTATGATATGACACCATAATGTCGCATTTTTTCCCTCTATCGGAGCGGATGTTACAATTTTTATGGGTAATAATATTGTTGATAACTTAATAATGTTTGTTTCTATTTAATAATTAGTAAGTTTTTACACTTTCAAGCTATTACTAATGGTTAAAGGTGGCAAAAATGGACGGGTCGGGCGGACACAGGTAGGGAGCAAAACAGGTGACGGGTTAAACGAGCGGCGAACTAAACGTGCACGAGCCAAACTGGCATGGCTAAACAGTTGTAGGCTAAAACGGGCAAAAAATATAAAAAAACGTAAAAATAAAAAGATAATAATAGTCATGAAAAGAACATTAAATATAAAATATTCATCGAGTGATCAATTTGGTGTTTTACATACGCACATTAGAGTCCATCTAGTTTCTACATGTGCCCATTGACCCATCAATAATAATGAATGGACAAAAAATGCCCTAAACTTTAAAACAAAACTAAAAAAATGCCCATAATTAACAAAGAAAAACAAGGTTTGTCACCTCTATTAATGGTCTTAAGATTACTAGCAGGGTACCCCGCAAAGCAGCGGATATCCAGTGACATATTTAGGCGAAAAAATGTTAATCTCTTACCCATCAAGTTTTAGAAAATACTGTTGTGTACATAATTAAAGTTGTAAAAAAATTGAATCAAAATAAATCCACTAAATTAAAAAAAAAAGTTCATAAAAATATATCAAAATAAATGTTGTGTTAAAGAGCATGAAATTTTAAAATATATGATGAAATTAGATTGTGATATAAATAAATAGATAAAAAAGATATTTGAATTAAAATTAATTTTTTTAATAGTTTGTTAAAAAAGATCAAGAAAAGATATTAACAACTTTTTTTATTTAATAAGTAAAAATAGCTTAAAATGTAGCCTTGCTCTAAGACACCCCGATAAGATTCTCCATTATTACATTACACAGGATCAGCGAGCCCCAAAAGTCTATGTTGAGAATTAATTTGATGAGACAAAACAAGAATAATGAAACAAGAAGGACTTATATGCAAATATCAAGAGTTACAAGAATATGGAGCCCTTTCATACAACAAGGAGGACTTATTAGCAAAAGATGGAAGGACTTCTAGTTAAAATAGATTTCTTGTAGAAAGGGGTATGTGTAGTATATAAACACATACACCCTACGTGCTTTATTATTCAATTATTCACAATGTAGTCATAAAGCAAAACTCGTGTGTTCTAGACGTGTGTGATCTTGTAAACACGTCTAGGTTAGTTGGTTTGAGTGTTAACGTTTAATGAGAAGTAAACGTTGAAAAGTAAACACCTTGTTTATGTATCGTGTTCTATTTCGCTATGTCAATCATATGAACATGATGCATTCCTAGTAAGCTCAATCGATCCATGAATAATAGTTTCCACAATTGGTATCAGAGCGAGTGGCTCTCAATACTAGGATCTAACAAGGTGTTGAGTCGAAGAACGAGAAAAAGCATAAAATCCGTCTAGGGTTTTATGGTCGAATCTCACTGCGCAGCCGTTTTCAAACAGCGATAACTAATAAGTGTGAAAACACTTATCCTTTCATCACTTATTTCCAATAATAACAAGACCAAAATGTGTATTTTAGGTCGTAAACGTCGGAATTATGCGTGGTTTGCGTTTTTATTGTGTTTTAGGGCCAAAAGATGAAAAAGGAAGAAAACATGGGCTATCACGGGATTTTATCGAAGAAAACGAGAAAAGACGAAGTCAAAAGATCAAGAGTGCAAAAAGAACGGAAGTCCAAGGCCTATTCTGAAGATTTATCGAAGAAAAAGTCTAAAGATGGAAGTTTAATGAAGTCGAAGAACTCAAGTCTAATAGAAGAAGAGAATTATAAGATAAGTTCAATTTGTATCGACAAATCCCGAGACGGCGTCGAGAAAGACAAAGCATTTAAATCGAGTCGCGAAGAAAGAAAGAAGGAGCAACACATGCACCTTCCCACCTCCTATAAATACCCTCCTAATGACACATTAGGAGGGTGTTAGCTAGTTTATTTCTTTTTTGTAGTTTTTTTTCATTTTAGAGAGAGAAAGTGTTTAACTTTCTTTCACTAAAACTTCATCTTTTCTTTCTTTCATTTTCAAGCTTTAATTCAATCTTGTACTTTGAAATCTTTAATCTAAAAATTCAAGTTTAATCTTTTAATCTTAATCTTCTTCTACCTTTCTTTATTTTTGAGTTGTTTTTGATCCGTTATAATCTTTGATTTTGCTTAAATTTGATGTTTATGTGATTAAAAAGTTTATCTTTTTAATCCAGTATAAGTTTTTTATACGGTTTAAGCTTTAAGCTTGTTGTGCTATTTGGCTTATTTCGTATATAGCTTATTATTTTTTTAAGTTTTCTTAAAAATTTAGTCTTTTTAAAGTTTGAATTATAAAGTTTGTTTATTTCGTGTTTTAAAAGTCTTAAATTTTATGCTTGTTTTCGTTTGATTGGAATTCAAATGAGTGCTTATTCATCTTTGTTATTAGTTCTTATTCGAGTCTTAGCTTATAGCATTTCATCCGAATATTATCATTTCCATCACAATAATAGGGCTTCTAATATTGCGACGGTTTATTCAGACGGCTACGTTGTATCGCAATAACCCTTAGGGTTTTACTTTGCGATCAAGAGTTTTTTCCTCCTTATTCCGATCGTGATTGCGTGCTCATTGCGATCGTATATTACGACGGGTCTTAAGGTTATATTAAGACGAAACGCTGCCCAATTTTTGTTAGCAACATTCCGACAGAAAACCTTGGATTCTGATAGCTCAGATCTTAATTATTCCGATACCTTGCATTCTGACAGAGTTGATTTCTTGTATTCCGATACCTTGGATTCCGATACTAGACATTCAGATAGATTATTCCGATAGAAGTTACTTTCACTTATTCCGATGGATTTCAATTGTTACATTCCGATGAGTTATTCAGATGAATTATTCCGATGGTTTTCTTGTGATACATTACGATGGGATTCCGACAGTTACATTCCAATGGTTTAAGTGTTTTAAGTTTTACAAAGTTTTAAGTTTTAAATTCATTGCGTTTTAATTTCAAAAATTGCACGCTTCCCGAAATCTCTGTTTTTACCAAGTGTTTTTCTAGTAATTTTTAGTTTAATTTTTAAAGCTTTTATTTTACTCAACGACATTTTCACATTTACTTTTAGTTTAAATTAGATAATCAACCCTTTTTATTTTCCACCAAGAACGACTGAGTCGCACTCTTAACTAGTAATCAATTCGAAATGATCGGTTTAACGAACTTTCATACGAGGCAAACCCTTGTATTAAATGGCGCCGCTGCCGGCTCTTTTCGTTAAGATTAACGGTTTTTAGTGAGAGACGCGTTGGATTTTGGGATCCATTCATTCGTGAACGTTATTTTCCTTGCTTAAAAAATTTCAAAAAATCCATAAAAATTTAAAATTTTTTCAAAAATACAAAAACATTAAAAAAAATCATAAAAAACATTTCTTTTCCAAAGTTTTGCACCAAAAAGATTTTATTTTTACAAGTACATATATATTCTTTGTTTCTTTGGTATCTTTTTCTTTTTCTTTTGCAGGTGTATGCGTAATAGATCTTCAACTTATCCAGAGCCAGAGACCCGTGAAGATTTAGATATGGCTGGTGTGCACAACAACAATAACAACCCACCTCTACCCAATTTAAATAATAATAACAACAACAATAATGTTCCCCCACCCGACTTACGAACAATGGAGGAGCTTTGTCAACCAACCACGAACGGACGCGGAGGACCAATTGCGCCGATGCAAATCATGACTCCTGAATTTTCGTTGAAGCATCACATGATCCAGCAAGTTCAAAACGCTTTTCCTTTTCACGGATTACCCGATGATGATGCCAACAAAAACCTCGAAAAATTCATTATCGTCACCCAAAGCATGAAACTTCCCGGTGTTACTATGGATTTCCTTCGCCTACATCTCTTCCCACACACTTTATCCCACCATGCCGAAAAATGGTTTGACCGTCTTCCCAAAAACTCAATTCATACATGGAATGACATGACTCAACGATTTTTGTCGCGCTACTTTCCACCATCAATGGTCACTAGTCTTCGCAACCAAATCAGTGGATTTACTCAAGAACCTGATGAGTCGCTTTTCGATGCTTGGGAACGTTATAATGTCTTGATCGACCGTTGTCTGAACCATAACATGCTCCCCGTTACTTTGATTGATACCTTCTACAATGGTTTAACTTTTCGTGATCGTGATACGATTAATGCTGCCGTCGGTGGTACATTCATGAAGAGAAGACCTGAGGAGTGTAGAGAGCTGATTGAGAACATGACCACTCACCACAAAAATTGGGATTCATCCGCATCCTCAAGATCAAACCCAAGACTCAATGTTTCTTCTACTTCAGCAACCCCAAATATGACCGAATTCACTCACATGATGGCCGAAATGAACAAAAATATTCTACTTATAGCTACGAATCAACAACAACAAGCTAAAGCTGTAGCCACGTCTTGTTAGATTTGCGGGGATTCTCATTCATACACCGATTGTCCTTATACTCATGACAATCTGGAAAATATGTATGCCGCCAACGGTAACTTTTCTATGGGAGGCTATCAAGCACGTCCTCAAGGTGACCGCAATTTGCTTAGTTATCGTTCGAATAAATTTCTTTCACCGCCCGGTTTTCAATCCCATAATAGACCAAAACCACCTCCATTGAACAACACACAATACCCACCAAGGAACCAAGGCCAAAGAAGTAACTACCAAGGGAATTCTTCTAATAATCAAAGGAATTATAACTCAAATCAAGGAAATTTTCATAGTCAAAATCAAGGGACTTTTAATGGGCAAAGCCAAGGGTTTCAAAATAACAACTTTAACCAAGGTTTTAATAACAACAACGCTTATCAACAACAATACCCAAACCAAGGTTTTCAAAATCAAGGGCAAAACACGAATTCCCCTTCAATGGACTTGGTTCTTCAAAAGTTGACTGATAAGTTGCGTGAACATGAGAAAATCATATCTGCTATGAAAGAATCGAGTGATAAGAAATTTATGCTAATGTTTCAAGCCATTAATCCCCAAGATACTCTCCCTTCTAACACCGTGACCAATCCTAGGGCCAACGTTAATGCCATCACTACTAGGAGCGGTAAGATCATATTTGAACCTTCTTCTTCACCAACTAACTAAAGACCCAAGATTCCTTCTACTTGTGATATACCACCCGTTATGCCTTCGTCTGCACCTTATGTCCCACCGATACCTCAAGTTTATACCACACCTTCGGTTCCAAAACCGGTTCCTCCACCTTCCACTTCTACCCCTCCACCACCCAAGGATGTGAGTGAGAATTCCATTCCAAAGCCTTCATCTCAACCCAATATACCTTATCCCTCAAGGTTGAGGAAAGAGAAGTTGAAAAACAAGGATGATATTCAGGTTTCTAACTTTCTTAAAATGTTTAAACAACTGAATTTCAACATCTCCTTTGCTGAGGCTCTCGCTCACATGCCTAAATATGCTAAGATGTTTAAGGATCTTTTAAGTGATAAAGAAAAATTACTCGACATCGCCAATGGCCAATTAAATGAGAATTGTTCTGCCGTTCTTTTGAGAAAACTTCCAGTTAAGTTAGGAGATCCGGGTCTCTCTTATTCCTTGCAACTTCCCTGGGGTTGAGAATTGTATGGCCCTAGCCGATCTAGGTGCTAGTATAAACTTAATGCCATTAAGTGTTTGGAAACAATTATATCTACCCGAGCTAGTCCCCACACGAATGACATTCGAATTAGCTAACCGTACAGTTGCTTATCCAGTGGGGATAGCCGAAGATGTCTTCGTTGGTGTCGACAAATTCACCTTTCCGACGGATTTTGTTGTCGTTGACTACGAGATGGACCCCCGTGTTCCATTAATTGTTGGACGTCCATTCTTGAGGACCGGTCGCACTCTCATTGATGTAGCCGCGGGCGAATTAATCATGAGAGTCGGTGACGAGAAAATCGTCTTCAACATGGGTAAACTTTCTAAGCAGCCTTCTGAAAACGAGAGCGTTAATTTCATTGATGTTCTTGATGAGGCTTGTGAAGAACATTTCAAAGACGCTTGCAAAAGTGGTTCTTCTTCTCTACCCATTGTTGAGACCGTTGCCTCTATTGCTCCATCACTAACTCCATTTGGAGAAAGTGATCTCCTTTTGAAAGAATTTGAAGCAACTTTGGGAGATGTGGACATACAATATGACGATTATCCCTCCAATTGGGATGAAGACATTCGCACCATTGAGAAACTTCTCAATGAGGACCATATTTCTCTACCATCTCCTAAGGAAATCTCTATCGATGATCCGAATTTGACTACGCCTTCCATCAAAAATCCTCCGGATTTAGAACTTAAAGACCTACCGTCTCATCTCGAGTACATTTTCCTTGAAGACAATAAGAAGTTACCCGTCATCATCACAAAGGATTTGAAAGAAGACGAAAAATCCCGACTTATCGCCGTGCTGAAGAATCACAAGAAAGCGATTGCTTGGAAAATCTCCGATATTCGTGGAATTGATCCTCATTTTTACACACATAAAATTCTCATGGAGGACGACTTTAAACCCACTATTCAAAGCCAAAGAAGGGTGAATCCCAAGATCCATGACGTTATAAAAAAAGAGGTTATCAAATTTCTTGATGCGGGAATGATCTACCCTATCTCGGATTCACCATAGGTTAGTCCGGTCCATTGTGTGCCTAAGAAAGGCGGAATCACCATTGTGCCCAATGAAAACAACGAGTTGATTCCTACTCGTCTCGTTACGGGGTGGAGAGTTTGTATAGACTATCACAAACTCAATGATGCTATGAGAAAGGATAATTTTCCCCTTCCTTTTATGGACCAAATGCTTGAACGTCTAGCGGGTAATGACTATTATTGCTTCTTAGACGGTTTCTCCGGGTATTTTCAAATTCCCATCGATCCTAAAGACCAAGAGAAAACCACATTCACTTGTCCTTATGGAACATTTGCTTACAAAAGAATGCCTTCCGGCTTATGCAATGCTCCTGGGACTTTCCAAAGGTGTATGATGGCTATCTTCCATGACATGGTTGAAGAAACTATGGAAGTCTTCATGGATGATTTCTCGGTCTATGGTGATTCTTTCTCTACTTGCCTTGCCAATTTAGAACGTATGCTCAAACGGTGTGAAGACACTCGTCTCGTTCTTAATTGGGAAAAATGCCAATTCATGGTAAAAGAAGGCATTGTGATTGGGCATAAAATCTCCAAAGCCGGTCTTTAAGTCGACCGTGCTAAATTCGATGTTATTGCTAAATTGCCTCCACCTTCAACCGTGAAGGGTGTGAGAAGTTTCCTTGGTCATGCAGGCTTCTATCGTCAATTCATTCAAGATTTTTCTAAAATCGCTCGCTCGATGACCCACCTCTTGGAAAAAGATACTCTTTTTATCTTTTCTAAAGAGTGTCTTGAATCCTTCAATCTTCTTAAGGACAAGATAACTAAGGCACCGGTCTTGGTTACCCCAAATTGGGAGCTACCTTTTGAATTGATGTGTGATGCTAGCGACTTTGTTATTGGAGCGGTTTTGGGCCAAAGAGTGAACAAACACTTCCAACCAATCCATTATGCTAGCAAGACAATGACAGGGGCTCAATTGCATTATACCACTACCGAAAAAGAGCTTTTAGCTGTAGTGTATGCTTTTGAGAAATTTCGCCCCTATCTTGTCCTTTCCACCACCATTGTCTATACTGACCATTCCACGTTGAAGTACTTGTTAACTAAACAAGATTCCAAGCCAAGACTTCTTCGTTGGGTTCTGCTCGTTCAAGAATTTAAAATTGAAATTCATGACAAAAAGGGAGCGGAAAACCTAGCCGCGGATCATCTAACTAGACTTGAGGATCCTTATCAAGGGGATCATCCAAATCAAGAGATCAATGACTCTTTTCCCCTTGAGGCCTTAATGTCTATCAATTCCAATCTTGATGACACCCCATGGTTCGCGGACATTGCAAACTACTTAGCGGGTGATATTCTCATCGAAGGGTTAACATCCCAACAAAAGAAGAAGTTCTTTAAAGATGTTAAGACTTACTTTTGGGATGACCCTTATCTCTTCAAACAATGTGTTAATCTGATTATTCGTCTGTGTGTTGATGGACGAGCAGCTTTAGACATTCTCGAAGCTTGCCATAAAGCCGATTGTCATTTTGGTCCCAACTACACCGCGAAGAAAGTGTTTGACTTAGGTTTCTATTGGCCCACCATTTATCGTGACGCTCACGAGATGGTTAAAAATTTTGATGCTTGCCAACGCCAAGGCAAGATCACACATAAAGATGAGATGCCTCAGTATTTCATACAAGAATGTGAAATCTTTGATGTATGGGGTATCGACTTTATGGGGCCATTTTCATCATCTAAAGCAAACAAGTACATCCTCGTAGCCGTTGACTACGTATCTAAATGGGTTGAAGTTAAGGCTCTCCCTACGAACGATGCGAGGGTGGTTGTGAACTTCTTGAAGCAGCTTTTTGCTCGATTCGGTGTTCCTCGTGCTATCATCATTGACCGCGGGACTCATTTTTGCAATGACCAATTTGCTCGAGTCATGGCTAAGTACGGTGTCAATCACCGTCTTTCCACCGCTTATCATCCTCAAACAAATGGTCAAGCCGAGATATCTAACCGTGGATTGAAGCGAATTCTTGAGCGTACTGTGGGAGAGCATCGTGCCTCATGGGCCGATAAGTTAGATGATGCTTTGTGGGCTTTCCGTACCGCATATAAGACGTCGATTGGTTGCACTCCATATCGTATTGTGTACGGGAAAGCATGCCACCTCCCTATTGAGCTGGAACATAAGGCTTACTGGGCCTTGTAGTGGGCCATTTTTGACATCAACAAAGCTGGTGATCTTCGAAAGATTCAACTCAATTAGCTAAATGAACAAAGGAATGAAGCTTATGAGAACTCATTGATCTACAAGGAGAAGACCAAGATCATTCATGATGCAAGGATTAAGAACCGAGAGTTCCACGTTGGTGATCAAGTTTTACTCTTTAAATCTCGGTCGAAGATCTTCTCGGGCAAGCTGAAGAGCCGTTGGTCTGGTCCATTCATCGTCGCCAAAGTATTTCCCTATGGCACCATTGAGCTATCTCAACCAAATGGGCCTAATTTCAAAGTGAATGGCCAGCGTGTGAAGTTTTACTTTGGTGAGGACATCTCTCATGAGAAGATTCCATCCCTCACCACATTTCCCTTGAATTAGTTCTGGGTCGAGTCAGGCTCGTGACTCGGTTAACAAAAACAAGCGTTTCTCGGGAGGCAACCCGTTGATCTATCCTTTACCGTTTTCATAATAAGTGTAGAGGGGAGCACCATATGTGTTTGTTGTCTTGTTTCTTATGATGTGCAGGGAGTAAAGCTTAAAAGATCCACTCTCAATGACTTTTGACGAACCGTGATCCCGTCTACCCGTCTTCCCGGTTCTATCTTAAAATCTTTTGATTCTCTATTTTATATTCTTCAATATTAAAATAGGAATAACTTTAGTTGTCCTTTCCTTAGCAAGATTTAAACAAAGTGCACAATATCCTAAGTGTAGGGGAGTTTACTCCCACATGCTTAAACATTAAGGACAATGTTTATATCAAGTGTAGGGGGACTTCTATCGAAGTAAGTGGTCTTTTCCATGAATTTGCCCTCATTTTAACCGGAAAATTTGATTTTTTTGACATTTTTCAAAATTTTTAATCTATTTTGGCCTAGTAGTATAGTAGTATTTCCCTTTGTTATCGTTATAAAGTGGTTTTAAATTTTCATAACGTTGTGAATCTTTTGACTCAACCCGAGTTTACTTATCTAAGTTTAACTCTAGATAGTATCCTTAACGTGTTTAAGTCAAGTTTTGCTAGGCTTTTATATAGGGAACTTTAAAACGCGAAAGTCTTAACTCTCACGGGTTAAGAACAAGAACTTTTCGCAAGTTCCTATAATTGATCCTAGAAAGTCGTTTATCAAGGGAACTTTAAAATGCGAATTATAAACTTGAAAGAGTCTAAGAATTTGCAAGATCCTATAGATGACTTGAAAACCCGAAGCTTTGATTTAATTGGCTAAGCATGCACGAGTCTCATTCCTTGAGATTTTAAATTGTGGAGAACGAGAGATGATAGAGTCAATTATAAGTTTGGTATTCTTTCATGAATTTATGTGAGTTGATTATAAGCTTATTCTCTCATCGCTTGTTAATAAATATATTTGCAATAAATAAGGTTGTACGATTTGAAAAGTTACTTAGCTTCTAGCACAAGATCGTTTAAAAGTTGCTCGGTATTAATTAGAGTTCATAGCCAAGGCATAACTTATTGAAGCGGGATGCGAAGATTGGCGAGTCCGGAAAGGCCCTGACAAGACATGAGGGCTGCATTTTGTTGCTAAAGATCCCAAGTGATGTGAATAATCATTTATCAAAAATCAATATGAAGGATCGAGACACATGACGAAAAGCAAATACTCCCCTAAAGTTCATGGAGAAGTATATCCGAAAAGACCCTAGCAAGGTATGAGGATAAATAGATCCAAGTCCTAAAAGGAGGCGGATCGTTTTATATCAAAGTACAATATAAAGATTGGAGAAAAATGAAGAAGTCGTTGTCCAAGTATGAAGAATCTCTCAAAAACTTCAAGTGAAGAAATTCCTATTATGAAGAGAAGACCATAATTTCAAGAACGTCTCTCAAGATTCGAAGTATGAAGTCGCTGCCAAATATCGGTCCGAGAAAGGTCTGAAATCGTGAAGCAAGTTATGCCAAGATATGAACTTTATGAGGTCCCGAGAAGCAGTATTAAAAGATTTTGTCCTTTAGCTAACTATTGATTAAATGGTCCTACTTTATTTTCAGCCTAAATAATTATCGAAATAAGTCAACAATGCATCCTCGTGATCATTCAAGACAAAAATTAAAATAAAAGAGATACACCTAGGAATAAGGGAGTCTAAGTAAATAATTGGCCCACATGAGTTCGTGTTAGTTTGCTAACTTATAATAACAATGATCTCGTTTTTAAGCTTGGTTTGGGGAACGTGAAACTTGAGGATGATAAACATTCATGACAGCCAAAACTCCAATGTAAGTCTTTGATTTCTTTACATTTTTATCTTTTAGTCTCCCTAGTATTTAATATTTAATAATGGCCAATGTGAGTTATTTATGATGGGAAATGTAACATGTGCTTTGAAATTAATGCATTACATGAGGGCATTGCAATGGTCAAATATAGAGGATTTAATAAGTGTGAAAACACTTATCATTTCACCACTTATTTCCAATAATAACAAGACCAAAACTTTTAGGTCGTAAACGTCGGAATTATGCGTGGTTTGTGTTTTTATTGTGTTTTAGGGCCAAAAGATAAAAAAGGAAGAAAACATGGGCTATCACGGGCTTTTATCGTAGAAAACAAGAAAAGACGAAGTCAAAAGATCAAGAGTGCAAAAAGAACGGAAGTCCATGGCCTATTCTAAAGAATTATCGAAGAAAAAGTCTAAAGACGGAAGTTTAATGAAGTCGAAGAACTCAAGTCTAATAGAAAAAGAAAATTATAAGACAAGTTCAATTTGTATCGACAAATCCCGAGACGACGTCGAGAAAGACAAAGCATTTAAATCGAGTCGAGAAGAAAGAAAGAAGGAGCAACACATGCACCTTCCCACCTCCTATAAATACCCTCCTAATGACACATTAGGAGGGTGTTAGCTAGTTTATTTCTTTTTTGTAGTTTTTTTCATTTTAGAGAGAGAAAGTGTTTAACTTTCTCTCACTAAAACTTCATCTTTTCTTTCTTTCATTTTCAAGCTTTAATTTAATCTTGTACTTTGAAATCTTTAATCTACAAGTTCAAGTTTTACTTTTAATCTTAATCTTCTTCTACCTTTCTTTATTTTTGAGTTGTTTTTGATCCGTTATAATCTTTGATTTTGCTTAAATTTGATGTTTATGTGATTAAAAAGTTTATCTTTTTAATCCTATATAAGTTTTTATACGGTTTAAGCTTTAAGCTTGTTGTGCTATTTGGCTTATTTCGTATATAGCTTATTGTTTTTTATGTTTTCTTAAAAAGTTAGTCTTTTTAAAGTTTGAATTATAAAGTTTGTTTTTTTCGTGTTTTAAAAGTCTTAAATTTTATGCTTGTTTTCGTTTGATTGGAATTCAAATAAGTGCTTATACATCTTTGTTATTAGTGCTTATTCGAGTCTTAGCTTATAGCATAACATCCAAATATTATCATTTCCATCACAATAATAGGGCTTCTAATATTGCGACGGTTTATCCAGACGGCTACGTTGTATCGCAATAACCCTTAGGGTTTTACTTTGCGATCAAGAGTTTTTTCCCCCTTATTTCGACCGTGATTGCGATCGCTCATTGCGATCGTATATTGCGACGGGTCTTAAGGTTATATTAAGACGAAACGCTGCCCAATTTTTGTTAGCAACATTCCGACAGAAAACCTTGGATTCTGATAGCTCAGATCTTAATTATTCCGATACTTTGCATTCCGACAGAGTTGATTTCTTGTATTCCGATACATGGGATTCCGATACTAGACATTCAGATAGATTATTCCGATTGAAGTTACTTTCACTTATTCCGATGGATTTCAATTGTTACATTCCGATGAGTTATTCAGATGAATTATTCCGGTGGTTTTCTTGTGATACATTACGATGGATTCCGACAGTTACATTCCGATGGTTTAAGTTTTTTAAGTTTTACAAAGTTTTAAGTTTTAAATTCATTACGTTTTAATTTCCAAAATTGCACGCTTCCTGAAATCTCTGTTTTTACCAAGTGTTTTTCTAGTAATTTTTAGTTTAATTTTTAAAGCTTTTATTTTACTCAACGACATTTTCACATTTACTTTTAGTTTAAATTAGATAATCAAACCTTTTTATTTTCCACCAAGAACGACTGAGTCGCACTCTTAACTATTAATCAATTCGAAAAGATCGGTTTAACGAACTTTCATACGAGGCAAACCCTTGTATTAAATGGCGCCACTGCCGTCTCTTTTCGTTAAGATTAACGGTTTTTAGTGAGAGACGCGTTGGATTTTGGGATCCGTTCATTCGTGAACGTTATTTTCCTTGCTTAAAAATTTTCAAAAAATCCATAAAAATTTAAAAAATTTTCAAAAATACAAAAACATTAAAAAAAATCATACAAAACATTTCTTTTCCAAAGTTTTGCACCAAAAAGATTTTATTTTTACAAGTACACATATATTCTTTGTTTCTTTGGTATCTTCCCGGTGATGATGCCAACAAACACCTCGACAAATTCATTACCGTCACCCAAAGCATGAAACTTCCCGGTGTTACTATGGATTTCCTTCGCCTAAATCTATTCCCACACACTTTATCCCACCATGCCGGAAAATGGTTTGATCGTCTTCCCAAAAACTCAATTCATACATGGAATGACATGACTCAACGATTTTTGTCGCGCTACTTTCCACCATCCATGGTCACTAGTCTTCACAACCAAATCAGTGGATTTACTCAAGAACCTGATGAGTCGCTTTTCGATGCTTGGGAACGTTATAATGTCTTGATCGGCCGTTGTCCGAGCCATAACATGCTCCCCGTTACTTTGATTGATACCTTCTACAATGGTTTAACTTTTTTCATGATCGTGATACGATTAATGCTGTCGCCGGTGGTACATTCATGAAGAGAAGACCTGAGGAGTATAGAGAGCTGATTGAGAACATGACCACTCACCACAAAAATTGGGATTCATCTGCATCCTCAAGATCAAACCCGAGAGTCAATGTTTCTTCTACTTCAGCAACCCCAGATATGACCGAATTCACTCACATGATGGCCGAAATGAACAAAAATATTCTACTTATAGCTACGAATGAACAACAACAAGCTAAAGCTGTTGCCACGTCTTGTTAGATTTGCGGGGATTCTCATTCATACACCGATTGTCCTTATACTCATGACAATCCGGAAAATGTGTATGCCGCCAACGGTAACTTTTCCTTTAGGGTTTTACTTTGCGATCAAGAGTTTTTTCCCCTTATTCCGATCGTGATTGCGATCGCTCATTGTGATCGTATATTGTGACAGGTCTTAAGGTTATATTAAGACGAAACGCTGCCCAATTTTTGTTAGCAACATTCCGACAGAAAACCTTGGATTCCGATAGCTCATATCTTAATTATTCTGATACCTTGCATTCCGACAGAGTTGATTTCTTGTATTCTGATACCTTGGATTCCGATACTAGACATTCAGATAGATTATTCCGATAGAAGTTACTTTCACTTATTCCGATGGATTTCAATTGTTACATTTCGATGAGTTATTCAGATGAATTATTCCGATGGTTTTCTTGTGATACATTACGATGGGATTCCGACAGTTACATTCTGATGGTTTAAGTTTTGTAAGTTTTATAAAGTTTAAAGTTTTAAATTCATTACGTTTTAATTTCCAAAAATTGCACGCTTCCCGAAATCTCTGTTTTTACCAAGTGTTTTTCTTGTAATTTTTAGTTTAATTTTTAAAGCTTTTATTTTACTCAACGACATTTTCACATTTACTTTAAGTTTAAATTAGATAATCAAACCTTTTTATTTTCCACCAAGAACGACTGAGTTGCACTCTTAACTAGTAATCAATTCGAAAAGATTGGTTTAATGAACTTTCATACGAGGCAAACCCTTGTATTAATAACTCGTTCGTTAACCGTTGGATCATCGTGAAATTTTTGCTGTAGGTTCTCGCACACGTGTCTAGGATCTCACCGGAGCGATCGTCGATCTGATTTGTTATGGGTGAGTTATAGCTAGTCGAAGTTGGTGTAGAGAGAGGTATAAATTTTTTGTTTTTATGTTTTTATTAAATAAGATTTAGGGTTTCATCCCCTAAACCCTAGATTGAGTTTAAAACAGAAAAGAATTGTTGCATCCATGATTAGAGGCTGTTGCGATTAAAAAGATTTTCGTTTTAGGGTTTTTATGAAACCCTAGATCGATTAGTTGTTCCTGTTTGATGTGATTTATCATGATGTTGTTGATGAAACCCTATTGATTTAGGGATTCAAATTCATTGTGGCAGCAAGTGTGGCATGGGATGAAGACACAAAGTTCTTGGTAGTTATTAATAGTTCTGATGTTGTAATGAATTCGTATCATTAGCAGCAGCAGGTACTCTGATCTTCATTCCTGATACTTCGGATAAATTCGTCTTATTGATTTATGTTGATGGGCCCTTGGAATCGAATTGTACACACGTGAAAGAAGAAAAACTAATAGCAGATTAGAGTTTGACATGAATTTATGTTGGACTATTAATAGCAAGAGTTTATTTGTATTACAAGAAAGTCACATGATGCACAATATGGTCTTTACCAAGATTTTGGACACAAGAGAAGAAGTTGCCAAGGACAAGTATTCACGTGATGATATGTGAAGACAAGGTCAAAGAGGTTCACGAGGGTTTTATTGTTGAAAAGGTTTGTTCATATTATTGGTTAATGTCAAGTGAAGACAACAATTAGTACTTGTGACAATCCGTCAATTTATGATTGATATTTTTATTCTCAATATTTAATTAAAAATATTATTTTAATGTTATATTATGAACTCACTTATTTTTGGGAAGTAATTTGGATTTACGTCTTGAAGTAGCGTCGACTACGTCTAAACCGGAGGATTCAACGTTACGTGCTTACGTTTACATACACCGTTTTGGTGACAGTCCGACATTTCAGATGATAAATTTATCCGCGAATATTATTTTGGAGTTTAAATTTGTGCTAGTTCATAAACTCACAAATTTACGAGAAGAGATTATGACTTACGATTTTAATTTAACGTCCTTTACGACTAAACCGGAAACCTTAGGATTACGTATTTACGTTTTCGAACTCCGTTTTTGATGAGACAATTTTTATTAGATTCGTTTTGTGCAGTTGATTCATAATTTATAAAAACGTTTTTCGTAAAATGACCCGAGGGCACGCAAATCGAGGAAACTAGAATCGAGGAATACCCGTAAATTATTGGGATGGGACAAGTTTTACACTTTCCCACCCCACTAAGTGTGGCGTCCAGCATTAAGCCACCTCACCCCATGAGGTGTCCAAGCTTAACTAATAAGCTTCAACACATGTCACTAGCCTAACATTTAAGCTAGATTTACCTCAAAACAACTAAAAGCTAAACCATTTGTTCATTTTTACATGCAAAACCACACACATTTTCTCTCTTGTCCTCTCTTTGTGCCGTCCACTTCACCATCCAACACCATCACTTGATCAATTTTGACCACAAACATATGTTATAATTAACATATGTTAATCTCCATTCAAAGAGATGAAGATTGGTGCAAGTTTTAACATTCAAGGAGGAGTTTCTATGGAGTCTTAGGGCTGATTTTCCACAAGGAGTTCTTGGAGAATGGTGGTCTTGAAGATGGTCTTGGTTATTCACAAGTTTCTCCATCAAAATCCATGTTTTGATCATAACCTACATCATCATGGTGGTATAAAGATTGTTCTCCTCATCCTCTTGTTATTTTGATTATGTAATCATGTATTTTATTTCCTATTGTATATGTATATGATTATTATATGATGATAAAAATATTGTGTGGGGATTTGGTGTTGATAATCATGAGTAAAAAGATGAAAAACTATATGTAAAAATGGATAATCTTGCTTAATTTAGTAGGCTGTATAAAACAGTAAAGAATCATATGATGAACTGAAAAAATGGCAAGAATAAATTGATATACAGTAAGTAATATGTCTTGTACACATGTGAGAGTTGGCCATGCAATGGAATCATTAGGATGAGTGAGATATGATCAAAACAAGTTTAAAGTACAAATCTGAGTTCACTGTTTTGGACGATTTTTAGAAAATACTTAGAAGCTGATTCAACAGTAGCTATAGAAGAGTTAAATGGAGCACATATCATGTAGTTTATGTCATAAAAATTTGAGCTTCTATCTCCATATAGAACTCTAGATATGGCAGTTTTGGTGAATATGAAAATAAAAATCAGATTTTGGAAATTAAAGTATAATAGTATTATATAAGCACTCAAATAAAAATAGTATAAAATGTGAATTAAAACCCACTAACTTATATAATACATTTATATAAATATTTATAAGGATAAATAAATGATAAATTTTATAAAAATGGTAATTTGATAAGTTTTATAAGTTATAAAACTATAAACATGATTTTTACGACTTTTTCGGCTATTACCGTAAAATTAACGTTTTTATTAAATAAAACTTAGACGGTTGGACCCGTCTAATGTAAACTTTTATAAACTCATATACTGATATATAAACATATATAACAAGTAAAAACCGATAAACCCCGAACTCTATAACATACGGACATTAACGGGCTAAGTTAACGTTATTGAACTAATAATACGACAAAATGGGCTAAAACACTTATAAACTTATTTATTGGGCTTAACCCATTTGGTCCCAACATGTAAAATGTAAATACTGATAATACAACTATAAAATAGATTAATACAATTTAAAGAACTTATAATAAGTTTATTGGACTTAAAACATGTAAATAGATAAAACTAGTAAACTAGTGCAAAAGTTATCAACACATAACACTAAAATGAGTAAATGAGAATATGTAAACCCATTTGATCATCATATATATAAAATCATCATATGTATACATAATTGTTATTTTTATAAAGTCATTGGACAAACGTCTAAGACCGATTATTATTTATATAGGTTTCCGTGATTGAAGCACGTATCGTACGTCCGAATTGCTGATAACCCGCCTTCCCACATCAACGTGAGTTCATAGCCTCGCACTCTTTTAAATGTTTTTATGAAATGTTTTATAAACCCGCGAGGGAGATAACATGTTAGTTTCTATAAAACAGGACACATTTGTCCCGATTGTTTGTTTACTGATTTGGACCCGGATGATTGTATGACCCTATGAATGATTAAATGACCCGATAGATGAAATTAAATGGATTATTAAAGTTAGGTTATGTCATTAAAAGTCCCATTAGCATGAATTGTGAACTACCGGGATTTGGTAGACGCTTATGCATATAATAGTACTATTTGGGGACGATCACCCTAGTTCGCGCCATGACGGTTGATCCCCGTCGTGCCACATTGATTGGTAAGCGAATTTATGTATGAGAAGATTTACATAGCGTGACCTTTGTGACGACACGCTAATTTAGATGGGCAAATGAGTTTCGGGCTAGCTACCCGTTGTTTGGTTTAGTAAGGTAACAATGTCATGCGGCTTGTAATAACCCAGTTAACGAAATACTACTATACGCACCGAATTACGATGTATTGCCTGACTAGCAATACGGGGTCATACTATTGATATTATGTTCGTGTTTTGGTTTTATATAACCATATTCATATAACGGTTTTATTTAATCTATACAACGTTATAAAACGTATTGTATGATGTTTTTACGACATTGGCTCGTATAATGATTTTTAAGGCAAATGCCTATATTATGATTTTCGATAAGGATTTGTATAAAAATGACTTTGGCTATTTTATGGCCTATTACAATGATTTGTACGAAATGATTTTTGGTAATAATTTTATACCAAAGTTATATTGATGGAATTTATTAAACTCTATGAATTCACTCGACGTTATCGCTGACCTTTTCTTTTAACATGTTTTATCTCAGGTACTTGAAGGTAATTCTCGAGAAGACGACAAGAATTCATGGCCTGCACTTAAACAATAATTTCCATTCAAATGCTTTGTAAAACCTGTATGAAATATAATGACTTGGGACCTATGTAACTTTGATATTTATGAATGGAAATGCTTTATTATTAAACGACGCGATTTTTAAGCGTTGTCTATGATGTGAGTAATGTGCTATCCCGTAACACCAACGAGTCTTCCGCTGTGTTGAGTTGTATAAATTTGGGGGTGTTACAGTTTGGTACCAGAGCTCTCGTTATAGAGAACGAAAGATTTTTAAAACCAAGATTTTGAATAAAACATTTCAAAATCTTTTAATTATAAACATTTTTCTAAAAATGTCTAAAAATCTTTTGACTATAACGGTGCCGAAGAATTCCCGAGTTACACGACAAGGCCAGACTGAGAAGTGTTATTTTAATATATACATAACTTGGATTATATATATGATGTAATTTGATTACATGATTGTTTGATGATTATTTTGATATTTATACGAGTTATTTATACGACGTAGATTGTCACAAGGAACCCTAAATTCCCTAGTAAATTAATCGAAGCTATTCTCGTAGGAATTCTAGCTATCCTAGATCTAAACCAAGTTGTGGATACTTATGATCCCAACAAATGGTTGATATTCGTAGAAATGTTGATATTAGTTGACTGCGATATTGAAGAAGAATTGGCGAGATTAAATCTGATATCGATGTCATGACGATCTTTCCTTATAGAGTGGAGTTTGACAAAACGTTACCACCTAGAAAGATGTCATCTGATTCGTTGTCACCCAATTCTTAAATTTGAAATCGAAAGGGTGAATGTTGCACTTGAGGCTGTTAATGGAACCGTTACCCAAAAGCCTCATGCCACTAGTACCTTTCCGAGAAGTCTAATTGAATGATCGAGTCATTTCATACTAGTGACTCATTTGAAAACTATTGTTGTAAGAGCTATATGATTGGAAATTAAGTGTTGTTCATATTGAGCTTTTATTGCCCTATTAAGGTTTATAAATAAGGTTGAAAGTATTGGAGAATGAGGTAGGATATTGAATTGAGTATAAAACTGGTTGAAACTTGAATAAAGTAAAATTTAACTTGTGTGGAATAAGAAATTGTTAAGAGGAAGTCGTTAAGTTATGTGATTGAATTATAAGGTTTTAAATGATTGTTAGTTCGTGTTAAGGGTTGTTCCTAGGCCATTGTTAACTAACGAGGATGCCCAGTTTCCAAGAAATAAATTGAAGAAATCTTCTTCTGAATTGGGACCGGTGGATCTTCCGGGACAGGTGGAACCCCCATGACTCTTGTAGATTAGTATTCATTGTGGTATCTTTTAAAAATCCCTAACTTAACTGAGACATCAGTTGGTAGGATGAGTTCTTGGAATTGTATGACATAGTGACACGTAATGTGTTACGGTACAATTTAGACTTGTTTGTGATTAATGAAAAGACTACCTTTGATTGCTAAATTCTACATGTATCGATGTTATCTATCTTTTATTGCTTCATCCTATTGTTCACATTAGTGATGCAACCATTAAACAAGTACTCATCTCGAATTGAGTTACGTTGTGGATTATTCTTTTTGAGTGCCATCGAGGTCATGCACCTCATGATTAATTGGCTAAGCTCATTTCCTATTATATTGTAGTTAGTTCTTGGTGAACAACTTTTCATCACTCTTTTGTAGATCACTCATTGTTTTTGTAAGATAAAACAGTATCCCTTGAGAAAAGTTGAATTTTCATCACTATAAGGATTATTCAAAGTGAGATTTATAAATGATTGTTATCAAAATGAAGTTGTTTATAAAACACCTTGGAAAACTTAATTGTTTTCATAAAAAGAAAATCTTTGTAAATTTATTTTGATTCTTATTTAAGAATTAAGCATGAAAATGTTTTTATTATAACTATGATGATAAAATTTTGACGAACTGAGTATCGCAAAGTTAATCTTGAAATTGTATATAGTTGCGCGCCTACATACAATTTGGAATGGACCATGCAAGGCTGATTAGTAGTCACCATAAAACTAATGAATAAACACTACATTTTCTTTGAAGATTGTGAAGGGTTAAAATTTTATGAGATCTACAAAAAGTGCGAAATAGGGACATATTATTAGGGACACCTACATATGTGCCTGTAGCATCTATTCTTCTGAATCGAATTTACTCATCTGTGGAAATTGTCTTATTTGACAATTGACAATTCTTTCTGGACCAATTCTCCCGTAGTGAGATTCTTAGGAAAAGTATCTGATTACCGAGTGTTGATACCCGATTGGATGTATCGACGTTCCTATCATTTCTTTTGATTTGATTTCATTTGAATGACCTGGGTAACGATCCGAGGAGCTTTTGAATGCGTATATGAAAACATGGGCTATATTCATATTCGTTAAATGTTTTCGTCTGTATCTGATTTGAAATTCTCTCGCATAGATTATGCATTAACCTTACTCTTTTAATAGTAGTTGTGTCTCCCTATATCCTTGAAATTGTGAAGGATTATGAGTTAGTCTTTTGAGAAGATCACATCTTATCGACGGCAATGAAACTGGAAAGTTGATAGTGCCAGTAGAAGGAATTGATTGATTATGACATGACGACATTGTCTTAATTGATGGGAACTCGAGTAGAATTCCCCTAAAAGATAAGATGTTGATTATCAAAAGTGATCTAAGTAATTCTTGGTGGATGACTGTATCCCGCATTTAGACTTGAAATTATACCGTGAATGGTTGTGAATTAGTCATAGATATTATAATCTAAGAAGAACCTAATATGAATTTATTAAAAGATGTTTCCGTTATCTGAAACTTTAGGAGGTATTTGTTGGTGAATTAACTAGACTTTTTCCATTAAGGCAAGTTGAAATTGGTATTGATTATATTCCCGGTGCTGCACCTGTGGCTTGTGCACTGTACGTCAGCACCATCTAAATTAAAGGAATTACCGTACAACTGAGAGAGTTGTCGGAGAAAGATTTTATTCTACCGAGCTCGTCATTATGAAGAGCTATGGTGTTATCATTCCTTATATTTATTTGTTGAATTACCGTGAACTAGATAAATTGATGATCAAAATCTATATCCACTACCCAAGATGATAGATTTGTTCGATCATTTACAAGGTTCTAGCGTATATTCGAAGATTTGATCCACGACATGGTTATCATCAACTTCGCATCCGCGAAAAAGATTATCTATTCAAATCACTATATCCAGAACTTGTAATGAACATTATGAGTTTCACGTGATGTCGTTTGGATTGACTAATACACATGTAGCATTCATAAATTTGGTGAATCACGTGTGTAGGGTGTAATTTGATAAATTCATGCTCGTGATCATTAAGGACTATTTGTTTGTTTATAAGAATAAGAATGAGTTAATAATTATTTATAGATTGCCTTGAATTTGCCGAACAGTGAAAACCTATACCTTGAGTAATTAACATATGATCTAAGGCTTAATCCTTTACATTATTTGATCGTGTGATTAAAAACTTTGGGTTTTACCAAAAAGAAAGTGTAAAAATGTTTTGACAAATATTTTATCAAAAGAACTTTTGAGGGATTATTCCCTTATACCCAGAACATTTAACTAAACTCATGTTTAGGGGTAAATGTTTGTGTATACTTCTAGACATCTTAAGAAGAATTGAGAAAACTATATAACTTATGACTTGAAATTTGAAATAACAATTTTTGCTTTTCAACTAAGAAAATTTTGACCAAAGTATAAACAAAGATTTTCGAACAATTACGAATCTTATTAATTATTTTCGATAAATCAGCAAAAATCGTGTTGATTAAATTCAAATTTATTTTGAATTTTTTTTTTATAATTGGTCGAACTAAGAAATTTAAAATTTTTACGTTTACGTTTCATAAAAAGTTAATATTTATTGTTAATTTACTTTTAATAATTATCGACGTTTTAGACGTTGGATTGAGTAAAACGGATAAAAATAATAGTTGAGACGAAACTAAAACTTAGAAGATGTGAAGAAAGAATTTCTGAGTGAATTATGGACATGATAATTATTCCATCTAGGAAAGCGAACGTAATTACTGACACATTATGTAAAAATAAAGAACCAATTAGGATATGTTCCTTAATAATGAATGTGTAAAATAAATTGCCGAACAATTTAAAAATAGCCAATGCTTGTAAAAAGGATAATATAGATAATAAAAGTGGTTCGCGGCTAATGAGAACCAATAGATTTGAGGAGCCGATGGCGTTAAATGTATAAAAGGCCACTTGTGGTTGCCTGAATATAGAGGATTTTGAGATTTAGTCATATTAAAATCTTGTAAGTATAAGTATTCTATTCTTGACATTTCTGATTTAATGTATCTTTGTCTGAAGAAGTTGTACTAATGAAAAATTATGAAGGCAGACATTGTCTCATACATTAGTAAACGTCTAGCTATTGCAAAAGTCATCATCTGAATTTGATTCGATTTGGGTCATCGTCGACAGACTGACCAAATCTGCTAATATCATTCCTGTTAATGATAAATTCTTGATGAAGAAATTGACTCTTTTGTATTTAAAAGGGTTGTGTAAACATGGTGTGCCTGTATCGAACATCTCTATCAAGATCCTCGCTTCGCATTGAATTTCTAGAGATTTGCTCAGAAGTCATTAAGAACGCATCTTGATGAGAGTACTGTGTACCACCCAAATCGAAGGGACGAGGCAAAGTAACGATACAAAACACTAAAAGTCTTGTTTTATGTTTGAATGATTGACCTTTGGTAATGAACTGTATAATCGTTTTCCTTTGGAGATATTATCATTGATAATTATCGTGTTAGGATAGTGATCGAATCTTGTTAAGATTTATATATTAGAGCATCTATAAGCAGGAGTTGAGATGAAGACACCCGACATACACCCATTGTGAGTTGGACATGTCTTTTAGGTTTAAGGTTTCCTATGATGGCGAACCTAACCTTACAAAATACTCGACCCGCGAGACCTGAAATGATTGTTGAAATTAGGATCTGATTATTGATCGCCGGTAGTGGGCAGAAAGTTATGAAACGTAGATCTTGAAGTGCCAGATGGGTAGCGAAGTTATGCGAAAAATTTTAACTATGGAAAAAAATGAATTGATGATCTGAAAGATCATGGGATATAAGTCCCTGTTGTATGGGACCATTGAGATGATGTAAAAGATTGGTTTGAAAGGCATATAAGCTGGATCTACCCTAGGACTTCAAGAGATGCGTGAATTATGTTTCGTATATCGAACTTGATAAAATATCTATCAAGTGAAAATCTAAATTCTTCTTAGTAAAGTTTAGATCGACGAAAAGTTGCAATCAGAAACCCGTGAACATCATGGATAGAGAAAGTAAGTCAACATTAAGCCTGATCTTATTCCTATAGTTATGTTTGATAAAACTCGCGTATTGTACTGAATTGCACTTGTGAGAAAAGACCGAATGTGGAGGAAATACTCACATGGCTTTAACTCTATAAGAAGCGAGTAGTAAGGTAAGATGATCTTTGAGGACAAAGATACTGTTTAGGGGTAAATGCTGTGACAATCCGTCAATTTATGATTGATATTTTTATTCTCAATATTTAATTGAAAATATTATTTTAATGTTATATTATGAACTCACTTATTTTTGGGAAGTAATTTGGATTTACGTCTTGAAGTAGCGTCGACTACGTCTAAACCGGAGGATTCAATGTTACGTGCTTACGTTTACATACACCATTTTGGTGACAGTCCGATATTTCAGAAAATAAATTTATCCGCGAATATTATTATGGAGTTTTAAATTTGTGCTAGTTCATAAACTCAAAAATTTACGAGAAGAGATTAGGACTTACGATTTTAATTTAACGTCCTTTACGACTAAACCGGAAACCTTAGGATTACGTATTTACGTTTTCGAACTCCGTTTTTGATGAGACAATTTTTATTAGATTCGTTTTGTGCCATTGATTCATAATTTATAAAAACATTTTTTGTAAAACGACCCGAGGGCACGCAAATCGAGAAAACTAGAATCAAGGAATACCCGTAAATTAGTGGGATGGGACAAGTTTTACAGTTTCCCACCCCACTAAGTGTGGCGTCCAACATTAAGCCACCTCACCCCATGAGGTGTCCAAGCTTAACTAATAAGCTTCAACACATGTCACTAGCCTAACATTTAAGCTAGATTTACCTCAAAACAACTAAAAGCTAAACCATTTGTTCATTTTTACATGCAAAACCACACACATTTTCTCTCTTGTCCTCTCTTTGTGCCGTCCACTTCACCATCCAACACCATCACTTGATCAATTTTAACCACAAACATATGTTATAATTAACATATGTTAATCTCCATTCAAAGAGATGAAGATTGGTGCAAGTTTTAACATTCAAGGAGGAGTTTCTATGGAGTCTTAGGGCTGATTTTCCACAAGGAGTTCTTGGAGAATGGTGGTCTTGAAGATGGTCTTGGTTATTCACAAGTTTCTCCATCAAAATCCATGTTTTGATCATAACCTACATCATCATGGTGGTATAAAGATTGTTCTCCTCATCCTCTTGTTATTTTGATTATGTAATCATGTATTTTATTTTCTATTGTATATGTATATGATGATTATATTATGATAAAAATATTGTGTGGGGATTTGGTGTTGATAATCATGGGTAAAAAGATGAAAAACTATATGTAAAAATGGATAATCTTGCTTAATTTAGTAGGCTATATAAAATAGTAAAGAATCATATGATGAACTGATAAAATGGCATGAATAAACTGATATACAGTAAGTAATATGTCTTGTACACATGTGAGAGTTGGCCATGCAATGAAATCATTAGGATGAGTGAGATATGATCAAAACAAGTTTAAAGTACAAATCTGAGTTCACTGTTTTGGATGATTTTTAGAAAATACTTAGAGGCTGATTCAACAGTAGCTATAGGAGAGCTAAATAGAGCACATATCATGTAGTTTATGTCATAAAAATTTGAGCTTCTATCTCCATATAGAACTCTATATATGGCAGTTTTGGTGAACATGAAAATAAAAATTAGATTTTGGAAATTAAAGTATAATAGTATTATATAAGCACTCAAATAAAAATAGTATAAAATGTGAATTAAAACCACTAACTTATATAATACATTTATAAAATATGTATAAGGATAAATAAATGATTCATTTTATAAAAATGGTAATTTTGATAAGTTTTATAAGTTATAAAACTATAAACATGATTTTTACGACTTTTTCGGCTATTACCGTAAAATTAACGTTTTTGCTAAATAAAACTTAGACGGTTGGACCCGTCTATGTAAACTTTTATAAACTCCTATACTGATATATAAACATATATAACAAGTAAAAACCGATAAAACCCGAACTCTATAACATACGGACATTAACGGGCTAAGTTAACGTTATTGAACTAATAATACGATAAAATGGGCTAAAACACTTATAAACTTATTTTTTGGGCTTAACCCATTTGGGCCCAACATGTAAAATGTAAATACTGATAATACAAGTATAAAATGGATTAATACAAGTTAAAGAACTTATAATAAGTTTATTGGACTTAAAACATGTAAATAGATAAAACTAGTAAACTAGTGTAAAAGTTATCAACACATAACACTAAAATGAGTAAATGAGAATATGTAAACCCATTTGATCATCATATATATAAAATCATCATATGTATACATAATTGTTATTTTTATAAAGACATTGGACAAACGTCTAAGACCGATTATTATTTATATAGGTTTCTGTGATTGAAGCACGTACCGTACGTCCGAATTGCTGATAACCCGCCTTCCCACATCAACATGAGTTCATAGCCTCGCACTCTTTTAAATATTTTTATGAAATGTTTTATAAACCCGCGAGAGAGATAACATGTTAGTTTTTATAAAATAGGACACATTTGTCCCGATTGTTTGTTTATTGATTTGGACCCGGATGATTGTATGACCCTATGAATGATTAAATGACCCGATAGATGAAATTAAATGGATTATTAAAGTTAGGTTATGTCATTAAAAGTCCCATTAGCATGAATTGTTAACTACCGGGATTTGGTAGACGCTTATGCATATAATAGTACTATTTGGGGATGATCACCCCAGTTCGCGCCTTGACGGTTGATCCCCGTCGTGCCACATTGATTGGTAAGCGAATTTATGTATGAGAAGATTTACATAGCGTGACCTTTGTGACGACACGCTAATTTAGATGGGCAAATGAGTTTCGGGCTAGCTACCCGTTGTTTGGTTTAGTAAGGTAACAATGTCATGTGGTTTGTAATAATCCAGTTAACGAAATACTACTATACGCACCGAATTACGATGTATTGCCTGACTAGCAATACGGGGTCATACTATTGATATTATGTTCGTGTTTTGGTTTTATATAACCATATTCATATAACGGTTTTTATTTAATCTATACAACGTTATAAAACGTATTGTATGATGTTTTTACGACATTGGCTCGTATAATGATTTTTAAGGCAAATGCCTATATTATGATTTTCGATAAGGATTTGTATAAAAATGACTTTGGCTATTTTATGGCCTATTACAATGATTTGTACGAAATGATTTTTGGTAATAATTTTATACCAAAGTTATATTGATGGAATTTATTAAACTCTATGAATTCACTCGGCGTTATCGCTGACCTTTTCTTTTAGCATGTTTTATCTCAGGTACTTGAAGGTAATTCTCGGGAAGACGACAAGAATTCATGGCCCGCACTTAAACAATAATTTCCATTCAAATGCTTTGTAAAACCTGTATGAAATATAATGACTTGGGACCTATGTAACTTTGATATTTATGAATGGAAATGCTTTATTATTAAACGACGCGATTTTTAAGCGTTGTCTATGATGTGAGTAATGTGCTATCCCGTAACACCAACGAGTCTTCCGCTGTGTTGAGTTGTATAAATTTGGGGGTGTTACAGTACTAGTCCAATATGTTTATATGTTGATCACGTGGGTTGAAGTGCCCAAAAAGAAAAGTATTATATTAGTTGTTCGATGGGCAAAGGACAGAAACGTTTGCAGATTTTGTCTTGATCCACGATTGGTTGAATGAAGTTATATGGAGCAGTTTGAATCAAAAAGTCACGTGGGATGCAAAAAGAGAATAATGGATCCCTGTTTCTTAGGATGGAAGAGACGTAGGTCATGTTCAAACCCGTGCAAGGTTGTGATATTCACTTACTAGTTTTAAGAGATTTATTCCAACAAGTAAATCCCTTACCACTTATGGACGTGATCTTTTAATATACAGGTATTTTGGAGGTCAGTTATATGGAATGGATGTGTTGCTTATTGAATTAAGAAAAAGTGGTACAAAGTGAGATGGTGTCAGTGGCTAAGCCGAGCCACTAACAAGAATAAAACACACACTAACAAAGAAGACGCTGACCCGTTGTAATTTAGACGCTTACAGCTTGTTGTCCGATATATGGTTTTTAACCCGCTGACAAGTATCGTCCGATATCGGACAATACATACAGAAGATATATTGGATGACTCAGGATCTCGGACAAAAACTGTCTGTTTAAATTTTTATGACTTATTTTTTAAGATTGTGTTTGATACAATAAAGTTTGATTTGATTATGTGACAAGGCTAACCTTGCGATTACGTACCGACTTGGATTAGAAGTAGAACACCGACAGAGGTAGCAGTTGCATAAAAGAAGAGGATGATATTGTACTCATATGCTTTTCATTGCAAATTGGAGGTTTCGATGAAGAGGTTTGATTATTACTTATTTGGTGTTGGAGTTGTTATTCACAGGTTTGTGACTTATCATATCTTAAAGTCGTGGTGTTTCCAGTCACACTCACACTTTAAAGATTACTTGTTTGTGCTTAAACGGTTGGTGACGAAGACTTGTCAAATCTAGCAAATTGTCACCTTGCTATCACTTGAAGGAGTTACATTATCGTACTCAGTGTCTCGTAAAAAGATGAGGATTTTGACAAGAGATCGAGGTCTGCTTATAAGTACTCATATAAGTTCGACGTCACGTGGATATTTCAAGATATAAGGTACAAGCTTGGGAGATTCCACTTCTTCAACAAATAGGTTATATTCATTTTTCTTCATTCGAAATCTACAATTAGAGTCTACATGGTTCGTGATTCATTTACATGCACCACTTAAGGGGAGGCGTTTATTAGTTGTTTACATTTCTAAGACCCCTATTGAATGAGACAAAAAGGGGAAGAAGATTCAAAGATCAAGGTATACAACTTATTTTTTATGTGGTGATATGTTTTACAAGAAATCTTACTTTAAGGGGAAGCTTGTTTCATTCGTGAAAGATCAAGATTTGAAGATTGATTTTGTCATCATCAAATAGGGGAAGATTGTTGGGAATTAATTTGATGAGACAAAAGAAGAATTATGAAACAAGGACTTATATGCAAATATCAAGAGTTACAAGAATATGGAGCCCTTTCATACAACAAGGATGACTTATTAGCAAAAGATGGAAGGACTTCTAGTTAAAATAGATTTCTTGTAGAAAGGGTATGTCTAGTATATAAACACATACACCCTACGTGCTTTATCATTCAATTATTCACAATGTAGTCATAAAGCAAAAGTCGTGTGTTCAAGACGTGTGTGATCTTGTAAACACGTCTAGGTTAGTTGGTTTGAGTGTTAACGTTTAATGAGAAGTAAACGTTGATAAGTAAACACCTTGTTTATGTATCATGTTTTATTTCGCTATGTTAATCATTTGAACATGATGCATTCCTAGTAAGCTCAATCGCTCCATGAATAATGGTTTCCACAGTCCAGACTCGTTTAATAATATGTTGGGTTTTTAAGTCACATCTCAGAGTTTAGAAGGGACTGAACTGGGCTTTTTGAAAAAGGGTAGAGGCAAAATTGAAACTTAATTTAACCCTTTGGGATATCTTATCTTATCTTATGCCATGGAAGAAGAAAACGAAGATTGAATAAGTTTTTCACCAACTCGTGTTTTACCGATTTGAGGTTGGATGGTTGTGTGCTTAGTCCAATTGGTGCTATAAATTGGACTAAACTTACGATTTTTTCGTTTCTAAAGTGAAATTAAGTGAAGATTTGATTCAAAATATATTATCGGGAAGTCCTCTTTTGGAAACATTGAGTTTGATGAAATGCTATGGATATCAGAGGATTCATATTACTTCAAAGGGTGTTCAGAATTTTGTGTTTGGTATTATCGAAATAATGCTCCTTATATTGTGTCCCTAAGAACCATACATGATTTACGGTTGTCAAATCTTCTGTTGGTAAATGTGTCTTCCTTGGTCGAAGCTCATTTAGATCAGACATTAGGTTGGAATCCTCGAAAAGATTTTTCGGTACATCAAGAAGTGGAAGAAAAGATGCTTAACGAAATTATACAAAGCCTTAGCCATGTCAAGAAGCTAACAATTGGGACACATTGTTTAGAGGTGAAATTATTTCTTCTTTCCTATATGGCATATGAGGTGAGATCCATATAGAATTCTATCCAATGAAAGAAGAAATGAACAAATCTTGTCCATCAAATTTATGATCATCCAACGGTCAAGATTGAATTTACAGATCATATTTAAACACTAAAATCTACAACAAAGAAACACACATTGTATCCACTTTCTCTCTCTACAAAAATCCTCTCTCACCCTGTCTAAAAAGAACACCAGATCTGAATAACAACCACCTCATCGGAAAATTAAAAAGCCTGACCACCACCTCCGACCACCAGATCCACCCTGATGCCCACTTTCTCTCTCTACTATCTACCACGACCTCGCTTTCTGTCTCTACCACCAGATCTACCCCCGACCATCATCGCCAACCACGGCCACCAGATCCAGCTCGTCGGAAAATCACAAATTCGTCGGAAAAGGATGAGACAACGATATATGATGTTATGGTTGTGGTTAGCCGACTTGATTTGAATAAAAGTGTTGCAAATGTTATAGAAGAAGATGCAGGTGTCATGGTGGAAGATGATGAAGAAATAGCAAGTAACTTTTTAAAATCATTGTAATTTGTTAATAAGAAAAACTTACAGGTGATTTGCTTTAATTACGTGTAATTTGTCTATGTAGTTATTTGTGTTTAGTAAGTGAAAATTACATGTGGTTCACTTGAATCACATGTAATTTCTATAGAATTACGTGTTGATTTGTCTATGTAGTTGTTTTTATTTTAGTAAGTGAAAATTACATGTGATTCATTTGAATCACATGTAATTTTTATGGAATTACATGTGATTTGGCTATATAATCGTGTATTTGTTAATAAATGAAAATTACATGTGATTTAAGTGAATCACGTGTAATTTGGTATGAAATTGTGTTTGTTAATAAATGAAATTTACATGTAACTATGTATGAATGACATGTGATTCGGTCTAATCACATGTGATTAAGTTGTTATTTTGTGATAAGTTTCATGTGATTCTATTTCTTGATATACAGGTATGAAAACAAGAGCAATTGTATATGAACATACTGAAACACCTGGTGAATTAATATATTGGACGAAGTGAAAGTTAAAAAAAGATGAAGGTTTGCGGATACCATAAAGTGAAGACGGACGTGCATACCAAACAGCTTGTCCAAATAATCCAAAAGCAATGAGAAAGAAGAAGACTACACTATTTATTGATGTTTAAAAACTTTTTTTGAATTCTATGTATTATCGGATAGTTACTTAATCAGAATTGATTTTACTATATCAAATACATATCTTAGTTACTTGAATAAAAATTACATATTTTTATGTTAATTAGTTAGATGATAAGTAAAAAAGATTACATGAGACTATAACTAAATCACAAGTGATTCATCTAAAGTTAGATTGATAAAAGAAGTTAAGGTTTAAAAATGCTTGAATCGCATGTAGTGCAAGCAAAATCACATGTAATTATCACCGAATCACATGTAATTCATGCAAAATTACATGTGATTCAAACAAAATCACATGTAATTCACAAGCCAATTTATTTTATATATTTTACATGAATGACATTTTTATATATTGATAGAATCACATGTGATTAAAAAATCACATCTGATTCATCTAAAGTGGTTTTTTTAGAAGAAGTTAAGGTTTAAAATGTTTGAATCACATGTAATTCAAGCAGAATTACATGTAATTCCTGTGTGAATCACATGTGATTGACAAATAGAAATACGATAATGCTGATTTTCAACAACGAGGATCAAACAACACTAGGCGATTCACTGTCACTAGGTAGTTAATACCAATAGAATTACATGTAATTCAAGCAAAATTACATGTAATTCAAGCAAAATCACATGTAATTCAGAAGCGAGTATGTTTTATATATCATACATAAATGACAAAAGACATCTTAATATATTTCGAGCATAATCCAACATGATCCCACTTTTTCTAACTTGATTTGTTTTGGTTGAAACATTCTTGTTCTAGCATTTATTTCGAGCAACAAGCCTTTACAAAAAGCTACAAGTTATATATCGTGTACAAATAATATGTTGCTACAATCTCTTTTAGGCATTTCATCATACACTTTTCAGGCATCAAATTCCTAATATATGTTGCTACCATCTCTTTTAGGCATTTCATCAAACATTTTTCATTCATCAAATTTCCAATATAATTTGTTGTTGCCATCTCTTTGAGCATGCTTACATGTTGTTACCATCTCTTTTAGGTATTTCATCAAACACTTTTCATGCATCAACTTTCCAATATAATGTGTTATTGTCATCTCTTTGAAACTGCTTATTAAAATAAGCAGATACGCAAGTGCTTAAGTAAAAGCTTGTATGGAAAAGAGCCATGGAGTATAAAAAGTGTGGTACACTCATAAAGTAAAAGAGTATCATTCACAGTGTATCAAGCCTGATTTTCTTTCTTTTGAAATTGAGATATAGAAAAGTGAAATCAGATCACGATCGTAAAATCACATCTAATCTTGTTGACAGTGGAGGGGTGCGACGAGGGTGTTGCGCTGGGGTACGAAGCTGGTGGGGTGCAGGGGCGGTGGTGGGGTGCAGCGCGGTGGTGGGGTGCGACGGCGGTGGTGGGGGAATGTGTGTGTGTTTTTTAGAACAGGTATAAAACCTCAAGGTATTGTATTATTGTAATTGATTATTATACAAAGATTGTGTATGTATATATACTAACACATTAACTTGGGGACTAAGTAACTAACATATAACCTAATGGGTATGAACCATCTATATCTTTGGTCTAACACGCCCCCGCAAGCTAAGGACGGGCAACAACCTGTAGCTTGGATCTTAGAAAGATAAATCGACGAGTCGGTAATGGCTATGTAAATATATCTACAATTTGATCATGTGTAGATATATGTTGAACTCGAAGACCTCCTTGAGCAACCTTTTCTCTAACAAAGTGATACTCTATTTCCACGTGTTTTGTACGTGCATGAAAGATAGGGTTAGCTGACAAGTATGTTGCACCAAGATTGTCACACCATAGTATAGGCGTTGAAGATGACCGGATACCAAGCTCATGAAGAAGAGCTTGAAGCCATGTGAGCTCAGCAACGGTGTCAACAAGAGCTTTGTATTCTGATTCAGTAGAGGAACGTGAAACCGTACGTTGTTTACGAGCGGTCCAAGATATAAGGTTTAAACCAAGATATATAGGAAATCCCCTTGTGGACCGACGATCATCTGAATCTCCAGCCCAGTCAGCATTTGAGAAAGCTTCAAGAGAAGTATCAGGACTACCTTTCCATAGTGCATCGGTAAAAGCTTGAAGAGTAGAACCAGAAGAACGACGTATGAGCATGCCATGTTTAATTGTACCATGAAGATAACGTAAAATCCGTTTTACTGCAGACCAATGATTCTCGGTTGGAGCATGCATATATTGACATACCTTGTTAACAGCAAAAGCTATGTCAGGCCGAGACAAGGTAACATATTGTAAAGCACCCACTACATGTCGATATTTCACTGGATTAGAAAAAGCGGTACTGTCATATAAGGTGAGTGGGCTCAAGGTAACCATGGGAGAAGACACAACATTATAGTTAGAAAGACCAACCCTTTGTAATAGCTCCAAAATATACTTCTTTTAAGACAGGAGAATACCAAACACATGAGGAACAACTTCAATACCCAAGAAGTAGTTAAAGGGCCCGAGATCTTTTAATGTAAAAGCTAATCCAAGTTGACAAACTATATTGTCGATAGTGCCCGTGTTATTACCTGTAACGATGATATCATACACATATACCATAATGTACAAAAATGTGTTTCCACGCGCATAAATAAACAAAGATGGATCCGTTTTAGAGCCTTTGAAACCGAGATCATAGAGAGTCATGGAAAGGCGCTCAAACCAAGCGCGTGGGGCTTTCTTTAAGCCATAAAGAGACTTATGAAGCAAACATACATGATGTGGTCGCTCTGGATCAATAAAGCCCGGAGGTTGGTTCATATAAACTTGCTCCTTAAGACTTCCATCAAGAAATGTATTTTGAACATTTAATTACCGTAGTGGCCAGCTGTGAGTAAAGGCAAGTGATAAAACAGCCCGGATAGTTGTTGACTTGACAACCGGGCTAAATGTCTCATGAAAATCAATACATGGTTTTTGCCGAAAACCTTTGGCAACAAATCTCGCTTTATAACGAGTGATAGCACCATTCTTGTCATGTTTTATCCTGTATACCCACTTACCATCAACAACATTGGTGTTAGAGGCACGAGGTACTAAAGACCATGTTCCATTCTTGATGAGAGCATCATACTCTTCTTTCATAGCTTGACGCCACTCTAGAGAGTTGTTGGCAACAGTAAACGAGGTTGGTTCAGTGATTTTAGTGGGGAGGACGGTAACATGATTTTCCGAAGGATCGTAAGGAACCTGTTGTTTGGGATTTGGACAAAGATTTGCGGGACGTTGTCGAAGTATAGGACGTGGTGATGGTGGGGGTGGTGTTGGTATGGATGTATTCGATTCAGGAGATTGTTGGCCATTAGAAGACACGGGAGATGTTTGAGAAGTTGGACTCAACTGTGGTGAAATGGATGATTGAGAAGAGATAGGTGAGCTAGGTGAAGGTGGTGGGATTGGATGGTATGTGGTAGGAATTATATAAGGTGATTCCGAAGAGTAATATGGAGATGTTTGCGAAGAGGGTGATGAAGTAGTTTTAGGGATATCGAAGGGGAATTGTGCTTCGTTAAAATGAACATGACGAGCAATATAAAGACGTTCTTTCGAAATATCAAGACAACAGTATCCATGATGGGAGGGGCTGTAGCCAAGAAAGACACACGGAGTTGAACGAAAATCCATTTTGTGACTATTGTATGGACGAAGATGGGGAAAACATAGGCACCCAAAGACACGAAGAAAAGTATAGTCGGGTTGACGTTTGATTACATGTTCAAAAGGTGACTTGTTTGTTGATGTGCGAGAGGGCATGCGATTGATTAGATACACAACAGTATCAAAGGCATAATGCCAAAATCGTTGAGGAACACGTGATTGAGCAAGAAGAGTAAGACCAGTCTCTACAACGTGGCGATTGCGAAGTTTAACAAAGCCATTTTGCTCACCTCTATGAGGACAAGATCGCCGGTGAATGATTCCTAGCGAAGAGAAAAACGAAGCTAAATTTCGAAACTCACCACCCCAATCGGTTTGAACATTCTTTAATTTTGTGGTGAATTGACGTTCGACCATTTGCACGAATGATTTAAAAGTTGAATACACATCAGATTTTTGAGCTAAATGATATATCCACATGTACCGAGAATGATGATCAACACACAACATAAAATACCTATGACATTTAAAAGATAACAAAGGTGCGGGACCCCAAACATCACAATAAACCAAGTCTAAAACATTATTACTTCGAAAATTAGAAACAAATAAAGGGAGTTTTGAAGATTTTCCCAATTGACAAGAATTACATAGACTTGACAAACTATTATTTGTAATAGGAAGAGAAAATTTAGAAAGCATAGAACGCAAAAGACGTTGATGAGGATGTCCGAGCCGCCTATGCCATATGGTTGGGGAAGCTCGTACAACCGAAAAAGACACTTTGTTGATCGACTTCAGTTGGGGAAGAGTGATGGTGTAGAGACCGTGTTTACTGAGGCTGGTGAGAAGAGTGGTGTGCGTAGAATCGTCCTTTACAACAAAATAAGAAGAGTGAAATTCAAAAAAGACACCATTATCATGACAAAATTTTTGAACATAAAGGAGATTACGGGAGATTTCTGGTACATGAAGAATATTTTTGAGAGAAAACATTTTTTGTGGCGAGTAAACATTATATGAACCAATATGAAAAATAGGAAGACCTTTATTGTTGCCAACATGAAGTGCGTCGTCACCATAATATGCTTCTGAATTTTCCATTGCTTCCAAATCAGGTGTCACATGACTGTTTTCTCCGGTGTCTTAATGCCAATTTACAGACGCATTAGAGGATTGACCGCGCGTATTTGCAAAGTTAGCCGATGGCCGAGTACGAATGGTCGAAGGGTCACGATTCGGGCATTGTGATGGAATGTGACCAATACTACATCTATTGCAAGTGCCATACACTGTGTTCTGGGTGAATGCTGAATCAAATTGACGACCATTTCCACGACCTCGGTTGTTGTTGTTACCACGAGAGTTGTTTCGATTTCCACGGTTGTTGTCATTGTTACTCCTGTTGTTGTTGGATGAACGAGCACCGTAAAAAGCTTGTGGGCCATATGGTACAATGGGTGACAATTGAAATCCAAGTGCACTAAATTGAGCAGCCAACTCTGAAAGTTGAGCCTTGCGAGATTCTTGTATGCTTGGTGAGCCCACTGCGTAGGTTGCAGCAAAAGATGGAGTAACTGTTGTAGCAGGTGCACGTGTTTTTCCAAGCATATAATCATGATCACTAAGGAGTGCATGAAGCTCACTAAATGCAGTTGGACTTTGAAGGGCAGTGATTGTGGTTTTAAGGCCTTTATATTCTTCACGGAGACCCGAGACAGCAAGCATAACGAGATCTTTATCTTTTACAGGTTCACCAATAGCGGTGAGGGCATCAACATATTCTTGAGCACAATTTATCTAAGCATCAGGAGTTTCATCACCATGCATCTCTATTCTCAGAAGTTGTGTCTTGAGAGTGTATTCCCTAGATGTGGAATGAGGTGCATACGCCTTTTCAAGAGAGAACCAAAGATCTCAAGAGGTTGTACCTTCAACATGGCGAAAAGAAGCTTCTGAGATTGTAGAGATAATTAACATACATACGTGGGCATCATTGGATACCCAAATTGAAGAATTCGGGTTCTCTTGTGGAACAGTTTCACCTTCGGCAACAACGGGTACCGTTTTTATGGACAGGGTATTGAGTTATCCACATAACCCATCAAATTGTTTGTGATGAGGAATGGTTCAATCATATTTTTCCAGTAACCATAGTTTGTAGGTGAAAAGGTAAAAGCGAACTTACGCGAGTTGTGACTCGTTTTATCGGCTGTGGAGAAAGCTAACATCATAGCCATATTCCTGTTTTTTTTAAAGGTTGACAGCAGCGGCGGCGGAAACCGATCGCAAACCCACAATTGATTGATGGGTTTTGTTCGGAATTATATGAGAATCACAATGATGTTGTTGGTTTTTCGTGAATCAATGTGATCTGACCGGAAAAAGCAAAAACGTGGCCAGATGTGGCGACGGCGACCGACTAGAAAATCAAAATTGACTAGTGAGGTTTGTTTGGAATTAGATGAGGATCATAGTGGTGTTTTTGTTTTTTTCGAATCAATGTATTTTGGGCGGAAAAAGCAAAAACATGGCCAGAATTTGTAAATTTCGGCGAACAGTGTGAAGGGTGTCAGATTTATGCCGGAAAAAGGATTCTTTAAGGAACCTGGCTCTGATACCATATAAAACCTCAAGGTATTATATTATTATAATTGATTATTATACAAAGATTGTGTATGTATATATACTAATACATTAACTTGGGGACTAAGTAACTAACATATAACCTACTGGGTACGGCCCATCTATATCTTCTGTCTAACAACAGGAGACTATAGATAGTGAAACAATATCAACCATAGAATTTTTTTAAAAATGGACGGTATAGATTGAGTCCTTTGTATTTTTTTTAGGGTTTGTTTCCTATGGAACTTTTTTATGGCATATTATATCTTCAAAAGTGGTATTGATCATTAAACTATGACTACCTTTTTGGTTACTTTCTAACAAGTTTTTAAAGTATGCTTGTTTGAAGTTGACGTTGTTATTGCAAGTTTGAAGAATTAGAATCAGATAATCAGCTGTTTGATGTTTGAAGTTAGAAGTAGTTCAAACAATCTTGGACTACCTAATTAAATACTACTAAACATGCCATTATTTTGAAGTCATAATAAATATACTGATCACATATGAATGTCTTTATTTGTTCCTCTTGGACATGTCTTTTCTAAAGGCTTGTGATTGCATCTTCTTTAACTCTTTCTCGTTTGGAAGCTAACGGTGTCACTTTTCCATCAAACATGAAGACGTGAATTATCCATAAAAAAGCACACATAGATTGGGATGTATGCTTGCTTAATCATGATTGGGTTAATTGATTGATGTCACTTTAAGTTTATATTTAGGCTAGCTAGATACGGTTACTACATGCCATTGATATTGTTTCATGTTCTCTTCTATGTTCGCATTTTATTTCCATTCTAATGGAATGACAAAAAAAAGAGAACAAATGTAAAAAAGAGACTTTCATAAAGTTAATGGTTAAAACTAGGGATGAGCATTTTGTCTCGAATCATGAAACTGAACTGTATCAGAACCGTGTCGATTTTTGGTATCCGAATCTTGTTCGGTACGGTACCGGTACTACGAAATAAGGTGAATAAAAATCCGGGACCACTAATTTGGTACGGAACCGATACCAAATTGGGAATTCCTGAAAAAACGAGAACATCCCGATTTCCCTGTACCAGTACCGATATCTCGAATCCCGTTCGATACGGTATCGGTAATATTATGCTCGGAAAAAATTGATACCACTAATTCGGTATGATACTGATATCATGGTCATCCCTAATCCCTAGTTTATGAAACTTTATAGACATAAAATTAAATAGTCGTGTGATAGGATCGAACTCAGGATTACGGGATTGCACACAATACGTAAAGGATTAATTAATTTAATAAATGTATTTATTATATGTATTAAATATAAATCGAGCTTAACTTAAACAATCGTTAATTAAAAGTTAAGTATAACTAGCGTTATGGAATACATTGGAAAATTAGAAGGTTCCGGAAGACACCCATAGGGGTGTCCACCGCCGGGTATACAAGGCCCAAAGGGAGGGGGTTTTGTTTCCTAATTTGATTAGGACTTGGAAAACAAGTTCACTAATCTTATAAATACCCTTCATAACCTTCATAATTTTTTCACCCCATCTCTTTGTCTCTCTCTATAGCCGATCAAACAAACACCCCTATTTAGGGTTTCGGTTTATTTTTCGGTTATCGATTTAGCTATATTCCACATTTGTTGAAGCTCCGGTTTATTAGTGCTAGACTCACGATTGATCTGTTGCATTACGTGTGTACAATAGCGTAATATAGTTTCACTATAAACTATATCTTGGTATTTTTCGTATAAACCCTAACTGGCGATTTGGTGGTGTTCTTGTGGATTTGCTCTAGCCAAAAGGTATGTAACCCTAACTTGATTAATTATGAATGTGTTATTAATTATGATCTTGTTAAATCGCTTTCGCTATGTGTGCTTTGATCTTATTTAGGGTTTTGCGTAATTGTTATGAGCATTATAAACCTTCAGTGGCATCGAGAGCCGTTTTAACATGTTATAATTATCGAGATCTAAAGTTTTTTTTAACTAATATTGATTTGAGTTAAAAATACATGTTGTTTTTAGGTTTTCACAAAAATTAGGGTTTTTTGTTTTTTATTAAAATCGGCCTAGCCGAATTTATTTATTTTTTAAAGTTTTTTTTGAAACCCTAAAACAAATTGCATGTTGATTATCTTTAGATGTTTGCATGAATTAATTGTTATGTCATGTATGGTTACGATCTGTAAAGAGATTTAATTTTTAAGATTATGTGGGAGATTCGTGATGAACATGCATGTTTTCACGGATCATATGATTTTATATGCTATTTGCTTTATTTGATTCAAAGTTTTAAAATTAGGGAAGACTTTTATATGTTTATAGAACCCTAGATTTTATGTTCTTTGAATAAATTATTATGCATGTGGCTATTCGATTTAGTTTTTTTGTACCTATTCGTTTTCATACGTTTTTATATTTGTTGTATGTTGTAAACAAGGGTAATTTTTTTAAGAAAAAAATATGGACTAAATCATATAAATATTAATGAATTATTTTGAGATCTAGATTACATAGAATTGTGTTGATTGATTATTTGCAATGATAATTTAACGGCCTACTCCTTTTGACAACCTATAAAGTGGGTTTAACGTACCGCTAGTCATGTACCCGGTTAAGGAATGAGGTGTTATGCCATTAGTCACTGACCGAATTCCCGGCTCGCCTGTGCGTCAAATTGAAATTACCTACGATTATCATTAGCATTATATCTTAAGGTTGATTTACCATAAATTCACATCTGAAACACAATGAATAAGGTTATTGTTTTGTGCTTTAGCCAAGTTCTAGGAACGTAAGGCGTGAATTTTTGTGGGTAAAATCTTTAATTGGTTTAACCAATACCTCAACTTGCAATATATGGCGAAATTTTAGACTCACCAAAAAGTTTACTAAAAGTTTTTTTATTAAACTTAATGCTATGGAGATGTATGCATGCTTCTCCATACATAATTTTGACGCTAAAATCAATACCCTTAAATTTAAGTCATATGCCATCTAATTGACGAACACTTGAAGTTACAATGTCGTCATGTGATATCTTGGACGATGTTATAATGGAGAGAAAACTTCATGACTGAATGAGATTTCACATGAAGGATTTGCGTTCTTTAGATTAGCCGACTTGATTGATTACTCAGTGAGATCTGGAAACTTAAGGCATCAAGTAGGGATGAAACATGTTTATGATGCAAAATGACTTTTGGCAACGTAAATCGCTAAAAACATCTAGAAATTACAAATTTGTTTGTCAATTATTGTTCGACAAGTTACCTTGTTGAGTACATTTATCACTAGCAGATCAACTGATGTGATAAGTTTATATCAATGTGGATTTTAGTTTTCAAGGAAAATACCATTGTTTTATTACCGGGGTAATTTTATTTTCTTGAATGGTATTATCGAAAATACTAATATTTTGAACTTATTTCTGTAGAAATGGCTCAACCCGATAACAACACGTTGAGTTCTGCCTTCAAGACTTATCTTGAACGTCAGGAACTAACTTACCCAAACTTCAACGATTGGTACCGCTCACTGAGAATTGTCTTGAGAGTAGCAGGTACTTCTGATTACTTGATCATGGTGTTTCCTGAGCCCCTTGGCCCTAATGCTACTCTAGTTGAAAGACTGATCTATGAGGCAGAGGTTAACAAGCACAATGATGTGGCTTGTTTAATGCTCGGAAAAATGGCTCCTTTCTTACAAAGAAAATTTGAGCTATTTTCTCCAAATCAAATGCTTGAAGAGCTCAAGGCAGTGTATGAGAAGCCTCAGGCTGTGGAGATCTATGACTTGGTAGATGCTTTGCACAGTTGTAAGCAAGCCCCTAGGCAACCCGTTAGTGCACATTATCAAGAGATGAAGGCTTACATGGAACAAGTCATCGTACTAGGGAAACCCTACAACAATGATATGGAAATTAACCTAATCAATAGGTCTCTTAATAGGGACTTCAATGATTTCTTTAGGAACTTTAATATGCATTGTGCGGGGAAGAGAGTTAATGACTTGCACGCAATGCTCATTGACTACAAAAAGGGTCTAAAGGACAAGGCAAGTACATCTACTTCTACTCCTCCTGTGCTTTATGTACAAAAGGGTAGAGTGAGTAAGTCACAACCGTACAAGAACAACAAGAAAGGAAAAGACAAGGGTGATAAGGGCAAACAAGTTGAGACTTATTATAAACCTAAGCATAACTCTGTCAAGAAGATTCAATCTCAAAAGGATGAGACTTGTCACCATTGCAAAGCAAGTGGTCACTGGAAGAGGAACTGCCCTCTTTTTCTCGAAGAGTTGTGATAAATAAAGAAGAAGGCTAAGCTTAGTGTTGCAGCATCTTCAGGTAACAAAATTTATGATAGAGTTATTTAATCTTACATACAAATCAAATTCTTGGGTATATGATACGGGATGTGGTATTAACATTTGTAATACCCTGTAGGGATTTGAGTTAGAAAGGAAGCTTACCTATGGGGAACAATTTCTGCAAGTAGGCAATGGCGCCCAAGCAGAGGTTGAAGCTATAGGAACATTTAATCTAGTTTTACCTTCGGGTTTAGTACTGAGTTTAAATGATTGTCATTATGCACCTACAATTGTTAGGGGTGTTATTTCCTTTTCTAGTATGTTGGATCTTGGATTTATTCACACTGTTGATAATAATAGAATTTTTGTTTTCAAAGATGGTTTATTTTATTTTGATGCAATTTCTGTGAATGGTGTTTTTGAAATTAACATGCATGATAATAATTCCAAGAGAAAAAATAATTATGTTTTTAGCATGAATAAGGAGAGAAAGTTAGACAAGAACTATTCTTATCTTTGGCATTGTAGACTTGCCCATATTGGGAAGACTCGAATACAAAAGCTTCAATGTGATGGTCTTTTGGAAAATATCAATGATGAATCATTTGATAAATGTGAGTCTTGTATCTGCAGAAAGATGACCAAGAAACCTTTTAATAGCAATATTGAAAGGGCTACTGAACTACTTGGTTTAATACACACTCATGTGTGTGGACCACCTAGACATGTGTTAAGGAAAGGTGCTAGCTACTTCTTAACATTTATAGATGATTATAGTCGTTATGGTTATGTTTATTTACTTAAGCATAAACATGAGGTATTTAAAACATTCAAAGTGTTTAAAGCAGAAGTAGAATTGCAACTATGAAATAAGATTAAAGCTCTTCGTTCTGATCGAGGTGGTGAATATTTAAGTCAAGAGTTTAAAGATTATTTAAGTGAGAATGGAATTGTTCAAAAACTTACTTCTCCATATACTCCACAACAAAATGGTGTATCCGAAAAGAGAAATCGTACATTATTAGATATGGTACGATCTATGTTTAATCTTACAACTTTACCTTTATCCTTTTGGGACAATGCTCTAGAATCTGTTGTTCATATTCTGAATATGGTTCCCACAAAGAAGTTAAGACACCATATTAATCATGGCATGGTAAAAAGCTATATTTGTCTTATTTAAAGATTTGGGGTTGTGAGGCGTATGTGAAACGTGACTCTGGAGATAAACTCCAACAACGCTCAGTAAAATGTATCTTTCTATGGGTTACTACTTTTATTATCTGCCTGTGAACAAAGTTATTGTTGATAGGTATGGAGACTTCCTTGAAAATGATCTTGTAAATCAAGAATTCAGTGGGAGAAATTATGATCTTGAAGAAATTCAAGAAGATACATTGCCTTCTGAAAATACTAGCGAAGAAATTCCAATAGAGCCAGAAAGTCTGGGAGCTCTACCGGAATTAATTCCTCCACGTAGGTCTGGAAGGACTATACATGCGCCAAGCAAACTATGTCTTAACATAGGGGATGATGAGGAGGAAGTAGGGGATCTTGGTGAACCTGCTAACTATTGATCCGCAATGCTTGATCCAGAAAAGTCTAAATGGATAGTTGCGATGAATGAGGAAATGAAATCCATGAAAATCAATGATGTTTGGATTCTTGTTGATGCGCCTAAAAATGCTAAAGTAGTGAAAAATAGGTGGATTTTCAAGAAGAAAACCGACATGGATGGTGAAGTACAATCCTATAAAGCACGTTTAGTAGATAAAGGTTTTACTCAAACTTTTGGCGTAGACTACGAGGAGACATTTTCTCCTATAGCAAACTTACGAGCTATTAGGATTCTTATAGCTATAGCAGCATACTATGAGATATGGCAAATGGATGTTAAAACTGCCTTCTTGAACTGTCGCTTAGATGAAGAAATCTATATGTAACAACAGGAAGGGTACATTGATCCTATATATCCAAAGTGTGTGTGCAAACTTCAAAGATCTATTTATGGTTTGAAGCAAGCATCACGTCAATGGAATAAACGATTTGATGAAGAAATCAAAAATTTCGAATTTATTCAAAATCGTGATGAGCCATGTGTATATCGCAAAGCTAGTGGGAGTGATGTATGTTCCTACTTCTATATGTCAAGGACATATTAATCATGGGAAGTAACATTCCAGGACTTTAGGAAGTTAAGGATTATCTTGGTAAATGTTTTTCTATGAAGGATTTAGGAGATGCTGCATATATTCTAGGAATTAAAATATATCGAGATAGGAAAAGAAGGTTAATTTGTCTTAGTCAAGATGCTTATATTGATAAGATATTGAAGAAGTATAACATGCATAACTCTAAGAAAGGTTTTCAACCTATGGAGGTTAAGCATGAATTAAATCATGAGTTAGATGCATCAACACCCAAAGAGGTGGCTTACATGCAGAAGGTGCCTTATGCTTCGGCTGTAGGATCTATTATGTATGTTGTAAGATGCACAAGGCCTGATGTGGCGTTTGCTCAGAACTTGGTTAGTCGTTACCAATAGAATCCATGGAAGCTCCACTGGACTGCTGTTAAACATATACTAAAGTATTTGAGGACTACGAAAGATATGTTTTTGGTATTCGGGGGTAAACCAGACACAAAACTGAATGTTACAGGTTTCTGTGATGCGTCTTGGCAATGTGATAAAGACGATACGAAGTCTCAGACGGGTTACGTGTTTCTCATCAATGGAAGAGTAGTTGATTGGAAGAGCAAGAAGCAGACAACCATTGCTATGCATGCGACTCAATCTGAGTACATGGCCGCTTCAGAAGCCGCAATGGAAGCTATTTGGATTAGGAAGTTTATTGGAGATCTTGGAGTGATGCCTTCAATTAGAGAACCTATTGATATATATTGTGACAATTCTGCTGCAATTATATTCGCCAATGATCCTGGAGTCATGAAAGGCGCCAGACACTTTAAACGTAGATATCACTACGTTCGAGAACAAGTTGAAGCTCGTGAAATAAAATGCTGATCCTTTTACTAAGGCTTTGCCTAGACCAAAGGTAGTTAAGCATGCCAAAGCGATTGGGCTGCAACTAGCTTTAGTATTTGGATAAAGGATGTTAACACATTATTAAAATGATGAAATAGTGATTGAGTTTCGTTTATTTTCTGTTATTTGATTTTGTATCATATTTTACATGTTTTAATCTATGAATAATTGTTATGTTCTAAATGTCCGTTGTCGATTAATAATATGGGAGTATTATTAAACTAAGACAATTCAAAATACTGACAGAGTATACTTGAAAGTATATTGGTCAATTTTGGATGATATTTGATGAATCAAATATTGGACTTATCCCAACTATATGATTTTACTTTATAGATCTTTGTCATTAAGTAAATCATAAATAGTTATCCTTAGACCTGAGATACCAGGAAACTGTCACGAATGTAGTGTGTTTCTGTGAAATAACCTAACGCTAAACGTAACTGGTAGTTATAAGGGTTATTTTCAGAAGTGTTGCAAAGTTCGTAAGTTTCGCTTGTAGTCAAAATGGGGTTTGTTTCCTTCAAATTATTTTGAATTATAATACAGCTGGGCCCCTCGAGGGAGTAGTAAGATGTTTGTGTGGCCACACCCAAATTTGTTTTGGTAATCTTATTATATCCGTAAACGAGAAATAAAATGGTTAATGAAAGGAATGACTGAGATCCATATCCTATTAACGTTGTATTTGAAATGAAAGGATAATAATAATGATGAATCATTAAAAGGTTTTGTCCAGGAGACCTTTCTGGAGTTGTACTAATGACATTGCTAGTGTAACTAGGCGCTAGTCAATGTAATCACGATATTCGAATTTTGTCCAAGTGGGAGCTGAAAGTTTATGGACATAAAATTAAATAGTCGTATGATAGGATCGAACTCGGGATTATGGGATTGCACACAATACGTAAAGGATTCATTAATTTAATAAATGTATTTATTATATTTATTAAATATAAACTGAGCTTAACTTAAACGATCGTTAATTAAAAGTTAAGTATAACGAGCGTTATGGAATACATTGGAAAATTAGAAGGTTCTGGAAGACACCCATAGGGATGTCTACCGCCGGGTATACAAGGCCCAAAGGGAGGGGGTTTTGTTTCCTAATTTGATTAGGACTTGGAAAACAAGTTCACTAATCTTATAAATACCCTTCATAACCTTCATAATTTTTCTATCCCATCTCTTTGTCTCTCTCTATAACCGATCAAACAAACACCCCTATTTAGGGTTTCGGTTTGTTTTAGGTTATCGATTTACCTATATTCCACAAGCGTTGAAGCTCCGGTTTATTAGTGCTAGACTCACGATTGATCTGTTGCATTACGTGTGTACAAGAGCGTAATATAGTTTCACTATAAACTATATCTTGGTATTTTTCGTATAAACCCAAATTGGCGATTTGTGGTGTTATTGTGGATTTGCTCTAGCCAAAAGGTATGTAACCCTAACTCGATTAATTAAGAATGTGTTATTAATTATGATCTTGTTAAATAGCTTCCGCTATGTGTGATTTGATCTTATTTAGAGTTTTGCGTAATTGTTATGAGCATTATAGACCTTCAGTTTAAACACATGTGATATTTTAGTAAACTAATTTAAGGCCTGGGAAGTGGTATCAAAACGTAAGACTATTAGATTAAAAACATTAGAGAAATTAAACATTAGTATTAGACAAGTGTTGAAACAATTGGATCATAGGTTTTGATGCACTTGTGCCGATCGAATGTACATCATAACTCGACGAATTTGTTTTGGGTTCGTACAAGATCGTCCGGTTGATGTGCCTCATCCGGGTACCAATTGAAGCATATCACATAATTTTTATGTTTTTGAATCATATTATGTAACATGATGCTTGTGTACATTATATTGAGAATTTTTTTTATTCATCGCACGCTCGGGATGGTGATTAAAAATGGTAAAAGAGTGGATCTTTATAGATAAAAAAAAGTTAATTGAATTTTAAAAAAAATGGTCGGACTGTTCAATAAGAGGGACACTTTTGTGTTGTTCGAGTGGTAAGTAACTTACCGTTGAGGATTTCCGATGCTTCTGTATAACGAAACTCGTAATTGTGTGGTTTACAATTATTAAAATCAGGATTTCTCAATTGCTGAGAAATTAAATAATTGACAATCTAAGAAGCCACATAAACATTTTTTTCTTGTTGGTTCAGATAATTTCAAACGAAGGATTAATGTTGATATATTTGTAGATTAGATTATTGCCCCTTGAACCAATCAAATGGTGAGAAATTTTTTTTTTATCAAATATTGTTTTATAAACAATTTTCATAGCAACAAATGTAAGCAGAAACACTATTTGTATATCACGAATGAGCATTTTGATCCGAATTTTGAATTGAACTCAAACCGTTTTGAGAACCGTACCGATTCCCGATACCCGAATCTCATTCGATACGGTACTGGGACTACGAAATAAGATGAAAAAATTTCGGGACCACTAATTCGAAACGGGACCGGTACCAAGTCGAGTAATTTCCGAAAAAGAACGGGAAAATCCCGATTTCCCGGTACCGGTACCAATATCCGAATTCCGTTCGGTACGATACCCTGTACCATAAATTTATGCTCGGGAAATAGTCGGTACAACTTATTCGGGACGGATTCGAGACAGGACCGATATCGTACTTATCCCTAATCATGGATGAAGCCAAAGAAATCGATGATATCAATACTCTTTATGAGATGTATTTACTTTTACTAGTGGAGATCTATACGTGTTGATGTGTAATACGTGAGAGAGGAAAAAAAAAGATACTCACTCCATCTCAATTTAATACTTTTTTCGTCTGAAAATTATTGTTAATCTTTTCGAATTGTTTTAAAATTATTATCTATTTTTAAATATAATTGGTATAAGTATTTAAATTTATTATATTATTCTTAATTAAAAGTGTTATTAACAAAATTTTAAAAAGACATTAAATGATTGCAAAGGATAAAATTGTCTTTATTTTACTTTTAGAAAATTCAAAACACTAATTATCAAGTTTTTCTTAAACTGTGTAATTATTGTTTTGTGACATTATTTTTGGAACAGAGGGAGTAGCCTAATGGTACTAAAAAATATAAATATAAGTAATGTAATAAGTTTATCATATTGCACCTAATGATATTAAAAATTACAAATTACATATAAAGTTTTAATTAATTGCATAAATGTAAGAGTGTTATTTTGCAAAAAAGTAAGAGACAAGATACAATAAAAGTGTTATTTTATTAAACTATGTGTTTGATGTGGAAGGACAATTAATTTGGGAAAAAAGGAGTATACGATTATGTTACACTACAAACTTAAGAAAGCAAATAATGATTTTTATAGGATAAAAACTAAAGCTATATGAAAGATCAGATCTTGCTTAAAAATGGTGAAAGAAGATGATATAATTGAAGAGCATTTTTGTTTAATAGTCGGTTTGCAAATGTTCTATATTTATTAATAATATCATTCAACTCAATCTCTAATTAATACGAGGCTTGTCAAATTCGGGCGATGCCTCGATTGTGTCATTTTGTTTCTTTAAAATTAAATTTTAAAATCGATGTCGGAATTTGGTCAACTTAATTGTAATGCATCATTTAAGTCGAGGCTAGGTATTTTGTCAACGTAGGTCGTGTGTGTTAATATCTATGATCGTGCTTCTGCAAGTAAATGACCGTGCAAATGTGTGATGCCCGGAATTTAGCGTGTGCGTAAGTGTTTAGGGCGTAATGTTGGTGTTGGGATCACGTTAATGTGATTTGTTTCAAAGTTCGGTTAAGACATGCCCGTGTGATACGGCTTTGTTCGACTTAAATAATAAAAGTTATTTTTATTGAATATTTATTTTAGTCATATGTTTCAAATAGAAATTGTATTTTAATGGTATTCAAAGTAGTGTGCAAATTAGAACGATGGGTTTCGGAAACCTTGTCACTATATAAAAGTTAATAACATATCTATCTAATTTATTTTCTTTGAATTTCGGAAAAAACATATCAAATGATTTAAATAACTTTAAACTATAACTTACTTATAACAATTTAAATATAGAGTTTTGCTAGAATCACAAAAGATTCACAAAAAAATATCCACTGAGTTGTCAAATGAATATTGGAGATTGAAATAAGAAAGAGAAAATATAATGAATTGTGATTGGTCCAACATGCATGCCACCTCATTTTGTGAATATTTCTTTGTAAATCTTTTGTGGTTTTAGCAAACCTCTTAAATATATAAATGATGACTCCATTTCAAAATCGTTTTCCCATTATCAACTTTTCTAGAATAGTTTTTCTTTCACACTATAAGCATTTAGTAGATATAAAACTTTATAGGTACTTTATTTTTATAACGTATGTACGTCTTTAAATTTTTTGAGGGCAAGAACACAATGACTATAAATATAAATATTACGTATGTTTATATCATACATTGATAGGAATGACACTATTACCTTGTTACAAATAAATCAGATAAGCCCAAAAAACTAACTTTGCATACCCAACCAAACTGAAAACTAATATAACATAATATTTGGATAAGCTCATCTTACATTGAGACAAATGAAAAACTAATATCATACGATACCCTAAATCATTCTCATAAAAAGCTCCAACCACCAAACTCTCTTTCTACCTCTTGAAAAGATCAGTCATCCATTTCTCTCAAAATACACTCTTTATAAATAAAAAATCAATATTTTTAGCATTTTTTGCTAATCGAACAACAGTTAGATTTTTATAATCGTTGATTGAGATATCTTCTCAGGGATCGATGATACCAAACACGAATCTAATATCTTTTCATTTTTATATGTTATGTTCGAGGCATGTGATATGTTGGAGACGGGATTGTGACGATGGGGTTAGAATAGTTGTGAATTTGTGATTGTTGTAGTTGGCTCAAGTGAATCAATGAACTGGGATCTTGTTTTCAATGTAGTTTATGTCCGAATCTTGGTTCTGTTTTGATGAGAGCTGCATTTGTTTTTTTATAGAGGATGGTTATAGGAAATTATGAATTTGTATTGATGGTATTTTCAGTTCTTCGTATTTTTTTCTTTTGGGTGACTTGGTTGACTTGGTAATTTCCTTTGTTGTCTCCGGTACACCGGATACATGGTGGTATGTGTTGCACGAAACCACCAGGCGTAGGAAAATATTTAGGGTCAATTCTTGAAATGCCCCATGGTGTTATCATGTTTCCCTTTTTGCATCCACCAAATGAAATTTTCCCTAAATGTCCTATGCAACATATGCAACTTATGCAACTTATGCGACTTGGATTAAAATACAAAAAGTGTACTTTATCCTTATGACACATGTCAGAATGTGTCATAAAAAGTACATGTGTGTAAGAACTTGTCTCTTATGCAACTTACTTTTTTTTTATGCGACTTGTATTAAAAAATATTATTTTTTAAAAAAGTAACTTTTAACAAAATCTTTTAAATTACTTATTTTATATTTTATTTTTATGCAACTTGTACCTTTATGTAGACAATGAAGTGACATTTGAGTAAGCTACTTTTTGATAAAATCTATAAAGTCTTTTTATGCGACTTGTATTAATTAAAAATTAATATAAAGTACCATGTAAATATGTGTAAAAGTAGGTAGGGTGTAAGTCTTTTCTTATACAACTTTTATTTAATTTTTTATACAACTTTTATTTAATTTGTTATTCAACCTTTAATTAATTTTTTGGCAACTTTACAAATTCATAATTTAAAAAAATAAAAAAATAAAAAATATAAATTAAAAAAATAAAAAAATTAAATTATATTTTTTAAAAAAATGTGTAAATATTTTTTAATATAATTTATAAATTTAATTTTTTTTAAAAATAAAGCTTTTAAAAAATTAAATTTTATAAAAAATTAAATTTTTAATTTAAAATTTAAATTTTTTAAAAAATGAAAATTTTGAAAATAAATAATTAAAATTTTAATATAATTTAAAAATTAAATTTTTTATAAATTAAAATTTTAAAATAAATAATTAAATTTTAATATAATTTAAAAATAAATATAATTTAAAAATTAAATTTTTAAATAAATTAAATTTTTAAAAATTAATTTTTTTTAAAATTAAATTTTTAAAAATTAAATTTTTTAAAAATAATTTTTTTTAAATAAAATTTTAAAAATAAATAAATAAAATTTTAATATAACTTAAAAATTAAATTTTGTAAAAAAAATAAATAATATAATTTAATATAGTTTAAAAAATTTAGTTATTTTTTTAGAGTTTCATTTAACTAATTTAATAAAAATAAAATTTTGAAAAACTTTGTCTTTTTTAAGATTTGTTTAAAAAAACAACTTTTTAACATATGACCAAAAGTAAAGTTATTTACTTGGTCAATTTGACCAAACTGGTCAAAACACAAACATACTACACGTCTGTCTTCTTCAACCTTCAAGAGAGAGAGAGACGGTTTCATCTCTTAACCTTCATAACCTGCAAGTTCAATTCTTGGAAGCTACACGAAGATTCAGCCGAAGCTTTTAACTACAAAAATACTTCTCTTAATCTCCTCTACAAGATGATGTGAATGAATTAGACCAAGAGTTGAAGACGAAGAAACCCCCAAATGTGTAGAAGATGAAGGACGAGTGTAAACCTCGTATTAAACACATGTCCACTCCTCATTGGAGCGAACACGTCACATCTTCTCTCTTGACGGCTATAAAAGAGGACGAAGGGCTTCATTTCAGATGGTTAGCCTAGGTGTAGTTTACACATAGTGATTAGGTAGTTAGATAGATGTAGCTAAAGCTTTCGAACAGTTTCTTTGATTCTGTTAAGTTTGTTAGTCTTTCGGTTTATATAGTTGTAACAAGTTTTTCAGTTTTTCGCCATTAATGAAAGTTTTAAGCTTTTCGATCTCTCATCTTGATTCTACGATTCTGATAGTCTGTTATGATATGTTGTTACAAATTAGTTTAAATCTGTTATAATATCACCATTAATGAAAGTAACAATCGGCTTCATTCTATTTTCAAGTTACAGTTTCATTTCTCTAATCTTTTCTTCTCAGTCTTAATACTTGTTTCATGAGCTCTCAAAAAGCTTGCGTTAGAATTTAGTTAAAATGAGTTTTGGTTCATAAGCTTTTGATACCTTATGACATGTTTTCATAAGCTGGTAGGTTCTAAGCTCTTATAGCATATGAGTAGTTCACATAATCATTAGTCCTGGAATCCGTCAAGTAAGAGTAGAGATTTCGTCATTTCAGAAGTTCGTGTTTGTTTTCTGTTCATTCTGTTTATGCAGGGTTTTGGTGGTAGAACTCATTTCTGCAAGTTTGATTGGAGAAGCTGATTAAATAAGCTGCAAAGAGTAGATTTTAGTTCAACATTCAGTTAGCTTAGCGTCGACAGTAGACAGGCCTGGTTGAGCAGCTGGTAGTGGTCCGATAGTCGATTTTGTGTACTCGAGAGCTCAGTTTACTGTTAGTGTTTGTATGCAAGTCTCGTATTCGGTTGCGTATGTATTCCATTAATATCTCGCTACAAGGAATGTGATGTATCAGTCTTCTGCCTTTATATATCTTCAATATAATTGAATCAGAGAGCTGAAAGGGAACATCATTACATCAATGAATTGTCAATCGCTGATGAACCTTCGGTCAAATCAGGCATAATCCATTCAAATCAGACAACAATTGGATTATGAGACCAATTAACACATAATAAAGGTGCTTCAAAAGAATTTAAATGGAACTTACATGCATTGCAGTAGATATATAGTCGCGAGTTTAAATCACACAGATTCAAATCATGTAACACAGTTTTGCTACTGAAAAGTCCTGAAAACAAAGATGCTTTAAATTCAAGATTAACAAACACACTGATATACTATTGCCATCTTATACCTTACAATTTAAGGTTTCAGTAATCTGTATAGGCATACGCTTCATATCACACATGTACTTTTAAAATTTTCATTTTTTAAAAAATTTATTTTTTAAAAATTTAATTTTTTATAATATTTAATTTTTTAAAAACTTTATTTTTAAAAAAAATCAATTTTTAAACTATATTAAAATATATTTACACATTTTTTTAAAAATATAATTTAAATTTTTTATTTTTTTAATTTATATTATTTATTTTTTTACTTTTTTAAAAAAATTAATTAAAGGTTGAATTAAAAATTAAATAAAAGTTAGATAAAAAATTAAATAAAAGTTGTATAAGAAAAGATTTACACATATTTACATGGTACTTTATATTACTTTTTAATTAATACAAGTCGCATAAAAAAACTTTATAGATTTTATCAAAAAGTAGTTTATTCAAATGTCACTTCATTGTCTACATAAAGGTACAAGTTGCATAAAAATAAAATATAAAATAAGTAATTTAAAAGATTTTGTTAAAAGTTACTTTTTTAAAAATAATATTTTTTAATACAAGTCGCATAAAAAACAAAGTAAGTTGCATAAGAGACAAGTTCTTACACACATGTACTTTTTATGACACATTCTGACATGTGTCATAAGGATAAAAGTACACTTTTTGTATTTTAATCCAAGTCGCATAAGTTGCATAAGTTGCATAGGTTGCATAAGACATTTAGGGAAAATCTCATTTGGTGGGTGCAAAAAGGGAAACATGATAACACCATGGGGCATTTCAAGAATTAGCCCAAATATTTATACTTGATTTTTTGTTATGGCAAATAAATGAGAAACTTTTTAGCTTCTAGTATATAAATAGTCGGGAGTTTTTTATTGAAAATGTTTTATTTTTGGTTTTAAGTTGTGGCATTAAATGAGGAAATCATAAACCTCATCAAAACTGTAACTCAAGACCTTTGAGTTGCTTGAGGATTGAATACTAAAACTGGCAGCAAATATTATACTTAGTAGTGTTTGCTTTGTATGAGTTTTGGGTCATTAATACTCAAAGTTAATGTTTTGACAACTCAATCTTATATTATATAAGATATATTATTGTTTTATTATTTCACATATACTAAAAATACGTACAATCAATCTTAAACATTTTATTATTTATTTATAATCCAATCCAATTTAATCAAAAGAAAAAAGAAAAAAAAATAAGAGAAGGAAAAAATAAACTAAAAACAGAAAAAATATGATAAATACATTAATTTAATAATGGAAAATATTGTTAAAAGAAAGACAAAAAGTAGATGCTCATTCAAAAGTTGAGTTAGATACTTGAAGGTCACAAGTCGACCGGTTCGTCTTAGTATTCCTATGTTATGGAGTCTTTCATTTTTTGAGTTATCTTTTTAAACGTACTCAACCGATTGCGATAAGTTTTCCGTATTGGCAATTGTTATGAATGTGATTAAACTCTAAGGACCGTTTGGTATTTTTCGTACCTTAGGCAATAAGTTTTCGTATTTTAGGATTTTATCTTCCGTATCTTTATAAGTCGGTTGTTTGTGGCTTATAAATAGGGATTCATAAGAAAGAACTTTGTACTTTTTCATTTCGTTTGATAAATAAAGAAAAGCTTCCGCAAATCTTGTCGATTCTTGTTTATCTTTTGTTCTTCATCTTTGATTATCGTTTGTTGATTCTAACAAGTGGTATCAGAGCTGATCTATCATCATGGGCCTTAGATAAAGCTTGAATCTTTCATGAATTTGGGTTCGCCTCGATTTGTTGTTTATTAATGGTTTTGATAAATCCTTTAGGGTCAATTCGTTTTGAATTTGGGGTTCTCTTTTGGTTGTATTTGCTTTGAGTCGATTGTATTTGTTTGTGAAGAATCATCTTCTTCAATTCGTTTGGTTTCTTTCAGGGTTCTTCTGTGTATTTGTGTTTTGCCAGGTTTGGGGAATACAGTAAGTGAGAATAATTCGTACAATATTAATCTTAAGTTTATTTTTTTCTATTGCGCTTTTGTTTTGGTTTAGATTTGGTTTGGGCTTTTAGTTGGTAATTCTTTTTACTGATTTGAGTTTTTAATACTTTGTTTTAAATTTGTTATTTATTTTGTATCTTGTTTTGAAAAAAAAATGAATTCTTAAATTACTAATATTGAAAAGTTTTCGGGAAAAGAGTAACTTTAGCTTGTGGAGGATTAAGATTCGAGCCTTATTGAAACAACAAGACATTTGGGCGCCTATTGACGGCACAAAGCTAGATGACATGAGTGATACTAACTTTAAGTTGCAAGAAGAAAAGGTACACTCGATATTTTGCTATGTTTATCAGATGAAGTTCTTTATGAGGTAGGTGACGAGGAAACAGCAAAAGGTGTATGGAAAAAATTAGAAGATATTTATATGACAAAGTCGTTGACTAATAAGTTGTTATTGAAACAACGTTTGTTTTCGCTTCGAATGAAAGAAGGTTCATCATTGAAAGAGCATCTTCATTCGTTGAATTCACTCTTAATGGATTTGAAGAATGTTGAAGTGAAGATTGAAGATGAAGATGCGGCGCTTGTTCTTCTTGTGTCGTTACCTCCTTCATTTGAAAGTTTTGTTAGTTCTTTTGTTGTTGTTAAAGACACTATTACTTTGGAAGATGTTAGATCTAGTTTGCATACAAGAGAGCTTCGTTAACAAGCATCAGGAGGAGGTGGCTATGAGTCTGAATCTATGGGTTTATTAACCACAAGTCGTGATAGGGGTCGATATCGATTTGAAAAAGGTAAAGATAAAGGTGGAGCATCATCAAGTTCTTCGGGTCCTAATCCCAAATATATTTGTTACTATTGCAAGGAGGAAGGACATTGGAAGTTCAATTGTCCTAAGCTAAAGGAAAAAGCTCTGGTAGCGGCTAGTGCTAAGGACAGCTCGTTCTACGCAGGTTACGAATGTCGTTTGCTTTGAAGGAATTTGTTTTGAATCATTTTAAGATTCGATCATTTGTTTGGATTTGTTTTGGGTCGTTTTCAGGTTCGATCATTTGTTTGGATTTGTTTTGGATCGTTTTCAGATTCGATCGTTTGTTTGAATTAGGCTAGTTTTTCTAGCATTCGGAATTTAGAATTTGGTTAGAAACATTTGGTATTCCTTAGAAGTTTCAATCACGGCGGAGATTGTTATGAATGTGATTAAAACTCTAAGGACCGTTTGGTATTTTTCGTATCTTAGGCGATAAGTTTTCGTATTTTAGGATTTTATTTTCCGTATCTTTATAAGTCGGTTGTTTGTGGCTTATAAATAGGGATTCATAAGAAAGAACTTTGTACCTTTTGATTTCGTTTGATAAATAAAGAAAAGCTTCCGCAAATCTTTTCGATTCTTGTTTATCTTTTGTTCTTCATCTTTGATTATCGTTTGTTGATTCTAACAGCAATGTTAACGCATATCACCACACCGAGCCAAATTTTTTTTCCTTGATTTATCGTTATAGCCTATGGAAAAGAAGTTTGAGTTTCGTACGTTTTTCTTCACCAATTAATGTTTTATTCAACTGATACCGAAAGGATGCATATTAGATCCATATGAGACCTGTTGTGATTTTTATAACTAGTATTTTTTAAAACTAGTAAATCATTACTATGAGTACATAAGAAAATGAATATAGTTTGATGTACGTTCGATCGATAATCAAAAGATAATGATAGATACAAAGCAAAAATACATTTTTTTTATTTGGGACGAATTGAACAAATGAAAGAAAGAGGTCAATATGAATGTCATATGATCTCAGGTCACTTTATATTCACCAAGACCATATATATTAATGATTGCATTTCCCACCTTCATCAACACATAGCTTATTCAACTAGCATCCACAACAAGATGTGCTTATTCGAGGATATATTAGACATCTTGTAGGTTGTGGGAAACTATCAGTGTCGGTTAAAACTAACCGTGTGAAGAAAAAAAGGGTAAGGGGTCGTTTGGTAAAGGGGTACCACCCTTATAATTCAGGTTTTGATTTAAAACTAATGTTTGGTTGTAAGACAAAAGTTCGGTGAAATAAAAACACCAAAAAAATTACAAAGGACTTCATCTTGACCCTTCATCTCGAAAGTGATCTCCACCGTCCATTGATTTAGATATAAAAAAGAAGTTTTGCAGCACACCATTACAAAACACACACTAAAATTACTTACCAAAAACACACACTAACAACCATCACCACCACCATCACCATCTCTCCACCGCTGCAACACTTCCATTACACCCACTACTGCCATCCACCACCATTGATCGCACCGACCCCACCTGTTACAGAAACACACTTTAATAAAACCTCAATCAAACCGCACCGTCGCAACACCGTGATGGTTAACGGTTAAGATCCTCCACTCTTCGCCCCAGTCGAGCACCTATGCCATGTTAATACAACGTCGATCTAGTGTGCATCAACCTCACATCACCATTAAATCATCATCCTCACACATACCTACCAACTGTTTGATATAAGGCCTCAACTGTTAAATGCTTGTAAGAGGTGGTATAAGAGCAAAGAGGAACATCTTTGAAGTTGTTATATTTAAATCGACAAGAGATGTTGTTGAATATGAGAAGAAAATAGAAGAGTGCAAGTTGAACTTGAAGAGAAGCTTAAAGACTTTGAGTCCATAATCAAATTGCTCGAAGATATAAAGGGGAGAGCAGAACCAACCACAAAATATACACATTGGTATGGATGTTGTGGTTCTGAGATGGTTCTCCTCATTAGTATAGCAGGGTCTTGAAAGTTCGAGAGATGTAAGAACCCGTACTTTTCCAGCATTATTTTATTCTATTATTCGTGCTTCATGAATTTTCCAACGTATTACGTTTTCTTGTATTTTTATATGTAAATCATGAGATCATGATAATTATAATAAATTATTCTTTTCAAGTATTTTCTGATCATTGATAAATACTTTATCTGGAACTATAAAAAATTTATTTTATTTTTCCATATTTATTTAAATCAAAGTTTTTGATTTAAAATCACCCGCGTGCGTTTTACAACGAGTTTACTCAAAATCAATGAATAACGAGAATTCCTAGTGATCGCGATATCGACGGATGCCCAAAACTTTACATTTTATTATTGATTGTTTCGACAATTAATATTTTCGAAGATGTCGTTTTAATTACGTATTAAGTCGTGTCAGGAAATCATATAATCACATTTATGATGCATTGTAACTTTTGAAAAGTATTTTTACGAAACTCGAGCCCCGTAAATATTTTCAATATTTATTAATAGCCATTTTCTACCCTTTAAAATATTAATTGTTTTTAAGTCCAAAGGTTTCAAAGTTGGCAAAACTAGTCCCTCCACTACCTACCATATAAATACATTTCTTTTTATAAAAAAACACATACAAAACATAATTTAACAAAAATTCACCAACTCCTTCTCGTCCTCCATTTTATGCCGCCACCTCTATCACCATAAACCACCAAAATCATCATCTTTTACAATGATCTAATCAAAACTAATTTAAGACCCAACCTTAGAATTCAATGGTGATTCTAAGATACCAAAATTACCAACATGCATCAACTTTCAAAATTCCTATGATTTCATGGTTGAGTTATGTTTAAATTATCATACATGTGATGATCTTGGTAAGATCATCATGTTTTCATCTTAAAAAGTCTTATTTTTGATCTTTGAGTTTGTTAAAAAATTGATTTGCAAGTGTTTTAGGAGTGTTTGGTTGATGGGTATGATAGTAGGGTGATTCTATAGGTATGGAAATGATTAGTTTTGGTTGAGAAATTGATTTGTTATGATTTTCTAAAATTGTATTTTGAACAACAGGCCTAGAACAGATTTTTCGTGGGTTTAAGATTTGAGATAGGCTGAGATTATTTGATTTTGTTGTAGAGTTTTCCGAGACGCTCGTTTTGGTATAAGATAGAGCTTCTAACTCATTGCGAGTCAAATGTTATGCTAGTTTTAGTATTCGTGTATCGGGAGACGCAAATAGGCACAATCCAAAATTGTAGCTGATTTTGGGTCGACTCTCGCGGACTTTAGGATTTGTTAGATAAATGCTACTACTGGTTTTCAAAGTTTATATACCTAATATGATGAGTCTATTAGTGGGTTTAAAAGGCGGATTGTCAAAATAGTACTTTTAAAGTGGTCTAAACGATTTTTTAAAACAAGTATACAATTCTGTCTCAAATTTTAGGGTCGAGTATAGTGTCGAGCTGATGGGTTTTAAAATGTGAACTTTGGCTCAAACTTTGGTGAGGTCTTATACAGGTTATAAGTGACCGTGACACCAATTTTCATCTAAATCGGACAAGTTTAGATAGGGTAGATCGGTGTGTACATTCAGAGTATACTTGCTGACTGTATTTTGGACACATAGTTCAATGCTCGTGTGGCGTGATTTGAGTATTCACTATTGGACATGGTGACTTACTCAAGTGCTTAGTCATTATATAAATGACTTAGCTACTGGTCCGAGTAAGGTAAAATGATAGTTTGACTTGCATTGACTTAGCGTCGTATGACGGGTCAATTTCAAGGGCACAAGTGTTTTAACGTGTAGTGTTGGATAAATGGGTTAAGATGGATTCATTTGGTTCGTGTCAATGGTTTTGAAATATGAATACTTTGAAAATACTTAAGTCATATTATACTTGGTATATAACGATATTTGAGTTCGAGTCTTAACGTGCGCCTTATTTTGATAGGTTGCGGTTTTCGTGTTTCCCGGGCATCCATATCGTCAGTGATCGTCTCACTACCATTGTTTCTACTTAGTTGCTGAGTACCATGATTGACTTACCTCGTGGATAAGGTGAGTTCATAGCCCCTTTTTACTTATACATGGTTTCTAAAAACGGGGTGAGATTTTAGATGGTAAAACACAACCATTTAAAATGTATGCTATCCAAAACTTGTATGCTATCCAGAACTTGTATGCTATCCAGAATGTGTATGCTTTACATACTTTCGATATTATTATTGCTTTTTAGTATAGCCTTGAGTTTCCTCTCCTGATCATGAACTTTTAATTAATCATGTTACCAAGCACGAATGTTGTGGATGGATCCACCGAGATTGACTATCCCCGTCCCAATTACCTTGACGCACTAATATTTGTTTATACTTGAGTTTTAGGATGAATACTCTCTAGAGGAACTTACATTGAGTTAAGATTCGGTTCATGAACTGAACTACAATAATAATAATAGTTCGGACTATGGTTGACTTATATAACCATTTTCCCTACTACGTGTTTACAAATGAATGCTTGTGTTCCACACCTTTACTGCTAAACCTATGAACATCACTCAAATTTATGTTGACGATTGTACATGTTTAATCTCAGTTATTATACTTAGCTTTGCTTGGATGGGAGCCCGCAGGATATTACCACAGCTTGGAGATTACTGTGTTACTTTTAAAACTTTGGTTTTATTTAAAAACTGTTAGCAGTTTATTATGTATTTTGATAACTATAAGTTACAAAAACATATTAAATAATAAACTTTTCCGCATATAATAATCTGGGACCTTTGTATAAAACTCTGATCTTTTATGATGTAATGTACATATTTTTATTACATCAGCTTTGTGTCAACTGTAATTCACTATTTCTTGTACCATGATGTGTTACCCCCCTCGTTGCCTAGTTGTTCCATGTCAGATTCTGGGGGTCTCACGGATTGGTATCAGAGCAATGGTTATAGGGAACTGAGGCGTTTTCAAAACTTAGTCTATAACCAAAAGTTCAAATATTTTATTGTTTCTGAGTGTCAAACACAGAATCTGCCATTATCGTTCGATATCTACGCGGGTAACTCTCTAATCCTTATTATTTACTTTTAATTATTGTTATAGTATTTCATCTCTTGATTACATGTTGAAATATTACATTACCCTAATGACGATAATTACTATGTCTTTTCAAAGCCTTGTGCTTCATGAATTATCACTGGATATTACTGTGATTACATCTGCCTGTACTTTCTTGAATTCTTGTTCTTGTGAATTGATTTTGTTGCGATAACTATATATCGTTATGACTTTACCTACTTGTATTCAGATCACGTATGCTGCCGACTTTTCATGCTCATTTTTCTGAGTACTATTGTTATTTTATTTATGCGTGATACGACTGACTTCATATGCTCGTTCGTTTTGAACCGTCTTATTTTCTCGACTCACTGTTACATGTTGTGCACACTCTCGTGATACCATTGTTCGGGATTGATGAATTGTTGCTTTCAACGAAACTTCTGATTTTCATTTTACTACCCTGTGCGTTACCTTCATTGTTTAAATTATTTAAGATATCTATTTAATATCCAATTTGCTTGTCGACCATTTGTGATTGAATGTCTTAGAGAATAGTCTATAGACCATTGTGTAGCTCATGTGTCTCTGAAAAAGACTAAAGGACATCATGTGGGTCACACATCTCGAAGCATTTCTTGAATCAGTGCTGAATAATATCGTGGGTTTTCATAATCTTGATTGACCTTTACGTCACTGTTTTACACGATAATTGTACATGGATTATATTTTACTTCATTGACCATACTACGTTTCGAATTCGAATTACAACGTTAGTTGTACCTTGAAAACATCATCGTCATCTTGTAATTCATCCTCTCTTATGTGACGACTGTTTGGAACACGATTGTACTCCTATAAACCTGTACCCTCCCTTTTATTAAATCTCCTCGCTCTAGGAGTGCGAGTTCTTAATGTCCCGTTTCATTCTCGATATATCTTGCGATTTTGGAAAATCACGCCACTAAGAGACCATCCTGCATTGTATCTTGAAATCGAAGACACGGATGTCATGCGCTGTTTTTGATTTCTTAGTTTATTATTGATATTCTTGAACCATTGTTATACAATGTTTTTCTTTGTATGTTTAATTATACAATTTATTCTCTTTCGTCTTTATGGAATCCACAAGTCTTGTGTGTACATTAATTTTGGGTTATTATGAAATTTGGATTTAATTTCAAGGTGTGTCGAAAAATATACTTTGTGTAGAAGATTTAAAGATAATTTAACGACGTCGAGAAAATATTTTTATAACTTTAGACATAAAAATATATATTTCTACTTGTTGAGACGTCCGTTTAGGACATAAAATTTGGCCAATAAATCTTAAAAATGAGTAAGTTACGCACATTTGAAATTGTAAAATTTAAGAACTCATTTCTATATATTTCTAAAATAGCATTTTGTTGACAGATTTAATGCAAGGGCATTTTCATCCATTTTTTATCCGTTTAACTCTCGAGTAAAACTAGAAAGTTGTTCAATACATCGAATTGCATTAGACTTCGAGTCTTAAAAATATCATTTAGTGAATCAATTGGTCTAGTCAAACACGAATGATAAACCAAAAAAGTCAGAGTTGACTAAAAAGGTCAAAACTGATAGAAGTTAAAAATATGGTTTAAAGCATTTTAAGTTCGTGTGAGCTCATAAAATTTTAACTAATGACATTTTACAACCATGAAACATTGATTGCGTTTGAAAACGTTTACAAATAGTAACTTGAGCTCGGTCAAACATCAATCTTGAACTATTAGGAACCAAGTGATTTGATAAACTGATATTCTACTTTCTTAAAAGTGTATTTTGTCAAATGAATTACGATGTGAACACATACGAATTCCTTACTCCTTTCTTTTATTTATGACTTATTCGCCATTCTACATCGCCTTTTCTCTGTTTCTATCGTACCGCTGATTTGGGTCGAGGTTTGAAGATTTTGCTTTTATATCTTTCGTTATCATCTTGACACGTGTCTCCTAACGATTCCTACTAAACCTCTTGAAACCTTATCACCTTGTAACCATTTCATTGATTGTCTCGGACTACTCTTTATTACCCTCATGTAACCCAAACTAGTATTGTTTACGAATCATTTTTACAAAATGTTTCACGTGGGCTACCTTAAATACTTGAATACTATCTTATAAAATTAATTTATATTAATTATACGATGTAATTTCACAAACTGTTCAACAATTGGTCTTGTAAAGAAATCTTGTAACATTAAAATTGATGATTTAAATATCTAGCAAGTAACTTATTGGAAAAGAGTTTCATAAATTATTTTGGTTCCTGCTTTTACAAATGGCATTATGCGTAAATTTTAAATCATATGGTATGTAATACTGGTTTGACGAAGCTGAGCATCGCATTGCTAGTCCTAAATTATCCATGGCCTGATCACCTATGCTTAATTTAGAAGGAGCCATGCAAGGCCGAATAGTAGCCGCCTTAAATATTTGACCAAGAATCAACTTTTTAATTATGTTCTTTAAAAGTTAGATAAAATAAAAGCTTTGAACAAAGTACATGCCCCAAGTACATAATTCCTTACTCAATGATCTTGTTTTACTTGTTACCTCACCTTCCTTCGTGATATAATTCTCGTTACCACTTGCCTTATTTCTTACCATTGATACAAGACTTGTAAGTTTCAAACGTTGTTATGCTTCTACATCGATCGACCTTCTCTATATATTTTGGTAGACCTTTGAAACGTCTCTGGACGCGAATAGTGATTTATGACTGGACGTGAACGATAATTTCGTGTAATTGTCATGATATGTGTTAGACACTATCGTCTTGAAATTCATTCGTGTGAACCACGTGTGACTTCGCCTCTCATTGCTAATATTGCTCATTTTACTAAAATTACTCTCGAGTGACTTCTTAAGGATTTTCTTTGATTCAAAAATTTGTTGTGTGGCTTTTCTCTTTCAATCATGTATCTATCATCGAGAACTTAATAAGCCGTTGTTGGTGACACCAACTGCACTCAAGAAGTGATGACTTGCTATAATCCTTTGTTTCTTATTATTTTTATCATCGACGTGTCTATTCTATCGTATTTGTTAAGAATTGATACGACTTATGTTTTATTCCCCTGTGTTATTGCTCGCATACAAATTGTTGACCTTTATATGTCTCATATTCGTTGATGTCTTGTCACCTTTTTAAAATATGAATATGTCAAGCTGTATCTTTTAAACCAATTGATTTTATCATACTTTACTTTCAATGTAATGAAACTATTAAATTAATTTATAATTTCTAGCAATGATTTTAAATAACATGGAAAATATGATTTTCTCTAATGGTAATGATAAACCTGAGCTTCTAACAGAAATTTTATACAGTCATCCAAAAGTTCTTAAGCCGATCAGGATAACTATTTTGAACTGTTCTACTTTTGCTTTGAAAATCCTGATCAAGTAAAAGATATAGAAACAACTTACTCACCAAATATAGATAGTTTGATTTTAAATCACTACACCTTGTAAAATTTTCTTTTAATCAAGAAAATATTTAAACTGAGTTTTAAAGTAATACCAAAATCCTAGACAACTGATATTGAAGCTTGTATTTTAAATGATCATATGTAATTCATTTTTCCCTTCTATTTCGCTTGTGACTAGATTCTTACAAGTTAAGATTTTCAGGCTTAACAGTTGCACGATTTGCGACTCCTTGTTGATTAACAATCTTGGTTCATTTTATCGCACTTTGTCCGTTTAAGGGATTCTAGTGTTCATTATATCTTTTGAATATCTCCGTACTGAAAGGTCATTATTCTATTCCAATTCTTAAAATTTATTCGAAAAAGAATTAAGAAACTGAAGCGTAGTGAATTCCAATCGTGAAGGTACACCGTGGTGCAGAAATTACCTGGGAAGCAATGAATTTGTTCTACACTTTGTACCTTCCCTTGTTTGCGTCTTCTACTGTTTCCAGAAGAACTATGAGGGACCAGAGTTCCTTTAGGAAGGAAGACTGTAACAACCCGTATTTTCCCAGTATTATTTTATTCTGTTATTCGTGCTTCTTGAATTTTCTGACGTATTACGTTTTCTTGTATTTTAGTATGTAAATCCTGAGATCATGATAATTTTAATAAATTATACTTTTCAAGTATTTCTAATCATTGATAAATACTTTATCTGGAATTATAAAATTTTTATTTTATTTTTCCATATTTATTTAAATCAAACTTTTTGATTTAAAATCACCCGCGTGCGTTTTACAACGAGTTTACTCAAAATCAATTAATAACGAGAATTCCTAGTGATCGTGATACTGACGGATACCCAAAACTTTACATTGTAACTTTTGAAAAGTATTTTTACGAAACTCGAGCCCCATAAATATTTTCAATATTTATTAATAGCCATTTTCTACCCTTCAAATTATTAATTGTTTTTAATTCCAAAGGTTTCAAAATTGGCAAAACTTGTCCCTCCACTACCTACTATATAAATACATTTCTTTTTATCAAAAACACATACAAAACATAATTTAACAAAAATTCACCAACTCCTTCTCCTTCTCCTCCTCCATTTTATGCTGACCTCTATCACCATAAACCACCAAAATCATCATCTTTTACAATGATCTAATTAAGACCCAAGCTTAGAATTTAATGGTGATTCTAAGGATACCAAAGTTACCAACATGCATCAACTTTCAAAATTCATATGATTTCATGGTTAAGTTATGTTTAAATTAGTATACATGTGATGATCTTGGTAAGATTATCATGTTTTCATCCTAAAAAGTCTTATTTTTTATCATTGAGTTTGTTAAAAATTTGATTTGCAAGTGTTTTAGGAGTGTTTGGTTGATGGGCATGATAGTAGGGTGATTCTATAGGTATGAGAATGGTTAGTTTTGGTTGGGAAATTGATTTGTTATGATTTTCTAGAAGTGTATTTTGGACAGCAGGCCTAGAACAGATTTTTCGTGAGTTTAAGATTTGAGATAGGCTGAGATTATTTGATTTTGTTGTAGAGTTTTCCGAGACGCTCGTTTTGGTATAAGATAGAGCTTCTAACTCAATACGAGTCAAAAGTTGTGCTAGTTTTAGTATTCGTGTACCGGGAGACGCAAATCGGCACAATCCGAAATTGTGGCCGATTTTGGGTCGACTCTCAGGGACTTTAGGATTGGTTAGATAAATGCTATTACTGGTGTTCAAAGTTCATAAACCTAATATGATGAGTCTATTAGTGGGTTTAAAAGGTGGATTGTACAAATAGTACTTTTAATGTGGTCTAAACGGTTTATTAAAACAAGTATACAATTCTGTCCCAAATTTTAGGGTCGAGTATAGTGTCGAGCTGATGGGTTTTAAAATGTGAACTTTGGCTCAAACTTTGGTGAGGTCAAATACAGGTTATAAGTGACCTTGACACCAATTTTCATCTAAATCGGACAAGTCTAGATAGGGTAGATCGGTGTGTAGATTCAGAGTATACTTGCTGATTGTATTTTGGACACATAGTTCAATGCTCGTGTGGCGTGAGTTGAATATTCACTATTGGACATGATGACTTACTCAAGTGCTTAGTCATTATATAAATGACTTATCTACTGGTCCGAGTAAGGTAAAATGATAGTTTCATTGCATTGACTTGGCGTCGTATGACGGGTCAATTTCAAGGGCACAAGTGTTTTAACGTGTAGTGTTGGATAAATGGGTTAATATGGATTCATTTGGTTCGTGTCAATGGTTTTGAAATATAAATAATTTAAAAATACTTAAGTCATATTATACTTGGTATATAACGATATTTGAGTTCGAGTCTTAACGCGCGCCTTATTTTGATAGGTTGCGGTTTTCGTGTTTCTCGGGCATCCATATCGTCGGTGATCATCTGACTACCATTGTTTTTACTCAGTTGCTGAGTACCGTGATTGATTTACCTCGTGGATAAGGTGAGTTTATAGCCCCTTTTTACTTATACATGGTTTCTAAAAACGGGGTGAGATTTTACATGGTGGAACACAACCATTTAAAAACTGTATGCTATCCAGAACCTGGATGCTATCCAGAACTTGTATGCTATCCAGAACGTGTATGCTTTCCAGACTTTCGATATTATTATTGCTTTTTAATCTAGCCTTGAGTTTCCTCTCCTGATCATGAACCATTAATTATTCATGTTACCAAGTGTGAATGTTGTGGGTGGATCCATCGGGATTGACTATCCTCGTCCTGATTACCTTGACGCACTAATATTTGTTTATACTTGAGTATTTAGGCTGAATACTCCCTAGAGGAACTTACATTGAATTAAGCTTCGGTTCATGAACTGAACTGCAATAATAATAATAGTTCGGACTATGGTTGACGTATATAACCATTTTCCCTACTACGTGTTTACAAATGAATGTCTGTGTTCCACACCTTTACTGCTAAACCTATAAACATCACTCAACTTTATGTTGACGATTTTACATGTTTAATCTTAGGTATTATACTTATCTTTGCTTGGATGGGAGCCCGCAGGATATTACCGCAGTTTGGAGATTATTGTCTTACTTTTAAAACGTTGGTTTTATTTAAAAACTGTTAGCAGTTTATTCTGTATTTTGATAACTATAAGTTACAAAACCATTACTAAATAATAAACTTTTCCGCATATAAAACACTGGGACCTTTGTATAAAAACTCTGATCTTTTATGATGTAATGTACATGTTTTTATTATGTCAGCTTTGTGTCAATTGTAATTCATTGTTTCTTATACCATGGCGTGTTACCACCTCGTTGCCTAGTTGTTCCATGTCAGATTCTAGGGGTCTCGCAAGAGATGTGTATAGTGAGATCGTTATAAGCTTTAGGTCATGGGTATGGTGAGGTTGTGATAAGTTTAGGTCGTAGGTATGGTGAAACCATGAACTGATTCAGGAGGTTGATATGGGGAAGGTGTGAGCTTACCAAGCCGTAAGATGGTGTTAATATGAAGATGGTCAGGTAGAAGTCGTTGTCCAAGTTGTTGGCAAATTTAGGTGCAAGTGCTTGAGCAAATTCATGAACAGGTTAAGCAATTTGCTTGGGTTGCAAAATCACATGTGATTTGTGTACAATCACATGTGATTTAGGCCAATCACACGTGATTTGTGCAAATGACATTAGATTTGTATTGAGTTTTATTTAACACTTAATTGTAGTTTATTTGAATTGAGAGAATATTTAAATTTATTTATAGAGTTTAAATCTATCGTATTGAATGGCATGTGATTTGAAGTACTTTTATATTAAATTTTACAAGATGTTTATTACACAACACATGGTTTGTAATTTACGTTTGAATTACTTGTGTAATTTAGGTCTTAATTTTCTAACAAACCTATTTTAGATGAAGCACATGTGACTTTGTTTAAATCACATGTGATTTTGTTTGAATCATATGTGATTTTGTTTTTATCACATGTAATTATATCAATATATTAAAGTATTTGTTGTCATTCGCGTAAAACATATAAAACAAATTGGATACTGAATTACATGTGATTTTGTTTGAATCACATGTAATTTTTCATGAATTACATGTGATTCGATGAATAACATGTGATTCTGCTTGCATTACTTGCGATTCCAGTATTTCCAAACCTTAACTTCTTTTTGCAAACCCACTTTAGATGAGTCACATGTGATTTAGTTTGAATCACATGTAATCATGTCAATATATAAAAATTCCATTCATGTAAAATATATAAAACAAATTGGCTTCTGAATTATATGTGATTTTGTTTGAATCACATATATGTTTGAATCACATGTATGTTTCAATCCCATGTAATCTTTTTTACTTATCATTTGACCAATTAACCTAAATTTTGTATTCAAGTAACAAACATATGTATTTTATAGTAAAATCAAATATGATCAAGTAACTATCCGATTATGCATAGCATTTAAAAACAAAAAAAGCTTTTAAACATCAATAATTAGTGTCGCTTTCTTCTTTCTCCTTACTTTTGGATTATTTGGACAAGTTGTCGTGGTATGCTCGTTCGCCTTCACTTTATAGTATCCGCAAACCTTCATCTTTTCTCAACTTCGTGTTTTATTATGCTCATATATAGTTGCTCTTGTTGTTTTCATACCTATACATCAAAATATAGAATCACATGAAATCTATCACAAAATAACAACACAATCACATGTGATTAGACAGAATCACTTGTGATTAATAGAGAATTACATGTAAAATTCGTTTATTAACAAACACAATCCATAACAAATTACATGTGATTCACTTAAATCACATGTAATTTTCATTATTAACAAATACACATGTAATTAAGATGAATTACATGTGATTCAAGTGAATCACATGTAATTTTCACTTACTAAAATGGAAAAACTACATAGACAAATCAACACTTAATTTCATATAACTCAAGTGAATCACATGTGATTTTTACTTATTAAATAGAAACAACTACATAGACAAATTACATGTGATTAAAGTGAATCCCATGCAATTTTCATTTACTAACGAATCACAAGTGATTTTAAAAAGTTACATGTTATCTCTTCTTCATCTTCTACCATCACACATGCATCTTCTTCCATGACATCTTCAACACTTTTTATTCAAATCAAGCTGGCTAACCACAACCATAACATCATCCATCGTTGTCCCATCCTTTTTCTGGCGAACTTGTTATTATTCGACGAGGTGGATCTGGTGCTCGTGGTGAGCGGTGATGGTCGGGGCTGGATCTAGTGGTAGAGAGAGAAATTCGAAGTCGGGGTAGATAGCAGAAAGAGAAAGTGGAAGTCGGGGTGGATCTGGCGGGGTGGTGGTCGGTTTTTTAATTTTCTGGTGACGTGGTGGTCATTTAGATCCGTTTTTTAGATCGGGAGAGGAGAAATTTTTTAGAGAGATAAGTGGTCTGATGTGTGTTTGTTGTTGTTGTTGATTTTTGTAATCTTAACCGTTGGATGATGATAATTTTGATGGACATGATTCATTCCTTTCTTCTTTTATTGGATAACATTCTATATAGATCTCACCTCTTGGTTGTAAAACTCCTTAAAATAGGGACCATCAAAAACCCATATTTCTTCCATCCGAAAATCAAAGGGTACCAGCCATCTTTTCTGACAAAGTACTTTTTATATGGGCCATGTCATGTTTTTCTCATTTTCTCTTTCCTTTATATATTATTAAATATTTTTTTTAAATTTTATAATAATAATTTAATACATATATTTATTATATAAGAACTAATATTATATTCAAACCCAAATTCAAATTTAAACCTAAACCACCTGCTTTATAAATCTACACCTAAAATGAAACCCGATTTTAAACCAAACGGACCCTAAATTGGTCATTTGTCATGCTCTTTGACCATGACTAACGGGGTTGTTAGCGGACCATAAAAATAGGACATAATTCGCAACAAAGTAAAAAGATTAGGGACACTTTTCGCCATTTTAGTTTGAGAGGGACATTTTTTGCATCCTTTACTTACCAAGAAGACATTTTTCTGCCGTTTACCTTAAAATACGTTCTTTAATAATGGTACTCTCTCATCAGTCTTATAATGTCTAGTTTAACTTTTTTTAACTTTAATTTTAAATATTTTTATTTGTGTTATAATATTTGATGTAAATTATATGAATTATTTGTGTTTTAAATGTATTTTTCATTTTTATAAGTTTCATCAAGTATTATATAACGCAAAATAAGTTATTTACGATAAAAGTTAAAAAAATAAGACTCAAAAATCAAATGTGGACATTTAATATAGGACATATATAGTATACAATAACAGGTCTAGCAGTGGTTGATTCCGCAAAACTGGATCGGATTAAAAATTGACTTGGTCTAAAATACCATATCGAAATTTGATTTGGTTCATAATACCAGATCAAACTACTCGATCGATTTTTAGGCCGGTTAAGTTCATCAATCCAGTTCGATTTAATATACCACAATGGTTGGTTGTGTCTAAAGCCGAATTGAACCGGATCAAATACTGAATGTGAGGAAAAGATGAACCGAGGATCCTCCTCGGGTTACGTTACGTCTGATATGTTTTAGTTGGTCTAGTTTTGCGGTTCAATTCGGTTCGCGATCTTTTAAGATAAACATTTGTAAACTTGAAGGGCCTAAAGTCAACGATCAAAGTTTTTTTTTTAACAATTTCTTATTCTTCTTTACTCTTTTTCTTTTGACTTAAAAAAGGGTATCCGTAATTGTTGTGTTCCCATGGAAATGGTGATAGATCTAATAAGCTTGTTACCAAATTGCTTACACTTTCCAATAGATGGCAACATCTTTGGCCTTACGTTCACAATCTCATTTTCTCATTAGATATGTATGTTTGGTATTGGGATTATCAGCGTATCTCCGATTTTGTTTCGTTTGTCGACAAAACCCTAACTCAATGTCGTCAATTTAGCCTCACCCAATTCAAACTTTGTACCAGCTATGATACTCAATTTGAGTCACAAATGAATAACTGGATTCGTTATGCTTTTTGTATCTATACACGATAAGTTTTCGGAGGTTGAGTTTGTGTTAGATCAGTTCTTTTTCATCAACTCGAGTTTTACTCGTTTGCGGTTGGATGACTGTGTGTTTAATCCAACTGGGGCCATTACTTGGAGTCGACTTAAGAGCTTGTGTATTTCCAAAGGGAAATTAGATGAGGATTTCTTTCAAGATATTTTATCCGGTAGTCCTCTTTTAGAAACCTTGGAGATGTACCGTTGCTATGGTTTTGGGCGGATTGATATTACTTCAAAGAGTGTTAAGAAGTTGGTAATTGGTGGAAATTTTAATCCTGAAGATGAATCTGATCTTGCAGATATTGTGGAAATAAATGCGCCTCATATCTTGTCACTTCAAATCATATTGGAATTATCGTTAAGGAAGGTCGTGTTGCTTAATATGTCTTCATTAGTTGAAGCTGAATTAGATTATTGGAGTTGTGGCCATTATGAGGAAGGGGAAGAACAAATGCTTAAAGGTCTTATATTAAGCCTTCGCCATGTCAAAAAGCTTCAAATTGGATCCAAATGTCTAATGATTAATTTTCCTTCATTTTTTTTACTTATTGCAGTCTGTGTGTTTATAGGACTCGCCAATTATTAGTTTTAGGAGGGTTTTGTTACAATTTGAAAGTGATGATTACGACCTGGATAATTTAAATCGGCCAATCAGTTTTTTGAAGCTAATGCTCTCATTTTTCCATTATAAGAGTTAATTTATGCAAATATTACACCATCCTCATTGTTATGTTCTGTTTGTAGATCTTGCTCGTTTGGAAGCTAACGGTTTCACTTTTCCATCAAACATGAAGCATCCTGATTGGCCTGATTATGATTTATCTGAAAGTGAAGATTGGTCTGCCAATGATTCAATTGAAAGTGGAGATTGGCATGATTACTAGGAAGTAGGAACTAAAGGTGGGTGAGGTTAGTATATCGGTGGAACTTCAAATTCATGTTTAGTCTATAAATGGTTATCACATTCCAAATGCACACAAATCAGTGGCTTCCAAGCGACTCTGGTTTTGGTTAGTCTAAAGTCTAAATAAGATTTTTCACGAGCTTATTAACTATTGTTGCTAAGGTTGGGTAATGTTGCATCTTAACTTTATTTGGCTCTTGCTTGGCAATCATGCTAATATATTTAATTGTGTTTAGGTTTAGCTTTCTATGGTCTCTGATTTTATCACATGTCATATGCTTGTAAGAACCTTGTTAGGCTGTGTTGTTAGTTTAATGCACAAAAGAAACCTATATTGTCCCTCTTTTTTTGGGTGTCCATGGTTTTCGACCTTTTGGCCGATTAATAATCAACGGGGTGTGAACCCAGAGGCAGAGGCTGTTGGAAATACGTTTTTACGTATTTAGAAAGGATCGGTCACTCCAATGATATTGGGCTCGTGATCCAATATAGCCCATTAGCCAACATGTAGGGTGGGCTATATAAACCCCCCTCCTAGCATGTTAGGAGGGGTTGTTGAACACTTAACATTTCACATAATCACATTTCATCTTTCTTTTCATTCCTCTCCTTTCTCTCCCTTCTTTCTCTCTCTAGGTTCTACCATTTTCCATCCATCTCAATAGGTTAATCCATAACTTGCTAAATCCTTAGAAAAACACGATCCTACAATTGGTATAAAGAGCATGGTTGATTCTTCGGATTAACGCGTTTTTAATCTATTGTCTTGGTAAAGTTTAATTTTATTTTCTTTTTATCTTTTAAAGTTCATCTTATTTCTTATTTTATTTTTAACTTTTTGGTCACGGAATTTTTTTTTTTTTTTTTTTGGTCACGGAAATTTCTCTCTCTTTTATTTTCTTTGGTCACAGAATTTTTTTATATTCATATTCTTGAAAAAATATCAGTTTTATTTTCTAAAAAGTATCAATTTTTAACTTTTTGGTCTTGTCCTGGTATCCAAGTTCTTGTCCTGGTATCATTTTTTAATCTTCTTTATCCATTCTGTTTTGGTTATTCCGATGCATATTTTTTTCATATTCCGATAGGAAGTTGCCATATTCCGATCGTAAGTCACCAGGTTTGTATATCGATCGCAATAACCCGAGGGTTCTACTTTGCGATCACGTATTCCGATACCTTATTCCGACGTGGGTTGCGATCGCACTTTGCGATCGTGATTGCGACGGGTTTAAGGAAAAGTGAGTCGAAACTCTGCTGAAATTTTCATAGACATTCCGATGGTGCGTTTTTGAACATTCAGATGGAAGTGGTTTAAACATTTCGATGGGTTGTGAGTTTTAAAATATTGCGATAGAAAATTTGCATATTACGATGGGAGTTTGTTAACATTGCGATGGAAAAGTTTTTCAATCTTGCAATGATTTTTTCTTACGATTTTACCAAGTTTTGACTCGATAAATCAGACCCCAAACGAACACACAAGTTTTAACCATCACTCAAAACTGTCTCGAACACAAAACACCCTCACCCTAAACTCTTGACTCTCAAACGAAGACCGACAAGACCCTCAAAGACACCCCCTCACAACCCTCGAATCCAAAACCACTTCGACTCCAAAAGACTAACCAAAACCCCTCACTCTCGACATCAATACCTAAATCCAAGACTCGACTCGACTCTCGATAAGACCCAAGACTTGAATCGACTCTCGATAAGACTCACACCTGTCGTCCCATAAGCAAAAGACTATCAAATCAAGACACTCGACTCCAAAAAATGTCCAGTCTTTAAACAAACAATTTTGTTACAATCAAAAACTGGCCCTTTACTAAAATCGACTCTAATCAAACCTATTTCTCAAGATCTCAGATTCATAAGTTTTATTTTCACGAGAATTTTAAATCATCATAGATCTTTGTCTGTCAAGGTCTAAACCTTTCTTTGTTTTTCGAATTAAAAGATTGACATATAATAATTCTGTTACTATCAATCTTTGTTTCGGTTCATTAAAAAAAGTCAACACATGCAATCAATTTAATTTAACCTACCCAAGACCTTGATTATAAAGATCTTGCAGCAACTGTTTGAAGCCATTGTTTGCTGTCACGGTCTTGATCTTTTGAGGAGATAAACAGGCGAATGTGTTGAGGGTTGTGAGATTAGACGGTTGTGTTGAGGATTTGATATTCGTTTAAGGATTTGATATTGTTGTTTGAGATTTGTGAGATTAGAGAGACTGAGTATTATTTTGAGAGAGAGATTAGGAAATGGGATGGTGAGAGTATCTTGACTGAGGAGAGAGAGACATATTTGGGAAACTACAAAGTATTAAATATTGGGCGGAGGTAACAATGTAACTGCCACGTTTCATCTTCTGTTTTGATTGTCATGGTTTAAGTTTGGGACACGTTTGACGTGTATGGGGTAGTGACAAAGTTATTTACATTTTGTTATGCAAATACATAAACGTAAACCAAATCACAAAATGATGAGTTCAGTACACGTGTCAAAGGTATTTTGAAGAAATTATTTCAATTTTTTAAAAGATAATTTTGTAGGTTAATTTTTGGTACATCGCATTGAGGCGGGTATTTAAAAAGAACCAAAGTGGTAAACTATTTAATGGGCCGATCATTATATTTACCGTAGCTTGGATTTATTCGTTGACGGGCTTTATTTTTAGAGTGAGCTGAGTTTGAATTGGTCTCCGGTTTGTTTTATCAACGTTTAAGCCGACAACAATTTTTGAGCCGAGAAAACAGTTATATCACCAAACGAGGATTTTTTTAACAGTTTTTTACGGTTTTTTCGTTGGTTTTGTCATATCCCGTGAATTTCCATTTCTAAGTTTGTTCACGAATTGTAAGATTCCGAATACAACTACAATCACGATCATTTTTCATCATAATTCAATGGAGTCTTTGAATTCGAAATTTCAAGAGGGAGACTTGCATCACCTGCAAGACACAGCTAGAGAAAGTGGTATAATTTTATGTTGACTACTTCAGTCACATCTTAGGACTATTGCATGGGTTCAAGGAGGAAGCGAATTTGTGACACTCTTTGGTCAACATCATTATACATTCATCGATTCACTATTTCTCAACTTGAACCACCTAGCTGAGCAACTTCACAAAGAATACTTTAATCACTCTGCATCAGAAACTGCATATCAGGCTCTTGTGACACAACTCACGCCTTTCCTCCAATTCAATATCATCAAGTCTGACAATTCAGGGATATGCCGGTCATTTTTTCAATACACACAGAACGATGTTAAAGATTTCCGTGATAAACTGTTAAAATTTATGACATCGGTTTCGTCTTCGATTAATGAAAGATCCAGACTTCACCAAGTGTATGATAATGGAGTGAAAGAATCTATGATGCAGATACACGAGGAGAATGGTCATACGGTTGACAACTTGGAGCCTAACGATGGCAAGAGCATGGAATCAGGAGGACAACATGATACCAGTGGCACGTCAGGCAATGTTCAAGAGATCTCTTTTGATGACACCTTACCCGTTAATGACGAAGAGCCTGCGGACATGGTATAATGTAATGTTGATGCTGTATATGCTGATGAAATACCACATATTGAGCATTCTGAACCTAACTATGACAAACATGGGATGGAAAAGAGTGATAGAAATACCACTTCTGATTCATCCAACGTGAGTCATAATGGGAGAGAAAGTGTTCAAAATGCTAAAAATCATGATAAATGCTTTATGACTGCCTCGTTAACTGATTCTGATTCCAAGATTAGAGAACTCGAAACGATTGTAGCTCAACAATCAAAAGATCTTGAGGATGCCAAATTTGAATTTTCCAAGAAAACGGACAAATTTGAAACATATTTTGAAAAACTTGAAAAGTCAAACGTTGTTCTTGAAAGAAAATTGGATCAAAAAATTCTGGATTCTAAAGCTGAAAAGCATAATCTTTTGAAACAAATTAAGTTGCTTGAATCTAAGTTGGCATCCCAAGATGAATTGCTCAAAGAGAATGAGACATTAAAAGTTCAATTACAGGAAAAGGTCTTTGCTATAGCTGCGTTGAAAAACGAGTTAAGGAAAACTAGAGGACCTAGTGTGGACACTAAGCTTGAAAAACCATCAATCTTGGGGAAACCGCCTACAAATCAGTTCGTCAGACAACCGCTTGTCAGACAACCTACTGCATTTAGATCCGAGCGACCACAATCCTCGAGACCGCGGTTTGCCTCCCAAGTTGATTTGGTTCATTTTCCTAGACCAGTCACTCCACCATCTAGGCCCAGTGTGACTAAAACAGATTTTGCAAGACCTAATCACATGCTTTCCTCTAGTCTCCCTAGACATAGTCCAAAGAACATGTTGGGTCAAAAAGTTGATGTGGCAGAAACTCAAAAACGAAGAAAACATGAAGATTTTGTCTAAGCGTTGTCAAGAGCAATTTAGGCGTTGACAAGAACAAATCCAGCGTTGTTGGCTCAAGAGTTGTCATGTACAATCTAAGCATTGTTACATGCAATTCAAGCATTGACAAAACGTAGACAAAGAAGCTTATGGAAACTTCTATTTAGATAAACATGCAAAGATATTCTGCATAAGTTTATTTAAATAGAAGATTAACTTGTTTATTCATTCTTATCTCTTGTAAACCCTAATTCTTACACTATAAAATGAACCAAGGGTCTTAGGTTTTAATCATCAATTCATATTCACAATGTAAACCTAAAGCGTGTGTCGACTAGACGTGGGATTCAATGTATACACGTCTAGTGATTGTTTGTTATTAATATAATGAACAATCTATTTGTTTTTAATTCATGTTAATGTGCCTAAACACCTTGTTAATGTGTCGTGTTCTAATTCCGCTTTGATTGTATAATCATATGAACATGATGCATTCTTAGTTGCTTAAAAGATCTGGAAACCAAGGTTTCAACAATTGGTATCAGAGCACACAAAAAGGTGGATTATACACACGAAGGTACATGGAATCTCCGTTTTAATTTAGAATATCATATTGATATTTATGGCTCGGATATTTTTAAATGGAATTAATGATTTTAAGGCGAGTTAGCAACGGTTCATGAAGTAATTTATTGGAGTATGTAATCGGGATAGCCTTGTGAAAGAGTTATTCGTTAACAGCTTTTACATATGAAGATATTGACTTGTCATGAAGAGGTGTTAGCTTAAGGGGAAGAATTCTTATGGTAAGTTTGCTGATTGAAGAAGATTTTCGCGAGTTTGTGTTCTATCATATCTTAAAGTCATGCACTAGCGACTTTAAAGGTAACTTGTTCGTGCTTTACATGGTTGGTGATGAAGGCTTGTCATAACACTTGAAGGAGTTACATTATCGTGCTCAGTGTCTCACATAGGATGAGAATATTGACAAGAGATCGAGGTCTGCTTATAATTCTAAAGGTATAAGTTCTTTATCACGTGGTAGTACAAGACATGGAACACAAGGTTGGGTTATTCTACTTCTACATCAAAAATATTATATTAATTGTTCTTCAAGATCATTACATAGAGCTACATTTGGAGAATCTTCAAAGATTGCAACATTGTTTACTTCCCTGTTGATGTGACAAAAAGGGGAAGAAATACATGCTACACTTGAGGGGAAGCAATTTGAAGATCATGTACAACTTACAAGAGATACACATAGAGTTTTTCCACTATCAACTAGGGGAAGATTGTTGGGTCAAAAAGTTGATGTGGCAGAAACTCAAAAACGAAGAAAACATGAAGATTTTGTCTAAGCGTTGTCAAGAGCAATTTAGGCGTTGACAAGAACAAATCCAGCGTTGTTGGCTTAAGAGTTGTCATGTACAATATAAGCATTGTTACATGCAATTCAAGCATTGACAAAACGTAGACAAAGAAGCTTATGGAAGCTTCTATTTAGATAAACATGCAAAGATATTCTGCATAAGTTTATTTAAATAGAAGATTTACTTGTTTATTAATTCTTATCTCTTGTAAACCCTAATCCTTACACTATAAAAGGAACCAAGGGTCTTAGGTTTTAATCATCAATTCATATTCACAATGTAAACCTAAAGCATGTGTCGACTAGACGTGGGATTCAATGTATACACGTCTAGTGATTGTTTGTTATTAATATAATGAACAATCTATTTGTTTTTAATTCATGTTATTGTGTCTAAACACCTTGTTAATTTGTCGTGTTCTAATTCCGCTTTGATTGTCTAATCATATGAACATGATGCATTCCTAGTTGCTTAAAAGATCCGAAAACCAAGGTTTCAACAGAACACGTCTCGAATTAGTTCAAATGACGTTCGCCATACATTTGGTCTAAGGGAAGCTAAGCAAAAGACACAAGTAAGAGATAGGAATTTCAAACCTAGTCAGATGCCTTCTAGTTTACCCAACACTGCTAAACATAGCATGTCACATCCTAGGAGCATCAATCAATCATCTAGGAATTCTAGATCTTACTCGGACATTAAATATGCTACTTGTAAAACATGTAGGAAATGTGTCTTTAGAGCCAATCATGATTCTTGTATCAAAAAATTGCTTAATGAGTTGAACTCCCGTGCTAGACTTAAATCCCAGTGGGTAGCTAAAATCAAACCCCTTGGTAAAATGTGGCGACCCACTGGTAGAACTTTCACTATTGTAGGAAACGAATGCCCTTTAACTAGGATAGTCTCCGATTCTACTAAGACTACTAGGGAGGAAATTGAAGAGGATGATATATCACTTAAGCCTGAACTTATGGTTTTCTATAAAAGGAAACGTTTGCCAGCTAAGACAAGTGAATCATCTCCTCAGGTCACCTCTAGCACAAGAACAGAAAATTGTGAACCCCCACTTGCTTCTAAGATAGATATCGCTAACCCATATCAAAGCATGCAAATTACAAATGAGAATGCAGGTACCAAAGAGGATGTTCGAAAAGAACGAAGCGGTCCAATCATTGTATACCATTCAATTAAGGACACACTCAGAGTTTGGTTACTGAAGAAGCTAATATCTAAGAAACAAGTGTCTCAGGGGATTTGCAGTTAAGCTTACAGTGAACATGATTTATAGTCACATCACAGACTGTAACTCGTTCATCAAAGAAAGGAAAGTTTATCGCCGATGATAAACTTATCCTAACAACGAGAAATTAATTTTTCTCGGGAATGAGCTTATATCAAAAACATTCCAAGTTTTTAAGCTCATGCACAATGGCTCACATTCAAATCACAGTCGGTGACCCAGACTTCAGAGAAAGGGAAGTTTATCTACGCAACGATAACTTACCCTCAAAACGAGAAATTAAATTTTCTCGGACACGAGCTTACATTTAAACTATTCAAAGGTTTTAAGCTCGTATAAATGGCTCCTCGTTAAATGACAGACGATGACCCAGACTTCAGAGACAGGGAAGTTTATCTACGCAACGATAACTTACCCTCAAAATGAGAAATTAATTTTTCTCGGACACGAGCTTATCCTAAAACCATTCAAAGGTTTTAAGCTCGTGTATAAGGCTCTTCATTAAATATCAGATGATGACCCGATCTTCAAATAAAGGAAAGTTTATCGCCAATGATAAACTTATCCTCAAAAACGAGAAATTAAATTTTCTCGGACACGAGCTTACTTTCAAACTATTCAACGGTTTTAAGCTCGTGTAAAATGGTTCATTGTTAAATGTCAGACATTGACCCGTTCTTCAAATAAAGGAAAGGTTATCGCCGATGATAACTAATCCTTACAACGAGAAATTAATTATTTCTCGGGCATGAGCTAATAATAAAAACATTCGAAGTTTTTAAGCTCGTGCACAATGACTTACAGTTAAATATCAGACTGTAACTCGGACTTCAATTTTAGGAGAGCTTATCTTTAAAGACAGCTAATCCTCGTAACGGGAAATTAATATTTCTCGGTCATGAGCTTGTATTAAAACATTCCAAGTTTTAAGTTCATAAAGGAAAGTGTATATTTTAAATAAGAGAACTTTTCTTAACAACGAGAAATTCACCTTTCTCGGTCATGAGCTTTACATTAAAACATTCAAAGTTTTCAAGCTCATGAACATGAATTCTAAGTAAATGTCAGCTTAGAACTCGTTCTTCAGTTAAAAGGAAAGTTTATCGCCGATGGTAAACCTATCCTTAACAACGGGAAGTTTACAACTTCTCGGACTTGAGCTCGTTTTGTAAGATATTCAACATCTTAAGCTCAAGTAATTGGTTTTCAAAACTTTGAACACAATTTTTCGAGAATTTCTCAAAAGGTTTTTTCTAAATCTTTCAAAATTATGTGTTCAAAAATGTTTTGATAAAAACAGCATGTCTTCTGGAATCGATAATATTTACGATACTAGAAATGTCATTCAATAATGACACGGGGTTGTAAATAAAGTTCGAGCAGAAGTTCAAACTTTTAAAACATGCTCAAAATGGCTTGTAGTTATTTCAGACTGCAACCCGCTTTTCGCATTAAAGTCACGTATTTCTTTTGAAAACGTTGGCTCACAACGGGAATTAATTTTCTCGGGAAAGGTTTACTTTAAAACCTTGTAAGGGACTAAGTTTACTTTATAACTTGGTCTAACACAAATTTATGTACGTGTCAGTGCATTTATTTGTTAAAACAAGAGAAATCTTGTTTTTATGAAGTTATCATCTCCACCAACCGTAGCAATTTACATTTGATATCTACATACTCGACGATGCGACTACTCAAACGACGACTACAGCTCTTTCAATAGAACACGGGTCAACAATTGAGGGGGAGCAATTGTCCAGCATTCAGAATCCTTGATGCCAAGAATGCCAAGTTCACATATTGGTGTCAAGACAAAGATATCAATCACACACATGGAGTCAAGAGATAACTTCAGACGTGACGAGGTGACCAACATTCGTGAACAAGAACCATGTGAATCGTTCATATGATGTTCTTCATCATTCAGGGCCAACCTCGTAAAATTGCTAATCTTGTGAATACCATTATCATATATGATCTTTGCACGTGATAAATACCTTACACTTGTGTTTAAAAGGTATTTAATTTACGTTTCAAGTACACCCTCACAAATTTGAGGGGGGGCTTGTGTAATTCATGAAGATAATTGGATTTGCATTTTTCTTCCCAAATTTTCCTAAAATGCTATTAAATCAATTGATATTAAAAACATCGATTGGGTTAATATTTTTAATATGGGGGAGAAAATGTGATTTAATATGAGAAATGATTGATCACAAATGGTTTGACTAAACGTGCTAGCTCATCCCGACATGTGCGAAATGTTTTCGGATATCGTGGCATATGTTAAGAGGGAGCAAAATGGATTTGCACTTCAAAATGGATTTCATGGTGACATATACTTACCCAAAACATCTCTATTCACGACGATGAAGATTATGGTGACATAAGGATGGTAGGATAGGTTAAAGTCCAATGATTCCTCTAGAACCGGAGGAATCTTCCCAAGGTCATTCCATAGCTAGAAATAGTAGTCCTTAGGAAAGATGGAGAAAGTTTGTGAACGTAGCTGAATGTCGACCAAGTACTTAAGTTAGCACTGGAACAATCACAACAAGGTGCTAGTGATGACGTATTGGTAAGCATTGAAGGGGTTGAAGAACGAAAAAGAATTGTAAAGATAAAGGGTGTAAAGAAAGAAGCCCTCCTTACAACTTAGACAGAAACCAGGTCAATACATATGCTATTAAGATCATTGTTTAATGATTCTTGATATTGAAGACAGACATCATGGACCCAGTGATGCAAAGCACAACCCATCCCAACTAACCAGATATCTCTTAAAAGATATTTGTTTTAATCACACGGAGACAACACGTTATCTATTGATTTATTCACTCATAATAAATTGGTATTGAAATGGTGGCACTCCTCTCCAGCCTCCGATCACTAAAAAATCCAAAATCCACGATCGAGTCTAGAGCCATTTGAGATCATCAAATATCTCATTAGGACACACTTTCATATTTCCTTGCTTCTTCACACACTGTGAAAAGTAAGAAAGATCTTAAGAGTCCTACGCAAAATCTCCATGATCTTGCCTGAACATCCGAGTAATACGAAAGTATTTACAATGAAGATGGAAATCCCTCTTGAGCGAATATCAAAAAGCTCATGGTAGGTGACTTGTGCGATTCTTTATGAATCAAACTTGTGATAACTGGAAAGCAACAGAGGTTTAATTCTTAAATGAATTTAAACACGTTCCATGCCTCTACGCAATATCTTAGTGATCTTGCCAGAACACTCAGAGTGATACCTCAGTGTTCACAGCGATGAGTGGAAATCCTTCTAGTGTTAACCTCAAACAGCACTTGGTAGGTAACTTGCAAAATTCTATACGAATCAAGCTCGTGACAACTGGAAAGCAACGATGGTGCGGTTCTTAATTGAATTTCACTTGTTCCAGGAACATGAATTGACGGCTTCAAATCATGCGGATATTATCCAAATGATTCACTCTTTACGTTCGCAGTCAGCTTTGGACGGTCGAGTAAAGAGAACGGGTTTACCCGCGAAATCCTGTCAAGGAGGTTCTTTATTGAAACTACCTGCCACAAGTACGATATTTAATATCGTCCAACGGTATTCACCGGCCGGAGGTAAAATGCTACCGAATTAGAATGAAATGTTCAAGGCCATTTCATCCGTGTATATGGTTTGTTGCTAACTGTCTTATGCAGCGTAACAAGAAGGTGGCATTGCGGTGTACAATCCAGAAGAAGTCGTCACCACATGCTTATATTGCATACACTCAGTACTTTAACGAATTCAAGAAAGTCTGAAGGTCAAGTCTTCCGCTGTATCAAACTCTGAAGCTTTCAAGAACTATAAAGGTATAAGTATGTGGAACATGAAGTCACGAAGAGGCGAATATCACAAGTGATGAATGCACAAGATCAAGGCAAGGAAACATGCTCAATGCTGAAGTCAAAGATCACATCAAGCATATTCACAAGAACAAGATCGAAGACTCAAGCATAGTATGCTAGGTTTAAGATTTTGTAAAATGGTGTGACCTCCCTTTGGGGGAGATTGTTGGAAATACGTTTTTCCAAGGAAAGTCTCGGTCACATCATTATTAGCATAGATCACGAGCTATAGACTATTTAGGACATTGTAACTTGGAGTGACCTCCCTTTGGGGGAGATTGTTGGAAATAAGTTTTTACGTATTTAGAAAGGATCGGTCACTCCAATGATATTGGGCTTGTGATCCAATATAGCCCATATAGCCCACATGTAGGGTGGGCTATATAAACCCCCCCTCCTAGCATGTTAGGAGGGGTTGTTGAACACTTAACATTTCACATAATCGCATTTCATCTTTCTTTTCATTCCTCTCATTTCTCTCTCTTCATTCTCTCTCTAGGTTCTACCATTTTCCATCCATCTCAATAGGTTAATCTATAACTTGCTAAATCCTTAGAAAAACATGATCCTACAGAGGCAGAGCCAGAGCATAAAATCATCAGGTGCACAATACATTTAATACGAGTATTTAATTAACACATAATTTTTAACCGGATACACTACACGACAAAATTTCATCGGGTTCCCGTGCATCCCGGGAACCCCCTTAGCTCCGCCCCTTTACCCACACTATACAAACTTAAACCAGGTAAATTCCTCTATTTTCGGAACGGAATGGCCGTGGCCTGTGGGTTGGGTCAGTGGAGAGGTAAATGTTTTTATTTTGAATGCTCAATTTCTGCCTTCAAGGGGTCTGGTTTATCACACATGGTCAACGTGTGTCAACCATGTTAATAATGTGGCCAAATGGTTTGGTCGGACGAGTTAAGTAACTGGTTAATATGAGTCTGAGTTAAAATATGTAAGTAAGTACGTCTTTTAAACTTGGGTGGCTCAGGTTGGGCCACAAACACACTCATATTATAGGATTAATATAGATGAATTGTTTTCTTGAAAGTTTATGGACTTAAAATTAATAGTCGTGTGATAGGATCGAACTCGGGATCACGGGATTGCACACATAACGTAAAGGGTTAATTTATTTATTAAATATATTTATTGTATTTATTAAATCAAACCAAAGCTTAACTAACGATCGTTGATGAATAAAAGTTAAGTTTAAACGATCGTTATGGAATTAAATAAATGCTAAAAGAAGGAGAAAGGAAAAGTTCCGGAAGCCCTTGGGTGGGCTTGTGGGTCGTCTGCTAAAGGGGAAAAAAGGAAGGAAATCAAATATTTTCTTTCTTATTTTGTTTATTGCTTGGAGACCAAGTATTGTCAAGCCTATATAAACAAACCCCTATCCTTCACAAAACACACACAAAATCTCTCTTTCTCTTGCTCCTTGATCGCCGGCCAAACACCCCTAATTTTAGGGTTTTGGTTTTCGATTATTGCTATTTAAATTATATCTAGTCCTAGCCCGTCTCTAGGGTTGTTGGGTAGATATTCCATAAGCGTTGAAGCTCGGTTTGTTCGTGCTAGACTCACGGTTAACCCGTCGTATTACGTGTGTACAAGAACGTGATATAGTATTACTTTAGACTATATTCTTGGTGGTGTTCGTGATCAACCCTAGTTGCCGTTTGTTCCGTCGTCTTGTGGATCTTGCTAGGATAAAGGTATGTAACCCTAAATCTTGATTAATTACAATTGTTTTAAATTAATGATCTTGTTAATTCGCTTCCGCTATATGTGTGCTTTGATCTTGTTAATGGTTTTAAATAATTGTTATGAACTATATAAACCATCAGTGGCATCGAGAGCCGTTTTAACATGTTATAATTATCAAGATCTAAAGATTGGTTTTAACTAATAATTGTTTTGAGTTAAAACTAAATGTTTTTTTTTGAAAAGAAAATTTAGGGTTTTGGTTTTGTTTTTTTTTTAAATACGATTTATAAAAAAAAGGCCGGTTTGTTTTTTTAGCCGATTATAAAGTAAAAAAAGATAGTTTTTTTTGTGAAACCCTAAAAATTACATGTTTTGATCTTTAGGTAATTACATGATTAATTGTTATGTCATGTATTTAAGGTTACGATCCGTAGTGATTTAATTAATTTGTTAAGTGATTTGGGTGGAATTTTGATGAATTGCATGATTAATTGTGTGAATTCATGTTTCGATCCGTAGAGATTTAATTGTTAAGTTATGTGGGAGATCCGTGATGAACATGCATGTTTTTCATGGATCATAGGTTTTATGTGGTAATTGTTACGTTTTTTGTTACATGCTTTATTTGATTCAATAAATCTAAAATTAGGAAAGACTTTTATATGAATATAAAAACCTAGATTTTATATTATTTATTGAATAAATCGTATGCATGTGGCTATTTGATTTATTTATTGCACATATAAATTGTTATTATGTGTTTATGATTTAATTTTTTTTTGTACCTACTTGTTTTCATACGTTTTGTTTTAATTGTATGTTGTAAACAAGGGTAATTTTTACAAGAAAATTAATATGGACTAAATCATATTAAAATTAATGAATTGCTTTTCTTGAGATCTAATTGACATATGATTTGCGTTGATTGGAATTGCAATAATAACTTAACGGCCTACTCAACTTTGACAAACTATAAAGTGGGTATAACGCACTGCTGGTCATGTACCCGATTAAGGAAGGAGGTGTTATGCTTACCTGTGCGTCAAAGTTGGAATTACCTACGGTTATTATTTACATAATTCCTTAAGGATGATTTAACCGCGAAAATTCACATCCGAAACACAATGAATAAGGTTATTGCTTTCTGCTTTAGCTAAGTTCTATAAAAAGTACGGTGTGAATTTAGTTGTGTGTAAAATCTTTAATTGGTTTAACCAATACCTCAACTTGCAAATATATGATGAACTTTTAGTCTCACCAAAAAGTTTACTAAACGTTTTTATTAAACTTATGTTATGGAGATGTATGCATGCTTCTCCATACATGGTTTTGAAACCAAAATCTAGACCCTAAAAATTTAAGTCATATGCCCTCTAATTGACGAACACTTGAAGTTACAATTGTCGTCATATAAGATATTGGACGATGTTGCAATGGAGAGAAAACTTCATGACTGAATAAGATTGCACATGAAGGTTTTACGATCTTTAGATTAGTCGACTTAATTGAGTTACTCAATGAGAACTGGAAACTTAAGGCGTAAAGAAGGGATGAAACATGTTTACGATGCAAAATGACTTTTGGCAATGTAAATCCCTTAAATATCTAGAAATTGCAAATTTGTTTGTCAATCATTGTTCGACAAGTTACCATCTTGAATACTTTCATTGCTAGCAGATCAACTGACGTGATGAAATTATATCAATTTGGATTCTAGTTTTCAAGGAAAATACTATGGTTATTATTACCGGGGTAATTTTATTTTCTTGAATGGTATTATCGAAAATACTAAAACTGAATTTTGTTAATTCTTTTACAAATTTATTAATGCAACGTTACACCGTAAACGTGGTTTATTCATTTATTGATCTACAAACCGTATGGTTGAGGATAGAGTCAATTTACAATGAAAAGATAAACCTAAACTCTTTTCCATGAGTGAAGAAGGAGTAATAAGGATTTTAGAAATGTCAAATTCAAATTCGTAACTCATAGCAAACTTTAATAGTTAAGAAAAATGCATATTTTGAGTTATTAAAAGTTACCGCTAATTGGTTATAAGGCAAACTAGCATATTTGTCTAGTAGTTGTGCTTTGACCATTTATAGGCACTACATACCATTGTGGGGTTGGTAGACCTATTAAGGAAGAAATTGCATGTCAAGTCTTTCAAGTTAAAAAGCGTTTGATGGATAAGTCATCATTTACGAAGTAGAGTACACTCTTAAACACTATAAGTAATTGTTACGAATGTGTTTTTCAAAAGTGTAAGAAAGTAAACACAACACTAATTATTTTCACCGATTATGAAACATTTTTAATGTTGTCAAGTTCAGTGGGAGAATTGTGTTGTATTACTGATTTTGAGTTTATTAAAATATTCTCTAATTCAGTGGGAGTGACAAGCCTTGTTGTCTTGGTAATAACCCATATTATCTTTAGTATGTTCTAAGATAATTACTTTCGAATTGTTGACACTAATATCTTCAAAGATAGTTATGTACTGATTATTGTTGATTAAGTGATTCAACATCTACTTGTAAAAAGCTAATATATGTGACACAATCATATTTTGTATAGACGAACGTTAGACGTGATGTTTATCTTATATATGAGGTTGTTCCATGCACAAGTGGGAGAAATAAACATTGTGTGCAAGAAACAACTCATAAAGATATGATTCTCTTGAATTCAAGATAAGAGACTAACAATCTAATTAATAATTAGATGAAAGTTAGATCATGTGTCAATATGATTAAAAGACTACTTAAAATTATATATATCATTCACATTAAGAAACACTTGTGGCTTTGATTTAGTCATGTAAGAGCTTGGACTAAATTGTAAACACAAGGGTAAAATATCCACATGTCGTAAGATTGGGCGTGGAATGTTTTGTAGTTTCTTAAAATGGACAAATTCCTGGAATGACATAAGATACATAGAGTAATCTTATATTGCTAATGAAACCTAGTGGTGTTCATATAATAGTATAGTAGTGAATTAACTTGAAAAGATTAATGAAACCTAGTGGTGTTCATGATTTACTTTAGTTATACATGTTTATGATTTATTGTATAAAGTCACAAACATAAAGTTTTGAAAGACGTATAATATAAAGTAAGACGTTAATGTGTTGTCTCTATTTCACTAAAGACATATACATGTAACGTGTAATGGACTTATAACTTTTATGAAGTGACTTTGTATTAAAAGTACTTGAGTTATAAAGCATGCAAAATGGTTAGGAAATCTATTATACCATTCAGATGATTTAGTTGGTATATAGGTAAGCCTAAAGATATATATTTATCTTAAATATTGTTAAGATTGACTTACAATATTTCCCTAAATGAAATACATCATTATTATGGTATGTTCATTAGGAGAATCAAAATTCTCAATATGAGGGTGATGTTTGATTCAAGATAACTATATCTTCCTTTATTCCAAAAAGATATCAAGGTTAGAAAGTTGAGTATGACTTGAGCTATTAATAAGATACCATTATATATGGAATGTGATGGATCACGTTATATCTTAAATAAAGTTCGGATTTTGCTAAACTACTTATGAAGTGGATTTTTTAGAAAATAAAGTGTATGGAACTGTCATTGTGCTTTTGTAATGTCCCATATAGATAACGTTGGAGTGTTGATCTATTTGCTATGTATTAAAGAGTAATTTTAAGTTACTAAAAGCAAGTGGGAGTTTTGATCTTGAAAGATAAAATTACAAGATACATAATCTTCTGAAATACACTAGTAATTATCATGAGGAAGGCTTGTAAAAGCTAACTCTCAAGATAAAGGAATTTACGTTATAGGTCCGTAAGGATATCTCGGATATGCTATTTATATGCTGAGAATTATGAGTTACAAATAATTGTTGTGATTTGTTACCAAATATTGTTTTGGGTAAACTACTCATACTATGATTGTTATAGATGTTGTCCAACAACATAATTAAATTTCGGTTTTGGTTTATCTTGAATAGTTTGACTAGAAATTGGAGATGAGTTTCGTCAAAGGAAGAAAAACGCCAATTGTTGTGGTTTAAGCTTTGTGTCGAAATCATATGGACAAAACTGTACACATATTTAATGTATGTATTATGAATAGATTATTAGTCACACTTAAGTAATTAATTGTGATTGGGTATTCTTTCCTAAACACATTATATATATATAAAGATTTTGATTGTCATATTTTAAATTGAAAAATTTGGATATGTATGAACTATTTCTTGAATGACTACTTGAGCATAGACTTAAGTAATCGAAATGAGTTTATTACTTCAAAATAAATCTTTGGAAAAGTACAAAATGCAATTATCCATTAATGGACAAAAGCATGCATCTAGGAGATTATTCTTATGTTTAAAATTGAAATCCAAGATTGGATTTAAATTTGAATAAGATGATTTCTCAATATTCCTAAAAGCTAGTGGGAGTATTATGGTTATTCTCTTAAATTATATGTGTCAAATAGACATGTAAGAAAGTAAGATTTCATTCAAATCAAATGTTGATTTGGTTTAGATTTGAGATGAAACTTTACTTTGAAGATTTAGAAAATAAGATGTACATAACCTTGGAACAAATAATGTTTATTTGATTATGCGGTAGAAATACAACGTAATATGCCATGTAGTAAGTTTACATGGATATTTAGGACATGAAGGAATCTAAATCTGGTTTGAGAAATTTACATGTGTATGAAGTTGTATTTATATCATGCTTAAAATGCATGATGATTTGAATATATTAATCTATTTCAAAGTTATTAAATAACTTGTGTAATGAATATTCTAAAGGAATATGTTTGGAAATAGAATAACATCCTAAATCTTGGATCGGTTTCCATATTCTATAGATGAATAATTTGTCAAATCGTTGTGCAAATTATCATAGCCAACAAAATTGGAGGTTTGGTTGGAATCAAACATTACATAATAGATATTAAAGGTAACGTATTTATATCTTTAATGACAAGTTGTAAAACTTGAAAAGATATAATTGAGGTAACACTCAATATTAGTCATGGGATCTTTGGAGATGGCATGTCGATTAAAGTTGCATTATACATTAAAGAGTTAGAATACTTTGAACTTCAAATATGTTTTTGAAGTTTAGAAAATTAGTGATCAAGGATGTTTCATAATTTTGATACTATGTGGCAATATGAAGGATCGTGTTTTTCTAAGGATTAGGCATTGTTGTGGATTAACCTATTGAGATGGATGGAGAATGGAGAAACTTAGAGAGAGAAAGAAGAGAGAGAAAAGAGAGAGATGAGAAGAAAGATGAAATGTGATTATGTGAAATGGAAGTGTTCAACAACCCCTCCTAACATGCTAGGAGGGGGTTTATATAGCCCACCCTACATGTGGGCTATATGGGCTATACCTTAATACATTAGATCACGAGCCCAATACTTGTATCTATATTTGGAGTGACCGATCCTTTCTAAATACGTAAAAACGTATTTCCAACAATCTCCCCCAAAGGGAGGTCACTCCAAGTTACAATGTCCTAAATAGTCTATAGCTCGTGATCTATGCTAATAATGATGTGACCGAGACTTTCCTTGGAAAAACGTATTTCCAACAATCTCCCCCAAAGGGAGGTCACACCATTTTACAAAATCTTAAACCTAGCATACTATGCTTGAGTCTTCGATCTTGTTCTTGTGAATATGCTGATGAGATCTTTGACTTTAGTCTTGAGCATGTTCTCTTGCCTTGACCTTGTGCATTCATCACTTGTGATATTTGCCTCCTTGTGACTTCATGTTCCACATACTTATACCTTCGTAATTCTTGAAAGCTTCAGAGTTTAATACAGTGGAAGACTTGACTTTTAGACTTTCTTGAGTTTGTTGAAGTACTAATTGTATGTAGTATAAGCATGTGGTGACGACTTCTTCTGGATTGTACACCGCAATGCCACCTTCTTGTTACGCTGCATAAGACAGTTAGCAACAAACAATATATACGGATGAAATGGCCTTGAACATTTCATTCTAATTCGGTAGCATTTTACCTCCGATCGGTGAAGACCGTTGGACGATATTAAATATCGTACTTGTGGCAGGTAGTTTCAATAAAGAACCTCCTTGACAAGATTTCGCGGGTAAACCCGTTCTCTTTACTCGACCGTCCAAAGCTGACTGCGAACGTAAAGAGTGAATCATTTGGATAATATTATCCGCATGATTTGAAGCCGTCAATTCATGTTCCTAGAACAAGTGAAGTTCAATTAAGAACCGCACCATCGTTGCTTTCCAGTTGTCACTAGCTTGATTCATATAGAATCTTGCAAGTTACCGACCAAGTGCTGTTTGAGGTTAACACTAGAAGGATTTCCACTCATCATTGTGAACACTAAGGTATCACTCTGAGTGTTCTGGCAAGATCACTAAGATATTGCGTAGAGGCATGGAACGTGTTTAAATTCATTTAAGAATTAAACCACTGTTGCTTTCCAGTTATCACAAGTTTGATTCATAAAGAATCGCACAAGTCACCTACCATGAGCTTTTTGATATTCGCTCAAGAAGGATTTCCATCTTCATTGTAAATACTTTCATATTACTCGGATGTTCAGGCAAGATCATGAAGATTTTGCGTAGGACTCTTAAGATCTTTCTTACTTTTCACAGTGTGTGAAGAAGCAAGGAAATATGAAAGTGTGTCCTAATGAGATATTTGATGATCTCAAATGGCTCTAGACTCGATCGTGCATTTTAGATTTTAGTGATCGGAGGCTGGAGAGGAGTGTCACCTTTTCAATACTAATTTATTCGGAGTGAATAAATCGATAGATAATGTGTTGTCTTCGTGTGATTAAAACAAATATCTTTTAAGAGATATCTGAGTTAGCTGGGATGGGTTGTGCCTTGCATCACTGGGTCCATGATGTTTGTCTTCAATATCAAGAATCATTAAACAATGATCTTAATAGCATATGTATTGACCCGGTTTCTGCCTAAGTTGTAAGGAGGTCTTCTTTCTTTACACCCTTTATCTTTACAATTCTTTTTCATTCTTCAACCCCTTCAATGCTTACCAATACGTCATCACTAGCACCCCGTTGTGATTGTTCCAGTGCTAACTTAAGTACTTGGTCGGCATTCAGCTACGTTCACAATCTTTCTCCATCTTTCCTAAGGATTACTATTTCTAGCTATGGAATGTCCTTGGGAAGATTCCTCCGGTTCTAGAGGAATCATTGGACTTTAACCTATCCTACCATCCTTATATCACCACAATCTTCACCGTCGTGAATAAAGATGTTTTGGGTAAGTGTATGTCACCATGAAATCCATTTTGAAGTGCAAATCCATTTTGCTCCCCCTTAACATATGCCACGATATCCAAAAACATTTCGCACATGTCGGGAAGAGCTATCACGTTAAGTCAAACCATTTATGATTAATCATTTCCCATATTAAATCACATTTTCTCCCCCATGTTAAAAATATTAACCCAATCGATGTTTTTAATATCAATTGATTTAATAGCATTTTAAGAAAATTTAGGAAGAAAAATGCAAAGCCAATTATCTTCATGCTTTTCACAAGCTCCCCCTCAAATTAATGAGGATGTACTTGAAACGTAAATTAAATACCTTTTAAACACAAGTGTAAGGTATTTATCACGTGCAAAGATCATATATGATAATGTATTCACAAGATTAGAGATTTACGAGGTTGGACCTGAATGATGAAGAACATCATATGAAAGATTCACATGGTTCTTGTTCACGAATGTTGGTCACCTCGTCACGTCTGAAGTTATCTCTTGACTCCATGTGTATGATTGATATCATTGTCTTGACACCAATATGTGAACTTGGCACTGTCGGCATCAAGGATTCTGAATGTTGGACAATTGCTCCCCCTCAATTGTTGACCCGTGTTCTATTGAAAGAGTTGTAGTCACCGTTTGAGTAGTCGCATCGTCGAGTGTGTAGATATCAATTGTAAATTGCTACGGTTGGTGGAGATGATAACTTCATAAAAACAAGATTTCTCTTGTTTTAACAAATAAATGCACTGACACGTACATAAATTCGTGTTAGATTGTGTTATAAAGTAAACACAATCCCTTACATGGTTATAAAGTAAACCATGCCCGAGAAAAATTAATCCCGTTGTTGAGTCAAAGCTTTCCGGTGAAATGCTTGACTTGAGTATGAAAAGCGGGTTACTATCTGAAATAATAGCAAACCATTTTGAGCATGTTTTAAAACATTTGAACTTCTGCTCGAACTTTATTTACAACCCCGTGTCATTATTGAATGACATTTCTAGTATCGTAAATATTATCGATTCCAGAAGACATGCTCTTTTTATCAAAACATTTTTTGAACACACAATTTTGAAAGATTTAGAAAACCTTTTTGAGAAATTCTCGAAAAATTGTGTTCAATGTTTTGAAAACCAATTACTTGAGCTTAAGATGTTGAATATCTTACAAAACGAGCTCAAGTCCGAGAAGTTGTAAACTTCCCGTTGTTAAGGATAAGTTTATCATCGGCGATAAACTTTCCTTTATTTGAAGATCGGGTCATCATCTGATATTTAATGATGAGCCTTATACACGAGCTTAAAACCTTTGAATGGTTTTAGGATAAGCTCGTGTCCAAGAAAACTTAATTTCTTGTTAAGAGGGTAAGTTATCGTTGCGTAGATAAACTTCCCTGTCTCTGAAGTCCGGGTCATCGTCTGTCATTTAACGAGGAGCCATTGTGCATGAGCTTAAAAACTTGGAATGTTTTAATATAAGCTCATGCCCGAGAAAAATGAATTTCTCGTTGTTAGGATAAGTTTACCATCGGCGATAAACTTTCCTTTCTTTGAAGATCGAGTTATAGTCTGTGATGTGACTATAAGTCCTGTGTAAGCTTTAACCATGAATCCCTCGAGATACTAGTTTCTCCGATATCTGCTTCTTCAGCAACCAAACTCTAAGAGTGTCCTTAGTTGAACGGTATACAACGATTGGACCGCTTCGTTCTTTTGGAACATCAACTTTGGGACCTGCATTCTCAGTAGGAATTTGCATGCTTTGACATGGGTTAGCGATATCAATTATAGAAGCACGTGGGGGTTCACAGTTGGCTTTACTTGTGTCAGAGGTGACCTGAGTAGATGATTCACTTATATTAGTTGGCAAACGTTTCCTTTTATAGAAAACTTTAAGTTCAGGCTTAAGTGATGTATCATCTTTTTCAATTTCCTCCCTAGCAGTCTTAGTAGAGTCGGAGATTATCCTAGTTAAAGGGCACTCGTTTCCTACAAGAGTGAAAGTTCTACCAGTGGGGCGCCACATTTTACCAACGGGTTTGAATTTAGCTACCCACTGGGATTTAAGTCTAGCACGGGAGTTCACCTCATTAAGTAGTTTCTTGATACAAGAATCATGATTTGCCGTAAAGAAACATTTTCTACATGTTTTACAAGTAGCATATTTAATGTCCGAGTAAGATCTAGAATTCCTAGATGATTGATTGATGCTCCTAGGATGTGACATGCTACGGTTAGCAATGTTAGGTAAACTAGAAGGCATCTGACTAGGTTTGAAATTCCTATCTCTTACTTGTGTCTTTTGCTTAGCTTCCCTTAGACCAAATGTATGGCGAACGTCATTTGAACTAGTTCGAGACGTATTCTTTGGACTATGTCTAGGGAAATTAGAGGCAATCATGTGATTAGGTCTTGCAAAAGCTGTTTTAGTCACATTGGGCCTAGATGGTGGAGTGACTGGTCTAGGAAAGTGAACCAAATCAACTTGGGAGGCAAACCGCGGTCTCGAGGATTGTGGTCGCTCGGATCTAAATACAGTAGGTTGTCTGACAGTCGGTTGTCTGACGAACTGATTTGTAGGCGGTTTCCACAAGATTGATGGTTTTTCAAGCTTAGTGTCCACACTAGGTCCTCTACTTTTCCTTAACTCGTTTTTCAACGCGGCTATAGCAAAGACCTTTTCCTGTACTTGAGCCTTTAATGTCTCATTCTCTTTAAGCACTCTATCTTGGGATGCCAATTTAGACTCTAGAAACTGAATTTGTTTCAAAAGATTATCCTTTTCAGCTTTAGAATCTAAAACTTTTTTATCCAATTTTCTTTCAAGAACAACGTTTGACTTTTCAAGTTTTTCAAATTATGTTTCAAATTTGTCCGTTTTCTTGGAAAATTCTAATTTGGCATCCTCAAGATCTTTTGATTGTTGAGCTACAATCGTTTCGAGCTCTCTAATCTTGGAATCAGAAGCAGTCAATGAAGCAGTTATAATACAATTATCATGATGTACTATAGCATTCTGAACAATCTCTCCCCCATTATGACTTACATCGGATGAATCAGAAGTGGTATTTCTATCACTCTTTTCCATCCTATGTTTGTCATAATTAGGTTCAGAATGCTCAATATGCGGCATGTCATCAGCATATACATCATAAACAACATTACATTGTACCATGTTTGCAGGCTCTGCGTCATAAATGGGTAAGGTGTCATCAAGAGAAATCTCGTGAACATTCCCCGACGTGCCACTGGTATCATGTTGTCCTCCTAATTCCGTGCTCTTGCCATCGTTAGGCTCCAAGTTGTCAACCGTATGACCATTCTCCTCTTGCATCTGCAGCATTGATTCTTGCACTCCATTATCATACGCTTGCTGAAGTCGAGATCTTTCATAAATCGAAGTCGAGACCGATGTCATGAGTTTCAATATTGTACCACGGAAAACTCGAAGCTCGGTATGTGTATCTCGAAGAAATGACTGGCAAATCACTGAACATTCAGACTTGATGATATTGAATTGGAGGAAAGGCGTGAGTTGGGTCACAAAGGCCATATATACAAGTGCCGATGCAGAGTGATTAAAGTCTTTATTGTGGAGTTCCTATGCGAGTTGGGTCAAAATGATGAACATGGATTCCACGAATATATGACGATCTTGACCAAAGATTGTCACAAATTCGCTCCCTCCTTGAATCCGTGAAAGAGTAACTAGATGATACTAAAGCATTTGAAATGAAGTGATGCCATTATCACTAACTTTGTCTTGCATTTCTGCTAGTTGCATTTTATGCGCTTCGCCCTTTTGACATGTCGAATCGAACGAATCCATTGAAAATCGAGGAAAAATGATGTGGATGTTGTTGTTTTCGGGATTTTACAATTCGTGAAGAAATAAAAATAAAAAAATACGGCCCAATTTGTTCAAAACAACTTATAAGATACGGACTTCAATCTTGCTCAATTGTACTAAACAAAACAAAAAACCCGGCCCAAGTAATCGTGTACAAAGAAACGTGGCCTTTTGATAATGGGTGAGAACAACACGTGGCCAGATATATGTGAAAGACGTGTCCCAATCTAAACTATGATATACCACCAAATCCTTCCTTGACCACAAACATATTATACGTGGCCTTGACCACTTGTGGATGTCAAGATATAAAACCAATCACGAGACTAGTATTCTCCACTTTTGTCTCCTTTGACTTTCCCAAATTATCAAACACACCTAATCATTATCTAGGTTCCTCCGTCTACTCTTTCTCTCCTCAAACACTTCTCTCTTTCACACACAGAAACCGACGCAGCACCCCCTTATCTCCACATAGTATCTTCCGCCCCTTACCTCAATCACCAAACAACTATCTGATTTTGATGAACATTGAGATCAATCAAAACTCACAACCTTCATTGATCAATATCCACGAAGAACACAAAAGTTCTTAAGGCTTCAAGATCTCATTGAGATCTAAGGTAGGTTGTTGTTTGCTGCATGCGTGAGTCTGTGATGAAGGATGTCATGTAAATGATCTAATTAGATCTCGGCATGCATGTCTTAACACGATATGAATCTGAGATCAGTGTTGATTTTTGAATTGTGTAGGTTGACTTGATGTTTTGTCAAGTGATGAGGGTGGTCACGTCTATTTTGGAGTCTCTGATTTAGTCTGTTGGTTAGAGTCGAGTGTGAGGTTGGTGATGGGATAGGGTAGATCGAGTCTTGTCTGTTTACTAAGTCGGTTTTGTTGTTTGTTTTGAGTCGAGAGTCAGTTTGAGTGTTGTGTTTGATGGATTTGTATGAGTTGTGAGTTGAGTCGAAAATCAGTCTTGTTGAGTCGAAGTTGGGTGTTTGTTTGAGTCGAGTCTGTGAAGTGGTTGTGTTGTCGAGAGAATGGGTGTGAATCGAGGGTTAAATAGGAGTCTTGGTTTTTGTGAGTCAAAAATGTGAGACGAGGGTAGGTCTTGTCTGGGTTTTGTTCGAGAATGAGAGTTTGTTTGTTTAGGGTAGGTCTTGTCTGGGTCAAAAATGTGAGACGAGGGTAGGTCTTGTCTTTTTGAGTCGAAGTGGTGTTGGACTGAGTCGAGTTTTTAGAGAGGGAGTCGAGGGTGTGTTGTGTGAGACGAGAGGGTTTTGATGAGTGTGTTTGACAGTTTGGTGTAGGGTCTGTGTGATTTGTTGGTCAAGAGATAAAAGTCAGTCGAGCTTTCCATCGCAATACTTACTCACTCCATCGCAATACCTGTTAGAGCTTTCCATCGCAATATCAACCATAAACCTTTCCATCGCAATATCAACCATAAACCTTTCCATCGCAATATCAACCATAAACCATCGGAATGTGTATAAAAAATTTGGGCAGAGTTTTGTCTCAATGTCCCTTAAAAACTGTCGCAATCCATGATCGCAAAGAGCGATCGGAATAATCGTCGGAATAAGGGTGACGGAATAAGTTGATCGCAAAGTAGAACCCTCGGGTTATTGCGATCGATGTACAAACCTGGTGACGTTACGATCGGAATGTGGCGACTTTCTATCGGAATATGAAAAAATTATGCATCGGAATCCTAGAGCCTTTTCAGATACGATACCAAACTTTGATAAAAAAAGACAAAACAGAAAAAAAAACAATAACAGAAAACCGTAAACAACTAATAAAAAAGGATTAAAATAGGATAATTAAAGTGATAAAATATTTTTAATTTTAAAAGTGAAGTTGGATAAACAGAAAGACAAAACTGAAAAATATAAAAAACTAATAAAAAATGGATTAAAATTTGAAAATGGATAAATATTTTTAAGAAAAATAGACGAAGGAAAGAAATAGTGAATTAAGAAAACTTTACCACCAACTCAATAGATAAAAACGCTCAAATCCGAAGAATCAACCTAGGCTCTGATACCAATTGAAGGATCGTGATTTTCTAAGGATTAGGCATTGTTGTGGATTAACCTATTGAGATGGATGGAGAATGGAGAAACTTAGAGAGAGAAAGAAGAGAGAGAACAGAGAGAGATGAGAAGAAAGATGAATTGTGATTATGTGAAATGGAAGTGTTCAACAACCCCTCCTAACATGCTAGGAGGGGGTTTATATAGCCCACCCTACATGTGGGCTATATGGGCTATACCTTAATACATTAGATCACAAGCCCAATACTTGTATCTATATTTGGAGTGACCGATCCTTTCTAAATACGTAAAAACGTATTTCCAACATAATATCAAATTGTTTGAATGCACATGTACAAGAGTTTCAATGAATTAAATTCTTGAAGAAAGTATTCTCAAAATTCCAATAGGTCAAGATTGGTTATTTTATGCTTTGCCAAACAAGTATGAATGTCAATACTAGAGGCGTGATGCATGTACCAGTTTTATGCATTGATCTATTTTTAGTATTTTGATAAAGGATGTAAGACTTTATTGAATTGATGAAATAAAGATTGGATTTCGTTTATTTTTCTGTTATTTGATTTTGTATCCTATTTTACATGTTTTAATCCATGAGCATTATGATGTTTCTAAATGTCTATTGTCGATTAACAATATGGGAGTATTATTAAACTAAGATAATTCAAAATAGTGACAGAGTATACTTGAAAGTATATAGGTCAATTTTGGATGATATTTGATGAATCAAATATTGGACTTATCCCAACTATATGATTTTACTTTATGGATCTTTGTCATCAAGTAAATCATAAATAGTTATCCTTAGATCTGAGATACCAGGAAACTGTCGTGGATCTAGTGCATTTCTGTGAAATAATCTAACGCTAAACGTAACTGGTAGCTATAAGGGTTATTTTCAGAAGTGTTGCAAAGTTCATAAGTTTTGCTTGTAGTCAATATGGGATTTGTTTCCTTCAAAATTATTTTGAAGTATAATACAGCTGGCCCCTCGGGGGAGTGGTAAGATATTTGTGCGGCCGCACCCAAATTTGTTTTGGTGATCTTGCTAAATCCGTATACGAGAAACAAAATAGTTAATGAAAGGAATGACTGAGATCCATATCCTTATTAACGATATATTTGAAATGAAAGGATAATAATAATGATATAATCATTAAAAGGTTCTTTTCCAGGAGACCTTACCCGGTTTGTACTAGTGACATTGCTAGTGCAACTAGACGCTAGTGAATGTGATCACGATATTAGAATTTTGTCCAAGTGGGAGCTAAAAGTTTATGGACTTAAAATTAATAGTCGTGTGATAGGATCGAACTCGGGATCACGGGATTGCACACATAACGTAAAGGGTTAATTTATTTATTAAATATATTTATTATATTTATTAAATCAAACTAAAGCTTAACTAACGATCTGATGAATAAAAGTTAAGTTTAAACGATCGTTATGGAATTAAATAGAAGCTCAAAGAAGGAGAAAGGAAAAGGTCCGGAAGCCCTTGGGTGGGCTTGTGGGTCGTCGGCTAAAGGGGAAAAAAGGAAGGAAATCAAAGATTTTCTTTCCTATTTTGTTTATTACTTGGAGACCAAGTATTGTCAAGCGTATATAAACAAACCCCTAGCCTTCGCAAAACACACACAAAATCTCTCTTTCTCTTGCTCCTTGATCGCCGGCCAAATACCCCTAATTTTAGGGTTTTGGTTTTCGATTATTGCTATTTAAATTATATCTAGTCCTAGCCCCTCTCTAGGGTTGTTGGGTAGATATTCCATAAGCGTTGAAGCTCGGTTTGTTCGTGCTAGACTCACGGTTAACCCGCCGTATTACGTGTGTACAAGAACGTGATATAGTCTTACTTTAGACTATATTCTTGGTGGTGTTCGTGATCAACCCTAGTTGCCGTTTGTTCCGTCGTCTCATGGCATGATGGTAGATTTTGTCTATTCTATGTTCAAGATCCATTATGCTCAATTTCATCCTTCTAGGGGTCAGGTTTATCCGCTTGGTCAACTTGTCGCCAAATGGTCTAGTTGAACTATTAGGTAACTAGTCATTAGGTTAATATGAGTTCGGGTCGAAACATGTGAATAATTCACGCCGATTATATGCTTAATTTTGTTGAATGTCAAAATCGAAATAGACAATAACGTGTGTTTTCATTTTCATATTTATAATACGTGCGTATATATTTGTTGATTTTTTTAAACAATATATATTGTATGTTTTTAAATTGTAAAGTCTAAAGGTATAAAGTTTAAAGAGTTATTTGTTTATTTTCTAAAGTTATTACTCGTAAAAATATGAAACATTACAATATTTATAAGATTTGATTACTAAATTAAATGTGAAAAAAGTAAGTAATAAGAGGGACACTAAAAGTATTTTTTTATCAATTTCTACTAAAAGAGTTAACAAAAGTTATATTTATCAACTCTTATTAAAAAAAAGAGTAACTAATAGATGAGATCACTAAAAATATAAATAATACGCAAAAATAGGCAAAAATGTAAACTTTTAATAACTCTTTTTTAATAGGCAAAAGATTAAGGAAAAGTTATCATTTTCTTTTCTCACTTTTATATTCATTTTGTTTTTGTAAAGAAAAGTAATACCCACTTAATATTTGTTTATCTTATTAGTAAGCAAAACTTTTATAAAGTAAATGAATTTTATTTTGTATTAAAAATTTAAAATTTTACAATTAAGTCCATATAATTTATGCAAAAATTCAACCACTAAAATTTTATTAATTACAAGGTTCTTTATTTTCACAAATTTAACATTTATATTTTTGTTACTTTTTAGTCTATATCAAAATTTTCCATTAATTTTTTTGATTTTAACTAAACTGTATTAAATTTTGACTTCTTCAAGTTATTCATATCGCTTTATTTTGTTTACATGTTAAAATCAAACGACCTGATTAGTCTACTTTTTCTTTTAATTTTATAAAAACTCAAGAATAATAAAAGATTTCTATTATATAAATGATACAAGACGTGTCTAGTCGATAACAAAATTGAACCCTTAATACAATGCTCGCACCTATATTTAATAATAAAATGATGCACACTCGTATGACTCTTAATTACTTTTTTTAAAACGGCAAATGTTAGTGGTTAGTGGGTCAAGTCGTGCAATGACATCCAAGCCGCAGAATTTTTTTTTCGAACTCTCGCCTAGTTATGTTAAACTCTTTAAACTATAATGCTTTTCTTAAACAATGTATTTTTTGTCGATGAACACTAATTTTGAGACGAATGAAGTACTAGTGTAGTAAGAAGCGGTCTAGGTGGTCATACACCGCCTCGATTTGTGGCTAAGCGGAAAAGCCAAAAGGCGATCAAATATCTGCCTAGGTGGCGCTAGGTGGCCTAGGTGGTCAATGAAGACAAAGAAAGTCAACAAAAAGAACGTTTTTTTTCAAAATGAGGGGTTTTCTTCTAATATACACTACCCATATTTATCCGTTTCACCAGAGAGGAAAAATTGGCAGATCTTAAACTAAGACCTCCAGGGAACTTCCCCAAAGAAACCACTTAGTGAAACCTTGGTGGCCAATTCAGTTAAGCCAATTGGTTTTATAAACTTTGGACCATTTCTCGATTTGTGTGTGTCATCCTTGAGCATGGGCCGTGCTAATAAAAAATGTCATTTTGTAAAGGATCGGGTAAAAAGAGTGGTTTGTACATTTTTTGGTTGTATTAAATTAATTGTTTATTTTTAAAAATAGATAAAAAATTTAAATCGAGATTACGATAATACCTTTTAGTTGTAATTATAATTATAAACTTTATATAAGTTTTAAATTAATTAGTTAAGGGTAAAACTGTCTTATGTAAAAAGTAAGAGAGAAAGTTGTAACTATGATTATTTTCTTAAAGTATGTGTTTTTTGTCGATGAACACTAATTCTGAGACGGGAGAGTACTAGTGTTGTAAGAAGCGGGCTAGGCGGTCATACACCGCCTCGATTTGTGGCTATGCGGAAAAGTCAAAAGGCGGTCAAACATCCGCTTAGATAGCGCTAGGTGGCCAGGTGGTCAATGAAGACAAAGAAAGTAAAAAAAAAACTCGTTTTTAAAAAAATGAGGGTTTTTTTTTAATATACACTACCCATATTTACTTCAACATAACTCTTCAAACAAAAGAAAAACCAACGATTATAAACAAAAAGTCTTGGGGTTTCGTATAAAATTTGAACCAATTGGAAAATATGAAAAAGATGAGAATCAAGCATCAAAATAATTTGGAAATAAAAGTATTTTGTTATGTTATATTATTACATATTATTTATATGCATATAATCCTAATCCGCCTAGACGGATTTCGCCTCGAATGTTGTTGACTGCTCGACTAGCACATAGTGATTACCGCAACATAGGAGTACATAATAATAAAAAAAATACCTTTTTAAATAACTATACGTCATCAATCATTGACGCACACTCTTTTTTTACCACCACAACAACTAATAATGTAAAGCTATATTTATCAGTCACACCTTTAACATCTCTCACACCTTCCACGTTAGCGCCTTCGAAATCAGCGCCACATCAGCTTTATCTCTCTTACTTTTCATCCTCACCCTCCCTCGTATTTTACTCTTATCAATCACACATTTTTAAAACTCCACACACCAAAATAATACATTTTAATAATTTTTTAAATAAAGCAATTACATTAAAAAAATATAAATTAAAAAACACTACATTAAAAAACATTCTTTTAAAATAAAAAAAACATAAAATAATTCACAACATTAAAGTTAAAAAAACATTACATAACTACGGATATGAAATACATTACTAGATAGATGAAAAAACAAATACGTAATACGATTAGTCAGTTCCCGGATTCGAATTCGATAACTGTCCAGAAAACTTCCACCGGAATTGCTCTTGGTAAGCTTCTTCGCCCTAACTTTCTCATCCCACTCCGTTTGTGCCATTTCTTCATCTTCCAGTGTTTCTCTAAATACCTGTTCATCTTGGTGTAGTTGATACATTTGTTTGTCCCCCATTTTAGTCATTTACAATTGGTAGGCTGGATGGGGAGAAACATATCGACGACGGTGTTGTTGTGATGAAGAACCAATATGAGTTTGGGACGAAATTCCTCCATTTTTGTGGGGAGTCAAGTTATTCAGGCATTCAGTATTTTTTTGAATTCGAGTCTCTAATTTTGACGACTTTCTAAACAAGGTTGTTTGCATGTTGAAATCGTTATTAGATTCATTACTTAGAAACGTGTGGATTAAAACACGTTTCTCTGGAGAAATATCACGGCATTTCTTATATGTTGTGTGCATTTTTGTTTTAGCTCCATGCGCGCCATCGGAAACAAAGGCTAACGCATAAGCGCAAACAGATGACGTTGTTGTTCGTTGGTTTGTTTTTTTAACCATAGTTTTGATTTCGTCGACGGTGTGTGGAAGGGAGCACGCCATAAATTTTTTGAAGTTGTGTTTGAAAACTAGGTGTATGTGATAATATTGAAAGTGAAAGGGGTATTTTTTTTGTTGCGTGAAATTAATTTGGTTTGAAATGTATTTATAAGGGATAAATGGGGTTTGAAAAAGTTTTTTTACATATAAAACATAAACGTTGCAATGTGGGGCCAGATTTACACAAATTACGAAATGTGACAAGCTCACCGGATTGGGGTGTTTTTTGGTCATAACTTTGTTCTCACGCGTGAGGAATTTCCCTCCCAGTAATGTCATGTGTGAGTCTCATGTTTTTGGTCACGATATTGGGCTCACGCAGCCTAACATCTCTCACCTCCACATCAAAGATCTTTTTTGTATTGGGACTTAAGTTTTGTTAAAAGAACTTATTGTAATCTTATCTTTTATGATAGAGGGTGTGGTAAAAGTTTTTTCTCACCTCATCCGTTATACATTAGTTTTTTCTTTAATTTTGAGTTAACTGCATTTTTGGTCCTCATGGTATGGTCTCGTTTTCACTTCTGGTCCAAAAATTCAGATAGTTTCGATTTTGACCTAAAAAGTAAACTTTTTCTCTATTTTTGGTCCATTTTCGTTAATGCTGTCAGTTTGACTATTAATTGTAAGGGTATTTTAGTCTTTTGGCTACATTTTGTAAAGAAAAATACAGATTGGTCGGACAAACTTATATTAAAAACTAAAAATCTTTTTCATTTTTATTAAATGGAATCTATCTACATACACACTCGTCTTCCTAAAAGAATTGCAGATCCAAACTCATCATCCGAAAATAATTATAGAACTCTTCCATCAACCACCAAGCACCGAGTAAACACCATAACAAATTCACTCAATATAAACAAAAACCCAAAATCCCTAATTTTTATATAAAAAAATAAAATCCTAACTCTCTGATTTAAATCAAAACTGTTTGAGGGGTATGAATGGTTAGAGCGGAGATGGTGGTGCTTGTGGTTTCGTCATGATGGTGCGAATGGTTTCATCGTATATTGTTAGGATTTGTTTTTGTTAGGTTTTGATCAAAGACAAAACACCAAGATCATTTGGTGCGGTATTTCAATTTTGGCTCTTGAATATACGGTTATAATTGTTTGGTTTGATGAAGAGGTTGCAAAGATCTGGCTGAATCTTGAACAATTGTGATTTGTAAAATATGAAGATCATGAAGATAATAAATATAATTGTGGTTAATTTATCTTTGAAGTTTGGTGAAAATAAATTGTGATATGAGTTTGTCATTATGTAGTACGGAGTACTGTATTTGTTTTTTATAATAATCATAATGATAATAACAGTATAATAACAATATAGTGAATAATATAATAAAGACAAAGAATAATATTAGAAATAGAAAGGATAAAGAGGAGGACAATTTTGTAACTTCACGATATAAGAATGAGGGTAATTTAGTCAATTTAACGAAAATGGACCAAAAATAAAGAAAAAATTTACTTTTTAGACCAAAATCGAAATTATTTAAATTTTTGGACTAAAAGTGAAAACGAGACAAACCACAAGGACCAAAAATGCAGTTAACTCTTTAATTTTTTATCAATTCTCCTTTAACTATTGTCGCATCATTTCTCTTATATTATATTATTATTTTTTAATGTATTTTATCATTTAAGGACACCCAAGAAACATAAATACCAACTCACAACACAACATTATATTAATTTTCTAGGGAAAATGTCCAAAAGGTATGTTGTTGTAGTCGAAAGAGTATGCTTTTCTTAAATGGGTTTGGGGCAACGAGAAAAAACAAAAACAACGCTATATATGAAAAGTGCAACACATGCTAATTTTATCTCCTTTGTTGTTTTTTTACGTTGCCCGACACTGTTGACCTACTTTTTTATACACTAATTTATATATTAATAATTAAATAAGAAATAGTTGGCAAATTCTTCTCAGATTGTCCCATTTATTCAATTGTCCTTGATCAATATGGAAAAGACAAGATTTCTGTACTACAACTTAAAAATCAAATTTGGCTATGGACCTTTTTAGGCATTGACCCTAATTATCTCTCGTATAAAACTTATCCCTCTTTTTTTTTCTTTAAGACCGTAATGCTTAAAGAAAAAACCTTTTCCTTTATCTCTTATTTTCGCCAAAGTTGTTATTTTTCGTTTTTTTTCCTTTTTTACCGAAAGACTTCGCTCTCCCCAGAACCTCATAACTTCGGGTATATGGAGTGGTTACATACTTATTCACACCCACGTCAGCGACATCTTAGCTTTTTCTCTCCACTCACTCAATTCACTTTTCAACCTTACTGGTGGTGAGAAACTTACCGCTACGTCATACTGCACTAAATACCCTGCACTAAATACCTAAGATTCTCACAAACTAAAGAAAAATAAAACGGACCCATTTGAGTGTAACTCACCGCGGTGAGAAACTCACTTTTTCCCACATACTCACGCGTGCGTTTTGGCCCAGGGTGGTGACTCACCCCACATGGCGAAAGTCACGCGTGAGTTAAACCCCACTCTACCCAGCTTTATAAAAGGTTGTTGTCTTCTACTTGAGAAAGTAAAAAGTAAAAACGGTCCCATAAACCATGACCACACTCTATTAGGGCTAATCATGGTCCGAAAACTCAACTGGGTCGACATACACCGGATCGGACACAAAACCAACTTAACATATATGTTTGCTCCATTTTCTTGTCGATGGGTTCGTTTGTCCAGTATTAATACTAGACTCCAATATCTCCGATCCGATTTTTTGGTTTAATCCAATTCGCTGTCCTTAAGATAGCCGTTTGTAAACTGGTAGAAACGAGCCGAGCCCGAGCTCGCCAGAGCTCGAGCTCGGCTCGTTTAAGTTTTACAAAGCTCGATCTCGGCTTATTTCGAGCCTTATTATTTAGGATCGGGCTCGGCTCGTGGTATGGTAGACAAGCTCAGGCTCGGCTCGTTTATACGATTTGGCAATAGAAATATAAAACTTGGCTCGAGTTGGATTCGTAATATATTTAAATTAGAACAGGTACCCTCTCGAAGCAATGGCAGCATCTTTGGCCTTATGTTTCCAATCTCAATTTCTCTTTATATTTGTTTACTCGGGATCATCAACGCCCCTCCGATTTTGTTTACTTCAAAGAGTGTTAAGAAGTTGGTAAATGTGTCTTCATTAGTTGAAGCTGAATTAGATTATTCGAAGGGTGGGTGTCTTGAGACAACAGCAACAACGACGGAAGAGGAAGAACGAATGCTTAAAGGTCAGCCTTCGCCTTGTCAAAAAACTTAAAATTATTGGACAGTATTGTCTATGGGTAAAATTTCCTTCCGTTTTTTTCACTTACTACAATCTGTGTGTTTATAGGACTTATCGATTATTAGCTCTATGGAGAACTTTATTTCATTTTGGAAGTGATGATTGTGAACAACGACCTGAAGCTAATGGTCTCATTTTTCCATACAAGTATTACACCATTCTCATTTCTATATTCTGTTTGTAGGCTCTTGCTGGTTTGGATGCTGAAGGTTTCACTATTCCATCAAACATGGAGCATCCTGATTTACCGGACTACGATTTACCTGAAAGTGAAGATTGCTCTTGCAATGATTCAACTGAAAATGGAGATTATTATGTGTTGGGTGAGAAAAAACTCAAAAGATATCATATAATGTATAATGTAAATTAACTATCTCATACAGTTGTGTCATTCTTTCTGAATACAAACATAGAAGAAAACATAAAAAATGAAACAACTTCATAATTTGGAATTGAATGCAGTAAACAAATCTAGCCTAAACATAAATTTAAAGTGATATCAATCAGTTTAACCTAATCATGATCAAGCAAGTATATATCCCAATCTCCGCACGCTTTCTACTGGATCATTCATGTCTTCATGTTTGATGGAAATGTGACACCGTTAGCTTCCAAACGAGAAAAAGCCTATAAAAAAGAGAAAATTATCTATACATTCTATTAAAACACACTTTTAGCTGACATCATTAAAGTAACATTTGGCTTATGTGTCATCATATTACGCTATCAGCTGAATTTATGATGATGTAATAAATACCTTACATATCTGATTTTCCTAAAACTCTAAAGAATCACATGTAGGCTTATATTTTGTGCACAATTATCTAGAATTTGAAATTCAAATTCATGTTAACTCCTAGGACCAGACCATATAATTTATTTTTAGTGTGTTTTTTCCTATGCACTTTTTATATCTCAATCTTCATCCTTCATCTTTCATCTTACATTACTATGTTTTTGTTTTGTGCAGATGAAACTTTGTTTTTTGGTGCACAACGTAAGTAATCGGAGGTGGAGTTAGGGAAAACATTTCAACGGAACCCTCTTAAGGTATCAACATGTTTTCCTTTTTATTTGATTTGCTTTTTTTGTTTGATCATAAGTTCATAGTTGTTTTGTTCATGTCAACAAATAATATTTTTTTTTCTGAGGATTTGGTATTTACACACTACTTATTTGATACATGTGTAGAGTTTCAGTAACATATTTCAAACCATTTGGGTTTTAGTCAAACAAAATTGAATGTTGAGGAATGACAAAGTTAAATAGTTAAATATAATCTCGTATCTTACATGTAAGTAATCAAGTTCAATGATTTTTTTCTTGATTTGTTATACTCATTTCGCAAAGAGTAATGAAAGAGTGCTTAATAATAAGCTTTGTAGAGTATAGGTGCATACACACAAGGTATTTGAGAGAATGAATCATTGAAATATTGTGATTTTGTGTAAAAGTGTTTCCACTTTTTGTTCATGTCTTTTTTTATGCTTCCTGGACTCTTCTTGGTTTGGAGGTCTCAATGTAATTTTGAAATTCATTGTGGTTTATTTTTAGCCAGTCCTTTACTTGGTCTCTACTCGGGTTTCAAACTGACATAACGTTTTAAACTGTAAAATTGTTTCCACTTTTTGTTCATGTCTTTTTTTCTTAGCTGGTCCTTTAAAAATACGAACCCCATATCAACACCACATCTATATGAATATATGATCTTAAAATACTAACCTAATAATTTGATATCAAACTCCGAAAATATATCTTTCTTAATCTGTCACCTACCATAGTTTTCTAAACAAGCTCCTAATAAGAGCATAAGCTAAATTGCTAAAAGATACATTTGACTACCATCACTTTTGACTACCATGTTATGGATAAGTGCAAGGCTAAAAGATACATTTGATTTAATATGATAATGAGTTTTTGTGTATTAGCCTATTAGGTTTGAGTCCAGTAGTTCTAAAATTGATTTGAATTGATTTTTTGAATTTTTTTTGCAGGACAGTTTTTGTCACCAAGAAGTGGTGATTCACTGGATTATAGAATAACTTTAAAAAAAAAAAAAGGAATAACTTTTTTTCAGCTTTGGCAGGTGTAAAACTGAGCTAATCTGATAGTAATCTTAAGTTATGAAGTACGAATCTTGCTAATTTTTTCGGTGATTAAAGTTAAATTAGTTAGTATATGTCTAATTCCAAAATAAGGTGTTTATACGGCAGGGAAGACCAGGACTTCGGTTGAGAAAATATTTCTTTTGAACAAGATGGGAAGACTCATTAAATAAATATATTTTCATTTGAATTATATGGTATTGTGGGTTTTGGGCTTATATTGTTGGATGCTTTGGTGAAAATAAAAAATTATATTTTCACTATTTGAATTTCCTTTTAGATTTAGGTAGTGAAGGTTCAGCTTTTGCTTTATCAAATTTAGGTTCTGCATCGTATATTATGAGGTGAGATCCTTATAAAATATGCATCAAAAAAAGAAGGAAGGAAACAATCTCAACCATCCATTCAAGTTTCATCTAATGGTCTATATTAATCTTTTTAAATTTAATTTAAAAACCCATTTTCATCCTATTTCTTAAATTTTAAATATCTCTCAAACCGTTAATCGTTACGAAAAACTAATTATACCATCGCGACAGGAATTAAGTTATCTTTCTATAGATAGGCACTTCTATACACTTTCGGCAAACTTTTTTTTTTAAAATTTACGCATAAAAAATTACATGTGATTCTCGAAAAATTACATGTAATTTTCGAAAATTACGTGTAATTTTTTTGGCGAGAATTTTTAACACTGTAAATCGTTAACTTTTGTGTGAATTACATGTAATTTTTGTAATAAAATAGTTTATTAGTGTTAAATGCAAATCACATGTAATTATGTGTGAATTACATGTGATTTTGTAATAAAGTGGTTAGTTAGTGTTGAATGAAAATTACATGTAATTTTGTGTGAATTACATGTAATTTTGCTAAAATCACATGTGATTTTATAAATAATTACATGTAATTTTGCTCAAATTACATGTGATTTTATACAAAATTACATGTAATTTTGCTTTAAATCACATGTGATTTTATAAATAATTACATGTAATTTTGCTTTAAATCACATGTGATTCATGTAGGCTCACATAACTTTACATCTAACTTTCGTCCCATTTGACGCGTTAGTCTTTTTTTTAAGTTACATGTTTTCATAGATTTTTATTTTCAACTTTAATACCAATAATCTAGAAACCAAGTAAATCACATGCGATTCGTGATAAATCACATGTAATTCGTGGTAAATCACATGTGGTTCGTGGTAAATAACATTTTCTCTCCATTCCTCACATCATCCATCCTTCCGAAGTGGTCTTGTGATCCATGTATGCTATCTAAAGTGGTCTTGTGATCCATGTATGCTATCTTGTGATCCATGTATGATAATTACATGTGAATTTGCTTGTATTACATGTAATTCGTGGTAAATTACATGTGATTCAAACAAAAGCACATGTGATTCATCTAAAGTGGGTTTGTTAGAAGAAGTTAAAGTTTTGAAATGTTTGAATCACATGTAATGCAAGCAAATTCACATGTAATTATCATCGAATTACATGTGATCCAATGCAAGCAAAATCACATGTAATTATCATCGAATTACATGTAATTCAAGCAGACAATTTAATATATTAACAAGATTACATGTAATTAAAAAATCACATGTGATTCATCTAAAGGGAGTTTGTTAGAAAAAGTTAAGGTTTCGGAATGCTTGAATCATATGTAATTATCACCGAATCACAGGCAATTCAAGCAGAATTACATGTGATTCAAACAAAATCACATGTAATTTAGAAGCCAATTTGTTTTATATATTTTACATAAATGAAAACATAATACGTGATTAAAAAAATCACATGTGATTCATCTAATGTGGGTTTGTTAGAAAAAGTTACGGTTTCGGTATGCTTGAATCATATGTAATGCAAGCAAAATCACATGTAATTATCACCGAATCACATGTAATTCAGAAGGCAATTTGTTTTACATATATTTTTTTGGGTAAAGGGGACTCCACCCCGGTAAAATGAACATATTTTATATTAATGGCAACAAACATTTTAATATATTAACAAAATTACATGTGATTCAAACATTTTAATGTAATTCACATAAATCACGTGTGGTTTTAAAATAAGAACGAAAATATTTTTGTCATTTAATAGACGGTTATTTTCATATACTTTTAACGATTTTACAATGTTGAAATTCTCGTAAAAAAAATACACGTGATTTCACAAATCGCATGTGACGTTACAAATTCAAATGTGAGTTTTAAAATAATTAATCAAACATGAGTTTTCGAGAATTACATGTAATTTTTCGAGAATTACATGTGATTTTTTTACGAAATTTTTTAAAAAAAGTTCGCCGAAAGTATATAGAAGTGCATGTCTATGGAAAGATAATTTAATTCCCGTCGTGACGGTATAATTATTTTTTCATAACGATTAACGGTTTGAGAGATATTTAATTTTTAAGAAATAGGATGAAAATGTGTTTTTTAATTAAATTTAAAAAGATTAATATTGGATGATGGAGATTGCTTCCTTTGTTCTTTTTTTTATGCATGTTCCTTATAAAACTTTTCTCCGTATATTATGGTTACTTTTAGTATTCCGTTATGTTTTTTAGGCAAAAACTTTCAAATAGTTACTACGGATGAAACCCTTTTTATTATGTAGAACAAAACTTATGCTTACAGTGAGAATTACGTGATTAACCTTTTATGGACAAAGTCGTCTTGCAGCAACCCATTTTCAATCGATATTCTAAAATAACCTTTTAGTTCGCGGGATTAAATAAACGGACATTTATATGTACACATGTTTAGTTATATTGGTTCATTGGTGTTTCCAAAAACAAAAAAGTAGATCACGTGTATTTTTATGCCAAGCATGCCTTGGGAAAATTTCAAAACTATTTGGTATTCTCGTCATAGGTCTTATAAATTTCTAATATTAAAAATACTTTGTATTTGATGACTTGTAATTATTTTAAAACTATTTAGTATTTCCTATATAATTGAACTAGCGCTTATAAGGCTGAACGCGACAGTAACGTCGAGGACTCAGTCGACCAATGGCGAACTCGGTCGACCGTGTTGCAGTGACTGAGACGATTCGATCAATCTTTGAATCTCGATTCACAGCTCGACTTTCTATTAAAAATGCTCTTATAACTCGAAATATAAGTGATATCATCAATTGTAATATGTCTTTTCCATCATGTCTTTAATGTGTACTGTTAGTGTCTTTGTTGGACTTTTATATTTTTACACAAAGACGAAACTAAACGATGACAATTTTTTCAGAATTAATTATACAACCCGTGTATTACACGGGTCATGAGCTAGTTGGTAATGAAAGAAGAGCTAAAGATATAACATGCAGTCACAAGCCTTAAGAAAAGACATGTCCAAGAGGAACAAATAAAGACATTCATACTCCATGTGATGAATATATATATATATAGCCATTTTTTGTAGTATTTCATTAGTTAGTCCAAGATTATTTGAACTACTTCTAACTTCAAACAAGCATACTCTTAAAAACTTGTTACAGAGTAACCAAAAAGGTAGTCCTAAATTTAATGATCAATAATTCTATTGCAGACACAATATGCCATATACAAAAGAGGAAATTACTTCACCTTCAAACAACATGTCCCAATTATAAGCTTCTTGACATGGCTCAGGTTTTCTATAATTTCCTTAAGCATCTCTTCTTCCAATTCTTTATGTACCGAAAGCTCTTCATTCCGAGGATTCCAACCTAATGTGTAATCTAAATGAGCTTGGACTAAAGATGACATGTCTCGCAACACAAGCTTCTTTAACTGCAAAATATCCTGGAGTGTGAGTGACAAGATATACGGAGCGTTGATTTTGATAATATGTCGAGACTCATCATCCAAATCCATGTATCCAGCAAACACCAAGTTTTTGACATTCTTGGAAGTAACATCAATCCGTCTAAAACCGTAGCAATTTTCCAACTTCAACGTTTTCAAAAGTGGACTACCGGATAAAATATTTTGAATCAAAACTTCATCTAATTTCCCATATGTAATACACAAACTTCTAAGGTTTTTCCAGCTAATGTTACCAGTTGAAATCAGTATGGAACAGCCTTTCAATTTGAGATGAGTAAAGCATGAATTGACTAAAAAAGACTGATCGAACACCAACTTGCCCTCATAATTAAAATTCTTGATTAACGATATATCAAGCTCGTGAACGTTACAGTTAATAGCATACCGAATCCAAAATGTGACGTTTGACCCAAGCCAACTCGAGTAAGCGTAAGGGGTGTGCAATTGGAATTTGTTGAGGTTTTGTCGTCGACATTGAGCTATAGTTTTGTCGACAAATGAAACATAATCTTCGGGTGAGTAATCGCGATAACGACCACGCTCATAACCAAAAAAAAGATTAGAAACTTCAGTCCAAAGATATTTCCATCGTCTGGAGAGAGTACTTGTTTTAATGGCTTGTTGTGTGGAGGGTATACGAGAGATGATTTCAACTAGTAAACAATCTGGTAATGAACTGATTCGATCTTCGTCCATTAGTTCTTGATCTGGTTTGAGGTGAATTTAGTTAGGGTTAACACAACTTTGGTGAGTTAATTAGGTCTTGAAATGGGCCCAATAAAAATGGGTTAAGTTAGGTCCATAGAAAAAATGACACAAAACTTTGTCGTATGTTTTTGACTTTATCCAAAGTCAACTCAATTCGGTTGATGTGTAAATGTATGTCTTATTGGAATTTGAATATGAACTTGTCAGACCAGTCCTTATGGTGGCTACGATCTCATCGCCTCTCCAATGACTGCGCGTGAAGGACTCAGAATGGGTTTTAGCCTTTTTGGTTTTGAGCATGTGCGAGGTATATTGCGAGATATGTTTGTAATAAGTATATTGCGAGATATGTTTGTATTAAGTGATGTGTTTTGTTAGGCGATGACCACTGCGCCATCAAAGCCTCAAAGGTGGTAGTAAGATTGGTGTGTTGAAAATTGATGGGTCGTTGAGATGAAGATGGTGACCATTACACCGAGCCTAACAAATTTTCAAATTTATTGACTTTTAATCTCAGGATGTTCACCTCTAGAATGATGATCCTTATTGCCTTATTTTACTTCTATTTCAGTAGGATCGGCGGATATCAAGAACAGTAACACCATACTTAGAAATCTCAACATAATCAATTTAATATGTCTCAAATTGCAGCAAAAGTTCAAAATTATGACAGAATTCATCAGGTAGGACCGACAAATTTAAAAAAAAAAACAAAACATTTTTCAAAATCTGTAAATAACAGAATTCATTCAAAGCATCATCAATTAATCGTCAAGACCATCATCAAGCAATTGTTCCTCCGAGTCTCCATCTGAATCTCCATTTTCACTTGAATCTCCATTTTCACTTGAATCTTCATTTTCACTTGAATCTCCACTTTCACTTGAATCTCTATCAGACAAGTGAAGTAGCTCTAGCGATTCACTATCACTATCACTATCAGTGAATGAATCTGAAACATCGTGAACCTTCAAATTTGCTGGATAGATGAAACCTTTAGCTCCCAAACGAACTAAAGCCTACCAACATGAAAATAGCAATGAAAAGAGAAACAATTAGAAGACTCACATGCCTGTATATACTAGTTACAAACAGGGCAAAGCGAAAAAAAAACGTGCACACACCCCTTATGAACAAATAACCAAACCCAAAGTTACCTTCATCGCCATATAACAAATTATCTTTTAGCATTTCAAGGTTTAGAAACGGTTCTTTATAATACAACTTCCATATATAATAAAATCATGATAATGTTCCTACTTTCTCAAAAAAGCTGATCGAAAATTATATTTGTGAACCAGTATAGCTAAATTTGGACTAATATAGATTTTTTTCTCATTTTGATGGGCTTAACTATTGGGCTTTATAAGTTTTGTTCTTGAACAATTTCTAATTTTCTAATGCTTCTCCTATAAAACACAAAACCTAAAAACAACCTGCAACTCTATTGAAAAAACCATGGCTGCCAATTTCATATGTGGCATGTGCCACACGTGGCAAGGCCATAGATCCGCCCCTACCAATAGGAAGTATGAAATTAAACTCTTTCTAAGCAGCCAAAAAAAAAAAAACCTAAAAAAAGATCAGCAGCTGTGAACATCATCAAACCATACATATACATTTCTGTTTGTGACAGTAAATTTGTTCCGATGAGTGCATAGTTTTTTTGCAAATATTCACAATTGTTTCATACTAAACATTGTGATTTGAATCACAAAACTTGGTTTTATCAATAGGATCAAAATAAACACATCCCAAGTAATCTACCAATACATTGTTCAAACTAGAGGTGGCAAAACGGGCGGGCAAGCGGGCACGGGCAGCGGGCAAAATGGGCAACGGGCTAAACAGGCGACGGGCTAAACGGGCGCGGGCTAAACGGGCACAGGCCTAAACGGGCGCGGGCGTAAACGGGCGCAAGCTTAAACGGGCAAATGTCAAAATGAGCGTGCGTCAAAACAAACTATATTACGAAAAACATCGAATTATAAAAAAAAAATGTTAGAAAAACACCCAATTATAAAAAAAATATTTCATAATATCAAATATGACTTGATAGTTGATATGCTGCGACGCATATGATGATTTGGGTATGTAATTATTTGCAAATAAGGCAACGTATAATTAATTTATTCCGCCCAATCAGCCCATATGAAAATGGAGTTGTTACTGTAGAACTGATAAGAAAACAGGACAAATAGATTTGGGCAAAAATTCGCCCAGTTATAAAAAGACCCGCCCATTTCGCCCATTCACATTTCTCTTCCGCCCAAACAGCACATATGAAAATAAGAATGGGGCAAAAATCGCCCATGACTTTCAAGAAAGGGTCAAAAAACGCCCAAAAATTACAATTCGGGCAAGATTTGCCACCTCTAGTTCAAACAAGTTAATACGGGTATTCACTTTTGAAGCCTACACATCCAAACATCCCCGAGTTAAACTTGTGACTTCGATCAAGTATGATTGAAACAAGCCGGGGCGGACTTACATTGTAACTACGGGGTGGCGGCGCCCCCCATAGCTAGACTAAAACGACGAGATTTTAGTGTATTTTTTCTATAAATTTGAGCATTATTTTTAAATGCCCCCCACTCGAAACTCATATTGCCCCCCACTCACACATTGAATTCCCATATTTAACGCTATAAAACCTAAAATTCTTCAATTTTTTAGGTTATAATACTCGATTTTTTATTTAGATTATAATTTTTTTGCTCTGTTATTGTCAAAAAAAAATTTTTGCCCCCCACTATATAATCTTCTGCGGCCGCCACTGGAAACAAGTATACTAACTAATAACCATTATAGTACTACTAAGCAACAAAGACAATAAAAACAACAGAATTAAAACAAATGAGAAATCTTACGCTAATACAAGAAAACCCGACGTTAAGCTCTGTTACGTGGCGAAGGCTTTGTATAAGTACTTTGAGCATCTCTTCTTTCCCTTCTTTACGCGTTTTCTCATCATACCCCATTTTTATATAATCCAAGTCAGCTTTTACCAAGGAAGACACATCTAGCAACAAAAGCTTCCACAACAACAAATCGCCTGATACTGTTAATGACACAATATAAGGAGCATTAATTTTAATAATATCATCAAGATCCTCGAATGGCTCTTCGGGAGTCTCGTATCCGTTAAACACAAAATTCTTAACACTCTTTGATGTAATATCAATCCGCTGATACCCATAGCAATCAGCCAGCTCCAATGTTTCCAAAACAGGACTCCCGGATAATATATTCTGAATCAAATCTTCACTTAACTCCGTATGGGAAATAGACAAACTCGTAAGTTTACTCCAACTAATCGCACCAGTTGGATTAAACACACAGCCTTCCAACCTCAAACGAGTAAAACACGAGCTGGTGAAAAGAAACCCATCCAACACAAACTCAGGTACTTCATCCGTATCTCGCAAAGAGAAGTCAAGGTCTTGAACGTTACAACTAACAGCATAACGAATCCATTCTTTAAGTTGTGAATCAAACTGAACATCATAAGAGACAGAGACTAGAAATTCCTGGAGGCTCTGTTGGAGGCATTGGGTTAAGGTTTTGTCGACTAAGGAAACAAATTTTTCAAGCTCATAACTACTTTGCGTAAAACTGAGATGAGAAACATAAGGCCAAAGATGTTGCCATCGTTTCGAGAGGGTACCTGTTTTGATGGCTTCTTTTGTGGTTGGTAATCGAGATATGATTTCGATAAGCAAGCAATCTGGTAACAAGCTTATTAAATCTTCTTCTTCTTCATTATTTGATTTTGATATTTTCTTATTTGGTGGATTTTGACATTTTTCTTCTTCCATTGTTTCTAATTTTTCATGGCGGCTGAAACATAAGAACTAACTACCTCAAAAGGGTTACATTAAAGTTTCAGTTTTGGCTATATCTTTTTTAAACTTATATTTCAAACCTTATAAAAGTATGAGATGTGCCAACCCAATAAATTGTTTTGAGTTTTTTTTAATCCAAACTTCGTCCTTAGACTATGTTTATTCACAACCCCATCCAACCCAACCTACTAATAAAATATTATTTTCTTACTCTTCCACATACTTAACCTATACATACAACCAATCTTAAATTTTTTATCATTTATCAACAACCCAACCCAACCTAACTTAAATATAATATTATTACTTTTACACTTTTTGTTACTTAAACATCAATTATGACCATTAAACAATTACTATATCATAATCAGGTCAAAAGAATCATGCAAACAAAATAAAAATAAAAGTGTCAATCAAATGGACTAATCCATAAAAAAATATGAATGTACATTAACGCATACATAAGGTAAAATAAATGATTATCATAATATTAGAATAAACAAGATGCTAAACAGCTTCTATGATATTATGATAACAACCAGGCTCAAAAGTAATCCGTCAATGGTTTCATCATTGGTTCTCCTACATCAGCCCTCAACTATGTTTTCATGATTTCATCTCTTTAACCACTTTACATCCATCTCAATATCCAGTAACCACAGAGCAATTAGACCAATACCCTTACATCAAAATAACCACCTAACCAAAGTATCAAACACTCCTCCCAGATCCAACCGCAGTACAAGCAAACTATCACTAAACTAATCACTCAAGCTGTAATATAATAGCATCACATAAGTTACACAGTTGTTAAAGAAGTAGCAATACCATATTAAGATAAAACTCGTCATTTACAGTAGAGAATAAAATAATAAGGAGAGAGATTTGATTGTGGGCTTTGAGAAAAGAGTTGCCCACTATTTAGAAGCCACGTGGCAAGGTCGGATAGTAGATTGTAGAATCACTTGACGAACTGGTCGGATGATTTCTCTTCTTCATAATAGGTACTTTTAATATTATATTACTTGTTTTGATGCTTTTGTCCTTCAACCGGTCGCTTGAAGATCATTGATAAATGTAGTCTTATAGTTTGCGCACAACGACACGTGGGGTTGATTATTGGTTCAAAATCGAACCGAACCGAACCGAAAATCGATTTCGAAAAAATACGAATCGAAATCCGAATCGTATTAAAACAAGCAAAATTGAATCGAACCGAACCGAAACGAGAAAAACCAAACCGAATATATATTTTTTGTGTACTTTTCGTGTTTTTAACTCGAAACTGCTCTGGATAACTCCGTGCCAACAGCCGCGGTAAGATGGGGGAGGAGGGCAAGTGTTCTTCGAACCGAACCAAGCAAAACCAACATAAATATACAAAATCGAAAACCGAACCTAATGTGTAATTCATTTTTGAAATTTAGTTCACCATGCCTCCTAATGCTCAAAAATAATTTTTCCGATGATGCAAGCCAAATCACCCATTTTGAGACTCTGAAACTGAGTAATTTTCCATTAAAAAAAATAGTGTAAAAAAAATAGTGTTACAAATTACTCATAAAGAAAAAAGAGTGCAATTGTATAAATCGGCCCCGTTGTTTGTGGAGTTTAACGAAATTCATCCTCGAAAGAAAACCTGTGCCTATTTCCGAAAATTACATACCATAACTGAAAAAGTACTACTCGTCATTGCATCACTAAAAAAGAAATACATCATAAGTCATAGTTCGAAATGGAACATACAAATACTGAAATAAAAATGGGTCATTTCAAGTTAACAAACAAGACGACGCCACCCCCTACTTTGCATTCTTGTCTTCTCCAACCTTTTCTTCATTATCCTCATTCACGTGCTCGGGAACAATCGACGCAGGAATGGAAAAACCTGATTCTGTTAAGGCCCTAACAAGAGTTGAGAACTGTGAACTTTGAGCCTCAATCATTCTATGTTGAGTTGCGATTATTTTATTTTGAGCCTCAATCATTGCATGCACTTGGTTTTGTTGGGTCGCGATCATATTATTCTGAGCCTCAAACATTGCATCAACTTGGTTTTGTGTATATATTGGCTCTTGTGATTGGGCGGATGTAGTTGATGCAACACCCACTGACTTTCCCCATCCATGATTATGCCCGCGATTGGTGCCTAAGACTTGTTCCACTATTCCGTCCGAATCTCCACTTTCATTTGAATCACTATCAGACCTATCCGATAGCTCTTGTGATTCACTATCAGTGTCAAATGAAATGGGTGAAGTTGCATCAACAATGTTCAAGTTCCATGGGAAAATTAAACCTTTAGCTTCCAAACGAAATAATACCTACGGGCATCACAATAGCAAAGCAATGAGAAAAAAAAACTGAAGAGTGCCATGCCAGCATGCCTGATGATCGGGCAGACTAAAATTAGTAATGATCAGGGCATACTACTAAACTGAAATAAAACATGCAATCACACGCTAGGGGTGTAAACGATCCGAGCCGAGTCGAGTTTTGGCCTAAACGAGCCAGGCTTGTTTATTAACTGTCTGGCTCGAGCTCGGCTCGAGCTCGAAGAAAACTTTATAATCTGGCTCGAGCTCGAACTCGAATATTTTTTTGTTGTTCGAGCTCGAGCTCGAAGCTCGTTTACGATTTTTAACTTTTGTTTAGACTAACTTCTATTATAAATATAGTTGGATAGACTTGTTTATTAACTCAAGCTCGAGCTCGAAAGCTCGTTTATGATTATTAAAATGATATTAATACTTAATGAGTAAGCTAAGGTGTATATAACACATATATTTATAGATTTATCATTAAGCTCGAATAGCTCGTTCGGCTCGTTAAGCTCGAATAGCTTGTTCGGCTCGTTAAGCTCGCTCGGCTCGAGACAATTAAACGAGTTTTCGAACGAGCCGAGCTTAATATTATTTTTCAAAGCTCGGCTCGCCAAATTAAACGAACACAAATATTTGTTCGAGATCGACTCGAGCTCGAGAGTATTGAGTTCGAACTCGAGTTAAACGAGCTCGAGCTCGAGTAGCTCGTTAAAAGCTCGACTCGTTTACACCCCATTCACACCCCTTATGAAGAAGACAAAAAAAGACATCCAAGATAGAGAAAAAAAAAAGACATCAACTGCGCTACAAGTTCAAAGCAACCAATTAAGGAAAAATCTACAAGATTAAGAAACCACACATTTGGGTTTGTGACGATGAATCTGCTCACAAGGTTCATATATAGTATCTTTTGCAATGCACATTTATGGTTTGAGATGTTCACTATTGATAAGATTATGTCTTACGAATTTAAAGTGGTGATTGTTTGTACAAATAAAACTAATAAATGTGTCTAGAATCACAAAACTTGGTCTTATGTTGATGGTCAAAGTTAATAGAGTAAATCATCTGCCCGCCCATATTCAAGCAAACTACAATAATTAACATTTTTAAATGTATATCCAAACACCCCATGAGTTCAAACTTGTTACTTTGATCAAGTAAAATTGAAACGATGAAATTAAAGAATAATCAGTAAAGTACTATTAAAGCAACAAAGACAGAGATAGCTGAAATCAAACAAATTTTACCTTAACACAATGTAACCCAAGTGTAAGCTCCTTGACATGACGAAGGCCTCGCATAAGTCCATTAAGCGTCTCTTCGTGTGAAACTTCACGCGTTGGCTCATAATGCCCGTCCTTTTTGTAATCCAAGTGAGCATTGACTAAACAAGAAACATCAAGCAACAAAATATTCGCCAACCACAAACTACCTGTGATTGTTAGAGTTGTAATATAAGGAGCATTGATTTCGATAATATCCTCAGAATCCGCCCATTCTTCCATATTCATGTATCCAAAAAACACCAAGTTCTTAACACTCTTAGACGTAATATCAATACGCCCAAAACCTAAACAACGCCTTAACTCCAATGTTTCCAAAAGAGGACAACCGGATAATATATTCTGAATAGAATCTTCACTTAAATGATCTACCCAAGAAATCGACAAACTCTTGAGGTTACTCCAGCTAATGGGACCAGTTGTATTTAGTACACATTCCAATTTCAAATGAGTAAAACATGAGTTGACATATATAAAATCATCCGGCACGAACCTAGGTAATTTTAACTCAAGGTCTTGAACGTTACAACTAACAGCATAGAGAATCCAGTTTTTAACTTGTGATTCAAACTGAGCATCATAAGAACCACGGATTTGGAATTTGGTGAGGTTTGATTGGCGGCATTGGGTCAGGGTTTTGTCTACTAACGAAACATATTTTTCAATCGGGTAATAATCATTAAAAATGAGATTAGAAACATAAGGCCAAAGATGTTGCCAACGTTTGGAGAGTGCACCTGTTCTTATAGCTTGTTTTGTGGAAGGTAATCGAGAGATGATATCAATAAGTAAGCAATCTGGTAACAAACTTATTAGATCTTCTTCTTCTTCATTAATTTTATTTCTTTGAAGATGAGCTTGACAGTCTTTTGTAATCATCATTTCCATGGCGGCTGTCTAGCAATTACATTTGCTTTCCTTTCTAAAACAAAAATACCTAAATGATGAAATAAGTTTCATTTTCGGCTAAATGTTTTATTAAAAGTACAGTTCAGTTCCCATAAAAGTGCAAGATAACTAAACATAAACTAAAGAGGGAAATGCATAAATGTTTAATGTGGTTTGCTCAAAATGCAGGCGTCATCCCAGACTTTACGAAAGTGCAAGCAAGTTTCCCAACATTTAGGATAAGTCGGCAGACGGCCTCCCCAGCGTTAACATTGACTCGTTATGTTATTTTGACTAAGGGCATGACCGTCTTTTCAGATGTAAATTGGTATAACCTTCTATCTTTTTCCCTAAAATGGCTAGCCTTGGTTTTATCTTCCTATTTTTCCCCAAATTGGTATAACCTTTAGATGTAAATTGGCATGACCTTCATCTTTTTTTCTCAAATTGGCATAACCTTCATCTTTTTCCTAATTTACTTGCTTAATGTCATTGAAGATTAAATCCTTTCTTGGTCTTTTCTCGAACTACATATTTTGCCACCAAGATTCGCAAACAATCTGTAATAAACATATCTAGAGATTTAAATCAAAAGAAAACCATTTCACGATTCCCACCATTGTCCAACCATACCTTGGAGTGGACACGATAAAAAAATAAGATGTGTCGGTTACAACCGTCGTTACACCACCAGGCACCAACTTGCAACCAAAAACACTGGAAATAATCTTCTCGACGGTTTTCACCGGGAATTAACCCATTTCACCATCTAGATGAAATAATTATTCCACTTTTTTTATAACTTCTCACCTTTTTTAATCTCGTGTACATGTGATTCCAGAAAAGTTTGATGAAGAGGGAGAAAATTATGATGTGATCTACAACCTGATCAATGTTAATCACATAGATCAATGTTAAGCACATAAACCGACTTATGATTTATGATTTTTGATTTATGATTAGAAATGGTTAGTATTGGTTTAAGTTAACAGTGATAGATTTATGATTTTTTGAAAAAAGTTAATTAAGGTTCTTGAATTGGGGGATATGAGATAGATAAAACCAGGGTTAGCCATTTTGGGGAAAAAGATAAGGTTATACCAATTTACATATGAAAAGACGGTCATGCCCTTAGTCAAAATAACATAACGAGTCAATGTTAACGCTGGAGAGGTCGCATGCCGACTTACCCTAAACGTTGGGGAACTTGCTTGCACTTTCGTAAAGTCGGGAAGGCCGCCTGCATTTTGAGCAAACCACATGGAGAATTTATGCATTTTCCTCTTTACTAAATCAAATTTAAAAACTTATCAAAAGCGGGGCAGAGTGGGTATTTTTTTTAACGGTGAGTTAGTAGTTAGTGATTCGAGCTCATAGTGACATCTTATTGTGTAGTATGCAAGCCTCGAAACTTCTACTTTAGAGGATAAACACCACTCAGATTTTTATTTATTTCACGCCCTTGAAAATATTTAGTGAGACTCGAACTTAAACTCTTTCCTCGAAATTGGTAAAATGCCAACGAGTGAGTATCACTCTACCCTTGTACTCATGCACGACTTAAAGGAAAATAGGTGAATTTCTCACCGTGTATGAGTTAGACAAAAGTGAAGTTACTTTTTTATTAATATATTTTATTAGTTTGTAAGTGTGTGAAGTATTTAGTTAGGTATAATTGAAGGTTTATATAGATCATAACAATTACACAAAACCCTAAACAAGATAAAGGCACACATATAGCGGAAACGATTTAACAAGATCATAATTAATAACACATTCATAATTAATCGAGTTAGTGTTACATACCTTTAAGCTATTGAAGATCCACAAGATAACGGAACAATCACCAATTAGGGTTTATAACGAACACCGCCAAGATATAGTCTAAAATAAGACTATATTACGTTCTTGTACACACGTAATACAATGAGCTAACCGTGATTCTAGCACGTGTAAACCGAGCTTCTACGCTTGTGGAAAATCTACCCAACAACCCTAGAGAGGGGCTAGGAATAGATTATATAGCTAAACCAAAAACTAAACAAAACCAAACGAACCCTAAGGGTATCGTGTGGGAGTCGATCGCAGGCAAAGGAAAAGAGAGAAGGGGATGGAAAATTATGAGGGCCAAGAGTTGTTTAAATAGGCTAACCAAACTTGTTCTCCAAGCCATAAACTAATTAGGAAAAAAAACCTTTCTCCCCTTTGTCTTTTGGCCGACTGTAGGAAGCCCACCCAAGGGTGCTTCCGAAATTTTTGCAACTTTCTTTTTCCACAAACGCTCGTTCAATACTTAACTCTTAATTATTTAACGACTGTTGGTTAAAGCTTCGGTTTAATTTAATAAATACAATAAATATATTTATTAAATAAATTAACCATTTACGTAATGTGTGCAATCTCGTAATCCCGAGTTCGATCCTAACACACGACTATTTAAATATTAGTCCATAAAACTTTCAGCTCCCACTTGGACATATTTCAAATACAACGTTAATACGATATGGATCTCAGTCATTCCTTACATTAACCATTCTGTTTCTCGTTTACGGATATAGCAAGATCACCAAAACAAATTTGGGTGCGACCACACAAATATCTTACTACTCCCCGAGGAGCCCAGTTGTATTATACTTCAAAATAATTTGAAGGAAACAAATCCATTTTGACTACAAGCAAAACTTATGAATTTTGCAACACTCCCGAAAATAACCCTTATAGCTACCAATTACGTTTAGCGTTAGGTTACCTTACAGAAATGCACTACATGCAATGCAGTTTTCTGGTATCTTAGCTGTAAGGATAACTATTTATGATTTACTTGATGACAAAGATCCATAAAGTAAAATCACATAGTTGGGATAAGTCTAATATTTGATCCATCAAATATCATCCAAAATTGACCAATATACTTTCAAGTATACTCTGTCACTATTTTGAATTGTCTTAGTTCAATAATATTCCCAAATTATCAATCGACAACGGACATTTAGAACATAACAATTATTCACGGATATAAAACATGTAAAATAGAATACAAAATCAAATAACAGAAAATAAACGAAACCCAATCTTTATATCATCAATTCAATAATGTCTTTAACATCCTTTATCCAAATACTAATCACAGATTTGCATGAATTCACTAGCTAACTGAAGTCCAATTGCTCTAGAGTGCTTAATAACTTTAGGCCTAGCCAGAGCTTTTGTAAAAGGATCAACTACGTTATCATCTGTGTGAACTTTTATTAATTTTACTTGTCGAGCTTCAACTTGTTCTCGAACATAGTAATATCAACGTTTAAAGTGTCTGACGCCTTTCATGACTCTAGAATCATTGGCGAATATGATTGCTGTCGAATTGTCACAATACATATCAATAGGTTCTTTGATTGAAGGCATCACTCCAAGATCTCCAATAAACTTCCTAATCCAAACAGCTTCCATTGCACCCTCCGAAGCGGCCATGTACTCAGCTTGAGTCGCATGCATTGCAATATTTGTCTGCTTCTTGCTCTTCCAGTCAACTGCTCCTCCATTGATAACAAACACGTAACCCGTCTGAGACTTCATATCGTCTTTATCACATTTCCAGGACGCATCACATAAACCTGTTACATTCAGTTCTGTGTCTAGTTTACCCCCGAATACCAAAAACATATCTTTCGTACTCCTCAAATACTTTAGAATATGTTAAACAGCAGTTCAGTGGAGCTTCCATGGATTCTGTTGGTAACGACTGACCAAGTTCTAAGAAAACGCTACATTAGGCCTTGTGCATCTTACAACATACATAATAGATCCTACAGCCGAAGCATAAGGCACCTTTCGCATGTAAGCCACCTCTTCAGGTGTTGATGCATCTTTCTCATGACTTAGATCATGCTCAACCTCCATAGGTTGAAAACCTTTCTTGGAGTTTTGCATGTTATACTTCTTCAATATCTTATCAATATAAGCATCTTGACTAAGCCAATTAACCGTTAACTCCTATCTCGATAGATTTTAATTCCTAGAAATGCGCAACATCTCCCAAATCCTTCATAGAAAAACATTTACCAAGATAATCCTTAACCTCATTAAGTCTTGGAATGTTACTTCCCATGATTAATATGTCATCGACATACAAAATTAGGAACACTACATTACTCCCACTAGCTTTACGATATACACATGGCTCATCACGATTATGAATAAATCCAAACTTTTTGATTTCTTCATCAAATCATTTATTCCATTGACGTGATGCTTGCTTCTAACCATAAATAGATCTTTGAAGTTTGAACACGCGTTTTGGATATTTAGGATCAACTTACCCTTCCGGTTGTTGCATATAGTAATCTTCATCTAAGCGACCGTTCAAGAAGGCATTTTTAACATTCATTTGCCATATCTCATAGTCATAGTATGCTGCTATAGCTATAAGAATCCTAATAGCTCATAAGTCTGCTACAAGAGAAAATGTCTCCTCGTAGTCTACACCAAAAGTTTGTGGAAAACCTTTAGCTACTAACCGTGCTTTGTAGGATTGTACATCACCATCCATGTAAAATCCGTCTTAAAATCCTTGAACAGTAATTAAATACAATCACAGCTTTAATTAAACATCAGACGTTGCGTAACTATTTATTCAGATAATAAATATTAGTAATTATTCAAGTATCACGTAATCTTTATTTATTCAGAAAATAAATAATACATTTCAGAGTTTTAACACGAAATATTTAATCACGAACATCGCGTTATATAGTTATCACACGAAAATGGAAATGTGGATGTATTGGTACTTTGGGCAGCGATTTAATTAAACAAAGAAAAGAAATGGGCATTAGGCCCAGCCCATCAAAAGTCTAACCAACAAAACAATAACATTTTGCTCATTTGTTCAAGTTAGAAAAATAAATCAAAACCCTAGTTGGTGTGTGTGTGCCGCCGGCTACAAAAAAAAAAAAAAACTTTTGATTTTGTTCTTAATTCTTACGCGTAGTCACGTATGTGTTCGAGTTTGATTCAAGGTTACTAGACGTTAGCTCTCGAGTTTGTCTCGTTCGGCCCAAAGGTAATTCTAGAGCCGCATATACATAATGATAGATATTGCTCATTTGTTTATTAAACAACAATAAATCAATCATGCTAGTGCATGTGAATGAAAGTGATGATTTATTCTTGTCAGGAGTTTTATATAATAACAATGAGTAGTCATATGAGATGACCATGAACCATTATACTATTATCACAAATAACGACAACTAGTTCTTCATTATTATTCATAGCCGACTATTTATGTAGACCTTTTGTCGAAGTTGAAACTTTGTTTAAGAGTTCAGATCGGCTTAAGTATTTCGGCTTATTTAAAATGGCTTATTAATACTACGACTTATTTTATTTCGGGCTTATATATAAAAAAAAACTAACTTACTAAATTATTGGCAAAATTAAATCACGGCTTATTTTCATGAACTAATTGACTCGGATTATTTGTAACTTATTTAGATTAATCTATATTTACATGGGCATATTTATTCAACTTATATGGAAATTATGAACTAAGATTCGAGACTTAGCTTATTTAATTAATTTCATTTTAACCATGATATAGTTAAATTAACAATAACTTTTAATTTAATTAATTACTCATCAAGTTTAAGGTAAAGTTTAGAACCATGCTTTATTAATTAACAACAGATTACATCATGTTATATTATTAAATTATAATTAACCATATGATCGGGACATGTTATATTATTGTTAAATAAAGTTTACAATATTATCAGTTTAACGAATCAGGACTTATAAGATATGTCCTTTAAGCCTCAGCTTATATTATAGGCTTATTAAATCAGCTTACTACTATTTTGGAAACTTACTTTATTTAGAAACCTGCTATTTTTTGAATGTTACTAATTACATAAATATCAAGTAGAATGACACATGAAACATGAGATATAGTATCAGGAACTCGAACCACGCCAGATTAAAGGAATACATAATAATACATGAACAAGTAATTCAAGTTAAGAACAAATAAGAACAGTAAATTAAATAATAACCAGGTAACTTATTCACGTCTATTATTATTGTAGCTTTCGTGGAAGCCCGAGTAGTATTCGTTCAGTCTTATTCAGTCAGTTACTGGACTAGAGGTACGGATTTTTCGTCCTTTCAGTAAGGACTTCCTTTCTATGCATGATTAGGATTCCCCGTCTGCAGCCAAATGTTTTCCCCAGTATATGTTTAAACTTATTAGTAATCATGTTAAGAATTAAATAAATTGCCTGAGCATTATATACAAGCATGATTAGTTTATGTACTAGTTACGGAGGTACCGTAACCACGGCACTAGAGGCACCGGTGTCGTGACTCACATGCAGGAGAGTGATATCCTGCATCGTCCCACTCAGCTCAGCTTGGCCATTTTATCAGTATTATTAGTGGGGCGTATGGATGCATCCTAGGCTACAGTTTACAGTTTAGCAGGTGAATGTGGTGTGTGCTCTACATCCTTCACATTGGAGCTGATCCCTCCACCCAGCACAGTTATTTAGAGGTCACCCCTCTACAGCATGACGAGGTCACCCCTCCAGTTATTCATGCAACGTTGTTACAGCACATGACCTATATAAGCTCTGGCAATTAAAATACAGTAAATGCATGTTTTCAGATTTGGCAGATAACAGTTCAGCTTTATTATTTATAAATCAGCCTTTACAGATTATACACAGATCTCCGCTGCAACTTTACTTATCAGTCTTACAGCTTCAGTATTTTATCATCTGTTTCATTTCAGTAATTCCTTATCATGCTTTATATCCGTTCACTGAGCGTTATGCTCAGCCATAGTTCCTTTCATGTTCTAACGGCAGGTACACCAAGACGCTTTTAGGATTCTAAGAGCACGTGCATTTGGGATGGAAGCTATCCAGACTTCTTATTTTATGCACTTACATTATTATGCTTATTTGGACATTGTTTAGTCCTTTCTTTCAGTATTTTATTTTTCATGTTTTGAGCTTAGGTTGGATTACCGATGTTTGATTCCGGTATTTCCGTTATGGTCATTTAATGTTTTAGTACATTTACCTTATGCTTTGATGACACGCCGTAAATACACGTAACAGTCCACTTATCCAAGTGGGGTGTTACAATTATGGTATCAGAGCGCAAGGTTCGACCTGTAGGCTCTAAAATTTGACCTGTGACTAGTGGGTAGTCACCAGGAACTTCCCAGATCTTGGCGTTGTTATCTTTCATGTGTCTCATGCATTTATTAGTCAGTTTTCTTCAATTATCAGTCATTTTCTTAAAGTTTTTGACTAAGTAAAAGGTTGGTACAGGACTGGCCATATTTAGTCGCATGTGCTTTTCTGCGAAATTTTGTTTTGGTGAACCGACCCATAGGCGTTCACCCTTGCTCGTTCAGATTTTTGTATTGGTGAACCGACCCAACGGCGTTTATCCTTACTCATGTCAGATTCATGTTTTCAGTCCAATGTTACTTGGTGAACCAGCCCATATAAGTTCACCAATGTTCAGATCAAATTCCATGCTTTTCAGTCAAATGATGTTTTGTGAACTGAACCATAGATCTTCACCTTTGCACATATCATGATATTTTATAAAATTTTGACAAGTATGGATTGAACTACAGCCATCCATATTTAGTCCGAGATTATAAATTTCTATACATGACAGTTCTCAGAAAATTTTGACCGGTATGGATCGAACCAGAATAGCCCATACTTAGTCTCATGTTTTCTTCTTTGAATTCTGTGGATTGAACCATAGCCGTCCACATCAGTTGATATTACACCTCAGTTGATTTGATTTTTTTTATGTTCCTTGTAACAGTCAAATTTTCATACCCTCACGTTGATGTCATCTACATGATGATTTAGTTTCATGTTTCTTTACAAGTATTATGTTCTCAACAGAATGATAATGTTTCATGCTAAGATACAGAAGGATTACAGTAAAATACTATTTCATGATAAATCATGTTCTGGTCTTTAACAATCATGTATTTATACTAAATGTTGATGAAACTCCGTTTAGTCATACTTTTTAGCCTCTATACAACCAGCATTAAATCTACGCAGAAATTATCAGCCTATCATGTTAATCGTTTCAGTTCAGTTTACTACCGTTTAAATTAATTTATTCCTTTGATAATGTCAAACAAGCGACACCAGCATCGATCATCCCATAAAATTTCCACCAGCTCCATGTACAGTATTTCACGTGTACTCTACGTACAGTGTCTCAGATTTGCTCCATGTGCAATATTCATTTTGTACTTCATGTATAGTAGTCCAAGTGTACTCCAGGTACCCTACTCCATGGATATTACTAATCGATCCTCAATCATCTCAGATGTTTCCACTAGTCGATATTCTCCCAGGTGCTGATGCTGCTCGTGAGTTGAAGATTTTGCTAGATGCTGATGCCGCTAACACTTTGAAGACCTCACAATTGCTGATGCTGCTGATACTTTGGAGATTTCTCAAGATGCTGATGGTGATGCTGTTATACTATAAAGACACCGCAGAGCAAGGACGAAAACTATAAATTTGAACTTTATGTCAAGAATAAATTTCAACCATCAGACACTACCATTCCATTACATACTTTTACCTTCTCAGTTAGATGTCACACTCCACTCAGCTAACCGTATATTCAGAGAGTGGGAACCGGAACTCAGTCGGCCACCCAGCAGAATAGTTACATGAATCAGGGTCATGATAATGATCGTCATAAATTGTCAAACAAAGCAGTAGTGACAACCACCGTGCTTATAATTAATCAGTCAGTAACCATCGGAATTCTGGAACGGACGTGACCAGAAATACAGGGGTCAGTAGTCTAATCGGTCTGCCAACCCTAGCAGTTACCATAAATTCTTAATCTCATTCAGACTCACCCATTAAAATACATGTTCAGACAACAGTCAAGACGTAGGTCCCAAGTATCATTTCGGAAGACCTTTCAGGACCCCAGTTATGATACACGTCATACGAACCTTTTGTCAAAATACGAGTCAGAACTCATAACTCCAGTATGTTTCTAAACCAGGCCCTCAGAAATTCAGGGTACCCTTCAGAAAGGGGTATACCCGTTCTATTATGCCACGCATGAATCAGATCATTAAAATTCAATCACCACACTAGGTTATTATTCAGATTAAGCACACGGTAATCATTATGTGAGGTTACAGACGAACACATTTAGTGAAAAGTCGCCATGTTTACTTCACGTATTCCTATGTCAGCTTTATCTCAAACCAAGTAGTTATCTGCCTCTCACCCAGAAAGGACTCAACAGTATCACCATATTTATTAAAGTTCTCCTTTCAGTTGACGACGAGATCCGTCTTACTAAATCCCAAATATATTCATTATATATTCCGCCAGAAAAATCAGTACAAGTTGTTTATGCCTTACAGGCGCGTGACTTATCAGTCCATAGCTACGAAAATTTTCTAGCTACCAGTTATAATCCATTTCTGAAAGTTTTTAAACTCATGACCAACAGATTACTCCTGAGTTTCCAGAAATAATTTCAGAAAGTTTTTCAGAAATTCCTTTCTAACCACGAGACAGAATTCTACATCGAGCTTGTTTCAAGAACGGAACCTGTTTTCGAAACTCCTTGCTGCAGGGTTGCGGCTAAGTTAATAGAGTTGCAACATTTGCTGCAAGAATTACCAGAATGATGCTTATTTCGCCCTGGCGCACCACCAAGAAGAGCATCGTTTCTGTTTATCAGGAAGAAGGCCGGTATCATAAGATAATGTATCGACCACTGAAAATTTTTACAAGATCACCATTCTTAATCAATGTTCATTCCATAAATAGCAGGTCTATCTGACCTGCTACGATGTCTTAAATATTTTCTAGAACAAACGACCATACCACTAGCAGTGGTGAGAGAAATAACATGATGCTTTCCAGACTGTTGTTGCACATATTACAGCCTCTCTAAAATTTTGATTTTATACTTCTGAGCTCCCTAATGCTCCAGCTATATTATGAAATTTATGAATAAAATTGTTTCCATGACTCTTAGACAAAATCGTCAGTATATTCATTGATCACATTCTGACCTGCCAAATTCTAGAGAAGAACACGATAATCATCTCCTCGTAGTTGCACAGAATCTTCGATAGGAGAAGATATTATATAAGCAGCTTCCGAGATATGAATTCCAGTTGAACGAGGTGGCATTTCTGGACCACCCTATTTCAGTAGAAGAAATTTCAAACAATCCTGCGAGGTGAAGGCCATCACCTGATGGTCTTGACTGACGCCTGTGAACGAAGTACCAAATTTTCTAGAACTTAATTGACTGCTACCGCAGAAATTGCTGACAGTTCTCCCTAAAATTTTCCCATGACTAGTCAACCAGATTTCCACCCAAATATTCCATAATCAGGCAGAATTTTGATAGAAGAAGTATCACACATTGATGCTGCTATGTTCATACGTAGATGCTTGACATACCGCAGGTTCAAGATTGAACGCCGTCGTAGTAGTGAGTTACTACAATCCTTTGTTATCAGTTACGACAGACTCAGATGAAGCATGATGACATCTAAGTCGTTGTTGACCAGTTAACCCAACCTTCACGCCTTCTTTTATCCAATCATTACACAATAATAAATCTGCGGGAAATTCAGCAATAGATCGTATGATTCCAAGATATTTCATCAACAATCTTGTCAGATAGAAATTAGCATTCGCGTATCGCACTCACGTTCATGTTCACGATCACGTGTACGTCCGCATTCACGTTCACGTTTATTTTCACTTTCATGTCTACGTCTCATTCGTAGTATGATACCGTTTCAGTTCATGTTTTGTGCTACCTCGTGATTTAAATTCACGATACGCATACATGACATCGTTCACGTTCAGGTTCGTGTTCCATCTCAGTGTATACATTCCAAGTCTTGAGAAAACCAGACTCAAGTTTAGCATGGTTTCTCCATGAACAGACAGACGTTTCACGTCTCAGGCCGTATCGTCGACATTTTTTTTTCTCAGTCATCATACATTCGTGATATGTCCTTGTATCAAGTTCACAGTATGTTTCGTGTAACACATCCATGATATATTTCAGGCCCAACGTTCCTTTTATAATCGCGAACCACGTTCTCAATTGCTCACGTAGAACGTTCACAATTGTTCACGTAGTCCGTCCCTATATGTTTTCAGCAGTTTGATCAGAGATATAAATGTTATCGTTTCAGGATATTTGTATGTACCGACTCATGCATCATACATGCTATAGCTTATTCAGTCTATCAGATTCAGAAAATCCATCTTTAATATGGAACCAGAAACTATTCAGCATCGTCAGGACAGGGTCATCAAGACCAGGATTTTCATTGTGTTTAGACCTTTGAAGGAATCGTTTCGAGCGGGAAGCCACTCGAAACGGAGGAGTCCATCTGGACCTCTCATTATTTTCCTTCAATAATTCAGTTAAGTTCCTTTTGTCATGTTATGTTCCAGGTTCTCGGCAGTCAGGTCACGATATACTCTTTCAGCCGCATTATGTTCTAATTCTGGGACGAATTATATTTCAGCTTATAAGTCCTTTCAGCTTCCATATTATTTCAGCATATGTGTCCTTTCGACGTTTATGACTCCATCAGCTTATTACCTTTGATTCGAGGATGAATTTTCCTTTTTAGAGGGAAAGAATTGTAAAGCTGCAGCGTTATCGCATCCTTAATTCGAGGACGAATTATTTGTTTCAGAGGGGAAGAGTTGTAAAACCTGTCTTAAAATCCTTGAACAGTAATTAAATACAATCACAACTTTAATTAAACATCAGACGTTGCGTAACTATTTATGCAGATAATAAATATTAGTAATTATTCAAGTATCACGTAATCTTTATTTATTCAGAAAATAAATCATACATTTCAGAGTTTTAACACGAAATATTTAATCACGAACATCGCGTTATATAGTTATCACACGAAAATGGAAATGTGGATGTATTGGTACTTTGGGCAGCGATTTAATTAAACAAAGAAAAGAAATGGGCATTAGGCCCAGCCCATCAAAAGTCTAACCAACAAAACAATAACATTTTGCTCATTTGTTCAAGTTAGAAAAATAAATCAAAACCCTAGTTGGTGTGTGTGTGCCGCCGGCTACAAAAAAAAAAAAAAACTTTTGATTTTGTTCTTAATTCTTACGCGTAGTCACGTATGTGTTCGAGTTTGATTCAAGGTTACTAGACGTTAGCTCTCGAGTTTGTCTCGTTCGGCCCAAAGGTAATTCTAGAGCCACATATACATAATGATAGATATTGCTCATTTGTTTATTAAACAACAATAAATCAATCATACTAGTGCATGTGAATGAAAGTGATGATTTATTCTTGTCAGGAGTTTTATATAATAACAATGAGTAGTCATATGAGATGACCATGAACCGTTATACTATTATCACAAATAACGACAACGAGTTCTTCATTATTATTCATAGCCGACTATTTATGTAGACCTTTTGTCGAAGTTGAAACTTTGTTTAAGAGTTCAGATCGGCTTAAGTATTTCGGCTTATTTAAAATGGCTTATTAATACTACGACTTATTTTATTTCGGGCTTATATATAAAAAAAAACTAACTTACTAAATTATTGGCAAAATTAAATCACGGCTTATTTTCATGAACTAATTGACTCGGATTATTTGTAACTTATTTAGATTAATCTATATTTACATGGGCATATTTATTCAACTTATATGGAAATTATGAATTAAGATTCGAGACTTAGCTTATTTAATTAATTTCATTTTAACCATGATATAGTTAAATTAACAATAACTTTTAATTTAATTAATTACTCATCAAGTTTAAGGTAAAGTTTAGAACCATGCTTTATTAATTAACAACAGATTACATCATGTTATATTATTAAATTATAATTAACCATATGATCGGGACATGTTATATTATTGTTAAATAAAGTTTACAATATTATCAGTTTAACGAATCAGGACTTATAAGATATGTCCTTTAAGCCTTAGCTTATATTATAGGCTTATTAAATCAGCTTACTACTATTTTGGAAACTTACTTTATTTAGAAACCTGCTATTTTTTGAATGTTACTAATTACATAAATATCAAGTAGAATGACACATGAAACATGAGATATAGTATCAAGAACTCGAACCACGCCAGATTAAAGGAATACATAATAATACATGAACAAGTAATTCAAGTTAAGAACAAATAAGAACAATAAATTAAATAATAATCAGGTAACTTATTCACGTCTATTATTATTGTAGCTTTCGTGGAAGCCCGAGTAGTATTCGTTCAGTCTTCCATTCAGTCAGTTACTGGACTAGAGGTACGGATTTTTCGTCCTTTCAGTAAGGACTTCCTTTCTATGCATGATTAGGATTCCCCGTCTGCAGCCAAATGTTTTCCCCAATATATGTTTAAACTTATTAGTAATCATGTTAAGAATTAAATAAATTGCCTGAGCATTATATACAAGCATGATTAGTTTATGTACTAGTTACGGAGGTACCGTAACCACGGCACTAGAGGCACCGGTGTCGTGACTCACATGCAGGAGAGTGATATCCTGCATCGTCCCACTCAGCTCAGCTTGGCCATTTTATCAGTATTATTAGTGGGGCGTATGGATGCATCCTAGGCTACAATTTACAGTTTAGCAGGTGAATGTGGTGTGTGCTCTACATCCTTCACACTGGAGCTGATCCCTCCACCTAGCACAGTTATTTAGAGGTCACCCCTCTACAGCATGACGAGGTCACCCCTCCAGTTATTCATGCAACGTTGTTACAGCACATGACCTATATAAGCTCTGGCAATTAAAATACAGTAAATGCATGTTTTCAGATTTGGCAGATAACAGTTCAGCTTTATTATTTATAAATCAGCCTTTACAGATTATACACAGATTTCCGCTGCAACTTTACTTATCAGTCTTACAGCTTCAGTATTTTATCATCTGTTTCATTTCAGTAATTCCTTATCATGCTTTATATCCGTTCACTGAGCGTTATGCTCAGCCATAGTTCCTTTCATGTTCTAACGGCAGGTACACCAAGACGCTTTTAGGATTCTAAGAGCACGTGCATTTGGGATGGAAGCTATCCAGACTTCTTATTTTATTCACTTACATTATTCTGCTTATTTGGACATTGTTTAGTCCTTTCTTTCAGTATTTTATTTTTCATGTTTTGAGCTTAGGTTGGATTACCGATGTTTGATTCCGGTATTTCCGTTATGGTCATTTAATGTTTTAGTACATTTACCTTATGCTTTGATGACACGCCGTAAATACACGTAACGATCCACTTATCCAAGTGGGGTGTTACAATCCATGTCGGTTTTCTTCTTGAATACCCACCTATTTTTCACTACTTTAGCATTTTTAGGCGCATCAACAAGAATCCAAACATCATTGATGTCCATGGATTTCATTTCCTCATTCATCGCATTTATCCACTTAACCATTTCTAGAACAAGCATTGCGGATCGATAGTTAGCAGGTTCACCAAGATCCCCTACTTCCTCCTCATCATCCTATATGTTAAGACATAGTTTGCTTGGCGCACATATAGTCCTTGAAGACCTACATGGAGGAATTAATTCTGGTGGAACTCCCAAACTTTCTGGTTCTATTAGAATTTCTTCGCTAGTATTTTCAGAAGGCAATGCATCTTCTTGAATTTCTTCAATATCATAGTTTCTCCCACTGAATTCTTGATTAACAAGATCATTTTCAAGGAAGTCTCCATACCTAGCAACAATAACCTTGTTCTTGGGAGGATAATAGAAGTAGTAACCCATAGTTTCCTTAGGGTAACCTACAAAGATACATTTCACTAAGCATTATTGGAGTTTATCTCCAGAGTCACGTTTCACATACGCCTCACAACCCTAGACTTTCAAATAATACAAATATGGCATTTTCCATGTCCTAGTTCATATGGTGTCTTGATATGAGTAAAATCTCATATCAATTATATCATATTAAACCCTAAAACACAAAGTAAAATACCAAATTTTATGTGTAAAAGCAGTTTTATGGGGTATTCTTTGTTTACACTTGCGTAGGTAAAAAGGTACATTTTGAAGAAATCATGGATTTCAAGGCATATTATTGAGGAAAAGACACAAGAAGGATGCAAAGTGGCAAGTCAACCAAAGGCAAAGGACCTTTCTTGATAAGATTCAAAGTTGAAGGACTTAAAGTGCAAATTTGGAAAAGTCAAGAACAAAGTTAAACATGGTCAAAGATCAAGTCAACAAGTCCAGGGGCTTAATCTTGTCAAATATGAAGTCAAAGGGCCAAGGATGACAAGTTGTTGAAGTTCCTAATTCATTACACAAATTTGCCAAGTCCAGGGAATTAAACTGCCAACTTCAAAGTAAAATTTAGGCATGATCCGTGTGATAAGAAAACAGCCAATGAGAAGCCTTCATTCTAACCCTCTGGATTGCCAGCTATAGAGAGAGAGGGTCAGCTCATTTAATGAGCGGATCCCTACAATACATCCACTATCAATTTCTCCTCCAATCAGAGAAGTCCACCACTCTCCACTATTAACACGGATAGTGATCTGTGTGAAATATATTGGATGAATAACAACATGACACGTGGATATTCCAACTCAAGTCGAGCCCAGATTCTAGAAGACGAAGGAGTGAAGCTCAAAGAAAACTTCCAACATCAAAAGTGCTTGAAATTGAAAGACGAATCCATTCCAAGCAACCAATTAGGCTCTAATTCACTTAACAAGAAAAGCCCAATTGTGTTCTTCATCTGCAAAATTCAATTAACAAAATCAAGCCACGTAGAAGCTGGGGATTGGTTGCAACATGTCACTTGACTTCACCAACACTCATTCTCACTCTATATATACCCTAAATATCTCTCATTTGTGTATTGTAGCTTAAGTGTGCAAAACTCACACACTTTTAGTTCTCTCTCGTTTCAGTTAGTTAATCAGTTAAAAACTCTTCTCAAGTGTCTAACAAACACTTGAGAGAGTTTGTTAGTTAGTTGTAACTGTCTTGTAACAAATTCTTCCATTAATAAAAACTTAAAATCCCTCATTCACTCAAATTGTTCTCATTACTTTACTGAATCACTCTTATATACTGTTACTATTTGTTTCCTTTGATCATAACTGATCAGTGGAGCTTGTTTGAAGATTTGGAATGCATCTCAGTTCATTTGTAGCAGCCTAGTTCAGTTTCGTAGCCATTTGTAGCAGTTATTGCAGAATTGAGTAGACTTGATCAGACCTTGATATTGGTGATGATTTGAGGGGTGTTGATTGTTGCTTTTAGGTTGAAGGAAGAGTTTTTAGTAGGCTCAGCGCCTCACTACTCCCCAAAGGAGGCTTTTATGCTAAAAGGCACTTAATTATTCTTTAAATTTCCTCTCAACTGTACTTGCCTGCTCATCTCTTAGCTACTTAGTATACTTGCTTGATTTTGCTTGTTTTGGTGTTGATTTTGATTGCTTGATATGATTTGATCATTGTTGTGTTGGTTCATTAGCTTTTGATCAGTTTAGATTTGAGAATTTACTCGTTTCCTGCATAATTGTCATTAGTATGACCATTTAGCCATTCATAGTTGTAAACTGCTTGTTCTTGGATGATTTGTAGTGCATTTGGTCTGTTTAATAGGGTCTGATAGCTATCTTGTGATTCCATAAGTTTTTGCTAAATTTTGCTTTGATAAACTTCCAAATCAGATTCTAAACTAGTGTTTGGCAAATTAAAGATTTGAGATTCTAGATAGTGTAATTGAGTAAATGATTTTAAAGTCTGTTCATTAGTCAGACCGACGGTTGTAGGCCTCCCTCAGGTCGGCTTTAGTCGAGCTCCCCAACTCGCTCTATGGTACGACCTCTCCGACTAATAGACTTGATACCGTTCCGTTCCGCTCATGCTCCTTGAGAGGAAAGAAAGAGCTCGACTGTTAAGGAGAGGAAGTTTACAAGGCAATTGAGCAAGTTTTACAGTCAATCATTTGGTCAAAAAGGAAATTGGTTTAAAAATACTTTGGGTCAGTCCTTTAGCCCAAAAACAAGTCAACTTCAAGTGTCTCTAAATTTTTCATTTCTTAAAGTTAGGACTTGATTTTTAGTGTTTTGGAAAGCTGAACATCCAGGCTTTTCAGTTTGATAAGTAGCTTATTCCAGTTTTCATCAGAGCTTAAATGATAAGCTCCTTTAAGTCTCTATAATAAAAACAGCTTTTTGACTAAGTACTTTTTCAATACTAGCATTTCCACTTCACAAATCTGTCCATTTTATTGCACATTCTTGTTGTCCAACTCATTTTAAGGCATTCTGGAACTTTTCAACTTTTTTTCAAAAATCGGTCAACAAAAGTCAACGATAAGCCAGCTTTGCTTATTTTCAGTTTCCAGCTTATTCATTGGATGATTTTTGGAATTTATTGATATTCCAGTCTTCTAATAGCTAGCTTAATCCATTTCATTAGAAAATCAAGTTGAGGATGTCTGTTTTAGCTTATAGATTATTTTGAGCTTATTGTAAAAAGCTAACTTGAGATTTAAGGCTTTTTAGCTAATTTTCTTTCACATGGCTAGTTGAAATCTCATTTTAAGAAGTTTTTAAAAAAAACTAGAACTCATAAGCTGTAAAAATAAGCTCAAACGAGCTTATTCAAAGTGGTTTGCCTGTTTTTAGTTGAAACTTCATTTTGACATAGTTAACCCCTCATAATTAGGAGTAACTACAAGTTGAATTAGATAGTTTGTTTAGTTTCATGTTTACACCTTCAGTCCTTCTGTTTTAGTTTGTTACATTTTTAGTTTGGCAGTTTCATAGTTTGTTACATTTAGGATTCCTAGTTTCCATATTTGTCATTTTTAGCTTAAATACTTTAGTGTGCATTACCTACTTGTACATTTGGCTTTATGTGTTGTACTTGCAATATGTTTTAGACTAGTAAGTAGTATACGTGTTCATAATTTTTTTTCTTTTCTTACGTGCTTATAATACACTTAGATACCAAACTATTACATCGAATACCAAGAACAATTGTGTGACTTGAAATTAATCGATCTTTCAATTCGTATTGATTCGAGAGAAAAACGAACTTAAAATCACATATTAAAATGGCGCCGCTGCCGGTTCGATTCGTGGAGATTGACGGTTGATTGAGAGTTGCATATTGGCTTTTGGGATCCGTTCCTTTGTGAACGTTCCTTTTATGTATTATAATCAAAAATAAAAAAAATCAAAAAAATCAAAAAGATAAAAAAAATATAAAAATACACAAAACTTAATTCTTTCATAAGAATTGAACCCAAAAAAATAAAAGAAATCACAAAAGCAACTCTTTCCTCAGAGTTACACCCAAAAATATATTGTATATATTGCTTTCTCGGTTTTTACGTACATACTATAGTTTTTTTAAAAAATCAAATAAATACAAAAATATTTTCTTTACTATTATTATAAGTATACTACGTATAGGTATATACGAAGTTAACACACACTATTCCATAAGTATTGCTTTGTAATACACCGTAATTGGGGGTGTCCCGGTCCCAATTACGTGTATCGATCAAACTTAATAAAGGCAAAAATAGATAAATACTTTCAATAAGCAAGAATTCGAAAGATACAAACTTTAAGGTGAATAGATCAGCGACGTGCTATAAAAGGCCGTCTAATGGTTAATAGATACTTAAGTGCTTCACACCACCTAACCCCCCATTCACTTGTGAGTATCCTAGAAGGAACGCTTGTTGGGGGTTTTGCCACCCAAGTATTAATACATACATATATTATTTTCTTGTGATTTGTACTATTGCCCTCGAGGAGGATAATCATTTCCTCCTCAAATTCGAACGAGAGCTCCTCTCTCAGTCCTCGTGTTTAGTTGTATGCGAACTCGCTCGCGTGCACACATACCAAGTGGTGTACCTCATCCTCCCAAAAGAAAGAGTAATAACAAAGCCGTCAATCAAGCCGATCCCAAGCATCGTGCTTTCGACACCATTGTTGTAGCCATTGATACGAGACCTATGATTGAGATTCTCCAATCGAACGTGGAAGGAAATGTGTAACACCCCCAATTTCGGGTCATAGCAGCGGAAGGGTCATTGGGTGTTACTGTCATGGTTCAACCTCAATATCATAGAAAATGCCTCAAAATGAGTCGTTTTAACAAAACATACATCCATCCATTTGGCTAAAAATAAAACAGTTCACACACGGTCCCAAATAGTTTTAAAGTTTACACAACCAACCAAACGATAAAAGTTTCTTAGAATGGACATAGTTTAGAAAAGCGGGCCAAAACATTTTAATTTAAGCAAGCTGCGTGAAATCGCCTTCCTTGAGTGCCTTCTTCATGGACCTGAGATAAAACATGCTATAAAGTCAACAAAAATGTTGAGTGAATCTATAGAGTTTAAAGTTTAATAAACGAACACAAGTATTCTGAATAAACCTTCCGTGGTTGACAATCATGTGGATCAGACATAATTATCGTTGTTATTTCATAAGTCTCGTGAAATTGAACGTTAACATATATTATTTCAGCCCAACACACCTAGCCAAGTGCGTATATTTCTCTTATACAATTGCATCCGATGTTTCATTAATAGTGCATCACAACACCACGCGATAGCTAGTCGCGACCGGACTGGGTGTCACCCCGATAGATCTATCCATAGTATTAGCGTTCCTTTCGATTAACAATTCACGATTCATGGGTCTTTTCAGGCTAAACAAACTTTTATAACAACTTTCATCTAAGCATACAATCGGGTCCTTTGTGTTCAATTTTAAAAGAAAGAGGGTTTAGCACAACTTCTCGTTGTACCCTTCATTTACAATAAATGCTTTTCCTATAATAAGGGTTTCCATAACTTCTCGTCGTACCCCTTTTATTTTAATAAAACAAGCATGTTATCCCCCTCGCGGGTTTTATAAAACAAGTAAACATGTTAAAGCGAGGCTATAGACTCACCTTGGTACGATAGTAGTAATGCGACGATCGCCGACGATTTGTGATGCTCGTTAAACACGAAGACCGCAACCTACCAAATAAGGTGCGTTCGTTAATAAACGACTCAAGTATAAATAATACTTAAATAATACGAAAGTCAATTTCGTAAAACCATGAGAATCCCGAAAAATTAACAATATAAGTGTACTTCTATACCCTTTTACTCAACACTTATTCATTTAAAACGCTTGCACTCTCGACATTGACCCGTCATAAGACGCCAAGTCAACGCAAGTCAAACCATCATTTTAATTCCCTCGGACCAGTAACTAAGTCATTTATATAATGACTTAACACTTGGGTAAGTCACCATGTCCAATAGTGAATACTCAACTCACGCCATACAAGTATTGAACTACGTGTCCAAAATACCAAACAGCATGTACACTCCAAATGTACACACCAATCTAACCTATCTAGACTTGTCCGATTTCGACGAAACTTGGTGACAAACTCACACATAATATGAATAAGACTCAGTTTAAGTTTCATTCAAAAATATTACTTCTAAGACCTTCTGCCCGACACACCTTCGTGTTACAAAAACCGGACAGTTTTACGCCTTTGACTTGTAAAACCATTTTGACTTATCTAAACAATTCCGTTTGCAAAACCGACACTCGGGTTTGAAAATAGACTCATGACCTGAGGTTTAACAACTTACAACAGTCCTTGATCATTTTTAAATCTCATTTTATAGTCCCCGATATTCGATCCAAATATCGACAACAATTTTCGGATTGTGCCGATACCCGTCTCCCGGTACACAAATACTAAAAGTAGCATAACTTTTCGCTCGTAATGAGTTAGAAGCTCTACTTTAGCTCAAATCGAAGCTAACGAAATTCTCTACGACCCTATCTTATTAGTTTACCAAGTTTATTAGTGTAACAATTTCGAAATTAGCCTTAAAGTTACTGCCCAAAATAGACCATCTAAAAATCATGCCAAAACAATTTTTCGACACATTCCAACAATTCCTATAGTCCTAATATCATCCTAATATCATGCTAACACATCTAACTAACTCATAATACCCTCAAATTTAATCTCACAAAAATTAAATAATTAAAAATCTTACATGCAACAACAACCCACTATGAATATAATAATATTAACACCATTTATCACCATAAAAATGGATCAAACTTGATGTTCATCATCAAAAATTGAAAATAAAAATTAAGTGGATGATGTGAAAAAAAATTATACCAATATGAAGCTTATCAAATTTCCAAGATGGGTCTTTTCTTAGTTTCTTTTGATTCAAGGTAGAAAATCAAAAATCAATGGATTAGGGTGTTGGGGGTGGACGGCCAAAATGGGGAAAGAGAGAGATGAGAATTTTTTTTTGTTAAATGAATTGTTTAATGTAAGTGTGTTAGTGGAAAATCCTTATATAGTGGGGTGAGGGTAGTTTTTGTCATTTATGCATTCTTTTGGTCCAAAAATGCAAGTAAATAGTTTACAAGGTAGAAAATGTAAATAGTAAATTTTAAAAATATTTACGGGGCTCGGGTTTCGTAAAAATACTTTTCGAAAGTTAAAACGCTTCATAAAAATAATAATAAAGCTTCGACACGACTTAAAACGCAATTAAATCGAAAACGTCGAAAATATACAATATCGAGACAATCGATAATAAAACGTAAACTTTTGGGCATCCGTCGGTATCGCGATCACTAATAGTTATCGTCATTCGTTAAAACATAAAACACGAGAAACAAAGATTAAATATAATAAAAATCATTTTCATGATTATTTGAGAATATAATATCGATACCTAACATATTCCTTGTCGGTTTTCATCTAGTCGACATTCTTACGCTAGTTTCAAGTCATAACCTTCTCGGTTAGTCGATAAATTAAAATTCTCATTAAAGTAAACACGTAATACGTAATAGTCGGGATTAAAATAACGACCTAAAATTGACGGGTTGTCACATCATCCCCACCAAATTAGGATCTTCGCCCTCGAAGATCAACTTGCGTTCTTGCCCGATCGCTTGTTGAAATCAAAGAGATGAGGGTAATTCTTCCACATTTGGTCTTCTCGTTCCCAAGTATACTCCTGTCCTCTTCGAGAGTTCCATCGAACTTTGACAATAGGTATTCGGCTTTGCTTCAGTTGCTTGACCTCACGATCCATGATCTCGACTGGTTCTTCGATAAAGTGCAACTGTTTATCAACCTTAACCTCGTCTAACGGTATAACGAGTTCTTCATCGGATAAACACTTCTTCAGATTCGACACATGAAAAGTGTTATGAATTCCATACAGTTCTTGTGGTAGTTCAAGTTGGTATGCCACGGGTCCTACTCTAGATGTAACCTTGAATGGTCCGATACAACGAGGACTCAACTTCCCACGTTTTCCAAATCGTACAACACCTTTCCATGGTGATACCTTTAGCATAACCTTGTCTCCCACGTTAAACTCCAATGGTTTTCTTCTCACATCCGCATAACTCTTCTGTCGGCTTCGAGCAGACAACAACCTATTCTTGATTTTCACAATCATATCCGTCGTCTCTCTAATCAAACCTGGTCCAGTGAGTTGGGCATCACCAACCTCACTCCAGCTCACGGGCGATCTACATCTTCTCCCATAAAGTGCTTCAAAAGGTGCAACTTTAATACTCGCGTGATAATTGTTATTGTATGAGAATTCGGCCAAATGTAAGTGCTTATCCTAGCTACTTCCAAAGTCTATCACACAAGCACGTAGCATATCCTCCAAAGTTTGGATTGTTCTTTCGCTTTGCCCATCAGTTTGTGGATGATAGGCTGTGCTCATATCCAAATTGGTTCCTAATGACTTTTGACGTGATCTCCAAAATCCAGAAGCAAAACGACTATCTCTATCGGAAATGATTGAAATAGGAACACCATGCTTGCACACGATTTCCTTCAGATAAATATCGGCTAGTTTCTCCAAACCAAACCTCTCGTTGATTGGAATAAAATGAGCGGATTTAGTTAAACGATCGACAATAACCCAAATTGCATCGAACCCAGATGGTGTCCTTGGGTGTTTTGTGATGAAGTCCATCGTAATTCGCTCCCATTTCCAGACTGGAATTTCAGGTTGGACAAGTAATCCTGACGGCTTCTGATATTCAGCTTTCACTTTTGCACATGTTAAGCATTTCGCGACGTATGTTGCAATATCAGCTTTCATATTCGGCCACCAGTATAACTCTTTCAAGTCTTGGTACATTTTGTCCAATCCAGGATGAATAGAATACTTGGACTTATGAGATTCTAACATAATCAAGTCTCTCAGTCCCCCATATAATGGTAACCAAATTCGACCTCTCAAACATTTGATACCATCGGATCGCGTCTCAAATGTTTCACCGTCTCCCCTAAATCTTTCGGCCGCAATATTTTCCTTCTTGCACGCTTCGATTTGTGCGTTTCGAATCTTCTCAGGTAAGTTATTATGAACTGTCACTACCAAAGCACGCACTCGAATCGGTTTCTCCCTTTCTTTTCTACTTAACGCATCAGCTACCACGTTCGCCTTTCCTGGATGATAACGAATTTCGCAGTCGTAATCACTCAAGAGTTCAACCCATCGACGTTGCCTCATATTCAGCTCCTTTTGATCCAATATGTATTGTAGGCTTTTATGATCAGTGAATACTGTACACATCGTGCCATACAGATAATGTCTCCAAAGTCGCAGAGCAAAAACCACAGCGCCCAATTCTAAGTCATGGGTAGTGTAGTTCTCCTCATTCTTCCTTAATTGTCTAGAGGCATATGCGATCACCTTTTCACGTTACATAAGAACAGCACCGTATCCTCGAAGAGATGCATCGCAATAAACAACAAAGTCTTCACTTCCTTCAGGTAACGATAAGATCGGCGCACTACAAAGTTTCATCTTCAGGGTTTGGAAAGCTTCTTCTTCATCATCGCCCCACACATACGGTTTATTCTTCTGAGTCAGCTTAGTTAATGGTTTCGATATCAAAGAGAATCCTTCAATAAACCTTCGGTAATAACCAGCCAAACCTAGAAATTGTCGTACTTCAGTTGGAGTAGTCAGAGCACTCTAATTCTTGATGGCTTCGATCTTTGCAGGATCAACATGTACTCCACCTTTATCAATCACATGTCCGAGAAATTCTACAGAATTAAGCCAAAAATCACACTTTGAGAATTTAGCGTACAACTTTTCGTTCTTCAATAAGTTCAAGATAATCCTTAAGTGTTCGGCATGCTCTTCATTGCTCTTGGAGTAGATTAGAATATCATCTATGAAAACGATCACGAATTTATCAAGATACGGCTTACAAATGCGATTCATTAAGTCCATGAATACAGCAGGTGCATTAGTCAAACCAAAAGGCATAACCAGAAACTCATAATGACCATAACGAGTTCTAAACGCCGTAATAGGAATATCTTCCTCACGTATGCGAAGTTGATGGTAACCAGAACGAAGATCAATCTTGGAGAAAACACGAGAACCTTGAAGTTGATCAAATAAATCATCAATTCTTGGAAGCGGATAACGATTCTTGATCGTCAGCTTATTCAGCTCTCGGTAATCAATGCACATACGAAACGAACCATCTTTCTTCTTAACGAATAAGACAGGAGCTCCCCAAGGCGACGAACTCGGTCGTATAAAACCCTTATCAGATAGCTCTTGCAATTGCACAGATAACTCCTTCAACTCAGATGGGGCTAAACGATATGGCGCACGAGCCACGGGTGCAGCACCAGGAATTAGATCAATTTGGAATTCTACTTGCCTTGGAGGAGGAAGTCCAGGAAAATCTTACGGAAACACTTCAGGAAAGTCACGCATAACAGGTATATCTTCAGCACGTTTCTCCTTCGATTCCTTCTCCACTACTTTAGCTAGGAATAACTCACAACCTCTTTCGATATACTTACGAGCCTTAATGCACGAAACGATTTTCAGTCGTGAATTACGTTGATCACCTTCGATAACCATGGTCTTGTCATCCAAGGGAATCCTAACTTTCTTTTCTCCACACAAGATAGACGCGTTATACTTGGACAACCAATCCATTCCGATAATAATATCAAAACTTCCCAATTCGACAATCATCAAGTCTATTTTGAAAATACGGTTCAGAAGATTAAGAGAACATCCTAGGAGCGCATGATTGGTACTTACTAATTTACCATCAACTAGTTCTACCTCAGAACTCGCGTCTAATTCGACCGGTTTGATATCAATTAAGGTACTAAAACTTGTAGACACAAAGCTTTTGTCCGCACCAGAATCAAATAAAGCTGTAGCATAACGGTTGTTCAGTAAAAACGTACCAGTGACAACTTTCGGGTTTTGCTTCGCTTCGGCTTCACCCAACTGATAAGCTTTTCCCTAGTTATCTCCACCACGTGCATTCTTCGGAGGTTGAGGTCATTGGTTTCTCATGTGACCTTTACCTTGGCAGTTATAACACGTCACTCCCTTCTTTCCTGGTCCCCAACAGTCTTCAGTCTTGTGACCTAACTTGTTACACTTCCCACACTTAGCACATTCACCAGTATGAGACTTTTTGCAGCGTTGACATCTGGTTCCCTTATCAGCAGTTGTAGTTTTAGTCATCGCATTAGCATTACCTCTCCTTCGGTTTTGATTCCTATTGTGAGATTGACGGTTATCACCACGATCATCACTATCATTTTCAGCTCTTCTTTTGTTACCTTCAGAAACACCATCAGCCTTGTCTTGGAGGATTTGACCCATTAGTTGGTAGGCCATACGAACAGCTTCATCAATATTGGAAGGTTTAGATGAGGTCACATCACCACGGATGTTGGTAGGTAAGCCTCGAATATACTGCTCTACCTTCAAGTATTCTGGGTTAACTTTGTTTGGACAAAGTAGAGCAAGTTCATGGAATCTGTTTGTGTATCCATTGATGTCAGTTCCCTTCAGTCTCAGCTGATATAGTTCTTGTTCTAACCTCTGAATAACACTCCTTGGGCAGAATTCCTCAGTTATCCACCTTCTTACTTCAACCCAAGGTGTAGCATAAGCAGCATCCATACCCATTGATGCCATTATTCCATTCCACCAAGTTAATGCTCGCCCTTGAAGAGTAGCAGAGGCAAACATCACCTTATCTCCTTCCTCACTTCCACTAAATCGAAACACGGATTCCAATTTCTCAAACCATTGCATTAACCCAACAGCACCTTCAGTATCCTTAAAAGTTGGAGGTTTGCATTTCATGAACGAGGTATAATTGCACTTCTTGTTTTCAGGAATCACTGGTCTATCAGCATCACCAGTTCCAGCACCAGCATTGCAACTCCCGTATTATCAGCTCCAGTAGCGCCAGCTCCAGTAGTGCCAGCTCCAGTAGCGCCAGTTCCAGTGTTGCCAGCTCCAGTAGCGCCAGTTCCAGTGTTGCCAGCTCCAGTAGCGCCAGTTCCAGTGTTGCCCGCTCCACCGGATCCACCAGCTCCACCAGACCCACCAGATCCACCAGCTCCACCAGATCCACCGGCTCCATTATTCAAATTTGCCATAAATGCATTCATAGATATCTGAAATTGATCAGCTACTATAGCACGTAACTGAGTCTCAGTCAACTGTTTTGGCGGCATAATCCTGTTACACAATTCACATCAAAATGAGTATTCATTTAACGCTTGTGATAACAAAACATGAATAACACAAAATAAGAATAGATAGATGAAAAGAAACAAGAATGGATGATAGAACAAAGAGTAGAATTTAGACAAGGAACGAAGATTCACGAGGAATGAGTCAAAAGACAGGGATTTCTATTGTGACAATCAGCGTCGTTTGTAAATCACGTATTAGTATTATAATAATCAAATAATAAACATTTATAAATAAATGTAATTTCATTATACTTTAAGCATAATTAATAATTAAATATGTATAACATATATATACTTTTCTTATTCTCGTCCATTGGCAACTCGGAGGTTTCGCTTGCAGATGTTATAGTCAAAAGATTTCAAAAATTTTATTTTTGGAAAATCTTTTCGTTCTCTATAACTTGAGCTCTGATACCAATCTGTAACACCCCCAATTTCGGGTCATAGCAGCGGAAGGGTCATTGGGTGTTACTGTCATGGTTCAACCTCAATATCATAGAAAACGCCTCAAAATGAGTCGTTTTAACAAAACATACATCCATCCATTTGGCTAAAAATAAAATAGTTCACACACGGTCCCAAATAGTTTTAAAGTTTACACAACCAACCAAACGATAAAAGTTTCTTAGAATGGACATAGTTTAGAAAAGCGGGCCAAAACATTTTAATTTAAGCAAGTTGCGTGAAACCGCCTTCCTTGAGTGCCTTCTTCATGGACCTGAGATAAAACATGCTATAAAGTCAACAAAAATGTTGAGTGAATCTATAGAGTTTAACGTTTAATAAACGAACACAAGTATTCTGAATAAACCTTCCGTGGTTGACAATCATGTGGATCAGACATAATTATCGTTGTTATTTCATAAGTCTCATGAAATTGAACGTTAACATATATTATTTCAGCCCAACACACCTAGCCAAGTGCGTATATTTCTCTTATACAATTGCATCCGATGTTTCATTACTAGTGCATCACAACACCACGCGATAGCTAGTCGCGACCGGACTGGGTGTCACCCCGATAGATCTATCCATAGTATTAGCGTTCCTTTCGATTAACAATTCACAATTCATGGGTCTTTTCAGGCTAAACAAACTTTTATAACAACTTTCATCTAAGCATACAATCGGGTCCTTTGTGTTCAATTTTAAAAGAAAGAGGGTTTACCACAACTTCTCGTTGTACCCTTCATTTACAATAAATGCTTTTCCTATAATAAGGGTTTCCATAACTTCTCGTCGTACCCCTTTTATTTTAATAAAACAAGCATGTTATCCCCCTCGCGGGTTTTATAAAACAAGTAAACATGTTAAAGCGAGGCTATAGACTCACCTTGGTACGATAGTAGTAATGCGACGATCGCCGACGATTTGTGATGCCCGTTAAACACGAAGACCGCAACCTACCAAATAAGGTGCGTTCGTTAATAAACGACTCAAGTATAAATAATACTTAAATAATACGAAAGTCAATTTCGTAAAACCATGAGAATCCCGAAAAATTAACAATATAAGTGTACTTCTATACCCTTTTACTCAGCACTTATTCATTTAAAACACTCGCACTCTCGACATTGACCCGTCATAAGACGCCAAGTCAACGCAAGTCAAACCATCATTTTAATTCCCTCAGACCAGTAACTAAGTCATTTATATAATGACTTAACACTTGGGTAAGTCACCATGTCCAATAGTGAATACTCAACTCACGCCATACAAGTATTGAACTACGTGTCCAAAATACCAATCAGCATGTACACTCCAAATGTACACACCAATCTAACCTATCTAGACTTGTCCGATTTCGACGAAACTTGGTGACAAACTCACACATAATATGAATAAGACTCAGTTTAAGTTTCATTCAAAAGTATTACTTCTAAGACCTTCTGCCCGACCAGGGCCGGTCCTGACTATTTTGCTACCCTGGGCGAGTTGGCGGAAAAATGCCCCTAATAAGTAAAATATACGTAATTTTTTACAAATTTGAAACCTAGTCTAACTAAACAGCTTATTCTCACACGTATTTTAGTTAACAAACAAAATTGTACGATCCGAGCTAAATATTGTAGGTAAGTAACATACTTTAGTTTGCAGTATATTGTAATTTGAAGAATATTAAATTCCTTGGCATGTAGAAAAATAAAAGATTAATTTTTCTTTAAAATGACAGTTACATAAAAAATTGAAATTTGAAAGACACTGTCTCTTTTTCACAAACAGATTACAATCAAAAATTAAGAAACTATGATATGGCTAAGTAATGCGAATTTTGATTGATAAAAAATGTTTTTGCCTTCAGTTTAGAAAAACATATACAAAATCAGCAATTAATACTGTATAAGTTTAGATTAAAATAACAAAATTTCAAATAGTAACTAAACATTTTTTTATACAAAATAAATAGTAAAGCCAACATTGTCTGATCTAAAAAAACATACAACAAATTAAAGAAAATGAGAAAAAAACTACTGGTACTACGTAGTTGCAATTGCAAGTGTGTACTATGCCTTAATACAGTATTTGTTACTGTAATGTATAGTTAAAAAAAATTAAAGTACTATCTTTATCCATTTTAAAATCACTTTCTCTCTCTTCTAAATTTCATCTTCTTCCCTTAACTTCCGGAATCCATTTCCAGATTTACCCACTTCAAAAAAAATCCAGTCTAACAAAATATAGTAAGAATTTCAAATTTGATGCCCCAAAAATTTTGATGCCCCGGGCCGTCGCCCACTTCGCCCGATACTAAATCCGGCCCTGTGCCCGACACACCTTCGTGTTACAAAAACCGGACAGTTTTACGCCTTTGACTTATAAAACCATTTTGACTTATCTAAACAATTCCGTTTGCAAAACCGACACTCGGGTTTGAAAATAGACTCATGACCTGAGGTTTAGCAACTTACAACTGTCCTTGATCATTTTTAAAACTCATTTTATAGTCCTCGATATTCGATCCAAATATCGACAACAATTTTCGGATTGTGCCGATACCCGTCTCCCGGTACACAAATACTAAAAGTAGCATAACTTTTCGCTCGTAATGAGTTAGAAGCTCTACTTTAGCTCAAATCGAAGCTAACGAAATTCTCTACGACCCTATCTTATTAGTTTACCAAGTTTATTACAGTAACAATTTCAAAATTAGCCTTAAAGTTACTGCCCAAAATAGACCATCTAAAAATCATACCAAAACAATTTTTCGACCCATTCCAACAATTCCTATAGTCCTAATATCATCCTAATATCATGCTAACACATCTAACTAACTCATAACACCCTCAAATTTAATCTCACAAAAATTAAATAATTAAAAATCTTACATGCAACAACAACCCACTATGAATATAATAATATTAACACCATTTATCACCATAAAAATGGATCAAACTTGATGTTCATAATCAAAAATTGAAAATAAAAATTAAGTGGATGCATGTGAAAAAAATTATACCAATATGAAGCTTATCAAATTTCCAAGATGGGTCTTTTCTTAGTTTCCTTTGATTGAAAGTAGAAAATCAAAAATCAATGGATTAGGGTGTTGGGGGGTGGACGGCCAAAATGGGGAAAGAGAGAGAGATGAGAATTTTTTTTTGTTAAATGAATTGTTTAATGTAAGTGTGTTAGTGGAAAATCATTATATAGTGGGGTGAGGGTAGTTTTTGTCATTTATGCATTCTTTTGGTCCAAAAATGCAAGTAAATAGTTTACAAGGTAGAAAATGTAAATTGTAAATTTTAAAAATATTTACGGGGCTCGGGTTTCGTAAAAATACTTTTCGAAAGTTAAAACGCTTCATAAAAATAATAATAAAGCTTCGACACGACTTAAAACGCAATTAAATCGAAAACGTCGAAAATATACAATATCGAGACAATCAATAATAAAACGTAAATTTTTGGGCATCCGTCGGTATCGCTATCACTAATAGTTATCGTCATTCGTTAAAACGTAAAACACGAGAAACAAAGAATAAATATAATAAAAATCATTTTCATGATTATTTGAGAATATAATATCGATACCTAACATATTCCTTGTCGGTTTTCATCTTGTCGACATTCTTACGCTAGTTTCAAGTCCTAACCTTCTCGGTTAGTCGATAAATTAAAATTCTCATTAAAGTAAACACGTAATACGTAATAGTCGGGATTAAAATAATGACCTGAAATTGACGGGTTGTCACAAAATGCGGATGCGACTGTCATCCCCGATATTCCCGCAAACAACTTTGAACTTAAAACATGTGTTATACAAATGGTTTCAAACACACCCTTTCTTGGTAGACCTAATGATGACCCTCATGATCATATTAAACGATTTTTGTCCATGAGTAACACCATTAAGCACAATGGGGTGCCACCAGATGTGGTTAGGATGATGCTATTTCCTTTCTCCTTAGAGGGTAATGCACGGATTTGGTTAGATAAGGAACCTTCTAGTAGCATATTCACTTGGGAAGATTTGAAGAATAAGTTTGTAAATAGGTTCTTTCCCTCTTCTAAGACCACCGCCTTAAGAAACCAAATCATTGGTTTTACACAAAGGAAAGATCAAACATTTAGTGATGCTTGGGATGAGTTTAAAGAATTGATAAGAAAGTGCCCTAACTATGGTTTTAACCAAGTTCACCAAATAACCACATTCTACAATGGGTTAAGACCTCATCACCAAGATTCCCTCAATTCGGCCGCGGGTGGCAACATTCTTGCTAAGAGCACCCAAGATGCATGGAACATCATTGAAACCAAATAAATGGTGCAAAATAATAGGGATAGGGATGAGGTGGTACATGTGGTGCAAGAGGTTGCTTCTAACTCAATGGAAAACGTTTTAGTTGACACATTGGATAAATTTTGTGATAAGCTTAGTAGTATGGTCCAAGTCACTGTTTAAAACACATTAAGCACCTCTTCCACTAACAATGTTAATGCCATCACTCTTTAATGTGAGACATGTGGCGGCCCTCATTCTCACTTGAATTGTGACAAAGTGAGGAATGACTATCAAGAGGAATGTTATTCTTACAATGATGAGGGAAGAGCACATTTTAAACCAAACATCAATCCTAATCACCTTTCATACAAATCCAACAATTACCTTGCTCCACCGGGATTCCCACCCCATCAACCCACCCAAAACCAAGGAAATCAACCTCTTGTGCTTGCTAGGAACCAAGGGCAAAGAAACAATTATCAAGGGAATACAATTGCTAGGGTTCCAAACACCTTCCAAGGGAAAAACCAAGCCAATAACTACCATGGGAATTATTAAGGCTTTAATAACCAACAATCACAATTTCAAAAGCAAGGATATCATGGAAATGGGCAAAATGATTACAATACCCTTGAACTTCTCCATAAGATGAACCAAGAAATTGAAAGGAGATTCCAAGAGAATGAAAGAAGATATCAAGACACCGAGAGGAGGTTTAGGGAAATGCAAGAGGACAATAACAAGAAATTCATGATACTCTTAAATCAAAGACCTCAAGGAGCTTTACCCTCAAACACCCAAACCAATCCTAGAGCTAATGTGCATGTTATCACCACAAGGAGTGGAAAACAACTGTGGGACCTTCCATTCCTCCGCCAAGAAAGGAGGAACAAGGCCCAAATGTAACAATGAGAAATCCTATTCCCCCTTAGGTGACTCCTCCCACGGACCCTCTTTGTGATATTCCACCTCTAGTTGGTCCTCTCATTTCCGAGCCTATCATTGAAGAAACCCAAGAGAAGAGTCCTCTAAAACCCGCTCTTCATCCGCAAACTAAGCCTAGTTTACCATATCCATCTAGAATGAGAAAGGAAAAGGCTAAGAACAAGGATGATATTCAAGTTTCTAACTTTTTGAGTATGTTTAAGCAATTGAATATCAACATATCCTTTGCGGGGGCTCTTGCTCATATGCCTAAGTTTGCTAAGATGTTTAAGGACTTACTCTCAAACAAAGAAAAATCGATTGATTTGCGTAACACTTCATTGAATGAGACTTGTTCCGCGGTTTTGTTGAAAAAGTTACCTACTAAACTTGGAGATCCGGCCGATTCTTGATACCTTGTAACTTTCCGGGTGTAGAAAATTACATGGCCTTAGCGGATATATGAGAAAGCATAAATTTAATGCCTTTGTCGGTTTGGAAGAGACTCTCACTTCTCGAGCTTACTCCCACCAAGATGACTCTTGAATTAGCAAATCGTACGATTGCTTATCCGGTGGGAATAGCGGAGGATGTGTTTGTTGGTGTGGATAAGTTTACATTTCCCGCGGATTTTGTTGTGGTGGATTACGATATGGACCCTCGAGTTCCCCTTATTGTTTGAAGACCCTTCCTAAGAACCGGTCGTACACTCATTGGTGTTGCGGAAGGGGAACTCATTATGAGGGTAGGAGAGGAACAAGTTGTGTTTAATATGGGGAAAGTGACTAAGAAATCCCAAGAGTGTGAATCCGTTAACATTGTGGATGTCCTTGATGAAGTTTGTAAAGAACACTTTCATGATGCTTGCAAAAGTACTAATGAGGACATTCCACATGTTGAAACTTTTGCCTCAATTGCTCTTTCCTTAACTCCATTTGGAGAGAGTGATTTCCTCTTAGAGGAATTTGAGTCTAACTTTCTTGGAAATGACGATTCTCCCATCAATTGGGAAGGAGACATGCTTACTATCCAAAAGTTACTCAATGAGGATCCCATTCCTTCACCTACTCCAATAGAAGTTACTAATAATGATCCATCATTAGTTCAACCTTCTATTGAGAGTCCACTACCCTTAGAGCTTAAGGATTTACCTACTCACCTTGAGTATGCTTCCTTAGAAGGAGAGGATAAATTGCCGGTCATCATTGCTAAAGATTTGAAGGAAGATGAGAAAAAGGCTCTTGTTGAAGTTCTTAAAAAGCACAAGAAAGCCATCGCTTGGAAAATATCTGACATAAGAAGAATTGATCCACATTTTTGCACTCACAAGATCCTTATGGAGGATGATTATAAACCCGCCATTCAAAAGTAAAGAAGGGTTAACCCTAAAAATTATGAGGTCATCAAAAAGGAAGTTATTAAACTCCTTGATGCGGGTATGATTTACCTAATTTCCTACTCTCCATGGGTTAGCCCGGTGCATTGTGTGTCTAAAACGGGTAGAATCACCGTTGTCCCAAATGAAAACAATGAGTTGATTCCCACAAGACTTGTCACGGGTTGGAGAGTGTGCATAGACTATCGAAAGCTTAATGATGCCACTAGGAAAGACCATTTTCCCCTACCTTTTATGGATCAAATTCTTGAGCATTTAGCGGGAAATGAGTTCTATTGTTTTCTTGATGGATTTTCCAGTTATTTTCAAATACCCATTAACCCAAAAGATCAAGAAAAGACCGCATTCACTTGTCCTTATGGTACATTTGCATACAAACGAATGCCTTTTGGCTTGTGCAATGAACCGGGGACGTTTCAAAGGTGCATGATGGCGATCTTTCATGATATGATTGAGTAAACTATGGAAGTGTTTATGGATGATTTCTCGGTGTTTGGAGATTCATTCACTTCCTGCCTTTCCCATTTAGAACGTATGCTAAAAAGGTGTGAAGAAACCCGCCTTGTTCTAAATTGGGAGAAGTGCCACTTCATGGTTAAATAGGGGATAGTTTTGGGACATAATATTTATAAGAAGGGTTTAGAGGTTGATCGAGCTAAAGTTGACGTTATTGCCAAACTTCCCCCACCTACCACGGTTAAAGGTGTTAGGAGCTTTTTAGGACATGCGGGTTTCTATAGACGTTTCATTAAAGATTTCTCTCACATTGCTAGACCGATGACCCACCTTTTAGAAAAGGATGATCCTTTCATTTTTACCACGGAATGCTTAGCATCGTTTGAAGTACTTAAGGAAAAATTGACCAAGGCACCGGTTTTGGTTTCACCAAATTGGGAATTTCCTTTTGAGCTAATGTGTGATTCTAGTGACTATGTCGTTGGAGCCGTTTTGGGACAAAGAATAAACAAACACTTCCAACCTATACACTATGCGAGTAAGACAATGACGGGTGCTCAATTGCATAACACTACTACGGAAAAAGAACTGTTAGCCATTGTGTATGCTTTTGAAAATTTTTGACCCTATCTTGTGCTTTCAAAGACCATAGTGTATATGGATCATTCCGCCCTTAAGTACCTTATGGCAAAGCAAGATGCCAAGCCTAGATTGATGATATGGGTTTTGTTACTACAAGAGTTTAAGATCGATATTCGTGACAAGAAAGGAGCGGAAAATTTGGCGGCAGATCATTTGAGTCGACTTGAGGATCCTTTTCAAGGTGATTTGCCTCATAAAGAAATCAATGAATCTTTCCTCCTTGAGGAACTCATGTCTATCTCTTCACAAGAGGATGACACCCCTTGGTTTACGGATATTGTAAACTATCTTGTGGGGGATGTGCTAATTGAGGGTCTAACTTCCCAACAAAAGAAGAAGTTTCTCAAAGAGGCTAAATACTACTTTTGGGACGACCCTTACCTCTTTAGGCAATGTGCGGATCAAATCATAAGACGATGTGTAGATGGGCCTGAAGCTTTTAAGATCTTAAAATCTTGCCATAAAGGACCCACGGGGGGACATTTTGGGCCCAACTACACGGCTAAAAAAGTATTTGATTCGGGTTACTATTGGCCTAAAATCTACAAGGATGCCCAAGAGATGGTGAAATTTTATGATGTATGCCAAAGACAAGGAAAAATTAATCAACGTGATGAGATGCCACAAAATTTCATACAAGAGTGTGAAATCTTCGATGTGTGGGGTATTGACTTCATGTGACCTTTTCATTCTTCCAAGGGAAACAATTATAGACTCGTAGCGGTGGATTACGTTTCTAAGTGGGTTGAGGCTAAAGCCTTGCCTACTAATGATGCTCGAGTTGTGGTCAAGTTCTTGAAGCAATTATTTGCTAGATTTGGGGTACCTCGTGCCATTATTAGTGATCATGGGACTCATTTTTGTAATGATCAATTCAATAGAGTCATGAAGAAGTATGGTGTTAACCATAGACTTTCTACCGCGTATCACCCACAAACTAATGGTCAAACCGAGGTCACAAATTGTGGTTTGAAAAGAATTTTGGAATGTACGGTGGGAGAGCATCGAGCTTCATGGTCGGATAAACTTGATGATGCATTATGGGCTTTTCGTACCGCCTACAAGACTCCTATGGTTGTACACCATATAGGCTTGTGTACAGAAAAGCATGTCATCTCCCCATTGAGTTGGAACACAAGGCTTCATGGGCTCTTAAATGGGCTAACTTTGATCTCAACCAAGCTGGTTCACATAGGAAAAACCAACTCAATGAGATGAATGAGCTTAGAACAAATTCTTATGAGAACTCGTTGCTTTACAAGGAGAAGACTAAGCTACTTCATGATGCCAAAATTAAGAACCGTGAGTTTAAAGTTGGAGAGTCGGTTCTCCTCTACAACTCATGGTTGAAGCTCTTTGTGGGCAAGCTTAAGTCACGATGGACCGGTCCATTCACTATAGCTCAAGTATTTCCCTATGGGACTATTGAGTTATCTCAACCAAATGGCTCAAATTTTAAAGTGAATGGTCATCGTGTGAAACACTATTTTGGGAAGGACATTTCTGTTGAAATGGTCCAAGAGACCCCTATTTTCCCCATGAATTAATTCAATGTGGGAAGAGTCAAGCTAGAGACTCATTAACTCAAGCATTGTATAACTAGATTAGATTTTGTAATAAATGGGTGATATAGAAGATAAGAAGTGTAGGGGTTACCTTTCTTTGTCTTTTCATGCCTAGGGTTGCTCTCTCTCATTGCATGCACGGAGCTCATGGAGGAGGCCCTCGTATCGGGTGCACTTTAATACTATTGTGATGCTAAATTGACTCTTAATAATGTCTAACATGCTTTCACTTTAGTAGACGTTTCCTTAGCAAGAGTTAAACAAATTCTATTCTGTGTCATAAGTGTAGGGGAGTCTATACTCCCATGCTCTTAAACATTAAGGACAATGTTTATCTTAAGTGTAGGGGGTCTTCTATCGAAGTGACCTTACCTACCCATTGCCTTTGCCTACATGATAATCAGAAAAATTAAGTTTTCAAACGCTTTTCAAATTTTTAGTCTACTTTTGCCCCAAAAATATGCATTCATAATTTTTGCATTAATCGCTTTTCATTTGCATAACACATTTTCATTGTATATATTTCTTCTTTTGTTCTTAAAAAAAATAGCTTGAAAAAGAAAAAAAATATAATAAGGACATGGTTTAACGAATTTAGATATCTTTGACATATTAGGCCCGCCATGAATCTTTTCACTCAACCTGAGTTTGCTTATCCAAGCTTACTATAGCTAGTATCCTTAACCATGTAGACCTTCATTTGTCTATTAGGCTAAGCATCCACGAGTCTCATTATTTAGGATTTTAAATTGTGGAGAATGAGAGATGATAGAGTTTGAAGTAAGTATAAAAGGGCTAGATAAACCTCATGATAATTACTTGTGGCTATTTTATCCCCTTTTGTAACCTTTACTTTCTTGTTGACGCTTGTATATATGCTAATAAATAATCAAGAACGGTTTTAATCGGTTTGTATTCTCTTATGCATTTATTACTAATCATCCACGGTTTATATAAGTACGTCTTATGATTCTAAGTTAGCACGCTTGATGTGTACTAGCCTTATGTCATGCTTCCTACTTAGCGGGTGTTTTTCCTTTTAATTATTTTCCTATTCTTTGTGAGGAATCAAGAAAAATAAGAGCGGCTTATGTAAAAAAATAAGAGTGGCTAGAAAAAAAAGAGAAAAAAAAATATATATTTGCAAGACTCCCAAGAGGGGCAGTAAAGTGTTAATTATAGTAGCTTCTTAAATTCCAATATTACCTCACAAGGGTTGCGGGAATTTAAGGGTTGCTCCAATCCAATATTACCTCACAAGTCAAGGGTTTATGGATTGAAGATCCAAGGTCTCAAAAAGGCGACGGATATAAATTATTGCGTGAGTTTTATTTTTCTTTTTTAGCGAGTGAGTAGCTACCTATCAAGCATGACATGAGTCTTTTACACATAAAACGAATGACTTATTATTTTAGGTCGGACTTATATAAATTGTGGGCGGTTTTTCAAGTAATGGATGTGATGGCTACTTAGGATTAAAATCGTGCTTCCTTATTTTCAGATTTTGCATTTTTTATATTTGACGCTTTAATAATGAAAAATTTGCTTCCAAGCAATTTGCTCAAATAATAACCGATCCTAGAGGCAAAATAAGTGGGGGGTATATAGTTAACACAATTAATTGTTATGAATGAGTCGATGCACTTTTTACTTATGAATAACAATGATCTCATTTTTATGCTTGGTATGGGGAATGTGAAACTTGAGGGTGATAAACATTCATGGTACCAAAAGCCCTAATCAAAGTCATTGATTTCTTTATGAGTTATTTCCATCAAACCAATTTATGTAAAATCCAAAAATATATAAATAGAAATGTCTTCTTTGCATTTGCATAGTAAATATTCAAAGTCATGCATCATGTAGTGTAGAGTAACTTAATATCATATCATTAACCATTGTGGATTAATTATGAGAAAAGTATACTCTATTGCTTTAAAAACGTACCATTGCATGTGGGCATGACAATACTCAAGTGTAGGGGATTTGATATGAGTAAAATCTCATCTCAATTATATCATATTAAACCCTAAAACACAAAGTAAAATACTAAATTTTATGTGTAAAAGCAGTTTATAGGGTATTCTTTGTTGTTTACACTTGTGTAAGTAAAAAGATACATTTTGAAGAAATCACAGATTTCAAGGCATATTATTGAAGTAAAGACACAAGAAGGATGCAAAGTGACAAGTCAACCAAAGACAAAGGACCTTTCTTGACATTATTCAAAGTTGAAGGACTTAAAGTGCAAATTTGGAAAAGTCAAGAACAAAGTTAAACATGGTCAAAGATCAAGTCAACAAGTCAAGGGTCTTAATCTAGTCAAATATGAAGTCAAAGGGCCAAGGATGACAAGTTGTTGAAGTTCCTAATTCATTACACAAATCTGCCAAGTCTAGGGACTTATACTGCCAACTTTCAAAGTAAAAATTGGGCATGATCCGTGTGATAAGAAAACAGCCAATGAAAAGCCTTCATTCTAACCCCTTGGATTGCCGGCTATAGAGAGAGAGGGTCAACTCATTTAATGAGCGAACCCCTACAGTACATCCACTATCAATTTCTCCTCCAATCAGAGAAGTCCACCTTACTCTCCACTAATAAAACGGATAGTGATCCGTGTGAAATATATTGGATGAATAACAACATGAACGTGGATATTCCACCTCAACTCGAGCCCAGATTCAAGAAGACGAAGGAGTGAAGCTCAAAGAAAACTTCCAACATTAAAAGTGCTTGAAATTGAAGGACGAATCTATTCCAAGCAACCAATTAGGCTCTAATTCACATAACAAGAAAAGCCCAATTGTGTTTTTCATCTACAAAATTCAATTAACAAAATCAAGCCATGTGGAAGCTGGGGATTGGTTGCAACACGTCACTTGACTTCACCAACACTCATTCTCACTCTATATATATACCCTAGATATCTCTCATTTGTGTATTATAGTTTAAGTGTGCAAAACACACACACTTTTAGTTCTCTCTTATTTCAGTTAGTTAATCAGTTAAAAACTCTTCTCAAGTGTCTGACAAACACTTGAGAGAGTTTGTTAGTTAGTTGTAACCGTCTTGTAACAAATTATTCCATTAATAAAAACATAAAATCCCTCATTCACTCAAATTCTTCTCATTACTTTACTGAATCACTCTCATATACTATTACTGTTTGTTTCATTTGATTATAACTGATCAATGGAGCTTGTTTGAAGATTTGGAATGCATCTTAGTTCATTTGTAGCAGCCTAGTTTAGTTTCATAGCCATTTGTAGTAGTTGTTGCAAAATTGAGAAGACTTGATCAGACCTTGATATTGGTGATGATTTGAAGGGTGTTGATTATTGATTTTGGGTTGAAAGAAGAGTTTTTAGTAGGCTCAGCGCCTCACTACTCCCCAAAGGAGGCTTCTATGCTAAAAGGCACTTAATTCTTCTTTAAATTTCCTCTCAACTGTACTTGCCTGCTCAATTTTTAGCTACTTAGTATACTTGCTTGATTTTGCCTGTTTTGGTGTTGATTTTGATTACTTGATATGATTTGATCATTGTTGTGTTGGTTCATTAGCTTTTGATCAGTTTAGATTTGAGAATTTACTCTTTTCCTGCATAACTGTCATTAGTATGACCATATAGCCATTCATAGTTGTAAACTGCTTGTTCTTGGATGATTTATAGTGCATTTGGTCTGTTTAATAGGGTCTGATAGCTATCTTGTGATTCCATAAGTTTTTGATAAATTTTCCATTGATAAACTTCCAAATCAGATTCTAAACTAGTGTTTGGCAAATTAAAGATTTGAGATTCTAGATAGTGTAATTGAGTAAATGATTTTAAAGTCTGTTAATTTGTCATTTACAAGGCAATTGAGAAAGTTTTAAAGTCAATCATTTGGTCAAAAAGGCAATTGGTTCAAAAATACTTTGGGTCAGTCCTTTAGTCCAAAAACAAGTCAATTTTAAGTGTCTCTAAAATTTTCATTTCTTAATGTTAGGAATTGATTTTTAGTGTTTTGGAAAGCTGAACATCCAGGCTTTTTAGTTTGATAAGTAGCTTATTCCAGTTTTCTTCAGAGCTTAAGTGATAATCTCCTTTAAGTATGTAATAAAAACAACTTTTTGACTAAGTACTTTTTCAATACTAGCATTTCCACTTCACAAATCTGTCCATTTTATTGCATATTCTTGTTGTCCAACTCATTTTAAGGCATTCTGGAACTTTTCAACTTTTTGTCAAAAATCGGTCAACAGAAGTCAACGATAAGCCAGTTTTGCTTATTTCCAGTTTCTAGCTTATTCACTAGATGATTTTTTGGAATTTCTTGATATTTCAGTCTTCTAATAGCTAGCTTAATCCATTTTAGTAGAAAAATCAAGTTTTAGATGTCTGTTTTAGCTTATAGCTTAGTTTGAGCTTATTGCAAAAAGATAACTTGAGATCTAAGGCTTTTTTGCTAATTTCCTTTCACATGGCTAGCTGAAATCTCATTTTAAGAAGTAAAACAAACTAGAACTCATAAGCTGTAGAAATAAGCTCAAACAAGCTTATTCAAAGTGGTTTGCCTGTTTTTAGTTGAAACTTCATTTTGACATAGTTAATCCATCGTAATTAGGAGTAATTGTAAGTTGTATTAAATAGTTTGTTTAATTTTCTGTTTACACCTTCAGTCCTTGTGTTTTAGTTTGTTACATTTTTAGTTAGGCAGTTTCATAGTTTGTTACATTTAGGATTTCTAGTTTCCATATTTGTCATTTTTAGCTTAAATACTTTAGTGTGCAATACCTATTTGTACATTTGGCTTTATGTGTTGTACTTGAAACATGTTTTAGACTAGTAAGTAGTATACGTATTCATAATATTATTTTCTTTTCTTACGTGCTTATAATACACTTAGATACCAAACTATTACATCGAATACCAAGAACAATTGTGTGACTTGAAATTAATCGATCTTTCAATTCGGATTGAGTCGAGAGAAAAACGAACTTAAAATCACATATTATGTTTTATCAACCTTCTTATTAGGAACCATATTCAGAATGCGAACAACAGATGCTAGAGCATAGTCCCAAAAGGATAATGGTAAAGTTGTAAGATTAAACATAGATCACACCATATCCAATAATGTACGATTTCTCCTTTTGGATACACCAATTTTTTATGGAGTATATGGAGAAGTAAGTTTCAGAAAAATCCCGTTCTCACTTAAATAATCTTTAAACTCTTGACTTAAATATTCGCCACCTCTATCAGAACGAAGAGCTTTAATCTTCTTTCCTAGTTGCAATTCTACTTCTGCTTTAAACACTTTGAATGTTTCAAAGACCTCATGTTTATGCTTAAGTAAATAAACATAACCATAACGGCTTTAATCATCCGTAAATGTTAAGAAGTAGCTAGCACCTTTCCTTGACACATGTCTAAGTGGTCCACACACATCCGTATGTATCAAACCAGGTAGTTCAGTAGCCCTTTTAACAATATTATTAAAAGGTTTATTGGTCATCTTTCCAGAGATACAAGACTCTCATTTATCAAATGATTCATCATTGATATTTTCCAAAATCACGTTGAAGCTTTTGTATGTGTGTCTTCCCAATATGGGCAAGTCTACAATGCCAAAGATAAGAAGAGTTCTTGAAATTTGAGATTTTGCTAGTTGAAAGGTTCGTTTTCTCGGTGTCTTAATGAATTGATTTCCGGTTCAAAGTGCGACTCAATTGTTCTTGGTGGAAAATAAAATGGTTTGGTTATCTATTCTACTTAAAAGGTAAATGCACAAAATAATAACAATAAACTAAAAGCGATTAATTAATAAAAACAAAACAATATAAATAATAAAACGCGAATTTATAACGAAACAATTAATAAAAATAAAAATAAACGAAGAAATTAACTATCGACTCGAAAATAAAGTTTACTAAATGAAAAAGGAGAGAATAAAACTAAAATGGTACTTTAAAGCTAAACGAGGCAAAACCTAAAGCGGGTACTAAATAAAAGATAAAACTTAAACTTTACGAAAAAATATTAATACTAAAAATCGACGAAAAATTCAACTAAAAATACGTAACTTTGAAAAATAAAATCGGAACAACTTTCAGATAAAACTAAACAATTACGGAACAATACTATTAAATAAACAAGCTAGCAAGCTAGCTGCTTAATTTGGCGGCAAAAAGGGTTAAGCTAGCAGACATGTAGGTCATTTCCATCGTACTTTTCCATCGTACTTCCATCGCACTATTGTTAAGCTAGCAGGCTAGCTGGTCACTTCCATCGTACCATGCATCGTACTCATGCATCGTACTCATGCATCGTAGCCAAGGATCGTAGCCAAGGATCGTAGCCACGGATCGCACCCACAGATCGCACCCACGGATCGCACCCACGGATCGCACCCACGATGGCAACAAGTGATCGTGGTGAGGATTATGGAGTGTGATCGTGGTGACGATCGTACTAAGGATCGCAGTAATGGATCGCAAGTAGAAACCCTCGGGGGTTATGCGATCACACTTACTGGATCGTACTGGTAAAACCCTTAAGCATTACGATGGCATACAATAAGCAAATAAGTAAATATTAAATAAGCACTTACCTAAAAAAAATCAAATTTAAGAAAAAGCTAATAGACCAAAATTTAAAAACTTTTAAAAATACTAAATAATAAAAAATATTTAAAACAACTTTTTATAAAGATTAACTAAAAAGCACTTAATCAAAAATAAGAAAATTAACACAATAAGCACTAAAACACTTTAAGCTATAAAAATCAAACATTAAAAGATCAATAAGCATAAATTTGAAAACTTTTAAAATAAGAAATAAGCAAACTTTAAAAAGACTAAACTTTTTAAGAAAACTAAAAAGTAAATAAGCTAATTACAAAACAAGCCAATAAGATTGTCAAACTTATAGCTTATCTCATACAAAAACTTAGATAAAAGTAAAAAGGTGAACTTTTTAATCAAATAAGCAAAGAGATTAAGCAATATCTTGCTTAATCCGAAATTGAGATAAACCAAAAACAAGAAAAGTAGGATGAGAAAGATAAAGAAAAGCTTGATTAAAGGTAAATAAGGATTCAACAATAAAATTAACTTACTTGGAATTAAAAGGCTTGAAATTTAAGACATGAAATTAAAGAACAAGAAAGTAAATGACATGAAATTAAAGTTGTGCAAGTAAAAAAATGGTGGAAAGACTAATTGTCACATTAACTAACAACTTGAAATGAAATGAGATGGTGTCTATATATAAAGAGAAGGCAAGCATGTGTTGCTTCCTTCTTTCTTTCTTTCTTTCTTTCCGTCTTTTCGTCTTCTTAATTCTTTGACTTTTTCGACGTTGTCTCGGGATTAATTAAACTCGTCTTGAAAATTCTTCATTAATAAGACTTGAGTTCTTCGGCTTTATTAAACTTCCGTCTTTAGACTTGTTCTTCGATAAATCTTCAAAATAGGTCTTGGACTTCCGTTCTTTTTCCACTCTTGATCTCTTTACTTCGTCTTTTGTCTTTTTCTTTGATAAAAGCCCGTGAAAGCCCGTGTTTTCTTCCCTTTTCACATTTTGGTCCTAAATCACAACAAAAACACAAACCACGCATAATTCCGACATTTACAATATAAAATACACGTTTTGGCTTGGTTATTATTGTAATTAAGTGGTAAAAGGATGGGTGTTTTCACACCTATCAAATCCCCTACACTTGACCATTGCAATGCCCTCATGCAATGCATTAATTTCAAAGCACGGTTTACATTTTTCATCATAGATAACCCACCTTGGCCTTTATTAAATACTAAACACTAAGAAAACTTTAAAGAACAAAACAAGTAGAGAAATCGAAGACTTACATTGGGTTTTTTGGTTGTCATGAATGTTCATCATTCTCAAGTTTCACGTTCCCCATACCAAGCTTAAAAACGAGATCATTGTTATTATAAGTTAGCAAACTAACACGAATTCATGTGGGCCAATTATTTACTTAGACTCCCTTATTCCTAGATGTATCTCTTATATTTTATTGTTGTCTTGAATGATCACGAGGATGCATTGTTGACTTATTTCGATAGTTATTTAGGCTGAAAATAAAGTGGGACGACTTAATCAATAGTTAGCTAAAGGACAAAATCTTTTAAAACTGCTTCTCAGGACCTCATAAAGTTCATATCTTGGCATAACTCGCTTCACGATTTGAGACCTTTCTCGGACTGATATTTGGCAGCGACTTCATACTTCAAATCTTGAGAGACGTTCTTGAAATTATTGTCGTCTTTTCATAATAGGAATTTCTTCACTTGAAGTTTTGAGAGATTCTTCATCTTTGGACCACGACTTCTTCATTTTTCTCCAATCTTTATTTTGGACTTTGATATACAACGATCCGCCTCCTTTTAGGACTTGGATCCTTTTATCCTCATACCTTGCTAGGGTCTTTTAGGATAGATTTCTCCATGATCTTTAGGGGAGTATTTGCTTTTCGTCGTGTGTCTCGATCCTTCATATTGATTTTTGATAAATGATTCTTCACATCACTTTGGATATTTAGCAACAAAATGTAGCCCTCATGCCTTGTTAGGGCCTTTTCGGACTCGCCAATCTTCGCATCCCGCTTCAATAAGTTATGCCTTGGCTATGAACTCTAATTAATACCGAGAAACTTTTAAACGATCTTGGGCTAGAAGCTAAACTTTTCAAATCGTACAACCTTATTTATTGCAGATAAATTTATTAACAAGCGATGGGAGAATAAGCTCATAATTAACTCACATAAATTCACGAAAGAATACCAAACTTATAATTGACTCTATCATCTCTCGTCCTCCACAGTTTAAAATCTCAAGGAATGAGACTCGTGGATGCTTAGCCTATTAAATCAAAGTTTTGGGTTTTCGAGTCATCTATAGGATCTTGCAAATTCTTAGACTTTTTCAAGTTTAGAAATCGCATTTTAAAGTTCCCTTGATAAACAACTCTCTAGGATCAATTATAGGAACTTGCGAAAAGTTCTTGTTCTTAACCCGTGAGAGTTAAGACTTTCGCGTTTTAAAGTTCCCTATATAAAAGCCTAGCAAAACTTGACTTAAACACATTAAGGATGCTAGCTAGAGTAAACTTAGATAAGTAAACTCGGGTTGAGTCAAAATATTGACGACCTTTAAAAATTTAAAACCACTTTATTGAAAATTTATTCTAGCAAAGAAAGTAAATAACGATAACAAAGGAAAACTACAAGTCCAAAATAGATTAAAAATTTTGAAAAATGTCGAAAAATCAAGTTTTCCGGTTAAATGAGGACAAATACAAGGAAAAGCCCACTTAACTTCGATAGAAGTCCCCCCTACACTTGATATAAACATTGTCCTCAATGTTTAAGCATGTGGGAGTAAACTCCCCTACACTTAGGACATTGTGCACTTTGCTTAAATCTTGCTAAGAAAGAGACAACTAAAGATATTCCTATTTTAATATTGAGAAATATAAAATAGTGAATCGAAAAGAGTTTAGGATAGAACCGGGAAGACGGGAACACGGAATCACATGGTCGTCAAAAGTCATCAAGAATGGATCTTTGAAAGCTCGAATCCCTGCACATGATAAGAAAGAAGACAACGAACACATACAAGGGTCTCCCCCTACACTTATTATAAAAACAGATAAAGATAGATAGATAACCGGGTTGCCTCCCGAGAAGCGCTTGTTTTTGTTAACCGAGTCGTGAGCCTGACTCGTCCCCGAATTAAATGGTCCATGGGGAAGCCTCGAATGTAATACCGGGATCAAAGACCTTGCCCTCGTTCTCGGAGGACATCCATGAAGGGGAGGCCGGAGGATAAGTAGTGAATGGTAGGAAAGTCTGCTCAATATAAGAAAAGTAAGTGAAGTCCAGATTGACGGGAGGTGGGGTGGGTAAATGAATCACATTGTCATCCTCCAAAGACAATGGATGTTGACCAATTGGCAAAGCCGTAAAGTTATCAATCATAGAATGGTCCATGTCACCTCCCGGGTCAAAGCATTCATCCTCATGAACGTGAATCTCTTCGATTGCTTCATAGATAGGGACTGTAGAAACTCGTTTTAGAAGATCACGATCAAGTACGAAACCATCATTCATTTGTGGGGATTGTTGATAAGTTAAATCCTCACGAATGTGGTAAACGTAATTCTCATTAGAGGAGTGTTGATTAGGTAACTCCTCGAGAGCCGTGTTATAGGCGGCCCTTCAATCAAAGACATGACTAGTTCATTCATAGGTAATTGGATGTTTGGGCATGTGAGTTGGTTCGTCATTATTATGAAAAATAAGACGTTCCAACTCATCAAGTTCGGCCTCGATATTGGAAAAATCGTCCTCACTCGTAGGTGGAAGTGGAGGTAAAAGAGCTAGCTCTCGGTCGATAATTTCCTCAATCTCGGGCTCGAAGACGAAATCATCATACTCACCACAAGTTGAACTCTTGTTGGGAGAATCAATTAGCGCTTGTGGATTTGTGAGTATGTGATCATTGACTAGCGAAGCAAACTCGTTCGTAAGCTCCGCAAAAGTCGGTACATCACACAAATTTTCAGGAACACCCGCGGGCCCACTTGGGATGACGACAAGTTCCTCGACACTGGACTTTAGGAATTTGTCCGATTCTGTTGCCGAAATAATGTCAAGATGCTCATCCTCCATTATGAGAGAGCCAACGGGCTTCTCGGGTGTGATAGCAATAGACAAAGGAGGAATGGGAGAAGTCTTACGTTGCTTAGAAATTCCTCCTCGTCAAAAATAACCTCAATATCGTCATCGCTCTCCTCATTACCTAAAGGGCCAATAATAAGCTCAGGGATATGAGTACTCGTCTGCTCTCGCTGCTTTAAAAATGACTCCATACAAGTTTGCAGCGTATGTAAAATCTCTTTCGTTTGTTCTTGAACAACTATAGCAAGATCGTCAATTGGTTCTTGGTAACTCATCCCGTGACGAGGCTGATGATCAATTGGGTATTGCAGGGGTTGGTCAAAACTGGAAGGGGTATAATTATAGTAATTTTGATTCCCCGTTGGACAGTGAAAACTTTCGTGAGGACCCCCACACTTATAGCACCACGAGGATGGAGAAAAATCCGGTGCATTTTGAGGATAAGGATCGTCATAGACGGGAGAGGGTGAGAAAGTATTGTAAGAGGAGAAGTACGAATTTGTTGAATTGCAAAATGGACAAAATTCAAATTGTGTATCGGCGATATCAGAGCCACACCGCTCACAGGTACACCATTGACATGTTTGATAACCATGCCATGGTCTCCCACACCGTACGCAAGACGAATCGATGAAGAATTATAAATAAGAGGGGTAGAGAAAAGAATTAAACACAATAGACGATAAAGAGGAATATTTTTGGTTGCAAAACTTTGAAAAAGAAATGCTTTTTATGATTTTTCAAATGTTTTTGGATTTTTGAAAATTTTTGACACGAAAAATAACGTTCACGAGTGAACGGATCCTAAAATCCAACGCGTCGCTCACAAAAAAACCGTTAATCTTCACGAAAAGAGCCGGCAGCGGCGCCATTTGAAATTTGAGATTTTGCTAGTTGAAAGGTTCGTTTTCTCGGTGTCTTAACGAATTGATTTCCGGTTCAAAGTGCGACTCAATTGTTCTTGGTGGAAAATAAAATGGTTTGGTTATCTATTCTACTTAAAAGGTAAATGCACAAAATAATAACAATAAACTAAAAGCGATTAATTAATAAAAACAAAACAATATAAATAATAAAACGCAAATTTATAACGAAACAATTAATAAAAATAAAACTAAACGAAGAAATTAACTATCGACTCGAAAATAAAGTTTACTAAATGAAAAAGGAGAGAATAAAACTAAAATGGTACTTTAAAGCTAAACGAGGCAAAACCTAAAGCGGGTACTAAATAAAAGATAAAACTTAAACTTTACGAAAAAGTATTAATACTAAAAATCGACGAAAAATTCTACTAAAAATACGTAACTTTGAAAAATAAAATCGGAACAACTTTCAGATAAAACTAAACAATTACGGAACAATACTATTAAATAAACAAGCTAGCAGGCTAGCTGCTGGAAGCTAGCAAGCTAACTGCTTAATTTGGCGGCAAAAAGGGTTAAGCTAGCAGACATGTAGGTCATTTCCATCGTACTTTTCCATCCCACTTCCATCGCACTATTGTTAAGCTAGCAGGCTAGCTGGTCACTTTCATCGTACCATGCATCATATTCATGCATCGTACTCATGCATCGTAGCCAAGGATCGTAGCCACGTATCGCACCCACGGATCGCACCCAGGGATCGCACCCACGATCGCAACAAGTGATCGTGGTGAGGATTATGGAGTGTGATCGTGGTGACGATCGTACTAAGGATCACAGTAATGGATCGCAAGTAGAAACCCTCGGGGTTTATGCGATCACACTTACTGGATCGTACTGGTAAAACCCTTAAGCATTTCGATGGCATACAATAAGCAAATAAGTAAATACCAAATACGCACTTACCTAAAAACATCAAATTTAAGAAAAAGCTAATAGACCAAAATTTAAAAACTTTTAAAAATACTAAATAATAAAAAATATTTAAAACAACTTTTTATAAAGATTAACTAAACAGCACTTAATCAAAAATAAGAAAATTAACACAATAAGCACTAAAACACTTTAAGCTATAAAAATCAAACATTAAAAGATCAATAAGCATAAATTTGAAAACTTTTAAAATAAGAAATAAGCAAACTTTAAAAAGACTAAACTTTTTAAGAAAACTAAAAAGTAAATAAGCTAAGTACAAAACAAGCCAATAAGATTGTCAAACTTATAGCTTATCTCATACAAAAACTTAGATAAAAGTAAAAAGGTGAACTTTCTAATCAAATAAGCAAAGAGATTAAGCAATATCTTGCTTAATCCGAAATTGAGATAAACCAAAAACAAGAAAAGTAGGATGAGAAAGATAAAGAAAAGCTTGATTAAAGGTAAATAAGGATTCAACAATAAAATTAACTTACTTGGAATTAAAAGGCTTGAAATTTAAGACATGAAATTAAAGAACAAGAAAGTAAATGACATGAAATTAAAGTTGTGCAAGTAAAAAAATGGTGGAAAGACTAATTGTCACATTAGCTAACAACTTGAAATGAAATGAGATGGTGTCTATATATAGGGAGAAGGGAAGCATGTGTTGCTTCCTTCTTTTTTCTTTCTTTCTTTCCGTCTTTTCGTCTTCTTAATTCTTCGACTTTTTCGACGTTATCTCGGGATTAATTAAACTCGTCTTGAAAATTCTTCATTAATAAGACTTGAGTTCTTCGGCTTTATTAAACTTCCGTCTTTAGACTTGTTCTTCGATAAATCTTCAAAATAGGTCTTGGACTTCCGTTCTTTTTCCACTCTTGATCTCTTGACTTCGTCTTTTGTCTTTTTCTTCATAAAAGCACGTGAAAGCCCGTGTTTTCTTCCCTTTTCACATTTTGGTCCTAAATCACAACAAAAACACAAACCACGCATAATTCCGACATTTACAACATAAAATACACGTTTTGGCTTGGTTATTATTGTAATTAAGTGGTAAAAGGATGGGTGTTTTCACACCTATCAAATCCCCTACACTTGACCATTGCAATGCCCTCATGCAATGTGATACTTGCATTTTTGTATGGGTTAAATATTAATCTCTCGGTATCTCCTCGAATTGATCACGGCTCTAAGTGGAATGATTTGTTCTTGGTTAATAAAAAGGTGTTGGTTTGTTTATCTATTTTAAACTAATGAAAAATAAGTAAGTGTCTAAGAGTAAAATTAAAGGTTTAAAAGATTAAACTAAATCGAGTTAAAAATAAATGCTAGAAAATTTAAACACTAAATTAAAAGAAATACTCGAAAACTTAATGAAACTAACACTTCGAAACTTGTAAAAACTAGAAATTAAACAATTGGAAAATAGCCAAATCGGAATATCTAAAATGCATTGATCGGAATGTAGCAAAGGAATTCAAATCGGAATAATCTAAAAACAAGTGTAATCGGAATATCATAAAACACCTAGATCGGAATAACCATCAAGGCTACCGTCGGAATAATAAACCCTATTCCGATCAACAGTGATTAGAATATTGATGCTTGCCGTCGGAATGTTACACAACACTCTAATCGGAATACTGGAAATGAAGCTGATCGGAATATTGGGAGAAAGGTTCTAATCGGAATACACTAAAAATACCCAATCGGAATAACTAGAAAACTGCACTAATCGGAATCTCAGCAAACAAGTCAAAATCGGAATAAACATAAACCCTTTTCCGATCACACGATCGGAATAAGGGGTGTGGTGCTCTGGTCGGAATGACCCAATCGGAAAAGGGTTTTACCCTTTCTGATTACAATGTGATCCGAAAAATAAGCAATGGAGATAAGCTATTTCAATAAGCTAATCCCCAAACTAGCTCGAATCTAATATTAAACGGATCAAATAAGCACAAATAACAACTTATCTAAACTTATATTAAGCAATCTTTTAAATCAAACAATAAAAAGATGAACTTTATATGAAAACTTTAAAAAGTAAATAAGCTAAACTTACAAATAAGCCAATAAGCACAAAGATCTTAAAGCTTATCCGTATAGAAACTTAAGGAAACATAAAAAGATTAACTTTTTAAGCACGAAAACATAGATGAACAACACGGATCATAAGTAATTCGTACCAAAAGTGAATCAAAATCAAAGAAAAGTAGAATGATATTAAAGATTAAAAGCTTGAATTAAACTTGATTAATTAAAAGCAATACAAAGGTTTAATCTTGAAAGAAAGAAAGATGAAAATTAGTGAGAGAAAGTTTAGAACTTTCTCTCTCTAAAAACTAGAGAGAATGAAAAACTAAAACTAAAAACAAAGACTAACCACCCTCCTAATGTGTATTAGGAGGGTATTTATAGGAAAAGTGGAAGGAGTGCATGTGTTGCATCTTCTTTCTTTCTTCACGTCTTCTCGACTCGACTTTAATCTTTGTCTCTTCTCGATGTCGTCTCGGGATTTGAACTTGTCTTTTAATTTTCTTCTTCTATTAGACTTAAGTTCTTCGACTTCGTTAAACTTCCGCCTTTAGACTTTTTCTTCGATAAATCTTCAGAATAGGTCTTGGACTTCCGTTCTTTTTGCACTCTTGATCTTTTGACTTCGTCTTTTCCCGTTTTCTTCGATAAAAGCCCGTGAAATCCCGTGTTTTCTTCCTTTTTCATATTTTGGTCCTAAAACACAATAAAAACACAAACCACGCATAATTTCGACTTTTACGACATAAAATACACGTTTTGGTCTTGTTATTATTGGAAATAAGTGGTAAAAGGATAAGTGTTTTCACACTTATTAAATCCCCTACACTTGACCATTGCAATGCCCTCATGCAATGTATTAAATTTAAAGCACGGTTTACATTTTCCATCATAAATAACCCACCTTGGCCTTTATTAAATACTAAACATAGAAAGATAAAAACAAGTAAAGAAATTAAACACTTACATTGGGTTTTGGCAGCCATGAACGTTTATCATCCTCAAGTTTCACGTTCCCCATACCAAGCTTAAAAACGAGATCATTGTTATTATAAGTTAGCAAACTAACACGAACTCATGTGGGCCAATTATTCACTTAGACTCCCTTATTCCTAGGTGTATCTCTTATATTTTATTTTTGTCTTGAATGATCACAAGGATGCATTGTTTGACTTATTTCGATAGTTATTTAGGCCGAAAATAAAGTGAACGATTTAATCAATAGTTAGCTAAAGGACAAAATCTTTTAAAACTGCTTCTCGGGACCTCATAAAGTTCATATCTTGGCATAACTCGCTTCGCGATTTGAGACCTTTCTCGGACCGATATTTGGCAGCGACTTCATACATCGAATCTCTTTGAGAGACGTTCATGAAATAATGGCCTTCTCTTCTTCACTTTGAAGTTTTGAGAGATTCTTCATCTTTGGACCATGACTTCTTCATTTTTCTCCAATCTTTATTTTGGACTTTGATATACAACGATCCGCCTCCTTTCAGGACTTGGCTTCATTTATCCTCATACCTTGTTAGGGTCTTTTCGGATAGACTTCTCCATCATCTTTAGGGGAGTATTTGATTTTCGTCATGTGTCTCGATCCTTAATATTGATTTTCGATAAATGATTCTTCACATCACTTTTGGATCTTTAGCAACAAAATGTAGCCCTCATGCCTTGTTAGGGCCTTTTCGGACTCGCCAATCTTCGCATCCCGCTTCAATAAGTTATGCCTTGGCTATGAACTCTAATCCGTACCGAGCAACTTTTAAACGATCTTGGGCTAGAAGCTAAGTAACCTTTTAAATCGTACAACCTTATTTATTGCAGATAATTTTATTAACAAGCGAAGGGAGATTAGGCTTATAATTAACTCACATAAATCCATGAAAGAATACCAAACTTATAATTGACTCTATCATCTCTCGTTCTCCACAGTTTAAAATCTCAAGGAATGAGACTCGTGGATGCTTAGCCTATTAAATCAAAGTTTTGGGTTTTCGAGTCGCCTATAGGATCTTGCAAATTCTTAGACTTTTTCAAGCTTAGAAATCTCATTTTAAAGTTCCCTTGATAAACGACTCTCTAGGATCAATTATAGGAACTTGAGAAAAGTTCTTGTTCTTAACCCGTGAGAGTTAAGACTTTCGCGTTTTATAGCTCCCTGGATAAAAGCCTAGCAAAACTTGACTTAAACATGTTAAGGATACTAGCTAGAGTAAACTTAGATAAGTAAACTCGGGTTGAGTCAAAATATTTATGACTAAGAAAAATTTAAAAACCACTTTATTGAGAATTTATTCTAATAAAGAAAATAAACCATAAGAAAGGAAAATACAACTATACAACTAGGCCACAATATATTAAAAATTTTGAAAAATGTCGAAAAATCAAATTTTCCGGTTAAAATGAGGGCAATTGCAAGGAAAAAGACCACTTACTTCGATAGAAGTCCCCCCCTACACTTGAGATAAACATTGTCCTCAATGTTTAAGCATGTGGGAGTGAACTCCCCTACACTTATGACATTGTGCACTTTGTTTAAATCTTGCTAAGGAAAGGACAACTAAAGTGAATTCAATGTGAACATATAAAATATGAAATATTGAATCACAAGAGTTTAGGATAGAACCGGGAAGATGGGAACATGGTATCATGGTTCGTCAAAAGTCATCAAGGTGGATCTTTGAAGCTTTAATCCCTGCACAGCACAAGAAACAAGAGAACAAATACATACGGGGCTCCCCCTACACTTATTATGAAAGCAGTAAAGGATAGATCACGGGTTGCCTCCCGAGAAGCGCTTGTTTTTGTTCACCGAGTCACGAGCCTGACTCGACCCAAATTTAGTTCATGGGAAACGTGGTGAGGGATGGAATCATCTCATGAGAGATGTCCTCACCAAAGTATAGCTTCAAACGCTGGCCATTCACCTTGAAATTGGGCCCATTTGGCTGAGAAAGCTCAATGGTCCCATATGGAAAGACTTTGGCGACGGTGAATGGACCAGACCAGCGGCTCTTCAACTTGCCAGAGAAGATCTTCAACCGAGAGTTAAAAAGTAAGAATTGATCACCAACGTGGAACTCTCGGTTCTTAATCCTTGCGTCATGAATGATTTTGGTCTTCTCCTTATAGATCAGCGAGTTCTCATAAGCGTCATTCCTCAGTTCGTGGAGCTCGTTGAGTTGATTCTTAAGATGATCACCAGCTTTGTTGATGTCGAAGTTAGCCCACTTCAAGGCCCAGTGCGCCTTATGTTCCAGCTCGATGGGGAGGTGGCATGCTTTCCCGTACACAAGGTGATAAGGTGTACAACCGATCGGGGTCTTATAAGCAGTACGGAAAGCCCACAGAGCATCATCTAACTTATCGGCCCACGCGGCACGATGCTCTCCCACAGTACGCTCCAAATATCGCTTCAATCCACGGTTGGAAATCTCGGCTTGACCATTGGTTTGGGGATGATAGGCGGTGGAAAGACGGTGATTGACACCATACTTAGCCATGACTCTTGCAAATTGATCATTGCAAAAATGAGTCCCGCGGTCACTGATGATAGCATGAGGAACGCCGAATCGAGCAAACAGCTGCTTTAAAAAGTTCACAACCACCCTCGCATCGTTCGTTGGGAGAGCCTTAGCTTCAACCCATTTAGATACGTAGTTAACGGCTACGAGGATGTTCTTGTTCCCTTTGGATGATGGAAATGGCCCCATAAAGTCGATGCCCCATACGTCAAAGATTTCACATTCTTGTATGAAATTTTGAGGCATCTCATCTTTATGTGTGATCTTGCCTTGTCTTTGGCAAGCATCACAATGCTTAACCATTTCGTGAGCGTCACGATAAATGGTGGGCCAATAGAATCCAGAATCAAACACTTTCTTAGCGGTGTAGTTGGGACCAAAGTGACCACCGGTGGGTCCTTTATGGCAAGCAGTAAGGATTTGCAAAGCTGCCGGTCCATCAACACAACGACGAATGATCAGATCAGCACATTGTTTGAATAGATAAGGGTCATCCCAAAAGTAAGTCTTAACATCATTCAAGAAATTCTTCTTTTGTTGGGATGTTAACCCTTTGATGAGAATACCACCCGCTAAGTAGTTTGCAATGTCGGCAAACCACGGGGTGTCATCAAGATTGAGATTTATAGACATTAAGGTCTCAAGGGGGAAAGAGTCATTGATCTCTTTGTTCGGATGATCCCCTTGATATGGATCCTCACGTCTGCTCAGATGATCCGCGGCTAGGTTTTCGGCACCCTTCTTGTCACGAATTTAAATGTTGAATTCTTGAAGGAGTAAAACCCAGCGGAGAAGTCTTGGCTTAGAGTCGTGCTTAGTCATCAAGTACTTCAACGCGGAATGGTCCGTGTATACGATGGTGGTGGATAAAACAAGATAGGGGCGAAATTTTTCAAAAGCATAGACAACAGCTAAAAGCTCTTTTTCGGTTGTCGTATAATGTAATTGAGCCCCCGTCATTGTTTTGCTAGCATAGTGGATTGGTTGGAAGTGTCTATTCACTCTTTGGCCCAAAACCGCACCAATAGCAAAGTCGCTAGCATCGCACATCAATTCAAAGGGTAGCTCCCAATTAGGGGTAACCAAGACCGGTGCCTTAGTTAGCTTATCCTTAAGAAGATTGAAGGCTTCGATACACTCTTTAGAAAAGATAAAAGGAGTATCTTTTTCCAAGTGGTGGGTCATCGGGCGAGCGATTTTAGAGAAATCTTGAATGAATCGACGATAGAAGCCCGCATGACCAAGAAAACTTCTCACACCCTTCACGGTTGAAGGTGGAGGTAATTTGGCTATGACATCTACTTTAGCACGGTCGACTTCAAGACCGGCTTTAGAGATTTTGTGTCCTAGCACAATGCCTTCTTTTACCATAAAATGGCATTTTTTCCAATTTAGAACAAGGCGAGTGTCTTCGCACCGCGTAAGCATACGTTCCAAATTGGCAAGGCAAGAAGAGAAGGAATCCCCAAAGACCGAGAAATCATCCATGAAGACTTCCATGGTGTGCTCAACCATGTCATGGAAGATAGCCAACATGCACCTTTGGAAAGTCCCGGGGGCATTGCATAAGCCAAAAGGCATTCTTTTGTAAGCAAATGTGCCATAGGGACAAGTAAATGTTGTCTTCTCTTGATCTTGGGGATCGATGGGTATTCGGAAATAACCCGAGAAACCATCAAGAAAGCAGTAATATTCATTACCCGCTAAACGTTCAAGCATTTGGTCCATAAAAGGTAGAGGGAAATGATCCTTTCTAGTGGCATCATTGAGTTTGCGGTAGTCTATACAAACTCTACACCCAGTAACGAGATGGGTAGGAATCAACTTGTTGTTTTGATTGGGCACAACGGTGATTCCGCCTTTCTTAGGCACACAATGGACTGGACTAACCCATGGTGAATCTGAAATAGGGTAAATCATACCCGCATCAAGAAGTTTGATGACCTCTTTTTTGATGACTTCATGGATTTTAGGATTCACCCTTCGTTGGCTTTGAATTGTGGGCTTAAAGTCGTCCTCCATGAGAATTTTATGTGTGTAAAAGTGAGGATCAATTCCGCGAATATCGGAGATTTTCCAAGCGATAGCGCTTTTATGCTTCTTCAACACGGCGATAAGTCGGGATTTTTCTTCTTCTTTCAGATCCTTAGCGATGATGACCAGTAACTTCTCGTTGTCTTCAAGGAAAACGTACTCTAGATGAGGAGGTAGGTCCTTAAGCTCAAGAGTAGGAGGATCCTCAATAGATGGTGAAACCAACGATGGATCATCATTAGTCACCTCTTTAGGAGAAGGAGGAGAAAACGGGTCTTCATTGAGAAGTCTCTCAATAGTACGAATGTCTTCATCCCAATCAGTGGACGAATTATCATACTTAATATCGAGAGGACCCAAGCTAGCTTCGAAATCGTCCAAGTCACTTTCTCCAAAAGGAGTCAATGCCGGAGCAATTGAGGCAACGGTCTCAACATTGGGTAGAGAAAAGAGAGTACTTTTGCAAGCATCATGAAAATGTTCTTCACAAGCCTCATCGAGAACATCAATAGCATTAACACTCTCATATGAATAAGGATGCTTAGAAATCTTACCCATGTTGAAGACAATTTTATCGTCACCAACTCTCATGATTATTTCGCCCGCGGCTACATCAATGAGAGTGCGACCGGTCCTCAGGAATGGACGTCCAACGATTAATGGAACACGGGGATCCATCTCCTAGTCAACGATGACAAAATCCGCCGGGAAGGTGAATTTATCAACGCCAACAAAGACATCTTCGGCTATCCCCACTGGATAAGCAACCGTACGGTTGGCTAATTCCAAAGTCATTTTGGTGGGGACTAGCTCTGGGAGAGATAATTGCTTCCAAACACTTAAAGGCATTAAGTTTATACTGGCACCTAGATCGGCTAGGGCCATGCAATTCTCTACTCCCGGGAAGTTGCAAGGAATTAAGAAGCGACCCGGATCACCAAGTTTGGTGGGCAATTTCCTTAAGAGAACGGCGGAGCAATTCTCATTAAGTTGGGTCTGAGCAATGTCAAGAAGCTTCTCCTTGTCACTTAGAAGATCTTTAAACATTTTCGCGTATTTGGGCATGTGAGCGAGAGCCTCGGCAAAGGAGATGTTAAAATTCAATTGTTTAAACATTTTGAGAAAGTTTGAAACTTGAATATCATCCTTGCTCTTTTGCTTCTCTTTCCTCAACCTTGAAGGATAAGGTGTATTGGATGAAGAAGAAGGCTTTAGGGGAATAGGATCACTCACAACTACGGGTGGTGGGGAAATGGGGGTAGAAGGTGAAGGAGGTGGAGAAATTGGGGAAATAGAAGGATGAGGAATAGGAGCAGGTGACTCGTTTTCCTTAGTCACAATCACCGGTGGAGGTATAGGAAGCTCGGGTTCCTTGGTACCTTTGCCACTGCGAGTGGTGATTGCTTTCATCTCCCCTCTTGGATTCGCAACTGTGTTACTCGGAAGAGTACCCGAAGAAGAGGGTTGATTACCTTGGAAGAAACTAGCCATCATGTTCCTTAAGTCATTCGTTTGACTATCCAAAGTGTTTCTCATATCAGCTCTCAGATCGTTCCCTTGTTTCACCAGGTCTGCTTTCAAGTTGAGCACTTCCCATTGGAGATTGTCCATGATAACATCATTAGTCCTCATGTAGGTTCCAATGTCTTGGTGTAATGCGGTGGGTTGGTTGGGAGGAGCATTGTATGCGGGTGGTTGATAAGCAGGTTGCTGGTAAACTTGGTTGTTTCTTTGAGGTGGATATGGTTGTTTGTGAGGTGGTATGTATGGTGTACGAGTTTGTTTTTGTTGAGGAGGGCGATTAAGGTTGTGTTGTTGGTTTGGGTTGTTAGGAGGAAAACCGGGTGGTGAGAGATAGTTGTTCGAACGGTAGCTAAGCAAGTTGCGGTCACCTTGAGGACGAGCTTGATAAGCGGCTGGAGGATAGGTACCGTATGCTGCATTCACATTCTCAGAAGGATAGTCTTGGGTGGCGGTACAAGTGTTGTAAGAGTGAGGACCCCCGCATATTTCACATGGTTGGCTAACAGCATTGACTTGAGCGTCGTGAGCGTTTTTAGCGTTGATGCTGTTGGTGTTGCTAGCGGTTTGGGCGGCAAGCGATTCAAGAAGCGTAATAATTTTGTCCAGTCGCTTGTCGCTGTCACTAGTACTAGCACTGGCGACATTGGTCCGAACACTCTTGGTTTGCACACGAGACTTATTTTCAATAATATCCCAAGCGGCATTAGAAGTCTTAACCAAAATATTACCCCCCCAGGGCACTGTTTAGTGAATCTTGGTCATTCATGCTTAAACCGTTATAAAAAGTATTAATTTGGTGCACTTTGGTAAAACCATGTTGTGGGCACTTTCTTAAAAGATCTTTGAAACGGTCCCAAGATTCACTAAACGACTCATCGTACTTTTGTTCAAAATTGATAATTTCATTCCGCAAAGCGGTAGTACGAGAGGGTGGGAAAAAGTAGTTGATAAACTTGGTCTCCAAATCCGTCCACGTAAGAATACTTTGTGGCGGTTCCTTAGCAAGCCAATGCCGGGCTTGTCCCTCTAGGGAGAAAGGAAAAAGTTGCAAACGGATTACCTCTTGTGGAACACCATTGAATTTGACCTTATTCGTGAGTTGCAGGAATCTCTTGATGTGGTCATGAGGATCATCAATGGTACGCCCCAAGAATGGTTGAGCAGAGACCATCTGGATAAAGCCGGATTTGAGTTCAAAATTGTTGGCTGCAATCGCGGGTATGACAATGGGATCATTGTTGCCGTCTACATGTGCTTGCAGAAGTTCAATCATCGGGCGATTGTCCGGTAGAGGCTCATTGTTGTTGTTATTATTGTTGTTGATAGGTGGATTGTTATTGTTTTGAGGTGGGTTATTATTGTTGTTTTGTACACCGGCCATGTCTAAGTCTTCGAGAGGCTCGGGCTCTTGATAAGACGTTGATCGTGTACGCATGCACCTGCAAAAGAACTAACAAGGCAAAAACAAAGCAAAAATATTTTTGGTTTTTATGTTTTTTAATTTTTAGGATTTTTGAAATTTTATATTTTTTAGGGTTTTTGAAATTTTTTATGAAAAAGTAACGTTCACGGTGAACGGATCCCAAAATCCAAGTTCTCACAAAAAAACGGTTAATCGTAACGAGAAGAGCCGGCAGCGGCGCCATTTGATACTTGCATTTTGTATGGGTTCAATATTAATCTCTCGGTATCTCCTAGAATTGATCACGACTCTAAGTGGAATGATCTGTTCTTGGTTAATAAAAAGGTGTTGGTTTGTTTATCTATTTTAAACTAATGACAAATAAGTAAGTGTCTAAGAGTAAAATTAAAGGTTTAAAAGATTAAACTAAATTGATGAGTTAAAAATAAATGCTAGAAAATTTAAACACTAAATTAAAAGAAATACTCGAAAACTTAATGAAACTAACACTTCAAAACTTGTAAAAACTAGAAATTAAACAATTGGAAAATAGCCAAATCGGAATATCTAAAATGCATTGATCGGAATGTAGCAAAGGAATTCAAATCGGAATAATCTAAAAACAAGTATAATCGGAATATCATAAAACACCTAGATCGGAATAACCATCAAGGCTACCGTCGGAATAATAAACCCTATTCCGATCAACAGTGATCGGAATGTTGATGCTTTCCGTCGTAATGTTACACAACACTCTAATCGGAATACTGGAAATGAAGCTGATCGGAATATTGGGAGAAAGGTTCTAATCGGAATACACTAAAAATACCCAATCGGAATAACTAGAAAAATGCACTAATCGGAATCTCAGCAAACAAGTCAAAATCGGAATAAACATAAACCCTTTTCCGATCACACGATCGGAATAAGGGGTGTGGTGCTCTGGTCGGAATGACCCAATCGGAAAAGGGTTTTACCCTTTCCGATTACAATGTGATCCGAAAAATAAGCAAGGGAGATAAGCTATTTCAATAAGCTAATCCCCAAACTAGCTCGAATCTAATATTAAACGGATAAAATAAGCACAAATAACAACTTATCTAAACTTATATTAAGCAAACTTTTAAATCAAACAATAAAAAGATGAACTTTATATGAAAACTTTAAAAAGTAAATAAGCTAAACTTACAAATAAGCCAATAAGCACAAAGATCTTAAAGCTTATCCGTATAGAAACTTAAGGAAACATAAAAAGATTAACTTTTTAAGCACGAAAACATAGATGAACAACACGGATCATAAGTAATTTGTACCAAAAGTGAATCAAAATCAAAGAAAAGTAGAATGAGATTAAAGATTAAAAGCTTGAATTTAAACTTGATTAATTAAAAGCAATACAAAGGTTTAATCTTGAAAGAAAGAAAGATGAAAATTAGTGAGAGAAAGTTTAGAACTTTCTCTCTCTAAAAACTAGAGAGAATGAAAAACTAAAACTAAAAACAAAGACTAACCACCCTCCTAATGTGTATTAGGAGGGTATTTATAGGAAAAGTGGAAGGAGTGCATGTGTTGCATCTTCTTTCTTTCTTCACGTCTTCTCGACTCGACTTTAATCTTTGTCTCTTCTCGATGTCGTCTCGGGATTTGAACTTGTCTTTTAATTTTCTTCTTCTATTAGACTTAAGTTCTTCGACTTCGTTAAACTTCCGCCTTTAGACTTTTTCTTTGATAAATCTTCAGAATAGGACTTGGACTTCCGTTCTTTTTGCACTCTTGATCTTTTGACTTCGTCTTTTCCCGTTTTCTTCGATAAAAGCCCGTGAAATCCCGTGTTTTCTTCCCTTTTCATATTTTGGTCCTAAAACACAATAAAAACACAAACCACGCATAATTCCGACTTTTACGACATAAAATACACGTTTTGGTCTTGTTATTATTGGAAATAAGTGGTAAAAGGATAAGTGTTTTCACACTTATTACAATGCATTAATTTCAAAGCATGGTTTACATTTTTCATCATAGATAACCCACCTTGGCCTTTATTAAATACTAAACACTAAGAAAACTTTAAAGAACAAAACAAGTAGAGAAATCGAAGACTTACATTGGGTTTTTTGGTTGTCATGAATGTTCATCATTCTCAAGTTTCACGTTCCCCATACCAAGCTTAAAAACGAGATCATTGTTATTATAAGTTAGCAAACTAACACGAATTCATATGGGCCAATTATTTACTTAGACTCCCTTATTCCTAGATGTATCTCTTATATTTTATTGTTGTCTTGAATGATCACGAGGATGCATTGTTGACTTATTTCGATAGTTATTTAGGCTGAAAATAAAGTGGGACGATTTAATCATTAGTTAGCTAAAGGACAAAATCTTTTAAAACTGCTTCTCGGGACCTCATAAAGTTCATATCTTGGCATAACTCGCTTCACGATTTGAGACCTTTCTCGGACCGATATTTGGCAGCGACTTCATACTTCAAATCTTGAGAGACGTTCTTGAAATAATGGTCTTCTCTTCATAATAGGAATTTCTTCACTTGAAGTTTTGAGAGATTCTTCATATTTGGACCACGACTTCTTCATTTTTCTCCAATCTTTATTTTGGACTTTGATATACAACGATCCGCCTCCTTTTAGGACTTGGATCCATTTATCCTCATACATTGCTAGGGTCTTTTCGGATAGATTTCTCCATGATCTTTAGGGGAGTATTTGCTTTTCGTCGTGTGTCTCGATCCTTCATATTGATTTTTGATAAATGATTCTTCACATCACTTTGGATCTTTAGCAACAAAATGTAGCCCTCATGCCTTGTTAGGGCCTTTTCGGACTCGCCAATCTTCGCATCCCGCTTCAATAAGTTATGCCTTGGCTATGAACTCTAATTAATACCGAGCAACTTTTAAACGATCTTGGGCTAGAAGCTAAGTAACTTTTCAAATCGTACAACCTTATTTATTGCAGAAAAATTTATTAACAAGCGATGGGAGAATAGGCTCATAATTAACTCACATAAATTCACGAAAAAATACCAAACTTATAATTGACTCTATCATCTCTCGTCCTCCACAATTTAAAATCTCAAGGAATGAGACTCGTGGATGCTTAGCGTATTAAATCAAAGTTTTGGGTTTTCGAGTCATCTATAGGATCTTGCAAATTCTTAGACTTTTTCAAGTTTAGAAATCACATTTTAAAGTTCCCTTTATAAACAACTCTCTAGGATCAATTATAGGAACTTGCGAAAAGTTCTTGTTCTTAACCCGTGAGAGTTAAGACTTTCGCGTTTTAAAGCTCCCTATATAAAAGCCTAGCAAAACTTGACTTAAACACGTTAAGGATACTAGCTAGAGTAAACTTAGATAAGTAAACTCGGGTTGAGTCAAAATATTCACGACCTTGAAAAATTTAAAACCACTTTATTGAAAATTTGTTCTAGCAAAGAAAGTAAATAAGGATAACAAAGGAAAACTACAAGGCCAAAATAGATTAAAAATTTTAAAAATGTCGAAAAATCAAGTTTTTCGATTAAAATGAGGACAAATACAAGGAAAAGCCCACTTAACTTCGATAGAAGTCCCCCATACACTTCATATAAACATTGTCCTCAATGTTTAAGCATGTGGGAGTAAACTCCCCTACACTTAGGACATTGTGCACTTTGCTTAAATCTTGCTAAGAAAGAGACAACTAAAGAGATTCCTATTTTAATATTGAGAAATATAAAATAGTGAATCGAAAAGAGTTTAGGATAGAACCGGGAAGACGGGAACACGGAATCACATGGTCGTCAATAGTCATCAAGAATGGATCTTTGATAGCTCGAATCCCTGCACATGATAAGAAAGAAGACAACAAACACATACAAGGGTCTCCCCCTACACTTATTATAAAAACAGATAAAGATAGATAGATAATCGGGTTGCCTCCCGAGAAGCGCTTGTTTTTGTTAACCGAGTCGCGAGCTTGACTCGTCCCCGAATTAAATGGTCCATGGGGAAGCCTCGAATGTAATACCGGGATCAAAGACCTTGCCCTCGTTCTCGGAGGACATCCATGAAGGGGAGGCCGGAGGATAAGTAGTGAATGGTAGGAAAGTCCGCTCAATATAAGAAAAGTAAGTGAATTCCAGATTGACGGGAGGTGAGGTGGGTAAAGGAATCACATTGTCATCCTCCAAAGACAATGGATGTTGACCAATTGGCAAAGCCGTAAAGTTATCAATCATAGAATGGTCCATGTCACCTCCCGGGTCAAAGCATTCATCCTCATGAACGTGGATCTCTTCGATTTCTTCATAGATAGGGACTGTAGAAACTCGTTTTAGAAGATCACGATCAAGTACGAAACCATCATTCATTTGTGGGGATTGTTGATAAGTTAAATCCTCACGAATGTGGTAAACGTAATTCTCATTAGAGGAGTGTTGATTAGGTAACTCCTCGAGAATTGGATGTTTGGGCATGTGAGTTGGTTCGTCATTATTATGAAAAATAAGACGTTCCAACTCATCAAGTTCGGCCTCGATATTGGAAAAATCGTCCTCACTCGTAGGTGGAAGTGGAGGTAAAAGAGCTAGCTCTCGGTCGATAATTTCCTCAATCTCGGGCTCGAAGACGAAATCATCATACTCACCACAAGTTGAACTCTTGTTGGGAGAATCAATTAGCGCTTGTGGATTTGTGAGTATGTGATCATTGACTAGCGAAGCAAACTCGTCCGTAAGCTCCGCAAAAGTCGGCACATCACACAAATTTTTAGGAAAACCCGCGGGCCCACTTGGGATGACGACAAGTTCCTTGACACTGGACTTTAGGAATTTGTCCGATTCTGTTGCTGAAATAATGTCAAGATGCTCATCCTCCATTATGAGAGAGCCAACGGGCTTCTCGGGTGTGATAGCAATAGACAAAGGAGGAATGGGAGAAGTCTTACGTTGCTTTAGAAATTGCTCCTCGTCGAAAATAACCTCAATATCGTCATCGCTCTCCTCATTACCTAAAGGGCCAATAATAAGCTCAGGGATATGAGTACTCGTCTGATCTCGCTGCTTTAAAAATAACTCCATACAAGTTTGCAGCGTGTGTAAAATCTCTTTCGTTTGTTCTTGAACAACTATAGCAAGATCGTCAATTGGTTCTTGGTAACTCATCCCGTGACGAGGTTGATGATCAATTGGGTATTGCAGGGGTTGGTCAAAACTAGAAGGGGTATAATTATAGTAATTTTGATCCCCCGTTGGACAGTGAAAACTTTCGTGAGGACCCCCACACTTATAGCACTACGGGGATGGAGAAAAATCCGGTGCATTTTGAGGATAAGGATCGTCATAGACGGGAGAGGGTGAGAAAGTATTGTAAGAGGAGAAGTACGAATTTGTTGAATTGCAAAATGAACAAAATCCAAATTGTGTATTGGCGATATCAGAGCCGCACCGCTCACAAGTACACCATTGACATGTTTGATAACCATGCCATGGTCTCCCACACCGTACGCAAGACGAATCCATGAAGAATTATAAATAAGAGGGGTAGAGAAAAGAATTAAACACAATAGAGGATAAAGAGGAATACTTTTGGTTGCAAAACTTTGAAAAAGAAATGCTTTTTATGATTTTTCAAATGTTTTTGGATTTTAAAAATGTTTGACACGAAAAATAACGTTCACTAGTGAACGGATCCCAAAATCCAACGCGTCTCTCACAAAAAACCGTTAATCTTCACGAAAAGAGCCGGCATCGGCGCCATTTGAAATTTGAGATTTTGCTAGTTGAAAGGTTCGTTTTCTCGGTGTCTTAACGAATTGATTTCCGGTTCAAAGTGCGACTCAATTGTTCTTGGTGGAAAATAAAATGGTTTGGTTATCTATTCTACTTAAAAGGTAAATGCACAAAATAATAACAATAAACTAAAAGCGATTAATTAATAAAAACAAAACAATATAAATAATAAAACGCGAATTTATAACGAAACAATTAATAAAAATAAAACTAAACGAAGAAATTAACTATCTACTCGAAAATAAAGTTTACTAATTGAAAAAGGAGAGAATAAAACTAAAATGGTACTTTAAAGCTAAACGAGGCAAAACCTAAAGCGGGTACTAAATAAAAGATAAAACTTAAACTTTACGAAAAAATATTAATACTAAAAATCGACGAAAAATTCAACTAAAAATACGTAACTTTGAAAAATAAAATCGGAACAACTTTTAGATAAAACTAAACATTTACGGAACAATACTATGAAATAAACAAGCTAGCAGGCTAGCTGCTTAATTTGGAGGCAAAAAGGGTTAAGCTAGCAGACATGTTGGTCATTTCCATCGTACTTTTCCATCGCACTTCCATCGTACTATTGTTAAGCTAGCAGGCTAGCTGGTCACTTCCATCGTACCATGCATCGTACTCATGCATCGTAGCCAAGGATCGTAGCCACGGATCGCACCCACGGATCGCACCCACGGATCGCACCCACGATCGCAACAAGTGATCGTGGTGAGGATTATGGAGTGTGATCGTGGTGATGATCGTACTAAGGATCGCAGTAATGGATCGCAAGTAGAAACCCTCGGGGTTTATGCGATCACACTTACTGGATCGTATTGGTAAAACCCTTAAGCATTACGATGGCATACAATAAGCAAATAAGTAAATACCAAATAAGCACTTACCTAAAAAAAATAAAATTTAAGAAAAAGCTAATAGACTAAAATTTTAAAACTTTTAAAAATACTAAATAATAAAAAATATTTAAAACAACTTTTTATAAAAATTAACTAAAAAGCACTTAATCAAAAATAAGAAAATTAACACAATAAGCACTAAAACACTTTAAGCTATAAAAATCAAACATTAAAAGATTAATAAGCATAAATTTGAAAACTTTTAAAATAAGAAATAAGCAAACTTTAAAAAGACTAAACTTTTTAAGAAAACTAAAAAGTAAATAAGCTAAGTACAAAACAAGCCAATAAGATTGTCAAACTTATAGCTTATCTCATACAAAACTTAGATAAAAGTAAAAAGGTGAACTTTTTAATCAAATAAGCAAAGAGATTAAGCAATATCTTGCTTAATCCAAAATTGAGATAAACCAAAAACAAGAAAAGTAGGATGAGAAAGATAAAGAAAAGCTTGATTAAAGGTAAATAAGGATTCAACAATAAAATTAACTTACTTGGAATTAAAAGGCTTGAAATTTAAGACATGAAATTAAAGAACAAGAAAGTAAATGACATGAAATTAAAGTTGTGCAAGTAAAAAATGGTAGAAAGACTAATTGTCACATTAGCTAACAACTTGAAATGAAATGAGATGGTGTCTATATATAGGGAGAAGGGAAGCATGTGTTGATTCCTTCTTTCTTTCTTTCTTTCTTTCCGTCTTTTCGTCTTCTTAATTCTTCGAATTTTTCGACGTTGTCTCGGGATTAATTAAACTCGTCTTTGAAAATTCTTCATTAATAAGACTTGAGTTCTTCGGCTTTATTAAACTTCCGTCTTTAGACTTGTTCTTCGATAAATCTTCAAAATAGGTCTTGGACTTCCGTTCTTTTTCCACTCTTGATCTCTTGACTTCGTCTTTTATCTTTTTCTTCGATAAAAGCCCGTGAAAGCCCGTGTTTTCTTCCCTTTTCACATTTTGGTCCTAAATCACAACAAAAACACAAACCACACATAATTACGACATTTACGACATAAAATACACGTTTTGGCTTGGTTATTATTGTAATTAAGTGGTAAAAGGATGGGTGTTTTCACACCTATCAGTTCTTGTCTAACTTTCTTTTCTTATTCATGCTAAAAACAGAATTATTATTACTCTTGGAGTTATTATCATGCATTTTATTTCAAACACACCATTTATTGAAATTGCATTAAAATAGAATAAACCATCTTTGAAAACAGAAATTCCATTATTATCAATAGTGTGAATAAATCCAAGATCCAACAAACAAGAAAAAAATTAACACCCCTAACAATTGAAGGTGCATAATGAAAATTGTTTAAAATCAGTACTAAACCTGAAGGTAAAACTAAATTAAACTTTCCTATAGCTTCTATAGATGATTATCCATATAAACATGATATGAATAAATAATAAACACAGCGGAAAGATCACCTATCAACGGATCCATAGAGTCATATGATTAATAAATAAAGGGTTAATACACAAATAGGTTACTAAAGTTTGCCTAAATATTCACCTAAGTAACTAAAGTATTTTTTGTAACAATTAGGTTACTATTGTATTGGTTACCTGTTACACAGGTTACTTAAGTATTTGTAACCTGTTGTTACTGGTTATGTAACATGGCAAGTCACATGCATTTTGAATATAATTTCGTCTTTATTTACACGATTAAACTATTATCAGTTGACTTTTCATTTCTATTCCTATGTTACATAATCTATTTTTTATATAAAATAAGTTGCGGGTAAATATCATTAATACTTTATATACTATAAACGTAAAGAGTCATCATGATTAACTAACGCAAATAAATCTCATTATGTTGTAACACTCTTACATGTTACTTCTTGTGGTTATAAAATCTTGAAGCGTCTATCATTTTTGCTTAATGACTGTTTATTTTTACAATTATCTATTTGCAGGACCGTTTAACTATTATTATTTTTAACTATATTTTGATTTTTTTTAATTCTTCACGTTATTATTCAACTTTTTTTACAAAATAGAACTTTGTTCGTACATAAATAAATATTAAAAATTTAAAATCATAAAAAAAGTTAAATCTTAATTCTCGAAGTTTTAAAAAGGCGTAACTTTTCTTCGACTCATTATAATATATTAAATCTTAAAAGAAGTTAAACCTTAATTTTTTTGGTACTTTCTAATTAGAAAAAATTCTAAAAAAATGAAAATTATTTTTATACTTCGTAATTTTCTATATACAAAAATTAATTTATTTTTTCGACTCATTACAATATTTAGAATCTTAATTTTTTTAAATTATAATAAAAAGTTAAATCTTAAAATTTTAGAATTTTTTTGGTTACTTTAAATTTTTTTAGATAAATATTTTTTTCTAAAAAAATGTAATTTGTGGTTTGGGATGCATTTTTGTGTTTGCTAAAACGTTTTTTGATTGATTAGTGAAAAGAATACAAATGACATGGATATATAAATAAAAAACGATTGTAAATGTACGTAAACGGATAAATAGATACAAACGGATGATAACGTACAAAACATATGTAGAACAATGATAATCTTGTGAAACAAGGGGGTTGATGTTTTTCTAGAGAGAGAAAGTTAGAGAGAGAAATGAAAGAAAACACATATATTGAAATGAGAGAATAAAACAACCAACACCTCTTTCCATGGTGGAAAGAGGTTTAAATACCCCAAGTCCTTAAAGGACTTGGGCTTCCGGCCCATGAACATGCTCATGGGTCGGGCTATGTAATAAATACTACTTAACTTAACTACGAGCCTATAACTACATGGTTGGAGTGACCGAGACTTTCTAAATGCGTAAAACGTATTTCCAACAATCTCCCCCAAAGAGAGGTCACTCCAAGTTTACAAAGTCCTAATCTAGCATGTTAGATTCTGTTCTTGAGCTCGTAGTCTTCTTTTCTTTCTTTTTCTTTTCTTTTGTGAATATGTATTGAATGATATCAGCCTTTTTGCTTGGAACATGTTCTTTTGGCCTTTCACGTGCGATCTTTGCCTACTTGTGAATTTTGCCTCCTCGTGACTCCATGTTCCACACACTTATGTCTTTTTGTTGAATTCTCGAAAGTTTCAGAGTTTGTTACAGCGGAAGACTTCATCTTGTACTTTCTTAAATTTTTGCTGAACTTTTATGCAGAAAGACATAAGCATGTGGGATGACTTCTACAGGTACACCGCAACACCACCGTCTTTAACTGGTACACAGCAACGCCACCGTCTTCAACAGGTACACAGCAACGCCACCGTCTTTAACAGGTACACAGCAACGACACGAATAAAATGGCTTTGAACATTTTATTCTAATTCGGTAGCATTTTACCTCCGGTCGGTGAAGACCGTTGGACGATATTAGATATCGTACCCGTGACGGATAGTTTCAATTAAGTAACTTCCTGACAGGATTTCGCGGGTAAACCCGTTCTCTTTATTCGACCGTCCAAAGCTGACTGCGAACATAAAGAGTGAATCACTTGGATAATTTAACCTTGTGATTAGAAGCCGTCAATTCATGAAACCTGGAACAAGTGAATCTCAATTAAGATTTTCACCATCGTTGCTTTCCAGTTGTCACGAGCTTAATTCATAAAGAATCTTGCACGTCACCTACCAAGTGCTGTTTGATGTTGACACTAGAAGGATTTCCACTCGTCACTGTGGTCAATAAAGAATCACTCTGAGTGTTCTGGCAAGATCGTATGATAATGCGAAGAGGCCTGGAACGAGTTTAAGTTCATTTAAGAATTAAACCACTGTTACCTTCCAGTTTTTTACAAGATTGATTCTAAAAGAACCGCACGTGCAACCTACCATGAGCTTGTTTGATGTTGGCTCAAGCAGGATTTCCATCTTCATTGTAATACTTACGTATTACTCGGATGTTCTGGCAATATTGCAGGAATATTGCGTAGGACTCATGAAAATCTCTTACTTTTCACAGTGTGTGAGAAAGAAAGGAATAAATTAAAAGTGTCCTAATGAGACTTTTGATGATCTCTTGGCTCTAGACTCGATTGTGCGTTTTGATTTAGTGAGCGATGGCTGGAGAGGAGTGCCACCTTTTCAATACCAGTCTATCCGGAGTGAATAAACCAGTGGATAACGTGTTGATCTCCGTGTGATTAAAACAAATACCTTTTGAGAGATATTTGAGTTAGCTGGGAAGGGTTGTGCATTGCATCACTGGGTCCATGATGTCTTTCTTCAATACCGAGAATCATTAGCAAAAATGACCTCAATAGCATATGTATTGACCTGGTTTCTGCCTAAAGTTGTAAGGAGGGCTTCTTTCTTTACACCCTTTATCTTTACAATTCTTTTTCATTCTTCAACCCCTTCAATGCTTACCAATACGTCATCACTAGCACCTTGTTGTGATTGTTCCAGTGCTAGCTTAAGTACTTGGTCGGCATTCAGCTACGTTCACATTCTTTCTCCATCTTTCCTAGGACTTCTAATTCTATCTAGGGAATTGTCCTTGGGAAGATTCCATCGGCTCTGATGAATCATTGGACTAAACCTATTCCTACCACCCTTTTGTCACCACATCCGTCGTGAATTAAGCGTGTTTTGGGAAGGAATTGCCACCATGAAAAATCATTGAAAAATCACCTAAGGTACTTGTGATATTGAAATCAAAAGTTTTGTACCTTAGGTGTTTTGTTCATCAAAAACGCTCCCCCTTAACACGTGCTTGACACATATTAAGTTGGATTATCGTTAAGTCTTTTTCATCTTTTAGCCAAGTATTACTTAAGTCTCCTTAATCCCATTTTCTCCCCTTATCCAAAATGTTAACCATTAATATTTGGGATATTGAATGGATTAACCGGTCTTTGGGTAAAAATGAGATAGATGTTTGGCCATAGAACATGTTAATGCTCCCCCTTAATTAAATAAGGGATAGTTGTAGTGCTTTAGTATGATATATTTTGAAAGATTTAGAATCTCGTGAGAAATTCTTGAAAAAATTATCATACCTTAACACTACAACAAGCCACAAAAGCTGATAAAGTAAAAAAATAACATATTCACAATAATGTACATATGGGGTTGACCTGTAATGAGACGAACCAAAATTAATTGGATCGTTCCGTAAGCCGATGGTGAGCTCCATATGGTCGTCCACCGACGAATCGTTCTATGCTTCGTAGCAACCGGCGCTTCCTTAGCACTTCCTCAATTTTCCTGATTGCATACGAAGATCCTTTTCTGTACTGGGTTGTCCAGGTGTATGTGACTGCCGGAAGAGGTAAGTTGGAATTGAGAACCGACAAATCATCTCGAACATTCTTTAGCGTTCCATCACTGAATTTGTGCAGTTCTGAGAATCGCATGTATTGCATGACGCCAGTCTGATTCGGATAAAAGATTCCTGCTTCCGGCTTGGTAGTCCCCATGTAGACCTTCTTGTCCTTGTGGAAGTTACTAAGTGGAGTCGTATGGGGACGTTGCAGGTTTAGCTTCTTCTGATAGCTTTCTACCCCAAGTTGAAAATCTTCCACCCGGTGTTGAATGACAATTTTCCTGTCATATTGACGAAAGTTTGAACTCAAGGCTATGACAATATCAGGTGATAGATGGTCAACTTTCTCTTGAGCCAAAAGCAGCAATAGATCTTCTATGTCTTCAAGTTGAAGGTACTGGAGATCACTTTCGTCAATGCGGAATTCTTTCTCATCGGTACGTTTGAGCAAGATTACATTTAAGTAATCGTAACCGAAAACCGTCTGAGTAGTTGCCCCAAGGATACTTTTGATTCTGTGAGATGAGACGATAGAAGCACCTCTCTTAGGACGATGGAAGTGATTATAGGCTAACTTCTTCTTTTTGTCCCAGTGAGATATGCCAAGTGAAGCATAGGTGTCATAAAATTTGAGCAGCTTCTTTCTCCAGATTGAGTCAGGCACTTTGTCTTCTATCCAAGGAACATTCTCCAAATTGACAGCCTTGAGCATTGTTAGTGACGTGGCATACTTCTTTGCTCCATTTTCAAGGTATTCAAGATCGTGAGAGACAAAATGCTCGATTGGGATAGTGGCAGAACTAGTGATGACCGTTGGTGTAAGAGGTTGCAATACGGGAGTTTGAATTCCTGTAGTTGTCGCTCTCATTGCTTTGGTAAGCTCATTCAGGTGATATTCTGCTTCATTATGGGTGATCTTTAATGTATCAAAGAAGTCCACATTTGCAGCTGCCATTTTGATCAGATCCGGGGTCATCGTTGGTTTCCCATGAGAGTACCTTAGAAAAGCCGAGAAGTCGATAGGGTTGTTGAGGAATTGAGTCATCTCCATTACAGTTGCAGTTTCAAATGGATGATGTGGTGCTGCGTTTGTTAGCCAAAGTTGTTCTTGTACCGTATCATCAATGATAAGAGATTCAGCAAATGTCGGTTCTGGAACATGTAAATCTTCAACTTCCATGTCATCATCATGCTGAGCTGTAGAGGATGTGGAAGGTTGAGTTTGCGTCACCGGTATATCATCGTGATGTTCTTCTTCAAGCATTGTGTCTGTCGGTTCTTCTGCTTGCATGTATTCTACAGTCTCAATATGAGAATCAGTAGTGAATTCTGGTGCAGTAGATATACCTGAAGCAGCCTGCTGAGTTTCTGATACTGTTGTCTCCAGTGGCTTATCTGTGGTGTCAGCAACCGTTTCTGCAATGTCCTCGAAACCTTTCTCGGTGGCCGTTTCATTGTCATCCTTGTTTGTCTCGTCGGCATTTGTACCAGTGTTGTCATTCTTATCACCCTTGCTGACTTCATTACCTTTGTCATTATCGTCATCGTCATCCTGATCATCATCTGTATCCTCGTCCTCGTCCTTATCGTCATCAACATTCTTATCCTTTCCTTGTTCATCCTCTTCATCCTCCTCATCTCCTTCTTTATCCTTATCCTCATTCTCATCATCCTTTTCACCATGTTCCTCGTCATTTTCCTCTTCTAACGCATTTTCATCATCAGACTCAGAGTCGGTAGTGTCTGCAGGTTTCTCTTCATCAATTGCGTAGTTGAGATATTGCAGAACTTTGCGTTTGTATTTTGATTTATGAGCTCCTAAGTCTAGCAGACGTTTCTAAAGCAATGTCATGATTTGAAGAGTAGATAGACCATTACCGACCAGATGTGGTAATTGTTGATCAACATAAGACTTGACTTCGCGTCGAATGATCGCGGTCATCTGCTCGTCAATTGACCCGAGAAAAGCAGCATTTTCTTTATCCCGAGTTTTCTTCTCTTTACTAAATGCTTTCTGTTGTTCTTTGAGCTTTGACACTTTGTCTGATAGTTTTTGAAGAATGGGCTCATCAGGATGCGGTTCCTTTGGAGGAGTAGCAAACCTTTCTGTCAACGTAGCTATTTGGGTAGCTTGAGCCTCTAGCTGTTGTTGAAGAGACTGGATCAACGGATCATTGATTGTGAGAAAAGGATTTGATGTAGATGAAGCTTGTGGTTCTGTTGGTGGAGGTGTAACCAAAACTGTTAAAGTGGTCGTGGATGATACTGGTTGTACCGGGATAGGTGTTGATGTAGATGCGGTGGTTAGGACGGTGGTTGATACAGGTTGTTCAACTGTAGATGCCGGTGTAGATTCCGTGGTAATGGTGGTGGTTGATACTTGTTGTTCAACAGTTGCGGGTGTGATGGTGGTGGTCGGGACCTCACTGATAATTGGGGTTGAAAGTAGGGAAGTGTTGGTCGATGTAATAGTGGTGATAGGGACATCCACCATTTGTTCGTTTGTTGACGGATCAGTGTTGGTGACCTCAACACCCTCCCCTTCAAAATTAAGATATTTCAACACATCATCAGAGTTTGAAGTAGACTTACTTTGAAGTTGTGTGTCTGGAATGAAAGTTGCATGAGCATCTTCATTTAGTACCATGTGAGTCGGTTCAGGCAAAGATGTGGTGATATTTGCATCCCGATACATCATACTTGTATCTGTGTCAGCACTGCTCTCACGTTCTTCACTTGGTTCCCGACTTTCAAGTTGAAAGGTAGCAGCATCTTCATACTCATCTTCATAAGTATCTTCTTCGTCGAAGAATTCCGTATCATCACCAGGATTACCAAAATCTGCTAAATCATCAAATACCCTTGAGCCTGATCCACCAAAGGCTTCCCGTCGACTTTGTTGAAGAATAATACGAAGTCTTTTTTCTTCAGAAAGTTGTTGTTGAACAGGATCATTTTGAGCAACACTTGCCTCTTTGCCTTTAGCTTTCCTTGCTTTCTTAGTCCTGCGGAGTGGTACTTCTTCTTCTTGTTCATCTTCAGTGTGGATCAGCTCATCTTCATCATCTTCATCAACAATTTGCATTTTTCCTGAGCGTTTATCTTTAGGAGCAGCTGGTTGACGCTGTGACACTCGTTTCTTGCGTTTACCTTTTTGCTTCTCTGATGGTGGTAAATTTGCCCGCTTGAATTGTGCGTCGATGTCACGAAGCATTTCTTGGTATTTATCACTCTCCTTGATTCCATCATTAATCATCGTGTCAGGTACTAGTGCAGGAAGTAATGCATACTTTGTGGAATTTGTGTCTGCATTCATTGAGAGAATCACATAATCATCATCTTTCGTGTGATAAAAGAATTTCCCGCGAGTGTCAATGGTTGGGTCATTCTTCATAAAATAGTGGATAATGAGCTTGGTGAATCTCGGGAATGGGAGATGCACGGATTTCTTCTTCGTTCCAGTAATCTGATAACAAAATTCTTGCCAGAGAAGAAGTGCATAATCCACTTTTGATGCAGTATACAATCCCCAAAATAAGTGAGCCTGTGGTGGTCGCATTGCATCGGTGCCCCTAGTTTTACCAGTGAGACACTTGACGATGATGGTGATAATTGCTTTCCAGGGTTGCCCTATGTGTGAAGTGTTAAATTGTGATGGACTGTTAATTTCACCCTCATAATTCATGGCACGAATAACTCGAAGCACTTCATCATTCTTTGGGTTAGGCACAAATTGTTCTCCTTGTGCCAACCTCGGGAGCTTAAACAATTTCCTAAAAATGCTCAAGTTGAGTACCCTTGGTGTTTTGTTCAGTTCGAAAGATATGATCTTGTTATCGAAAGATGCAGTATTCCAGAATTCATGGATGTAGACTTCGGGAACAGATGCAGTACGTCTGAGTGTGTCGCTGATGGGTGATATGTCTAGGATATCCGTGGCAATTTTGAAAGCAGGTAAAACCGGATCAAAATCATCTTGCAACCTAGTGTTGTTCTCAGCATATGGGAGCCTATGACTGAGTGGGACAAGTTCAAGATCACGGATTCGTTGTTCTTCCTCGGTGATTGACATTTTCCTGCTTTGATGACATATTCACAAATGATATACACAACATATGTAGATATATTCAATATATGCCAATTTTAAACACAGGAAAAATATCATTACACTTATTACCACAACATTCACACATACATCAGATGAACAAGGTCTTTACATATAGCAATGCACTTAGGAAAATAGCATGAGAGCCAGTGATGATTTTATTCTAAGGAGATACCGTCCTAGCCTTAGTTCTTACAATATTTGGATTTCTTGGTGGTCATGACCAAAACCTCAGCAGGTTTTGGGTTGATTTCAACCAAAACTTCAGTGGGTTTTGATTTAGTTTCAACCACTACCTCAGTAGGTTTGGGTTTGATGTCTACTAACACCTCAGTAGGTCTTGGTTTGATTTCAACCAAAACTTCAGTGGGTTTTGATTTAGTTTCAACCACTACGTCAGGAATTGTAGGATTACCCTCAACCCAAATGATAGTGGGCTTGAAGAAAGATGAAGCTTTGTCTGCCATGGCCTGGAAACACAAACCCAAGACATTGAGTAAGTAATTTGTATCTCTTTTGTTTACATCGGAATCAACTTATTAAATAAGATGAACTTTTGTAATAAGAAACCGTTCAAGTATTCTTATGAGATAAAAATTGGCTTATTTCAACAACACTTGGTTTCGTTTAAATGGCCCTAAAGAACTAAAAACTATAGAAGGATTAATGCAAGCTAGGCCAAACTCATGGTATATCCTAAGGCAATAGCATAAGAATAAGAGACCTAATTCCATCGCAATGTAGCAAACCATCAGAATCCTAGCCATACCATCGCAATGAAAAAATCATCGGAAACCTAATGAAATGACATCCTATCGCAATATCTAAGGCATCGCAATCAGTGCATTTCCATCGGAAAATCTTAGAAATCATCGCAATATACCCTGTCGCAATACATAGTGCGAATCCATCGCAATGACACATCGGAATGTGCCATCGCAACATGCCATCGCAATGAATCAACGAAAGTCCATCGCAATGAGCCTGTCGCAACGAACCATCGGAATGACTCGTCGCAACAACCCATCGCAATAGAACCATCGCAATGACTCATCGCAATGAGTATCGCAATGAGTCATCGTAATAACTCATCGCAATAGCCCATCGCAACGAGTCATCGAAATGACTCATCGCAATGATATCATCGCAATGCTGTATCGCAATCTACATCGAAATCCGTGACAGGGATTCGATCTCATGTTTGACTTCACGATCTGGAGTTTTAGGCAGCGTTTTAAGCGATTCTGGACAAAACCATTGTGTAATAGGGTATCCTTAACAAATCCCAGCACTAAAAATACATGTTCATCGCAACAATTAACACCCTAAATCGAAAAAACTTGAAACTTGTTTTCTGTGATGATGAAAAATGTTTGATGAAATTAAATAAGCCACAGATTGTTACCTAGGTAATGAAGCAAGCAATAGAAAAACAATAAATCGTGGATCAAGATGAAGGTTGGAAGTCTTCAACAATGGCAGCAAGGTGTGTTTTTTGTGTGTGTTTCGAATGCGACGGGAAGGAGGGGGGGGTTTGTTTTGTTGACTTGGTCAAAGTTTGATTCAAGCCCCTCCCATTATTGCAAGATTTGCTAAACGGGTCCCCCTATTTTGTAAGTTTTAAAAAAATGAGAGTTCAAGTTATCTTGGCACATGACAAACTTATTCCCCAAACACAAGTACTTTATGCCAAAGTGTTAATGACCTATCCAAAATATACTTAATTCACACATGGCACACATAGCGAAACTGAAGATGATGGGTAGCTAATATTTTCTGAGTAATCTGTTGAACGACCAAATTTGTTAACTTTAAAGAATTAATATTTGCTCCCCCTTGATCCCTGACCCGTTTTCTAATTAAAGAGCTGTAATCAAAGATATTAGGGACACAACTATTAATGAGGACATTTGCCGATTAAGTGATTGTATAGAACGATTCTGGTGGAAATAAGATTTCTCTTATTTTAAACAAGATAAGTGCACTGAAACGTACACGAATTTGTGTTAGACCAAGTTAAGTAAACTTGGCCCCTTACAAGGTTTTAAAGTAAAACCTTACCCGAGAAACTTAATTCCCGTTGTGAGCCAACGTTTTCAAAAGAAATACGTGACTTTAATATGAAAAGCAGGTTGCAGTCAGAAATAACTACAAGCCATAATGGGCATGTTTTAAAACTTGTACAACTTTTATACGGACTCTATTTATGGCGCCGTGTCAATAGTAATCGACATTTCTAAAGCCGTAAATATTACCGTACTAAAAGACATGCCCGAGTTGAAACGAAAAATATTTTTGGGTTTTCTTGATTTTATATTTTTTATGGTTTTTCTTGGTTTTATATTTTTTATGGTTTTTCTTGGTTTTATATTTTTGTATTTTGCTTTTGATGGTTTAAGTATGTACTATAATATACAAGATCACGATCAAAAAGGATACTCGAGAATAGTTTACCAGTACTATTCTTCAGACTCTTCTGCCAACTCCTTAAGTGTCGCTGGTGAAAATGATTTCATGCCTAGCTTTTCGATCAAAAACTCGATGCGTGCTCGATCTAAGGCCTTTGTGAATATATCTGCCAGCTGATACTCAGTGTTGACGAAGTATAGTTCGATCACTCCATTTTCCACTTGCTCCTTGATGAAATGATAGCGGATGTCAATGTGCTTTGCTCGAGAGTGTTGAACATAGTTGCAGCATAGAGCGATTGCACTTTTGTTATCACAGTACATCGGGATTTTGTTGAAACCAAGGCCATAGTCAGTCAATTGTGATCTCATCCAAAGAACTTGAGCACAGCAACCGGACATAGCTATGTATTCAGCCTCAGTACTTGATATCGCATCGCTTTTCTGCCTTTTTGATGCCCAACTGATAAGTCTATCTCCAAGGAGTTGCACACTGCCAGAAGTACTACGTCTTTTATCTTGACACCCGGCATAATCTGCATCTGCATATGAAATTAATGCAATAGAAGAATCCTTCGGATACCACAGACCACGATTAAGTGTTCCTTTTAGATACCGAAAGATCCTTTTCACAACATGTAAGTGATTTTCGGTAGGCCGAGCCTGATACCGGGCACACATGCCTATAGCAAATTGCAAATCAGGCCTGCTAGCAGTCAGATAGAGAAGGGTGCCGATCATTCCACGGTAAAGTTTAGGATCGACAGCTATCCCTTCCTTATCTTCATCTAACTTGGATCGCTCCACCATTGGAGTATCCACGGGGTCACAGTTTTCAAAGTGATATTTCTTTAAGGATTCAAGAGCAAATTTGGATTGATTAATAAAGATGCCTCTGGGATTCTGAGAAATTTGCAACCCTAGAAAAAATGAAATTTTTCCCATCATCGACATCTTAAAGCGTGTGGACATAATTTTCTCAAAACGGTCAGACAAACGTTGATTAGTAGCAGCAAATATTATATCATCAACATAAATTTGTACCAGTATCATGTCGTTGTCCTCCTTGAGAATGAATAATGTGGGGTCCACTTTGCCTTTGGAGAAGCCTTTGGAGATGAGATACGTCGATAAGAGATCATACCACGCGCGTGGAGCCTGTTTCAACCCGTAAAGAGCCTTCTTGAGCTTGTACACATGATTAGGATACTCTGAATTGACGAATCCATTCGGCTGGCTTACATAGACATCTTCCCTTAATTCACCATTAAGAAATGCCGTCTTAACATCCATTTGGTAGACGATCATATTCATATGAGCAGCATAAGCAAGGAATAGTCTAATTGCCTCCAATCGTGCAACAGGAGCAAAGGATTCTTCAAAATCGATACCCAAAGCTTGTTTGTAACCTCTAGCGACCAATCTAGCTTTGTTTTTCAGCACACTACCTAACTCATCAAGCTTGACCTTGTATACCCACAACAGTGTCAAGATTTCCACATTGCTGGGTAACGGAACTAATTCCCACACTTCAAGACGTTGGAATTCATTAAGTTCCTCTTGCATTGCTTCAATCCTTGATGATTTGGTCATGGCTTGTTGCCAATTTTTAGGTTCAGTGTCTGACAGAAATGCATCAAAATAGCAATATAATGCATGTTCTTGTAGTTGATGGCGTGTTAAGACTGGTCGATCGATGTCACCAATAATATTTCGGATTGGGTGATCCTTTGTCCATTTAGTGTTGTGAGTTTCAATCCTTGGTGGTCGGGAGTGAACGATTGCAGGAGCTTCCTCTGAGGTAGACGCACCCGTAGGGTCATCAGGTATATGTGAACCAAAGAAAGGAAGCTCTTGTAAGTGAGCATATTCCAGATCGTGATCATATAATTCCTCTTCAACATCATTAGGAACGAGTGGGGGTGATGATTCAGGTGTTGTTTGAGAATTGGTAGGGGATGGTACATCTTGATCAAGAGTAACAGTAGTTGCCTCGGATTCATTTCCATTATCTTGAGCAACAACTACGGGAATCGGAGCCACTGCTACGGGTACTGAGGAATCATTACTCTGTGGATCAAAAAATTCATCAAACATAGGTTGAAATAACTTATCCCACTCGGACCTTGTTGGTGGTATGAATGATGGAGAAGTAGGGTTGTTGGGAAGTAAGCCGGAACTGATTGTACCGGTTCCCATCTCGTGTAATGCGGGTTCAGAGCTGTGTTGCTCAGAAGCCATCGTTGTCAGCTCATCAAAATCGACATCCAAAGTTTCTACAATCTTGCCAAGACGACGGTTATAAATCCGGTAAGCTTTCTTTGCAGGTGAATAGCCAATGAAAATTCCAATATCAGCCTTCGGTTGAAGTTTTCCCAGATTTTCACTATTTGTATTTGGATAGCAAAGTGCACCAAACACATGAAGAAAGGAAATATCAGGTTTATGTCCATGAAGAAGCTCATATGGAGTTTTACCATGACGTTTGCGAATGATTGAGCGGTTTTGGGTATAACATGCGGTTGCCACTGCTTCTGCCCATAAGAATAAGGGAGCATTCGCATAAATTAACATAGTTCTAGCAGCTTCCATCAGTGTACGGTTACGTCTTTCAACGACACCATTTTTTTGTGGAGTGCGAGCCACAGATGTTTCATGAGAAATACCAACCTTTTCGTAATACGTTCGAAGAGTCTGATTAACGAACTCAGTGCCGTTATCAGTCCGAATGCGGCGAACAGTAGCATTCCGACGGACTTGGATCATTTTTAAGAAGGTGATGATACACTCTGGTGCTTGATCCTTAGATGCTAAAAACTTTACCCATGTAAACCTTGAGAAATCATCCACTATGACGAGGATGTATTTTCTACCACTCACACTAGCTGTACGCATTGGCCCACAAAGATCCATGTGCAAAAGATACAGTGGTTCTTGGTTGGTGTCTTCAGCTTTAGGTTTGTAAGATTTCTTGGTGCTTTTCCCCAATGAACAAGCGGAACATAAATGATCCTTGTCGAACTTAAGTTTCGGAAGACCACGAACAAGTTCGTTTCTAGCCAAATGGTTAATAGCATCAAAGTTAAGATGAGATAACCGACGATGCCACAACCATGACTTGGTCTTAGATGCTTTGGAGAGTAAGCAAACAGGAGAGGCGGCCATCATGTTTTGAATAGACAAAGTATATAGATTATCCCCTCGAGAACCCTTTAACAAATCATTTCCTGCAAGATCGCGAATGAAGCAAGTATGTTGTCGAAAGGCCACTTCAAGGTTAGAATCGCAGAATTATCCTACTGAGAATAGATTATGACCAAGTCCCTCTACATAGTAGACCCTTGAAATCGTGACATTCCCAATTTGATATTCACCATAACCCATAATCTTTGCAATATGGTCGTTGCCGAATTTTACCGTTCCTAGAAACTTGCTGACGAAATTTCTGAGCATCGAGCGGTCTCCAGTCATATGTTTGGAGCACCCCGAGTCCAAATACCAAAGAATAATTTGGACGACCTGAAAATTTTACCAAACATAGACGATGTATCGGATTCTAATTGTTCTTCTGAGTTAGCAGGTACAGATATAGTTATCTTAGATTTGCTATCAGACAAAACTTTAGGTTTCCAGATTTTCTTACTAGTGATTGGCTTAGATTCTAGTTGTCTAGTATTCTGAGGTACTTTGTGACTGGGGACATTACCACTGGTAGGCACATTAGTGGGGGCAGACCTAGTTAAAGGGCGCTTGTTCCTTTTCTTAGTGCTAGTGTTCCTATTTAAAGGACGCTTAGACCTAACTTCCGTGGATGTGATCCTAGTTAAAGGGCACGTAGTTCCATTTGCAGTAAAGGTCCTACCAGTGGGTTTCCATTGCCACCCAACTTGAGTAAATTTCTTACCTGTTGGCTTCCATTCAAGATTGTTCTTAATAGCATGCATTTCATTCACGTGATCAATAAGGCATAAATCATGATGCTTAGAAAACATACATTCGTTACAATTCCAACATTTCGCATTAGAATTCACAGTTTGCTTAGTTTTCCACTCATAAAGAGGACCTTTTGTCTTAGCTACATGATTCTTTTTATTTAAAACTGAAACAACGTTCCTAGGGTGCACTTCTACTTTCTTCTTCTCAGTCCTATTAGTGGAAGGCTTGATCCTATCTTTCTTTCCTCGAGATCCTTTAGCCTTAGTGGACACTTTTACTCCTGTAGAAGCCAAGGGAACATTAGTGACAGATTTTAAAGGTGCCTTTCTTGATAGTGTCAATGACGGTTTTGCTCCTGGAGTCTTATTGAATGGAGTGACAGCAATGGGCTTATTATTAAATAGTGCAGAACCTGGTGTACCTATGTATTGCAAATATGCTAGGCAATATTGAACTCGCTTAGCATATTCATGAGCCGAATAATAGTCGCTACTTGAGGGATCTAAGGCATACAGATCGTCTAAAATATCCCTAAGAAGATCGACATGCTTAATGGCATTTCTCATATAATCATCGTAGGTAACCGGGTTTCTCTTATGAAGTGGATTCTTATAAAGCACTACTGACTTGGTTGTTGGAGCACTAGTGGACGGTGCAGAGTCGGTAGCTAAGTTATCAACAGCTTCTTGTCGAGTGAAAAGAAGTGTCTCCTTTAACTCGGCCAAAACCATGTTTTTATCTATGAGCTGAATTTTTAGGTCAGAGGTTTCCTCACATTTCTTGTTCTGTTTGTCAATTAAAGACTTTCGCTCTGTCGCATTAAACGCGAGTTGTTCTTCTATTGAACCAGAAATTTGTGAGTCTCCCTGCCTTACTTGTTCACGCTCTCCTAGTATAGAATTAATTCTTGTTTCTAGGACATGATTGTTAGCCTCTGCAGCCTCTAGTTCTGTTTTTGTTTCTACTAATTCTCTCTTAAGTCTCATCATTTCTTCTTCTAAATTTTGAACCATCTGAATCATCTTGTCACTTGTCTCAACGGAGTTTCCACCATCATTTAGTTTTGAAAGAGTTTCATTTTTAGATTGATTCTCAATTTCAAGAGATATAGAATGTTGTTGAAGCTCGTTAAAACTTTTTGAAAGTGTATTATATGAATCCTGAAGCTTTAAAAATTCAGCGTTGGATTCATGACAAGAATGATTTTCTACAGTATTCACATGTTCAATAGTATTCACAGATTTATGCACATCATCACAAATATTCACAGTAGATGAAATTTCATGAGTATATTGAATAGTAACAACTTGCATCACGTCAAGAGACACCATATGTTCTAAAAAGCAGTCATATTCTGATAAAATCTTTTCCTTTTCAATTAAGTGTTGTTCATAAGCATCATCCATGTTATTGAAAACTTTTTGAACTTCACCAAGCTCAAATTGTAAATTACACACTAGATCATAGACTCCTTGTTTAATATGGTTCACAAACGGCACGATCGCTTCTTCAAACACCGATTTCATGTGTTCGAATGCCCATTCTCCAGCAGTTTGAGCCGTTGGAGTCGTACATTCCAAGATGACCTTGTCAAAATCGGTAAGGTATTGCCCAATCTCTTCAATACTGAGCCTTACCGTACTAACCGGGGGAAGATTCTTAGGAATTTCCTTTGGTTTATCCGAGTTGACAAGTGTAGGAATTATACTAAGGCATTCTCTAGTCGGCATGAAAGTGGATGTTTGGAGAGTTTTCTTTTTCATATTAAAACGAGTTCTAAGATCTATTGTGGCATTTTTTGCATTCATTGAAGCATAATCATATTCAGGATAGGTCAAAAGTAATTTTAACTGCTTTTCATCGTATGGTGATATAGAATCACTTGAGAACACTATCGGGTCTAATGCCAAACCTAACTTTGTTGCATCATACAGTCGGGGGTTGTGGTTAAGTGCTTGCCTTGCATAACCCGGGTTAGATGGTAAGTCTATGAGACGCGATAAGTTGAACTCTTTAAATGAAGCATGAAAAAAGTGTACTAGATGTGAAGCGGCATATTGTTTTAAAAGCTTAAGTTCCGTTTCTTTTATTCTGTTAGACGTCTTAATTTCCATTTCAAGCTGTTTGGATTCCAGAATTTCAAAATCTGTTTGAAGTTGTTGAAAATTAATGACGACTGACTCTTTTTCTTTAAGCTCATTCGAAAGGTTTGCTCTTAAACTTTCAATTTCGAGCAGATTGTCCATTTGAACTTTCCTAAACCTATCAAATTCAGGATTGGTTAAGGTAGTGGACACAGGAGTCATTTCCAAGGTTTTAACCTTGTCCTTATGCAAAGCAAGCTCAGCAGATAAAGTCTGATTAGCATTAAGGGTTTCAAGGACTGCCGTATTCATTTTGCTAAGCAAAGATGCAGGGACCATAACCAAATCAGGTTGAGCAGACGAATTAATAGTCATAGGAGCTTCCGGTTGTGGTTCACTCAAAATCTGAGGACTTGCAATGTTATTGCTATCATTGTTTGTCTTATCGATTGAATTACTAACCACCGGAGGCTCTTCCGAATATTCAGACATTTGCTCAACTTGAGAAGGTACAATGCTAGTAATTGTAGCAGTATTTGGTACCTCAGCAATGGTGTCAGTCCCATAGAGTGAAAGATTTGCCATAAGAGCTGCTTTGGCGGTGTTAAAATCATCACAATCCGAGTCATATGCATCCAAATCATCACATTGATAAGCAGCATTGTTGGTGATGACTGTTGTGGGATGATCAGTTTCCGCTACTCCTGGATCTGCAAGGAATGCCAATTCTTCTTCATCAAGCTCACGACCTTGGGCTTGAGCATTCACCAGGTAAATCTTCTCCTTAAACCAAGTGTCGTCCTTTCTCCTCTTAGGCTGCTTGCATTCTCGGGCCATGTGCCCTTCCCCTTTGCAGTTGTAGCAAATAACCACCTTCATTTTACCAGTGCTGTTAGCCCTTGTAACAGTAGTATTGGATGAACGTGCACCAGCAGTAGACGAATTTGATCTCCCCTGAAGTGGTTGCACCATGACCCTGCCATCCTGAATTGTTGCCTGTTGTCGAGAGTTAGACGAGTTCCTTAACTGATTGTTAGTTGGTGCTGAACCTCGGTAACCTCTTTTGTTTAAAGTTTGACTTAAAAATGCAGACAACAGAGCTAGGACTTCAGTATGGCTATCTCCTTGTTTAAATTCAGGGACAGGGATGTCATCTTCACAGTATAATGCTGATGCTGGTGGAGCAACAAACTGATTGGTTGGAACACTTTCTTGATGTGAGTAATGATGTTGAGGAGCCTCGAGTTGTGGATAGGTACTAACAGGATTAGTGGGAGGTTGATACGGTGAATACTAATGTGAAGCATAAGGTAATTGGTGTGAATCTCCTTGTGATGACGATGTTGCTGGTTGGTGATAAGATGTTGGTGGCGGTGGCAAAATCGAGTACTGTGGAAAGCTTGGTGTTTGATACACAGGTTGATATGAAGATTTGTGTCCTACAGCAAGCTGAGAGTTGTGATATGACAGTGTAGGATGATTTGCCGATAATGCCATTGGTTCATGATAAGGTCCTTGAGAGATTCGGTTTTGGATCACATGCTTCTCATGTTGTTGTAAGAAAGCATATAGTTGATCTAAATTGGACTTGTGTAGATCACGAATCATTTTGACATCCGTCACATATTGACTCCATTCAGGGGGTAGTGTATTCAAAAACTTGGTGTTTAACTGAAATTGTTCAATCCTTAGATTATAGACATTCATGTCATTCATCAGAGTAGTAAAACGCCAGTAAAAATCATGAAGAGTCTCCCCTGGAATGTATTGGAATCTATCAAACAAATCATATAATTGACATTCTCGTTCTTGCTTAGTGAGAGATGTCCCTTGTAGCAAAACCGCAAGTCGATCCCAAAGATTCTTGGCCACTTTATGTTCACTCACCATTCTGAAGATATCAGGTGGAAGGGCTTGAAGAATTGTTTGCACAGCCCTTTCATCGGCATCTGCAATGAGTTTGTTGGCATCGGTTAACTCATGATACTGCCTTGGCCTTGTCACATTGTTGACTGTAACCTCTCCCCAATCTAATGGACCTTTGTCAATTGATTCTAGCATAAGTCGACCACTTTGTTTGCCCATGATGTATGTTCTCATTCGACTTTGCCATGATTCAAATAAGTCTTTGATGAGCAAAGGCGGGCGAGTATCGGTACCCGAAATGATCGATATATCGGTGAGGGAGGTCATAGTTGGCATAAATGAATGTGAATTCATTTTGTGATCCCTTGAATAAGATTATCAAAGATGATCGAACAATGAAATAAAGTTATGAGTTTTTTGTGTTGTTAACTAACAGATGTTGTTATCTTGTTGTAGTATTAGCTTTTGAACGTTTCCAAATTACCAAATTAAGTGCCAAATAGAAGAAAATCCACTAAGTATCTAAAACCAGTTCTGTCGCAATGTTCTTTCTATCGGAATACCTAGATCGGAAAGTCTTACTGTCGGAATCAGTTCAGATCGTAATGATTTTAGATCGCAATGTAACCGTGTAGCGATGATGATGGTATCGGAATGTCTAGATCGCAATGCGATGCCTATCGGAATGCTTCAGATCGCAATACCTATCGCAATGATCTAGATCGCAAAGTGGTTTACAAAATTTGAGCAGAGTAACGATTTAACACACCTTCCTTATACCCGTCGGAATCTCAGATCGCAATAGCTATCGGAATGATTCAGATCGGAATAAGTAATGAAAATCTAACGATCGCAAAGTAGTACCCTAACCCTTTCCGATGGTTAAGGTATTGCGATGGAGGCCCAAGTACCTTTTGTACTTTCCGATGGATGCGTCTGCTGAAATTTCGGAATGAAGAAAAACACACTTTTTTGCACTTTTGATCCAAGAAAACTGAAGTTTTAATGAAATCCAAGATACCAAGAACACGTTTAAGCCCAAATTCCTATGTTACACTACTTATCACTATGATCAAACGAAAAAAATTTTGAATATTTCGGCCAAAAAAGCAAGTTTGTAATTTACGAATGTAAATACACAACTCAACACAAAAACAAGCCTTTATCTCATCCCATGCTCTTGATACCAATTGTAGAACAATGATAATCTTGTGAAACAAGGGGGTTGATGTTTTTCTAGAGAGAGAAAGTTAGAGAGAGAAATGAAAGAAAACACATATATTGAAATGAGAGAATAAAACAACCAACACCTCTTTCCATGGTGGAAAGAGGTTTAAATACCCCAAGTCCTTAAAGGACTTGGGCTTCCGGCCCATGAACATGCTCATGGGTCGGGCTATGTAATAAATACTACTTAACTTAACTACGAGCCTATAACTACATGGTTGGAGTGACCGAGACTTTCTAAATGCGTAAAACGTATTTCCAACAACATATGAAACGCACGAAAATGGATGAATACGTTAGAAAATAGACGGAATAAAAATATATTTGTAATTACTTACTGAGTGTAACTTTTTCTAAAGTTCAGTAACCCGTTTGTTAAACTCGTGAACTATAGTAACTTTCTTGTAACATATGAAACTTTCGTGGACAATGAAACCGGTAATACCGGTTGCCCACCTCAGGAGTAACCTGGAGATAACTTTTCTAAACATTCAGTAACCTATATGAATAATCCGTATACTTGAGTAACTTAATTGTCACCAAAAATATTTTAGTAACTTAGGTGAACATTTAGGCAAACTTTAGTAACCTATTTGTGTATTAACCCATAAATAAAAGGGACATAAAAGTATACCTTTGTAGCGTGATTCGGTAAGATCGAACGGAGACCATCACAAACACATGATCTAACCAAGAAACCAATCAAATATGAAACCAAGTGATCAAAATAGATCACCTCTATGATGTATTCACACCACACATCCTTGTATACCAATAGATGCTAGTCTTAAACCCCGTAACCTAGTAAAACCCTTTGAATAAACAAGATTCAAAGATGAAGATGATTACAAAACATAAACCCACGGTTTTTACATCTCAAAATCGTGCAAATCCTAATTAGAGGAAACAGGGAGGATTTTTGGTAATGTGTTTAATGTAATAAATTTGAGTTTTTACCTAATAACTCATATTTATCACAAATGTAACTCCTTCCTCTTTTCATCTTAATAGGCCAGACTCAATGGGCTTTGTATGGGCCTTGCCATACACTTTTACAAGTATAATAACTAAGTACACTACTAGTCGTTAGAAGCCCAATAATGATCTCGGGTTACGAAGGTTGTTTATATACCGTAAATACGATAAACACGATATATTGAAATGGTACCTCAGTGTATATGTGTGTGACCCTATAGGCCCATATGTGTCTAGCCGTATAATTAGTTGTTATGACACGAGCTTACTCCAACAGCTCCCACTTGCGCACGTCATAATAATCATGTAATTATACAAGCAATGGTTAGCGTCTAGCAACACGCCAATGCCCCTAGAAACGTATGGGGATAGTTTCTCAAACATCTTATTTAAATGGTTAGATATTAGTCATCCTTTTGTTTCAGATACTCTGTTAAACATTAGACATGGATCAACAGTCATTCTTAAGTTTAACTATTCTGTTTCTCGATATAGATATTGAACTAGATTACCAAATTAATCAAGGATCATCTTAATTACATTTGGGTGTGGCCACACAAACATCTGTACAATTCATCGAGGGGCCCAGTAGTATCTAACTCCAATACAAGTGGAGGAACAAATCCTATTTTGACTGCACGTGTTGTTCATGTGTTTCACATCGCACCTGAAAATGGTCTTTATAGCAGCCTTGTTTAGGATAGCGTTTAACCATATCAAAGATTGACATTCCACACATACAAAACCTACTTGCATCTCAAGTCTAAGGATGAGATGTTTAACCACTTATGAGATTCACTATTGATGACGATCCATGTAGTGAATTCTCGTAGGTTGGGTCAATCCAATGTTCATCCAATGAACACATATGAGTTTGGCGGCATCATCAATTAATATTCATTCCTAATATATATGACCAACTCACATTTGTCTTAATTCGACAATACTCCTGTATCGTCAACTGACAATGGATAATTTAAAATAACTAAATTATTCATGGATTAAACATGCTAATATAGAACACAGTAGTACAAATGAAGACGATCTACCAAGTATATCAATTCATTATTTAGTAAAACTGCTTAACGTTCCATTATCCAAATACCAAAAAAAAACAGATATACATGAGACTACTCTAAGGTCAAAGTCCAATGTTCCAAGCATGATGAACATGTTTGACTACAAGACATTGAATTTACACAAGGACCTATTGAGTTGTCATCTGAGTGAACTTTGAGAATACTTATTTCAGAAACTCACAAATAGTGAAGATTATGAATAATACGATGATTGTCATTTTGTATATGTGCGCTCAAGTGCTAGTACAGTAATACTAGCATCGCCATAGTACATTACATAGGTTGTTTGAAGCAAGTAGAACACCTATTTAAGAAAATCTTCCTAACAGCTTCCCAAACTATAAAGTATTCTTATTTTACTAATGAGTAGTGCAACAATGCTTTTCATCAAGCATGTCAAGGTAGTAGTATTATCATTGAAGATGAAATCCTACTATCACTAGTATTGAGTACCATCTCAATCAAAGTAAGCATTAGTGTATAAACTCAACACTAATCTTCTTAGCTAAAATCCGTAAATGATGATCAAGTATATAGTATTCTAATGACTTTCACTTAGATACTTTGTGATCAGTTCACCTTTCATTCATGCAAGTATCAACATTAGTCTTAATACATCACATATCATATGTAATGAATCCACTAGGTAAACTAAAGGTTTCCATGTACATAATCAATCTTATCACGTCAGATTGAACTTTGAGACTTTCTCAATGATGTGTCATATTTAGACTTATAAACTGCCTATGTCTTATTATAATAAGCATATGTCCCAAGGTTATATGTTTTACTTCTTTTATCTCTCAATAGAAATATATTCCAAGTCAAGGATTAAAAACTAGCTTTGATGGAATAATATTTCCAATATGTTAACAACATATGATATTTAAAACAAAAAAAATAATATGCTCCTACTAGCTTTAAGGGTACTCGAGAGTTATCTTTGTTTTAATCATGATCATATCCTTGATTCAAACTTAAGATTCCAGCTCCTAGATGCATGCTCTAATCCACACTTGGATTTCTAGAGTTTGTACACCAATTACCATATTTCATATGCATGAAATCAAGTATGGTAATTAATATCTTTATTAATTTAACGCTCGTAAAGAAAAGAAAGCCTTAAATCATGATCAATTGCTTGAGCATGCCTGAAACTCTATTCAAAGAGAGTGTCGATAAATGTGTACAATTGTGTCCATATCTATCTTCTCATAGAAGACCATTTATAACCTATCAGTCTTACTGATTAGCGAAAGCTAATCAAATTCCAAAATTGATTTTCTTTTATGGACTACATCTAACCATTCATAGTTTGAGTCATTCATTAGATTCTAAATTTAAAAATGAGTCTCGATAGTTATGAGGTTCAAAATGATCCTCTAACTCATATTCCTCAACATTGACATGACATTCATATCTTCAGGTGCTTGAGGTATCCTTGCGGATATGCGAATGGGAGTTACAACAATGTGTGGCTTTTGCATTTACATGCTTAGCCTCATTATGTCGTTCACTAGTGTATTTAGAAGGTTGTATTTTATTTCTTACTTTCTACAAAGATGCACAAAGGCTCCCACTTGCTTCTTCTAAGAGGATACTTTCTACAAGTACACAACATGTCGAGCAACAATGAATTGTTCTCGTTTGGGATGTATAAAATATACTGAAATTTCTTGATTCAAGTTTTGTTAATGACACGTCTAACATGATTTTAACAAATTCAAGACTTCAACTAAGACTTACTGGGAGTCATCCCATTCCATAAATTGATGGTTTCTTAGTTACCTTCTTGTTTGGAACCATATTAAATAAGCACGGGCATATTCAAATTTTTGTTAACCTTAATAAGATAAAAGAGAGAGAGAGAGAGAGAGTAGTTAATGTTATCAAGGATCAAATAATAACAATAGTATTTGATTTTACACATGAGACATAGTGTTGCAATTATGAGACAATATCACAATTACTTTGATAACATAATACTCTTTGGCTCACATATTTTATAATTTGGCCAAACCAAATTGCATAAAAAATATATTCAAGCCGATTGCATGCTATAAAGTATGATTATTTTAGTAGTTCAAGAACTTCATGTTCATGTTTTAACAAGAAAACATAACATGTTGGTCGCTAAATATACTTTATAAGATATTGAACAATCCAATAACTTCATTGTATATGCCCTAATAGGAAGACACAACAAGTCAAGTACTTACTTTATTTTATAAGTCTTTGAACAGTTCAAGGAAGTTCATGTCTTTACTTGAAGACATAGATATACTAGAAATAAAGTATTATTGAATGCCTACTTTTGGCTTCAATAGTATTTTCAAGTTAATTTACATACATCATATTTATTTCTTTACAAGAAGACATATGCTTATTAGCTAAAACATTTAGGTAATGCGATGAAGTATTTTTTATTATTTCTTGACATTAGTTCTCTCTTAGCCAACATACATCAATATGTATAACTCCTAATAGAATATTATAAGCCATATTGTGTTGTACCTTGCACACTTTAATAATTCTCCCACTTGAGCATGGCACAACATCATATATGAATAATATTAAAATATCACAGATATAATAAGATTTAAGTCATACTTAAATCAAGCTTGTATAGAAGGGTTATGTAGAACTTCATCGTTTAATAAGCAATCATGCATAACTATTTTTAGATAACATTTCGGGAAGCGACATCAGAAAAGCGACTAGTTATCTTTTAAAATAATATGCAATAAGGCTTAGAAAACTATGATGTTATTTTAAGACAATCTAGAAATTAAGTGGGTCACTTACAAGGTGATAAGCTCATAGCTCCCACTGAATAAGACAATTTTACAAGTTTGTCCTATGGTTAAAAATGCATTGCTCCCATTAGTTTAGACAACATTTTGAATGTATCTATACTAGTGAAAAAGCAAGTAGCAATTTGTATACTTTCTAGTTCTTTGAATGTCTACACATTATAGCCAATGTGAGTCTCGTAGACTAGTAAACATGTGCATAGATATTCAAAAAAAAGTATCAAGTTCTACTATATTTGTGATGAGATTTCCATCGATGCCATTAACTTGAAAGTTTTGCATGCAATTCCTCTTTCTACTTTACCTCAAAGGTGTGTAGAATCTTATGGAAATTGTTTGTGTAAGGAAAATATACTATAAAAACATGCTAGTAATTTCCTTTCCTCTCACAGTTTATTGAGACTTTAATTTCTAATCAAGACTCATACAATATCTTAACACTTTAAGATATGCAACCACACTTAATCGTTTTGACTTACAAGACAATGTGATTTCTTGAGTAGGTGTGTATTAAGATTGATTAGAATTGAGAAGATTCAAGTGTTCCTATTACAGCTTTCTCATACAAGGAGAAAAGATGGGAACGAGTCTTATTCTTACAAGGAAAGAAGACTTAGTTTGTTTTCCTCTAACACAAAAGGAAACAAAATTTGTTTACGAATTTGTGTTGCACAAAATCATTAATAGAAATACAAAGTTCATATTTAGTATTTTCGATAATTATCCTTTTAAAATTAACTACCCAAGTTCATAAAAACAATTAATTTTACGAAAAGGCTAAGATCCTCATTGAGGTTCCACCACCACATCAGTTGATCTGCTAGCAATGATAGATTCAACAGGTAGATGACGTTCATCAATTACAAATCTTGTGCAATTCTTAGATTCTTATGGGAATCATGACACAAGCAAACATTTCACTAAATGTCAAACTTGCATGTTTAGTCCCATCCTTGCCTCGGTCAAGGTCTCACCGTTGTACCGATTAAGTCACCCAATTTTAGAACATGCGAGAATAAGTCTAGGTCTCACGCATAGATAATAATCACCTTGGGATACAATTCACATCCCTCTCACAAGATGCAAAAAGTAATTGCAAGTGATCTCAAACGATTGGACGGCATGACTTAAATTTGAGACGGGTATAAAAGTTTGATTTACAAATCAAAAGTGTGTACGAGGAAGCATGCATTCATCCATCGTAGCACAAGTTAAAAACATTTCTTAACTTAAGTCTAATCTTGTTTTAATTTATGTGTGTCAAGTTGTCCAAGTTAAAGACTAATATAAAACCTAAGTGGAAGTATTATTAGTTTAGACAATACATAAAATAAATAACATTCATAACATGTTATGAAAACAAGATTTTTGTTTTAAATCGTATTTAAATTTTAGACTAAATCAAAGATTCAGTTTTATAAATGGTTTGTGATTGGTATCAAGTTTTATAAAAACATTTGCAAGTTATAGCAAGATATCAAGCAAATAAGCAACCACACAACCACAAGTATGCAAAGCCTCGAACCGATGAAAAACCTAAGCTTGATCTCCTGAGCCATCATGAGGACCAAGAAGTCAACTAAGGGTAAGTCAACACAACCACAAAGTGGGCTCCCACTTGCTCCAAGACCATCAAGAGAAAGTAGAACCCAAAATGAACATGAGGCCTAAATCTGCCAAAAAAATTCAGTCGACTTCTAGGGCCCAAAACCCATAGAAGGAGTCTTCCCTAGCCTGAGGTACAGTTGAGACTTTTGAAGACCCGTGAGTTTTGAATCAGCACACCAAATTTGGGCTTTTATCTCCTTATAGAACTCCAGGAAATCACTTTTTAGTGCAGGTCACTCATTAGCTCCAAATTTCACAATATGTCTTTAATTCTTTAGCCATTCCCATCCAAGCATCGGTTACAAATGATTTTTGACTAAAAACATTTAAACTATCATTAACCTACTGTAAAGTGCCCAAACAATGGCTATAACCAATATCAAAAACATATAACTGAAGCCGAAACAATGGCAAATCCCCAAAACTGAAATTAAATGCAAATCAATACACAACATGTCATATTTGGTCTAGGTTTTCATCGGCTTTGCATACGAAACATAATAATACCATAAGATTATGAATATAACAAGGTGTTGGCTAATTCCATGACCAAACATGCATGTATTTGCCATGGATATAAAATAAACAACAAGATACACTTGTTAGCCAACGAAATCGAAGAAATAATCAACAATTAATTACACCCCCGATTGGTACGTATAACTGATGACCTTAGGATATTAAAACCACATTTTAAAAACCTTATAATCATCATATAATTACAGAAATCATGTCCATAGGGCTGTTCTAAAACCGATTCACAAATCGTGCCAAAACACACATTTTTTGGTCATTTTATACGTACCGGCAACAAAACAAATTAAGATATGCGCAACTCGTGGCCATGGAATAAAAAATACAAATCATAAGACCATATTATGGTCTATTTTAACACGAAAATTAAGCCCTTGGGGATGTTTTATTTTTTTCCTTTATTAATCCTCCAAAAACACGCGATTTGGCCACTTTTACGCATACCCGATAATCATATGACATCATATGATGGCTCGTGATACCACTATAGGTGATTATCCATATAAACATGATATGAATAAATAATAAATGAAGCGGAAAGATCACCTATCAACAGATCCATAGAGTCATATGATTAATCAATAAAAGGGACATAAAAGTATACCTTTGTAGCGTGATTCGGTAAGATCGAACGGAGACCATCACGAACACATGATCAAACCAAGAAACCAATCAAATATGAAACCAAGTGATCAAAATAGATCACCTCTATGATGTATCCATACCACACATCCTTGTATACCAATAGATGCTAGTCTTAAACCCCGTAACCTAGTAACACCCTTTGAATAAACAAGATTCAAAGATGGAGATGATTACAAAACATAAACCCACGGTTTTTACATCTCAAAACCGTGCAAATCCCAATTAGAGGAAAGAGGGAGAATTTTTGGTAATGTATTTAATGTAATAAATTTGAGTTTTTACCTAATAACTCATATTTATCACAAATGTAACTCCTTCCTCTTTTCATCTTAATGGGCCGGACTCAATGGGCTTTGTATGGGACTTGCCATACACTTTTACAAGTCTAATAACTAAGTACACTACTAGTCGTTTGAAGCCCAATAATGATCTCGGGTTACGAAGGTTGTTTATATACCGTAAATATGATAAACACGATATATTGAAATGGTACCTCAGTGTATATGTGTGTGACCCTATAGGCCCATATGTGTCTAGCCGTATAATTAGTTGTTATGACACGAGCATACTCCAACAGCTGCTTGTGCTCCATTGCCCACTTGCAAATGTTGTTCCCCATAGGATAGCTTCCTTTCCAACTCAAATCCATGCAGCGTATTTCAAATGTTAATACCGCAACCCGTATCATATACCCCATGAGTTTGATTTGTATGTAAGATTAAATAACTCAATTATAAATAAGTTACATGAAGGTGTTGCAGCGCCTAGCTCAACCTTCTTCTTAATTTCTTGCAACTCGTTGAGGTAAAGAGGGCAGTTCCTCTTCCAGTGACCACTTTCTTTACAATGGTGACAAGTCTCATCCTTTTGAGATTGATTCTTCTTGACAAAGTTCTGCTTAGGTTTAAAAGGAGTCGCAACTTGTTTGCCCTTATCACCTTTGCCTTTGCCTTTCTGCTTTTTGTTCACTTGCAATTTTGGCTTACTCACTCTACCCTTTTGCACATAAAGTACTTGAGGAGTAGAAGTAGATGTACTTGCCTTGTCCTTTAACCCCTTTTTATAGTCAATGAGCATTGCATGCAAATCATTCACAGTCTTCCCCTTGCAATGCATATTGAAATTCCTAACTAAATCGCTAAAATCCTTGTTAAGGGACCTATTGATTAGGTTAATCGCCATATAATTGTCATAGGGTTTCCCAAGTGAGATGAGTTGTTCCATGTAACCTTCATCTCTTCATCATGTGCACTTACAGATTTGCCAGGGGCCTGCTTACAACTATGCAAAGCATCTACTAAGTCGTAGATCTCCACAACTTGAGGCTTCTCAAACAATGCCTTGAGCTCTTCAAGAATTTGGTTTGGATCTTAAAGTTCAAACTTCCTTTGTAAAGGAGGTGTCATCTTTGTGAGCATTAAGCAAGCCACATCATTGTGCTTCTTAACCTCAGCCTCATAAGTCAACCTTTCGGCTGCAGTAGCAGTTGGGGCAAGAGGCGTTGGAAACACCTTTGTTAAGTAATTAATGGTACCATGTACTCTCAAGACAAGTCTCAGTGAGCGATACCAATCGTTGAAGTTTGGTCCAGTTAATTCTACACGTTCAAAGTAAGTCTTGAACGCAGAACTTAACGTGTTGTTGTTGTGGGGTTGAGCCATTTCTACAGACATAAGTTCAAATTATTAGTATTTTCGATAATACCATTCAAGAAAATAAAATTACCCCGATAATAAATAAACATCGTATTTTCCATGAAAACTAGAATCCACATTGACATAAACTCATCACATCAGTTGATCTGCTAGTGATAAATGTATTCAACATGGTAACTTGTCGAACAATAATCGACAAACACATTTGTAATTTCTAGATATTTAACGAATTTACATTTCCAAAAGTCATTTTGCATTGTAAATATGTTTCATCCCTTCTTTATGCCTTAAGTTTCCAGATCTCACTGAGTAACTAAATTAAATCGATTAATCTAAAGAACGTAAAACCTTCATGTGCCAATATCATTCATGTAGGATATTATAAATCTTGCTTATGTTTAGAGAGAGAAAGAGATAGAAAGATAGACGATTTCACACACATTTTAGAGAGAGAAAGTGATTAACTATGTGTAAAATTATGATGAAACCACAGCCTCTCCATCTAAGGAGAGGGTTTATATACCCAAGCCCATGAGATGGGCTTGGGCTTACATTGGGCCACCGGCATACACAAGTTGTAGGCTTGGCTTGGCCTTGTTTGTTGAATATTAAGTTAACTAAACTACGAGCTACTACTTAGACTATTGTTAGAGTGACCGATCCTTTCTAATACGTAAAACGTATTTCCAACAATCTCCCCCTAAGGGAGGTCACCCCAAACAAGGGCGTTACCCATGTTACAATAATAAAATAAACCTAGCATACTATGCTTGTCTTGAGCTCGTAGTCTTCGTCTTTCTTTTTCTTTTTCTTTTCTGGTGAACATGTTGATGTGATCTTTGATATCAAGCTTGAGCATTAATCTCTTGCCTTGATCTTGTACATCACTTGTGATATCCGCCTCCTCGTGACTTCATGTCCCACATACTTATACCTTCGTAATTCTTGAAAGCTTCAGAGTTCGATACAGCGGAAGACTTGACTTTTAGACTTTCTAGAATTAGATGAAGTATTAAGTGCATAAAGTATAAGCATGCGGGGATGACTTCTTCTTAGATTCCGTAACGCCACCGTCTTCAAATGCCGCAACATAAGTAGACACGAACAAAATGGCTTTGAACATTTCATTCTAATTCGGTAGCATTTTACCTCCGGTCGGTGAAGACCGTTGGACGATATAAAATATTGTACTTGTGGCAGGTAGATTTAATTAAAAATCTCCTTGACAATATTTCGCGGGTAAACCTGTTCTCTTTACTCGAACGTCCAAAGCTGACTGCGAACGTAAAGAGTGAATCATTTGGATTAAATTATCCGCATGATTGAAGCCGTCAATTCTGATTCCTGGAACAAGTTTGATTCACTAAAGAATCGCACCATCGTTGCTTTCCAGTTGTCATGGGCTTGATTCATATTGAATCTTGCAAGTTACCTACCAAGTGCTGTTTGATGTTAACACTAGAAGGATTTCCACTCATCACTGTGAACATTAGGATGTCACTCTGAGTGTTCTGGCAAGATCACTAAGATATTGCGCAGAGGCTTGGAACGTGTTTAAGTTCAGTTAAGAATTAGACAACTGTTGCTTTCTAGTTATCACAAGCTTGATTCATAAAGAATCGCACAAGTCACCTACCATGAGCTTTTGAATGTTCGCTCAAGAAGGATTCCATCTTCATTGTAAATAATTTCTTATTACTCGGATGTTCAGGCAAGATCATGAAGATTTTGCGTAGGACTCTTAAGATCATTCTTACTTTTCACAGTGTGTGAAGAAGCAAGGAAACATGAAAGTGTGTCCTAATGAGATATTTGATGATCTCAAGTGGCTCTAGACTCGATCGTGCATTTCGGATTTTAGTGATCGGAGGCTGGAGAGGAGTGCCACCACTTCAATACCAATTTATTCGGAGTGAATAAATCAATAGATAATGCGTTGTCTCCGTGTGATTAAAACAAATACCTTTTGAGAGATATCTGAGTTAGCTGGGATGGGTTGTGCATTGCATCACTGGGTCCATGATGTCTATCTTCAATATCGAGCATTATTAAAAATGATCTCAATAGCATATGTGTTGACCCGGTTTCTGCCTAAGGTTGTAAGGAAGGCTTCTTTCTTTAGACCCTTTATCTTTACAATTCTTTTTCATTCTTCAACCCCTTCAATGCTTACCAATATGTCATAACTAGCACCTTGTTGTGATTGTTCCAGTGCTAACTTAAGTACTTGGTCGGCATTAAGCTACATTCACAATCTTTTCTCCAACTTTCCTAAGGACTACTATTTCTAGCTATGTAATGTCCTTGGGAAGATTCCTCCGATTTTGGAAGAATCATTGGACTTAACCTATCCTACCATCCTTATGTCACCACAATCTTCATCGTCGTGAAATAAATGGGTTTTGGGTAAGTATATGTCACCATGAAATCCATTTTGATAAGCAAATCCATATTGCTCCCCCTTAAAATATGCCACGATTTTCGAAAACATTTCGCACATGTCGGGATGAGCTATCACGTTAAGTCAAACCCTTTGTGATAATTTCCCATATTAAATCACATTTTCTCCCCTATATTAAAAATATTAACCCAATCGATGTTTTTAATATCATTTGATTTAATAATATTTTAAGAAAGGTTTTGGGAAGAAAAATGCAAGTCCATTTTATCTTCATGATACCAAATGTGTGAGATATGATACCGATTTGTAAAACAATCACATATTCACCATATTAAAAAGAATTGACAAGGTTGGACCTGATTGATGAGAACATCATATGATAGGATCAAATGGTTCTGTATGCAAATGTTGGTCGCCTCGTCACGTCTGAAGTCATCTCTTGACACCACATGTACGATTGGTATTGTTGTCTTGACACCAATTAGTGAGCTTGGCACTTTCAACATCGAAGATTCTGAATGCTTGACAATTGCTCCCCCTCAATTGTTGACCCGTGTTCTATTGAAAGAGTTGTAGTCATCGTTTGAGTAGTCGCATCGTCGAGTATGTAGATACCAAATGTAGATAGCTATGGTTGTAGAGATGATACCTTCATAAAAACAAGACTTCTCTTGTTTTAACAAATAAATGCACTGATGCGTACATAGATTTGTGTTAGACCAAGTCATAAAGTAAACTTGATCCCTTACAAGGTTTTAAAGTAAACCTTGCCCGAGAAAATTAATTCCCTTTGAGAGCCAAAGCTTTCATAAGAAACATTTGACTTTAATATGAAAACCGGGTTGCAGTCTGAAATAACTACAAGCCATTTAGGCATGTTTTATGAAATATTTACAACTTTTGTACGAACTCTATTTATGGCGTCGTGTCAATATTAATCGACATTTCTAAGGCCGTAAATATTATCATACCAAAAGACATGCCTTTGAAAAATAAAGTAAAAATATTTTTGGATTTTTCTGAATTTTTATGGTTTTTATATGGTTTTCTATTTTTGTAATTTGCTTTTGTGGTTAAAAATATAAATTGTAACACCCCATTTTGGAAATGGAATCTTACGGATAATCATGGCGTGTCATCAAAGCATACAAGGATAAATGTCTAAGTATTATTTGACCATAAAAGGGAAATACCGGAATCAAACATCGGTAACCCCAAAGTAGAGCTCATCACACACAAACATAAATACTGTAAAAGGAAAGGACGAAACAGTGTCCATTGCAAGCTGTATTAAAGTAAAGGAAATGCATAAAGTAAAGAAAGACAGTAAAGCTTCCAATCCATATGCACGTACGTTTGAGATCTACGAGCGTCCCTGAGTACCTGCCGTTTTGGGAACATGAAAAGGAAAACGGTTGAGCAAGACGCTCAGTGCACGGATGTACAATATAGCATGAAATAGGATAAGCATGTAACATATAACAGCGGAAGACTAAGTTCTGAGTAAACTGGTTAAGTATTAAGAAAACTGGTTTTATAGTTTGAAAAGCCTTATGTTTATCTTATGAAAATTGTTTTAACATAAATATACCATAGCCCATATAGGTCATGAAAAGGTCACGTGCATGAATACTTGGAGGGGTGACCTCATCATGCTGATTAGAGGGGATGCCTCTAATTAATATACTGGTTTGGGTAGGAGGGATCAACTCCTTGTGAAGGATGCAAGGCACACACCACATTCACCATGAAATACTGAATAAAACATGTAACTAGGATGCACCCATACGCCCCACATGATATAATAATATGGCCAAAACTGAAAGGGACGCCACGAGCAATCACTCCGCCGTGGGGAAGTCATAACATTGGTGCCTCCAATGTTATGGTTATGGTACCTCCATAACTAGGTGAAACTGGTCATGCTTGTATATGGCTATAGATTATGCTAATTAAACATAAGCAGTTAAAAACAATAAAACAAATACTGGGGAAAACAGTTGGCTGCATACGGGGAAATCCTAATAAGGAAAGAATGTCCATACTGAAAGGACGGAAATCCGTACCTCAAGTCCAGTGAATGAACGGAAGAAAGACTCCTACTTCTGGATCACTAACGCTACATGAATACACACGTGTATAAGTATCGAATCACTGATTACGTACTGGGTTTTATGTCTCATCTTAGCTTACTTTGTATGTTTTAGGTCATGGTTTACTGTTTAAAGCCTTAAACTGTGTTTATCTTGTATTTTGATTAATCTGATTAAGTATTACTGGTATTTCATGTATTATTATACTTACTGTGTAATAATAAGTAACTTTCCAAAAATAGCAGGTTTCCAAAAATAGAAAGTTTCCAAAAAAAGAAAGTTTCCAAAAAAATAGAAAGTTTCCAAAAATAGAAAGTTTCCAAAAATAGAAAGTTACCAAAAATAGAAAGTTTCCAAAAATAGAAAGTTTCCAAAAATAGAAAGTTTCCTAAAATAGAATTTACTGCTTAAAATAGATTAGTTTCTAAAAATAGAAAGTTTCCAAAAATAGATCAGCTGCCTTAATTAAATAAGTTTCCATATATAGAAGGTTTCCATGATTAGATTAGTTGCCTTATTTAATTAAGTTTCTATAAATAGAAGTTTCCATAATTAGAATTAAGCTGGTTACATAAGCTAACATATAAGTCTAAGTGTTTATAAGCTTATTTTTTAAGTCATATGATATAGTGTATAGTTTAATTATTATTTCATGTATTTAATTAAACTATAGGTTAAGCATTTTAATTAAAGTATAACATGTTTTAATTAAAATGGAATAAATTACTTAGGTTAAAATGTGTATTATTATGTATTAATAACATAACCTAAGTCATGTCTAAATTAATTAATTATAGGCATGTTTTAAATAATTAATTAATTATAACTCATAACATAAAATACTTAGGTTAAATTAATATCATGCTAAATTAATAATTAAAAATAACCTAAGTCATGGTTTAATTAATATCTCATGTTATTAATTAATTTATATCCTAAGTTCATAATTCATAAAATTAACATGTAGCATAAATCATGATTTAACCAACGAACCATGAATCGGGCATGAACTCGACACCGTACCCCGAGCCAAACTCGGGGTACTTGTGCCCCCTTGCTGCCGTGGGTCCCACATGCACCAACCAAGACCAAAAATGGTCTTGGTGGTGGCGGCTCAAAGCAAACCGAACCCCCCCCCCCCCCTCGGGTTGGTTATACTAGGCGGCCAAAACAAACACCCTCTTATATCATCCTTTGATTTTAATTAACCCCAAAACATGTTAGGTCTATGTTTAATTATCATGTTTTAATAAGAATATTAATAACATGTTCATGAAAATAATCAAAGATTTAAAAGAATTAAAAAGAAAGGTTTAGAATGATATACCAATACGTAGCTTGAAAGAGGATGAACAAATACGGTTTATAGCAATGGTTTTCAAGATCAAAATCAATCCACAACCACCTATGGTGGTCCTATGGGTGGCGGCACAAAGAGAGACCAAGAGGAGGAGAGGAAAAACTTTTTAGGTTAAATGAATATTTTTCATGAAATGTAAAAATGAAATGAAAAGTTACCATAACCCCCCTTTCATGTAAAAGTCAACGGGCTAAGCCCATTATGGTTATGTGTGCCGTGGGTATGGGGCCCCACATGGGGTACCCGTACCTTTTCTCGTGTCCCGATGTTTCGTGTTCGTTCGTGGTTAAACGTGTTCGTGTTTAAAGTGTTTCTGTTTATTTTATCATGTAGTTTATCGTAATCTTAACGCTCGTAATTATATTATATGTATTTACGTAATTATTTTAGTTCGTATTTTAAATGGTGATCATGATTTAATTATGTTCACGTGACATATTTACTAACTGTTTATCATGAGTTCGTACGTAATCGATACTTATCATGTCATACACGTATGCACTTGCTTGATTATTAGCACATGAATGTGATCAATACTAAATAAGGTAAGTTTTAATCTAGGACGTACGATCTTAAGGGAACTATTCATGGTAAAAGCATGCGGGTTTTACAATTCTTCCCCCCTAAAAAGAATAATTCGTCCCCGAATTATAGATAAAGTAAGCTGGAAAGAGGTAACATACCCGAACTCAAAATATGAAGTGAGGGTAAGAAGCCCGGATAGACTCCTCTGTTTCCCAAGTGGCTTCCCGCTCGGTATGGTCCCTCCAAAGAATTTTGACGAATGGAATCGTCTTCCTTCTCATGACTCGTTCTTGCCTGTCGAGAACTCGTTCGGGTTCCTCTATAAAAGTGAGATCTTCACGTATCTGTTCCAGTGGATACTGAACCATGTGAAGGGGATGATACTTGTACCCTCTGAGTAAGGACACATGGAACACGTTATGCACGTGCGAAATCTGAGGAGGTAACGCCAATCGGTAAGATACTTCACCGATTCGTTCAATGATATCAAATGGTCCGATGAAACGAGGACTGAGTTTCCCTTTGATCCCGAAGCGTTTAACACCACGTGCCGGCGAAACCTTGAGGAAGACGTGATCTCCCACATTAAAATGTATGTCTCTACGATGCTTATCAGCGTAACTCTTCTGACGTGACCGTGCTTCCTGCAGCTTCTGCTTAGCTACTTCGATCTTCTCATTGGTCATTTCTATAATCTCTGGTCCTTCGAGTGATCGCTCTCCCACTTGATCCCAGCAGATTGGAGCGCAACACTTCCTGCCATACAACATTTCGAAAGGAGCACATTTGATACTTGCGTGCCAGCTGTTGTTGTATGCAAACTCAACCAAACAGATGTAATCGTCCCAATCACCTGTCCATTCCAACGCACACGACCTTAACATATCTTCCAATGTCTGAATTGTTCGCTCCGACTGTCCGTCCGTTTGAGGATGAAAGGCCGTACTCAGCTTAAGTTGTGTACCCCAAGCTTTTTGCAGACCTTTCCAGAATCGCGACGTGAAACGAGGATCTCTGTCTGAGACGATGCTGGAGGGAGTACCGTGGAGTCTCATGATCTCCCTTCTGTAAGTATCTGCGAGTTTACTTACCGGATCTTCCTTACGTATCGGAAAGAAATGAGGTGATTTGGTGAGTCGATCAACAATGACCCAAATAGCATCGTGCTTCTTCTTGGTAGGCGGAAGACCGGTAACAAAATCCATGGTGATTTTGTCCCACTTCCACTCTGGAATATCCAACGGTTGAAGGAGACCGCCCGATCGTTGATGCTCAATCTTAACCTGCTGGCAGGTAAGACATTTAGAGACATAAGTGGCTACATCCTGTTTCATACCACTCCACCAAAAGTGCTGTCTGATGTCATGGTACATTTTTGTCGACCCAGGATGTATAGAAAATGGGGAGCTGTGAGCTTCAGCTAACAATGCTTCCCGGAGTTCTTGATTGTCAGGAACACAAAGTCTCGTGCCCTGCCAAACGATACCGTCTGCGTCCATTCTGAATTCTGTCTGTTTCTCCAAATTCTGAATTATCGCCCAAATTTCTCCATCATCCTTCTGCTCTTCCTTGATCCTAGACAGTAACTCGGGTTCTACTCTAAGATTCGCCCAGTATCCGTGCTGCCCACGTACTAAGATTTCGATGTCTAGCCGCTCCAAGTCTCTTATGTTTTGTTCCTTGATTTCAATGTCGCTGATCATTCCGGACTTTCTGCTGAGTGCATCTGCTACTACATTAGCCTTCCCGGGATGATACTGTAGGTTAATATCATAATCCTTCAACAGTTCCAACCATCTCCTTTGTCTCATGTTCAATTCTCGTTGAGTGAAGATATACTTCAAGCTCTTGTGATCCGTGAAAATGTCGATTGATTCTCCGTATAAGTAATGCCTCCATATTTTCAATGCGAATACCACTGCAGCAAGTTCCAGGTCATGTGTAGGATAGTTTTCTTCATAGGGCTTAAGCTGCCGTGAAGCATACGCGATCACTTTCCCATGTTGCATGAGAACACAGCCCAGTCCCTTCCCCGATGCATCGCTATAGATCTGAAATCCACCTGTACCAGATGGGAGAGTAAGAATAGGTGCAGATACTAACTTCTGCTTTAGGTCTTCGAAGCTCGTCTCTCGTTCTTCCGTCCAGACGAATTTCTCTCCTTTTCTCATCAGTTTGGTGAGAGGTAGTGCCAAACGGGAAAAGTTCTCCACGAATTTGCGATAATATCCAGCTAAGCCTAAGAAACTGCGGACTTCTGTCGCTGACGTTGGTCTTGGCCATTTAGTGATAGCCTCAACCTTTGCTGGGTCCATAGTGATCCCTTCTGCTGATACAATGTGACCTAAGAATGCCACCTTGTTTAACCAGAACTCACACTTGGAGAATTTCGCATACAGCTGCTTCTGACGAAGAATCTGTAGTACCGTACGGAGATGGTCTTCGTGTTCCTCCGTGGACTTTGAGAAAATCAGGATGTCATCGATGAATACAATGACAAACTTATCAAGGAATTCGTGGAAGATTCTGTTCATCAGATCCATGAATACTGCTGGAGCATTAGTCAGGCCAAATGGCATGACTACAAACTCATAATGGCCATAGCGGGTACGAAAAGCAGTCTTGGCAATATCCTGCTCTTTAACCCTTAGCTGATGGTAACCTGACCTTAGATCGATCTTTGAGAAGTGTTTGGCTCCTTGAAGCTGGTCAAACAGATCATCTATACGTGGCAGTGGATATCTATTGCGGATGGTAATCTTATTAAGTTCACGGTAGTCTATGCAAAGTCGCATGCTGTCGTCCTTCTTCTTAATGAACAAGACCGGTGCGCCCCATGGAGATGCGCTTGGTCTAATGAACCCTCGCTCAAGAAGTTCCTGTAGTTGGTCCTTCAGTTCTTTTAGCTCTATGGGAGCCATACGATACGGAGCCTTAGAGATTGGTTCAGCTCCTGGAACAAGGTCGATGTTGAACTCCACTTCTCGTGCAGGTGGTATGCCTGGAAGTTCAGCTGGGAAGACGTCTTGAAATTCCGAAACTACTGGTTGATCCTGAATCGATGGGGATTCAGCATCCATGTCGTGAACCGTAGCTAGATAACCCTCACAGCCATGTGACAGTAATGCACGTGCTTGCAAGGTAGATATGACTTGTACAGACCGTCCGGGTATGAACCCGTTATGAATGTACTCTGGTGCATTAATGTCGCCGAAGATCACCCGATATGAGTGGTAGTCTATGGTAGCATGGTGCTTGGATAGCCAGTCCATGCCGAGAATCATATCGAACTCAATCATGTCTAGGGGAAGTGCATCTACTACACGAACTTTATCGTCAAACTCTAGAGGAAGACTCTTGTATACATGAGTTATTAATACAGAGTCCCTCAAAGGCGTGGAAATGGTAAGCCTATTTTCTAATGGCAAGGGAAGTGTCCTGATGTTCTTAGCATAAGTAGTGGAAATAACTGAGTGAGTGGCACCCGTGTCGAAAAGAACACTTGTAGCTTGGCCGTACATATACAAAGATCCAGTAATGGTACCTGTAGATTTGTTTGCCTGATCACGAGATGTCGTGTAGACACGCCCAGTGGTAGGAGGCGGCTTACTATCAGCATGACCTGAGGTACCCTCCATTTCACCCTTACGGCAATCTCTCATACGATGGCCAGGGAGGTCGCACTTGTAGCACGCGTCGGAATCACGACGACATGGGCCAGGGTGTCTGCGATGGCAAGTACTGCAAAGAGGATGAGTGAATCCTCCAGCACGAGTCCTTGCTTGCTGAGGGCCTGCTGATGACAAAATGTGTTAAAATAAAGTATATGCACGAGTATAAGACATATGCGTCATAAGATGTGCACCAGTGTTAGCTAAACGGTTAGGCTGCGAACCCCTGTGGTTCTGGTCCTTCCCGTTACCGTGGTTCCTGGTAGAGATTAATATAGTGTCAGCATGAGAGATATAACATGAAATCATAAGAAGATGCGTAAATAGTAGGACCTGCTGTTGTTGGAGTGTCCAGCGTTATTACGGTAATTATCATTACCGCTACGCCTTTCCACAACAGAACGGTCGTTAGTGTGACCGTTTCCTTTGGGCTGATGAGGTTGCTGCTGAGTAGCCGGCTGAGACCGGTCCCCAGTTTTCTGCCTCTTGTCGGGTCTTTCAGCTTCCCCGAACTCATCTCGTTCCTGCAGCATCTCTAGCTTCCTTGCTGCGTAAGCCACTTGTGCCACAGTATCCAACGGGGCACCCGATAAATCATTGGCAATCCTTGGATTAAGGCCCCAACGAAAATGTAGTGCTTGTTCTTCAGTGGTGCCTGCGGATGCCCTCAGGACAGCTGTGTACCCGAGGAACCTCTGCATGAACTGACCACAATTCTCGTCGGGTCTCTGTCTCATGGCGTAGTATTCCCTCATGAGTCGATTCCTTCCTTCCATGGGAAAAATGATAGTTGGGGGAGGATATTCGTCGTCATGAAGAATGGCGTCTTGCCTTTCTGCCTCCATGTCTGCAAATAACTCCTAGAGTTTGTCTGTGTTTGCCATCTGACAGTATAACATAAAACATATGATTGACAGTTCAAAACATAAAATAGAAATTATATATATACATGAAAAAAAATTTATACCAAAAAAATTTCACGAGAAATTTTTTTGTATGAATGCATGATGCAGTTTTATGAAAACTTTTGATGCTCGAGAGTGAACGCCTCTGGTCAGTTCACTCAAAACAAAAGACATATCGAGGGGACGCCTATGGGTCGGTCCCAAATCTAAAAGTTTCGATAAAACACATGCGACTAAATAGGGCCAGTCCTGTACCAACCATTACTTAGTCAAAAACCCTGTAACAATGACATGTATATGTATGCTTAAAAATGATGATTGCATGAAAACAACTGTCAGTTCTAGGAAGACCGTAGTGACTACCCACTAATCACAGGTCATATTTGAGAGCCTACAGGTCGAAACCTTGGCTCTGATACCATAATTGTAACACCCCATTTTAGAAATGGAATCTTACGCATAATCATGGCGTGTCATCAAAGCATACAAGGATAAATGTCTAAGCATTATTTGACCATAAAAGGGAAATACCGGAATCAAACATCGGTAACCCCAAAGTAGAGCTCATCACACACAAACATAAATACTGTAAAAGGAAAGGACGAAACAATGTCCATTGCAAGCTATATTAAAGTAAAGGAAATGCATAAAGTAAAGAAAGACAGTAAAGCTTCCAATCCATATGCACGTACGTTTGAGATCTACGAGCGTCCCTGAGTACCTGCCGTTTTGGGAACATGAAAAGGAAAACGGCTGAGCAAGACGCTCAGTGCACGGATGTACAATATAGCATGAAATAGGATAAGCATGTAACATATAATAACAGAAGACTAAGTTCTGAGTAAACTGGTTAAGTATTAAGAAAACTGGTTTTATAGTTTGAAAAGCCTTATGTTTATCTTATGAAAACTGTTTTAACATAAATATACCATAGCCCATATAGGTCATGAAAAGGTCACGTGCATGAATACTTGGAGGGGTGACCTCATCATGCTGATTAGAGGGGATGCCTCTAATTAATATACTGGTTTGGGTAGGAGGGATCAACTCCTTGTGAAGGATGCAAGGCACACACCACATTCACCATGAAATACTGAATAAAACATGTAACTAGGATGCACCCATACGCCCCACATGATATAATAATATGGCCAAAACTGAAAGGGACGCCACGAGCAATCACTCCGCCGTGGGGAAGTCATAACATTGGTGCCTCCAATGTTATGGTTATGGTACCTCCATAACTAGGTGAAACTGGTCATGCTTGTATATGGCTATAGATTATGCTAATTAAACATAAGCAGTTCAAAACAATACAACAAATACTGGGGAAAACAGTTGGCTGCATACGGGGAAATCCTAATAAGGAAAGAATGTCCATACTGAAAGGACGGAAATCCGTACCTCAAGTCCAGTGAATGAACGGAAGAAAGACTCCTACTTCTGGATCACTAACGCTACATGAATACACACGTGTATAAGTATCGAATCACTGATTACGTACTGGGTTTTATGTCTCATCTTAGCTTACTTTGTATGTTTTAGGTCATGGTTTACTGTTTAAAGCCTTAAACTGTGTTTATCTTGTATTCTGATTAATCTGATTAAGTATTACTGGTATTTCATGTATTATTATACTTACTGTGTAATAATAAGTAACTTTCCAAAAATAGCAGGTTTCCAAAAATAGAAAGTTTCCAAAAATAGAAAGTTTCCAAAAAATAGTAAGTTTCCAAAAATAGAAAGTTTCCAAAAATAGAAAGTTACCAAAAATAGAAAGTTTCCAAAAATAGAAAGTTTCCAAAAATAGAAAGTTTCCAAAAATAGAAAGTTTCCTAAAATAGAATTTACTGCTTAAAATAGATTAGTTTCTAAAAATAGAAAGTTTCCAAAAATAGATCAGCTGCCTTAATTAAATAAGTTTCCATATATAGAAGGTTTCCATGATTAGATTAGCTGCCTTATTTAATTAAGTTTCTATAAATAGAAGTTTCCATAATTAGAATTAAGCTGGTTACATAAGCTAACATATAAGTCTAAGTGTTTATAAGCTTATTTCTTAAGTCATATGATATAGTGTATAGTTTAATTATTATTTCATGTATTTAATTAAACTATAGGTTAAGCATTTTAATTAAAGTATAACATGTTTTAATTAAAATGGAATAAATTACTTAGGTTAAAATGTGTATTATTATGTATTAATAACATAACCTAAGTCATGTCTAAATTAATTAATTATAGGCATGTTTTAAATAATTAATTAATTATAACTCATAACATAAAATACTTAGGTTAAATTAATATCATGCTAAATTAATAATTAAAAATAACCTAAGTCATGGTTTAATTAATATCTCATGTTATTAATTAATTTATATCCTAAGTTCATAATTCATAAAATTAACATGTAGCATAAATCATGATTTAACCAACGAACCATGAATCGGGCATGAACTCGACACCGTACCCCGAGCCAAACTCGGGGTACTTGTGCCCCCTTGCTGCCGTGGGTCCCACATGCACCAACCAAGACCAAAAATGGTCTTGGTGGTGGCGGCTCAAAGCAAACCGAACCCCCCCCCCCCCTCGGGTTGGTTATACTAGGCGGCCAAAACAAACACCCTCTTATATCATCCTTTGATTTTAATTAACCCCAAAACATGTTAGGTCTATGTTTAATTATCATGTTTTAACAAGAATATTAATAACATGTTCATGAAAATAATCAAAGATTTAAAAGAATTAAAAAGAAAGGTTTAGAATGATATACCAATACGTAGCTTGAAAGAGGATGAACAAATACGGTTTATAGCAATGGTTTTCAAGATCAAAATCAATCCACAACCACCTATGGTGGTCCTATGGGTGGCGGCACAAAGAGAGATCAAGAGGAGGAGAGGAAAAACTTTTTAGGTTAAATGAATATTTTTCATGAAATGAAAAGTTACCATAACCCCCCTTTCATGTAAAAGTAAATGGGCTAAGCCCATTATGGTTATGTGTGCCGTGGGTATGGGGCCCCACATGGGGTACCCGTACCTTTTCTCGTGTCCCGATGTTTCGTGTTCGTTCGTGGTTAAACGTGTTCGTGTTTAAAGTGTTTCTGTTTATTTTATCATGTAGTTTATCGTAATCTTAACGCTCGTAATTATATTATATGTATTTACGTAATTATTTTAGTTCGTATTTTAAATGGTGATCATGATTTAATTATGTTCACGTGACATATTTATTAACTGTTTATCATGAGTTCGTACGTAATCGATACTTATCATGTCATACACGTATGCACTTGCTTGATTATTAGCACATGAATGTGATCAATACTAAATAAGGTAAGTTTTAATCTAGGACGTACGATCTTAAGGGCACTATTCATGGTAAAAGCATGCGGGTTTTACATAAATAATATATACAGATGATCACCAAGGATACGGAGAATAGTTTACCACCACTATTCTTTCGCTTCATCTGCCTGTTCCTTTAGAGTCTCGGGCGAGAATGTTCTCGAACCTAGCTTGTCGGCCAAAAATTCCATTCGAGCGCGATCTAAAGCCTTTGTGAAAATATCCGCCAATCGATCACTCTATTTTCCACTTGCTCTTTGATGAAGTGGTATCGAATGTCAATATGCTTCGACCGGGAGAATTGAACATTGTTGCAGCATAAGGAAATTGCACTCTTGTTGTCACAGTACATCGGACCTAGACAATAGTCGGTTAATTGCGATCTAATCCAAAGAATTTGAGCACAAAAACCGGACATAGCTATGTATTCTGCTTCCGTACTTGAAATTGCAGCGCTTTTTTGCCTTTTTGATGCGCAACTGATTAGACGATCTCCTAGTAGTTGCAAAGTTCCACTCGTGCTACGCCTTGTATCTTGACAACCCGCGTGATCCGCATCTGCATATGCCATTAGTGCGAATGAAGAGTCCTTGGAATACCAAAGTCCCCGATTAATGGTTCCTTTAAGATACCGAAAGATCCGTTTAACCGTAGCTAAGTGTAACTCAGTAGGCCTAGTTTGATACCGAGCACACATACAAATAGCAAACTGAAGATCGGGTCGACTAGTTGTGATATACAGAAGGGTACCGATCATTCCACGATAAAGTGTCAGATCAACAGCAATCCCATGTGGATCTGCATCTAGCTTAGTTCGTTCCATCATTGGAGTATCCACGGGGTCGCAAGATTCCATCTTATATTTATTAAGCGATTCAAGGGAATACTTGGATTGATTGATAAAGATGCCTCTGGGACTCTGAGATATCTGAAGACCTAAGAAGAATGATACCTTGCCCATCATTGACATCTTAAACTTGGAAGACATGAGTTTCCCAAACTCGTCAGATAAGGTTTGGGTTGAGGCTGCAAATATAATATCATCAACATATATTTGTACCATAATCATATCTTTACCTCGTTTCTGAATGAACAGCGTGGGATCCACCTTGCCTTTAGCGAAGCCTTGCGTAATGAGGAATTGTGACAATAGATCATACCATGCGCGCGGAGCTTGTTTCAACCCATAAAGAGCCTTCTTAAGCTTGTACACATGATTAGGATAATTAGGATTCACAAAACCATCCGGCTCTTGAACATAGACCTCTTCCTTGATTTCACCATTAATAAATGTCGTCTTCACATCCATCTGATAGACGATCATATTCATGTGGGCTGCATAAGCGAGGAATAGTCTAATAGCTTCCAAACGGGCAACAGATGCAAAGGATTCCATAAAGTCGATGCCTAATAATTGCTTGTATCCACGAGCTACTAGTCGAGCTTTGTTCTTCAATATGCTGCCTAACTCATCGAGTTTCACCTTATAAACCCATTTCAAAGTGAGTAATTGTACTTGATCCGGGCATGGGACAAGTTCCCATACTTCAAGACGTATAAATTCATTAAGTTATTCTTGCATAGCTTCTATCCAACATGATTGAGTAAAAGCTTCTTGCCATGTCTTAGGTTCAACTTTAGTGAGAAAAGCATCAAAATGATAAAACATTACATTTTCTTGTAACTGACTTCATGTGGATACCGGACGATTAGGGTCACTAATGATATAATCTATAGGATGATCCTTTTTCCACTTGCTGTCATGTTCACGAATCCGTGGATTAGAGTAGACCGTATTAGGAGCTTCCTCTGAGGTAGACGACCCGACTTGATTATGGTCGGGAATTGGTACACCAAAGAATGGAAGTTCAGGCATTTGAGCGAATTCTAAATCGTGATCATTATCATCCTCTTCATCATCAATATGCATGACATAGGTAGTTGGTTCGGGTGTTGGTTGAGAATTACTTGTTGAAGGTATATCTTGACCAATTGTAGGTGTAGACATATCAGATTGTGCTTCGGCTGCTGGAGGGACAAGTTCGGTGACCAGAGCTATTACCTCAGGTTCTGGAGAAACAATACTTGGAGGAGTAAAAAATTCATCAAAGAACGGTTGAAACAACGTATCCCATTCATTCCTAGAAGGTGGTGTAAATGATGATGAAGAAGGATTGTTTGGGACAAGACCAGAATTAATGTTACTGGGTCCCATTTCATGAAGTGCGGGTTCAGAGCTGCTTTGCTCAGAAGCCATTGCTGTCAGCTCATCAAAATCAACATTCATAGTTTCGAGGATATTACGAGACTTACGGTTGTAGATTCGGTATGCCTTCTTTGTGGGTGCATAACCAATGAAAGTACCAATATCAACCTTGGGTTGAAGTTTTCCCAAATTGTCACCATCATTATTTGGATAGCAGAGAGAACCAAATACATGAAGATATGATAAATCTGATACTTTTCCATGTAGAAGCTCATAAGGTGTTTTACCATGGCGTTTACAAATTAGTGACCGGTTTTGGGTGAAAACTGTTGTAGATGCTGCTTCTGCCCATAAAAACAATGGAGCCTTTACGTAAATTAACATCGTTCGAGCAGCTTCCAAAAGTGTGCGATTTCGCCTTTCAACGACACCGTTTTGTTGTGGAGTGCGAGCAACGGATGTTTCATGAGAAATGCCAACTTCTTCACAATAATCACGCAAAATTTGATTCACAAATTCGGTTCCATTATCTGTACGAATGCGTCGGACAGTAGTGTTGAGACGCACTTGAATCATCTTGAGAAATCCGATGATGAATTTAGGTGCCTCATTTTTTTTTGTAAGAAATTTCACCCATGTAAACCGATAGTAATCATCCACAATGACGAGGATGTACCTTTTACCACTAAGACTTTCAACACACATTGGCCCACAAAGATCCATATGCAACAGATAAAGTTTCTCTTGGTTGGTGTCTTCAGTCTTGGGTTTATATGATTTCTTTGTGCTTTTCCCCATTGTACACGCGGAACACAAATGATCCTTGTGAAATGTAAGTTTAGGAAGACCACGAACAAGTTCGTTTTTCGCCAAATGATTTATAGCATCAAAGTTAAGATGAGATAATCGTCGATGCCATAACCATGACTTAGTCTTCGATGCTTTGGAGAGAAGACAAACTGGAAAAGCGGCCATCATGTCTTGTAGAGACGAAGTGTACAAATTATTCCCTCGAGTACCTTTCAATAAATCAACCCCTTCCAAATTACGAATGAAGCAGGTTTGCTCGAAAAGCAACTTCTAGGTTTGCATCACAAAACTGTCCCACAGAAAATAAGTTGTGACCGAGACCTTCCACATAATACACTATTGAAATTATAACATTCCCAATATGATATTCACCGTAACCCATTATCTTTGCAATATGATCATTTCCAAATCGAACCGTACCAAGAAACTTGCTGACAAAATTTCTGAGCTGAGAGCGATCTCCGGTCATATACTTAGAGCAACCAGAGTCCAAATACCAGAGAACAATTTGGACCACCTGTTTTCAGTAACAACAGTAGGCAATGCATTGGAAACTATTGGTTCCGGAGTGTTAGCAGATACAGATACTATATTATCAGAATTGCTAACATTTGTGTGACCCGTAGATTTCCCGCGTTTTCTAATGTGAGTTTTATCACTAACAGGTTTTATTGTTCCAATTTTCTGAGGTTTTGGAATATTAGCGGGCACTATAGTAGGAGTAGACCTATTTAAAGGGCACTTTGATCCTACAGTAGTGTCGGTGTTCCTAGTTAAAGGACACGCTTGTGTTTTGGTAGCCTTGGTACTCCAAGTTAAAGGGCACGCTTTCTTCGCTTTAGTGGGAGTGATCCTAGTTAAAGGGCACGTATTTCCTACTATAGTGAAAGTTCTACCAGTGGGGCGCCACATCCAACCAACTTGGGTTAACACTTTCCCAGTCGGTTTCCATTCTAATCCATTTTTCCGTGCATACATCTCATTCACATGGTCAATAAGGAAAGAATCATGACGACTAGAAAACATACATTCAATGCAATTCCAACATTTCAAATTAGAATTCACAGTAGGCTTAGAACGCTGCACAACCGCAGAGCCTTTAGGTTTAGCTACATGATTCTTTTTATTCAAAACAGAAATAACATTCCTAGGCTTCTACTTTCTTCTTCACTTGACTACTAGATGCGGGCAAGATCCTATCATTCTTCTTGTGTCTTTTAAGCTTAGATCTTTGAGCCTTAGTAGTGGTGCTTACTCCTGTAGAAGGTAACACGGGAATATTAGAAGCTGGTTTTAATTTTACCTTATCTTTATTGACCAATGTTTGAGATGGTTTATTCCTAGGGCCCTTGTTAAGTGGTGTGACGGCGATAGGGTTCTTTTTTATTGCACTAGAGGACAGTGCTGAGACAGTGGTTGCGTTATCCACAACATTCTTACCTTTTAGGGTACAAAGTGTTTCCTTTAACTCAGTCAAAGCCAAATTTTTATCAAAAATTTGTTCCCTCAAATCAGATATTTCCACCGACTTTTGATTCAATTGTTCAATCGATGATTGATTCTGTGCAGTGGTATTAGCACATGCGGGCTTTACTGAATCGAAGAGTTGTGTATTTTTCTGTTTTAAGTTATCATCTTTGGACAAAATCTAGGAAACTCGATTATCTAGATCAAGTTTAATACTCTCAGCGGCCTCAAGTACGTTCACACAGTTAATCTCCTTAGATTTCTCTATGTCTATCGGCAATGATTTAGCAACCTTGTCACTTGGCTGACGTTGTTTTGATTGTAAATCCAATCGAAAATTCTTTTGAAAATTTGCATCTTCTATATTAACACCTTCGAAAGACGTTTCAAATAGCTCTTGAATAAACTGTTGTTTACATTCAAGCGAAATGCAATGTTTTTGAATTTCATCAAAACTTTTTGAAAGCGAAGAATAAGAATCTTGAAGCTTTAAAAATTCAGCGTCAGATTTGTGACAAGTACTATCTACCACATTATCCAGAGATTCAACATTATGCACAATAGAATCATTATCAACACTTTTATTCACACAGACGGAAACAATATCATGAGACATCACTTGCTTCAGAAGCTGATCATTTTGACGTGAAATTCGTTCAGTTTCAAGCAAACTATTTTCATATGCATCATCCATTTCATTGAAAACATGTCTAACTTCTTCTATTTCCAAAAGCAATTCTTGATCAACATTGCGAAGACAAGCTGTAATATTGTTTGCAAATGGAACAATTTCGTCTCGAAATGCAGCTCTAGTGTGCTCAAAATTCCATTCACCTTCCGTTATGGCCGAAGCCGTCGTACGTTCCACAATGACCTTGTCAAAATCGGCTAAGTGTTGGTGCACCGCACTTAAGCTAACGGATGCCTTACTTACCGGTGGGATTAACTTAGTTAAATCCTTTTTGACAAGTGTAGGAGACGTACTAGGAGGGTTTTCCGTTGACAAACTTTGAGGCACAAAAACTATTAATTGAGCTAATTCCTTTTGTAAATGAATACGGGTCTTTTTAGACAACTGATCTTTATTATACTGATCATAATCAATCTTATGGAATTTTGAAAGCATTTTAGAATGAGTTTCTTCCGCAAGTGACTGTGTCTCCTCAGTACTACGAACATAAGGTGCTTCTTTCGATTTGCCAATAAGGGTCACATCATAAAAACAAGGAATATATTCCTGAGCTTGTTTTGTATAACCAGGATTAGGTGGTAAATCTTGAAGACGCTTAAGTTCGAGTTCTTTAAATGATTTAGTTAAAAGATGAACCTTTTCTGTGGAAGCGTATTGTTTTAAAAGCTGTTGTTCCTTGAATTTAAGAAGTTTGGTAGCATTAATTTCCGATTCGAACTTTTTAGACTCGAGAGTTTCAAAATCTTTTTTAAGTTTCTGAAAATCATTTACAACCGACTCTTTTGCTTTTATATCATTGGAAAGATTAGCTTTAATTGATTCTATTTCATTTAAGTGTTCAATCTTTTCAAAACGAAATTGGTCAAATTCAGAATAAGTTATTTTTTCAGATTGAGGGACCATTTCAAAAGTTTTGACCTTTTCCTTATACAGCGCAAGCTCAGCGGTTAGGTTGGCATTCATATCTACGGTTTGTCGGACAACCACATTCATGTTATCAATAATATGTTTAGGCACCATTACCAAATCACGTTGATTATAAGATTCCATACCCGTCGTAGCATTTGGTTAAGGTTCACTCAAATGTGTTAGATTGGATGCCACATCATTTGAGTTAGTTGTTCCCGAATGCTGTTCGAGGTTATCATTTTCATGCTCAACATGATGTGGATTATCATGAACATTATTAGATGTGGTTAGTACCTCACTAACGACATCAGAACCGTAGTGAGAGAGATTAGCAACGAGTGCAGCTTGGGCTGAGTGAATGTCATCACAATCCGAATCATATGAATCAAGATCATCTGCTTGATAAGTTGCATTAGAAGTAGAGACGACCGCAATGCCTTCATTATCTGCTGCCCCTGGGTCTGCAAGAAATGATAACTCCTCTGAATCCATAATCTTCCCCTTAGACTGAGCATCGACCAAATACATCTTATCACGAAAACATGCTGCATCCCTTCTTCTTTTTGGCTGAGTGCATTCTCTATCCATATGAACTTGTCCTCGGCAATTGTAGCAAGTCACAACCTTTTGAGGACCAATAGTGCTTCCATTACCAATAGCCTGAGAATTCATAGCTTGAGCGTTCACGGTCCTTGAAGGAGGTCCATATGAATTTTGCCTTCCCTGAATGGTTTGCACCGTCACTTGACCATCTTGAATGGTGGCTTGTTGTCGAGGATTTGAAGAAGTGCGAAGCTGATTGTTCGTTGGTGGAAATCCTCTAGTAGCAACAAGTTTTGACAAGTAGGCAGTGAGATGGTTTAAGACATCAGTAGGTGTATCATTTGGAGTAAAGACCAGTGCCTGAATTGGTGGAAGTTCATTGGAGTAAAAGGCTTGTGCTGGTTGTGCTGCAATTGGAAAATATCCTGCTGAGGAGTATAGCCTATTGGAGAAGTTATAGCTTGTGAGGGTGATGCCTGATGTACTGGTTGCTGTGGAAAAGACTGTTGATGAACACTTTGTTGGAATGCTTGTTGTGGCATCATTAGTGGTTGATAAGATGGTTGATGTGGTTGCTGATAGGTGTGTGGTGGTGGCTGCTGCAAGTATGATGGTTGTTGATAAGTATAAGCCATGTTTTGTTGAGAAGCATACATGGCAAGTGGATCATGAACTTGAGGTGTAGACAACCGAGCCTCGATCACATGGCATTCGTGTTGTTGAAGAAAAGCTTGAAGTTGATCCACATTGGTTTGGTGCAAATCCTTAGCCAATTTAACAGCTGTCACGTACTTTTTCCATTCTGAAGGAAGAGTGTTCAAATACTTGGTGTTTAATTGAAACGTTGGAATTGCCATGCCATAGATATTGAGCTCATTCAACAATAGAGTGAATCTCAAGTAGTAATCATTGAGAGTTTCCCCGGGAACATAGGCAAACTTATCAAAAGTATCATAAAGCTTACACTCTCGTTCTTGTTTAGTTAACGAGGTGCCTTGCATTAGAACACGTATTCTATCCCATAACTCTTTGGCAACCTTATGTTTACTGACTAGTTTGTAGACATCTGGGGGAAGGGCTTGGAGAATGATGTTTGTAGCTTGTTTATCACACTTGTCTTGAATCTTAGCATCGCCAGTTAGTTCACCCATTGTGCGAGGACGAGTAACAGCACCTTCCGTCTCAGTACCATATACCAATGGTCCATTGAGCACCGATGCCCAAATGAGATGTCCATTCTCTTTGTTCAACATATAAAGTTCCATTCGGGAAGCCCAATCCTCGTACATAGTCTTCACCAACATTGGTGGACGATTATCCGTACCCGAGAGGATGGACTTATCCATAAGAGATGTACACTCCATTTCGTTAAGTTAAGATTTACAAACGTTGATCGAACAATGAGAGAAAGTAAATGTGTTTGTTGTTGTGAGTTGAAGTCGAGAAACAATGTTTAAATCCCCTAAAATATGTTCTCTATGACCAAAAAATTCCAAGACGAACAAAAACACACGAATTCGAAATTTTTTAAGGAATAATTTTTGGTTCGTCGGAATATTGATCGGAATAAACTATCGGAATACCCCCTGTCGGAATGAATCTATCGGAATACCCCCTGTCGGAATGAACCTATCGGAATACCCCCTGTCAGAATAAACATATCGGAATACCCTCGATCGGAATACCCCTTGTCAGAATAAACCTATCAGAATAACCCCTGTCGGAATAAACCTATCGGAATACCCTCTATCGGAATACCGTCGGAATAACCTGTGTCGGAATACCACTATCGGAATACCCATCGAAATAATGGTCGGAATGATAAACCCTTTTCCGATGGAAGTTGTCGGAATAACTATACCTTTTTTCGATGGATTCTGTCGGAATGGTACCCACTTTTCTCGGACAAAACTCAACCAATTCGAGATTTTAAGCCAAAAAATGATCAAAACACCCAAAAATTTTGTGTTTTTAGCCAAAGTAAATATACCAAATCTCTACCACAACTATGTAGAAGATTTGTATCAAGAAAAAACCATAAAAACACAAAAAAAAAAATTGGTCCGAATGTTTTTAGGATCAAAATAGGTGTATGAATCAAGAATACAAACACATAAACCAAACAATCATCCCATGGCTCTTGATACCATTTGTAGGATATTTTAAATCTTGCTTATGTTTATAGAGAGAAAGAGATAGAAAGATAGATGATTTCACACACACTTTAGAGAGAGAAAGTGATTAACTATGTGTAAAATTATGATGAAACCACACCCTCTCCATCTAACTAGAGGGTTTATATACCCAAGCCCATGAGATGGGCTTGGGCTTACACTGCCGCCGGCCTACACAAGTTGTAGGCTTGGCTTGGCCTTGTTTGTTGAATATTTAGTTAACTAAACTACGAGCTACTACTTAGACTATTGTTGGAGTGACCGATCCTTTCTAATACGTAAAACGTATTTCTAACAATTCATCATGAAGTTTTCTTTCCATCACAACATCGTCCAGAATCTCATATGACGACAATTGTAACTTCAAGTGTTCGTCAATTAGGCGACATAAGACTTAAATTATAGGGTATAGATTTTGGGTGTCAAAATCAATGTATGGAGAAGAATGCATCCAACTCCATAGCATTAGTTTAATAAAAAAGACTTTTTAGTAAACCTCTTGGTGAGACCAAAATTTCGCCATATATTTTGCAAGTTGAGGTATTGGTTAGACCAATTAAAATTTTTTACCAATTCACGCCGTACTTATTCTAGAATACGGCTAAAACACAAAGCAATAACCTTATTCATTGTGATTCGACGGTGAATTAATGCGGTTAAATCAACCTTAAGGAAAAATGCAAATAATAACCGTAGGTAATTCCAATTTGACGCACAGGCGAGCCGGGAAATTAGTTAGCGCTGAAGACATAACCTCCTTCCTTAGTCGGGTACATGACCAGCAACTCGTTATACCCACTTTATAATTTGTCAAATTGAGTAGTCCGTTAAGTTATTATTGTAATTCCAATCAACACAAATCATATGCAGTTTAGTTCTCAAAACAATTCATTAATTTTCATAGTCAATATTATTTTTCTTAGAAAAAAAATTACCCTTTTTTACAACATAGAATATAAAACGCATGAAAACAAGTAGGTACAAAAAAACTAAATCAAATAGCCACATGCATACAATTTTATTCAATAAAGTATTAAAATCTAAGGTTTTATAAACATAAAAGTCTTCCCTAATTTTAGATCTTTTGAATCAAATAAGGAAATAGCATATAAAATCATATGATCCGTGAAGAACATGCATGTTATCACGGATCTCCCACATAATCTTAACAATTAAATCTCTACGGATCGTAACCATACAAGACATAACAATTAATTCATGCAAACATCTAAAGATTATAATACCATGCAATTTTAGGGTTTCAAAATTTTTTTTTTCATAAAAAAGTTCGGCTAGGCCGATTGGTTTTTAAAAAACAAAACCTTAATTTTTAATGAAAATCTAAAAAACAACATGTAATTTTAACTCAAATCATTATTAGTTAAAGGACCTATAGATCTCGATAATTATAACATGTTAAAACGGCTCTCGATGCCACTGAAGGTTTATATAGATCATAACAATTATACAAAACCCTAAACAAGATCAAAGCACACATATAGCGGAAGCGATTTAACAAGATCATAATTAATAACACATTCATAATTAATCGAGTTAGGGTTACATACCTTTAAGCTATTGAAGATCCACAAGATAACGGAACAATCACCAATTAGGATTTATAACGAACACCGCCAAGATATAGTCTAAAATAAGACTGTATTACGTTCTTGTACACACGTAATACAACGAGCTAACCATGATTCTAGCACGTGTAAACCGAGCTTCTACGCTTGTGAAAAATCTACTCAACAACCCTAGAGAGGGGCTAGGACTAGATCATATAGCAAAACCAAAAACCAAACAAAACCAAACGAACCCTAAGGGTGTCGTGTGGGAGTCGATCGCGGGCAAAGGAAAAGAGAGAAGGGGATGGAAAATTATGAGGTCCATGGAGTGTTTCTATAGGCTAACCAAACTTGTTCTCCAAGCCATAAACTAATTAGGAAAGAAAATCTTTCTCCCCTGTGTCTTTTGGCTGATGGTAGGAAGCCCACCCAAGGGTGCTTCCAGAACTTTTCCAACTTTCCTTTTATTCCACAAACGCTCGTTTAATACTTAACTCTTAATTATTTAACGGCTGTTAGTTAAACCTTGGGTTTAATTTAATAAATACAATAAATATATTTATTAAACAAATTAACCTTTTACGTAATGTGTGCAATTCCGTAATCACGAGTTCGATCCTAACACAAGACTATTTAAATATTAGTCCATAAAACTTTCAATAATTTATATAAAGTGGGTATTATGAAAAGTGAATTTCTATCGTCGCTAGGGTTGAAAAGCATGTTGTGTGAGTAGAGAAAAAAATGGTGATATACACTGACGTGGAGCTGAGTTTACCACCACCGCTCCTTTTAGCTTAACGTAAACACTTTAAATAAGGTTAGAGAGTTTAAGGGTGAGAAACCTACGTCTCTTTGGCGCTACACCAACTTTTTCTTTTCTATTTAATTCACACTCATCAACAACTCATTTTGCACCTATTAACAAATATAATAACAAAAAAACTCAACTTTTTTAGAATATTCATTTTATATAAAAATATACTTCATTAAGTATCTTCATACACTTTTAAAATAATAAAAATAATAATAAAAAGATATTTTTTTTAACGGCAAGTTAGTAGTTGGTGATTCGAGCTTACAATGACATCTAATTGGGCAGTATGCAACCCTCTAACCTTCTCCTTACGGGATAAATCCCACTTCTACTTCTATTTTTATTCAGGCCCCTGAAGATCTTTCATTAGACTCGAACCTAAGACCTCTCTAAAAATACCTCTCCAAAATTACCCATAATGACCAACTGAGCTAGCTTCCGTTGATTAATCTATATACCTTATAAAGCATTTATCCCCATGGTTGAAAGTTGAAAATTTAGAATGGTTAAAAAATATGGGTCCCACTAAAAAGACAAAAGATTTTCAACTTTCAACCAAACCAATAAATGTATAAATCACCTTACAAACAAATATCCAACAAACACCCATCCTCACATTTCATTTATTTTCACTTTTTTCTTTCACCTCAAAAGCAAACCACAAATACCTCATCTTGAAAACAACCATCACTGGAATACACAACTGCGGACCTCGCCATAGCGGAGTTCCACCACCAGACCTCACCATCATGCTACAAACATCCAAGTTTGAACGATTTGAAGATCTGGGCTTTTATAATTCTTTTGTTCTTTTACAGCCGTCATCTCCGGCATCAGCCACCACCTCCGACATCAGCCACCACCATAAAGAGGGTGACGACGCCGACAAACCCTGCCTGACCTCATCACGACCACATAAGGTTTTCCATGTTTAAAGGTATTTTTGAACCTCTTAGTATTTACTAATTTTTGAAGTTTTTTATCGACTTCTTTTTATAGATCTACATTTATTTGTTTTAATAATTAATCAGACCCATACATGTTGGTTACTCTTAACATATTACGCGAAACAATAACCACGCACAACAACAAATAGTGCGAACTTTGTTAACATAAGGTTCGTATATGTTTTTTTAAAATTTGTAGTCAATCACGAACGATACTTTTTTTTATTAAAATGAGATTTGAAAATTTGAGTTATGAAATTTTTTGAAATTTAAAATATTTTTTAAATTTTTACTTTTAAAATAAGAAAATTAAAGTTTTTTCTTGAGCCTTGCAAAAGCAACTTTTTGAAAGGTGTGTTATGGGGACGTAACGCAATTTCATTAACAAAGACCAAACTTTCGACTTTTTAGTGCATAAAAGAACTTACACTAATTAAAAAAGAAGCTTTTTCAAGTATGTGGGGACTTTTCATATGACTGAGATTTTAATATAAAAGTTATTAATTATAAGTTAAAAATCCTAAAATGACATTCTTTTTACTCTCTGATTTCTATTTCTTTCGTTTTTTTAAAAGACCTTTAATTATTTTATTTTAAAAATCATGATGAAAAAGACTTATCATCCACTTCTTTCGTTTTAACTACTTAAAAAAAGCTCATGTTCTTAACTTGGTATCTTAAATTAAGATAACATGAGAAAAAAAGTAGAACATGACACATTTTGAAAACCAATTTGTTTATGAATGTATTCTTTTCGGTTTGAACTTGGCTTAAAAATATTAAACTTATAGAATTGCACTGATTTATATTTTCTTTTACATGATATATAAATGTAATACCTTTATTAAAGAAAATGTAACACTTGATTATGCTGTAGTATGAAAATTCTCATTACACACTATAAACGTAAGAAATAATTTATATAAAAATTAAAACTATACCAGATAACATAAGTATATAAAAGTAAATTTCACTATACAAAGCACCCAACATCTAACGTCAGATCATGTACATTAGTTATATAGAAACCGATCATTCACACTGACTAATCAAGGAAACACAATTCATGTCTTTAAACAATTGATAAATCAAAATTGATGAATCGGACAAACACAATGCTAAGTTTTTAACAATTGATAAATCAAACAATGATCATCGATAATCTATTTGATTATCCCCACAAACAATTACTACCTCTTTTAAAAACAAAACTAGACTACCCGTCACTAAGTAAAAGAATGCCACGATCATCTATTTGTAAACCAAAAGTGACCGCTCGTCGCTAGGCAAAATAGTGTTGAAAGAATTTTTTTATCGATAAATATAGTCGAAATTAAACACAGTTTCCGTTAGGCGCGGGTACTCTTCTATTGTCATTGATGCTGAATCTTACCACGATGTAGCGTTTCGTTAATTATCTGCCTCCAGGCAATTCCGCCGCTATACACGGCTATTCGCCTATAATAAAAAAAACATTACATACACAAACTCACCAAAAGTGAGTTTCTCATTTGCATTTTCAATGCATGACCTACAGATAGGTTTTTGTAAGAGAGATAAAAAGTCATTAATGTGTTGTTTGCCACCCTAAGATCTCACCTCGACTCACCTCTCGTACTCCATTCAGCGTAAAAAGTTATGACTTGCTTACATGACACTAGCAAATAAACAAAAGAAATTTAGATAACATTACCATATTATGTTCTCGCTTTAAGATAAGCAATCGTAAACACCACACTATAAAACAGCCACAAAATTGTAAGATTTTGTCAAATAACTCGACTCTTAGAGGGCTGGGTACGGTGGCTGGCCGCTCGGCTGGCCACGATGGCGCGAGGCGACGGCGGCGCCAACCGTACCCTGGGTGGCGTTGTCGTGTTTGGGCTGGCTACAACCAGCGGACGCCGTGGGCGACTGCGCGAGCCCATGGCGCAGCCAACCACACCGTGGCTCGCGTCATGGGGTGTCGTTATGGGTTTTTTTTATTTTTTTATTTTTTTGCTCAGCCAACTACAATCCTGTCAGCTTCTTCTTCTTCGGGGGTGTTTGTTTTAGCTTATGTAATGGGCTTATATAAGCCATTTATGGCTTATATAAGCCTATGTTTAATAAGCTTATAAGCCCATGGCTTATATAAGCTTAAGTTAACATGAGGGTAAAATGGTAAATATGTTATATAAGCTCAAACCTTCATAAAAAAGCCACATTTTTGTGGCTTATCAAAACACCCATATATAAGCTTATAAGCCCACTTATATAAGCTTAACCAAACACTTGGTTTGGGCTTATAAGCTTATATAAGCTAATAAGCTTATAAGCCCATTATATAAGCTAAAACAAACACCCCCTTCATGAACATGGTTATTTTGGTGAAAAGATAATAACAAGAAAAATAGGGTGAGAAATAAGGGAGAAATATGGGTAGTAGTGGTAGCATGGAAGGCAGAGGAGGGTGGTTGGGTGGGTTGTGGGGTGGCCTGTTTTTGTGAATTGTGACGAGGATGGAATAAATAGGATAGAGGGGTAAGGAGTTGTTTAAATAGGAAGTAATGTTTAAGAAAAATATGTTTTAAGTTAATTAATAGTAAAAAATAATAATAATGGTGGGGTCACGATGACACGAGAATGCTGGTGTTAACTAGGGAGGGGGGTTGTGCCATCGTGGGGAGTTTTGGTGTCGTGAGAGAAAAAGGTGATGTGGCATCCCTTTTTGCCCACAACACGAGCTTGATGGCTCGACTGTACCTAGAGCTCTTAGACGCGATATTTTTGCGAAATTTGTCATTGTCCAAATCTTTTTCAAAAATAGGTTTGTCCCTTACACACTAAGGAGCTATTTACATAATCTTTTATATAATAAAAAATAGATTATTTAATTTTTTTATTGTAGAGAAAACAATTAAATCAATAAAATGGTTTGATTTTGACACATAAGTAATTGAGCGATGTCATTGGTCGAAAAGTCAAAATTAAATTTCTTTATGAGGAATTTCATGAAAACATATAAAAATACATGTGTCAAATTTGTGAAAATAAAAATTTAAAATAAAAGGATTAATAAAACTTTAGTTATTGAATTTTAAATAGATTAGATACACTTAAGTGTAAACTTATATTTTTTAGTAACTTTAGAAAATGAACAAAATACCCTTGAATTTTATACCCTCTAAACTTTAAATTTTAAAAATACAACCTACAAGTTATATTAAAAAACCAACAAGTCACATGATTATTAATATTCAAGTAAAAACACAAATTATTGTCTATTTTTATGTTGACACTTAACAAAGCCAAACAATACAATTTACGTAAATTATTATTAACATGAATATAATTATCAAAATGAATGCATGACCACGAACATTGGTATCCGATGAAAATAAATAGACAAGATTCTAGATGTTACAACAACATATATTTTTTCAAGGTCATTATTTGTTAGTTTACACACAATGTCTATAAAAGGATAACTAACATTACAGTTAAGCAAAATCAAATCCTTTATGCAACAAATATTCATAAAAAATATCAATTAATATTATCACATAATAAAAAATCATGTAAAACTCATGGGTCCATGGGCATTAACTATTTAAGTATTAAATATTTACTGTTGTTTTATAAAATAATATTAAATATTGCAAAATCATTAATTTATAAATCGTGTACGTGTAAGGTTGATGTAAATGGTTTGTTGATTAATAATTAAAATATAATTATTTAGAATAAAGATATCGAAAGTCAAAAACAGTATAAAATTCAGAAGACGATGCACAGTAAAATAACACAATAATCAAATATATAAACATTAGATATTCTTAAAAGAAACATATATATTATACATAAAATCACAATAACAAATTATAACTTTAATTATCGTTTTTTTAAGTCATGTGCGAGGACAACCATTAAAATTAGTAAACAATTATAACATTCCATTATATACTTGATTATGTGCCAAAAAAAAACTTTGTAAAAGGTCATAAGTATCCAAGAGCGTAGCCAGAAATTTGTTCCGAGAAAAGTTATGTATAGAAATTTTCTATAGAATGCTAGCAAATGCCAAAAGAATCATTATATATAACGAGAAAAGTTATTTTGGAGCCTTGTTTTTTTGTTGGAAACCAAGGGCTTATTCTCCATCATTCATTTAGCTTTGATCTAAGGGTGAAAATTAATCTAATATTTAATTAGCTAATCATAATTTCTTGTCCTAACTATATAAACCTGCTATTTTTATTTTCTCATTTTCTTCATTTATTTTCACATAGTTTCCTCCCAACACTCTCTCTCTCCTCCCTTCCCCCAAATTAGTTCATCCCAGACCACTTTTCCGATCATTTAAATGTTCCAACCATCTCAACTTTTCCGATCATTTCAATTTTTCCGATCATTCCAGTCACTCAGATCGTCTATCAATTATTCATTCGGATGAAATAATCAAAATTGATCTTGATAAGTTTTTTGTTGGAGATGTGTAACGGTTCTGGGTTTATTGATGCTTGTTTCCATCGCTTCTACTAAAGTTTTACTTGAGGAGAATTTTATAGGTATTTAACTGCATTTTGATCGATTGATTAACAGTTCTATTTGTAATTAGGTTAATTATGTGTTATTTTTATTGAAATGATGCAAAGTATTATGTTAGGCTAATTAGTAGTGATGAAGTGTTGATTAGTGCTAATCATAAATAGTAAAGTTACTGTAATTTATAAGTTGCGGCTTATTTTAATTAGTATATCAAGTATCATCACCAATGAGCATATGTGCCTCTTTGTCTCATGGTTTTTTATGTATATCTTGTTTTGGTTAATTAGTAGGTTTTGGGTTGTAGAGCAATCTATACTCGGATTTCACGCACATTTATCTCTGGTGCACCATAGCCTCAATATTAGTGTTTCAAACTACCTAGTTAGTTACTGCGCTTTTGTATCTTATATATCTAATAGGATCCTTAACTAGGCTGAATGATTTTTGGAGATCATATGACTCACTAGAAAACCGTATTTATGTGACCGTTAATAGGAGGGTTGCACATACTAGGGATAAAATGGTCACGCAAATAGACATAGTTCAAATATACGGTTATACCACTACGTGTTATACGCAAACCGATCGGTGGTTAGACTGATGATTGGAGGCGGCAACATGGTTAGTTCTCACTGTGCATGATAGACATCACTTGTTAAAAATGTTATTATGTTTTTGTGATAGGTACTATTCGTCTTGTTCCTCATGGAAGTCGACTGTCATTAAGGCTATTTTTGATGTGTAGGCAGGTTTTCTATTCATGATTATGTTTAGGCGAATTATTGGGATGATCGTTTAGGTACCGCCATGTATTTGATGTATGTGTACTGTGTAAGTAAATAGAGCTACAATTAGTTTGTCGTTAGAAAATAACTAAAAACCAGGATGTAGTTTGTTAATTCTCGGTGGATGAAAATTGAAACATAGTGTTTCTCTTTATCTATCATGTAATGAGACATTAGTTTTTCATAGAATTAGTTTCGTTATTCAGAAAGGGCTTGCGGCGCAGCTTGTTGCTCGCTTGCCTTCTACAACTGTGTAATTAAATTTTAATTTCTTTTGAAAGGAAATAACAAAAAAAATGAATGTCGCAAAAAAAATAAAATTGGTTGTTTGATTTTATTTGAAGTGATATCGTGACAAGTTAATATCTTTTCTAAAGTTTTCTTTATCCTCAAGAACTTGTCAAATAATGATTTAAGTGACTAGGGTCTCGATGCATCACTGTAACTCAACCTTATTTGTTAGGATAGTGGAACCGGGTTGTTATTTAGTATTGAACTTTGACAACTAGGCACGCTCCATAGTAGGTAGTGATAGTTTTTCTTTATCTTTCAGTGCAGTGGCTTTTACATTGGGTGTAATTATTTTTCAAAGTATTCAGGTATTGTAGACACCTTTTTAAGTAAACCAGGGTGAGCCGTTAAATTGCTCTGAAAACTTTATACTCTCTTCACTACTATTATTATTGATGACTATTGAGACCATTTCGTATACATGAAAGCGCTAAAATCACATAACATCTGAAGGAAATCAGGAGGAGGTTTGTATAATACTTTTTGATATCTTAATTTGCTATTTGTAGTTTTAAATTCTTACCTTTTTAATATGTTTATGTATTATACAGCAGGAACAAATGACAAGCCTTTGTGTATGGTAAAAATTGTTCTACATGAACTTGTAAAGCTTCGTGGCACTGCAACTAAAGGTCATCTTTCTATGGTTCTAATATATTTGTGAAGGACAATTTAGAAGCTAGTCTCTATGCATTAGGAACCAGGTATTTGATCACTGATTTATAATCTATTGTAGTATAGTTTTATATTACTCTTATCGAATTTGTTTTGCCTCGGTATAGCTCGAGTTCTAAAGTCTAATGCAGAAGCCAGAGTGTACCTTAAAGAATCATGTTCCTATTATTATGGCAAGCGGGATAGTTTTTCTTGAAAATGGATCATTTACAATTGTGTCGTGGGATAGAAAATGTGTACTTCCTGTTATTGCAAAACATAGTATAATTCAAGAAACTATTGCGGACACCGAGTATCCATTTGAAATATGGGGAAAAAAGGAGTTTGAGTACAGAAAAGCTGGTATGTCATTAGAGGAAATGGTCAGTTTTGGTGGACACTCGAGCATTTGGCCCTACATTATTATTAAAAGATGCAAAGGGAAAATATTTGCTGAGCTGTAAGTACCTTGATTTTTTGATCAGAAAAGTGAATTAAGTAGAGATGACGAAGTGGTTAAGTCAGGTAGGATGTGCAACAGATCAAAACGGGTTATACTGTTCGATTGCCTTTGTGGTTAGCCATAACACTTTTTTTTGTTCAAAACGTAAAATTTTGAATTAAATAGATAGTGCATCAAATACCACCACTCAAGTCTTGTTAGTGCAATAATATATAGTTTTAAAATGTACTATTCCCCTTCTGCTAATGTTTATCTTTATCTTTATAGTTGAGATAAACTGGTCTAAAATTTTGAAACCAGAAGGAACACATTTGTTATTAAATGAGTCAAAATTGCAGCCTCTAGATTAATTAGCTGGTTGCTCACTGATTTTGCAGAAGGGATGGACTATAATGGAGCCATGGAGGAGGTTACCAATTTGGCTTCCTTTTTAGGGAAGCAGTTGCGTGATCTCCATCCATATCGTCTCATGGAAAAGAAACTGGAGATTGTCTATGACAATGGTTGTATGGATAATCTGACAGAAAAAATCGATCTCCCAGCAGCAGCAAAAGTTTTCTTCACAATCCTCAACAGGAAAAAGAGGGATGTAACGAGTCGCTTGACCAAGTGATAAGTTAATTGCGTGTACAGGTACTTGATTATGTTATAGGTGACCGTAAACATTTTTCTAATTTATAAATATGTGGAAAATACACTTACCCATATGTACCGTAAACATTTAGCTTCGTATGTTCATATAAGCATCTTTTGTTTTGTGGCACGAAAATTAACGGTCATCTTTATATGATTCCAATGGATATAGAACCCAACCTATAATACTTACGTTGATCCCGATCTTCATGTATTACATTCTTCAGGATGATTCTCTTAATATAAGCATAATCTAGGCGGTTATACCTTGCAAATCTTTTCCTGTACTGACATATTATGAGATATGGATTTTGTGTACCTCGAAGTTATTGTGAACAAGTAGGATTAGAGATTTTATAATGTATGAAGATCCTAGAAGCTTTTTATGGACATTTAATAAGCTTGTTATACATTTATTATTGTACTTGAGAGAGGTTTTGAGCACTTAAAGGGTATTATTGATAAATTTGAATAACAACCTGATTTGTTGGCTGCAACTTTGAATAGCAGAGAGATAGAATGCTAAAATATTACAAGGCAAAAAGCAACACTCTTTAGAAGAACTTGAGAGGGAACGCACATTGAGTTTTATTTAGTGAAAAATAATTTCAAAATTATGTGCTCTGTAGTGTAACATAATTTCTGTTTTAAATTTTATATCATGTTTGCTCCCCTGTATGAAGTTGATATGATATAGCCTTTCTTTGTTCCTTCTTTTGACGTACATATTGGAAATCTAGAATTTGCAATTACATGTTTAAGTATGGGTGAGCATTGGCTCAAACTCGTGCCAGATATTTTGTTATACGGCATGTCTAATATCACATGTGATATTTCATAAACATAGGTAATGTTTAATATCACTTGTGATATTTATTATATATAATGTCTAATATTACTTGTGATTGTTTCATAAACACATTTCATGTCTAATATCATTTGTGATATTTTAGAAACAAAAAGGTATATTTTTTTAACTTGTAGTATCACCTTTGATATTCATTGATATGTATATTTTTTATATGTACCATCACCTATGATGATTTTTGTGTCTTTTATCACAATAGACAAGCACAAGAAAAAAATTACTAGTCGGTTTAGGGTTGATATTTATCACTACGTGATATTTCATAAACATAATCAACGTCTATATCACTTGTGATATTTATTATTTGACATGTCTAATATCACTCATTCACTTGTGATATTTAATAAACATAATTAATATCTAACATCATTTGTGATACGTATTTGTTATATGTGATGTTTTTTTTATTTTTTAATATGTATTTCACTTGTGATATTTATACTCTTAGTAGGAATCAAGGGTTACGTCTTTTTAAGTGAATTCTTATTTTGCTCGAAAGCAATGCGAGATTAATGCAACACTTGCTCTATTTTGACTAATAATCGCGTAGAAAGCTTAGCAATTAAAAATGATTTATCGCAACGTGCGACCGTTACCACCCTCATTACATGACACGTTTAATATGAGTTGTTGTGATATTTCATAAACATAGTTAATGTCTAATATCACTTGTGATATTTTACAAACATAGTTAATGTTTAATATCACTTGTGATATTTGTTATATGACATGTCTAATATCACTTGTGATATTTCACGAACATACTTAATGTTTAATATCACGTGTGATATTTCAGAAACACAAAAATATAATATTTTACCTTTAGTATCACATGTGATATTTTATTATTTTATATATTTTAATAGGTTATGACTTATGTGTTTTTCTAGTATTTTTAGAATAAGTACGTATTTTAACCTCTAATATCATTTGTGATATTTTTTTTGAACGACAGTTTGGTGCAGCGGAGTATCTTGCGTATCACCAAGGCACCAAGTCTATCGACCCGAGTTCCAATCATCCCACGAAGAGAATATCAACCCTATGCTAGCCATCCATGTCTAATATCACTTGTGATATTTCACAAACACAATTATTGACTAATATCACTTGTGATATTTATTATATGACATGTCTAATATCACTTGTGATATTTTATAAATATAGTTATATCACTTGTGATATTTGTTATATGAGGTGTAATAAACATAGTTAATGTATAATATCATAGTTAATGTAAATAAACATAGTTAATAAACATAGTTAATGTATAATATCATTTCTAATATTTGTAATATTACGCATAATATCACTTGCGATATTTCTCTGACTTGCGATATTAATTAATGTCTAATATCACTTGCGATATCATCGATGATATTCAAGGTTAAAGCATGCATGTTTGTTTATGAAATATCACAAGTGATATTAGACATGTCGTATAAAAAATATCAACATTAATATTGGACATTAACTTTTGTGAAATATCAGTAACAAATATCACAAGTAATATTAAATATTAATTATGTTTATAAAATATCATAAGTGATACGAGACATGTCATATAAAAAATATCATATTAAACATGTCACAAATAAATATTACTTGTGATATTTGTTATATGACATGTCTAATATCACTTTTAGAACACAGTTAATGTTTAATATCACGTGTGATATTTCAGAAACACACAAATATAATATTTTACCTTTAGTATCACATGTGATATTTTATTATTTTATATATTTTTATAGGTTATGACTTATGTGTTTTTCTAGTATTTTTAGAATAAGTACGTATTTTAACCTCTAATATCATTTGTGATATTTTTTTTAACGACAGTTTGGTGCAGCGGAGTATCTTGCGTGTCACCAAGGCACCAAATCTATCGACCCGTGTTCCAATCATCTCACAAAGAGAATATAAACCCCATGCTAGCCATGGATGTCTAATATCACTTGTGATATTTCACAAACACAATTACTGACTAATATCACTTGTGATATTTATTATATGACATGCCTAATATCACTTGTGATATTTTATAAATATAGTTATATCACTTGTGATATTTGTTATATGAGGTGTAATAAACATAGTTAATGTATAATATCATTCCTAATATTTGTTATATTACGCATAATATCACTTGTGATATTTCACTGACTTGTGATATTAATTAATGTCTAATATCACTTGCGATATCATCGATGATATTCAAGGTTAAAGCATGCATGTTTGTTTATGAAATATCAAAAGTGATATTAGACATTAATTTTTTTATGAAATATCACAAGTGATATTGGACATGTCGTAAAAAAAATATCAACATTGATATTAGACATTAACTTTTGTGAAATATCAGTAACAAATATTATAAGTGATATTAAATATTAATTATGTTTATTAAATATCATAAGTGATACGAGACATGTCATATAAAAAATATCATATTAAACATGTCACAAATAAATATTACAAATAATATTAGACATTAAATATGTTTATAAAATGTTATAAGTGATATTCAACATGTCGTATAATAAATATCAATAGTGATGCTAGACTAATTATTGAATCTATCAATAAAGTGCCACGCAAGCACAAAAATTTGTACATTATACATTGTAGTTTCAAGATCCATGTTTCAACATCAACTTACGAAATATTCAATGAAATAAATGGCCAAAGTATTTCTCTATGTTATGTTTGTACATATTTTAAAAGAATTATAAAGAAATAGTAGGTCCTCTTAAATCCATTCTTTGTTGGGTACATCTAGGGGTGTCCATAATTCGGGTTTGACCCACAAAAACCGAAAACCGAACCGAACCGAACCCGAACTAGAACCGAACCGAAAATAGAATTCGTGTTTTGGGTCATAATCGAACCGAACCGAACTACAAATACGGTTTTCGGGTTGGGTATGGGTTTGGCCGTCGGACCCGAGAACCGAACCGAAAACCGAAATTTTATAAATATATATATATTTTTTATAAATTTATATATATATAATAGTTATTAAAATTTAATTTAATCCTAATATATGCAAACTAGTTATTAAAACATAATTTTGATATAAAAATATCATTTTATACTTGAAATAACCTTTTTTTCAAAATATTTATTTAATTATATATTTTTTTTGAAAAATTCAGAAAATTCAGGTTATTCGGGTCAACCCGAAAACCGAACCGAATTCAAATTCGGTTTTCGGTTCGGTTCGGTTGAAATCTATTTCGGTTCGGTTCGGTTTTCGGGTTGACTCAGAAAAAAAAATTAACCGAATAACCCGAACCGAATAAACCGAACAACCCGATAACCGAACCGAATGACACCCCTAGGTACATCTACCACAAAACAAGCCCCCACATCTTCTGTAGTGATGTTGTAAATCCTACATTTATCCAAAATTAACAGCAGATCATACACATGTAATGTATAATGATCTTCTTATAAGCACAGATTACCCATAAAACTAGTATTATTCTAAAGCAAATTAAAAAACTAAATTTTTTTCTAAAATTCAGAAATATAAGCACATTCGTATCGTAATCAATGACAAACAATTAAATAACCAAAATACAAAAAAAGGAAACAAGTCGAGCATATCGAGGTAAAAGTCATCTAAAGATATACATTTAGTGCTTTAATTTCTAACTTGCTATGTCTATAGGAAATGAGGACATAATCTAAATCTTGAAAGGAGAATATATCGACAAGTAAATTCAACCGGTTTTGAACAACGCTCGACTCATTAATAGAATTTTCAATTTTACACTTCCTTGAGGTAACCGTAATGAACAAATAGCTTGTTTACATCAAAACACGAAATACACTAGTTTGGGAATATCTCCAGGCCCAAAATCCAACATTTTATTAAAATGTTTTTACAAAAAAACTTTGATCACTACAAAAAAAAAATACTTAATTAATAATATCATCAACGGTTTTTTTGGTTGAGCTAGGAGGAAGGGTATGCAACGACTAAGCTTACTCTTTTACAATGCCGACTCAGGTTCCAAATCGTCTGACCACCATTGCTCCAATCCATAAACTTTTGCTTCCCATTCGACAAGAAAAAAATTTTGTCGCCACGTGTCCCTTTGTTGCCGATGATGGCCTTACACATATAATACCTCCCTCTGGCCACTTATTATTTAATTAATTATGTAATTTGGCAAGTGGACTTTGATGATAACCATTTGATATAATAGAATGAGTCATAATAGAACTGTGTAGTATGAATTTTGGATCATTAAGCTTCTCCAAATCAAACGGTTTTTTGTTACTGCACTTCTTTTTGTGGAAACTAATCTGACTTGGTGCATGGATGAATGGGTTAGACACGATGGTACCAAAATTATCCTTGGCTAGTGATACATGTTAATAAGATGTTATACATGTTATACTTATAAGATACAACTGATAATTTTTGCATACTAAAATATCAAGCTAATAATTCAAACATCGTCTGATTATTATTCCATTGTACTACAAAACTAATATCATAACAACTAGGCCAAAGCACTTATGAATCACACGCAAATTACGCTACCTTGTTGGTTATGCCAAATAATCACATCAAAATTAACATCTAGGTAAAAAATACATCAAAAAAAAGACAGTAAAAAATAGTCAAAATGAACCTTCTCTTGATCGTCAGCACTGTTATCATCATCATCCGAACCACCACCACTGGTATTCTTTTCTTTTTCCCAAAAGAGTCCATCTCTTTCTACAACAATTTTCCTTTTAATCTTCAACTCTCCTAATAACAGGTTCAATATCACAAAAAAGTCTTATAACAACAAACTGATGGATCTGTATCATCGGTGTTATGAATCGATTCGTTTTGAACCAATTTTTTCCAAGATCGGTAGATTTATTAGTATCTTGTTCCATTCGGGTGTTTATTTGGTGATTTTCACGATTAATTTGTGTACATCTTTGGATTTTTTGGTTTGGGTTTGATATGTAGAGAGAGAAAGTGTGTGATATGTGTGTCTTTTTTAAGTGAAATGAAGGTAGTTGTGTAGTTTACGTATTTACACATTTAGTCCTTCTTCTATCTTTATCAGATTGGCAAAAATAGTACTCCCGTGTTTTTTTTTGTAAAACTAGATCTTAGGTAATCGATGGTCCAGATTAGTCCCTTAGATTCCACCAAAAAAGAGGGTTTTTAATTAACCGGACTCTATGTATAACTATGTAAAAAGGATGCAGCGTTTTAAGTGACCCGCTAATATTAAATATTATTACATTGGCTTTAAAATACATTACATATGAATGACACAGTTTGTGTAAGTAGCTTCCAACTAAATGGTTATGGTCTTATTGAGAATATATGAGATACATTTGTGATGTAAATATCGTGAACTTGTTAAAAAATCATTGAAAAAAATAAAATGAAAAACTAAAATAAAAAACCACATAGACAAGTATGTAAAACACTCGCCCATAAAAACAAAGTACGTAAAACACATTTCTCACAAACCAATTCTGTAAACATGGGTCTAACATCAAGAAACAAAATCTCTAAAGAAACAATAATTTCAAAAAAAAAAAAAAAAAAACGTTTACAAGGGGACAAATTCAAAGAGTAAGCCAATTTTTTTTTCCATTTTTTTATATTCCGACCGACATTGCGAGCAGACTGATCTCCTTTTAGGATAGCGGGATTAATTTTCTTTCCAAGGGTTCGAACCCAAGACCTCTAGACTCTTTCATCCTATGAGTACGCCAGATTCCCAATGGTTTGGTGACACTTTGCAATATTAACATGCGTGTATCAGCAACTACACTAGTACACTACAACTTTTGTTTAATTGAATATGTTGAGAAAATATGACGCTAAACACAACCTATTAGAGAGCAACAGTTTGCAGTTGACTAGCAACAGGAGAAGAGAACATGCCCAAAGCTTCCAAAGCATCATCAGCAATTTTTACTAAAAGTTCAAACAAACTGCTAAAAGCCTAAAACTAAACACATTTATCATGTGTGTGCCAATACCGAAAACAATAATAGCAGCAGACTACATTTCCCTAGCAACGCAAACAGACCATTAAACAAGATGCAGGATGCTGCAAACAGCACATGCTTGTTAAAAAAAACTTAACAGCAGTTTACAAAGAAAGGCATATACCATGGCCAAGTGCTGTTAAGTTGTTTAAGTAAGACTGGAGCAGAAATAGTTTATAGCTGCAAAGATTTGGACCCATCACATGCGGATATGAGTTTAAAGGAGTGAAACTTTGATAACAAAAAGCCAAAAGAAAATTAAACACAAAAAGAAGAAATACATAATGCATCAAACAACTTTCTCAACACAAAAAAGAACCGCTGACTAAAGAAATATGACAACAATATAATAAGCATATGATAAATCAGTCATGTTAGGTGCAAACAACCTTAAAGTGTCCACGCCAACATCCCGAAAAGGGAGGGGTTTAATTATTTGAGTCTGTTTGGTGATGGGTTCAAACCCAGTGGATTAGTCATGCAATGTGTCGGAAACCATAATTACCAAATAAAAAACTTATTACGATAAACAAATTAATCCAAAGTCTAAACATTATTCAGAACCTACTTAATCAAAGTCAATTGCAGTTTCAAATTTATATGAGTTTAAAATACTATAACTGTTAAGTTCAGATAAACATGAATCCAAAATAACCTTCACTTTCAGAACCATCATCAAGCAATACTTCCTCTGGATCGCCAAGTTCATCTAAATCACTTTCAGATGGTGCCGCAAAATCAATAATCTTCATGTTCGATGGAAAAGTGAAACCTCCCCTTTTTAAGCGACGGAAAACCTAACAACAAGAAAAAAGAAGCGCAAAGAGAACAATGTTAGAATGGCGCAATGTGTATACATTAATCATGATCAGGGCCAACCGCAAAAAATTACATGCATTCACGCCATTTGGGAACATAGATACATATACACAAATAGATGAAACAAATCGTTCATATTCCATGGAATATGATTAATTCTAAAACAAACGGTAGTAAAAGTATTTTATGCAAAGTAATTGTGTCAGATTAATTCTAAGGAGCCAAGTGAAGAAACACTTAAAAACAGGTTAACATCAAGAAAGCACACACTTGTAATTTGCTACAAAAGAAACGTCGTTCATCCTTTTTTTTGTTACCCCGACTTGACATTACGAGCCAAATAATCCCATGACGACTACCTATTTGTTTTTGGTAACCCGGAGTCGCCACATGTGGACTTAAACCTTAACCTCCGGTTTGGAAGATTGGTATTCTTACGGCTGATGGTTAAACAAATGCAAAACAATGCAAGTATGGTTTAATTATATTATTCAGAGGAGTAGAGTTCGTTTATGTTGTGATTCAATATGTCAAAGGGGCACAATCTAAGATTAGGGAAAGTGATTACTATTTGGGTCATAATAATCAGATGACAGGTGACTTTAGATAAAGGACGGTAACATATCTGTGTGTCCTTCAATACTGATAATATAAAAATAGTTCAAGAAATCCGAGTAACCACTTTTAAAACGAAAATTTAAGAACACCGAAGTACAAATCTGTAAATTCGATCAAGCATACTAGAAAAGGTATACTAAAGATTAATCAATATCTGCTACTAATGCCTATGACGAACAATTCTTGCAACAATACGAATTGCTAAAATAAATAGGCAGGGAATTTTACCTTTGAACACGATTCGCCTATTTTAACCTCTTTAGCATGGGAAAGTCTTAGTATAAATACTTTAAGCAGTTCTTGATCGGCTCCCTTCTGCATTGTCTTAAGGTAATGCTTTTCATAATCTAACTTAGCTTTGACTAAAGAAGACACGTTTAGCAAGACAGGCTCGCTTGTAAAGATGTGTTTGATTGTTAGTGACAAAATATAAGGCGCATTGATTTCGATATTAATAGCATCAAATTCCGAAAAGTCATCGTCACGAGGATAGTATCCAGAGAACACAAATTTTTTAATACTCTTTGTTGTTATATCAATCCGTCTAATACCATAACAATGCCTCAAATCCAAATATTCCAAAAAGGGACTTCCGGATAATATGTTTTGCATTAAGTCTTCATCTAATTTGGCTTGTGCGATACACAAGCGCATAAGTTTATGCCAACTAATGGTACCAACTGGAAGAATCCTAAGGCCAGACAATGTGAGACTAGTAAGACAAGAATTGGTGAAAATAAACTCGCCACACAACTCAAAATCATCATCAACGTGGTCCGTGCTCCATATAATCAAAGTAAGATCTTGAACGTTACGACTGACAGCATATTTAATGCAATCGTGGACTTGCGACTGGAACTTCTTAACATAACAGGTATTCAGTTGGAATTCGTCGAGGTCAGATTTGTTACCACAATGAGTTAAGGTTTTGTCAACCAACAATAGAAAATCACCGATTGAACGTTTCTCCATATCAGGTACATCATGTGTAAATATAAGATTAGGAAGTAAAGTCCAAAGATGTTCCCATCGTTTCGAGAGTATACTTGTTCTGATCGCTTCCTCTGTGTAGTATAAACGAGACAGGATATCAACAAGCAAGCAATCTGGTAACAAACTTATTCGATCTTCTTCTTCCATATTTTTATCCGCCTTACTCTTGATTAATATTCCGATTTATTTAGGTTGTTTTTTACTGCCTTTATGAAAGCAAAAGAAGTTTCCTCTAGGTTAAAGGTTAACCGAATGTTAAATCTATTAGAAGATAAGTAAGTTTTGCCGGCTTGTGGGTTTAGGGTCCATTACATATGATACATATATAGTATCAAGGATAAGTCCAATGAGAAATATATATGGGAAACACCGTATATCACAAGATTGAGCAATATACGGCTAACAAAATCAAGTTTTGTTTTGACCCATATATATATATATATAGTTTAAGCCTTTAATTAAAGAAACCAAATCTTTGGTATCTTGGATAAGCACTTCATATAATTTGCGTATTTGATATTATATATTATACTTCTTATCACCTGTTTAATTTGTAAAATATATGCGTAGGTAAGAGTTTATTTAAGACGGTGCTTCGCTACGGAGTTTTATTCTATGGTTATATAATTGCAAAAGTAAAAAAAAAAGAAAATTAGAATACTAATCAACTCTTTAATATAATAAAAAAATTATAATATTTTAAAGTCTTCTTTTATCAAATTTGACCTTATTATAATAAATTTTGGGCCAATCACATAGCTAGATTTTGACACGTAAAATCGTGCGATATGGTTGTTAAAAAAGTCAAAACTAAACCGGTTTTTGCTAAATATGAAAATTTTGATGGACACATTTGATTTAGAAAAAAAAGATAAAGAAAATTGAAAGTGTCAAATTTTTTGAAAATAAAACTTAAAAAAAGATGAGGTAATTGATCAAACCTTGATTAATTTTAGAATATTATATGAAGTTAAGTAAAATTAATAATTTTTCATATTTTTTAATAACTCTAAAATAAACAATTACCCTTTAAATTTATACTTTAAAAATATAAGACATATATAATTTGTTTATAGCTTATATAAACATCAACATGATATTAATATGTAAATTCAAACAACATCATCAACATCAGCACTCATTTTAATTAAACTGTAAACCAAAAAGTGGTGAATATAGTATATAATATTTGACAAGTTAAAAGTATTAAACTGATAATAAATACGAAATATAAGTCGACAAAAAAGTGTATTGTATTGTAAACTGGAAGATTAGGGGACGAAGGTTGCATAAAAGTAAAAAAAAAATTAGGCTGGATACTAATAACATAAACCTTGTTTACACGTTTTAATACCTGACGCAACGCTCGAAGACATCTTCTTATTTAAATATACTAGCATGGTACCCGCGCAATGCAATAATAGGTACCCGATAATTATTATTTTGCAATCAAATTAATGTTAAATTAAAGTTCGCATTAAAATAAATAAAACCAATAAAAATGAAAAAAAAACAAAATGTTTGTAAAAATATCAAAATAGATATTTAGTTAAGTTATGAAAAAAACTGAAAGATATTTCAGTTTAGAAATAACAACAGTTTTTTTAATAAGTTGTTATAAAAGTTAGTTACAAAAGAGATGGAGGTTGAAGATTGTATTTTTGGTTTGTAATTAGGTCTGGATTAAAAATGATCTTAGAGATTTGATATGTCAATCTTAGGTGTTGTTTGTTTGTTAAGAGGTTCTGAATCTGAATCTGATTCACACATCTGAATCTATATCTGAGGTGGAAATGTCTAATCTGAATAAATTAATATTGTTTGTTTTTTTAAAAGAAAATATATGAATAGTTTATTATTTCAACTAGAGGCATTCAGATGTTCTGGTCCATCTAGATTTTTTTACCTCTATTTGCCTCTGAACCAAAATAAAAAATCAAACACACTTAACACTTAAAAGTTCTAACTGATGAAGAGATTTGATCAATTAAGAGGCCGTTAAGACTTTTTTATTAAAAACAAACAACACCTAACACTTAATTTTTTGTTTGAAGTTAAGATGAAAATATACACTTTAGTAGTATAGATTTAAATATACAACATGTATCACACATCTACAAACAACCCTAATCCCTCAACTAAAACCTCCGCCCTGGAGAAAAAATATACGTGAGAAGACATCATCCACAAAAAAACACATCTAACGTCGCCATCCCTATTTTCTCTTCATATCCCCGTCTTTGTTTTCTTTATTTTCTCTTGAATCTTCTTCGTTTTCTACCTTTTCATACTCAGATTCTGATCATCATCTCCGACTATCAAACACCACCGCCATAGAGTCAAAACACCATCTTCTATGCCTCATCTTTACTTCTCAACTTCACTAACCTGAACTTAAATCACTAAAAAAATCAGTACGTACTTTATCATACCCGTATCTTTGTTTCTTTTATGTGTTAATTGAAATATAAAAACATCAACATCAATCAGATTATGAGATGTGTGAATCAGGATTTGTTACTACCGCTAAGAGCAAATCATTGTCTCTGTCGAATGTGTTGTCGTCGGATATGTGAACGCGGGTTTGTTCTTGTCGCTCTATTGATCATATTCACAAATTTCTTACTATGAAGTTCTTAAGATGTTGTAGTGGATAGTTGATTGAGTTTAGGGATTTGATTAACATTTCATTTTATGCCTTACGCCTAAACTCAGGAAAGCTATGGCTTCAATATCTTTATTTTGGGACCGAGTATTCATGCTGGAAGGGTTGGTAAGAAGAAATTGATTGTTGCCGATAGTTATTATAATGATCGGTTGCTGTTGAGGAATGGATTTGTTGAATGTATGTGTTATTTATAGTCTCCTATGCCAACGATGCCAATTGAAAGCTCAAAAGTCATATCTTTATTGTAACTCCAAAAACTTCATGTAACGCCATGATGATTTTTAGCATTCTAAACAGCATCTATGTTAACATTAGAGGAGAAAAGAGTTTTAACCTTTATGAACTCATCCTCATTACATATAAGGACCTAAAATTTATATATATATATAATAGATACTATTAAACATAAAAGTATATCAAGTATATATGGATTTTGTTCTTCCTCTTGATTGTCTCTTTTTTTATAATGGGTGTTATTGCACGTTATATCTATCGTTGCTTTGATCATAACTTATTTATATTTTCATCTCTGACTTTTAATATATTTTTCTTTGCCTTGCTATTTTTGTGTTTATAGATTATCTTTTTTGGAAGCTAAAGGTTTCATTTTTCCATCGCACATGAAGATTGTTGATGCTAATTGATTATACTCTTATAGTGATTACATGGAGTCACATGATTGGTCGGATAGTGATTCAGATGAAAGTGGAGATTCAGATGAATTGCTTGAAGATAGACATTTTTTATGAACAAATAGCGGAACAAAGTTTTTATTTGGCCTCTATACTTTAAGGGAACTATATTTTGTTGTTTGGAATTGTATAACTTCTGTTATATTTGTTGTTTGTTTCACATATTACTAGAAACAAATCATTGCTGCCAACTAAACGTGTGATGTTCATTGAATTTAGAATCATGTAGGATCCAAATCACAAACACACAACCAAACGCCTCAAAGATATGGATAAAATGAAGTTGAAGAGGAGTGCACATACAAAGAAGAGGTCACTGGGCAGCATCTCGCTTCTAATAACTTTTAAACGTACGGATGAGGTTATGCGACTAGAATTTTGGTAACTAAAGTTATAAGAAGGTAAGAACACAAAATAGGGTAAAAGCTATACAATACCAACGTATTTATTTAAATGTACCGACTTTAAACACTTACAATTTAATCGCTAGGCTTTACCAATGAACTTTCAAATTTGTTCCGTTTTCACCAATATGACCGTAAAATGACTGTATTACCCTTATCTTCTTTTATATAATTACATACATTGCCACATCCACCATATCTCAAATCTTAAAAATACCGCAACCCCACAGCTCCAAATTCACATCCATGATTGTGGAAGCTTATTTGAACAACATGTGGATATATAAAAGCATGAAGCTGCAGATAGTGTTTGGACTTGCATTTCAGATTAAGCTCGCCCAAAACATCTTTCATAAGCTGACGAGCATCCACTATCTTGCTCAACCCAAACACTCAAAAGTGATTAGCTGTATCAAAACACAGTAAGTTGATAAGCTGTTATAATCAAGATTACCCAAACACCCCATATCAAGTCTTATAACAAGTACTTTTTAGGCCGATTACATATTGGTTTATAATCAAGTTATGGGGTTGTACCAGTTTGGCATTTTAATAGTGATAAAAATAGGATAACCATATACTCGTAGGAAAATACTCTGAGGTTTTCCATATATAGCACCTCCTCTTCCTCCAAATTTGATTATTCTGACACTAAAAAATACAGTAGATAATATCAAATGATTTTTTTTTCGAAAATGCTTCAAAGCAACCAATGAGATATAAGAGTGGTTTTTATCACTTTAAGTAGCATTTCCTTCATTGTATTGTCCAGTTTTACGTTGGCAACCAATGAGAAATAAGAAAGGATTTCACAGCTTTTAATTAAAAGGAAAAGGACAAAAGGGTATTTTAGTCATCTAGAAGGGTAATACAGTCATTTCACGGTCAAAATGGTGAAAACGAAACATTTTTGAAAGTTCATTGGTAATTCCTAACGATTAAATTGTAAGTGTTTATAGTCGGTACATTTGAATAAGTACGTTGGTATTTTATAACTTTTACCCCACAAAATAAGATAACAACTTTGTCATGGAATAAAAGAACTAACTAGAGAGGCAAAACCAGATATTTAAAAAACTCATGAGGAACGAACTAATATAACATTAATCAGAACCTGATTAATCAAAACCAGATAGGAATAACCATATAATATGCAAATAAAATACGGCAAAAGTTTTCGGGAAAAAAAAAGAATTCAAAGTGCCACAAGTCAATCAATCCCGTCACCTTCAGGACCATGATCGAGCAATAGTTCCTCCCAATCTCTGCTTTTGATTCAATGATTATCAGATCAATCACCCAGCTCCGCCGAATCACTGTCATCACACTGTCATCCCATATAACCTCAAATTTGATGGAAAAGTGAAACCTTTATATTCTAAACGAGAGAAAACCTACCAACAAGAAAAACAATGAAACGTAAACGATGTTATATATGACATCAGCAAACCAAAAATATAACTGCATTGACACCCATTGAGAACAAAGATACATACACACACAGATGAAAAAATAATGACGTTGTTTTTTATATTCCATGGATGGATTCTTTAAGCAAATTGTTGTGTCAAATTAATTCTAACCAGCCAACTGAATATAACAATTAACAAGTACAACAATGATTAACAACAAGTGATTATAGATAAAGGTAATCAATTAGGGTATCCTTTGCATCAATTAGCTAATAAATAAGAATAGTCATTAAGTCCCAATAATCACGTTTAAAAAAAAGTCTATTAAAGAATAACAAAAAAACGCTACAAAAGCAAATGATCAATAATTCTTAGAAACAATTTCAAGATTCGTCCATATGGTTTACCCAAAACATCAAGTTTCGTGCTTATCTCAAAATAAGTGCAAGAATCGTCCCTATTTTTGAAACTATAATCGAATTTGGTCCCTATTTTTTATGGGAGTTAATTTTCTCCGTTAAATTCAATGAAAAGAGGGGTATTTTGGACTTTTCCATATTATCAAGTGAGACATATAAAATCACATTAATTCTTTTATTAATTTATTATTTTCTTTCTTTAATTATTTTCTTTCTTTCTTATCTCTTTCACTCTCTCACATCTCTCTCTCTCTCTCTCTCTCTCTCTCTCTCACACACACACACATACTCTTTTTATTGCAACCGCCGCCCACCTGTTTTCCGGCCAGCCAACTCCGGCCGCCGCCTAATCACCTAGACCCACCTATTTTGTTTAAATACATCCACCACTACACAACATCATCATCATTTGATCCGTCAGATCCATTATCACAGCCACCATCGTGGCCGCCCACTCCAGCCACCACCATCAAAACCAAACATCCACGCCACCACCTCAGGCGAGCCGTCGCCGTCGCCTCAGACCACAATCCAGCCATTAACATAATCAAGATCTGACAATTAAAGTGTAGAGGCTAACCTCCAGCCATAAAAGTGTAGAGGCTAACCTCGAACTGTTGTGTAGAAGGGGTGTAGAGGCTGATAAGGAGTGTAGAGGCTAACCTCCGGCCGCTGGTGGCGCCGAAACAACATTCACTGCGGCTGAGAAGACCTAGAAACAAATACTAGTATATTGATGATGGTGGCACCAGAGAAAATAATGTGTTTTTTTCAAGTTTTACTTTTGATTTTGGTGAAACAGATCTGAAATTTGTTAGGCTATGAATTTGATGTGGATTCTGGATCATTAAAAGAAATGTCCGTCTAAATCATTAATTCCTCCAACCATTTAACAATCTACCCGAAGAATTGTCTATGATCGGGATTCTGGATCTGGATTCATTTTTTTTCTTTTTTGTGTGATAATAAAATTCGCCACTGTGTGAGAGAGTGTGTTAAAGGTGTGGAAGAAATTGTAAAACTGGTATGAAAATGATATTTCACTGTTTTTCTCATTTTCAAATGATTGGGGTGTTTTGATCTTAAATGGAGAGTGTTCTAACCCACAAACCCTAGATATAAGAAAGAAAACAAAAAAATATTAAAAGAAAAAATAAATAACATTATTTATTGAACTTTTATTTAATGAAATCGAAAAGACAAAAATACTCCTCAAATAAGTACACTTAACATGCAAAACTAACAATCATTCAAAATAAGGACCAAGATGATAGTTTCAGAAATAGGGACGATTCTTGAAATTTTTTCTAGTTCTTACAAAGAAACAAAGTGCTAATGAAGACAAACTTTTACCTTTTCATAGGAGTCCAAAATTATAATGTTTAGACATTACGAAAGCTTAGTATCAAACCTTTATGCACTTCTTCTTCCTCTTCATGTTCACTCATATCATAATTCAGGTTAGCTTTGACTAAAGAAGATATGTTTAGCAACATAAGCTTCGACAAAAACAAACGTTTATGGATTGCTAGTGACAGTATAAGGAGCATTGATTTATCCCCTAAACACCAAATTCTTAACACTCTTTGAAGTAATATCAAGCCGCTTAAAACCATACCAATATGTCAAGTTCAAAGTTTCTAATATAGGACTTTCGGATAATATATTATGGATCAAATCTTCATCTAACTTCCCAAATGTAATACACAACTCCTAAGGTTATTCCAACTAATTGCACTAGTTGGACTAAATATGAAACCTTCCATTTTCAAATGCCTAAAACACGAAGTGATGAAAAAAGACTCAGCTAACTTATACTTAAACTTAAACTCAACGTCATCATACTCTTCTGTAGTATATAAGGATAAATCAAGGTCCTGAACTTTACAATTAATTGCATAACTAATACAATGGTTGACTACAGATTCAAGCATATCATCGTAAAAGCTATGTAGTAGGAATTTAACAAGGTTCAAGTGGCGACATTGAGCTAAGGCTTTGTCAACGAACAAAAAGAAAGAATGGTAGGCATAGTTGTTGTTACTATGATCATAAACGATGAGATTAGGAACTTCAGTGCACAGATGTTGCCATCGTTTGGATAATGTACTTGTTCTAATCGCCTCACTTGTAGTCTCTAAATGAGAGATGATGTCAAGAATTAAGCAATCCGGTAACAAACTTATTCTATCTTCTTTTTCCCCATCCATGATAAATTTTTGGTAATTTTAGGTTTACTTTGACCCCGTAATGGAAGCAGCACAACTTTCTTTAGGTTAAAGGTACTAGTAACTAAATTTTATCGAATAAAGCTTTGGGTTAGGCCCTACACTTACGGATCCAGTTGCATAACCTAAACTCTTTTTTTCTTTGTTTACAAACTCGCATATTTTTCTTTACTTACAAACTCACATGAAACGCGTACACAAATATACGTGCATAGTGATGATATATAGCGGTAAATGATTATATTTGTGACACTTAACGGTTTAATTTGTAGTCATTGTGAAATAAAGCTGGTGAGATAGGAAAAAAAAACTAAAAGTTTGAGATTAAAATTTTAAAAGTTTTTATTTAATCCTGAAAAGTTTGAATTGATGGGAACACCCCTATCTCACAATCTTTTGATGCAAACCGGACTCTTAGCGAAAAGAATTGTAGCATACATTTAAATCTAGTTATTTTTGTAATTTTCCGGACTAATTTGTAGTGTAGTTTCTAAAAGTTACCAAAATATCCAAAAGCGGTTAGTTAAGTTGTTCAAAAGCAACTTCACTACAACTTCTAATGGTTATATATTCTTGTTACAAAAGGTTCAACATATAAAAATGTATAGAAGTAATTCATTTTCAGATGTGATATTTGATCATATAAAATGTCTCAAAAACAGGCCAAGTTAAGCAACCTTATGTATCACTATTTCATAGAGTTTTATTTACTAGTTTTAATACATGTGCACGCATGCGATTTAGAAAATGACTGATGAATTAATTAATAATTTCGTTATTACGATTTTATATATATTATATGTTTTTCTAAGAACACGTTAATGTTTATATGTTTGATTATTTTGTTTTTTGTTTTGTTCCGTGTAACTAGTATGACATTTTATCATCTTCATAGTTTTTATATTATTAACATTTTGGAAAAATCAATTTTGGATATCCTGTTTAGATTTCCAGTTTGGAGTTGGAGTGTCGGGTGGCGCTGAGGCTATTTTACATAGCGCTAATAGGGTGTTGAGTGAATACCATAATGATGGGTCTCTTGCAATGCTCACTGTGGACTTCTCAAATGCTTTTAACCTTGTGGATAGATCATCGTTACTCTATGAGGTTAGGGTTAGATGTCCCTCTATTTCTTTGTGGGTAGATTTCTTATATGGGTAAGCAGCGAGATTATATATAGGAGACACATATATCAGGTCTGCCACGGGGGTGCAACAAGGTGACCCATTGGGACCTCTTCTATTCGCTCTTGTATTACACCCGCTTGTATATGATATCAGAGACAATTACAAGCTTCTTTTTCATGCTTGGTATCTTGATGATGGAACTGTTATTGGAGAGTCAGAAGAGGTTTCCAAGGTGTTAGACATTATAAAGGTGAGGGTCCAGGTTTGTGTCTTGAACTTAATATCAAGAAAACAGAGGTATTTTGGCCCTCGTGCAATGGTGTGAAGGTCCGTGATGGTTTGTTTCCTATTGATATTCGGAGATGTGAAGCTTCTTGGGGGAGCTGTTAGTAGAGACGCCAATTTTATTAGAGGGATGGCCATGAGGAGAGCCGCGAATGCAGTTGATTTGATGAGCCTTCTTCCACAGTTACATGACCCGCAGAGTGAGCTCCTTTTACTTCGATCATGCATGGGTATTTCCAAACTCTTTTTTGGGCTAAGGACTTGCCAACCTGTACACATGGAGGATGCGGCCTTGTTTTTTAACAAGGGTTTGTGTGGGTCAATTGAGAACATAGTGGTTTGTGGAGGGCCATTCTTTGGAGACTTACAGTGGTGACTTGCTTCTTTACCCATTCGTCTTGGTGGTTTGGGTTTGTACTCGGCAAAAGAGGCCTCCTCCTATGCTTTTGTGGCCTCGAGGGCCCAATCTTGGGTGTTACAAGATCACATTTTACGTGACAGTGGCGTATGTGGTATGGATGATGATTATGCTTCTGCTTTAGCTTGTCTACGTGATAAGATTCCAAGCTTTTATTTTAGTTGTTTCACTAATAAGGATACCGCCCCCTCTAAAACCCAACAAACATTGGCGACTACCCTTTTTAGTGAAATGGTCAAGGATATGGAGGTCCACTTTGATATGACTTTGAGGCAGAAAGCGGTTTTTGAGTGTCTAAGCGCGTCACATGCTCAGGATTTCCTACTAGCTATCCCTATAGACGGGCTTGGTCAACATATGTCACCAGTAGAATACCGTTCTATTCTTAAGTATCGCCTCATGATCCCATTATTTCCGGCTGATACAATGTGTCCGGTTTGTCGCAAGGCATGTTTGGATTCTTTTGGGGAACATGCGGTTCATTGTAAAGAGCTCCCGGGCTTCAAGTATCGACACGATATGGTTAGAGACGTTCTTTTTGACATATGTAGACGTGCTGGTATCTCCGCGAAGAAAGAAGCACCTGTGAACTTCTTGACTGACCCGGTAGATGGAAGATCCACACTCAGACCGGCGGACATTCTGGTTTTTGGATGGGTTGGAGGAAAACATGCATGTGTGGATCTGACTGGGGTTTCTCCTCTTGTGGGGATGAGTAGCCGGGGTTTTACAGCGAGGCTGCTTTGAAAGCCGCCTCATGCAAAGTGACAAAACAAGAAAAAGCATGCATTGAAAATCAACACGTGTTTATTCCTTTTGCATTTGATACATTCGGTTTTCTTGCACCTGAAGCGGTGGAGTTTCTGAATAGAGTTCAGCGCGTTATGAATAGCAACGTTATGACACCTAAATCCACAAATGTGATTTTTACTAGAATTAGCTTTGCAATTCAAAAAGGGCTTGCGGCGCAGCTTGTTGCTCGCTGCCTTCTACAGTTATGTAAAAAAAAAAAAAAAATTTATGGATGCAAATCAAGATTTAAAATAAAATGTGAATTGTTGTAATTTCTATATGCTAAAAACTGGTCACTGTATATATCACTCTATATGCTAAAATAAAATGTGAATTGTTGTAATTTCTATATTCAAAAGTTATATAAAATAAAAACATAAGCAAACGTAAATACATACAACAACTTCATCATCGAAAATTGCACAATCCAAGTCATTTCGGAGTGACAGAACTACAAGTATTTGAAATGCACCATAAGTGTTTAGATAAACATGAAGGTAACTCAAAGTGCCATCAGTCGAGGAACCTCAGCAATCACTATTACACCAATCACTTAGCTCCAGCAAATGAACTTCTGAGTATAGATGTATACGTAACATCTATGACCCCCATGAATCACTTTTAGACCAATCACTTACCTCCAGCAAATCAACTTCTGAATTTATAGCTGAAGTAACATGTAGGACACCAAGTTTGATGGAAAAGGGGAAACCTTTAGCTTTCAAACGAGAGAAGACCTACCCACAAGAAAATAGCAATGAAAGAGAGCAACATTAGAACGGTACAATAAGTATATACATTAAATATGACCAGGGAAAACCAAATATGTAACCTCGGTTTACACCCTTGAGAACAAAGATTCATAAACACATGAGAGGAAGAAACAAAGACATACACAATCTTTCGATAATTTATACAATAATGGGTTTAAAACATATGCTTTACAAATTTAATCATGCAATTTACTTCAGAGCAGCCAATATCAAAGGAATAAAACACTGCAAAATATACCAACAGAAAGAAAGCACACACGTGTCAGTGACGAAATGCTCAAATGGCCGGGTTCATAGTTTTTGCTAAAAAACATGTATCATGTATGGTCTGATAATCTTCCCAATCGTTAGAGGTTGTGTTTTCAGTTCATATGGGCACGGATGTGCGGCTAAACAAATTATTGCTACATGGAATTACAAATAATCGGTTTTGAGTGTCTAAGTAAAGTGATTATAGTTATTTGGACAAAAAAATCAGATGTTGTACCCCCACTCGCTAATGAACCGGGAGAAAAGACAGCAGTACAACCTCATTACAACTATGGTGGTTCAAATTGTGTGGGTAAAGGAGGGGGGGAGGAGGGGACATCGTCAGGCCCGAATCATCAATTCCAGAAACATGCATTCAAATACTGATGTGTTCAGCAAATTACAACTACAACTTCGATGGTGATTTCTACATTTTATATTCTAGCATCATCTTTCAAATCTACTTACTTTTCAAGGTACGATAAAGTGATGTATTGATTGATTACGTTCTTGCATGTCCAAACATGTTTTGCTGTTATAAACTTATAGTCTGTATATTATATGTTAAAAGTAATTTTGCATTAAAAAGAGTAATCTGGCATATCTCAAACTTCTCCAATACAACTTCACACTCTTATTTAAGTATATCACATACATTTCTCAACCGAATGACGCCCAATGTAGATTATTTTGATCTCCACTGGAATGGGAAAGAAGAATATATTATGGTGTGTACCTATCTTAGTATGCTCAAAACATTTGTTACATGATGCAGTATGTTGAGAACCCATTAGCAAAAAGGTAACATAGGATAAAAAATACTGACATAAGAAAATTGAATTTAGGTAGGCGGGACCTTTATGATTATTGATTATACACAAACGTTAACGGTTCTAGGTACCCAGTCAGAAGTCAGCAGTAAATCACCCAAGCAGCATAATTATGTGAATCTAGTGGTGTTGCAGTCTACAACAATATCGACCATGCTCATTGATTAGAAGAAGAGGAAAGAGCAACATAAAGGAAACTCACAACAAACAATTTAAGTTCATTTATTTCTTTAATCACAGAAAACGGCTAAATTTGTCAAAAAGAAGAGCCACAATCTAGCAAACCAAAGACACACACCTATAAAGAAGGGACTGAAGAACCACAAGGATTAGTGAAACTGTGTTTAAGCAATTCACCTATATATATATCATACTCTAAAATGTATGAGTTTTGGGCAATCAATAAAGGAAACATGTCTAATAAAGTACCAATAGCAAGTAAGCACACACACTTGTGACTATCACAAGTAATGCCAATTTGGGTTCATAGTTACTTCTGCAATGTACATATATTTATTAAATGTTTGATCATCATAAGTATACTTGTTAAAAGATTATTAGAGAGTAACCAATTAAGAAGTACTAAAGCTAATGATCGCTAATACTCATAAAGACATAAACTGCAAATAAGAAAGAAATTTGACCTCTTGACATAAATTCCCAACTGTAAGGTCCTTGACATGGCGAAGGCTTAGTATAAGACCTTCAAGCATATCTTCTTCGGTTTCTCCTTGCATTGTCGTGTCATTCATGTAATTTTGGTAATTTAAGTGTGCTTTGACTATACAAGACACGTCTACCAACAAAAGCGCCGACACCAAGAAAACATTTTGAATTGTGAGAGACCTAATATTTGGAGCATTGACTTGGATTATATGGACACCGGGAAGACGATTCTGGTATCCCGATAACACAAGGTTCTTAAGACTGTTTGAGGTAATATCCAATCGGCTAAAACCATAGCAACGCTTCAACTTGAAAGTTTCAAGTATAGGACTTCCAGATAATATATTATGAATCAAACGTTCATTTAATTCCACATATGTTAAACTCAAACTGGTAAGGTTTTTCCATCTAAACGTCCCACTTGGATTCATTTGGCAATCATTTAATTTCAGTTTTGTAAAGCATGAATTGATGCAAAAAGACTCAAAATCTAACACAAACGCGCCTTCATATCCGGGTATCCGTAACAATAAATGAAGCTCCTGAACGTTACACTTAACAGCATAACAAATCCATTTGTTGACTAGCGATTCAAACTCAATACAGTATCGCGTATCCAGTTTGAATTTGTTGAGATTTAAATGACGACATTGAGTTACAGATTTGTCAACAAATGAAAAGAACTCGCGGATCTGATTTTCATTAGCCTCATAACTATTCATAAAAACAAGATTAGGAATTTGATTCCAAAGATGGTGCCACTGTTTAGAGAGTGTACCAGTTCTTACAGCGTATTTTGTCTCAGGTAACCGAGAGATGATTTCAATAAGTAAGCAATCTGGTAACCAACTTAATCTATCTTCTTCAGCGTCCATTGCTGCAATATGTAAACGAGAGTTCTTCTGTTTTCTCCCATTGAAATTTTATTTATATGTAGGCATGCTGTAATTAAGTTCTTTTTTCGACCCTTAAATGTTTGAAAAAACACATTTTCAGTCCCTATAAGAAAGCTAAATACCAAAATCCATTTTACTGCCTCCAACTTGGCTTACTAGAACTCCTACTACCCCAAACTTTCAAGGGCGCAGCACGGTACCCTGAACATGGAAAAGAGGTCGTTTTAATACCATTCGTTAACTATCCAAGTCATGTGCCATTAAAATCGTCATGTGCCGTTAAATATTTGATGGGCCCAATGAAACCCATTAATCTTCTACATTAAAAGTCAAAATCTACCAACGATTAATACTCCTAAAGTGATTTTTATATTTAATACTGGGAATGGAACTTTTTTATATTTAAAGATGAAGCATGATTTAAAGATGAAGCTAGTTTCATAATTTAAATAGAAGCTAATATTTAAAGATTTAGCTAGTGTGATGTTGTGCTTTTAAACCAAATTGTGTGTCACACTAGTACACATACACAACAGGACCTTGTTTATCAACAATCTCAACCAATCGGTTGTAGTAGATATAAAAATGAATATAATATAGAAGAGTGAGAGAGAGTAATATGATAAGGTGTTTGATTGGTTATTTAGGGTGACATGGCAAGATTGGTGCACAAACTCAATGTCACTACACGAACTGTTCGTGACCCATGTTCATTTCATTTGTGTACTTTTAATTAAATAGTATTATTTTGATCATTAATGTACTACAACCGATTGGTATAGATTGCTGATAAATGTAGCAAACAATGAAAAGAAAACTGTCACACAATAAATGCAATAAGCACAAAAGTGAAACAAAGTTTGATAATAAAATTCCAAATGGTCAGTAGCAAAATGACATACTACCATCTGAAGCCAAAAGTCAGTAATTCTTTCAGTTGTAAAAAACATAACACATCAAACAGTGGGGTAACAAAATTGCAAGCATTTAAACTTTAAAAAACCAAATATTCCAGCATCCTCGTAGATTCCTACGTAGCGTTGTCGGCTGAATTCAAACTCACAGTGCAAGTCCTTTTGGTATGCGTGCTTGATTTGCATGTTCCACAATGCATATCTCTTCCATGACGAGAAAGCTTAGTCTTTGATTTTTTTGGCTCATACTTCCTTCTTCTTCTTGCTTTCTTTGGCCTACCTGGCATCGCCTTTGGAAGAGGTGGCAACAACTCCCCACCACCACTATCAGGCCAAAATTCTTCACTTCCCACAACTTCAATCGGGTGACCGTAGGCTGTCAAAAAGTTCTCTTTCGAATAGCATTTGTCTATGTAATCATATGGATCTTTTGATCTACTCTTTATTGCTGCAATAGCGTGACAACATGGGATACCAGAGAGCTCGATCCCATGCACCACAACTACATGTCTTATCGCAAGTATGAACACAATGTTGAGTTCTACCAAAGTAAACTTGAAACCCCTCATCGCCATTCCATTTAACCTTCCATTTGCAACTTAATGACGAATTTTCATTCATAATATCCCTTATATTTGGTCCATAATTAAGCCTCCATTTACTAGCAAATTTCACCTTTTGAATCCTTCTTTCCATAAGACACTCTCTAATGCTTTCATTCATAGAAACTATAGGCTTACTTCTAGCACCTATAAGCACAAAATTCAAAGCTTCAGTACTGTTGTTGTCTACCGAGTCGCATTTGGAGGACGACTTAAAAAAGGCCCTACACCATTGTCGAATATCTTTATTCTCAAGAGAGCGCTTTGCACCATCTTTAATAATGTCAATCTCATCTAACCGTTGTTGTATTTGTGCCTCATTTGCGCACTTAGCAACCGAATAGAATGCTACTTTGAGTTTTTCACCACAAAAATCCGAATACCAATTTGCATATATGTGACGTGCACATAATCTGTGCTCAGCTTGTGGAAAAATGGATGAAACTGCATTTAACAATCCCTTAAAATTAACAAGTTATAATTAGATATGATATAAACATTAATAAATAATGCAACAGCACGTGACAATCTTAACAGCACATGACTTGGATAGCTAACAAATGGTATTAAAACGACCTCTTTTCCATGTTCAAGGTACCGTGCTGCGCCCTTGAAAGTTTGGGGTAGTAGGAGTTCTAGTAAGCCAAGTTGGAGGCAGTAAAATGGATTTTGGCCCTAAATAAATCATCCTGTCACTAACAAATTAACGGGGCTTGGCCCAGTAACACCTTTTTAGAAATGACAGCTAAATAAATCATCCTGTCAATATGTTGTATAAGTTTATATTTATGCAATCTGTTGTTTTCACTTTCCAGATTGCAATCAGTTTGATCGAAAGAACCACAAAAAGAAAAGAACCAACATTTGATCATATGCTAATTAGCCAGGAATATTTTTAATACCTGCCACCGAAAGACCAGGGCAAGGTCTCCACCACTGGCAAAGAGTAACTAGTATGACATTTTATCATCTTCATAGTTTCTATATTATTGACATTTTGGAAAAATCCATTGGCCTATATCCTGTTTAGATTTGAAATAACATGTGAGTAGTTGTAATTTCAAAGAGTTTTGCTTGAAAGTGGAGTAGAATTAGTTACAAGGAAAGTAGGATGTTGATATTCCAAAGTTATATAACATAAAAACATAGGCAAACGTAAATTATTTGTAAATACATGCAACAACTTCAGCATCGAAAAAGAGAACCTGCACAATCTAAGTCATTTGGGAGTGAGAGAACTACAAGTATTTGAAATACACCATAAGTCTTTAGATAAATGTAACTCAAAGTGCCATCAATCGAGAAACGTCAGCACCCACACGACCATTATCAAGCAATGGTTCCTCTCAGTCTCTGCTTCAGCTGAATTACTATTAGACCACTCACTTAGCTCCAGCAAATAAAATCCGGAGTATAAAGATGAAGTAACATCTATAATCTCAAGTTTGATGGAAAAGTGAAACCTTTAGCTTCCAAACGTGAGCAAACCTACAAGAAAATACCAATGAAAAGAGAACAACATCAAAACGGCGTATCCGTGTATATACGGTTAAATATGATCAGGGAAAACAAAAATATGACCTGCCGGAGAACACAGATATCGAGACGGGAGGAAGAAAAAAATACATTCATAATCTTTGGAAAGTTTCTACAGCAATGGGTTTCAAAATTATGTTTTGCAAATTCAATCGACCAATTTACTTCAGAGCAGTTAATATCAAATGAATAAAACACTACAAAATATACCAACAGCAAGAAAGCACACACATGTTTGTGACAAGAAATGCTAAAATGGGTTCATAATTATTGCTAAAAGTACATGTATCATGTATGTTCTGATAATCTTTGCAATCGTTAGAGGTTGTGTTGTCAGTTCATAGGGGCACTTGGATGTGTGGCTAAACAAATTATTGCTACATGCAATTACAAATAATCGGTTTTGAGTGTTTAGGTAAAGTAATTATAGTTACTTGGATAAAAAATCAGATGACAGGTGACTGTGACTAATTACTGTCTTACTGAGACGTTGTACCCCCTCTCGGTAATGAACAGGGAGAAACGACAGCAGTACAAACTCATTACAACTATGGTGGTTCAGAAAGTGTGTAAAGGAGGGGAGAGGAGGGGACAGTTCTTCATCTCCGAATAATCACTTCAAAAAATGCGCATTTGAATAATGATTTCTTCAGCAAATTACAATTACAGCGTTGATGGCGATTTCTACATTTTATATTTTAGCATCATCATGCAAATTAAACCTATATACTTTAAAGGTACAATAAAGTGATGTATTGATTGACTATGTTACATCTTTTGCTGTTCTAAAACGTATAGTCTGTAACTCTGCATACTGCAATATATTATATGTTAAAAGTAATTTGGCATTAATAAGTGTAATCTTGTATATCTCAAACTTCTCAATTACAACCTCACACTCTTACTGTATAAATACCTTGCATTTCTCAACTGAATGAACGGCCAATATAAATTATATTGTTCTTCATTGGCATGTTGTGTACCAATCTTAGTGTGCTCCAAAAATTTGTTAGATGACGCAGTATATTGAGAAATAATTAGCAAAAAGATGACAGAGAAGAAAAATATAGGCACAGAAGGAAATGGAATTTGGGTAACCAGCAGGGGCGGATGTATGTGTTGGGTATGGGGTGGCGGCGCCCCCCATACCTCGACCAAAAACACGAGATTACAGTGTAATTTTTCTTTGATTTTGACAGTTTTTTCTGAATGCCCCCCACTAAAAACGCAAATCGCCCCCACTCACACATTGAATTTCGATATTTAACACTCTATAACACCTAAAATCTTCCATTTTAAAGTTAAATTACTCGATTTTTTATTCGGATTCTAGTATTTTTTACCTTGCTATTGTAAAAAAAATTTTTTGCCCCCCACTGTCCGATATCCTACGTCCGCCACTGGTAACCAGGACCTATATGATTATTGATTATGCACAAACGTCAACGGTCCTGTGTGACTAGGTTCACCACTGGACAATACCCACTAAGAAGTCACTAGTAAATTACCCAAACAGCTAAATTTGTCAAAACGAACAACCACAAGCTATGAAACCAAAGACAAACACCTATAAAGAATGGATTGAAGAACAACAATGATTAGTGACACCGATTTTAACCAATAAAGGAAACATGTCTACATAAAATACCACCAATAACAAGTAAGCACACACACTTGTGTCTATCACAGTAATGCCAATTTGGGTTCATAGTTACTTCTGCAATGTACATATATTTATTAAATGTTTGATCATCATAAGTATACTTGTAAAAAGATTATTAGAGAGTAACCAATTAAGAAGTACGTACTAAAGCTAATGATCGCTAATACTCATAAAGACATAAACTTCGGGTAAGAAAGAACTTTTACCTCTTGACATAAATTCCCAACTGTAAGGTCCTTGACACGGCGAAGGCTTAGTATAAGACCTTTAAGCATATCTTCTTGGATTTCTCCTTTCGTTGTCTCATTATACACAAAATGTTGGTAATTTAATTGTGCTTTGACCAAACAAGACACGTCTACCAACAAAAGCTTCGACAACCAGAAAACCCTTTGAATTGTGAGAGACCTAATATTCGGAGCATTGACTTGGATTATAGGGAGATCGGGACAACGCCTCAGGTATCCCGATAACACGAGGTTCTTAAGACTCTTTGAAGTAATATCCATCCGGCTAAAACCATAGCAACACTTCAACTTGAAAGTTTCAAGTATAGGACTTCCGGATATTATATTTTGAATCAAAAGGTCATTTAATTTCACATATGTTAAACTCAAACTAATAAGGTTTTTCCATCTAAAGGTCCCACTTGGATTAAATTGGCAATCATCCAATTTCAGTTTTGTAAAGCATGAATTGACAGAAAAAGACTCAAAATCTAACACGAACCCACCTTGATATCCGGGTATCGTTAAAAATAAATGAAGCTCTTGAACGTTACACTTAACAGCATAACAAATCCATTTGTGGACTAGCGATTCAAACTCAATACAGTATTGGGTATCTGTTGAGAAGTATACATTTTATGTATACAGGTTTATACTAACTCTTGTACAGGGACCTAATCTGTCTTAAACAATATCAAAAGGTAAGTAAGGTAAGTTTATATTTGTTATTATTATTATTTGTATAAGTTATGTTTATGCAGGGACAAGTTTATGCAATTATGAGGGACTGTAAGTGCACAAGTCTTGGAAGTTCAAGCGTGTGTGTGCAAAGTAGTATATAAACATGTTTCTGTTATATTTTTATCATTCATTCAGTCAATTCTAGTTTGTATCGCCATTATCAAAATAATACTCTCTCTAGTTATTAAGTTTGATCTCAATCTGTGAGATCATAAGTAGTTTGATTCTTTCAGTTGTATTGTATTGATCACAAACCCAGGTATTACAGTTGGAGTAATAGCCTGAGGCAGTTAATAAAGGGGTGGTTGGTTGATTTGAGTTGTTACGTTACGATCTTTGTATAAATTTCCACATGGTATCAGAGCTTGGTTGGCTTTGATACAAAGACCGTGTTTGATTGTTCTAAAAAAGTTTTTTAGGGTTTCGAAAATTTGGGGGTTTTCAATATTAAGGGTGTTTTAAGGTGTTTCTTGATAGGATTTTTTGATTCTTAAAGTTAATTGATCATTTCTGTGGTCAATTTGTGGTTTCTCAAAATTAGGGTTTGGACTGATTTTGGGGGTTTTTGAGTATTTGTTCTTTCTTGATAGATTAATCAACATTGTAGTTGATTAATCTTGATTAATTTGTTTTTTGTATCAATCTTGATTGAAAACCCTAAGATTCAGAAATTAGGGTTGTTCATTTCTGGTAAGTTTTGTTCTGTTTGTTATTTGTTTGTCTGTTTCTCTAATCTTGCAGGTTTGCTTGATTTTGAGGTTGTTTTTCCGCTGCGTACTTGATCTTGTTGATCTTGTTGATCTTGCTGGTTGCTGCGCGTGATTGTATCTTCTCACGCTTATATCTCTCTTTTATTTTTTGTTTAGTGGGTTAGGTGTCGAAGGGAGTTTTCTTTTGCTTGATATTGGAGTTGTGGTGATATAAGGTGGCTTTTTAGTTGTGATTCTTTGTGTGATTTATTGTTAGTTTTGTTTGTTGGTTTGATAATATGGCTCCAGAAAATAAAAATAAAGAACAAGAGGGGGAATCTAGTAATAATGAAATTGATGTTTTTGATCCTTTATACTTGCACAGTAATGATACTAGTGGGGTTCCTCTAGTTGGGTTTAAACTAGAAGGAACAGAGAACTATAAAATTTGGAAAGCTGCCATGACTCGTGCTATTCATACTAAGAATAAGCTAGGGTTTATAGATGGACAGATTGATAGACCTGCAGCCGCTGGTTTTTTGCAAAACCAGTGGGACAGGTGTAATGCAGTTGTGTTAAATTGGATCTTGGGTTGTGTTTCGCAAGATGTTTACATGGGACAAGTGTTTTCTAATAATGCTAAAACTGTTTGGGATGAATTAGAAGAAACATATAGCAAGAAAGATGCTTCTGTTATATTCAATTTGCATTATAGAATTCACTCTTTAACTCAATCTGGTATGGTTCTATCTGAGTACTACCACAAGTTTAATGCTTTGTGGAGGCAATATGACTCTCTTGTCAATTTGCCAGAATGTACTTGTGATAATTCTGCTGAGCTTAAGGCTCATAATCAGCTTATTAAGTTGATGCAATTTCTTATGGGATTAGATGAGGTTTATGCTCCTATTAGGAGTATAATCCTTACTAGTGACCCAATTCCTGATGTCAAGGGTGCTTTTGCTACCTTATCTAGAGATGAATCACACAGGGGATCTAATTCCCAAAGTGACTCTAGAGGAGGTGGTACTAGTGCTGCTTTTGTTGCTAGACCTAGTAATGCTAGACCTAATAATGGTGGTTCTAATTGGAATAATAACAATAGATCTGGTAATGCTAGACCTAATAACAACAATAGGTCTTCTTTGATTTGTACTCATTGTAATATGAGTGGTCACACTGTTGACAGATGTTTTGAGCTTGTTGGGTATCCTCAAAATTTTAGAAGGAATAATAATGCTAATAGAGGTACTTCTAGTAACAATGTTGTTACTGGAAGCAATGATAATGTGAATATTTCTTCTAAGACTTTTACAGATGCTCAATATCAACAATTGATGGATTTGATTAATAGTAAAACTGGATCTGAAAGTATCCCTGCAAATGTTGCAGGTATTAATTGTGCTATTAGTTTTTGTTCATCTAGATTCTTTAATCATAATACTAGAATTAGCACATATAGTGTTTATATTGGCTGGATAATGGACTCAGGTGCTAGTCAGCATATGACTTTTACTTGCATTGGTATGTTTAATGTTGTTAATGTATCAAAGCTTGGCATGACAGTTGGACATCCAAATGGAACCAAAGCTTTGGTAACACACATTGGCAGTATTAAACTTACTGATTCCATTGTTCTTCATGATGTTCTGGTTGTTCCAGGATATCAAGTTAGCTTGTTGTCTGTTCAAAGATTGAGTAAGGATAATAAGTGTCAGGTCATTTTTGATGAAAACTCTTGTGTGATACAGGATTCTGTGCTAAGGACCCAAGTGGGGACTGGTAGAGAACAAAATGGCTTATATTTTCTTAATACAGGTAAAAGAATTGAAAATCATAATGTTCAATTTTGCTCTTTGTCTAAATGCATTTGGCATAATAGGCTTGGTCATCCTTCAGACCAAGTCTTGAGTGTTCTAAAGCAACAACTTAATATAGATATGAAAAGTGATAGTGAGGTTTGTGAGGTTTGCCATAAGGCAAAACAAACCAGAGAACCTTTTCCTCTTAGTGAACATAAGACCACAAGTCTTGGTCAAGTTGTTCATATGGATGTTTGGGGACCATATAGAGTTTCTAGTAAAGAAGGTTTTAAATACTTCTTAACATTGGTTGATGATTACACTAGGGCTGTTTGGGTTTTCCTGTTAAAAGGGAAAAATGAGGTATTTGAACATGTAGTTGGATTTTATAATTTGATCAAAAATCAGTTTAATCAAACTATAAAGGTTTTTAGAAGTGATAATGGAACCGAGTTTTTGAATAATAACATGTTTGTTTTTTGTAAAAACAATGGTATTGTTCAACAAACTACATGTGCTTATACTCCTCAACAGAATGGGGTAGCTGAGAGAAAACATAGACATTTGTTAAACGTAGCTAGGTCTCTCATGTTCCAGGGGGGAATTCCTCTGAACATGTGGACTGAGTGTGTTCTAACTGCTGTTTACTTGATTAACAGGACTCCTAGCTCTGTGTTATCTGGAAAAACACCTTATGAAATGATTTACAAAACTGAACCTAGTCTCTCTCATATTAAATGTTTTGGTTGCCTTTGTTTTGCTTCAGTGCTTAATAATACTGATAAGTTTACCTCTAGATCTGAAAAGTCTGTTTTTATGGGTTATGCATTTGATAAGAAAGGGTATAAGTTGTTTAGTCTTGAAAGCAAAAAGTTTTTCTTCTCAAGAGATGTAAAGTTTTATGAAACAGTGTATCCTTTCAAAAATAAATCTGAGAATAAAGGTTTTCAATTTGAGGTTGAAAATATAAACAATTTAAATTTTTTCAATATAGATCAAGAGGATAACTTGTCATATGATCCCTATGATGAAAAGAGAGATAATAGGACTGATAGGAGTGAGGGTACAGACCAAGTATCATCTGGAGGTACTGAAAAATCTAATGATGCTAGTAAGAATGAAGAGGGGCATTCTAATGATAGCACATTAGAAGAAGCCACCAGAGATACTTTGGAGAGTGCAACACTTGAAGATGAATTAGATTCTGAGGGTGATGACACAGATTATCAAAACTTTAATGAACAAGTTAATAGTCCTGTTATAGAAAGAGAGATTAGGAAATCTGTTAGAAAATCTAATATGCCAGTTAAGTTTAAAGATTTTCAAGTTAACACTAAGGTTAAATATAATATTGATAATCATGTTAATTACTCAAAATTGAGTACTGAACATTTTATATTTACTGTTAGTCTTGATAAGATACAAGAACCTAAAACTTATGCTGAAGCTATTAAAGATAATAGATGGATTGAAGCCATGAACTTAGAAATGGAGGCATTAAATAGAAATGGTACTTGGATTATAACAGATCTTCCTCAGGGAAGAAAAGCTGTTGGACATAAATGGGTTTATAAAATCAAGTATTTTTCTGATGGAAAATTAGAAAGATTTAAGGCTAGGGTTGTAGCTAAAGGCTATAATCAAAAAGAGGGCATAGATTATGAGGAGACTTTCTCACCTGTGGTCAAAATTGTTACTGTAAGATGCTTATTAACACTTGCTGTTAATCTGAATTGGCCATTATATCAACTTGATATAAATAATGCCTTTCTTTATGGTGAACTAGAGGAAGATGTCTATATGACACTTCCAGAAGGGTATTTTGATAAGGATGATAAGAGAGTTTGCAAACTTGTCAAGTCTTTATATGGATTAAAACAGGCACCCAGAAAATGGAATGAAAAACTTACTTCAGTCTTAATTGAAAATGATTTTGTACAAAGTAAGAATGATTTTTCATTATTCATTAAAAATAAGAATGGTGTTTTTCTTGCCTTGCTGGTTTATGTTGATGATATTGTTATCACTGGGAATAATGTTACTGAAATTGAAAGTGTTAAAAAGTTTTTAAGTTCTAAGTTTCTTATTAAGGACCTTGGTAAGCTTAAATACTTTTTAGGTATTGAGGTTATTGAATCTAATAACAGTTTGTTTTTAACTCAAAGAAAGTATTGTTTAGAGGTTCTTTCTGAATTTGGCATGCTCGGGTGTAAACCTTGTGGAACACCTATAGAAACTAAAGTTACTTCTGTTAAAAACAAACTTGTTATTGACAAACCTGTTATTGATAAACCCTTAATAGGTATTAATAATTACCAGAAACTGGTTGGTAAATTGATATACCTAACTCATACCAGACCAGATATCAGTTATGCTGTTCATGTTTTAAGTCAATTTATGCATGCTCCCATGGAATCTCATTTGAAACTAGCTTTTAGAGTACTTAGATACCTAAAAAACTCTCCTGGTAAAGGAATATCCTTCACAAAAGGGAGTCTTGAGCTTAGTATTTTTGTTGATTCTGATTGGGCTAAATGCAAAGTCACAAGGAGATCAGTAACTGGATATTCTGTGTTTTTGGGTAATTCTCTTATATCTTGGAAGAGTAAAAAACAGTCTATGCTTGCTAAGTCTTCTGCTGAAGCAGAGTATAGAGCTATGAATACTGTCACATGTGAGGTAATTTGGATTCTCAAAATCTTGACTGAGCTTAATATAAATATCTCTCTTCCTGTGCCTATACATTGTGATAATAGCTCAGCAATTCAAATTGCAGCTAATCCTGTTTTCCATGAGAAAACTAAACATTTTGAGATTGAATTGTTCTTCTTAAGGGAGAAAGTAGCTGATGGTATTGTTAAGACTGTTAAAGTAAGATCTGAGGACAATGTTGCTGATATATTTACAAAAGGCTTGAGTGTTCAGGAACACAACAAGTTTTGTAATAAACTTGGCCTATATGATATGTACAAGAATTAGTCTATGGGGGGATGTTGAGAAGTATACATTTTATGTATACAGGTTTATACTAACTCTTGTACAGGGACCTAATCTGTCTTAAACAATATCAAAAGGTAAGTAAGGTAAGTTTATATTTGTTATTATTATTATTTGTATAAGTTATGTTTATGCAGGGACAAGTTTATGCAATTATGAGGGACTGTAAGTGCACAAGTCTTGGAAGTTCAAGCGTGTGTGTGCAAAGTAGTATATAAACATGTTTCTGTTATATTTTTATCATTCATTCAGTCAATTCTAGTTTGTATCGCCATTATCAAAATAATACTCTCTCTAGTTATTAAGTTTGATCTCAATCTGTGAGATCATAAGTAGTTTGATTCTTTCAGTTGTATTGTATTGATCACAAACCCAGGTATTACAGTTGGAGTAATAGCCTGAGGCAGTTAATAAAGGGGTGGTTGGTTGATTTGAGTTGTTACGTTACGATCTTTGTATAAATTTCCACAGTATCCAGTTTGAACTTGTTGAGATTTAAATGACGACATTGAGTTACAGATTTGTCAACAAATGAACAGAACTCGCGGATCTGATTTTCATTAGCCTCATAACTATTCATAAAAACAAGATTAGGAATTTGATTCCAAAGATGGTGCCATTGTTTAGAGAGTGTACCGGTTCTTATGGCGTATTTTGTCTCAGGTAATCGAGAGATGATATCAAGGATTAAACAATCTGGTAACGAACTTAATCTATCTTCTTCTGCGTCCATTGCTGCAATATGTAAACGAGTGTTCTCCCATTAGAATTTTATTTATAGGTAGGCATGCTGTAATTAAGTTTTTCTTTCGTTCCTTAAGGTTTGAAAAATTCATATTTTCAGTCCCTGTTAAATCATTCTGTCACTAACAAATTAACGGGCTCGGCCCGGTAACAGCTTTTCAATATGTTTAGTTGTATTACATTTATGCAATCTGTTGTTTTCACTTTGCAGATTGCAATGAGTTTGATCATAAGATAATTGCCACCAAAAGACCAGGGCAAGGTCTCCACCACTGGCAAAGATAATTGCAGATTATATTTATCATCTTCATACTTTTTATTTTATTGACACTTTGGAAAAATCCTTTTTGGCCTATATCCTGTTTAGATTTAAAATAAAATGTGAATAGTCGTAATTTCTATATGCCAAAAACTGGTCAGTATTCAGCAACTGCCCACTAAGAGACTCGAAGAGTTTTGCTTGAAAATGGCGTAGAATTGGCTACAGGAAAGTAGGATGTTCATATTCAGAAGTTATATAAAATAAAAACATAAGCAAACGTAAATACATGCAACAACTTCATCATCGAAAAAGAGAACCTGCACAATCTAAGTCATTTAGATAAACATGAAGGTAACTCAAAGTGCCATCAGTCGAGAAACCTCTGCAACCAAACCACCATTATCAAACAATTGTTCCTCTCTGTCTCCATTTCAGCTGAATTACTATTAGACCAATCGCTTAGCTTGCTCCAGCAAATCAAATTGAGAGTATATAACTGAAGTAACATCTATAACCCCACTGAATCACTATTAGAGCAATCACTTAGCTCCACCAAATCAAATTTTGAGTATATAGATGAAGTAACATCTATTACCCCAAGTTTGATGGAAAAGGGAAACCTTTAGCTATCATACGAGAAAAACCTACCAACAAAAAAATACGAATGTGTAATGAACTACACAGTTTCAAGAACAAGGATTGTATTGATTGTTTAAAGCGAAGGTGATTACAAGGATTAGTTAAGTTCAGATGAAAGAAGTTCAGATAAGATTGCTTAAAACAGAAAAGAACACATGCAGAAAAAGAAGGAGAAGGAGAGGATTAGCATATGAAATTCTTAATACTAGTATAATTATTCTCTCAACTTCATGGGTAACTTCTTCACACGGTTACTCTTTCTAACCGCCTCTTTTCCCACTTTCCTTTTTGTGTGTTGCCTGGGTCATAACCTGCATTGACACCCTTAATTAGTTACTCTCTAATAATTTCTACAACATTAGAATGGTGCAATCCGTATATACATTAAATATGATCAGGGAAAACTAAATATATAACCTGTATTTACTCCGTTAATTGGTTACTCCCATGAGAACAAAGATGCATACACACATGAGAGGAAGAAAAAAAGACATACACAATCTTTGGATAATTTCTACAACAATGGGTTTTAAAACATTGTTTTGCAAAGTTAATCGTGCAATTTACTTCAGAGCAGCCAATATGGAAGGAATAGAACACTGCAAAATATACCAACAGCAAGAAACACGTGTTTGTGACAGGAAAGGCTCAAATGGCCGTGTTCATAGTTTTTGTTAAAAGTACATGATCATGTATGGTATCATAATCTTCACAATCGTTAGAGGTTCTATTTTCAGTTCATAGGGGAATTTGGATGTGCGGCTAAACAAATTATTGCTACTTGGAATTACAAATAATCGGTTTTGAGTCTGTAGCTAAAGTAATTATAGTTACTTGGATAAAAAAAATCAGATGACATGTTACTGTGACTAATTACTAGGATGTTGTACCCCACTCGGTAATGAACTGGGAGAAACAAAAGAGGTACAAACAACCTCATAACAACTATGGTGGTTCAAATAGTGTGAGTTTTTGGCAATCAATAAAGGAAACATGTCTAAATAAAGTACCAAATACAAGTAAGCACACACATTTGTGTCTATCACAAGGAATGCGTTCATAGTTACTTCTGCAGTATACATATATTGATAATAAATGTTTGATCATCATAAGATACATGTAAAAAGATTATTAGAGAGTAACCAATAAAGAAATATTAACGCCAATGACCGTTAATGCTCATAACTGCCAATAAGAAAGAACTTTTACCAATTGACATAAATTCCCAAATGTAAGGTCCTTGACATGACGGAGGCTTAGTATAAGACCGTTAAGCATTTCATTTGCGTCTTCTTTTTTCTTTGTTGACTTGAAGTAAAATCCCATTTCATAATCTAAGTTAGCTTTGACTAAAGAAGACATGCTTAGCAGGATAAGCTTCGATAAATACAAACGCTTTTGGATTGCTAGTGACAATATATATGGAGCATTGATTTCAATAATATTCATATCACCAAAACCAAGATCATAATTTTCGTATCCTGAGAAGGCTAAGTTCTTAACACTCTTTGAAGTAATATCTATCCGTCTAAAACCATAACAACCACTTAACTCCAAAGTTTCCAAAAGAGGACTTCCGGATAAAATATTTCGTATCGAATCTTCATGTAATTTCCCATATGTAATGCTTAAACTCCTAAGATTTTTCCATCTAATGGTGGCACTTGGATTAAATAAGCAGCCTTTCAGATTGAGATGAGTACAGCATAAATTGGTGTAAAAAAACTCGTCTAACTTAAACTCATATTGTGAAAATCCCAAATTAGGATCAAACAATAATTCAAGCTCCCGAACGTTACACTGAACAACATACGGAATCCAATTGTTTACTCGTGATTCAAACCTATAATGATAATTATAGGTATCCACTTTGAATTTGTTGAGATTTAAATGGCGACATTGTGTTAGGGTTTTGTCGATAAATGATGAAAAATCATCGAAGGAATACTTATCATTATTTTTAAATATGAGATTAGGAACTAAAGTCCAAACATGTTCCCATCGTTTCGAGAGTGTACCTGTTTTAATCGTGTCTTTTGTAGCAGGTAAAAGAGACAGGATGTCGAGTAATATACCATCGTGTAAATCACTGATTCTATCTTCTTCTTGGATAACTTTTAGATCGATTTTCTTCAGTTTTTTAGAATGAGTTTTAGCTTTTCGTTCCATGGCGGAAACACAACTGCATGCGGTTTAAGTTTTCCACATACATTTAGCGGGCTTCCAGGTCAATTGGGCTTGGGCTCATGTTTGGGCTTTAACCTGTGCTATTTTATTTTTATTATTTAAGATATATTTATTTGGGCGTCAAAATATTAACCAAGTCCATCTTAATTATTTTTCACGTATATACGTACCAAGTCTTTATTCATTGAGTCACGACGACACCGTACGCAAACACAAGAGTTTTAGATGAATCGACACAACCCATTCCTACAAACCATCTTTGTACAAAATTTACCATAAATCATCCCTGACATTGCAAAAATCATCCATAAGCTTACTTTCTATTTTGTCTATATATAAAAAGAAATGTTATAAGTACAAACTAAAGCCGATTTAAGTGAAACCTTACACGTAAATTTTTCCGAGTTAAACCATGCGCCCGCTATGAAACGCGGGAGAAAAATCCTTGTATAGTACATACTAGTGATAATACCCGTGCACGCACGGGGTTTTTTCTAAAGAATTTAATCATGTACTTTTTTACGATTCAGATATAAACAAATTAAAGTGTCTTAAATGCCATAACATATAAGCACACTAAAAGATCAGTCCCAAACACCCCTCCGGTTTAAGTGATAATTTTGCATTCATATAAATCGACATCATTGTTTGACATCTTATAAATCCATATCAACTGCGAAAGATAGTACTTTACATATTTAAACATAATGAGAACACTACAACAAAGCTAACAATAAAATATGTATAATGCCTAACCTTTTTATACAAAGTTGATAAGTTTGATTCTTCTAATGGAAGAAGGTAGTCCGCCAATGATACTTAAAGGATAAATTCAAATGACCAGGTATCAACAGTAGCACCATCATATCCATTCCTACTCAAAACCTGAAGCCAAAATTTGGAATAGACTTGTATAACTTGAACATGGCTAACACTCAAAACACTTAAATAGAGTACATGTAATGATAATACTTATCATTATTTGGAAACATATAAGCAGTTTTCAGGTTTGCAACAGCTTATCAGTTATTTTATACTAAAATACGCACTCTAAAGGATCGGTCCCAAACACCCCTTTTGCTTAAGTGATAACTTTACCTACATATTGTTATCCGTACGAATATACACCGCTGAGTGTGATGTCATTCCACAACTAACTGTAAAGATCCCGGCCGCTACGTGCATACCACCAACATCTTCATGCCATGAATATTTCTGAATCACTATTTTTGCATACTTATAAGGATAAATAAACCTCATCCTAATAGTCAAGCAAACATGTAAGAGGTAAAAAAAATGAATTGACCACATTCAGTGATCTTTATAATTAAAGAAACATCATATGAAATCCAAAGTTAACAATTCCCCCAAATTATAAGAATGCTCTAATTTCAGGTTTCAAGCTTTTAAAATATGTATACAGAATTCTGACTTAAACAGTATAGAGTCTATTATTTTGTCTCTATAAGCACTCGTCTATGATCTATAGTTGATGGTTTAGTTTAATCTTTTTCTTATGACTAATGCTCATGTCACGGAACTGGTTCTGATAATAGATTAGGATTGGTTTAGTTTAGTTATAAAAGGAAAGCTTCTCTATCAATACGTAACATTTTGTACCATGTAACTAAAGTTTAACAAAACCTTAATCTGAAAATTTGGTACCTTCTTTTATCCTCCATCCAAAATAATAACTTAAACCAACGCACAATTGGCTAACAAAAACCAGCATAAAGTGAAAGTGAAGTTTCTGTATGTCTTTAGAGGGAGAGAGTAACTGGAAAATGCTATATAGAAAAGTGGCTATACATTTGCAGGTTACTGGAAAAATGATTTATAATCGAGTTACCTGATGTGGCTATATAGATCAGTGGTTGTTACATTTGTGGTTCGTCAATCTACATTTGTAGGTTTGCTGAAAAGTGGCAATAGAAAATTCTATAGAAAGCTTCGTTACAATACATCAACCGTGCACTTTTTTCTGCCTGCAATTAAACAGTAATTGAAATAAGTTAGATTCGAGTACGCCACAGATTGAAAATGTGTGTAGGACACATGGCTAGAAGAGCACCTGTAACATGTAACGTGTGTAGGACACATGGCTAGAAGAGCACCTGTAACATGTAACACCTTGCGTATGAGCACCAGTTATAGCTCAACAACAGTAGGTATTTGGAGCTGTATAATGGGTTTTGCAAATCTAATAAGCTAAAAAACGGCACCTCTATATCTCTCTTCTCGCGCCTGCACAAACAGCTATAAAGTCACTATTAAGCTGTCACAAAAATCCCGCTCTAACTACTTCATTTTGGTGAGCACAAAATACATAGAGTAACCCAAAAAACCTTTACCAAACAAACAGTGCAGTTTTGTTCCATAAATGTTCCAATGTTGCTTTAACTTTTCATATGAACCAAATCATTAATAGGCACGCATTAACTTGCGCTAGTGAATTCAGGTTACATGTTCTGTCTGCAGGCCAACCGGGTAGATCAAGGAACAATATACTACAGCTTATGTACGCAAAACTATGCACAAAAGGACCTGAATAAGCAATCCTAAACACCGTCATTAAGATAGCTCAAACATATTTTATATCTAGCTAGTTTCTAATATAAATTGTCGTTCAATTTTTTTTATATATCTAGCTTCTTACCACGTATCCAAGATGCACAAAGTTGTGTCTCTGGCAACCTTTTTAAATAATGCAGAGACAATACACACCTAATACAAACTTTACCCAAGCACCCGTTACACTCTAGTTTTAGAGAATATAATTTTTAAGCAACAAATACAAAGAGGCAGCTTTCTTTAAACCATGAAACTTTATCAATAGCAACACTATCAACAACAGTATTCACCTATGAATCATGTGGATCATTCGATATTTGTGTCTCTATTTTCACTTACCACCCAACCCACTTTGATTTCTTTGCTAAATATTGCTTATTCCTAAAAGCTCATTTCACGCATAAAGCAGCATATTTTCATTTTAATTTTCTACAAATGAAATGACATCGTGGATTTAAAAAGTTACCTCTTCGTGTTTGATTGTCTGGCCTATATGCATGATGATGTGGCTCTGTGCATGTAAACTTGTAGGCTGCACCCCTAAAACCTTTATAGTTTAGCCTAATCTTGAAAGCAAAAAAAAAGTTGAAGTCTTTTTTACCCGAGTGAGTAGTTTCTTGGTAGGGGTAGAGAAGTTATGGAATTACACACAATTCTGGTATAACATATAAGGGGTTGATTGCATATTACAGTAATATAAATTTTGAAATCTTATTATGGCATACATGTTCTTTTGCAATCACGACAACAATAACACCATTTCATTTCGGATATCAACCATACATTATCCTAGGTATATATATTATGTCGGTCCTTCCATATAAACTAACAGTGACGTGAAAAGCAACAGGAATATTTATTGGGTCATAAATTTAGTACAAAAATCAACCGGTTTACAACTAAGATTATACCATTATAAAGATAATTGATACGCGCACTATTAGTAACTTTTTCAATAGTCACTTATCGAGCTAACAACCTAAAGTTTAACAGAAAAAAAACAGTGGAGATTACCTTCAAATTTTCGAGCACCCTCGCCTACATCTCCAAGAAGAAGAAAGAAACAATTTCCTCAACTCTTGTTGTGGAACCTAAAGTGGGGTTGTCTTTTATTTATTATTTTTTGTAAAAACAAAAATCAAGAAGGAAAGTTAAATATTTTTTTATATTTTTTTCTATATAGTCAAGACCTAAACAACAAATTTAGGATCATCATTGCCAAAATAAACCTAAATTGTTGAAGTTAATTATTGTGTGGTGGTTTGCAAAATCATAATGATAGTCTCCACAATACACCATCTCTGAATTCTTGCTACATATTGCAATCATATTCAGTTTAGGTATCGTAATATCACATTGTAATATCATACTGTACCTAAACTAAAGATAGATAACTTTGGTCAATCCATTACATATCTAGTATTATGGGTAAAACTATCATAATCATCTTAGTAGATTATGAAAAACAAACTAAAAGACAATAATTTCCCAAAAATGAATGATATTGTCCTTTACACCCATACATACTATTTGTGCATTTGGTGATGTAAGCACTTTTATAATCTGCTTGTGATTTTGGTCCATAAATCAATATCATTCAATAAGTGCATCTACCCACAAGCTTAAAAGATCAATATATGCCGATCAACTTTAGCCTATTGAACATTAAAATTGCATATAACCCTATACAAATATAATATTCCTAATTAGTAGCTTCATATATATATATAGAGATAACCCTACTGGCATTCTTTTTTAGTGGAAATGTTTTATAGTAGAAGTTTAAGGCTATAGCATGTGTGAATCTTAAGTGGTTGTTGCTACATGATGATTTAATTCACAAACAATTTTATCACCAAAGATAAACAAAAAACCTAATAAAATAATAGCAGATGTAACCCATTTTGACTTTCAATTACAAAAAAAGTTAATCACCAGCAGATTACAAATAATGTTTGTTTAAAGTTCATACCCAATTGTGTAACAAAAGACCTCAAAATTGAGCAACGGGAAGATTTAATTTATTTACATACCTTATTCTTCAACAGACTGGATCAAAGTTACCCAGTTTCATTCTTTAATTTGATTTCTTCTTAGAATCCGATTTGGTTTACTCTTTATGTCGAGCTTTGAAACCTTTGTTTCAGAAATTTTATATATATTGGGTTTTTCTTCAATTCTCATTTTAGTCCTTCAATTATTTGTCTATTGATTCCGTTTACACTTTGTCATCAACAAATACATGACCTTATATCAGTTAAATCATAACCAAACATCGATACAACTGCGCAAGCTCAAAAAACGTAAATAACAGAATTTATTACCTACAAAATTAACCAACAACAAAAGTATTTAGAAAAGAGACAATAAAATTAATCATACCTATGAAATCAATTACAAACTTGATACATCAAAATTAAGGTCTTTAGTTAAGCTTTCCTGGATCCATATAAAAAATATCAAAGTTACCTTCGGAAACAGAATAATTAGAACTCAAACATATTTAGATCAATTTATTTTCAAAAACCCTAATTTTTGTTTTAAGGTTTATAGGAACAACACGTGAATATAAATCGAATTTTTTTTAATCATTGTAATTGAGAATTAAATTAAATACATGGATCTGAAAATCTTACCGAGTTACAATATTAGATTTTATTTATCTCGCTGATTGATTGATTTTTGTTGTTATCAGTTTGTTGTGATTTTTGTTGTTTTTTATTTTATATCTGTTCATGGATAATTCATAGAAATGTCGAGTGGGGATTTAAGATTCAAAATGGTGAGATACATCCTTATAGTTTTATAAACGATAGTTTTAACCCTAAAGTTTTATACTTTTCAACCCGTTTTTTCTGTATGTTTTCTTCTTTTCGTTTTTGACACGTTTATTTTTTGCCCGAGTTTTTACTTCCATTAAACATAAAAACGAAAATTACCCATTTGTTACTAAATTAAGGAACATTTACACTTTTTAAAGGAATAAATCAAATGATTATTTCCTACTAAGGAAAGAATCTCTTAAAAAAGTCCCTACTTTGGGTTTTGCTTTACAAAGAAAAAGATTTCAGTAAGATTATTACCAAGGGTTGGGTTATTTAGACCCCCCTATTTTCACCATCTATACCCCTCTAATTTTTTGCATTTTTTATTATTTTTTATTTTTTATAGTTTTGTATTTGTTATAAAATGATAAAACTGAAAATGCGGAAAAAAAATATTACACGAGTCAGAAATATAAAACAGACAAAAAACGCAGAACATCAACTGATAAAACTGTCGTTAGACTGTAAACAGTGGAATAAAAACAAATGGGGGTGTACTTGTTTTATACCTTATTGGTGTCGGGGTATTAATACTATAGAGTTAAAATCTATCTAGACCCTTAAATTAGCATACACCCATTTAACCAATCATAATTACCAATTTAAAAAAAAAAACTCACTTCCCACCACTTTTTTAAAAATTAAATATCTCACAAACGGTAAATCGTCAAATGAAAAAAAATACACCATTGCAACGAGAATTAAATCATCTATCTATCGAGGGGCACATGTATATACTCTCGACGAACTTTTTTTCGACTTTTTTTTTCTTAAGTCACGTCTGAGAGGAATCATGTATGATTCGTCACGAATCATATATGACTTTCAGAAAATCATATATGATTCGTGATATGAATCATATATGATTTTCTGAAAATCATATATGTTTCGTGACGAATCATACATGATTCCTCTCAGACGTGATTTAAGAAAAAAAAGCCGAAAAAAAAGTTCGTCGAAAGTATATACATGTGCCCCTCGATAGATAGATAATTTAATTCTCGTCGCGATGATATGTTTTGTTTTACGTAGCGATGAACGGTTTGTGAGATATTTAATTTTTAAAAAATGAGTTTTTTTGTCATATGATAAAAATTGGTGGTTGTGATTGGTTGATTGAGTATAGAGGTGGCAAATCTTGCCCATTTTGATACATATGGGCACTTTTTGCCCACCCGCCCGTTTTGCCCGCTCGTTTTGCCCGTGCCCGTTTAGCCCGCGCCCGTTTAGCCCGCGGCCCGTTTAGCCCACCGCCCGTTTAGCCCGCCGCCCGTGCCTGCCCGGCCGCCCATTTTACCACCTCTAATTGAGTATATGCTAAACTAAGGGGTTTATGTTGAACTTTTTTCCTAATAGTATAACCCTTATTACCAAAAGGTTACTATTGTAATTTGTTCTAAAAAAAAAGAGCACACCAAATTCCTAATGGTTGGTTAAGTTGCAGACTATCAACATTTAAAAGCAACTTCACTACAACTTGTGATGGTGATATTCATATTTTCTTGTTACAAAAGCTTCAACATATTAAAAATGTATGTAAGTAGTTCCTTTCCAGATGTGATATTTGATCTTTTTCAGTGTATAAAATTCTCATGAACAGGTCAGTTTAAGCAACCTTATGTATCACTATTTCAAATTATATATTTATCTCTTGTTTGCCTTTCATTTTCACCAACTTTAGCTTAACTTATAATCCAGTATATGATGCCACCTTTTCATCTTTTTATTTGTTTTCTCACAACTAACTTTGACATTTATCATTTTAACTATTTATAGTTGAATTCTAGTACTAATATGGTATGCCCATATAGGATGTTATGTAAGTTGAAATAATGGGTGTGTGATATTTTATGTGAACGAACGCACGCGTAATGGGGAAGCAAGGGTTGTTTAAACAAAGTGATGGTGATTCCGCGTTTGAGTCGTTTAGGTATCAGATTAAGTATCAGAAAATGGTGCATGGAAGTGATCATAAGAAGTTGGGATCTTTTAAGGGTGGTTATGTTGGTAAAAGGCATAATTGGTTGCAGAAACATTTTTCGTCGATTGTTTTCACTTTTGCGTTGATGGGGTTTCTGTTTCTGTTGGATTCTATTATGGGTTCCATTTTTGAACCTTCTGTGGTTACACAAATTAGTTCCATGCCCGAGAACAATTCTAGTGACACGGTATGTGTTTATGAGACGAGTAATGGTTGAATTACTATTCTCGTAAGCTAATGTTCTGCTATCGTCTTTGTTCTTGAAGTTAGGTGATGATGGCAGCAAAAATGTGGTGCAGATGTATGGTCGCCTTGCAAGCATGGCTTCTAGCGCTCTTGTAGAGGTTTGACTTCCGGTTTGACCCTTGCATACCGTTGCACGAATAGTTTTTGGTTTCTTGGTATTATTTATGTAAATTTAATTGATATGCATTCTTGTAGAGAGAGCTTAAACAGGATGAATCAATGTTTTGGAAGGAGTCTAATCGGCATGCATCAGTATGGAGTCCTTGTGCAGATAGAAAGGATTTACCACCAGCCGGTAAAGATTGATTTACTGTAATTTGGTCATTTGTATAACCCATTCATTTTGGGCAACTGAAATACCCTATGACTTTCATTGCGTACGAAACTATTTTTCACTTCTAAAGTATTCGTTACGCGAGACTTCATGGATTCAGAATAGCATAGATGCCAGATTTTTATAATTATCTCTTTGACTATGAAAGTCAAACTTGACCTCTTTCTTTCGAATAATTGCTTACTCCAGAAAATTTCATGTTTGCATGATCTGTTTCATGATTTTTTAATGTTGTTAGGACAGAAAATCTTCAAAGAAACAATGGTTATATCCTGGTTAGCGCGAATGGAGGTTTAAACCAACAACGGGTGGCTGTAAGTAAACGTTTTTTTTGTTTTTTATTTTTTTTCTTTTCTGATTTCCATGTATTAATTTACAAGAAGAAAATGTTATTTCACATGTAGGTATGCAATGCTGTTGCTGTAGCATCGTTATTAAATGCAACGTTAGTTATACCAAGGTTTCTTTTCAGCAACGTGTGGAAGGACCCCAGGTCTGCGAATCGATTATTTATTTTTATTTTGCATTTTTATCAAGTTGTCTTATGAAAACTGATAAAGATAATGCCTGATTCTTGTTTTGTGATTCAGCCAGTTTGGCGATATATATCAAGAAGACTTTTTCATGAAAATGTTAAAGCATGACGTCAACATTGTAAAGGATCTTCCTCCTCGTTTGCAATCACTTGACTTCAAAGAAATCGGTAGTCTGGTATGTAGTCCTTTTAACTTTGATTTGCGTACCTGCGAATTTGATGTTAGTCGAACTTGTAGTTCTAGACCAAAGACAATAGCATGACAATGGGCAGATAGGCGTAGCTTTGGAATCTGACCAAAAAGAGAAAGGCCTAAAATGGAGATTGTTTCAGATATAACAAGACTGAAGACTTCAGTCCTGCTATATCTGCAACAATTTCCAATCTGACGATTTATGGCACACGATAAATTAACGGGTGTCAGTTTTCACAAAGATAATGTTTTCTCTGATGATTTTCAGGTCACTGATGCAGATCTCAGTAAGGAGGCAACACCAGTTGAATATATTGAGAAAATACTTCCAATATTGTTAAAAAACGGAGTTGTTCATTTTCTTGGATACGGAAACCGACTTGGCTTTGACCCATTACCTTCTGATCTTCAGGTTCGAGATCACAACATCCATTTTTATAGTTTTTCAAAGTTTTTTGTTTCAAATATAAACTCTTAGGATTTTGTTGCAGAGACTAAGATGTAAATGTAACTATCATGCGTTGAAGTTTGTACCCAAAATTCAAGAAACTGGTTCGTTGCTAATTAGAAGGATAAGAAAATATGCTGGCCCAAGGAGCAAATTAGATAAGCAACTACTAGGAAACTTCATCACGGGTCCTCAGTCAAACGGGTCTGATGTGGATAGAATCCCGGTTAACTATATTGCTTTGCACTTGAGGTTTGAAGTCGACATGGTGGCCTACTCTCTATGTGAGTTTGGTGGTGGACAGCTCGAGAAAACTGAACTCCAAGCTTACCGGGAAGACCACTTTCCTTTGCTCATGCAACGATTGAAGAAGTCAAAGTGAGTAAGTTCCCTCTAGCACAATGAGCGGGCAGAGTGGGTTGGGTAATGGGTCAAACAGGTTCATGTCAAAAAGGGTATCTTTTTGGTAGAAATGGAACTGGGTTAAATTTTCGACACTGAACACTTTTCATCCAAAAAGTTCTTTTTTTTTCATTAAACATAAAGATACTGAACATATATAAATATGGCCCCATGGGGGTATCACTGCAATTTCTCCTGAATTTCTGCGGTTATGTGGTTTTAGGCCTATTTCTGCAAAAGAACTAAGGAGTTCAGGAAGATGTCCATTAACACCTGAAGAAGCTGCACTCGTTCTATCAGCTCTCGGTTTCACAAGTGACACATATATCTATCTTGCTGGATCACAAATATATGGAGGAGAATCAAGGATGCTGCCGTTGACTAATTTGTATCCTCGTCTGATCACAAAAGAGGATCTCCTCACCCCAAATGAGCTTGCACCGTTCAAAAACTTTTCTTCTCAGGTAAATTCTCATTTTTGTCATCTTTTCGGTCATAGATCACTGTTGTAGCCTATTAAATGAGTCTCGGAATCATGTCTTAATAAAAATGTTTTGGAACGTATAAGAAAGTTTTGACTTTGGTTTGTAGCTAGCCGCACTGGACTTTATTGCCTGTGCCACTGCGGATGTGTTTGCCATAACAGATTCAGGCAGTCAGTTATCTTCACTAGTCTCCGGTTTCCGAACATATTATGGCGGTGGTCGAGCACCGACACTGAGACCTAGCAAGATGAGATTGGCGGAAATCTTGTCAGAGAATCATACCATAAGTTGGAAAGATTTTGAGGCCAGAGTAACAAACATGATCACAGAAGCACAAACTGTACGATTGAGGGGTTGGGGCCGAAGTATTTACAAACAACCGAGATGCCATGAATGTATGTGCAGGTTCCAGTGAGAAAATTTCTTCCGATTTTTTATTGCTTCTCGTTAAGAGGTTGATAGTGTATAAACGAAATTACCAGTCCGAAAGCACAGAGGAACATTCTTTTACTGTATACATTTTTAAAGAGATTTACATAAATGATTTTGATTAAATTCAGACGTAAAAATTATATAAATTCAATAAGTAAATAGGCTCAAAATTAATTCCATAAATTTGAATAAACTTGGACAAAAAAATTTACATGAAATAAATGAAATTTATAACAATAACCTATCATGCTGTCATGAAAAATAACACGTCGCAAATTTCTTAGCATCACCCGTTCCCAACCATAAGAGATTGTGATCAGCACAATCTCAATCTACCAAAATGATAATACTACCCTTGCTGCCCGAAATGAATGTAAAACTTTCAGCCGTCAGAAAACTTCATGATGGTGGAAAGAACCGGTTAAGGTTAAAGGGAAGGGTGTAAAACTCCTCATTTCGACTATCATCTTTGAACGATCTAAACTTAGCCCACCATGGCATCCCTCTGTCTTTCGCGCTGTCTTTCAATTCTAGTGTGTTGTCAAGAAACACTGACACCATTAGCGCCACCGTCGGGGATGAGAAGAAGATGGTGTTGAGGAAATCATTGAACTACACGAAAACAGATGTGAAAAAGACCAGATTACACTTTCGGTTTTCTTATGTAAAAAGACCTTGAAAATAGACATGAAAAGACCAACTTACCCATTGGGCTTTTGTATGCGAAGGACCATGAAGAGAACCAGCTGTGTACTCCCTAAAGTACTCGGGAATAGACAGGCCAAGGAAGAAAGACACGCCCACGATGAACAAGTTCCTCATCGAGTTCATATTTGTGAACTGCAAGAATGACAACCCAACAGAAGCTGGGAAACAAAACATAAAATAAGATTAATTTACACGTCATTACATTTTTCACAGCGTTTTAATATTTGGAAACGGATTAGATGCTCACCCACAATCCCAAATAGCACACAGTATGCCGCAGCAAAAATTGGGAAAGGTATTGAAGCAAATAGAGCTCCAAATTTTCCTAGAGGTCATTAAAAGATAATCAATAAACATAACTAGGATAAAAGGAAATGTTTTTTTATTATTGAAGGATGTGTTGACTTACCTAATATCGAGAAAAAGATCATGAAACCAGCTGATATTTGAATGACTCTTCTGCTTCCTACACGAGTGCTTCCTAGAAGACCGACATTTTCTCTGTTTGATAAAGACTTGTGTTTTAGTTCGTGTCTAAAGTTTTGTTTAACTAGGATTAGTCGAATATCAGAAACACTTACATAGAAACGGTTACACCAGTTGCTGTTCCAAAGAGACCACTCAAAAGAATCCCGATTCCCTGCATGATGATAATACTCATATTAACATTATTTTCGTGGTGGTCAAAGTATATGCAAGACTTTTGTATGTTTGATGGATTTTATGCTGACCTGCCACCCAATGCCACGACTGAGAATATGAGCAGGAGGTGGTGTAGCGCTTGCTAAGCGGGCTGCTGCTTGATATGCACCAGTCGACTGTTATAAGACACAAATTAATCAATATCATCACTATATGATGAACGTTAAAGATTTAGCCTCGGAGATTTATGCTATCAAACCAGAAATTCACCTCAACAAGGGAGACTAAAACTGCAGCCATCATCCCGAAAGAATGCCCCGCAGAAAAAGTCGGTGCACCCCATTGAAGCGGATACGGAATCTTTATCCTGCATCAAGAAGACAAGAAGCATATTTAAATTACGTTGCACTAAGTACATTCTATCAAATTTATAAGATTAATGATACGAGTATCTAACCATGGTGCAGCAGATATCAAATCAGCTTTATCAGTTCTGCAATGCAGTTGAGTCAGTTCTGGGTGGTGTTTATATGCTCCACTAGCGGTTAATATATGTGCATATGACCAGATAACCGCTATGGTCAAAAGAAGTGCAAATCGCTCCAATATGGGCAACTGCTTTGCTTGAAACTGTTTTAGGTACTGTTGTAGTCCACCGGAAATTCAAGAACATCAAGGTTAAATATTTAACTACATGTAAATTATTTTTAATCTGATTAACTTTAAAGACAATAGCAATACCTGAGAGAATAAAACGAAAAGAATTAGCATCGGTATGCCAAATTCCACACATCGTCCAACCTATACACATAGTAAGTACAACCGTTAAGGTTCCGTGTCAAAATATGATACTTGTTGACCTAAAACTATTCTCACGGAAAAAAGTATGTGCGGTTTTACGCATTCAGCTGAGAATGCTTTGACTTATAATAATTTCTGTAACCAATTTTAAATTTAAAATGAGCACAGGTTGACTTTGGGAGTCAACTTATTTGCTTCAAAGTAATAAAACAGATCAGTTTGACCTCCAAATTCAAACGAAGACTAGTCAAGTATTCATACCACAGGAAATCCTCTGTCAAAGAGACCGAAACCAGCCAATGCGATCACTGGAACCATTCCAACTGGGCTAAAGAATCTGAAATGAACAAAATTTTGTAAGCATTTGATCAGATATAACATAAGCAGAGTCGAAACATTATTGGTCTATGAAAGTGAACTATTCACCTTGAACAGATAGCCCACAGCTGACTATACCCCAAGATAATTTGCACGCTCGAGGCTACTATAAGTGCCCCTTGTATAGCTCGCATTGTAGCAAGAAATCTCTGCAAGTGCAAACAAACTCATCATAAGAGATTGTGTTTTTCCACACTATTCTTTATCAATCATGTAACCGGTCATGTAGGACTAAAATATACAAAAACACAATGATAAGGTAAAAGCTTGACAATCGTGTGATATCAAATTGCGAAACCTATATCCCGGTTGATGGTTTAACATGTTTATATCCCCCTATTTCTATGATATAAGTCAAAGAGATTGATAACTTAAGTGAATGGAACCGGAAATCCGGAATACAAGGAAACGTCCACATAAGTAAGATACATAAGGACATATGAAGCGCTCGCCTATTCTTTTCTTGTATCCTTATGAATTGGCCTTAAGACAAATTTTGGCATTGCTAACGGGTAATGGCTTTATAGGTTACACTTATAAAATGACCCAATAAAATGGAGATATGACTATATTACTCACAAATCACAACATTATCCAAACAAATGTTTACAACAAAAATACATTAAAACATCACTATCAAGTTTATAGTTTTACATTACCATATGAGGGTCTCCAATAGCAACAAGAGAAGGGTCATGGATGATTGAGATAATCGGAACCATAAAAGCCCAAGATCCCCCAATCACAGCTGGTAATCTTGTCCCGAAAAGCGTTTGCAAAAACGTATTAATCCCTTGAACAAAAAGCAATGTTTGCACCACCCTCACCTTATCGCCCTGCACATTCCAATTTACAACTTATAAACCACATTTACACAGAACGCACAATGAATCAATCCAAGTTTCGTACGAAAACGACTTACCGCAGTACCACCCATCAAAGGAACAAGAAAAGTTGGAATCATAACAGCAGTCCCTAATGACAAGATGTAATGCTGAAAACCTAAAGCTATGGTTTCCCCTATATTAACAAGAACACGATAAGCATCATCAAATTAAGCTCAAATAAGGGGGTATTTGTTTCGGCTTTTGGTTTATTTACTTTCCGGCTTATCTTTCATAACCCCACTATACAAGTGAGCTTATGAAACATACACCGAAAACCAAATAAATCAAGCCCGCTATATAAGTCGAAACAAGCAACCCCTAAACATCATAATTACATGGACGAAGCCAGAATGAAATATGACCGGGTGCACAAACTTTTTTGAACCGTAATATGACAGATGTAAAAAGTTAATTATAACGAATACTAAAAACATATTTCGATTGACCGGGTGCATTTAAGATCCATTTAGAAAAAATCAATGTTTTCTTCAAAAATTAACTACATAGAAAAAATCCATAGGTGTCTCGGGCACCCACGTGAACACATGTGGCTCCATCCCAGTTATAGCGGGCTTATAGTTTATTTACTTTCCGGCTTATGTTTCATAAGCCCACTATATAAGTGAGCTTATGAAACATACACAGAAAACCAAATAAATCATAAGCCCGCTATATAAGCCGAAACAAGCACCACCTAAACATCATAAAGTATCAAAACCGGGGCGGAGCAAGAATATTAAGTCATCATGTGCTAAAAATAATTAATACTAGTATTTATATAACACATAATTTTGAGACCAGGTTCATTTTGAAAAAATCCATATTTTTAGCAAATATATACACAACACGAAAAAATTCCATCAGGATCCCGTGCATCCTCGGGAACCCCTAGCTCCACCCCTGTACCAAAAGATTCATACATTTTACACATCATATAAAAAAAAATTACATACCCCGTGAAGGATTAGAGTCAATACAATACTCTAAACCCTGAAGCTGATCAGTTGGAAGATGAGTAACATCTTCTGCTTTTGGAGCTTCAGCCATATCCTCCCGAACAAGATTAGAGTCAATACAATACTTTAATATCTTAATCTTGGCTACTTTCTTCTTAAAATGAGATCTTTATCCTATCATAAAAAAACAGAATAATAGGTTCTTTTAAGGTGAGAAAAAAAGACACAAATGAGTTTAAGATTCCTTGGATTCTTGGTTGTTCAAAATATAGGTCTTTTTAGTGACAATGAAACAACAACACAAGAAAGAAAATGAGATAACCAATGAGATAAAAAGCTTAAAAGGGTGAAAACAAAAATGGTGGAAACCCTAAAAGCAAAAGTGAAATGAAGTGAAAGTGATGAGTTTGAGTTTGCAGTTTCAAAGTGTTGCTTTAAGTAGTAATGTACTTTGGTTTTTTTTTAGTGACGAAAATACCCTTTGAATATACTTCCAAAGTTTATGTTACCGTTGGGTTACTTGAGTCAGTATTTAATTTTATTTATTATGTTACTATTGTTTTATGCCATCCAACATGATATTATTGCTCTTTTTGTTTATTTAATTATGGGTATTTATTACTTTCTTGTTAACATTTGAATTATTTAATTACTTATATTTTTAGAATAAATTCTTACAAGTTACAACACATCAAATCAGTGTTAAGAGAGGTTTTTTTTGCTCAAAATCAGCTTTCAGACATCTGAGCAGTTCATGATTTAACTGAACAAGTTAGCTCGAGTTTTAAAACATTACATGTAATATAAAAAATCTCAAAAACGAAAATATGAGTGACGGAATTCTTGTTATTTTCTAAACTCATAAATTTTTGTTGTTTTGTATTGAATTAGTTTTATTATTATTAGTAATGTAATAATATATATTGTATTACGATGATAAAAGTCACTCGTGTACCTAATATCGTTTTCTTCAAACTATTCTATTAACACGTGATTACTCGGATGAAATTATGTATTCGTAAACAAAATACGCTCAACCCTAGTATAACGAAACCATAAAAGGATACGTGCGCCGCACGACCATAATTTCTAGTAAGGTGAAATATACTTAGATCGGATGAAATATACTTAGATCGGATGAAATTTATGTATTTGTAAACAAAATATGCTTAACCCTAATATAACCAAAAACCATAAAAGAATAATATGTGTACCGCACACGCGCACAGTTCCTATTATAGTGAAATAAAGTAACGAATAAAGTGAAATAAAGTAACGAATAAACTAATCAATACTCTCTTCATTCGATAGTTATTATTCACAACAAAAAAACCCTAAAATTTATGAAAATAATCACTATTGCACATTTATTTTATTAAATATTCTATGTGTCATGTAATTATAATCCATCGAAAAAAACACATAATTATTGTTTATTTAATAATTAATAATTATATTACTTAATTTTTTATTTATTTAATAATTAATAATTATTGTTACTTACTTTCTTGTTCTGAATATTTTGATTATTTAATTTCTTATGTTTCTAACATTAAACCTTACAACACATCAAATCAATATCAAATCAATGTTAAGAGAGGTTTATCTCAATATTGGCTTTCAACCATCTGACCAGTTCATGATTTAACTGAACAAGTTAAAAGTCTCAAAAACAAAAATATGAGTAACGGAATTTTTGTTGTTTTCCAAACTCATAATTTTTTGTTGTTTTCTATTGAATTAGTTTTATTATTATGAGGGATGTAATAATATATGTTGTATTACGATGATATAAGTCACTCATGTACTTAATACCGTGTTCTTAAAACTAATTCTATTAACACGTAATTACTTGGATGAAATTATGCATTCGTAAACAAAATACGCTCAACCCTAGTATAACGAAACCATAAAAGGATATGTGCACTACACGGCCATAATTACTAGTAAGGTGAAATATACTTAGATCGGATAAATTATACTTAGATCGGATGAAATTTATGTATTTGTAAAAAAATATGCTTAACCCTAATATAACCAAAAACCATAAAAAAAAATATGTGTACCGCACACGCCCATAGTTGCTATTATAGTGAAATAAAGTTACGAAGAAACTAATTAGTACTCCCTTCATCCGATAGTTATTATTCACAACAAAAAACCCTAAGATTTATGAAAATAATCATTATTGCACATTTATTTTATTAAATATTCTATGTGTCTTGTAATTATAATCCATTGAAAAAACATACAATTATTATTTATTTAATAATTAATAATTACAATACTTACTCTTTTGTTTGTTTAATAATTAATAATTATTGTTACTTACTTTCTTGTTCTGAATATTTTGACTATTTAATTGCTTATGTTTCTAACATTAAACCTTATAACACCATCAAATCAATGTTAACAGAGGTTTTTCCTCAAAGTCGTCTTTTAAACATCTGACCAGTTCATGATTTAACCTAACAAGTTAACTCGAGTTTTATAACATTGCATGAAATATAAAAAGTCTCAAAAACAAAATATGAGTGACGAAATAATATGATAGTAATATGCAAAGTAATAAATAAATACTCATCTTATTTCCAAACTCATAAAGACACATTTTTTTGTTGTTTCAATTGAATTAGTTTTATTATTATTAGTGATGTAATAATATAATTTGTATTACGATGATAAAAGTCACTCGTGTACTTTAATTTCGTTTTCTTCAAATTATTCTATTAACACGTAATTACTCGGATAGAATTATGTATTCGTGAACAAAATACGCTCAACCCTAGTATAAACGAGAACCATTAAAGAATACGTGCACCGCACGGCCATGATTGCTAGTAAGGTGAAATATACTTGGATCGAATGAAATTTATGTGTATTGTAAACAAAATACGCTTAACCCTAGTATAACCAAACACCATAAAATAAAGTTACAGAGGTGCTAATTAGTACTCCCTTCGTCCAATAACTATTATGCACAAAAAAAAACCTAAATTTTGTAAAAATAATCATTATTGCACATTTTTTTTCTTACTTACTATACAATGACAGGGGTACCATTAACCAAAATTTATAATTATTTTAATGTTTGTAATTATCATTAAATAAAAATAATGTGGTAAGATTAATCTAATTTTAAAATTTACTTGTGAAAGTAAACAATTAATTTAAAACAACTTAAAATGAACGTGAAATATATTATCGCGGAAGGGGTACATCCTTTAGAATTCAATTTAACCCAGCCAACCTTTTAATATTCTATGTGTATTGTAATTATAATTCATCGAAAAAAATACACAATTTAATAAAAAAACATCATTAAAACAATTTTTTTATTATTTTTTACACAAAGACACTTTTACTACTGACAATTAATTAAAAATCTCTTTAAAGTTTATAATTATCATCTCTAAGTGAATGTAAATATGTAATATTAGTAACTTAAACTAAATTTTTTATTTATATTTGAAAATGAATAATTAATTTGACACAACTAACATGGACTATAATTATGATAGATGAGGTATTCGTATATGCTAAGGGTAAGCATCGGACTAAAATCGAACAAAAATGAGATCGAAATGGTCCAATAAGCCGGACAGAGGATCGAACAAAAATGGTTTAGCCCTGTTCCATCTTTAATCTAGTCTTATTAGACATAATTAACGAGTTTTTGGTAAAATCAAATCGAACCAAACAGTTCAGACCGAATACCAAATATGACGAAAACCATAGTCCGAAGACCGGATTCGGTCCAATCAATTAGATTTTTCAATTCTGTCCAATCGATAATCCAAAATGCTCACTTGACTTAGGATCTCCAAAAAAGTATGAATAAGCATGAACCACTTTTTCTAACACTAACGTAATTGGCAATTGGGCAATGTTGAATGTAGTTTTAAGGCTACTTTAATAAATATCACCATGTGTTTTTAGTAATGTTTTAAAAATCGGTTTTTTAATTGACCTGGTTAAGTCGTCTCATTACTAATTTAACTGACGATTTAATCAAATTTTTAAATCAAAATCGATGTCCAATCATCTGACCGGTTCATAGTTCAACCAGCCACATCAACTCGAGTTTTAGAACATTGATTTTCAGAATAATTATCAATTCTTAATTCAATCACTCCCAACTAATTAAATCTACAAGCATGTCCCTAAGAATTATACTCTGTCGGTTCAATAATTGGAAAATCTAGAACAGAAGTTAAAGAAAATGTATAACATTCGTACCTTAGTTGCAGTAAAAATCCGTAGTTAAATGTACATCGGTCTTTAATTGGATTTTTTCAATGAGTTTTGAGCTTCAAAACAGTCATCAATGATTTCGTAATATATGAAGGGATTGTTGCTGATTTATTTTGGTAGATTATTAACATTTCATATCTTCTTCTTTTTATAAACTGGAAATAATCTAATTAAAATATACATTTCTAATAAATATAGTGTGAGTCCATATTTGTGACTTGTACAATATCATGATTTTTTTGTTTTTTTAAATATTTTGAAACCCGATTTTTAAATCGACCAAGTCGAGTCATCGGGTCCGGGTTGACCCGGGTTAACCTCATTTTCTATAAAAATAACTTTTTAATAATTAACAAAAATTATATATAAAAACCATAAAATTTCCGCATATTGAAGATATAAATTATTTATCAACCAATATAATATGTAAAAATAAAATTTCAATCGCAAATACGTAAAATTTTACATATTTTTTAAAAAAACGAAAAAATCGAAACCCGACCAGGTCTCGAGAACCGAGTTGACCCCGGTCACCCCAAACCCGACGGGTCGAGCGGGGTTTCAAAAATGTAAAACCTGGGTCAATATGACCCGTTTCGACCAGAACCGGGTCAACCGGTTAACCCGACAAGATTGAACCGAGTCTGAAAACATTGGTTTTTTGTCATGCATCATTAAATTAAAAGTTAACTATTTTATCCATAGCTGTTAAGATCACGATCTATATTTTAAGATTTTCGATTTTACAAACCTATTAAAGAAAAATAAATCGATTTTTCGTAGGATCTTAAAATACATAAGATCTCAATTTTACCATAAGATCGTAAGATTTAAATCCAATTCGATCCTACTTTCCTTGAATAAATTTAATAAACTATTAATGAATGAGAAATGTTATGGTAAAACGTAAAACAAGTTTAATTTTATCATATGATTGTTATAAATGTTTTATAAGAATAATATATATTAGTTTTCATATTATTTTAACTTTCATAGTTATTTTTCCTCTATAAATTTATGATAAAAATCACATTTCATTACGAGTTCTTACAAAAATAAAACTATTAAACATATAAGTAAGATCTTACGATCTCGATCTAATCGTAAAATTCTGATCTTAAGAAGAAAAAAAATTCATGATAAAATCACGATCTTAACGGCCTTTAATTTCTCCATTCCTACTGGTTATGAAAATGAGAAATTAAATGTTAAAAGGTGACATAGAGATGATGTGACGACAAAGAACTCATCGCTACACGCTACATATTGATGAAGGAATTTAGCATTAGTGATTTTGTCACATGTTCACTTACGGTTTTCATGTTTTATTTTTCTTGCTATTACATGATTTTGTGTTCACATGTTAATTGTGAAGCCACTTGATATAGGATCATTAGTTGACAAATTTATTTATACTACATTTTTTTAATTTTAATTGTCTTTATTTAATTTTTGAAATCTTACCTTTATTAACTTTGATCATTAATAATTTTGTTTTCTATGTAAGCTGTGTTTGGCAAAGAGCGATGTGAATTTTTATGGATCGCTGAGCGGTGAAAAAAAGCATTTTAATTTTTAATGCTTGTTTGGCAAAATGAGCGGTGAGTGTTCTGGTTTTTTTAGTCGTTTGGTAAAAGAGCGGTGAACGGTGCTATTTTTTAGGAATGCTAGTTTTTCAATGCTTCCTTTAAGGAGCGGTGACAAATGAGCGGTAAACAAATGAGCGGTGAGCTATAACAGCTACTGCTCGCTACTACTGCTCATAGCTCCTGCTCGCTGCTCCTGCTCACAGCTACTGATCACTGCTCATGCTCACAACTACTGCTCATTTCAACAAACACACCCGTAATACTCGATGAAAAATGATATTAATGAAAACATATTTGAAAAATAATCTATTACAGAGTAATATATTTTGCATCAAGTATTGTATAAATATACAAAAATATTATAGATCAAAGTTTAAAAAGTTCGACTTTAAAAAGTCAAATGATGATAACTAAAGTAAGACAGATAGAGTACTACTTATTAGAAACCACTTTTATTGATAGAAATGTTGAAAACTCAACTTACATGTAGCAATACATAATATAGAGGGCTAATTATGAAAATAGTCCACCAAATTTGAGCAACGTAAGTTTTACTTCAAAAAACATGTTTTTCCTAAAATAGTCCAGGGGCAACAAAGAATATAGTGCAACAAGCGTCAGATTTTGACAGTTGTCCCAAAAGTAGGGCAATTCTGACAGATTGCCCCAAAAAATGGGGCAACAAAGGACACATAGCGCATTCTGCACCCAGTTGCCCAAAAAAGGCAGTCCTTTTCGGGGAAAAAAATTGGACCCATTTCAGAATTGGAACTGAATTATTAGAACTTTTTTATAATTAGCTCAAATATACAACTATATAAACATAATTAAAAATCATTTAAAATATAAAAATATACTATAATATTCATATTAAAACTAATTAATACATATTAATTAATATACACTCAAAAATAAAATAATTAATACTAATTAATATATAACTAATACACTCGTTACTTAAAAATACAATTATATATTCACATTGTTCAACGGTTAAACGTCTATCTCTACTACCAATAAAGGTTGTATCTTTTTTTTTCAAAAAACTTTTCATTCCTATAATCAGTAACTTTTCTCAAGACTGCCTTAATTACATTCTCAACATTTCTACAAAAAGAAACCACCTACAATGGAAAATAGCTGTATCTCACAATCAGATTTATCTCTTAAACCTTCTCTCTATACTGTTGGGCCAATGAAAGTTTTAACTATGGCCCAGTCTAGATTTGTTTAATTAGACTAAGTGTTTACTGATCGCTGAGAGGACCAGCGACAGAGACTAGACCAGTGGAAGGCAAAGCCTCAGCTGGCACACCAGGAACATTCAAGTCAAAGACAACTTCAGAGAAGTCAAAGACAATCTGAAGTCAGACTCACCAGCGATTATGGATAGCTGGGATGTTGAAGGAATGTACTGGTGTTCAAGGATCTCTGAGTTGACAACACTCAGAGATCACTTAAGAACCCTAGAAGTCTGGGATAAGCAAAGCTTATCCAATCCTTTATAGTTTAGGCGGGAGAATCTACCAAGTGTTTTGAGCGGGACAAAACAAGAGATTCAAGATAAAGCCTAGTACGACCTAGTGGGACAAAAGGTGAACAGTTGGTAGAACTGTTCACCTAAAGTTGGTTAAAGGCATGTCTCGATTTGGACATGCATTTAATACGTTGTACTCTTCCATTCAGAAGGTGACACGTATCAACTACTCCCACTAAGGAAGCAACCTCGTACACTATAAATAGGGGTGAGAAAGAAGATTTAATTTAACCCTTGTGCTTGGATAATTTATCTAAGTTCTTTCTCACCTTGGAACCGCTGAGCCCACAACTGTCTACTAGCGTCTCATTGGTTCCCTTGTAAACTTGTATCTCGTATCTAGTTTACTTGATTCTAGGGTTCATACCTTGTTGTCATTCAACGAGTGTATTCATAGCACTTTGTAATACTTTGTTTATAATACTTAATAAAGCATTACGCGTTTGAAAAGTATTTCATTGTGTTTCGTGGTTACAAGAGATATAGTTTATCAATAATTGTCATATTAAAGGACTTTCAATTGGTATCAGAGCGGTTTGATTTATAAAACTTTTCATAAACCGTTCTTATTTTCAAAATCAAGATCTTAATATGGCTGATACTATACCTCCTCCACCGTTTGGTCAAACCAGTTTAGGTACCACCTCGACCACCATGCCGGCCACCACATCTACTACCATGCCTACACCAGTTGTAAGCACTGGTAATTATGATGATGACCTTCCCCAACTACTTGATGTTCGAGGGGGGTTACATGTGTCCAATGTACCAGCATTCGATGAAGAGGATTTCTCAAGTTAGAAAAGTGAATTTCTTATATATTTAGATGGCTTAGAACCCTTCTTAATAGAAATATTAGAAAATGGTCCCTATGTACCATTGGCCGTTTCCTCTACCCCTGAGAGACCCATTAAGAAACCTGTTAAGCAATGGTCTCCAGCGGATAGACGTCTGGCTAACCAGGACAAGAGACTCAAAAGTATCATAGTCTCTTGCCTACCCAAGAACATTATGAAGTCCATCATTAAATGCGACTCTGCTAAAGAGATGTGGACTGAATTAGTTCTAGGGTATGAAGGTCCAGAGGAAACAAAAGAAACCAAAATCCAAGCCCTTAGACTTAAGTTTAATGCCTTTAAAGCTTTGGAAACAGAAACTGTTGCACAAACTTATATTAGGCTTAAGATTTTGTTGAATGATTTGGGAAATAATGGAGTTGTCCTACCTAAGGCTGAGGTTAATGCTACTTTTGTCAATAGTCTACCTAGAAAATGGCTTAGCCTAAATCAGACCTTAAGGGCTAACAATGCTATAAAAAATGATACGTTGGCCCAATTATTTGGTAGATATAACTATGAAGAAGGGCTAATTGACTTCATTTACAAATCAGAGACTGACAGGTTTACCACCAGTATCACTGGTTCAAAAGCTCTTGTTGCTAACCATTCCTTTCAGGACAGCGACTCTGACATTGAAGAGGACACCAGAAGTAGTCAAGAATTTCTTGATGAATTACATGCTGAGTTCCATGACAGAGCACTCTTAGCTGATCAAAAGAGGTACTACAAGAGATCTGGTAGAGTTGGAGCTGCAAAGGTTGATAAATCCAAGGTGTCATGTTACACTTGTGGAAAGACTGGTCACTATCAAAAGGATTGCTGGTCAAACAAAACCTCCTCTCCAAGCTTCCCTTCATCTAGCAACAACAACAGCAGGAAGAAGTTTTCTACCTCACCTTTCAAGCAAACCTCTCTCTCTGACACAGAAGGGAAGAAGGACTACAAAGTCAAATACAAAGCCTTGAAAGCTGAGCTACTAAAACTCAATCAGAAAACCGATGATGCGTCAAATAAAAAGGATGTTAATAAGACTGAAAAAGGTCTTATCGCTACTTCATTCGACTGGGATGATGAACCTCTCACTTCTGATGATGAAGGTACCACCACCGTCAGAGCCTTTATGGCCGTCTCTGATGAAGAACCCATTGTGGGTAAAAGTGAAGCAAGATCTGGTCAATGGGTGGACATCACAATGTAAAAGGTACAAAGAATATTATTTATGGCTGAAGGTCCTGATAGAGACCATGTCAGTGACTATACCTTGGTTGACCTCCACTTTGTGGAAGAGCAAAGAAAAAACTTGTTGAACAAATTTTATAGTCTTAAAACAGAGTTAAATATTTGCCAATCTGAATTAACAAATCTTAAACCATTTGTGAATCTTGCTAATCAACTTTAAAATGAAGTGAGCAAATTATCCATTGAAAATGAGTCTTTGTCTGATGAAAATTCTGAACTTAGAAAAACCATTGAGAAATGGAATTTGGCTCAATCCACAGTGGAAGAAATAGTAGCTGAATCCATACCTGGTGATGTGGTTCAGGCTATTGGGGGAAAGGGAAGATACAAAAAACACATCCCTGTTCCCAATGTCAAATTTGTCCCTTCAGATGTTTCTTCTCCTTCTTCCACCTCTGTGGATGAGAAGAACTCTGACAAAGAATCAGAGGTACCGGCCCCACCCAGACTCGCTGGTGCTAACCCATCTGATTCCTTGCCTGGCCCAAAACCTCCAACTAAAACCCCTAGGAACTCAATTCTTAAAGTCGCTGATAAAGCGAATAAAAAGGTTTTTGTGGCTAAGGACTCCAACAAACCCTCTCCTCCCCCTGAAGAGCTTTCACCCACCAAGCAACTTCTCCTCACCTTAATGGAAGAGGTAAAAGGGTTGAAAGAACTGATCAACCTCATAGTTAATAGTCCATCTGTTAACTCTCTTTGAAGGTTATCACATGCGAGTCCACTGAACACTCATTCAGACCTTGCAAGCATTGCGGTTTCAAGAATCACTCATCCGAGGATTGCACTAAGAAACCAAGATGTATCACATGCGAGTCCACTGAACACTCATCCAGAGAGCATGAGGAGGTTATTACGGTTCAAAGAACCAGAACTCAAATGAGATCTAAAACTCCTCATCGACCCTCAAGAAAGGCTGAGCCTAAACCCAGAGATAACTCTCAGGGTTACAGACCTAACCCCCCTGCAAGTACTGTGGCTTCTTTGACCATCACTCTGATGAGTGCGAGCATTATCCTGGATGTGATATTTGTGGAAGCATGCGTCATGAAACCAGGGACTGTAACCAAAGAGGGGGAGCACACTAGAGAAGGACCAGTGTCGCTGGTCAGCGACAACATGGACCCACTGGAAAGTGGGTTCATCATAGAAACTAATTTGGCTTTGTTATATCTATGCAGGAATATCTGAAGAAATCTGTTTGGTATCTGGATAGTGGGTGCTCCAGACACATGACAGGGGTTAAACAATATCTGCATAGATATAAAAAGGAGTCTGGTCCTAAAGTAGTCTTTGGAGATGATTCCTCAGGGGCTACTGAGGGTTATGGCTCAGTGGATTGTAATGGAATAACCTTCACAAGGGTCGCGTATGTCAATGGACTGAAGCACAACCTAATCAGCATTAGTCAACTTTACGATGCTGGCTTCAAAGTTCTGTTCACCAAGACCCAAGGAACAATCTTCAATCAAAATGATGATGTTGTTCTTATTGCACCCAGGAGAAGGGATGTGTATGTCATCGACATGACATCTTGTCCAGAAGGGACAAACACTTGTCTCTATGCCAAAGCATCTGATAGTGAAAATTGGCTATGGCATAAGAGACTCTCCCATCTCATCTTCAAAAACATTAACAAACTGGCCAGGAATGATTTAGTAGCTGGGCTTCCCTCTCTGACCTTCACCAAAGACAGAGCCTGCTCAGCGTGCGAGAAAGGGAAGCACCACAGAGCCTCATTCAAGACTAAACAATCATTATCCATAAATAAGTGCCTCCATCTCCTTCACAGAGACTTATTTGGACCAGTAAAACCTCAATCCCTTAATCACAACAAGTATACACTAGTCATTGTAGATGAATTCTCCAGATTCACTTGGGTATTCTTTCTCAAAAGAAAGAGTGATGCTGCTGAAAGAATAATGTCCTTCATCAGAGAAATAGAGAATCTCAATGACTGCAGAGTTAAGGCTATCAGAAGTGACAATGGTACTGAATTCAAGAATCATGCCATGGAAGCCTTTTGTGATGAAAAGGGAATATCACAGAACTTTTCTAACCCAGGCACCCCTGAGCAAAATGGTGTCGCTAAAAGAAGAAACAGAACCCTCATAGAGGCTGCTAGAACAATGCTCAGCGAATCAAGACTTCCTAAACAATTTTGGGGTGAAGTTGTGAACACAGCTTGTCATACACAAAACAGATCCATTATTGTGAAGAGACATGGCAAGACCTCTTATGAAGTATATAGGAAGAGAGCCCCTGATGTAAGCTACTTCCATGTCTTTGGTTGCCCTGTTTTCATTTACAACTACAGAGATCTCCTGGGAAAGTTTGATGAAAAGTATGATGATGGATTCTTCGTTGGTTACTCTCTCACCTCCAGAGCTTACAGAATGTTCAACATCCGCAGACAAGAATTAGAAGAACCCATCCATGTCACCTTCAATGAAGCAGATGTTGTCATCAACCACACCAACTCAGAAGAATGTGACATTGACTTCAATGAAGTTAAATCTTATCCAGTGGATGATTTCTCACATCCCAAGGAATCATCCAAGGGCGGTCACAAGGACTTTCCTTATGTTCATGCATTTGATCCTCATTCAATCTCTGACATCACTCTATAAGTTGAAAATGTTGAACAAATCACTCCACCCACTACTACGAATGCTGATCTCATCGAACCAATATCTCCTCTGGATGAAGAGATTATGGATGAAGAAATAATTTGTGAAGAACCCTCAGCATTTACTGAACCTGCTTTAACTCCTGAACCCACAGAGACTCCTGCTCCCCAATCCAAATGGAGTAGGAACCAAGATATTCTTCTGGTGAATATTCTTGGTGAACCCTCTGAGGGAGTCACCACCAGAGGCAAATTGAGATCTCTGGAAACCGCCTCAGCGAATGAATGCCTTTTCGCTGCTTTTCTCTCTGAGGATGAACCTAAGAATGTGGCTGCTGCGCTTCTAGATGAAGGGTGGGTTGTTGCAATGCAAGATGAGCTGAATCAGATCAAGAGGAACAAGGTGTGGACTCTGGTAAAAGCTCCAGCTGGGAAGCAAGTGGTTGGAACTAAATGGTTCTACAGAAACAAGAGGGATGAAGCTGGCATGATTGTCAAAAACAAGGCTAGGCTTGTGGTGCTGGGATATAATCAATCTGAGGGGATTGACTATGATGAAACGTTTGCACCAGTAGCCAGATTGGAAGCTATCAGAATCTTCCTAGCCTTTGCAGCTGATATGGGGTTTATTGTGTACCAGATGGATGTGAAGAGTGCTTTCCTCAATGGGAAGCTTGCAGAAGAAGTATATGTCTATCAACCCTCAGGGTTTGAAAGCAGTGAGTATCTTGATCACGTCTGTAGACTTCACAAAGCACTCTATGGGCTGAAACAAGCGCCTAGAGCCTGGTATGAAACCCTATCAAAATTCTTACTTGAAAATAAATTTGTCAGAGGTACCATTGATCAAACCCTGTTCACTTATAGGTCCAAGGGTGATGTCATTTTAGTAAAGATTTATGTGGATGATATAATTTTTGGTTCAACCAATATTACATTGAGCAAACAGTTTGCCAAATTAATGACCAAAAAATATGAAATGAGCATGATGGGGGAGTTAACTTTTTCTTGGGTTTTCAAATTAAACAAAATTCAAAAGGAATTTCCATTTGTCAAGAAAAATATGTTAAGGATTTGCTCAAGAAGTATGATCTGTCTGATTGTGCATCAGTGAAATGCCCCATGCTTCCTCCCAACAACTTAAGAGATGATGACTCAGGGGTCTCTGTTAATGAGACCTTATATAGAGGCATTATTGGGTCACTGATGTACCTCACAGCAAGCAGACCAGACATACAATTTGCCACATGTCTCTATGCTAGGTACCAAGCTAACCCCAAGGAATCCCACCTTGTAGCTGTCAAAAGAATTTTCAGGTACTTAAAAGGATCTCCCACATTGGGTCTCTGGTATCCAAATGGATCAGGCTTCGACCTCAAAGCCTACTCAGACTCTAACTATGCTGGGTGCTGTCTTGATAGAAAGAGCACCTCTGGGAGTTGTCAAATCCTTGGTGGAAAGTTGGTATGCTGGAGCGCAAAGAAACAAAACTCTATGGCCATGTCATCAGCTGAAGCTGAATACGTAGCGGCCGCTGGTTGTTGTGCTCAAGTTCTCTGGATGAAAAGTCAGCTGGCTGATTATGGGATCATTTATGAAAAGGTTCCCATATTCTGTGACAACACAAGTGCTATAGCCATCTCAAATAATCCGGTACTTCATTCCAGAACTAAGCATATTGACATCAATTATCACTTTATTAGAGACCATATTTTAAAAGGTGATATTGAGCTTCATTTTATACCCACTGAATACCAGCTCGCTGATATATTCACCAAACCTCTGGTTGAGCCAAGTTTTACTAGGTTGGTTGTTGAGCTGGGTATGCTCAATATTGGTAAACAAATCTGATAAATGATCTCTGATCTCTGTCTCTGGGCATTAAAGGGAATTGAATGTAACGAGGTAGTTACATTCCAATGGGACTTAATATATTCTCATATTTAATTCAAATGATTAACCTTTATTGTCAACAACTTTCCCGCTTTCCAAGGGACAAATATATCACATGAAGAGTCAAGGGGTCCCACTTTTCCTAAAAGGTAATTTTTTGCATTAAATGCTTTAATTGTAAATCGGCTAATCCTTTTATCAAAACCCTTGACTCACCTTTCAAAACTCACATCACTCATTATTTTCACACACACATACTATTCATTTTCTTCAAAACCTTCATTTCTTCCTCACTTCAACAATGGCGTCCTCATCATCTAACACCGCTTTCACCGTCCTGGTCGCCTCAAACGTTGACTTTGGGATACACGATGGCAAAATTCCCTTAGCCCTCCTGGAACACCCCAATTCACTCTACCAACCTTTGTTCTCCTTCCTCAAAAACTCCACCATTTTTGAAGCCATAACCAGAGTACCCTCCACATGCTACCACCAATATTTGAAGGAGTTCTGGTATAGCGCAGAAGTTGATCTAACCTCTTCACACATCACCTTCAACCTTTCCACACATCCCCAACCTCTCACCTTTGATCTTCATACCTTTGCCAAAGTCATTGGACTTCCGGTCAATGAAGGCATGTCCGCTGTGCCTGCCAGCGCCACGGTGAAGAAGGCTCTGGCTACCCTTCGTCCTCATGACGACAATGATAAACCCTTCACCACACAAGGTTTCCAGACCAAATCCCTGATCAAAGTGAACTACTTTTCACATATTTGGAGGACGCCGATGTTATATATTGTGAAATGTCTGGGTGGAAACCAGGGGTCTCATGATCAACTCAATGGAGTCCAGCAAGCTATTGCTTACAGCTTAATCTGGGGGCAAGATATAGGGATCGCTCATATACTTTACTTTGACCTCATTGCCAAGCTAGAGAACAAAGGGAAGAAGAACAGACTGGCCACCATTTGCTACACTAGATATCTCTCTATTCTCTTAGAAGATATGCTGGGTGAAGGGTACAATAATGATGAACTTCTCTCCTTCTCACCTTATCACATCACTGCTGCATCACTGAAGACTCATTTGGAAGACGAAGTGCCTCTCAGCAGGCATATGATGTAGGTCGTTGGGCTACCGGTTGCTGATGGAGAGCCCTTGATCTCTCACTATGAGGCGAATGCTGAAAGAGCAACTGACAAGTCTCTTTTAAAGACCTCTGTGTAGTCTTCTTCTCAGCCCAAGGTGCCTAAGGAAAAGAAGAAGAAGAGGAAAGACATCCCCCTTTCCTCTAAAACCCCTTCTGTTAATCCTTCCAAGACCAAGAAGACCAAGAAGAACCCATCCCCTTCTTTGGAGGATGTGGTTGAAGAGCCTACCATTGACAAACAACCTGAGTCTAGCGTCTCCCCGTCAGCAGAGACGACTAAGAACCTTCTCAACGCTGATATCTCTCAGGTATTAGTTTGCCATTTTATTCTCTTGGAGGTTCACATACAATCACTCTCAACATTCTGTAGGAGAGAGTGATGAAGTCTTAAGGTTTGCCTCAACCCATAGAGTGTCTGTGTCAATACCTAGAAATCTTAGGATTATCTGTAAACTCTGTCTCAACACAAGGACATGATTCATCTGTGCTCATAACGCTCCCGATGATCCTTCACTCTCTGGACTGTGCTCTTGTCCATACCAACTTGAGCATGCTATAGGTCCCGACCCAGAGTCTCTGCACTTCACGCAGTCTCTGGGTCTCCTCATTTGAAAAGAGTCCCAAAGAATTCATTCTTTTGGGGGGACTGAATAATCACCCTCAGTCTTCCTAGGGGCAGCGATAAAAGGCGACCATTACCCTCAAATAATTCACAACTAAAAGAGTCCCAAAGAATTTATTGTTTTGGGGGGACTGAATGATCACCCTCAGTCTTCCTAGGGGAAGCGATAAATGGCGACCTTTAACTTCCATGAATTCACAACTAAAAGAGTCCCAAGGAGCAATCCTTCAAGGGGAGCTAGATAAGCACACCCAGCTATCCTAGGGGCAGCGAACGGCGACCATTCACCACATAATTTTCACAACTCAAAAGAGTCCCAAGGAGTAATCCTTATGGGGGAGCTGGATAATCACACCCAGCTATCCTAGGGGCAGCGAATGGCGACCCTTCAACATAACTATATCACAATTAAAAGAGTCCCAAGGAGAAATCCTTAGGGGGCTGGATAATCACACCCAGCTTTCCTAGGGGCAGCGAATGGCGATCTATAACTTCATATTTTTCACAATTGGTTACTAACAAATGTCATAACAGGCTCATAACCTTCATGAAGAACAGCATAATGATGATGCCTATTCTATTACTGGTGATGAAAATGCTGAAGTCCCCCACATAGATCTTGATGCCATGTCAGACATTGATTCCATGCTAGAGGATGAGGTCTTCATTATTGAAGAGGACTTGACCATTTCAGATTATGCTAATATGGATGCTGATGATGACCAAGTTACATCAGAGTTGAAACCCATCTCCTTCCCATCAATGCCCAATGTGCGAGAATTGGCTGCTAAGCGGCTATTGGACCAGAGGCTCTGTGCACTAACACCAGTTCCCTTCCCAACCTTGCCAAATGTCTTGGAACTAAGGGCCAAGAAACACTTAGAAAATTTACAACAACGCAAGCCTGTCCATGTTCCTCGAATGAAAGATGTTCAGGAACTCGTTGCTGAGGCTCTCTGGGTTAAGAGGGGTGACATCAGTAAAACCAAGCCCAAAGTCACAAATGATGTCCTCCTCTCTAAAATTCAAACACTAACCTATGCTGTTGAGGAACTCACCACCACACTAGAGACTTCACTAACTTCATCTGTCGAGTCCTTGATGACTCCTTACTTCCGCAACTACTGGGAAGTGCCTTGCAAGCTCACCTCCCAGCTGTTATAGACCAGAGCCTCCAACAATACATACCATATGTCCTCACATCAGCTGTCAAAGCTACTGTTGCAGCTATTGCTAAGGTGTCTGAGCCTTCAAGAAAACTTCTTCAAGAGCTGTTACAAAAGGAACTTAAGGAGATCTGCTTATTTGTTCATCAAGAATTCCTCAAGTTCCTTAAGCCTGGTTCAGGCACAGCTACTACCGGCGCTATGCCTGAGGGGGAGAATTCAGCAACCTCCACCTCTGAAGAAGAAGAAGACACTGCCTCACCTAAGGGGGAGCAGTCACTCAAACAACCAAAACCTTCAACAGTGATTCCTACACCACAACCTCTTAGATCCTTCAACCCCAGCACTGATGCAATAAAGGATAAGGGAAAAGGAATTGATGTTGAACAGCCTGAAATAACTCTGCACTCCCTCTAGAAAGAAGGTGGATCTACAGCCAGGCTCTCCAAAGACTCTGATCTGAACAAATTCAAGAGCGCTGATGAACCACCACTCACCCTAGAGCAGGCAAAAGCTCAAATCTTGGAACACCAAAGGCTGGCAAACATCAGAGCGGCTGAACTCAAAAGCAAAGAAGCTCTAAACAAACTCTCTCCTGCTGTAAAGGATGCTCAGCTGGTTAAGCTCAAAGAATTGGAGGTTAAAAGGAGCAACATTCTAAAGGAATATGAAAGACTTATAAACCAGAGTGCTGAACTTGGTCAAATCACCAAGTATGCATGTTACACTGACAAGAACAAAAAGGTGGTGATGACCCTTTACAAAGAGAACCAACTAACCAACTACAAAGTCTCTAGTAACTTTAAACTCAGAGATCTGGGCCCCTCTGAATGGTTAGAAATGTTGGCTCTTGCCCAAAAGAAGACTGGGCCTGGTGCTGCCCAAATGATGGAGAATATTCAAGCAAAGCTGAATTGGGTAAGAGACACGGCAAAGAAGCTGAAGGTACCCTTGCCTCCTCAACTTTCACAACAACAACCTTCTCAAGGAAAAAGGAAAAGGAAAACCCATATGGGGCCTCTGGTGTAGAAGTTGGTTACTGAAAACATTATTGTTGATGGGATGCATAGAAACCTGGTTCTGCCGAAAGAGATCACCAAACTAGTAGGGGGCCAATTATACTCAGAACCAGAGACAGGTTTGGTCTTTATGAATGGAAATTGTGAGTATTGCTTTCAGCGGATGAATGAACTACATCTGGCATCAACCATCTAGCTTATTAGACGCAAACAGGGCATCCTAAGGAATTGCAAAGCAGCTGAGGATTTTGAGTTTGAAGTTGAGCTTGTCATCAGTTCTAGGAGTGACAAAGTTGAAGCCCAGAGAATCTGTGATCAAGGTCTCGATCGCTGAAGAACCTTTTACTTTTGTTTGTGTTTACACCTCTGGGTGTTCTTGTAATAGACTAGGTTCTTTATGTTTAATAAAACTCTGAGGTATGTTTGTTAAATTATGTGTAAGAAGAAGCTGTGTACTCACTTACAATAATTTTAGACTTAGTATAATTTATAAACAAATAGGGGGAGATTGTTGGGCCAATGAAAGTTTTAACGATGGCCCAGTCTAGATTTGTTTAATTAGACTAAGTGTTTACTGATTGTTGAGAGGACCAGCGACAGAGACTAGACCAGTGGAAGGCAAAGCCTCAGCTGGCACACCAGGAACATTCAAGTCAAAGATAACGCCAGAGAAGTCGAAGAAAATCTGAAGTCAGACTCACCAGCGATTATGGATAGCTGGGATGTTGAAGGAATGTACTGGTGTTCAAGGATCTCTGAGTTGACAACACTCAGAGATCACTTAAGAACCCTAGAAGTCTAGGATAAGCAAAGCTTATCCAATCCTTTATAGTTTAGGCGGGAGAATCTACCAAGTGTTTTGAGCGAGACAAAACAAGAGATTCAAGATAAAGCCTAGTACGACCTAGTGGGACAAAAGGTGAACAGTTGGCAGAACTGTTCACCTAAAGTTGGTTAAAGGCATGTCTCGATTTGGACATGCATTTAATACGTTGTACTCTTCCATTCAGAAGGTGACACGTATCAACTACTCCCACTAAGGAAGCAACCTCGTACACTATAAATAGGGGTGAGAAAGAAGATTTAATTTAACCCTTGTGCTTGGATAATTCATCTAAGTTCTTTCTCACCTTGGAACCGCTGAGCCCACAGCTGTCTACCAGCGTCTCATTGGTTCCCTTGTAAACTTGTATCTCGTATCTAGTTTACTTGATTCTAGGGTTCATACCTTGTTGTCATTCAACGAGTGTATTCATAGCACTTTGTAATACTTTATTTATAATACTTAATAAAGCATTACGTGTTTGAAAAATATTTCATTGTGTTTCGTGGTTACAAGAGATATAGTTTATCAACAATTGTCATATTAAGGGACTTTCATATACTCTTCTTGATTTAAATGCACACAATCAGTTTCAATCACTATTAATGTAATGAAAGCATTCCAAAAATTATGCAATCCATTAGCTTCCTCTGTAAGCTAAATATGTCTTTAAATCCATTCAAAATCGATATTAGTCAACCATTATCATCCACCCCAACAATTCGATTTCGATTAGATTAGATGTCATGATGATAATCTACATGTATGAATTGGTTAGTTATAAACTATGATTATGTTTTTTGTAACATTTTTAATCCGTTCTGCAAATCAGGTATGGAGGTTGATAATCTCTTGATGATCGAAAATCACAATGCATAAGTTGTGATAATCAGAATTAATATTTGCTTTTTGTTCTTAGTACAACAATTTTGATGTCTACTTTTATTATTCCACCTTTCATCTGATGTGCATTATATGTTTGATTTTTTATTTGATTTTCCGCTGGTGTGATAGTGAAGCTTATGTGTTTTATTTAAAGCACAGGAGCGTACGAATCATTTGTGCGATTAATAGGCATTCATTCTCATCCATTTTCTGATCGAGGTAAAACAAAATTCATATGTATTTGTCGTGTTTTGTTTTTCTTCAAATGACACTAAGAAAGAGATCGAATAACAGTGAACTAAGGCCCTTTGATACAATGAAATAAGTTCGTTTGAGTTACAAAACACTCACCAGCCCAACAATCACTAGCCCATGTTATAAACACACACTTTTCATTTTATGCTTATTATAATTAGTCTTAGGTTTCCCTTTTCATATCTTAATTTGATTATATGATATGATAAACATGTGTGTGTTGTACCTTTATTATGAGTCTATTCCTTGTCATAGAATCTTTGGCCAGTTGGTTAAAGGGTTGGTTTGTTTCTGCAGGTGGTAATGAACACTTATCAAAGTCGCATGCAACTCGATTAAGCCAGCAGAATACATTTTTGGCAAACAAAAAAGCTCAAAAATGGGTGAAAGTAGCTTTATAGTTACGGAGAGAGTAGAGGTTGTTGTACTCATTTTGGCTATATGTTTACAGTTCCTTAATTCCATTGGCAGACACATAAACGGTTAAGATTTTTGTTTGGGGAATGCGGGCCGACGCAACAAAAAAAGGCTGGGAATGCACTAGAGATATATGGCAACATTGTAAGTTTGTGTTCTTTATGTAAAATGAATTATGTGGGTCTGCTCAGGTATAATATAATTGGCTAAAGATTCTAAAAATATAGAATCTAAAAGGAAAAAAATATCATAAGTTGTGAAAGTGATGGTATTCTTACTATGTTGTTAAACTGCCAATTAAAAGGTGACTTGATTGAGGCTAAAGTTGTATATGCTCAGCTTTGCGCAATGGTCACAAGATAAAGTCTTACACTCTCTCCTGTAAAAATAAGACCTTTTTTGTACAACATATGAATGTGAATAATGCTGGAAAATTGGATGGGATTTTTACCACGAGTTGAAATGGGTAAAATTGGGTTAGGGACTTACTAAAAGTTTGTGATAAGCTGAGCACAATGATTTATATGTCACTCTGTTTTGATGAAGGCACTGAAACCCAAGTCATGACATGTGGTTTCTTACCTGGTAGTATTTTTTAGTATTGTTATATATATTTATGTTTTAATGTTTGATTTATAGATGGACGTTTTGATTTATAGATGGACATTTAAACTCTCTAAATGGGCTCATGTCTCATCCTATGATGATGGCTTGAACTCCAGGTCAAATGCTTCACTTCTTTTGGTACCGTCATTACGTTTATGTGTGTGTGTTATTAAGCAATGGCATATTAAATAATACATTGATGCAGGTCTTTGACCGGAATAAAAAGAGGCGTGTCGAGGAAATGATTGGTTGAAAGATCGTCTTATCTATGAGATCATAAATCAATCAAAAGTACGACTTGGAATTATGGACAAAGGTAATCATATTTATAACAAGTCCTTAGCTTTCCGGCTAAAATGTTATGTGGGTAAATTTGATTGAAAATCGCCTAAAATCTTATGTTTCTCGTGTTATGGGATCACATGGTTATGTTACATACAAACAAAACATTACTTTTCTAAAAAGCAGTCATTTTGAACCTATGAACATAACTTTATTGTTATCTAATAGCACGAAACAGAGAAAATAACAACCACTTTTAGATATTGGCTTAGTATCTACATAGAAGGAAAAGAGCTTTTTTCAGAAGTGTTTCTTAAAGCTTTAATAATGAATCTTTGATCTTTAGTAAGTACCTTCCGTAATTGTTATGTTCACATTCAAGATTTATGTGTTAGTAAATTCAATCTATTCAAGTGACCAGATGTTGAAATCTGTGTTTTAGGAACCAACTTAAAAGTCCCTTAATATGACAATTATTGATAAGCTATATCTCTTGTAACCACGAAACACAATGAAATACTTTTCAAACGCGTAATGCTTTATTAAGTATTATAAACAAAGTATTACAAAGTGCTATGAATACACTCGTTGAATGACAACAAGGTATGAACCCTAGAATCAAGTAAACTAGATACGTGATACAAGTTTACAAGGGAACCAATGAGACGCTGGTAGACAGCTGTGGGCTCAGCGGTTCCAAGGTGAGAAAGAACTTAGATGTATTATCCAAGCACAAGGGTTGAGTTAAATCTTCTTTCTCACTCCTATTTATAGTGTACGAGGTTGCTTCCTTAGTGGGAGTAGTTGATACGTGTCACCTTCTAAATGGAAGAGTACAATGCATTAAATGCATGTCCAAATCGAGACATGCCTTTAACCAACTTTAGGTGAACAGTTCTACCAACTGTTCACCTTTTGTCCCACTAGGTCGTACTAGGCTTTATCTTGAATCTCTTGTTTTGTCCCGCTCAAAACACTTGGTAGATTCTCCCGTCTAAACTATAAAGGATTGGATAAGCTTTGCTTATCCCAGAATTCTAAGGTTCTTAAGTGATCTCTGGGTGTTTTCAACTCAGAGATCCTTGAACACCAGTACATTCCTTCAACATCCCAGCTATCCATAATCGCTGGTGAGTCTGACTTTAGATTGTCTTTGACTTCTCTGACGTTGTCTTTGACTTGAATGTTCCTGGTGTGCCAGCTGAGGCTTTGCCTTCCACTGGTCTAGTCTCTGTCGCTGGTCCTCTCAGCGATCAGTAAACACTTAGTCTAATTAAACAAATCTAGAGTGGGCCATAGTTAAAACTTTCATTGGCCCAACAATCTCCCCCTATTTGTTTATAAATTATACTAAGTCTAAAATTATTGTAAGTGAGTACACAACTTCTTCTTACACATAATTTAACAAACATACCTCAAAGTTTTATTAAACATAAAGAACCTAGTCTATTACAAGAACACCCAGAGGTGTAAACATAAACAAAAAGTAACAAGTTTCTTCAGCGATCGAGGCCTTGATCATAGATTCTCTGGGCTTCAACTTTGTCACTCCTAGAGTTGATGACAAGCTCCACTTCAAACTCAAAATCATCAGCTGCTTTGCAATTCCTTAGGATGTCCTGTTTGAGTCTGATAAGCTAGATGGTTGATGCTAGATGTAGTTCATTCATCCGCTGAATGAAATACTCATAATTTCCATTCATAAAGACCATACATGTCTCTGGTTCTGAGTATACTTGGCCCCCTACCGGTTTGGTGATCTCTTTGGGCAGAACCAAGTTTCTGTGCATCCCATCAACCACAATGTTTTTAGTAACCAACATCTCCACCAGAGGCCCCATATGGGTTTTCCTTTTCCTTTGTCCTTGAGGAGGTTGTTGTTGTGAAAGTTGAGGAGGCAGGGGTACCTTCAGCTTCTTTGCCGTGTCTCATACCCAATTCAGCTTTGCTTGAATATTCTTCATCATTTGGGCAGCACCAGGCCCAGTCTTCTTTTGGGCAAGAGCCAGCATTTCTAACTATTCAGAGAGGCCCAGATCTCTGAGTTTAAAGTCACTAGAGACTTTGTAGTTGGTTAGTTGGTTCTCTCTATAAAGGGTCATCACCACCTTTTTGTTCTTGTCAGTGTAACATGCATACTTGGTGATTTGACCAGGTTCAGCTCTCTGGTTTACAAGTCTTTCAAATTCCTTTAGAAGGTTGCTCCTTTTAACCTCCAATTCTTTGAGCTTAACCAGCTGAGCTTCCTTTACAGCAGGAGAGAGTTTGTTCAAAGCTTCTTTGCTTTTGAGTTCAGCCGCTCTGATGTTTGCCAGCCTTTGATGTTCCAAGATTTGAGCTTTTGCCTGCTCTAGGATGAGTGGTGGTTCATCAGCGCTCTTGAATTTGTTCAGATCAGAGTCTTTGGAGAGCCTGACTGTAGATCCACCTTCTTCTTGGAGGGAGTGCAGAGTTATTTCAGGCTGTTCAATAGCAATTCCTTTTCCCTTATCCTTTATTGCATCAGTGCTGGGGTTGAAGGATCTAAGAGTTTGTGGTGTAGGAATCACTATTGAAGGTTTTGGTTGTTTGAGTGATTGCTCCCCCTTAGGTGAGGCAGTGTCTTCTTCTTCTTCAGAGGTGGAGGTTGCTGAATTCTCCCCCTCAGGCATAGCGCCAGTAGTAGCTGTGCTTGAACCAGGCTTAAGGAACTTGAGGAATTCTTGATGAACAAATAAGCAGATCTCTTTAAGTTCCTCTTGTAACAGCTCTTGAAGAAGTTTTCTTGAAGGCTCAGACGCCTTAGCAATAGCTGCAACATTAGCTTTGACAGCTGATGTGAGGACAGATGGTATGTATTGCTAGAGGCTCTGGTCCATAACAGCTGGGAGGTGAGCTTGCAAGGTACTTCCCAGTAGTTGCGGAAGTAAGGCAGTCATAGAGGACTCCACAGATGAAATTAGTGAAGTCTCTAGTGTGGTGGTGAGTTCCTCAGCTGCATAGGTTAGTGTTTGGATTTCAGAGAGGAGGATATCATTTGTGACTTTGGGCTTGGTTTTACTGATGTCACCCCTCTTAACCCAGAGAGCCTCAGCAGCGAGTTCCTGAACATCTTTCATTCGAGGAACATGGATAGGCTTGCGCTGTTGTAAATGTTCTAAGTGTTGCTTGGCCCCTAGTTCCAAGACATTTGGCAAGGTTGGGAAGGGAACTGGGGTTGGTGCACAGAGCCTCTGGTCCAATAGCCGCTTAGCAGCCAATTCTTGTACATTGGGCATTGATGGGAAGGAGATGGGTTTCAACTCTGATGTAACTTGGTCATCATCAGCATCCATATCAGCATAATCTGAAATGGTCAAGTCCTCTTCAATAATGAAGACCTCATCCTCTGGCATGGAATCAATGTCTGACATGGCATCAAGATCTATGTGGGAGATTTCAGCATTTTCATCACCGGCAATAGAATAGGCATCATCATTCTGTTGTTCTTCATGAAGATTATGAGCCTGTTATGACATTGGTTAGTAACCAATTGTGAAAAATATGAAGTTATAGATCGCCATTCGCTGCCCCTAGGAAAGCTGGGTGTGATTATCCAGCCCCCCTAAGGATTTCTCCTTGGTACTCTTTTAATTTGTGAAATAGTTGTGTTGAAGGGTCGCCATTCGCTGCCCCTAGGATAGCTAGGTGTGATTATCCAGCTCCCCCATAAGGATTACTCCTTGGGACTCTTTTGAGTTGTGAAATTATATGGTGAATGGTCGCCGTTCGCTGCCCCTAGGATAGCTGGGTGTGATTATCCAGCTCCCCTTGAAGGATTGCTCCTTGGGACTCTTTTAGTTGTGAATTCATGGAAGTTAAAGGTCGCCATTTATCGCTGCCCCTAGGAAGACTGAGGGTGATCATTCAGTCCCCCCAAAACAATAAATTCTTTGGGACTCTTTTAGTTGTGAATTATTTGAGGGTAATGGTCTTCTTTTATCGCTGCCCCTAGGAAGACTGAGGGTGATTATTCAGTCCCCCCAAAAGAATGAATTCTTTGGGACTCTTTTCAAATGAGGAGACCCAGAGACTGCGTGAAGTGCAGAGACTCTGGGTCGGGACCTATAGCATGCTCAAGTTGGTATGGACAAGAGCACAGTCCAGAGAGTGAAGGATCATCGGGGTGCGTTATGAGCACAAATGAATCATGTGATTGTGTTAAGACAGAGTGTACATATAATCCTAAGAGTTCTAGGTGCTGACACATACACTCTATGGGTTGAGGCAAACCCTAAGACTTCATCACTTTCTCCTACAAAATGTTGAGAGTGATTGTATGTGAACCTCCAAGAGAATAAAATGGCAAACTAATACCTGAGAGATATCAGCGTTGAGAAGGTTCTTAGTCGTCTCTGCTGACGGGGAGACGCTAGACTCTGGTTGTTTGTCAGCGGTAGGCTCTTCAACCACATCCTCCAGAGAAGGGGATGGGTTCTTCTTGGTCTTCTTGGTCTTGGAAGGATTAACAGAAGGGGTTTTAGAGGAAAGGGGGATTCCTTTCCTCTTCTTCTTCTTTTCCTTAGGCACCTTGGGCTGAGAAGAAGACTGCACAGAGGTCTTTAATAGAGACTTGTTAGTTGCTCTTTCAGCATTCACCTCATTGTGAGGGATCAAGGGCTCTCCATCAGCAACCGGTAGCCCAGCGACCTGCATCATATGCCTGCTGAGAGGCACTTCGTCTTCCAAAGGAGTCTTCAGTGATGCAACAATGATGTGATAAGGTGAGAAGGAGAGAAGTTCATCATTAGTGTACCCTTCACCCAGCATATCTTCTAAGAGAAGAGAGAGATATCTAGTGTAGCAAATGGTGGCCAGTCTGTTCTTCTTCCCTTTGTTTTCCAGCTTGGCAATGAGGTTAGAGTAAAGTATATGAGCGATCCCTATATCTTGCCCCCAGATTAAGCTGTAAGCAATGGCTTGCTGGATTCCATTAAGTTGATCATGAGACCCCTGGTTTCCACCCAGACATTTCAGAATGTATAACATCAGCATCCTCCAAATGGGTGAAAAGTAGTTCACTTTGATCAGGGATATGTTCTGGAAACCTTGTGTGGTGAAGGGTTTATCATTGTCGTCATGAGGACGAAGGGTAGCCAGAGCCTTCTTCACCATGGCGCTGGCAGGCACAGCGGTCATGCCTTCAGTGACCGGAAGTCCAATGACTTTGGCAAAGGTATGAAGATAAAAGGTGAGAGGTTGGGTATGTGTGGAAAGGTTGAAGGTGATGTGTGAAGAGGTTTGATCAACTTCCGCGCTATACCAGAACTCCTTCAAATATTGGTGGTAGCATGTGGAGGGTACTCTGGTTATGGCTTCAAAAATGGTGGAGTTTTTGAGGAAGGAGAACAAAGGTTGGTAGAGTGAGTTGGGGTGTTCCAGGAGAGCTACACAATTGTTTAAGGCAATTTTGCCATCGTGTATCCCAAAGTCAACGTTAGAGGCGGCCAGGACGGTGAAAGCGGTGTTAGATGATGAGGACGTCATTGTTAAAGTGAGGAAGAAATGAAGGATTTGAAGAAAATAAATAGTATGTGTGTGTGAAAATAATGAGTGATGTGAGTTTTGAAAAATGAGTCAAGGGTTTTGATAAAAGGATTAGCCATTTTACAATTAAAGCATTTAATGCAAAAAATTACCTTTTAGGAATAGTGGGACCCCTTGACTCTTCATGTGATATATCTGTCCCTTGGAAAGCGGGAAAGTTGTTGACAATAAAGGTTAATCATTTGAATTAAATATGGGAATATATTAAGTCCCATTGGTATGTAACTACCTCGTTACATTCAATTCCCTTTAATGCCCAGAGACAGAGATCAGAGATCATTTATCAGATTTGTTTACCATATTGAGCATACCCAGCTCAGCAACCAACCTAGTAAAACTTGGCTCAACCAGAGGTTTGGTGAATATATCAGCGAGCTGGTATTCAGTGGGTATAAAATGAAGCTCAATATCACCTTTTAAAATATGGTCTCTGATAAAGTGATACCTGATGTCAATATGCTTAGTTCTGGAATGAAGTATCGGATTATTTGAGATGGCTATAACACTTGTGTTGTCACAGAATATGGGAACCTTTTCATAAATGATCCCATAATCAGCCAGCTGACTTTTCATCCAGAGAACTTGAGCACAACAACTAGCGGCCGCAACGTATTCAGCTTCAGCTGATGACATGGCCACAGAGTTTTGCTTCTTTGCGCTCCAGCATACCAACTTTCTTCCAAGGATTTGACAACTCCCAGAGGTGCTCTTTCTATCAAGACAGCACCCAGCATAGTCAGAGTCTGAGTAGGCTTTGAGGTCGAAGCCTGATCCATTTGGATACCAGAGACCCAATGTGGGAGATCCTTTTAAGTACCTAAAAATTCTTTTGACAGCTACAAGGTGGGATTCCTTGGGGTTAGCTTGGTACCTAGCATAGAGACATGTGGCAAATTGTATGTCTGGTCTGCTTGCTATGAGGTACATTAGTGACCCAATCATGCCTCTATATAAGGTCTCATTAACAGAGACCCCTGAGTCATCAGCTCCCAAGTTGTTGGGAGGAAGCATGGGGTATTTCACTGATGCACAATCAGACAGATCATAAATGGAAATTCCTTTTGAATTTTGTTTAATTTGAAAACCCAAGAAAAAAGTTAATTCCCCCATCATGCTCATTTCATATTTTTTGGTCATTAAATTGGTAAACTCTTTGCTCAATGTAATATTGGTTGAACCAAAAATTATATCATCCACATAAATCTGTACTAAAATGACATCACCCTTAGACCTATAAATGAACAGGGTTTGATTAATGGTACCTCTGACAAATTTATTTTCAAGTAAGAATTTTGATAGGTTTCATACCAAGCTCTAGGCGCTTGTTTCAGCCCATAGAGTGCTTTGTGAAGTCTGCAGACGTGATCAGGATACTCACTGCTTTCAAACCCTAGGGGTTGATAGACATATACTTCCTCTGCAAGCTTCCCATTGAGGAAAGCACTCTTCACATCCATCTGGTACACAGTAAACCCCATATAAGCTGGAAAGGCTAGGAAGATTCTGATAGCTTCCAATCTGGCTACTAGTGCAAACATTTCATCATAGTCAATCCCCTCAGATTGATTATATCCCAGCACCACAAGCCTAACCTTATTTTTGACAATCATGCCATCTTCATCCCTCTTGTTTCTGTAGACCCATTTAGTTCCAACCACTTGCTTCCCAGCTGGAGCTTTTACCAGAGTCCACACCTTATTCCTCTTGATCTGATTCAGCTCATCTTGCATTGCAACAACCCACCCTTCATCTAGAAGCGCAAAAACCACATTCTTAGGTTCATCCTCAGAGAGAAAATCAGCGAAAAGGCATTCATTCGCTGAGGCGGTTTTCAGAGATCTCAATTTTCCTCTGGTGGTGACTCCCTCAGAGGTTTCACCAAGAATATTCACCAGAAGAATATCTTGGTTCCTACTCCATTTGGATTGGGGAGCAGGAGTCTCTATGGGTTCAGGAGTCAAAGCAGGTTCAGTGAATGCTGAGGGTTCTTCACAAATTATTTCTTTATCCATAATCTCTTCATCCAAAGGAGAGATTGGTTTGATGAGATCAGCATTCGTAGTAGTGGGTGGAGTGATTTGTTCAGCATTTTCAACTTCTGGAGTGATGTCAGAGATTAAATGGGGATCAAATGCATGAACATAAGGGAAGTCCTTGTGACCGCCCTTGGATGATTCCTTGGGATGTGAGAAATCATCCACTGGATAAGATTTAACTTCATTGAAGTCAATGTCACATTCTTCTGAGTTGGTGTGGTTGATGACAACATCTGCTTCATTGAAGGTGACATGGATGGGTTCTTCTAATTCTTGTCTGCGGATGTTGAACATTCTGTAAGCTCTGGAGGTGAGAGAGTAACTAACGAAGAATCCATCATCAGACTTTTCATCAAATTTTCCCAGGTGATCTCTGTAGTTGTGAATGAAAACAGGGCAACCAAAGACATGGAAGTAGCTTACATCAGGGGCTCTCTTCCTATATACTTCATAAGAGGTCTTGCCATGTCTATTCACAATAATGGATCTGTTTTGTGTATGATAAGTTGTGTTCACAGCTTCACCCTAAAATTGTTTAGCAAGTCTTGATTCGCTGAGCATTGTTCTAGCAGCCTCTATGAGGGTTCTATTTCTTCTTTCAGCGCCACCATTTTGCTCAGGGGTGCATGTGTTGGAAAAGTTCTGTGATATTCCATTTTCATCACAAAAGGCTTCTATGGCATGATTCTTGAATTCAGTGCCATTGTCACTTCTTATAGCCTTAACTCTGCATTCATTAAGATTCTCTATTTCTCTGATGAAATACATTATTCTTTCAGCAGCATCACTCTTTCTTTTGAGAAAGAATACCCAAGTGAATCTAGAGAATTCATCTACAATGACCAGTGTATACTTGTTGTGATTAAGGGATTGAGGTTTTACTGGTACAAATAAGTCCATGTGAAGGAGATGGAGGCACTTATTTATGGAGAATGATTGTTTAGTCTTGAATGAGGCTCTGTGGTGCTTCCCTTTCTCGCACGCTGAGCAGGGTCTGTCTTTGGTGAAGGTCAGAGAGGGAAGCCCAGCTACTAAATCATTCTTGGCCAGTTTGTTAATGTTTTTGAAGTTGAGATGGGAGAGTCTCTTATGCCATAGCCAATTTTCACTATCAGATGCTTTGGCATAGAGACAAGTGTTTGTCCCTTCTGGACAAGATGTCATGTCGATGACATACACATCCCTTCTCCTGGGTGCAATAAGAACAACATCATCATTTTGATTGAAGATTGTTCCTTGGGTCTTGGTGAACATAACTTTGAAGCCAGCATCGCAGAGTTGACTAATGCTGATTAGGTTGTCCTTCAGTCCATTTACATAAGCGACCCTTGTGAAGGTTATTCCATTACAATCCACTGAGCCATAACCCTCAGTAGCCCCTGAGGAATCATCTCCAAAGACTACTTTAGGACCAGACTCCTTTTTATATCTATGCAGATATTATTTAACCCCTGTCATGTGTCTGGAGCACCCGCTATCCAGATACCAAACAGATTTCTTCAGATATTCCTGCATAGATATAACAAAGCCAGATTAGTTTCTATGATGAATCCACTTTCCAGTGGGTCCATGCTGTCGTTGACTAGCGACATTGGTCCTTCTCTGGTGTCCTCCCCCTCTTTGGTTGCAGTCCCTGGTTTCCTGACGCATGCTTCCACATATATCACATCCAGGATAATGCTCGCACTCATCAGAGTGATGGTCAAAGAAGCCACAGTACTTGCAGGGGGGGTTAGGTCTGTAACCCTGAGAGTTATCTCTGGGTTTAGGCTCAACCTTTCTTGAGGGTCGATGAGGAGTTTTAGATCTCATTTGAGCTCTGGTTCTTTGAACCGCAATAACCTCCTCATGCTCTCCTGATGAGTGTTCAGTGGACTCGCATGTGATACATCTTGGTTTCTTAGTACAATCCTCGGATGAGTGATTCTTGAAACCGCAATGCTTGCAAGGTCTGAACAAAGCTCTTCCCTTGGAGCTACTGGAACCTTCACCAAAAGAGTTAACAAATGGACTATTAACTCTGGGGTTGATTTGTTCTTTCAACCCTTTTACCTCTTCCATTAAGGTGAGGAGAAGTTGCTTGGTGGGTGAAAGCTCTTCAGGGGAGGAGAGGGTTTTTTGGAGTCCTTATCCACAAAAACCTTTTTATTCGCTTTATCAGCGACTTTGAGAATTGAATTCCCAGGGGTTTTTGTTGGAGGTTTTGGGCCAGGCAAGGAATCAGATGGGTTAGCACCAGCGAGTCTGGGTAGGGCTGGTACCTCTGATTCTTTGTCAGAGTTCTTCTCATCCACAGAGGTGGAAGAAGGAGAAGAAACATCTGAAAGGACAAATTTGACATTGGTAACATGGATGTGTTTTTTGTATCTTCCCTTTCCCCCAATAGCCTGAACCACATCACCAAGTATAGATTCAGCTACTATTTCTTCCACTGTGGATTGAGCCAAATTCCGTTTCTCAATGGTTTTTCTAAGTTCAGAATTTTCATCAGACAAAGACTCATTTTCAATGGATAATTTGCTCACTTCATTTTGAAGTTGATTAGAAAGATTCACAAATGGTTTAAGATTTCTTAATTCAGATTGGCAAATATTTAACTCTGTTTTAAGACTATGAAATTTGTTTAACAAGTTTTTTCTTTGCTCTTCCACAAAGTGGAGGTCAACCAAGGTATAGTCACTGACATGGTCTCTATCAGGACCTTCAGCCATAGATAACATTCTTTGTACCTTTTTCATGGTGATGTCCACCCATTGACCAGATCTTGCTTCACTTTTACCCACAACGGGTTCTTCATCAGAGACGGCCATGAAGGCTCTGACAGTGGTGGTACATTCATCCTCAGAAGTGAGAGGTTCATCATCCTAGTCGAATGAGGCAGCGATCAGACCTTTTTCAGTCTTCTTAACATCCTTTTTCTTTGCTGGATCATCGGCTTTCTGATTGAGTTTTAGCAGCCCAGCTTTCAAGGCTTTGTATTTGACTTTGTAGTCTTTCTTCCCTTCTGTGTCAGAGAGAGAGGTTTGCTTGAAAGGTGAGGTAGAAAATTTCTACCTGCTGTTGTTGTTGCTGGATGAAGGGAAGCTTGGAGAGGAGTTTTTGTTTGACCAGCAATCCTTTTGATAGTGACCAGTCTTTCCACAAGTGTAGCATGACACCTTGGATTTATCAACCTTTGCAGCTCCAACTCTACCAGATCTCTTGTAGTATCTCGTTTGATCACCTAAGAGTGCTATGTCATGGAACTCAGCATGTAATTCATCAAGAAATTCTTGACTACTTCTGGTGTCCTCTTCAATGTCAGAGTCGCTGTCCTGAAAGGAATGGTTAACAACAAGAGCTTTTGAACCAGTGATACTGGTAGTAAACCTGTCAGTCTCTGATTTGTAAATGGAGTCAATTAGCCCTTCTTCATAGTTATATCTACCAAATAATTGGGCTAACGTATTATTCTGTATAGCATTGTTAGCTCTTAAGGTCTGATTTAGGCTAAGCCATTTTCTAGGTAAACTATTGACAAAAGTAGCATTAACCTCAGCCTTAGGTAGAACAACTCCATTGTTTCCCAAATCATTCAACAAGATCTTAAGCCTAGTATAAGTTTGTGCAACGGTTTCTGTTTCCAAAGCTTTAAAAGCATTAAACTTAAGTCTAAGGGATTGGATTTTGGTTTCTTTTGTTTCCTCTGAACCTTCATACCCTAGAACTAATTCAGTCCACATCTCCTTAGCAGAGTCGCATTTAATGATGGACTTCATAATGTTCTTGGGTAGGCAAGAGACTATGATACTTTTGAGTCTCTTGTCCTGGTTAGCCAGACGTCTATCCGCTGGAGACCATTGCTTAATAGGTTTTTTAATGGGTCTCTCAGGGGTAGAGGAAACGGCCAGTGGTACATAGGAACCATTTTCTAAGATTTCTATCAAGAAGGGTTCTAAACCATCTAAATATATGAGAAATTCACTTTTCCAACTTGAGAAATCCTCTTCATCGAATGCTGGTACATTGGACACATGTGACCCCCCTCGAACATCAAGTAGTTGGGGAAGGTCATCATCATGATTACCAGTGCTTACAACTGGTGTAAGCATGGTAGTAGATGTGGTGGCCGACATGGTGGTCGAGGTGGTACCTAAACTGGTTTGACCAAACGGTGGAGGAGGTATAGTATCAGCCATATTAAGATCTTGATTTTAAAAACAAGAACGGTTTATGAAAAGTTTTATAAATCAAACCGCTCTAATACCAACTGAAGGTCCCTTAATATGACAATTGTTGATAAACTATATCTCTTGTAACCACAAAACACAATGAAATACTTTTCAAACGCGTAATGCTTTATTAAGTATTATAAACAAAGTATTACAAAGTGCTATGAATACACTCGTTGAATGACAACAAGGTATGAACCCTAGAATCAAGTAAACTAGATACGAGATACAAGTTTACAAGGGAACCAATGAGACGCTGGTAGACAGCTGTGGGCTCAGCGGTTCCAAGGTGAGAAAGAACTTAGATGTATTATCCAAGCACAAGGGTTGAGTTAAATCTTCTTTCTCACTCCTATTTATAGTGTACGAGGTTGCTTCCTTAGTGGGAGTAGTTGATACGTGTCACCTTCTGAATGGAAGAGTACAATGCATTAAATGCATGTCCAAATCGAGACATGCCTTTAACCAACTTTAGGTGAACAGTTCTGCCAACTGTTCACCTTTTGTCCCACTAGGTCGTACTAGGCTTTATCTTGAATCTCTTGTTTTGTCCCGCTCAAAACACTTGGTAGATTCTCCCGCCTAAACGATAAAGGATTGGATAAGCTTTGCTTATCCCAGACTTCTAGGGTTCTTATGTGATCTCTGAGTGTTGTCAACTCAGAGATCCTTGAACACCAGTACATTCCTTCAACATCCCAGCTATCCATAATCGCTGGTGAGTCTGACTTCAGGTTGTCTTCGACTTCTCTGACGTTGTCTTTGACTTGAATGTTCCTGGTGTGCCAGGTGAGGCTTTGCCTTCCACTGGTCTAGTCTTTGTCGCTGGTCCTCTCAGCGATCAGTAAACACTTAGTCTAATTAAACAAATCTAGACTGGGCCATAGTTAAAACTTTTATTGGCCCAACACAACTTTGTATGGTGTTTTGGGATTTAAGCAAAATTAAGTCGTTGGCAAATCATTAGTTGCAGCCTGTTAGATTATGGTGTTGTTTCGCTCAGATCAATTACATACCATTAGCGACAATTTTTTTCCCAAAAACTTTTTAGGTTAGCAACTTTAGTGAAATAAACAAGATTGCTTAAAGAATCCAGGACAGATTCTTTTTACTGGCATATGTACTATTAGAATGATGCAAAAAAATGGTATCAGCAAATAAACGAGCATTTTTTATATTTTGCTCTGCGTTTTGTAGTTACAGCCATGTAAAATATGAACACCTGAATGTCATGTTACCAGGGCTTACTAAAAGTATCTTTTCATCAAGATAATGGTATTACACTTGGCAAAGAATTTTGTCGTGCTTTGGATACCGTTGTTGTGCTTGCATTAGTTATTACACTTGGCAAAGGATATGGGTCGGGGAATGGCGAGAAATGGTGATCGTTGTTAGCATCTTTGTAGCAGACTATATTCAATACGTTTTTGTAATTTGATTTAATCAGTGTCTTAAAAGTTTAGTCTATAATAAACACCGTGTCGTTGTTTCTGGCATGTTTCGGGTTCTGTTTCAAGTGACCAAGTCTGAAGCAGCAGTAAAGTGTCCAGGAATAGCGTTGGGAGATAGTTGGATTTCACCTGAAGATTTGTTGTAACATTACTTGATTCTTTAGCTTTAAAAGTACTATTTTTGAGTAAGTGTGAATCTTTGGGGTTTTGGCATTGCAACTTCAAAGTTCAAACTGATTACATGATACGAAATTTATCAGATGTGCTTATATTGTTTAAACTTGCAACCTTTCGAAAATGAGAGAATGAGCCGTGTGAGTGTTTAGCAAATTGTAATTTCTAAAAATTTACACTTAAAAGTTATCGAGTTATCATAAAAAGTATGTTGTAGCTACTCCGATACATATAACCTACTGCTACTGTAAAATCCACCATGAGAGATTATGTCTTTTGACCCATTTATTTGAGAAAATGTAGTATAGCTATTGTTCTCTTAGTTGTTTCTAACTGAAGATATAATACTTGCATTTGTATAAGACTGATATGCCCTTGGTAGGAAGTCGATCATGAAAACCAACAACAATCACTAGGTCGAGGAAAATACATTCCCGAGGTCATAAATTGAACATGAAGCTTGGAAATGTTGCACTTCAAACCACAAATCAAGAAGAAAATATTGATGCACGAGAGTAGCAATACCAGGTTGTAGACCAGAGGGAAAAGTGACAGCCGGAAAGCTATTCTTTCATCTCTTGGTCGTGACAGTTAGTTGGTGCAAGGAGTTGAGATCTATTTCTAAGGGAAATGTGTTGCTTCATGTTCTCGTGCAATGACTCAACGAACATAGACACTATGATCCAGTGGCTTATTAGCTAGACAAGAGAACTTTTATAGTTCATTTACTGATTAATGTTGAGTATACTCAGTCGAACTTAATTTTGGTTTTTTATTTGTATACGAACAGAATGGGTTAATGTAAATATTAGTTATTATCATAAATACTTGTCTTCTCTATCTCATATGTGCCATGTGTTTTAATAAAGAAAGTTATAAAATGCAGTATAAGATTTGGATACTAAAGTTTAGAACAAAACTTTAACTATCCTTTCCAAAAATATGGTAATGGTATAAAAGTTGCAGCTAAAGTCAAAGTATGAACTTGATAAAATATATAATGCTCGTCTCGTTTGTTAACAAAGAATCAAATTAAAACTCATGACTCATGACCAATAAAATTCAACGACTAACAACTCTAAATGTGATGTCCATTTTCTCGATTATGTTTTTCTCATTGCCAGATTTATATCACATCATTTAAAGGAATGTCAGGTCCAACTATAAAGGAAATAATGAAATCAGTTGGGGATTTTCTTTTTAATAGAATTGAGTAGTTTGATGAAGGAGGAGTTTACACCTCAAATGTCGTGCACCAAAAATTTTTACGTGACAACTAACGCACGTTGTTAAATTGTATCTCATTTTCAGTTTTAAAATTCATTTGCATGTTATGACCGTTTCCAATTTCGTTTTAACAAATTCACTCCCGGTTTCAAAAAAAACCTCACCATAAAAACACATTTCCTTAATTATTTATCGCTAGATATTTCCGCCGCTATGCGGGTTTTCCTTCATATTTCTTGTACCTTTTTATGGGATTTAGAAATTGTTTTGCGGGTTTTCGTAGATGTTTAAATTTTTTATACTCAGATGGCTTTGGAAATCAACATGATTTTAGCCATTATGACCAACACAAATGTTACAAGATCATTAGTTTAAAAGTTTGAGTTTACATATACTAATGCAAGTCATATACGCAACCGTAACACGTAAACATACTACTGGTTATCATTAAAGTTAAATGTAAACTACGTGCTTTTCTTTTCATATGCTAACTGTGAAACCAGTTTATATATGTAGAAATAGTATCAAAGATCAAGATTATTCAACCAAACACCTCTTATTTTTTTATTAACCGCCTCAGGCTATTACTTCAAATGTAATATCTGGGTTTGTGATCGTACATACAAGAGAAAGAAAACTAAGCTATTGATCAAAAACAAATTGATCAAGAATGATGAACACCAGAAAACGATTACAAGTTTATGTGAGAGAGATAATGAAAACGGCTAACCAAAAAATGAGCTATAAATGAGCTTATATACTAACATCTAACTAACCCTAGCAACTAACAACTCTTGTCTCTGAACTTATAGTAAGTTGTCAAAATAAACCCTGCTCTTTAAAACCAAATGATAATAATAAAAATAGTAATAAACTAGTACCTGAACTTTTACCTTTAGCACATTTCAGTCCCTGAGAGTTGAGTTTACACTTATATCATTCTTCTTAACACTCCCCCTTAAACCAGCTCTGTAAAGGTCATACAAACCAAGACCTTCACAAAACTTATTATGCTCAGTCACACTCAAGCCTTTTGTAAAAATATCTACTATGTTATCAGTAGACTTAACTTTTATAGTACTCACAACACCAGTGTCAGCTTTTTCTCTTAAGAAAAAGAGCTCAATCTCAAAGTTTTTAGTCCTTTCATGAAATACAGGATTAGCAGCATTCTGTATTGCAGAAGTATTATCACATCTCAAAGGAACTAGCAACACAAGATTAATATTAAGTTCATCAAGAACTTTTATAATCTATATTACCTCACAAGTAACACTATTAATTGCTCTAAATTCGGCCTCAGCAGAAGATTTAGACAACATTGATTGTTTCTTGCTTTTCCAAGATACCAAACTATTACCCAAAAATACACAATGTCCAGTCATTGATTTTCTAGTAAGCTTGCATTTAGCCCAGTCAGAATCAACATATACACCAAGATTAAGACTATCACTCTTATTAAAAGTGAGTCCTTTTTCCAGGTGAACCCTTTAAGTATCTTAAGACTCTAAATGCAAGTTTTAGATGTGACTGCATAGGTGCATGCATGTATTGAGTTAGGACATGAACAACATAACTAATATCAGGCCTGATATGAGTCAAATAAATCAACTTACCAACTAGCTTTTGATAGTTATTAATTCTTGTCAAAGGCTTAACACTTTCAGAATCTTTATTCTTACTGTTCACACCCTCTTTAACATCAATAGGTGTTCCACATGGCTTACAAGCCAACATTCCAAACTCAGTAAGAAGTTCTAAGCAATACTTTCTTTGAGTTAAGTAAAGAGAAGTATTAGATTCAAGAACTTCAATACCTAGAAAGTATTAAGTTTACCAAGTTCTTTAACCAAGAACTTGGTACTTAAAAACTCCTTACACTTATCAATTTCTTCCACATTGTTACCAGTTACAATAATGTCATCAACATACACCAAAAGTACAATAAAAACTTCATCTTTATTTTTAATAAACATTGAAAAATCATTTTTACTTTACATAAAGTCATTTTCAATTAAAACAGATGTAAGTTTTTCATTTCACTTTCTTAGTGCCTGTTTTAAACCATATAATGACTTCACCAACTTACAAATCTTATATCATTCTTATCAAAATAACCATCAGGTAAGGTCATATAAACATCTTCAACTAAATCTCCATAAAGAAAAGCATTATTTATATCTAATTGATATATAGGCCAACTGTTATAAACAGCTAAAGTTAAAATGCATCTCACAGACAACTTTAACTACAGGAAAAAAAGTTTCATCAAAGTCTATACCCTCCCTTTGGTCATACCCTTTAGCTACTAATCTAGCTTTGAACCTTTCAATTTCTCCATTAGATTTGTATTTAACCTTGTATACCCACTTACAGCCAATAGATTTTCTTCCAACAGGAAGATCAACAATAATCCAAGTACCATTTTTGTTTAAAGCCTCCATTTCTAAATTCATAGCCATAAGCCATCTGATATCTTTAGAGGCTTCAAAAAAGGTTTTTGGTTCAACAACTTTATTCAAACTAGTAGAAAAACTGTAATTCTCTTTACTTAGATAAGATTAATTAATATATTTTTCTATACCATACTTAACACTAGTATTCAACTTGTAATCACTAAACTTTTTAGGCATGGCAACTTTTCAAGATGAATTTCTAGGATTAAACAAATCATGTCTGTCTGGGGAATTTACTGGACTTTGAAAAAGATTACCAAAATCTTGATATTGAATGTCATCGCCCTCAGAGTCACTATTATTATCAACAAGTGTTTCCTTTTCATCTACATTACTGATGGATTCTGCTAGTTTACTATCATCAAGATTACTACCACTCTCTCTAGTTTCACTAGCTTTTTCAGTACCTCGTAGTAATGTATTGTCTATGCCCTCACTACTATTTTGGTCACTATATCTCTTATCATCACTGGGATCATATGACATTGACTCATATCATCTAAGTTAAAAAAGTTTAAACTGTCTTTATTTTCAAAACTCATAACATACTCACTGTTGTCAGATCCATTCTTAAATGGAAACATTGTTTCATAGAATTTGACATCTCTAGAATTGAAAACTTTCCTACTCTTAAGGCTATACAGTTTATAACCCTTTTTATCATTAGAATACTCAATAAAAACGGATTTTTCTGACCTAGATGAAAATTTGTCATTGTCATTTAAAACATTTGCAAAACAGAGACAACCAAAATTTTTTAACAAAGAGAGATTGGTTCATTATTATAAACTAATTCATAAGGAGACTTCCCAGACAAGACAGAAGTTGCAATCCTGTTAATCAAATAAACAACAGTCAAAATACAATCAGTCCACGTGTTCAAAGGTAATCCCCCTAAAACATGAGGGCTCTAGCAACATTTAATAAATGCCTATGTTTCCTCTCAACAATACCATTTTGTTGAGGGGTGTAAGGACAAGAGGTCTAATGAAGAATCCCATTATCTTTACACAATTTTTTTATATTATTATTAACAATTTCATTATAATTATCACTTCTAAAAATTTTAATCATTTTCCCAAACTGATTTTTAATCATATTAACAAAAACAGTTATATTAGAAAACACTTCATCTTTTCCTCTTAACAAAAACAACCACACAACCCTACTATAGTCATCAACAACAGTAAGGAAGTACCTAAAACCTTATGTTGGTCCCTAGTAATTCGATATTACTTATTATCTTAAGTAATAACTATTACTTTGACTCAAGTGTGTTGTTTTAACATAAGATAAGAACTATGAAAGATTAAAACAACAATACCAATATACCTTTCAACGTATAGACTTTTATTAGAATTAAATAAAGAATCTATAGCCCACTTTGTTTGCGGAATAACAAAGTGGTTGAATGACAATGGGGTTTGATCTCCTCTACTTAAACGTTTAACCAAAGTTAAACTTTAAGCTCCAATCTAAACGTTCATATGCATCTTTGGCTATATGGTTTAGTTGGTATCGAGAGAGAAAGGTTTTCTAAAGTTTAAGCTCTTGTATTGGTTACCTTTCTCTCACAATGTACACTCCTTTATATAGGCAATGTAAATTAGGGTTTGCATTTTGCATGTACCAATGCATGAGTTTATCCAGTGGGTGATTGATGCCCATGCTGGATAAACAGTATAAAGTACTTAATAAACTATTCTAAAAAAGATAAAGGTTGTACTTATATCTAAGTATACAAGAAACCTACTTTGACTTAAAGTAATCTTTTCCCGCCTAATGCAAACCATCAGAATACTGAAGAGACTTCAGTATCCTAGAGGAGATCAACATCATTTAGTTTGGTATTATCAAGCCAAACTGAACTGAAAGCCCTTCTTCAGTCCTTGTTCTTCAGCAACTAGACCGCCTAGTATTTGAAGCGAAGACTCCTTTGTCTTCTAAGTTTACTGGAAGGGGAGTGCTGAACTTTCTTTAGCTTTAAATACTTCAGTAGGAACTTTGTTCCTCTGGTCATCCATCAGCATACTGGCCTTACTGCTGAGCATGAAACACTTAGGAGGATTTTATATTCAAATCCTAGAGTTGCTTCAGGGTCAGTAAATACTGACCCAACAATCTCCCCCTATTTGGATATACAAATAGCCTAAGTCTAATGTCAGTAGTAAGTGAGCATAACAAATTCTTCTTACTTGCACTGAACAATTAATAACTTATAAACATCAGATAATCATTTATTAAAAAATTACAAATTACAACAAAAATATTACAAATGATTATTCAGTTTTCCTTTGGCCTAAGTTCTTCAATGACAGGGGTCTGTACTGATGGATCAGAGTTTCTGATGTCCAGTATTAATAGTAAGCACATGCTAAAGGTTCTTGCAGCTTCAGTCAGTCCTGGACCACCATGATGAGCAAAGAAGATTTTCTAAATGTTTCCAAGAAATTCATTATTCAGATCATCAAGATCACTAATGTCCACAGAGTCTTGTCGTTCACGATGGTTGAACATAATCATTCCCAATTCAGGGTCTTCTAACACATGTCCAAGGAGATGATTTTTAAACTGAACAAGATCTTTGTATTTCTTGGTGGTGACAAAGATATCACCCACACCAGGTTGAACCAGATTGGCTCTCTTGTTCAGTTTTAGAATTAGATCTTGATCCTCCAGTGAGATTTGGTTGCTGATGTTCAGATGCTGACCAAGCCTTTCATGATTTCTCACAAAGTGTTCAATTCTTGTGTGAACTTCTATCCATCTCCTGGATGTTTTTTTTTCAATGATTCTGCTCATCTCTAGCCATTCAGTATAGGAGAGATCCTTCCCTTAGAAGTCATCTATGATCTCATCAGCCCCATCAGCTCTATAGAACTTTAGATTGATATCTCCCTTGTAAGTCATCATGTCAACATTTGTGATTTCTGAGAGACATCTTCTGTTCAACCTTGCTATACAGAATTTTTCGTATAACATCTTTTTCTTGAAGAGGCCTTCAACTTCAGATTTTCCAATTCTTTCATATAAGCTCACTTCAGATCTCTGAGCTTTTCTTCATTTTGAAGCTTGTGAATTTTATCAAGTTCTTCTTTAGTGACCAACCCAGACTTGATAATTCTTTCATCTAAAGTGAATTCACCTTTGCTTTTGGGTTTGATGGGAGGTGACCCATTTTTAGATGATTCAGTGCTGGTGGTAAGGCCATCAATATGAGTGCCCTTTGTTGAAGACTCCCCCTTAGTCTTATTTGGACTTCCTTCACTGAACGGAGATACATAAACAAAAGGTTGTTTCTTGGCCTTCTTCTGTGCATGTTTCTTGAAGATCTGCTGAATAGTCACTTTCTCCTCCTCAGCAGAAGATTACCCTGCAACTTCTGATGAACCCCCAAAGGTAAGCATGCACATAGAGAGTCTAAGGTGGATGATACCTTGGTCAACATTGCTGTAACATTAGCAAGAGCATTTAGTTTCTGCTGAACTTCATCAGATAAGGTCAACTTTTGTTGTTCCAGCAGACCTACCCTATCCTTGATCTTTGAAACTGAATCACATAACTCATTTAGCTGATTAGGAATTAGCTTCTACTCAGTAGGAAGATCAAACGATGCAACATTAATGGAGTCCATGAGGGAGGTGATTTCTTTCTTGATAGAAGTGGTCGTGGCCACATCTTTCACCAATGGATTCAGTGCAGTGCGAATTGCATCTCTGATCTGGTCAGCAGTGGGAGGAACTGGCCTTGCTTTAAGACTAATGAGTTCAGCATCATCAAGAGCCTTTTCTTCCTTGAGCTTGGTCACCTGTGATTGTAGAACCAACACTTGATTTGTCAGTTCATTTACCTTAACGGTTCTGGGGGGATGAAGGCTTGGGAGTTTGATCAGCAAGGTCAGCTTCAAATTCACTATCATCTAGGTTGACTGGAGATCTTTCACTTAGTCCAACTCCTTTTCCAAGTCATCAGCAGATATGCTGAATATAAATGTAGGCAAGTGTCCCCCTTGGAGCCAGTGAAGAGAGGCACTTCCTTCATTGTCTGTTGATCTCCACCTTCAGCGTGCTGGTCAGTTTCAAGTCCTTCACCACCAGGGTTGGTTTTACCTGATGGATCCTGAGAAAGAGTCCCTGATGAGTTAAGATCAATGATAATGTTTTTGGTTCCTTCAGTAGAACCCTGTTGTGGGGGAACTACATCATTAGAAAGAAATAGGCCAGGTTCAACATCAGCTGTTGGATTTGCTGACACATCATTCCTTGATGCAGACTTAGAGTGACAAATGATAGAGATTGGTAATGAAAATTTAAGATGCATTCAGATTTAAATTTCTTACCGATGCTGACTCCACTCTATCGAGCTGAGGGTGCGCTCTATCTTCACCCTTCTCTCCTAAAGAAGTTGAGAGATAGGTTGCCTTCAGGGCCTCTTGATGCATGCCACCTTCAGCAGAGACTGATGGTGGCGGCTGGCTTGGGTTCTGGTCCTTGGCCGAGGACTTTTGTTTCTTCAAAGCTTGGCCTCTGGGATCATCAGAATGCTTCTTTGATGAAGATTATGTGGGGTGCCTTCTTTTCTTAGACCCACGTCTACACTTAAGAGTATTCACTGATGTGCTCTTTTGACGTGGTCCAGAAGAAGCTCCAGACTTTGTGCCTGTTAGATCCCCTTCTCCAGTTAGAGAAGTGTCTTTTGGAGCTTTTAACATTACTGGAGCATTTGCTGAGCAAATCTCCAGCATAGGATGTGTGAAAGGAGGTTCAGTTGTGCTGACTGGAATGTTCCAGCGATTGGTATCAAAGATTGAGAAAACAAGTTTAACTCATTCATTTTTAGAGTACTCTTCACCAAATTGGTCAGCAAAAATGAGGGATAAAAATATGGTGTAGACCACATTGTTCTCCCTAGTTTTCTACTCCATTTTTCCATAGAGATCTTCAAAGATTAGTTTTCCAAAATCAGCTTTTATGCCCTTTGCCAGATAATACAAAATAAGAGCATCCTTTTGGTTGATTTGATCAAGCCCACCAGTTTTCCCACCCAGACAATCAATTAAAATGGACATCAAAAGTTTCCACTTAGGTGGTAAACAACTTCTCTTCAACCCCCATTTATCACTAATCTCTTTAGTGTATCCAATTTCTCTAAAAAATGTTTTGACAACAGAGAGATCATTGGGAACAACCTCATTTGCTAGAATCCTCCAAATAGTTTAACCCTAAAACTCTTCTAAACATCTTTAAATTTGTTTTCCCATGAATACCCAAGGTTGTAGACACAAACTCAATATATTTCTTATTCGTTGACCCTTGTGCTGTGAACCAAAATTCTTTTAACACATTTTCAAACATAACCCCTGGATCCTTGAACAAGGCATCACGAATCACACATTTGGATAAAAAGTTTAGTACTTGTCTTCCTGGTTCAGATGTTAGGGTTTCTGGTTTGATCAAGGTGATGTTGTTGGGTTTAAAGAATATGTCCTCGATGGGATAGTTTACATGGACGGAAGGATTTAGGGTGATCTCAGTCTCTTGTGGTCGTGAAGAAGATTCAACAGCCATTGATGTTTGTTGTGTGTGCTTTCTTTTGAAAAAGAGAGAGAGTTGTGTGTGTGTTTTTTTTAAGTTTTTGAAAATGATATGAATCATCAATCTTCAAAAGATATATGTAAATACCTTTTTACATTGAGTTGTCAAATTTTGTAAAACATTTGAAAAGAGAATGAAACTTTTAGGTTTTTTTTTGAACAAATGGCACAAACTCTCTCATTAATGTTCTGAAAAAGGTGATGATTTTCTGTTGTTTTGAACAGTGAAACGCCTCATTGTGTCAGAAAGTTGTTGACTGTGATATGGACGCTTGATATTTCCTAAATAAACAATTGACACCTTTTGAAAGAATGTTTTGTATTTATTCTAAAGAAATTTAATGCCATTTACTCCATTGAGTCACATGATTGATAGGTTTTAAATGCTGTTGCTCAGATATGCTGAAGCTGATGGCAATACTTGTAAGCTTCAGTGCGTCAGATGAGGCGACAAAACCCCATATACATGTCCACATAAGTGAACAAGACATATGTAGAATATTGATAACCTATGAATCTATGAAGGGGTTTGTTGATTTCTAGAGAGAGAAAGTTAGAGAGAGAAAGTGAGAGAAACTATGTGTTATTTTAATAAATGAAACTAGAAAAGTGACAACAACCAACCCCTTTCCATGGTGGAAAGGGGTATTTATACTTCCAAGCTACATGGGCTTGGGCCGGTCCATGACAAGCCCATGGACCGGTTCTTACTTAACTTAATAAGCAACTATTAACTATTTGTTAACTACGAGCTATTACAACATTAATAATATTGTGGAGTGACCGATACTTCTAATATACGTAAAAACGTATTTCTAACAATCTCCCCCTAAGGGAGGTCACTCCACGTTACAAAATTCTAAACCTAGCATACTATACTAAGTCTTCGTTCTTTAGCTCGTAGTCTTTTCTTCTTTTCTTTCTTTTGTTGTGAATATGTTGGTTTGATCTTTTTGGCTTTGGCTTGAGAGCATTGTTCTTTGGCCTTTCACGTGCGATCTTTGCCTCTCTTGTGAATTTGCCTCCTCGTGACTCCATGTTCCACACACTTATGTCTTTTTGTTGAATTCTCAAAAGTTTCAGAGTTTGGTACAGCGGAAGACTTTATCTTGTACTTTCTTGAATTTTTGCTGAACTTTGTTGCAGAAAAACATAAGCATGTGGGAACGACTTCTATAGGTACACCGCAACGCCACCGTCTTCACTGGTACACAGCAACGCCACCGTCTTCAACAGGTACACAGCAGCGCCACCGTCTTTAACAGGTACACAGCAACGACACGAATAAAATGGCTTTGAACATTTTATTCTAATTCGGTAGCATTTTACCTCCGGTCGGTGAAGACCGTTGGACGATATTAGATATCGTACCCGTGACGGATAGTTTCAATTAAGTAACTTCCTAACAGGATTTCGCGGGTAAACCCGTTCTCTTTATTCGACCGTCCAAAGCTGACTGCGAACATAAAGAGTGAATCACTTGGATAAATTATCCTTGTGATTTGAAGCCGTCAATTCATGAAACCTAGAACAAGTGAATTTCAATTAAGATTTTCACCATCGTTGCTTTCCAGTTGTCACTAGCTCAATTCATAAAGAATCTTGCACGTCACCTACCAAGTGCTGTTTGATGTTAACACTAGAAGGATTTCCACTCGTCACTGTGGTCAATAAAGAGTCACTCTGAGTGTTCTGGCAAGATCATATGATAATGCGAAGAGGCCTGGAACGAGTTTAAGTTCAATTAAGAATTAAACCACTGTTACCTTCCAGTTTTTCACAAGATTGATTCTAAAAGAACCGTACGTGTAGCCTACCATGAGCTTGTTTGATGTTGGCTCAAGCAGGATTTCCATCTTCATTGTAATACTTGCGTATTACTCGGATGTTCTGGCAATATTACAGGAATACTGCGTAGGACTCATGAAAATCTCTTACTTTTCACAGTGTGTAAGAAAGCAAGGAATAAATGGAAAGTGTCCTAATGAGACTTTTGATGATCTCTTGGCTCTAGACTCGATTGTGCGTTTTGATTTAGTGAGCGATGGCTGGAGAGGAGTGCCACCTTTTCAATACCAGTCTATTCGGAGTGAATAAACCAATAGATAACGTGTTGATCTCCGTGTGATTAAAACAAATACCTTTTGAGAGATATTTGAGTTAGCTGGGAAGGGTTGTGCATTGCATCACTGGGTCCATGATGTCTTTCTTCAATACCGAGAATCATTAGCAAAAATGACCTCAATAGCATATGTATTGACCCGGTTTCTGCCTAAAGTTGTAAGGAGGGCTTCTTTCTTTACACCCTTTATCTTTACAATTCTTTTTCATTCTTCAACCCCTTCAATGCTTACCAATACGTCATCACTAGCACCTTGTTGTGATTGTTCCAGTGCTAGCTTAAGTACTTGGTCGGCATTCAGCTACGTTCACATTCTTTCTCCATCTTTCCTAGGACTTCTAATTCTATCTAGGGAATTGTCCTTGGGAAGATTCCATCGGCTCTGATGAATCATTGGACTAAACCTATTCCTACCACCCATTTGTCACCACATTCGTCGTGAATTAAGCGTGTTTTGGGAAGGAATTGCCACCATGAAAAATCCTTGAAAATCACCTAAAGTACTTGTGATATTGAAATCAAAAGTTTTGTACCTTAGGTGTTTTGTTCATCAAAAACGCTCCCCCTTAACACGTGCTTTACACATATTAAGTTGGATAATCGTTAAGTCTTTTTCATCTTTTAGCCAAGTATCACTTACGTCTCCTTAATCCCATTTTCTCCCCTTATCCAAAATGTTAACCATTAATATTTGGGATATTGAATGGATTAACCGGTCTTTGGGTAAAAAATGAAACCGATGTTTGGCCATAGAACAAGTTATTGCTCCCCCTTAAGTTAATAAGAGATAGTTGTAGTGCTTTAGTATGATATATTTTGAAAGATTTAGAATCTCGTGAGAAATTCTTGAAAAATTATCATACCTTAACACTACATCAAGCCATTAAAGCACATTATTCACAAATATACATATTCACAATTGAAAACCAATATAAAGTGGACCTGAAGTGTACGACCCATTAGATGGATCGTTGCAGTAGCTTGTGGTGCACTAAATATGGTCTTCCACCAACGAACCTTTCCAAGCTCCTCATCAATCTACGTTCACAGAGCTTTTGATCAATCCACAATATTAGAAGTATCGGTCACTCCACAATATTATTAATGTTGTAATAGCTCGTAGTTAACAAATAGTTAATAGTTGCTTATTAAGTTAAGTAAGAACCGGTCCATGGGCTTGTCATGGACCGGCCCAAGCCCATGTAGCTTGGAAGTATAAATACCCCTTTCCACCATGGAAAGGGGTTGGTTGTTGTCACTTTTCTAGTTTCATTTATTAAAATAACACATAGTTTCTCTCACTTTCTCTCTCTAACTTTCTCTCTCTAGAAATCAACAAACCCCTTCATAGATTCATAGGTTATCAATATTCTACATTTGGTATCAGAGCCTTCAGGATCTCATCGGCATAATACTCGAACTCCATTCGGGTTAACCGGGTTTTGGCACGAAGTCTCTTATCTTTCAGCGCTTTCTTCACCAAGGATGGAGTAACCGAAGTCTTATACTCATGAGCAAGAAATGCACATAAGTCAATCGGACTGCGGATACGGAGATACAACACATCTTTGTCAGCGTCTGTGATCGGATCATATTGCGCTGCTGCCGTGATCCAAGCCTGTGGTGGTGCAGTCTCGTCAATTTCCAACGTGTCTGCCCAGTCTCGTGTGCTTGGTTCAGGAACCGTAGATTGTTGTGCTTGTTGTAGAGGAGTAGAAGCTCGAACATCTGCTGGTTCTGATTCAGGCATTTCGGCAGTGTCGTGAACTGGTGAGTGTTGTGCAGCTTCGGGTTCCGTTACTGATTCTGCAATCACAGGAGCAACAACAACAGAACTAATGGGGTTAGTGGTAATAGGTAAAGATACAGCGATAGAGGTACCGGGAACCGATGACGCTGTAGTGGCATTCACATCGTGGCGCCACTTAGTTCGTCTTGATTCTGATGATGTTGATTTGTCCTTCTGCGCTGCATCTTTCTTGGACTTGGTTCCAGTCTTAGCAGTTTTCTTGGACCTGGTAACCTTATCTCCCTCTTTAGGCTGTTCACCCCCATCATCATCCTCATTGTTATCCCCGTTGCTCCCCCTAGCACTCTCCTCATTCCTATCACCACCATCATCGCAATCATCATCATCATCATTATCGTCATCATCATCCTCATCCTTATCCTCATCATCACCATCATCGTCATCCTTTTCCTCTTCTTCTCCTTCTTCCTCTTCCTCTTCACCAGTACCCTCTTCCTGCTCACTTTCTTCCCTTTCTTCTTCAGGTAGAATGTGATAAGGTACCACACTTCCAAACGTTTTGAATAACCTATCATCCTCCATGATAGCATCATTCAGGGATTTGTATAGAGCCCGTTGAATCCTAGACTTATCAAACGATCCAAGTTCCACCATACGAGCCTTAAGGATCTTCTTCAATTCAAAATCCGTCAAGTTATAAGCAATCTTGTAGGCGGATTCTGAAGGATTGGATGACTTGATCAACAAGTTATCAGCTGCTAGCGTCTTCAACTCATCACGCAGTTTAGGCATAATGGATTCAACAGATTCTTGCACTCTTTCTTCAACAGAGGCTTCAAGTGCTTCTTTTTGCTCTTTGTATTTATCCCTCATCGCTTGAAGTCTGGTGATACGTGCAGCATGCTTATCAGCCTCAGCCTGCTTAACCCGAGCTAGTTCTTCTGCATGTGCTTTTCGAGTCACCTCCATATCTGCAGCGAACCTAGCAATCATCTCCTCTTGGGCTCTCCTAGATGCTTCTTCACTTTGAGCTCGTCTTTGTAACTCTTGGCGAAGTTCATCCATTTCTCGTTTGTGATTATCCACATGTTTATCCAACATTTCGGCCATCACCAATGCAGCCATGGTAGATGTTGCAGAGCTGCTCTGGGTTGATTGGAGAGGCTCGGTTGTTACTGCGGTACTAAGGATGGGAATTATCGGTGGTGGAAGGAATGGTGTTGACGCCGGTCTGGTTGGTAAGGGTTTGATTTGTGGAGGTTGAGTTGCTAAATGTTGAGTTGACATCATGATCGTAGGAGCAACAGACTCCTTTTCCACACTTGCTGAAATAGGGATTGATGGCTCCTTCGAAGTGGAATAATGTTCAGGTGACCCAAACTCATCAACATCATCTGGTTCCACGTACTCATCCTCAACATCTACCCTTGCACCTGAACCACTACCGCCAGTATCTTTCCTACTCCTTTGAATTGCTATCTTCATCATTTTTCTCTCTGTCTTGTCAAGAGCAGGATCAACAACATCTTCTTCATCACGTAAAACCATCTCATCAGCCTTACCCTTTCCCTTCTTAACCTCCGTCTTTTTCTTCTTAGTTTCAGGTTCAGGTAAAGCAGCTGGTTGCTTGCGTTTACCTTTACTCTTCACTGTAGTAGACGAATCTTCTCCAGTCTGAAGGTTTACTTTCAGTTTCTTGATTTCTAGCTGCAGTAGCTTGTAATCAACAGAACCCTTAATTTTATCAGTCAGAAGATAATCAGGAATAGGACCCGGAATCACACCAATAGAAGGTCCTTCATGCCTCAGATCCACAGTATCATCAGCTTCTTCAGTGTGATAACGACTTGCTGCACGCCTATCAATAGTAGCATCATGTTTCATAAAATAATTAATGATAAGCTTGATAAACCTTGGATAAGGAAAGAAATTTGTCTTCAGCTTCTTGTTATAGAAGAGTTGAAAGGTGAATTCTTCCCATATCAACAATGCATAATCTGCATTTGCAGCTTTGTACATGCCATAGAACAGGTTTATTATAGGACTGCGCAGAGCATCATGGCCACTCGTTTTTGGTGTAAGACATCTACTGAGAATACCCATCAATGCTCTCCAAGGTTGTCCTACTTTAGCAGTGGTAAACTCAGACGCAACTCGTATTTCCGGACATCCAAGAGCGTCAAATAACTCCATGAGTTCATCTTTAGTAGGATCCCTCGAGAATGACATGCCTTTGGGTGTATCCCGTATACCAAGAATCTTACGGAAGTCTGAAACTGTGAGTGTCTGCTGCTTGTTGTCGATGGTGAAGGTGATCTTGTTTGAAGTGATTTCCTTGGTAGCCCAAAATTCATACATATAATCATAAGGCACCGAGGCACTACTTCTTAAAGCATTCTTAAAATGGGATTGGTCAAGGATCGCTATGGCTACTTTAAATCCATGGTGAGTGGATTTTGAGATTTGCTTCAGCCGGTAGTTGTTGGGTATAAACTTAAGGGTTCGTGCTTTAGCAATATCGGCTTCTCTAGAGTCTTGGATTACTTGTACTGTTGGATTAGTCATTGTATCTGCTTAAGATAAGACATGAAAGGTTGATGCACAAAAACATATAGATATATATCATTCTTACTTCTAAGCATAACACATTTCAATCATAATACAACAAGTACATATAACATGCAAACAATAATAATCAAACAACTCTTCATCCGGAACTTTTCCTCATTCGGAACTTCTTCATCCGGAACATTCCTTCATTCGGAACTTCCTTCATCCGGAACTTCTTCATTCGGAACTTCCTTCATCCGGAACATTCCTTCATTCGGAACTTCCTTCATCCGGAAGTTCTTCATTCGGAACTTTCTTCATCCGGAAGTTCTTCATTCGGAACTTCCTTCATCCGGAAGTTCTTCATTCGGAACTTCCTTCATCCGGAAGTTCTTCATTCGGAAGTTCCTTCATTCGGAAGTTCTTCATTCGAAACTTCTTTCATCCGGAAGTTCTTCATTCGGAACTTCTTCATTCGGAAGTTCTTCATTCGGAACTTCCTTCATCCGGAAGTTCTTCATTCGGAACTTCTTCATTCGGAAGTTCTTCATTCGGAACTTCCTTCATTCGGAAGTTCTTCATTCGGAACTTCCTTCATTCGGAAGTCCTTCATTCGGAACTTCCTCATTCGGAAGTTTTCAGAAAAAAAATCCTTCATTCGGAAGTTTTGTTCAAAATGTCCTTCATTCGGAAGTTCTTATCCTTGTTCATCCGAAACATCAAAACACAGTCTAAGAGGATTAATTCTACACGCGTTTGTGAATTTCTAAGGCAATCTAAGGCAATTAAACATCATCTAATGTTAATCCGCACAAAACCCACCACAAATCCTAATCAATTACAGTTTAATTAGACACAAAATCCTAATTTGGACTTAATCTAAATAAAACTAATCGTATACCAGGAGATAGTGAAGAATTAGACGAATTATAAGTTTAACTATTGATGAATTTACCTTATTAAGCGAATGAACAGGATCAAAATGGATGATTAACCGAGAGATTTTAGATCTTGTGAGTGAGTTTTAACAATGGCGGCAAGTGAATAAATAAACAGTGAAAAGGAAAAAAGGGGGGCGGGGGGGGGGGGGGGGGGGGTTATATTTGACTAGGTCAAAATTTTTGACAAGTTTCAATAGATTGTCACCTTAAGTCCCTCCAATTTCACTCCTTTTCCTTTTTGTTTCTAACTTTTTCAATTCATTTTACCTTTCCATTGATAATTTTAGTCAACTTAATTTTACTTAGTTAAACTAAACTCGACAATCTCACACACTTTAAGTATCGCATCCAATTAGCATATCTCCAAGATCTAAAAGCAATGCCTATCACATAGAACGAACACAAGTCGTATTCTAAAGCAAGACCACTCAATTACCATTTAGCCATTAATTTTTCACAATCACTTTTGAAAATCAATTTAATGACGAAGATGATTTTACTATTTTCTCCCCCTTAAACGATGACCCGTTTTCTATTTAAAGAGCTGTAGTCATTGTTTAAAGAGTCAAATAGTGATGAAAGCATTTCCAAATTATATCTTGAAAAAGTTTGATTCGTGGTGTCAATAAGATTTCTCTTATTTTAACAAATTAATGCACTGAGACGTACACAAATTCGTGTTAGACCAAGTTGTAAAGTAAACTTGATCCCTTTGCATGATTTGGCTTGTAAATCACGCCCGAGAAAATTAATTCCCGTTCTGAGCCAACGTTTTCCAAGGAAATACGTGACTTTAATATGAAAACCGGGTTGCAGTCAGAAATAACTACAAGCCATAATGGGCATGTTTTAAAAATGTACAACTTTTATACGGACTCTTTTATGGCACCGTGTCAATATTAATTGACATTTCTAAGGCCGTAAATATTACCGTACTAAAAGACATGCCCGTTTTAAAAAACAAAAAATATTTTTGGTTTTTCTTGATTTTATAATTTTTATGGTTTTTCTAGGTTTTATATTTTTTATGGTTTTGTTGGTTTTATATTTTTGTATTTTTCTTTTGTGGTTTATATATTTACGATAATATACATGATCACGAACAAAGGATACTCTGAATAGTTTACCACGACTATTCAGCTGATTCTTCTGCCAACTCTTTTAGAGTCGCTGGGGTGAATGATTTCATGCCAAGCTTGTCGATCAAAAACTCGATTCGTCCTCGATCTAAGGCTTTGGTGAACATATCCGCCAGCTGGTACTCAGTAGTGACAAAATACAGCTCGATCACTCCGTTCTCCACCTGCTCCTTAATGAAATGGTAGCGAATGTCTATGTGCTTGGCCCGGGAGTGTTGAACATAGTTGCAGCAAAGGGCAATGGCGCTCTTGTTGTCACAATACATCGGGATTTTGTTGAATCCCAAACCGTAGTCAGTTAATTGTGATCTCATCCAAAGGACTTGAGCACAATAACCGGACATGGCGATGTATTCAGCCTCCGTGCTTGATATTGCAGCGCTTTTCTGCCTTTTTGAGGACCAACTAATCAATCTATCTCCAAGGAGTTGCACAGATCCAGAAGTGCTACGCCTCGTGTCTTGACATCCAGCATGATCGGCATCTGCGTATGATATTAAAGCAATAGAGGAATCTTTCGGATACCATAGACCACGATGAAGTGTTCCTTTTAGATACCGAAAGATACTTTTCACAACATGTAGGTGCTTTTCGGTAGGCCGAGCCTGATACCGGGAACACATGCATACAACAAATTGCAAATCAGGCCTGCTAGCAGTCAGATATAGAAGGGTGCCGATCATCCCACGGTAAAGTTTTGGATCGACAATAGTCCCATTCCTATCTTCATCTAACTTGGATTTCTCCACCATTGGAGTGTCCACGGGGTCACAATTTTCAAAGTTATATTTCTTAAGAGATTCTAGAGCATATTTGGATTGATTAATAAAGATGCCTCTGGGATTCTGAGAAATCTGTAATCCTAAGAAAAATGAAATTTTTCCCATCATCGACATCTGAAAGCGTGTGGACATTATCTTCTCAAATCGATTTGACAATTCTATGTTAGTGGCAGCAAATATTATATCATCAACATAAATTTGTACCAGAATCATGTCGTTGCCTTCCTTGAGAGTGAATAGAGTGGGGTCCACCTTGCCTTTGGAGAAGCCTTCCGAAATGAGATATGTTGACAGGAGATCATACCACGCGCGTGGAGCTTGTTTCAACCCATAGAGAGCCTTCTTAAGCTTGTACACATGATTAGGAAACTCTGTACTGACGAACCCATCTGGCTGACTAACATAGACCTCTTCCCTTAGTTCACCGTTCAAAAATGTCGTCTTCACATCCATTTGATAGACGATCATATTCATATGAGCAGCATACGCAAGGAATAGTCTAATGGCCTCCAATCTTGCCACAGGAGCAAAAGATTCTTCAAAGTCTATACCCAAGGCTTGTTTATATCCTCTAGCGACCAATCTTGCCTTATTCTTCAATACCGCACCCATCTCATCAAGTTTAACCTTATAAACTCATAACAAAGTAAGGATGTTAACCTTGTCAGGGAGAGGAACCAATTCCCATACTTCAAGTCTTTGAAATTCATTTAGTTCCTCCTGCATAGCTTCAATCCAAGATGATTGGGTCATAGCCTGCTGCCAATTTTTAGGTTCAACTTCAGAGAGAAATGCATCAAAGTAGCAATAGAGTGCACTCTCTTGTAATTGATGGCGTGTAGAGACTGGTCGATCTAGATCTCCAATAACATTCCTAATTGGGTGATCTTTTGTCCATTTAGTGCTATGGTTTTCAATCCTAGGTGGTCTGGAGTGAACAATAGAAGGAGCTTCTTCTGAGGTGGACGCGGCTGAAGGGTTTTCAGGTATCGCTACACCAAAGAAAGGAAGCTCTTGCAGGTGAGCATATTCCAAGTCGTGATCAATAGAATCCTCTTCCACATCATTAGGCACAAGTAGGGGTGATGATTCAGGTGTAGTTTGAGAATCACTTGGTGAAGGTGCATCCGGTTCAATGTGAATTGTAGATGCATTAGATAAAGGTACATTAGCTTGAGCAACCACTTCAGGGATTGGAGCGATTACTACAGGTGCTGGAACTTCATCAGTCGGGGGATCGAAGAATTCATCAAACAATGGTTGAAACAGTTTATCCCACTCGGGCCTTGTTGGTGGTAAAAATGATGTAGAAGTAGGATTATTGGGAACTAATCCGGAACTAATAGCACCGGTTCCCATCTCATGAAGCGCGGGTTCAGAGCTGTGTTGCTCAGAAGCCATCGCTGTCAGCTCGTCGAAATCTGCGTCCATAGTTTCTACAATCTTGCCAAGACGACGGTTATAGATTCGGTATGCTTTCTTGGACGGTGAGTAACCAATGAAAATACCTATATCGGCTTTCGGTTGAAGCTTACCCAAGTTCTCACTATTAATGTTTGGATAACAAAGGGCACCAAACACATGAAAAAATGAGACATCGGGTTTACGGTCATGTAGAAGTTCATAAGGTGTTTTTCCATGGCGTTTCCGAATGATAGAACGGTTTTGGGTGAAACATGCAGTAGAAATAGCCTCTGCCCACAAGAACAATGGAGCGTTCGCATAAATAAGCATGGTCCTAGCAGCTTCCATAAGTGTACGATTCCGTCTTTCAACGACACCGTTTTGTTGTGGAGTGCGTGCAGCGGATGTTTCATGTGAGATACCAACTCCTTCGTAATAATCACGAAGAGTCTGGTTGACGAACTCTGTACCATTGTCTATACGAATACGGCGGACAGTAGTATTCAAACGTACCTGAATGAATTTCAGAAAAGTGATGATAGCTTTCGGTGCTTCATCCTTTGTACGTAGAAATCTAACCCATGTAAACCTAGAGAAATCATCCACAATTACCAGAATGAATTTCTTACCGCTCACACTTTCAGTTCTCATTGGCCCACAAAGATCCATATGCAAAAGATGAAGTTTTTCTTGATTGGTGTCTTCAGCTTTGGGCTTGTAAGATTTCTTGGTACTTTTCCCCCTTGAACACGCGGAACATAAATGGTCCTTGTGAAATTTAAGCTTTGGAAGACCACGAACTAAGTCGTTTTTAGCCAGGTGATTAATAGCATCAAAGTTAAGATGAGATAATATGCGATGCCATAACCATGACTTGGTCTTAGATGCTTTAGAGAGAAGACATACTGGAGAGGCGGCCATCATGTCTTGTAAGGACAAGGTATATAGATTTGCACCACGAGATCCCTTCAACAAATCTTTTCCTTCCAAGTTGCGGATGAAACAAGTGTGTTGTCGAAAAGCAACCTCAAGGTTGGAATCACAAAACTGTCCTACTGAAAATAAATTATGACCAAGACCTTCTACATAGTATACCCTTGAAATCGTCACGTTTCCAATCTGATATTCACCATACCCCATTATTTTTGCTATATGATCATTCCCGAATTTAACCGTACCAAGAAACTTGCTGACGAAATTTCGGAGCATCGAGCGATTTCCGGTCATATGTTTTGAACAACCGGAGTCCAAATACCACAGGATGATTTGGACCACCTGAAAATATCACCACACGAAGACAATGTAGAGGTATCGGAATCTGAGTGTTCCTTGTTATTAGCAGGTACAGATTTAATAATCTTAGATTTGCTAACTCTAGGTTTCTTAGATTTCCTAGCCTTTTTCTTCCTAATTGGTGGTGTAGATTCTAGTTGGCTTAAATCCTGAGGTATTTCTTCACTGATAGGCACTATAGTGGGGGCTGACCTAATTAAAGGGCGCTGTTTCCATACTTGAGTGCGAGTGTTCCTAACTAAAGGACGCTCAGACCTAACCTCAATGGATGCATTCCTAGTTAAAGGGCACATTTTTCCATCTAATGTAAAGGTCCTACCAGTGGGACGCCATTGCCAACCAACTTGGGCACGAGTTCTACCCGTTGGCTTCCATTCAAGACCATTCTTAATAGCATTCATTTCATTCACGTGATCAATCAGACACAAATCATGACGCTGGGAAAACATACATTCATTACAATTCCAACAATTCAAATCAGAATTCACGAATGGTTTAGGCTGCTGCACAGGCGCAGAGCTTTTAGTCTTAACATGATTCTTTTTATTTAAAACTGAACTAGCATTCCTATTGTGAACTTCTACTTTCTTCTTTTTGGCACTACTAGTGGAGGGCTTGATCTTATCTTTCTTGAGTGGCGATCCTTTAGCCTTAGTAGTCTCTTTTAATCCTGTAGAAGGCAAAGTGGGAACATTAGCAACAGATTTTAAAGGTGTCTTACTTGATTGTGCCAATGACGGTTTCGCTCCTGGAGTCTTATTAAATGGAGTGACAGCAATGGGCCTATTATTAAGTAGTGCAGAACCTGGTGTACCTATGTATTGCAAATATGCTAAGCAATATTGAACTCGCTTAATATATTCATGAGCCGAATAATAGTCGCTACTTGAGGGATCTAAGGCATAAAGATCGTCTAAAATATCCCTAAGAAGATCGACATGCTTAATGGCATTCCTCATATAATCATCGTAGGTAACCGGGTTTCTCTTATGAAGCGGATTCTTATAAAGCACTACTGACTTGGTTGTTGGAGCACTAGTGGACGGTGCAGAGTCGGTAGCTAAGTTATCAACAACTTCTTGTCGGGTGAGAAGAAGTGTCTCCTTTAACTCAGCCAAAACCATATTTTTGTCAATGAGCAGGATGTTCAAATCAGAGATTTCCTCGCACTTTTGGTTCAGTTGTTCAACATAAGACTGTTGCTGTGCCGCATTAAAAGCGAAGCGTTCTTCTAGTGAACCATAAAGAGCGGATAGTCCCTGTCTTGTCCGATCCATCTCCCCTAGAACAGACGAAAGTCTAATTTCTAAGACTTGGTTTTTAGACTCTGCAGCCTCTAGTTCCAATTTGAGTGTTTCATTTGATGACACATCTCTCTTCAATCTCATGATTTCTTCCTCTAATGTCTTAACAATTGCAATCATCTTGTCACTCGTCTCAACACCGTTTTCACAACCATTTGATATCAAAAGATCCTCATTTTGAGTTTGTTGTTTTAATTCTAAAGATATACAATGTTGTTCTAGTTGATTAAAGCGTTTTGAAAGTAAATTGTAAGAATCTTGTAGCTTTAAAAACTCAGCGTTAGATTCGTGACAAGAATGATTATCTACCTCATTTACATTATCAGCAACATTTACAGAAAGATCACAAACATCATCACATATATGCACAGCATCACAATTAATCATAGCGGATGTAAGCTCATTCGAATAATTAACATTTGCAGTAGTAAGCACATCACACGAGATTACTGCAGACAAGAATCGGTCATATTCGGTTAAAATCTTTTTTTTTTCAATTAGTTGTAGTTCGTAAGCGGTGTCCATTTCATAAAACACTTTTTGAACTTCACCAATTTCAAACACAAGATTTTCCTTAAGAGATGCAAAAGTTCCTTTTAGACTTTCGACAAACGGATTGATCTCATTTTTAAACACCTCGTTCATATGTTCGAAAGCCCATTCTCCGGCATTTAAGCCATTTGAAGTCGTACAATCCAAAATGACCTTGTCAAAAATAGTAAAGTATTGATTAATCTCTTGCAAGTTTAACCATACAGTGCTAACAGGTGGAAGATCCTTTGGAATTTCCTTAGGACCTTCCATATTGACAAGTGTAGGAAATGTACTAGGGTTTTCTTCATCTAATATGTAGGTCGGTGCTGTTATGAGATCTTTGTCCATATGGAAGCGAATTCTAAAATCCGTTTTTGCAAGCTTCTTATTCAATTTAAAATAATCACACTCGGGATATTTTGCAGAATTGTATGACCGATCCTCATCAACTAGATCCTTACTTGTTCGATCATCGGGAAAAACAATCGGGTCTAAAGCCAATCCTAATTGAGTTGCATTATAAAGTCTAGGACTATGTCTTAAAGCTTGTTTTGCATACCGTGGATTAGGGGGAAGGCCTTTTCGACGAGATAAGTTAAATTCTCTAAACGAAGCATCAAATAAGTGCACTAGTTGAGAAGCAGCGTATTGTCTTAACAGCAAGTAATCTAGACTTCTAATCTTATTAGTAGCATTAATCTCCATTTCATTCTTCTTAGACTCGAGTGATTCAAAATCCGTTTGAAGTTTTTGAAAATTAGTGACCACTAACTCCTTTTCTTTAAGTTCATTAGTCAGATTTGCTCTTAAGTTTTCAATTTCTTGCAAGTGATCCATTTGTTTGTTTCTAAAATGATCATATTCGGGATTAGTTAGAACACTAGACGAAGGCACTAATTCCAAGGTTTGAAGTTTCTCATTGCTTAAGGCAAGCTCATCAGACAAATTCTTATTCTTAGCTAAGGTTTCTAAGAGTACAGCATTCATTTGGCTAAGTAATGTAGCAGGAACCATGACCAAATCTTGTTGAGCAGGAGTAGGCGTATGCGAAATGGGTCCCGGTTGTGATTCACTCAAAGTCTGGGGACTCACATTGATATTGCTATCATTGTTTGTCTCCTCATTTGAAAGTCTCACCACCGAAGATTCATTCGAATCAGCACTCTCTTGCACAACTTGATGTGGTTGAATACTAGCATCAGTGGTATTATCGGTGGTAATAATAAGTACCTCAGATCTCTTTTCTGGCCCTAAGCTGGAGATAGTTGCCATGAGAGCAGCCTTTGCAGATTGAAAGTCATCACAGTCTGAGTCATACGCATCGAGATCATCTGCTTGGTATGCTGCATTCTGTGTGGTGACCGTGTCTTGTTCAGCAATCCCTGGATCAGCAAGAAATGCAAGCTCCTCTTCATCAAGTTCCCTTCCTTGTGCCTGAGCATTCACCAGATAGATCTTTTCTGCAAACCATTGTCCATCCCTTCTCCTCTTGGGTTTCTTACAATCCCTGGACATGTGACCCTCTTCCTTGCAGTTGTAGCATGTAATCATTCGCAACTTGCCGGTGGAATTAGCCCTTGGAGCAGGATTGACCATTGGAGCCTGATTGACCGTGCGAGCATTGGTGGTTGATGTGGTAGGTCTCCCCTGATATGGTTGAATAGGCTGAACCATTACCCTGCCATTCTCAATAGTAGCTTGTTGGCGAGAATTGGATGAATTCCTCAACTGATTGTTGGTAGGAGCTGGTCCCCTAAATCCTCGTTTGCTTAAAGTCCTTGTGAGATAAGCAGACATAGTGGTTAACACTTCAACTGGATCAGCACCTTGTTTGAATACAGGAACGGGGACTTCCTCATCATCACAGTACATTGCTTGGTCTTGAGCTGCATAATCACTAGAAGGAATACTCATTTGATCAGGGTAGCTTGTTGGATATGCTGCATTCTCTTGATAAGAAGAATATGAAGATTGAGCATAAGGTGCAATACTTGCTGGGTGAGGTTGTGTAGCATATTGTGATGAAGGTGCACTGAACCGATATTGTTGCTGATGTGAGGTGGGTGGTTGTGGTAAAATCGAGTATTGGGGAAAGGTTGGTGTCATGTAAGGTGATGGATGATAGGCTTGATGTCCTAAAATATAAGGAGTGTTGTTGTGAGACAAGCTTGGTTGATTCGCCATCAAAGCTAATGAATCAGGGTACATACCTCGTGGAGAACAGTGCATGATCACATGTTTCTCATGCTGCTGAAGAAAGGCATATAGTTGATCCAAATTGCACTTATGCAGATCCCTGGTTAACTTAACATCGGTAATATACTCACCCCATTCAGCTTGAGGTAAAGTATTCAAGAATTTGGTGTTAACATGGAATGGAGCGATCACCAGATTGTATACGTTCAGATCATTCATGAGTGTGGTGAATCTGAAGTAATAATCGTGAAGCGTTTCCCCTGGGTTGTAAGTGAATCTGTCAAACAGGTCATACAACTGACATTCCCTTTCCTGTTTGGTGAGAGACGTGCCTTGTAGCAACACCTTAAGACGTTCCCATAAATCCTTTGCCATCGTATACTGACTTACCATCCTATAGATGTCATGGGGAAGAGCTTGGAGAATTGTTTGAAGAGCTTTCTCGTCTGCATCGGCAACAAGTTGTTGAGCTGGTGTAAGTTCTTCAAATTCTCTTGGTCGAGACACATTGTTAGCCACAATGGTACCATAGTCAAGTGGACCATTTAAGATTGACTTAACCATAAGCCTCCCATAAACCGGTTTTCCCTTAAGATAAGACATCATCCGGCCTTGCCATGCTTCAAAAACTTCTTTGATGAGCATTGGCGGGCTATTATCCGTTCCCGTAATGACGGAAATATCCGTAAGTGATGTCATCTGAGGCATTACTGAATTCGGATTCATTTTGTTAACTTCAAAGAGACAAAGATTATCGGTTGATCGAGCAGTGAAGTAAAGCTTGTGAATTGTGTTGTGTTTTTGTTGTAAGAAACCAAGATTAAATCCTCTAAAAATCGTCGAAAAAACAAGCAAAATAACCCTTGATTCGGAACTTTTTGTTGATTCGGAAGTTTGATTCGGAAGATTTGGCTTGGAATTACCTTGATTCGGAACTTTTGGCTTGATCCGGAACTTCTTGATTCGGAAGTTCTTGGTTCGGAACTTTGGCTTGATCCGGAACTTCTTGGTTCGGAAGTTCTTGGTTCGGAACTTTTGGCTTGATCCGGAACTTCTTGGTTCGGAAGTTCTTGGTTCGGAACTTCTTGATCCGGAACTTCTTGATCCGGAAGTTCTTGATCCGGAAGTTCTTGGTTCGGAACTTCTTGATCCGGAACTTCTTGATCCGGAACTTCTTGATCCGGAACTTCTTGATCCGGAACTTCTTGATCCGGAACTTCTTGATCCGGAACTTCTTGATCCGGAACTTCTTGATCCGGAACTTCTTGATCCGGAACTTTTGCTGGGTTAATCAGAAACCTTAATACGATGAACAGTCGACCACTAATATGAAGATTAAACCCAGATTTTGACCAAATTACCCAAAAAGTTTTGTGATTTCAACAATAATAAGTAAAAACTAATACTTATCCACTAATCCCAATCACAAAAACACCAAAAACACCAAGAATCAAGATGAATCTTCTTAAAGAACACTAATACAATCAAAAACTAAAAAACCACACAAATCACTACCTTAAATCACCCCATAGCTCTCTGATACCAAATGTAGAATATTGATAACCTATGAATCTATGAAGGGGTTTGTTGATTTCTAGAGAGAGAAAGTTAGAGAGAGAAAGTGAGAGAAACTATGTGTTATTTTAATAAATGAAACTAGAAAAGTGACAACAACCAACCCCTTTCCATAGTGGAAAGGGGTATTTATACTTCCAAGATACATGGGCTTGGGCCGGTCCATGACAAGCCCATGTACCGGTTCTTACTTAACTTAATAAGCAACTATTAACTATTTGTTAACTACGAGCTATTACAACATTAATAATATTGTGGAGTGACCGATACTTCTAATATACGTAAAAACGTATTTCTAACAACATATGACATTACACTCTCCTCTACTCAGGCCTAGCTACTCAGTTGTATTAAAAATTTGTTCAACATTGCTGAAGGAATCTTTTGATGACTGGTGATTATTTGTTCAGCTTCAGTGAATCAGATAAGGCGACAAAACATCATATACACAATCACATAAAGTGAAATAGACACATGACATTGCACACTCCTTTACTCAGACAATGCTACTTAACATTAATCAAATTCTTTTATGAAATGTTGAACCTTCAAGCTTCTTTAGTACATGCTGAAGGTTTAGATTTTGTATCATCAATGTTCAGCATACCAAGCTCCATTATCAATCTTTTGAAAGTTGGTTCATCCAATGGTTTGGTGAAGATATCAGCCAATTGGTATTGAGTGGGGATGAAATGTAATTCAATGTCTCCTTTCACAATGTGATCTCTGATAAAGTGATATCTGATATCAATGTGTTTTGTTCCCGAGTGGAGGACTGGATTATTGGATATTGCAATAGCACTAGTGTTATCACAAAAGATTGGTACCTTTTCATATTCTATGTCATAATCAGCCAGTTGGCTTTTCATCCAAAGAACATTGGCATAACATTTAGCATCTGCCACATATTCAGCTTCTCCTGAAGACATGGCAACTGTTTGTTGCTTTTTAGCACTCCAACACACAAGTTTGCCACCTAGTAATTGGCAGGCACTAGAAGTGCTTTTTCTGTCCAAATTGCAACCAGCATAGTCAGAGTCTGAGTACCCCTTTAGATCAAAACTAGAGGATTTGGGGTACCAAAGACCTAGACTTGGTGTACCTTTTAGGTATCTGAATATTCTCTTTACAGCAGTAAGGTGTGATTCCTTTGGATCTGCTTGGTATCTTGTACAAAGGCATGTAGAGAATTGAATGTCAGGTCTGCTCGTAGTTAAGTACATGAGTGACCCAATCATACCTCTATACTGAGTCTCATTGACTGATTATCCAGTGAGATCAGGTCCTAAGTTGTTAGGTGGTACCATTGGAGTCTTCACTGAATCATAATTGATATCATACTTCTTCAGTAGATCCTTGACATATTTTTCTTGATTGATGGAGATGCATTAGTCAGATTGTTTAATCTGAAGACCAAGGAAGTATGTGAGTTCTCCCATCATACTCATCTCAAACTTGCTGGTCATAATTGTTTGCAAAGTTTCAAGCTTGTAAAACCAAAGATTATGTCATCCACATAAATTTGTACCATAATGGTGTCAGTTTTAGATTTATAGATGAACAAGGTGCTATCTATTTTTCCTCTGACAAATTTGTGTTCAATGAGAAAAGTTTAGTAAGTTTCATACCATGCTCTTGGAGCTTGCTTCAGTCCATACGAAGCTTTATAAAGCTTGTAGACATGATTTAGGTATTTACTACTCTCAAAGCCAGGAGGCTGGGTAACATAAACTTCTTCTTTTAGGTCGCCATTTAGGAATGCACTTTTGACATCCATTTGGTAGATGATGAAGTTCATGTAAGTGACATATGCAAGGAAGATTCGTATGGCTTCTATACGTGCAACTAGAGCAAAGGTTTGATCAAAATCAACACCAGGCTCTTGATTGAATCATTGGGCCACCAACCTAGCTTTATTTTTGGTTACTGCATTGGTTTAATATCTTTTGAGCTTGTAAACCCATTTAGTGCCAGTGGTTGATTTACCATATGGAAGAGGAACCAATTTCCAGACTTTGTTTCTTTCAAATTGATTGAGTTCCTCTTGCATGGCATCCACCCATCCAGGGTGCGTGAGTGCTTCAGAAACCTTTGTAGGTTCAATTTCTGAGAGAAAATTTGCATAAAGGCATTCTCCAGATAAAGCAGCACTCAGTTTCTTTGCCATAGATCTAGTGACTCTACCTTCACCAGGATTACCTATTATGTTCACCAGTTGTATGTGACTATTTTGAGTCCAAGATTTTTGTGGAGCTGGAGAATAGGTACTGGTATCATGATTAGAGCTAGAACTTGGAAGTCCATGACATGGACTTGGACTTGGAATGTCTCTAGTGTCTACTGAAGGATATTTAGTAGACAAGGGTTCAATCATTGGAGGACTTCCTTCTTGGTCAGAAGAAGCATATCCAAGACCTAATTCCTTAGAGATGATAGGAGATCTTTGAGCAAGGGGCTCATGTTGTTCTTCAGCAGCTGCAGATGATTGATCATTTTGATCATGTGTGTCAGCATGCTGATTGTTTTGAGACTGACCATTTTTGTCATTTGTGTTTCCTTGCTGATCATTTTGATCATTTTGAGATTGATCAATATTTGATTGACAGCCCTCAGTATGTGACACTGAATGATTTCCTTTTGTAGGACTTGTTATATCTTCAAATGGATCAATATGAGGGACTGAATTGCTTGTTTGATCTTTTTGAGAAGGCTCATAATGATTGAATTCATCAGATGGATAATTGTGAGATTCATGTATATGAAGTTCATCATCTGATGGATTTGAAAAAGTGAGAGCTTCAGAACTTTCATTGAAAGTGATTTGATAGGTTTCTTCGATACATTGTCTTCTTGTGTTGAAGACTCTGTATGATTTAGATACTAGGGAGTATCCAAGAAAATAACCATCATCAGATATTTCATCAAACTTTACAAGGTGATCCTTGTGATTATAAATGAATACTGGACACCCAAAAACATGTAAGAATGAAATGTTTGGAATTATCCCCCTGAAGACTTCATAGGGAGTCTCCATGTGTCTATTCACAATAATGGATCTATTTTGAGTGTAGCAAGCAGTGGCTACAACATCAGTCCAAAAATGCTTAGAGATCTGAAGGGTCCTCTTGTAGAGGGTATGTGTGATTGCTTAGAAGAAGAAGAGGTCTGAATAGCTTTAGCTTTCTTAGCTTGAAGAGCTTCACCTCTTCTGAACCACTCTATATGGTTGTGATCATTGTAGTGTGGATATCGCTTCCACAAGTCTCACAACATTTGGTAATGGAGTTTTGATTTCTTGGTTTAATACCTCCTTTGAGTGAGATGATACGATTATGTCCATGAGTGTCATGGTCATAACTTCCACAAATATTTCAAACAGGGTAATAGTGGTAGTCATCTGAGTGATCATTGCCCATACCACAATGAATGCATGATGGGAAAGGCATATTTCGCCTGGAATGAGATGCTTCAGATTTGTGAGCATCAGCACTTGTTTTGGCCAGCATATACTGAGTGTGTTCACAAGTGCAATGATCAGTCCTTTCACATTTAGTACAATAAATCACTCTTAAGCAAGTTTGATGAGATGGTTGTTTTGACCACATAACTCACAAGCTCTTTTGAATTGCGTCTTGTACTTTAAATGAGGAGAGTCTGAAGGTTCATCTCTGAACCATGTTGGTGTTTGCTACTGCCTGAGTTGCAATTTATGATCATAGATCTCTTGCATGACAAGAGATATTCTCTCATCTTCCTTCGATCTAGCATTTTTCAGTTTATTTCTTGAAACTGAAGAGGTAGTTCCCATATATGATCCTTCAGCAGGAGCTGAAGAGTTCTTTGAAGTGTCAATTTTGACATGTTTAGAAGAACTACCTTTGTGTGTGGGTTGTGAGTTGATGATAGAATGGATAGTATTGGGTCCAGTAGAGGGTTCAGCACCAGCCAGCTTCTCCAAAGGAGGAAGTGGGGTACTTACTTCATTCTCTATATCATCATCTGAGTCATCCTCAGTAATCGAGGACTCAACTGGTGCTGAAGTGTCAACACTTTCTTGAAACTCAGGAAGAAGGATTCGTCCAGTGTCATGATTTGGTAGATTCTCTTCACCTGACCTTTCAATGTCAGGGATAGAGCTACCATCCTTATTTGAGGCTTTGACAAAGACAATAGGTTTGGTGCTGGAGGATCCTTCAGCACCAAGCATTTTTCTCTTTTGAGCATGTATTTGTTCACTTATGCATTGATATACCCTATCAGAGTTTCTAAGCCAAGATTTAACAATGTCTTTTTCTTCTTTTAGTTCCACTTTATGAGAGTTATTTTCCTCTAAAATTTCTCTGTTCAATTGTTGAAAAGTAAGAATATCAAGTTTAGCTTCTTTTAGCTCTATTTGCTTACTTTCAAAATCTTCAAGTTGTAGAACAACTTTGTGAAAATTTTCAAGCAAATTGTTTCTTTGCTCTTCAACAAATTTTAGATCAATGCACAAGCAATCAAAGACAAATTTAATGTCATCTTTATCTTCTAATTCAAGAAGAGTTTTTACCTTTTTTATTCTAACATTGACCCATTCTCCATTTCTGGCACTTTCTATGGTGACAACATTTGAGCTTGCCCCTTCATCATCAGCAAGTGCCATTAGCACTTTCACATTTACCAACTCATCATCATCTAAAGAAACATCTTCTTCATCCCATTCATATGCTTCAACGACAAGTCCTTTGTTCTTGTCTTGCTTAGGGGTCTTGGATGAGGAGCTTTCAGTACTCATTAAGGCCAATCTTGCCTTGATTTCCCTGTATTTGGCCTCAAAGTCTTTTGTAGGCCTAAGTTCAACCCTGCTTTGCTGAAATAGAGTAGAAGCAATTTGTTTTGGTTCAAATGATGATTGACCAGTTGGTCTTGATTGAGCTGGTGAGGAATATGAAGGGAGAGATGTTTTTGAATAACAATCCCTAGCATAGTAACCAGTCTTCCCACATTTGTAGCATTCAGTGTCAACTGAAGCTTTTGTGGAGCTGGAGAACTTGCCTCCTTTCTTAAAGAACCTTCTAGACTTGGCCAGAAGTGCTCTTTCACGAAATTCCTCTTTGAGGTCATTCAGATATTCCTCACTCGATCTAGTATCTTCCTCATCATCAGGACTATCTTGGTAGTCTTGAATGACAGCTTCACTGAAGAAGGCTGTGGACAAGGGTGTAGCAATGGTTAATGCTTTACTCTTGCTTGAGCCTTCATAAATCCTATCAACTAGGTTTTCTTCATATTTTAGTTTCCCAAAAAGAGAGGCTAGATCACAATATTTAAGGTGATTAACATTTCTCAAGCTTTGGCAGAAACTGAGCCACTTCTCTGGCAATGCATTAACAAAAACTGTGTTGATTTTAAGTTTTGAAAGCTCAAAAACATCATTCACAAGTTCATTCATCAGTGCTTTGTATCTGGTGAATGTCTGTGTGAGGGTTTCCCTTTCTTTGTGCTTGAAGGTGTTGTATTAAAGCTTTAAATCCATGATTCTGGTTTCTTTTACATCAAAGGGTCCCTCATGATAAAGAATAAGGTCCTCCAATGTTGCTTTGGCTGTTTTACAATTTACAACAGAATTCATTTGGTCATCTGGAAGTACAGACATGATGAGACTTTTGAGCCGCTGATCTATGTTAGTAGCTTTTCTCTCATCAGCAGTCCATTGTGCTTTAGGTTTTCTATTATCCCCAACCATGGGAACAAAAGGACCATTTTCAATGATTCCAAGGAACTGAGGTTCAATTCCAACCATGTGGACAAGAAACCTCTTCTTCTAATGTGTAAAGTTGGCTACCTCTAGTACAAGAGCAGCATTGAGTTGGCCACCCTTATATTTTAGGGTTTGTGGTATAACTTGAGCCATTTTGGATCTTGATTTGAAAACTTTTAAATGATCAGTTTAATAAAATAAGAGTTTAACTAATCAAACTGCTTTGATACCACTTGTTGGTCCCTAGTAATTTGATATTACTTATTATCTTAAGTAATAACTATTACTTTGACTCAAGTGTGTTGTTTTAACATAAGATAAGAACTATGAAAGATTAAAACAACAATACCAATATACTTTTTGACGTATAGACTTTTATTAGAATCAAATAAAGAATCTATAACCCACTTTGTTTGCGGAATAACAAAGTGGTTGAATGACAATGGGGTTTGGTCTCATCTACTTAAACGTTTAACCAAAGTTAAACTCTAAGCTCCAATCTAAACGTTCATGTGCATCTTTGGCTATATGGTTTAGTTGGTATCGAGAGAGAAAGGTTTTCCCGAGTTTAAGCTCTTGTATTGGTTACCTTTCTCTCACAATGTACACTCCTTTATATAGGCAGTGTAAATTAGGGTTTGCATTTTGCATGTACCAATGCATGAGTTTATCTAGTGGATGGTTGATGCCCATGCTGGATAAACAGTACAAAGTACTTAATAAACTATTCTAGAAAAGATAAAGGTTGTACTTATATCTAAGTATACAAGCAACTTACTTTGACTTAAAGTAATCTTTTCCCGCCTAATGCAAACCATCAGAATACTGAAGAGTCTTCAGTATCCTAGAGGAGATCGACATCGTTCAGTTTGGTATTGTCAAGCCAAACTGAACTGAAAGCCCTTCTTCAGTCCTTGTTCTTTAGCAACTAGACCGCCTAGTATCTGAAGCGAAGACTCCTTTTTCTTCTAAGTTCACTGGAAGGGGAGTGCTGAACTTTCTTCAGCTTTAAAGACTTCAGTAGGAACTTTGTTCCTCTGGTCATCCATCAGCAGACTGGCCTTATTGTTGAGCATGAAACACTTAGGGGGACTTTATATTCAAATCCTAGAGTTGCTTCAGTGTCAGTAAATACTTACCCAACACATTCTTTACTTTGAACTTTTTAAGGACGCCACACATCCAAGTGAACCAACTCACCAATACTCTTGGTTTGATGATCACTTAGTGGAAAAGGTTCTCTAGTTTGTTTAGCTTTATGACAAACATCACATATATCACTATCATTTTTATCAATTTTAAGTTTATCTTTTAACACATGTAAAACCTTATCTAAAGGATGACCAAGTCTATTGTGCCAAACACATTTAGATAAACAACATTGTGAGATATTATTGTTAAAATATTTTTTACCTGTATTAAGAAAATACAATCTATTTATTTCATTACCAGTCCCTACAAGAGTCTTTAGAAAAGAGTCCTGAATATCACAAAGAATTTTCATCAAGAATGACTCTGAACTTACTATCTTTATTTAACTTGTGCATAGCTAGAAGACTGACTTCATAATATGGCACAACTAAGACATCATGAATAACAATTTTATTAGTTAATTTCAAACTTCCTATATGTGTAACAACAGCTTTAGTTCCATTAGGATGACCAACAGTCATATTTAGATGAGACACATCAATTGCATTAAACATATTAATCACAATATAAGTCATATGCTGACTGGCTCCTGAATCAATGATCCACCCAACATACAACATATAAGTTTTAACATTTGTATTATGATTACAAAATCTTGAAGTACAAAAACTAAAAGCACAATTTATACCTGCAACATTTGCAGGTATGCTACTAGTTCCAGATTTATCACCAATCAAATCCATCAATCTTTTAATTTGTTCATCAGTAAAAGAGTTAGATGAGCAATTATTAGATTGATCCTTAGAAGCTGAAGCCACATGATTACTACTAACACCTTTGTTAGAAACATTATTATTTTTGAAATTGGGAGGATATCCCACATGTTCAAAACACCTATCCACTGTATGACCATTCATATTACAATGAGTACATACCAAGTTAGGTCTAGTAACTTTTCTAGCCTGATTCTTATTAGTATTCCAGTTATTGTTAACCCTATTATTAGGTTTTGAAGCAAATGTAGAATTTACATGCTTTGATGCACTCTGAGATTGTGAACCTCTATGAGATTCATCTCTTGAAAAAGTAGCAAAAGCCCCCTTAACATCAGGAAGGGGTTCAGTAGTGAGTATAATACTTCTTATAGGAGCTTATACATCATCTAACCCTATGAGAAACGGCATAAGCTTAAGCAATTGATTATGTTGTTTAAGTTGGGCAGAATTAGCACAAACACATTCAGGAAAATTAACCAAAGAATCATATTATCTCCAAATACCATTAAACTTGTGATAATACTCAGAAAGGGTAGAACCAGACTAAGTAAATGAGTGAATTTTATGGTGCATGTTAAAAATAACAGACCCATCTTGTTTACTATATGTTTCCTCTAATTCATTCCACGCAGTCTTGCATCATTAGAGAAAACTTTCCCCATATAAACATCTTGTGAAACACAGCCAAGAATCCAATTTAAAACAAAAGAATTACATCGTTCCCATTGATCTTGCAAAAAACAGCCGCTTCAGCCTTAATAACATTACTATCAATAAAACAAAGTTTAATTTTAGTATGAATACCCCTAGACATAGCAGCTTTCCAAATTTCATAGTTTTCTGTTCCTTCTAATTAAAATCCAATTAGAGGAACACCAGTTGTATCATTACTATGTAAGTAAAGAGGATCAAACATGTCAATTTCATTATTATTACTAGATCCCCTCATCTCACGTTTACCCTCCTTATTTTCAGGAGCCATGATAACAAATCAAGAAACCAAAACAGATAATCACACAAAACAATAATAAGCAACTAAACCACCTTTTATCATCACAAAACCACAACTCAACAAGAGTAATACCTTCGACACCTAGTCTCACTAAACAGAACAAAAAATAAAAACAAAAAGGCGTGAGAGGTGTTACAAACACACGCATCAACAACCAAGCAACAATAGAGATCAAGATGATCTCAAAGCCAAGATACGCAACGGAAACAAATACCAAGATCTATAGGATTAGCACAAAAAATATATAACAAAACAAACTTACCAATGATTGAAGAACCCCAACTTCTGATTTTGGGGTTTTCAATACAAAACCTCTTAATCAAAGATTAATATGATTAAGATCCTTAAGAACCAAGAAAACATAAAATCCCCAAAAAATAAAAACCCTAATTTTTTGGGAAAAATAAATTAATCACCCAATCGATCAATTAACCTCAAGAATCATACGATTCAACACTTGAATTAATAAAAACACTTCAATTTTTGAAAAACCCAAAAAACAGATCAAACCCTAATTTTTCAAAATCTTTAAATCTTTGATATCAAAGCAACCAGCTCTTATACCATGTAGAAAAAGTATCAAATATCAAGATTATTCAACCAACCACCCCTTATTCTTTTATTAACTGCCTCAGGCTATTACTTCAAATGTAATACCTGGGTTTGTGATCGTACATACAAGAGAAAGAAAATTAATAGTTGATCAAAACAGATTGATCAAGAATGATGAACACTAGAAAACGATTACAAGTCTATGTGAGAGAGATAATGAAAACGGCTAACCAAAAAATAAGCTATAAATGAGCTTATATACTAACATCTAACTAACCCTAGTAACTAACAACTCTTGTCTCTAGTCACCCCTGAACTTTCAGTAAGTTGTCAAAATAAATCCTGCACTTTAAAACCAAATAATAATAATAAAGATAATTATAAACAAGTACCTGAACTTTTACCTTTAGCACATTTCAGTCCTGAGAGTTGAGTTTACACTTATATGATTCTTCTTAACAATATCAAATCCTTAGTTGTCAAATATTTTGTTCTCACATGTTAATGGTGATATTAGTCATTCGTGAGACCACTAATAGACATTTCTCCCAATTTCAATATTTTATAAAATGTACTTGCGTTTATGCCTTACTATTGTACTATTGCCAACTACAGTCCCATAAGGCATGTAAAATTGCAAAGGTGTTTTACGTAATTTGAACTTATAGTTGGTCATTGTAGAGTGCAAGTCAAACTTGAGTGATGTTTTGCAAAATGGTATCATTGGATGGCCGCCTGATAACACTGGTCTTGATGTTATTGAATGACGTGATCATCAGGGTACGGTTAAAATGTTTTCGCTTCAGGTTGTGTGGCATGCTCTTAGGCCTCAATATTCTAAGGTTGAGTGGGTTGACTTAGTCTGGTTTTCGAATTGTATCTCGAGACATGTGTTCTATCTATGGCTTATCATTAAACGTCGGCTGAAGACTCAAGACATGTCGCTCGGTACTTATTGTCCTTTATGTGAGTCTCAGCCGGACTCGCATGAACATTTGTTTTTCGATAGTGTGTTCTCTAGGCAAGTTTGGAGTATGATGAAAGATCTGGCAGGCCTGTCATGTTGGAAATTTAGTGCAATTGTGGGATCGAGTCATACTTGTAAATGGGTTTGGAGGTACGGAGTGTACACCCATTAAGTCCCTGACCTCCCTGGACTCAATATAGTGGTTGAAAGTTCATCAGTAGGAAGCTGCTTCTGGTTAGGAAGTTGCTCCTGGTGAGGAAGTTGCTCCTGGTTAGGAAGTTGCTCCTGGTTAGGACGTTGCTCCTGGTGATGCACAAAGTCTTTGTAACCTCTTTGACCAATCAATGAGGGTTGAATATTGACTTGATGACCAGGTTTATGGTCATGTATATGCTTTCAAGTAGGTAATTATGAGCTTAATTGGCCGATTAATGCTCTTAATACCTATGACTATGAGTTACATCCTTCCAGGACTAGGATCACTATAAATAGTGATCATATTTGCATGATGAAATATACAGAAACAAGAAACACTTACACGCACAGAGTTCTTGATTTGTGCCTAAAACAAGAACTAGCTCTTGGTTTTATCCCAAGGAGGTATTCGTGTTAACCCAGGCATACGGTCGAATAATCTTCTTTGGAAAGTGATTACACGACTTCAAGAGATATCTGGTAACCATTCATTGGTACGTAGTTAGGCTATTGATTATCTTCACCCTGTTGGAACAAAGTAAACCCCAACAATCAAAGAATATTATATTGTGATAATCAATGGCGGCGGCAATGAAGCATATGGTGGCTAACTTCTCCAAACTGTACAAGTTTGAAGGGGTTGATTTTAGGAGATGGAAGATGCACTTTCTTTTTTCTACCATGAACGTGGTGTACGTGCTGACCACTCCTATTCCTGATGGTGGTGATGATGCTACTTTGGAGGAGATGCGAAAAAAGAGCAAATGGGAGAATGATGATTATGTGTGTCGCGGCATAATTCTCAATGGTATGTCTGATACTTTATTTGATATTTACCAAAATGTTGAATCTGCTAAAGAACTATGGGATTCCTTGGAAGCCAAATATATGGCTGAGGATGCATCAAGTAAGAAGTTCCTTGTGAGTGATTTCACAAATTACAAAATGACTGATTCAAGACCAGTCATGGAACAATACAATGAACTTCTTAGAATACTTGGCAGATTTACACAACATAAAATGAACATGGATGAGACCATTCAGGTCTCGTGTGTCATTGACAAACTACCTCCTTCTTGGAAAGATTTCAAGCACACCTTGAAACATAAGAAGGAGGAGTTAACTCTTGTTGAGTTGGGCAGTCATTTGCGCATTGAGGAATCCCTCAGGGTGCATGAAAGTGATAAGCCAAAGAGCAAAAATGTTGCTGGTTCATCTGTTGTCAATATGGTGGAGCATAACAACTCCACCAGGTACAATGACAACAAGGGCAAACGTAAGCATCAGGATAACACCAAAGCTAATCTTAACAAGAAGTCATCAGTGGCTTGTTGGAAGTGTGGGAAACCTGGACACTTCAAAAGGGATTGCAAAGGTATTAGCATTGGCAACCAAGCTAATGGATCAGGCACAAAAGGTCAGAATATGTTTAATGAATCTCTCCAGATTTATTATGTTACATATGTATCTGAAGCTTACTTTGTGCATGATGATGATGTTGCGTGGTGGGTTGACTCTGGAGCAACAGTACATGTGTGTAAAGATAGATGCTGGTTCAAGACTTATGAGTCAATGAATGATGGATCTATTCTTCACATGGGAAATGAGTCAACAGCCCTAGTGCATGGATGTGGTTGTGTAGATCTTAAATTTAGTTCTAGAAAGATTGTTTCTTTGTTTAATGTTTTGCATGTTCCTAATATTAGGAAGAACTTGGTTTCTAGTAGTGTTTTGAATAATTGTGGTTATAAACAAGTGATTGAATCTAATAAATTTGTTTAATCTAAACATGGTGTGTTTATTGGTTTTGGCTATTTGAGTAATCAAATGTTTAGGCTTAATATTAATTCTAGTATAAATGTTGATTCTGTCCTAATGACTACCACTAAACTGAATGATTCATCACTACGGCATGCTAGACTAGGCCATGTCCACTATAAGAGGATGTAAGATATGTCTAAGGATGGGTTAATTCCAGCTTTTGACATGGACACTGATAAGTGTCAGACTTGTATGCTGAACAAAATTACTAAGAAACCATTTCAGGATGTAAAACGTGAAACTACAGTTTTGGAGCTAATCCATAGTGACCTATGTGATTTGCATGCTACTCCCTCATTAGGGAATAAGAAATACTTGGTAACATTTATTGATGATGCTTCTAGGTTTTGCTATGTTTATTTGTTACATACTAAGGATGAAGCATTAGATAAATTTAAAGTATTTAAAACTAAAGTTGAATTACAACAAGGAGTCCAAATCAAAAGATTTAGGACTGATAGGGGAGGTGAGTACATGGATACTTTGTACTTTTAGTCTGTTGGAATAATCCATGAGACAACTGCCCCCTATACTCCACAACAAAATGGTATATCTGAAAGAAAAAATAGAGTACTAAAAGAGATGGTTAACTCCATGTTGTCCTACTCAGGACTGAGTCAAGGGTTTTGGGGAGAAGTTATGTTAACAGCTTGTTATTTATTAAATGGAGTTCCTAATAAAAGGAACATGATTACCCCTTATGAACTCTGGACTAAAAGGAAACCAAACTTGAACTACCTCAAAGTTTGGGGTTGTAGGGCTGTTGTAAGACTCCTTGATCCAAAGGTGAAAACCTTGGTTGAAAGAGGCATTGAATGCATCTTTGTTAGATATGCTGAGCATTCCAAGGCTTATAGGTTCTATGTTATTGAACCTAATGATTCAGTATCAATAAACTCAATCATTGAATCAAGGGATGCTAACTTTGATGAGACTAGGTTCTCATCAGTCCCTAGACCAAGCCTTAGGACTCCTACTAGAGCTGAGGACATTGGTGCTTCAGTAGAACCTGAAAGGGTCACTAATGAGGTTGTGGTTCAGCAACCTGAGCCTGAGCTTAGAAGAAGCACAAGCCAAAGGACTCCAAAGAATTTTAGGCCTGAATTTCAACTATACCTAGTTGAAGGAACAAGGGATGAGGTCTCTGACCAGTACTACTATTGCTTTAATGTTGAGGATGATCCCAAAACATTTGATGAAGCAATGAAGTCCCAGGATGTTGCTTTCTGGAAAGAAGCAATCAATGATGAGATAGATTCCATCATGGGCAACAACACTTGGGTGTTGGTTGATCTACCTCCAGGTTTCAATCCACTTGGATGCAAATGGATCTTCAAAAGAAAGATGAAGGTAGATGGAACTATTGAAAAGTTCAAGGCAAGGTTAGTCATTCAAGGCTTTAGACAAAAGTCAGGAATAGACTACTTTGATACTTATGCTCTTGTAGCACGCATAAGTACCATAAGAATGTTGATTGCCTTGGCAAGCATTCACAATCTGACTATTCATCAGATGGATGTGAAGACAACATTCTTGAATGGTGATTTAGATGAGGAGGTTTATATGAACCAACCTCAAGGTTTCATCATGCCTGGTCATGAAGGTAAGTTGTGTAAACTGATTAAGTCCTTATATGGACTCAAACAGGCACCTAAGCAATGGCATCAAAAGTTTGATGAAGTGGTTTTGTATAATGGTTATTTACTTAACCAAGCTGACAAATGTGTATATAGCAAATTTGATGAATCTGGTAAAGAAGTCATCATTTGCCTATATGTTGATTACATGTTAATCTTTGGTACTGAACAAGTTCAGGTTGATTTAACCAAAGAGTTTTTGTCATCAAGGTTCTCTATGAAAGACATGGGGAAGGCTGATGTTATCCTTGGCATAAGGATTAAACATGAAAGTGATGGTATTGTAATTTCTCAGTCTCATTATATTGAGAAGGTCCTGAAGAAATTCAATCACTTTGATTGTACTCCAGTGAGTACACCTATGGATACAAGTGAGAAACTAATGCCTAACAATGGTCAGGCTATCTCCCAGCTTGAGTATTCTAGGGTGATTGGTTGCTTGATGTATGCCATGACTTGTACTAGACCTGATATTGCTTTTGCAGTGGGTAAACTGAGTAGGTATACTAGTAATCCTAGTACTCAGCATTGGCAAGCAATTCAGAGAGTATTAAAGTATTTGAAAGGAACAATGGATTATTGTTTGTCATATACTGGATATCATTCAGTGTTGGAAGGTTACACTGATGCAAGTTGGATCAGCAATACTGAGGATAATTCATCCACAAGTGGCTGGGTATTCCTTCTTGGTGGTGGTGCAATTTCTTGGGCATCCAAGAAGCAAACTTGCATTAGTGGTTCAACAATGGCATCTGAATTTGTGGCTCTAGTAGCTGTTAGTAAAGAGGATGAATGGTTGAGAAACTTGCTTCTTGAGATTCCATTGTGGGTCAAACCTATGGCACCCATATCTATCCGTTGTGATAGTGCAACTACATTGGCTAAGGCTTATAACCAAATGTACAATGGTAAGTCTAGACACTTAGGTGTTAGACATAGCATGATTCGTGAGCTAATCATGAATGGGGTGATATCAATAGAGTTTGTGAGGTCTCAACAAAACTTAGCTGATCACTTGACGAAGGGATTGGCTAGAGACTTGGTTATAAAGTCTTCTAAAGGGATGGGTTTAAAGTCCAAACTAGTCACTAAATGCTAGGACACCCAACTCCCTCCTGAGGAAACTTGGGAGCTGAGTTCAATGTGGAAAGCTGAACATTCAGGGGACTGAAGCACATGTATATCATCCCAAGGATGTGCTTGTACCTGCTGAAAGGAGGATGAAGTTATAAACTTCTTAATGGTTAATTTCTTTGAAAAAGTGCTTAAGCATGAGCATGAACTAAAGAGGAACCACCTATGTAAATGTTGAGGTTTCGCTGCCTCAAGGAGCATGGACTTTGGCTCTTACAACATTTATGAATTGGATATGGACACATGGCTTGTATGGTGTCAGGAGCGTTTTAAGTGTTTGAAAACTTGTGTGTATTTTATCTTCAGGTATTCAAAGTAGTTGAAGGGTTCAATTCTTATAACACCCTGATTCTCGAAAAATTTAAGTGATGTACTAAAATGGAAATTCAATCCTCAGGACATTTTCATTTATGCACTGGTTTTGTTAAAGTTGATTTTCATGCAAAAAGGAATTGTACTAAATTGGGGAGGATTGTTGGAAATTTAGTGCAATCGTGGGATCGAGTCATACTTGTAAATGGGTTTGGAGGTACGGAGTGTACACCCATTAAGTCCCTGACCTCCCTGGACTCAATATAGTGGTTGAAAGTTCATCAGTAGGAAGCTGCTTCTGGTTAGGAAGTTGCTCCTGGTGAGGAAGTTGCTCCTGGTTAGGAAGTTGCTCCTGGTTAGGACGTTGCTCCTGGTGATGCACAAAGTCTTTGTAACCTCTTTGACCAATCAATGAGGGTTGAATATTGACTTGATGACCAGGTTTATGGTCATGTAACCACTATGCTTTCAAGTAGGTAATTATGAGCTTAATTGGCCGATTAATGCTCTTAATACCTTTGACTATGAGTTACATCCTTCTAGGACTAGGATCACTATAAATAGTGATCATATTTGCATGATGAAATATACAGAAACAAGAAACACTTACACGCACAGAGTTCTTGATTTGTGCCTAAAACAAGAACTAACTCTTGGTTTTATCCCAAGGAGGTATTCGTGTTAACCCAGGCATAGGGTCGAATAATCTTCTTTGGAAATTGATTACACGACTTCAAGAGATATCCAGTAACCATTCATTGGTACGTAGTTAGGCTATTAATTATCTTCACCCTGTTGGAACGAAGTAAACCCCAACATGTCATCCTTGTCGCCGTCGTTAGACTATGTTATTGATCATATTATTAATCATGTTATTCCTTTTTTCTAAACAACGGACGTTTAAAAGTGTCATAGCCAAGTTGGTTGTGGAGCGTCTACTTATTTTATTGGTAGGAGAAAAATAGTAGGTTGTTTAAGAAGACTAAGCGTACGAGTGAACAAGTCGTGGAGAGTATTAAGACGTGTATTCGGCTTAAGCTTTTATCTTGCCGCTTCAAGAAATCTATGTTGGGTTTGGAGTTCTTAAGACGTTGACAACTCTCAAATGTTTTATTTAATTAGTTATGATTGATATTTTCTTGGTTATGTATGTTTTGGTGGTTCTTCCCCATTTGGGTGATTGTCTTTGTGATGGTTAGTGTTAGCCGTTTGATTTGTCTTTCGGATTAGCATAGGTTGAAGCTTTGTTTGAGGTTCATGTGATATTTCAACTACATTCTATTATACCTTATTGTTTTTTCGTGTAATATATTTTATCGGAGTGATAGAAGAGCTAAAACCCATTTAACATACCCTAAGGAAAGAGCTAAAACATCTTACTAGTTTCTTGCGTAACAAAAAGATTATTTAACTTGGAGTCTGATTATTTATACACCCTTTTGTTTGTAGTATAAAATTGTCCAATAAAAAAAATCGAACCTAAAATATAAAGTTAAAAATAATAAAACATAAAATTACAGAGTATAAAATCATTATTTTTTATTAATAAAATGAGTAAAAATTCAGAAAAAAATATAAAACAAAAACTATAAAATTATATAAGTCAGAAAATGTAAAATATGGAAACATGAAACGGAAAAATGTAAAAACCATTTTATCATATCAATACAATAACACCATATTTTTTAACTTATGATTATATATTATTTCCGTACCATTGATATCGAATCATTTACAGTTGCATATAAAGTACTAATAATATTGATACGTTGTTTCGTATATGTTGTTGATTTAATATATAAAATCAATGCATTGTACTATATTTTATGTTCAGCTTTCAGTTAACTTTGAAATACTCATTTTTTTAATAAATTGATAAAAGTATAATCTGAGTAAGTGACAACGTGGAAAGATACACACATATTTAATTAGAGGGAAATGTATCACAAAGAGCTCTATACCTCTTCACTGCGCCACATCAGCGCCACGTCATACCAACTAATCTCTCTCATCTTCTCCAAAAACACCCCCTTTATCACAACTAGTCTCTCTCCTCTTCACTTGGGTCTCACCACTCACCATTTTATTTAATTTTTCAATTTTCACACAAAATAAAAATTCATTTCATAAAATTAAAAATTACAAAATACTAAAAAATAAAATACAAATACGAGAAATAAAATTACGCTACGAATATAAAAATACGGAAAAAAAGACAATACGAAAAAAAAAACAATACAAAAAAAAAACATCCTAGAGTTGATATTTTGCCGCGATTTGTAGTTGTTTCCTCATGATAACCGACTTTTGAGGTTCTGGCAAATCGTCGGTCCGAATGGAGAGAAACTCCAGCTCTTTAAACTCCATATCGGCATCCACTTTAGCCTTCTCGGCATCGGCTTTAGCTTTCCTCGACTCGTACAGCTCTTTACCCGCGTTTAATTTGCGGAGTAAAGCCTCGTTTATGTCTTCCTTCGAAGTGGTCGATCCACTACCCGTGCTGCTCTCAGTTGTTTCTGATCGTGTCTTCTTGGCGGGTCTCTGTTTGTCGGGTGGTCGACGCTTAGCATCTGGAGCAAATACGTTGCTATGATCAATTTGGTCAAGACCCTCGGGTGCGTTCCATTTTGAGAAGTTTCTAAGCACCCTCCACATATGTTCAAGCGTAAATTTTCGGCGTTCGTTACAAGCCGCGAATTCACGTCGTGCAGCTTCAAGCACGTCGTCTTCGTTTTCACCGCTAGCCTTTTTAAGGCTTTTGAAGATAGCGTGAAACTTTTGAACATCGGGGTGCGAACGACTCCATTTCCCGGTCAGCATATTCTTCGTACGCTTGATTGAGTTACGCCGGTTGAAATCTTCCAAAATCGTGTTCCAAAAAAACTCTTCAGTTTGATCATTCCCGCGTTCTTTGTCTTCGGAAGCGGCGACCCAAACCTCGTCTAGTATTTTTTCCTCATCAGGTGACCACCGTAGGGGTGCTGAAAATTCAACTTCCTCTACATCATCGATGTCGTCCTCGTCTGCGGACAAATCAACCGCAACATTTTTTTTGCCGGCCGTTTCCCTCTGCCACGACCGGTATTTTTTTGCTTTCGTTGTGGCGGTTGAGATTGTGGTACTTTGAATTGAGTTTCGGGGACATTTTGAGATGGTGGATATTGAGATGGTGGATATGGATATTGAGATGGTGGAAATGGATATTGAGGTGGTGAATATTGATTTTGGTGAAACGCTAGTTGTTGTTGATAAATTTGGTGGGGTGTTAATGGTGGAAAGTATTGTTGCGAATAGTTTTGACCGGAACCTTGGTCGGATCCTTGGCCGGATTGTGTCGCGGGAGAAGAAGACGACGATTGATTCGGATCCGTGCCGTGGTTGAGGATGTTAACGTAGTTGAGGTAATCGTTTGGGAGGTTTGACATTTTTTTTGTGATTTTTGGAGTGTTTTTTTTATTGTAGAATGTATTTTGTGTGTTTAAAAATGTATAAGGTAATGAGTTTATATAGGGTTTAAAAATAATAAAAATTTTTTTTTTTTTTTTAAAAAATATAGCCGTTTGTAACGGTAAAAAAAAATTGTGGGCCCCACCTTTATTTTCCAACGAGCAATGTCACTTTGTGACATTTGAGAACCGGCGAGGGGGGGTCGGTGTAACGGCGAACGGCGGCGAGCGGCGGCGAGCCTGCCACCTAGGCACGACGAGCCTGCCTCGCCGCCATACCGTTCCCTCTTATAGGCTTCAAGATTTTATCACTATTTTAGTAGATAAAATAAACCTTCGAGCAATTTTATATTCATACAAAAGAAATGTTGAAATAAAAAAAAAGTTTGTAAAAAATTATATATATAATTCCATAAAAAGGTGAATATTGACGGGAACATCTTAACTTTAGGTGTCTTTTGGCATCAGCCATTGTCCACCCCACAAGGAATAGCTTCGGCAACTCTCCTGGCCCAGATGAGCAACACCTGAAGTGAGACGAGCCAAGACTCGACCCTCGAGTAAAATGGGTAGAGCTTCTTGTGCTTGAGTCAAATGACTCAAGTTCAATTCCCATGCTCAGCATTTGTTTCAAATAGGTATTCGCCTCCGCAAAACTTATAAGCACACTGAAAAAACTTTGTGAGATTATATATATAATGATATGCCTTCTAAACTATTGCTTACATGTATGAGAAAACATGAGAAAACGTTGTATAATAAAATAATCCGTATGAAATACCATTAATCACAAAACATATTAATTTGTGAAACTTTTTGTATAGTTATTTTTGTGACTTTAGCATTCGTGCTGATTTATGTGTATTACTTTTGATTTAAAAAGCTATAAGTTGTCCATGAGCAGTTGCTCCTGAAGTAGCCAAATAAGGCTTAGCCGCTCGTACTACCATAGAATCAACTTAAAAAATTAGAACTTGACCTAATTTTAAATGCGGTCCTTTCTTTGGCTATACATACATTTTCACAAAGAAACTGTCTAAGACTAACGATTGTAGATGCTTCTTCACAATAATTGTAATGGAGAAAATACCAATTCAAATTCAGTTGATTCAAAATGATGTTACTACACGAATAGAGATTATAAATTTTACCGTTTTCATCCAGTAAATAATATTATTATTGTGGCAAAATTTCTAACCAATGATAAATAATCGTAGATTTAAGTTGGTGAACAGTGAATATAATGTATTCTCGTCGTCTTAAATAAGTGTTGTATTTTGAATTATGATTGTTTTTCTTTCTAACTTCGGTTTTAGTTATTATTTAATGTTATATAATACATATACATAATATATAAATAAATAATTTTTTAAATGTATTATCATCAAGTTTTATATAACAAAAATTAAAATATTTGAATTTAAAGTTATAAAAGTAAAACATTAAATATTAAACAAGATATTTATTTTGAGTCTAGTGATTTACTATGTCGAAATTTTACTTAGAATGTTATTCAAAATAACAAGTGAGTATATATAATATTTTTTCTTTTGTTTTAAAATTATTGTTTTCCGACAAAAAACACAAAGTTTAAAAAGTGTATTAACTATAACTTTATCTCTTATACTTTTTAGTATAATAACAGTTTTAATTTTATATGATTAATTAAAATCTTTTTAAAGTTTGTAATAATACTTTTAAAGGTGCGTTTGGTATAAAATTGTGAATAACAATCGGTGTTCGTGCAATTTCTTGCAAGAGTCCGAACGGTGAGGCCGGTTCGGACCTAGTGTGGTGTATGCTTTGGATTACCTGAAACCAAAGTAAACGAGTTAGCCTTGTCCGGGTATGAGAACCCAGACTAAGCTCAAGCGTGAGATTAAGTAAAGGATAAAGATCCGAAGGGGAGATATAAGAATATTATAATGTAAGTAAAATAATAAGGGTGAAAGAGTTAACCTAAATCTTGGACCCAAGGGGGTATTTATACTAGTCAAATCCCTAAGAGGCCGGGAGTTGTGATGGGCCTTGGTTGCCCCGATTGGGGACATTCTCCCTAGTTTCTAGGAGGTGTGTCTGTTGACTTCTCCGTTGACTGGCGCTGATACCTTTTAGAAGAGTTCGTGCGTTTCAGACCTTTTGGTTTTGGTCCGGATCGGGTCATGTGTTCCGGACACATACACGAACAAGTCCCCCCCCCCCCAAGTGTTGATTAGGCTAATTCGTTCGGAACTGTTTAGTCGAATCAATACTTTAATTCCTTTTATCTCGCAGTCGGGGTGGGCCGAATTATTTTACCAGCCCAAATTTTGGTTTAGGCCCATCAAGGCCCAACCACTTTTACCCTATCTCCTCGCGATGATTGACACGTGGCCTTGGCTTGCTTGGATTGTAGACACGTGTATTTTTACTGTACCTTTCACAATTTCCCATGTTTTTACTGAGCCTATAAATACCTAACCCTTCGTCACTTGTTTGTGTGTGTTTTTTATTTCTCTCACAAATATTTCTTCTCTCTACCAATCCGGACTTCTACTCTCCTCAAGTATCTTTTCTTCCTTTCCTGATTACCTTTCTGGATCCTTCCTTTAAACGATATGGCAAACGAAGATTTTCATGGGCCTTCCGGTTCGACCCGCTACGCTCCCAAGTTAAACATGCCGAAGTATACTTCCAATCTTAACGATGACTATGTTAAGCACCTACTGAAGACATATCATATTCCGAAAAGTTTTAACCCCCAAGCTGCTCCGGAAGGGATGAATATGAATCGTCTCCCTTCAAATTGTATAGGTTTGTACGAGCAATTCTTTAAGTTGTCCGGACTACGAGTCCCCTTCTCTACCTTCCTTTTGGCCGTTTTGAAAAACTTCGCCGTTCATATCTCACAACTAGTTCCGTTAGGGTTAAATCGCGTCATTACCTTCGAAGTTTATTGCCGAAGCCTCTCTATTGAACCCACAGTAACCCTATTTCGTCTTTACTATAGGCTTAGCAAACAAGGTCATTGGTTTTCCTTTGAAAAGAGATCTGGAAAGGGTTCACGTAAGCAAATTTTTCATGATACACTTACTTGTTTAAAAAATTGGAAGTGGGAATTTTTTGTCATAGATCGTCGAGCGATTTCGGAATTTATGTCGTGGAGACACGTTGATTCGGACTTGAATGATTATATTCCTCGGGATAGACTTGGCTGCCATTCCGGAAGGTGTATTGTATATGGCTGGTGTGTCATTGACTTGGGAGTGTCCAAAATTTTTTCCTCGTTTTTTGGATCCAGAAGGGAATGGTATTACCCTTGTTTTCATTTTCTTTTTTATCTTGCCTTTTCTTTTCGTGGTTGTAAGTTTTATTGCTTTTGTTGTGTTTTCTTTCTTTTCTTACAGTTGTCACCATGTCTGAGTACCTTAGATTTCTCGTTACTGCTCTGGGCAAAATCGCTAGGGGTGATCGTTTAACTGATGCCAACCGTATTGCTCCTCACGTTGCTGGTGCAATAGCCGCTGGAGAGCGCTTGAGTGCTCCTACTGTTGAGCAAATAATTGCGATGAATGAGAGTGAGGCTGTTAAAGCCACTCGTGAAAAGAAAAGGCTTGTTGCTCTTCGTGCTGCGAAGGAAAAGAAAAAGAAAAGAAGAGGGTGGGGAGCCAGTGGAGAAGCCGAAGGGCAAGAAGAAAGCTCCCGAAAAGGGTGGTTCTTCCGGAGCTTCTACGGAAACTAGCAAGGCTATCAGCGATCTTCATCGGAGTACGAAGCGTATGACTGAGAAAGCTGCAGCTTCTGGTGGTTCGGCTAAGAAGAGACTGGTAAACGTAAACGAAGGCGCTGGTGGTCATGAGGAGGAAATCCTTGATGAATATAATGTTATCAGTATTATACCTCTTCGGTCTGTCAACCTAACTGTTAATGTAGATGACGATTCTTCTGGACCTGTTGGTGATCACTTGGAAAAGACGCATGAGTCGGCGTCCGGGGGGATGGTAAGGATACTATTTCGAAACCTTCCAAAGAGAAAAGCCCCCCTCCTACGTTTTCGCCTCTTGAAAACTCATATCTAGATGGATCAAGCTCCAAATGTGTCTTTTCTGATGAGGTTGAGGAGCCTATCCAACATAGGGATGGCAAAGGGGTTATGGATTCGGATCACCTTCACTCTAAACGTAAGTGCCTTTTTCCCCGGAATTCCTCCCTTCTTTTTTATTTTGTGTACGGAGATTGTGTCATTTACTCTAACCCTAAAATTTTGTATCAAATTTTTCGAAACAGGCGTATTCACTATTGATGAAGAGACATATGGTCTGAGTGCTAGGTATGCTCCGGATTGGAGCATTGGTGTTGCCAGCCGAGTAGATACCCCTACTGAGTGCCGAGATCTTGTGATGCATATCATTCCTCCGGTTGTGCAACGAGTGTTGAGCTCCTATCCTCCATCCCTTGCCCTCAGCTGAAGCTGGTATCAACTTGCCCGGAGTACAATGGGCATGGTCGACTCTCTTTGTAGGTTGGAGGAAGAGTCAAAAGATCAGGGCAATCTCTTGGATAAATGTGAAGAATATAAAGCACTTCTTCAGGCTTCGGATCTCAAGTTGTCGGAGCAGATTCAAGCTAATTCCAAGCTCTCTTCCCAACTTCAAAATTCCTAAAAGGTTTGTGCCTCTAAGGACACCGAGCTTGCTACAGTTGTGGGTGAGAAGTGGGATTTATTTGAGAGACTCAAAGGCCGTGATGCCCGAATTGCTGATCTTGAAGAGACTCTTCATGTTCTTCGTGATGATAAAGAAAGGCAAGCCGAGGAAGCTAAGGTTCTTAAAGCCGAGAAGGAAGAGCTTCAGAGCAAATATAATACTTCTAAGGTGAGCTGATACAACTCTGTTCGGACCTTGCTTCCTGCTGTCATTTCCAAGCTTCTCAATAGCCATGAGCATAAAAAGAACATAACTGATTGTTTCAATGAAGCTATTGAAGTTGGCTGGGCCGAAGGGATTAAGGTATGGAGTCCTGTCGAAGAACAATTGGCCATCATCAATGCTACTCCTGGCTTTGATATCTATTGTGACAAAAAGATGAGGAACATGGTTGACAAGCTTCCGGAGGCTAAATATCCCTACCTTGAAGAGGTTTCCACCAATTTCTTCCTATCTATCGAGCGTCTCATGGAGATTGAGCCTGCACTTGCTACGGAAAAGGTTGTGAACCCTTCGGATGAGGCCATCAATGATGGAGGTGATGGGTCTCCTCATAATGCTGAAGATGCATCCGGATCGAAAGGCCCTTCTTCGGCCTGATTTGTTTGTAATCCACCAAGACAATTTACTCTTTTGCCTAATTTTTATTCGGATGAATGTAATATTTTAAGACTAGCTTTACTTGTTTTATGCCTTTGTTTGATTCAGATGATTGTACTAGTTATATTATGTTTTATGCATTTACTTTTACTCTTTATGAATACATGTTTCTCCTTACGTTTTGTAATTCTCATTCGGAAAAACTTTAATTGTTAACCCTTCTTGTTTTGTGTATGAATGAGTTTCCCATTTCGGAAGGAACTTAATAAAAATAATCAAAATTTTCCCCCAGCCGAAGGGAAAAAGAATCGTATGCGAATAGGACTTCCATTTCGGATAGGAGTTGATAGAAATAATCAAATTCTTATCTTGCCGAAGGGAGAAAGAATTGTATACGGATAGGCCTTTTTTTCGGACAGGACTTAGATAAAAATAATCAAATTCTTTCCTTGTCGAAGGGAGAAAGAATTGTATACGGATAGGCCTTCCATTTTGGATAGGATGTAAATATAAATAATCAATTTCTTCCCTTGCCGAAGGGAGAAAGAATTGTATACGGATAGGCCTTCCATTCCGGATAGGAATTAAATATAAATAATCAAATTCTTCCCTTGCCGAAGGGAGAAAGAATTGTATACGGATAGGCCTTTCATTCCGGATAGGACTTAAATATAAATAATCAAATTCTTCCCTTACCGAAGGGAGAAAGAATTGTATACGGATAGGCCTTTCATTCCGGATAGGACTTAAATATAAATAATCAAATTCTTCTCTTGCTGAAGGGAGAAAGAATTATATACGGATAGGCCTTTCATTCCGGATAGGACTTAAATTTAAATAATCAAACTCTTCCCTTGCCGAAGGGAGAAAGAATTGTGCCTCTATTAATAGAATGTAATCTAAATGTAATGCCATATTATTCATGCTACTCATAATTGTTGTAAAAGTGCTTTCTCTTTTAGTAACGAGAAGAGAAGTTTTTTCATTTAAATAAAAGACATGACCTTTCCCTTCTGGAGGGAGTGAAGGTTGATACATTTCGGAATAGAATCTAAACAACGTAATAGGACTCTTCTCTTGGTGAAGGTAAAAAGAGTCGTTACATGATAGAAATGAAATTATAAATAACACTTCCTAAGGTTCATTGCATGCCACACCCTCAGAACTTCTTTGTCTTTCATGGTAAGGAGCTTGTATGAGCCATTTTGGTATGCTTCCTTGACACGGTACGGGCCTTCCATGTAGGAGCAAGTTTTCCCTCCTTTTGTACTATACTTGCTTCATTCTTTCGGAACACAAAATCTCCCGGGGCGGAATGTGACTGGACGGACTCGCTTGTTGTAGTATTGTTCCACCTTTGTTTTGTACTTTGCTTCTCGGATAGCTTCCATCTCCCTTTTCTCTTGTAGTAGGTCCAAGTTTATACGCATGGCATCATCATTTTCCTTCTCATTTATCATCATTGTCCGATAGGTAGGCATTCCTATCTTAGCCGGGATAACTGCTTCCGAACCATATGTGAGGCTGAAAGAAGTTTTGCCATTTCTCTGCTTTAGTGATGTCTGATGAGCCCACAATATGTGTGGTAATTCCTCTGCCCATCCATTCCTGATTCGACCAAGTATTGTCTTAATGCCTTCCATGAGGGTGTTATTAGTCCTTTCAACTAAACCATTTGCTTGGGGGTGAGCTACAGCCGTATTGATCTGCTTAATCTCCAAATCCTAACACCGGCTCTTGAATGGTTCATTGATGAATTGCTTAGCATTGTCTGTTACTATTATCTTTGGAATTCTGAATCGGCAAACGACATTGTCCCAAAAAAACTTAATAACTTCCTTTCTGGATGTTTTCACCAATGGCTTAGCCTCCATCCACTTGGTGAAATAATCAATGGCGATAATTATGTATTTCACATTTCTAGATGAGTGTGGCAATAGGCCCAAGATGTCCATTCCCCATTGATAAAATGGCCATGGTGCCATGATAGACTTCATTAGTGTCTTCGGCAGTCGTGCTACCGGTGCATGAATTTGGCATGAATCGTATTTCTCTAATTCCTCCCTTGCATCTGTGTACATGGTTGACCAGTAATATCCAAACCTTAAAGCTTGTGCCACTATCGATCTTGGCTTCAAATGCATGCTACATAAACCCATGTGTATCTCTCGAAGGACATAATTGGCTTGCAATGGTCCCACACACCAAAGCATTGGTTCTAGGTATCCTTTTTTGAACAAGACTCCATCAACCATTTCATATTGGTGTAGTTTCAATCCTAAGCATCATGCTTCATTCTTATCGGTTGGCCAAATTCCATCCCAGAGAAACTTTACAATAGGAGTCATTTAATTTTCCTCCACTTCTCCCACTACAGTATTTACTTCGTTCCGATCAGTAGATCTTTCGTTTAAGACCTCCACTAGCACTTCTTTTGTTAAGTGATCGAATGCTAACGTTGCCAGTTTGCTTAGGATGTCAGCCTTCTGATTCTTACTCCTTGGTATGTTAATGATTGAAAAATGAGAAAATTTTGGTATTAAAGCTTTTTCTTCGGCTAGGTACTTCATCATCCTATCACAGCTTGCTTGGTATGCCCCGTTGATCTGGTTTGCTACCAACTTTGAGTCTACTCGGACCTCAATCTTCCCCACCTTCATTTGTACTGCAATTCTCAAGCCTGCTAGAAGGGCTTCGTATTCTGCCTCATTGTTGGTGGTTTTGAAATTCAACCGGAGAGCATAAGTGTATTCGGTTCCAGTTGGGCTAATAAGAACCAATCCGGATCTTGCACCCTGGGCACTAGATGCTCCGTCCGTAAAGAGGGTCCATATTTCTGTTTCGTCCTTTCCTGGCTTCGGAATAGACATCTGAAAGAATTCTTCTTCTGCCTGACCTATGGGTGCTTCGGTTAGGAAATCTGCCAAGACTTGCCCCTTGATTGCATTCCTTGGTTTATATTCTATCTTGTAAGCCCCAAACTCGATTGTGTATTTAGCTAGCTTCCCGGATGCATCTGCCTTGCTTAATATTTGCTTGATTGGTTGGTCTGTGATCACATTTATTTCGTGGCCCTCGAAATATCTTCTAAGCCTCCTTGATGCTTTTAGCAAAGCTAAAGCCAGTTTTTCCATAGGAGAATAGTTCTTTTCTGCATCACTGAGTGTTTGGCCGATATAATGAATCGGACATTGTCTTCCATTCCTTTCAGTAAGTAACACTGCGCTGATTGATTCTTGCGATGCTGCCAAGTACATGTATAGTGGTTCCTTTGGCCTCGAAGTAGTGAGGGTTGGTAAAATCATAATCAACTGCTTCATTTGTTGGAACGCCTCTTCCGCCTCCACGGTCTACTTGTACTCATGCTTGTTTCCTTTTGTGATGTTCTTCAAGGTGTTAAAGAATGGTAGCGCCCTTTCGGCAGATCGTGATAGGAATCGATTCAAAGCTGCCAATTTGCCACTTAACGATTGCATTTCCTTCCATGTTTTTGGTGATTGGATATCGAAGATGGATCTGGTTTTCTTTGGATTCGCTTGGATACCTTCCGGAGTGATAATGTATCCAAGGAATTTGCCTTCTTCTACTCCAAACGAGCACTTAACCGGATTTAACTTCATGTTAATTTGTCTGAGGTTGTCAAAAGTTTCTGCCACATCTGCTAACATGCTCTTCTCATCTTTACTTTTTATCACCATATCATCGATATACGCCTCCATATTTCACCCTATTTGACTTTGAAAAGCCGAATCAACTAATCTTTGATATGTTGCCCCGGAATTCTTTTATCCGAAAGGCATCTTGGTGTAACAAAACGTGCCTTGATCCGTATAAATGGTTGTTTTCTCTTCGTCTTCCGGGGCCATTTGAATTTGATGATAGCCCTTATATGCGTCCAAGAAACACATAAAGCGTGACTCCACCACGGACTCAACTTTTTCATCAATGTCCGGTGGCGAGTAGTAGTCCTTTGGCGTGCTGAATTAAGATTTTTGAAATACACACACATTCTCCAAGATCCATCACTCTTTTTGACCATGACCGGATTGGAAATGTACGTTGGGTACTTTACTGGTCTGACTATTTCTGCCGCCACTAGATCTTTCACTTCTTTGGTTATGGATTTGCTCTTCTCGGACCCTAGCATCCTTCTCTTCTGACATACCGAATCTAAACTTTCATTAACATTTAAATTGTGCTGCATGATTCGTCTCGGCACTCCTGCCATGTCTGATGGTTCCCATACTAAAACATCCAAGTTATATTTTAAAAGGTTCTTTAGTGCTGTTTGGCAAGCTTTGGTTAATCCGCCACCGATGGTGATGAGCTGTCCCGGATAAGAAGGGTTGATCATGATGCTTTCCGTACCGGATGATGGCTCAGCCTTCACGGCCTTTTCTTTGGTTGTAGGAGTTGGTGCCTGTCTCTTTGCTATTTGCCTACATTTCGAGACGATGACTGATCGAGAGACTAGCGAGGCTTGTTGGGAATAAATTAAGGACAAATCACTTGAGCGCTGACAAGAGTAAAACAAGCGTTGACAAGAATAAAACAAGCGCTGACAGCTCAAGCGTTGACAAGATAAAGTCAAGCGTTGACACATTGAAGACAAGCACTGTTGGGAAAATATACTCTACGCGTTTATTATATTCTAGATTACTTCTAGTAAAGATAGGAACAACAATGTATTTTCTATATTTATCTTTACCTAGAATAGCTGATACGTAGATTATTGTACAAGGCTTCTTATGTCTATAAAAGAAGACCTTTAGGTTAATGTTTGATATAAGTTTTCATTCGTAAACTACTTTCACTGTAAGCAAGTTTGATATTGTTAATAAAAGTGAAAGTTTGTTTATATCATTGTGTTTTCTTATTTAAGTGTTAAATTCCGCATAACACTTAGATTCATAAGCATATACAAAGGTTTCTCTAAGTGTATTACTTGATCTAATCTCGTATACATAAAGCTAAATCGATCTAAGTTTGGGATCAACAAGTGGTATCAGAGCTTGTTGAGGAACTTTTGATCTTAAAGAACACAAGAACCCTAAAAATCACCAAAACCCTAATTTTCTCAAAAACCCTAACAACATCATGTCTGAAGCTATAACCTCCTCCTCCTCAGCTTTACCAAACATCAAGATTCCCATGCTTGATGCAACCAACTTTAACTTGTGGAAGTTCAACTTTGAACAATATCTGGGGATCTATGACTACACACTCTGGGAGATTATTGAATATGGAAACACATTCAATAAAGCCCAAAAGATTGCTAATGCCATTGCTGGAAGAACAGCTGTTGCTGGATGTTCTGAAGAGGATAAGAGAGAAAAACTTGGAGATGGTAGAGCTGTGGCTGCTGATGACATAGCAAAGAAAAGGGTTGACATGAAAGCCCTAAATATTCTGAAAGTCTCTTTGGGACAAGAAAACCAGCATAAATATAGAGGCTATGAATCTGCTAGGGATCTTTGGGCAGCTCTTGAAGTTGCATATGGTGGCAATGCAGACACTAAGGAAGAAAAGAAAAAGCAACTCATGCATGATTATGCTGTCTTCAAAGCTCAACCCAATGAGAAACTGAGTAGTGTGAGAAGCAGATTGCTTGACATTACAAGCAAGTTGTCCTTCATGGGGACACAAGTTGGTGATGTTGACATCAATGCTACCTTTCTTAAAAGTCTTGGTGAGGCATGGAAGATTGAGGCAAGATCTATTCTTGCCAACAATACTTACAAGAGCTCCTCGTTTGATGACATCTACAACAAACTAAGGCTGTTGGAAGATGAAACTCTTTTAGAGCATGGAAGCAAGTCTACCAACAGTAACATGGCCTTCTTCTCTCATAGTGAAGGTCAATTCAATCAGAAGGACTCTTACATGCATCCAGTTACTGGATCATCATATGTCAGCGCTGGAACAAGTCCTGTCAACGTCTCCTATTCAGACGCTGACACATTCAAGAATGACTCCCCAAGAGTTAAACCTGCTGGTTTGGATTTGGATACTGTTTGTGCTTACATTGCTTCTTTGCCCAATGGTTCAGTGATTACATATGAGGACCTTGAGCAGATAAGTGATGAGCACTTGGAAGAGATGGACATTAAGTGGAACATGGCTCTTGCTAGTATAAGAGCAAATAGGTGGAACATAAGGTTTAAAAAGAAGATGACCTTCAATGCTAAAGACACAGCTGGATTTGATAAATCCAAAGTTGAATGCTACAATTGTCATCGTATGGGGCACTTTATGAGGGAATGCAGATCTCCTAGAAGATCTGATGCTGGTAAACCCTCAAGTCAAGTTGTTAAAGCTCAGGATTCCAAAGCCATGGTTGCAGTTCAAGGAATTGATGGTATGGGATGGGACTGGAGCTATCTGGCTAAGAATGTTGAAGAGGATAAAGCTTTGGTTGCTGAAATTGAAGAAGAAGAGCATGTTGAATATGCTCTCATGGCACACTCCTCCTCTTCATCTGATAATGAGGTATATGATGACGCTTTTTTTAGCAAAGGTTGTAGGTTAAATACTGAAAGACTTAACAAAGAGGTGTTAAGATTATTAGATGATATGAGTACTGAAAGATGTAAATTGTCTAATTACCAACTAGCTCTCACTGAAACTGAGAAAACCGTTTCTGAATACAAGAAAATGGAATTTGACTTAAAAGATAAAATCAATATTTTAAAACATGAGTTAGATGCTAGTATGGATATTAGAAATATCATGGAAAGGGTTAATGGTGAGTTACAGGCTAAGTTAGATGAGGCCATTAAGAATAAAGATAATGTTGGCCTTAAAATTCAAAGATTTGATAGAGCCACCCAAAACCCTAGGAGAATGTGTGGGTAAACAAAGGGATCCTAAGGACATGACTGGGATTGGGATGAATGATTACTCTTTGGTTCCACCACCAGCTGGTGACTTCTATGGTGTCCAACAAAAGGACCTATCTTGGATTGGTTTGCCAGAACTCAAAGAGGAGGAATTCATTCCTCCACCAAGAGTTGTCACTCCAGTTGAAGAGTACCAACAAAAGTTGACTGATCTGAATGAATGGAAGAAAGCTAACCCTACTTTGTTTGTTAAGGGTGGCTTGCTATGTGAAAGTCCCAATGAGTCAACTCCCATTAAGGTTACAAACCCAATCACTGGTAAAGCTGTTGACCTAGGCTCAAACACTGATAGAAAACCTAGCATTAAATATGCAGAAATGTATAGGAATACTAGGTCACCCAAGAGCCAAGTTAGCAGTCATGGAACAGGCTTCTTCTCTTCTAGACCTAAGGTTGTGTCTAGAAAAGCTTGTTACACTTGTGGTAGCTTTTTACACTTGGCATACAAGTGTGTCAAGGCTCCCAAAGCCAGCGCTGACAGGAACAATTTTAGCGCTGACAGGAACAAAGTCAACGTTGTTAGGAAGTCAAACGTTGTCAGACCCAACTTGTGTGCAGCAAAGTCCACAAGTGATTAGACCTGCCCCATTCTTTACTAGAGGGTCTAACATTCATGGACAAAGACCATTTCAAAAGACAAACACCTGGTCTAATAGGCAATGGGTTTCTGTAGCAAACCCTAGGTTCAACGCTGACAAGGGAAAATTCAGCGTTGACAAGACAAATTCTAACGCTGACAGAAACGTGACCAGACCTAAATATTTGCAACCACAGGGTAAGGGGTCTAAAGCTTCTTCAAGCTTAACATGGAGACCCAAGAAAGATCAAAACCCTAATGATAATGGGATTTCAATGACCTGCAACAGATTTAATTACATTTCAAAGGTCATTACAAAACCTATTAGGGTTAACTGGGTATTTCATCCTAAGAAGGATGAGAATGGGGTTGTTGTGAGAACTAAGTCTGTTCTTATTGAACAACCAGATGAATCCAAGTCTTTTAAGACTTGGGTTCTCAAAGAAAACTAAGTTGTTTTCTTTATGTGCAGGGCATTCAAAAACAGGTCAATGATTATGGATATTGGGATAGTGGATGCTCAAGGCACATGACAGGGAAGGAGGACTACCTCACTAACTTCTCTCCCATTAAGGATGGTGACAAGGTTTACTTTGGAGGCGGATATGGTACTATCACAGGCAAAGGAACCCTTCTCACCAAGAATTTGCGTTTTGAGAACGTCTTTCTGGTAAAAGAACTTGATTACAACCTTTTTAGTGTATCACAAGTTTGTGATAACAAAAATAAAGTTCTGTTTACTGATACTGAGTGTTTGGTGTTAAGCAAGGATTTTAAGATCCCTGATGAGAAATATATTAAGTATAGAACACCTAGGCATAAGGACATATACAATGTGAATCTAAATGGGATTAAAATCAATAATAATATGTCTTGTTTTTATGCTAAAGCCTCAGTAGATGAGAGTAATTTGTGGCACAGGAGACTAGGGCACATAAATTTTAAAAATATAAATAGACTTGTGAGACTTGGTTTGGTTGATGGTTTGCCTGAGAAGGCCTTCCACAATGACCACTCTTGTGTTGCATGTCTTAAAGGCAAGCAGCACAAGGTCTCATTCAAGTCCAAGCAGGTGCATACTAGTTCTAGACCTCTTCATATGCTACACATGGACCTCTTTGGTCCAACCAATATAGAAAGTTTGAATGGTAAGTCATATTGTTTTGTCATCACATATGACTTTTCTAGGTTTACTTGGACATTCTTTCTAGCCATGAAGAGTGACACAGTTGATATTCTAATTGATTTTATCACTCAGATTGAGAAGAGGTCTGGAAATGAGGTTAAAATGCTTAGGAGTGATAATGGTGGTGAATTTAGGAATAAGAAGCTAGATGATTTCTGTGCCAGGAAAGGAATTACTAGGCAATTTAGTATTGCTAGAACCCCACAACCAAATGGGGTTGCTGAGAGGAAAAATAGAACCCTAATTGAAGCAGCTAGAACAATGTTGGCTGATGCTCATTTTCCTATAGCCTTTTGGGCTGAGGCTGTTAATACAGCTTGTTATGTTCAAAATAGAGCATTGGTTAACAAAATTCAGAACAAAACACCTTATGAGTTACTTTGGGGTAGAAAACCTAATATTGGTTTTCTCAGACCTTTTGGTTGTCATGTAGTAGTCTTGGACACTAGTGATGCCTTAGGGAAATTTAGTGCAAAAGGTGATGAGGGCTACTTCATGGGGTATTCAGTGCAGAGCAAGGGTTATAGGGTTTATCTTAAAGAGGAAAAACGTATACTTGAAAGAGTACATGTTAGGTTTTTAGAGAATAAACCTAGTGATCCTGAAAGTGGTCCTAATTGGTTGTTTGACTTGGAACCTTTATCTAGAACTTTAAATTATATTCCTGTCACTAATCCAGACATTGTGAAGGTAACTTCAAATGTTATGGAGGAACAAGTTGTTGATGTTTCAGGTACTCAGGTTCATGAAAAGGTTGGATCACAAGCAGAAAAGACATCTCCTATCCAAGAATATGTTACAATTCCCATTTGTATAGATGCCTTGCTGCTGCTGCTGCTGGAAAAGATAATGGTGGTTTCCATGTACCACCAGATACAAACATGCATGGTCCTTCAGGCGCTGTCAAAGGCAAATCTAGCGCTGACAAGACCAATTCAGACGTTGATGGTTCAGACGTTGACAACAACAATTCAAGCGCTGTTAGCCCAAGCGCTGACAAACAAGATTCAGGCGTTGACAACAATACTGAACAACTTTCCTCTTCCATTTTTGAACAAGGTGAACCTTCCAATATCTATGAAGAGGTTCATCCTCATATTGATGAAAGAGAGTATGATGAAGAAGACATTGACAACATGGAGAATGAAGTTGAAGATACCAGACTTTTTGAGGGAGGAGTACTTACTTCAGTTGTGAAGAATCATCCTCCTTCTTAAATTATTGGTAATGTTAATACTCCAGTTCAGACTAGAAGATCTCATCAAGGTCTTGGTAGATTTATTGCCAATATACACAAGAAGGTTGATACCCCTCTTGTGCAAACATGTTTGTTTGCATGTTTTCTGTCACAAGAGGAACCCAAGAAAATATTTGATGCTCTCGAAGAACCAAGTTGGGTGGAAGCAATGCAGGATGAGCTTCACCAATTTGCAATTCAGGATGTTTGGGAGTTGGTTGATTGTACCAGATATGTCAGACCTATAGGGACAAGATGGGTTCTAAGGAACAAAAGAGATGAAAGAGGCATTGTGGTCAGAAACAAGGCAAGGTTAGTGGCTCAAGGTTATACACAAGAGGAAGGGATAGACTATGAGGAAGTCTTTACCCCAGTTGCAAGGATTGAAGCTATAAGGATTTTTCTAGCCTATGCATCCTGCATGGGTTTCACTGTCTATCAAATGGATGTCAAGAGTGCCTTTCTCTATGACACTATTGTTGAGGAAGTATATGTCATGCAACCTCCTGGTTTTGAGGATCCAGATCATCCAGATAAAGTGTATAGAGTCAAAAAGGCTATGTATGGCCTTCATCAAGCCCCAAGAGCATGGTATGGTACTTTGTCTACTTATCTGGTGGACAATAGATTCAAGAGGAGCACCATAGATCAGACACTCTTTACTAAGAAGAAAGGCAAAGATGTGTTGCTTGTCCAGGTCTATGTTGATGATATCATTTTTGGGTCTACTAATCCAAAGATGAGTGAGGACTTCTCCAAGCTTATGACAGACAAATTCAAGATGAGTGCTATGGGGGAGATGAACTTCTTTCTTGGTTTACAAGTTCAGCAGAAAGAAGATGGTATCTTCATCTCCCAGGATAAATATGTTGTTGAGATCTTGAAGAAGTTTGGCTTTTCTCCACATGAAAAGAGGGCTACTACTCCTATGGATAGAGAACACCCTTGGGGAAAGATTGGAGATGGGAAAGATGTTGATGTCAGGCACTATAGATCTATGATTGGATCCTTGATGTATCTTACTGCCTCTAGACCTGACATCATGTTTGCTGTGTGTGCTTGTGCACGCCATCAAGTGACTCCCAAAGAGTGTCACCTTTATGCTGTGAAGAGGATCTTTAGGTACCTAAGATGCTATCCTGGTCTTGGTTTGTGGTACCCAAAGGATTCACCATTGGAGCTGATTGCATATTCAGATAGTGATTATGGAGGTGATAAATTTGATAGGAAATCCACAACTGGTGGATGTCAGTTTCTTGGGAGCAGGTTGATATCTTGGCAATGCAAGAAACAAACAGTGGTGGCTAATTCTACAACTGAAGCTGAGTACGTGGCTGCAGCTGCTTGTTGTGGACAAGTTTTATGGATTCAGAACCAGCTGTTGGACTATGGGTATAATTTCATGCATACCAAGATATTTGTTGACAATAACAGTACTTTATGCATAATTAAGAATCCTGTACATCATTCTAAAACTAAACACATAGAAATTAGACACCATTTCATAAGAGATTGTTTTGAGAAAGGTTTAATACAACCAGATAGGGTTGACACTGAGGAAAATGTGTCAGATTTATTAACTAAACCTTTTGATGCTGGGAGGTTTCAATACTTGGTAACAAGTATTGGAATGGTCAATCTCACATAATATGTGTTTTGGAGTCTTTTTGTAAAAGTATGTACAGGATGATGCATTGTTATTGGTCTTATTTATGATTTAGATTTTCCACTATATTTTTCTAACACTGACAAAGGTTGTTTGAACGCTGATAAGTGTTTTTGCAACGTTGTCAGCAATATAATTGTCTAACGCTGACAAAGCTTCCCTCAACGATGTCATGTGTTATCGGGGCGTTGTCAGCAACAATGTTAGTTTTGTGGTTTTCAATCTAAATGTGCAGATGGTGTTAGCAGTATACCATTGGATACAGAGTTGCTTATGGATCAATGGAGAAGCATTTGAACAAGTTTTTATTTATGGATGATGGTTGGAATTTTTAATTCCTATCTTGACATAAATGTTTTTATGTTCATGCATGACTTTAGCAAACTTTTGTATCATAGTTTAAGGGGAGGTATTAGGAACCTTTAGGATGTTTGGGTATCCATATGATACTCTTATCACAATTCTAGATTATGTCCATAGGTGAGTATGAGTTAGTTTTACTAAATCATGAGGCACTGTAGCATGCAAAGTTGATATACTATGCATGCTGCCAAGACATTTTTGGCCTAGAATTGGTTGTGGTCTGTTGGGAGACTTGGGAATAATTTTGTTATGGGATTTACCTGGGAGTAACAAGGAATTTTGTAAGGTAACTTGGTTGTTAAGAGTTTTGGTTAGCAAGGGACACTAGAGGACTGTTATGTCTATCTTGCTTAAGCAAGTGTGCATAACTGGACAGTGCTTGCCGCCCTATAATATTTATCAGCTTTTTGGTTATCTTCTCTAGGATAAATTACTTTGTTAAGGTCATTTTTCATTTTTAAACATTTTTATTTTTGGACGCTGACAAGAATTTTCCAAGCGTTGTTGTGACCAAATTAGACGCTGACATGGCTATAGGCAAACGTTGACAAGATTATAGCCGTTGGGCGTTGATAGGTTATTTTTGACCGTTGACACTCAATGGGACCTACCCAGTTGTTACTTTTTGACATATTTTTAGGCCGTAATTTTGGGAGTTGTTACTTTACATTTAATGCATGAGATAAACTTATAATTTTTCAATATTTTTATGATTGATTTTTGAAAATACTTGCCTATCTTTGGGCCTATCACATGCATTTTCTTCTCCTATAAATTTGGCTCCTATTTTTAAACAGGGTATCTATATTTCTTGTCTAACACAATTTTCTCTTATCAACTTCATCTTCATCACTTAAATTTAACAGCTTTCATCAATGGCACCTAAGTTTAAACCATCAGAATTGGAATTGGGGTTCAGATCTCAACACAACATGATTGCGTATCTTGAAGCTGATGATGCTCTGTTTCCCCAATACACACAAATGGTGGTGTATTTGAACGCATCCCCTTTAAGGTATGCTCTTTCTCATGCACCACTCATTCCAGTCACACATATTAAACAGTTTTAGAACACTGTCAGTTCCTCAATAGTTAATAGAGTGACTACATTGACTTCTATTGTTCATGGGAGACCTTGGGTGGTTACTGAGGCTTTGGTACGCCAAGTCTTGCAACTTGATGATGCTGATGGTATAGCCACCCTTCCCATTAATGAAATAGAACAAGGGCTTAGGGCTTTGGGATATCCTTTTCCTGATGAAGGTACTCTAAACAAGTATCATAAGCAGGAATTTCCCCCAGCCTAGAATTACCTCATACATGTCCTCCTTCAATGTTTGAGTCCCAAATGCACTGCACACAATGAGATCAATAGATCCATTGCAAGCGCTATTGTATGCATTGCAACAGGGCAAAAATTTAATTATTCAAAAATGATTTTTGAGGGCATGTGTAAAAACAAGGGGACCAAAATGACTTTAGCTTATCCCCGTTTTCCACAAATGGTTTTTGATGTCCAAGGTTACTGCTCAAGGGATCACAATGATTTTTATAAGATCCCTGAGCAAAAGAAAGCTATTTTTATGAAGAGGAACTCACCACCCCATCGTGACCTACCTTTAACCCAAGCTATGCTTGCTGTTATTGCAGCAGCACAACCCCAACCAGACCCTCAACCCCAAATTGACCCTCAACCCCAAATTGACCCTCAACCACAACTTGAACCAATCCCTGAACCTTTACCTTCACCTGACCATATGCAAATAGACCAAGATCCCTTCAACGCTGACACATTAAATGTTGGTGTTGATGTGCCTATTTCCAACGCTGACACACAACCTTCACAAACCCAAACACCCCTTAACCAACCCACATCCACTCCATCTTCTACACCATCTTCCACACCCCCTGAATATAGGTTGATGAAACGCCAAAGGACTACTGGAGTGTTCTCCTCTGGTGGTCCTAGCCATGTAGCAGAGAGAAGAACCACCACAAGTGTGGCTGGTGCCCTGGATGAGGCTGGGACTATTGGTTCTGGCTTAGATGCTGGCCAAGGCAGCCCCACCATCATTAAGTCCTCATCCATGCCCAATGAATCTGACTTGGGAGGTCAAATCCCCATTTTAGAAGAGGGCAGACTGGAACCAATGACTCTTATGGAATTGACGGCAGTCTGCATAAGCTTGCAAAAGCAAAATGCAGACTTAGTACAAGTTGTCAGCTCACAAGGCCTTGAACTCAAGCAATTGAGGGAGAGGATTGTTGTTTTGGAGAGTGCTAGTGCCAGGAGAGGTATGGAGGAATCTTCCAAAGGGGAGGAAGATCCAATAAATCTGAGTGATAAGGGCAGCCATGATGGTCAATCTTTGGATGTTGCTGAGGCCCTTACAACTTTGAAGAAACAAACAGGTTTTGATACGTCCTTAGTCTCTCCTACCAACTTAAATTTATCATTTACAGCTATGTTGAGAGAGGTTACAAAAGGCGCTGAGGGAGGATATTTGGGCGTTGACAAGGAGAGTTTGGACGCTGACAGAAATATTTTGGGCGCTGATAGAACAAAATTGGGCGTTGACAGACCTGCACATGAAGGTGATGTATCCCAGTCATCATCTATCATCAAGGAGGTTTCTGCACAGGTATCACCATCTACCTTACCAACCATTACACCATCAGATAAGGGTAAGGGTATAATGGTAGAGGAGATTGTTCCAAAGGATGCAGCTCAAGTTGAATTTGATAGAAGATTGGCTGCACAAATCATGGAACAGGATAAAAAAGGAAGAGTCACCATTTGTTGTGACTTCAAAAGAAGGAAGTGATGGAGCTAGCTCAGACTCAAGTGTGATGATTATAGAACCAGAAAGGCTTGAGTATGGGGATGAGTTGGCCAAGGAGAAGTTGAGATAATTGAAATTGCAGGTTGACTTTAACATGCCAGAGGTGGTTCAAATGTACAATGCTTGGGAAGAAAGATGTATGGAGAATCCAGACTTGACCATTTCAGATCAAATATGGGGTTTGGAGATTCTTCTTAGAGTTCAGAAAGATTTCCAGGTAATTTTGAAACACAAGGCAAGTAATATTCTCTCAGAGTTGAAAAGGGATAGAAGGGAGCTATATTTCATGTTGCTCAGATGTCATGGAGTTGGATGGACTTATCAGAAATTAAGGGCATTGACATTTGATGAATTGGAATGCAAGGCTTATCCCATTTGGGTGAGAGTGCAGGAAGCAAACACTCTCAGACTTCTTTCTGATGAAAGAAAGGAAGAACTTGTAGAAGAAATGGAACTCAAGAAAGCTATGTTTGTTCCCAGGCCAGTGAAGAAGGGAATTTCATTTGAGTTTCCCAAAGATATGGATCCACTATATCCAAGTGAAGCTGTTATAAGAAAGAGTCTCAAGCTCTCACCTTTAGAAGCTTCAGATATGGTGCAAGTGTTACCATTAGATTCCAGGAACCCAATTGTGAGCTATGAAGAAGATGAATGTGGGTTTTGGAAGATTGGCAGATATGGTAAAGAGGTACACACTTTTACCACTCTCATATCTTTGTTTGCAAGTTGTGATAGAGAAGACTTGGTTGATCTTTGGAGGTTGTTGGAGACCAAGTATGAGGCTGAAGCACCAACTTCAGCTAATGGAATAAAACTTTGGACCACATTCAAAAGAATATGTGGACCAAAAGATGAGGATCCTGCAATTTGGAAGGATCTTGAAGATGACCTCAGTGGTCTTCAATGGAGGTTATATTCAGCTGCTGGTGTTTACCATTTGAGTTCTACAAAGTTTGCTGAGTATCTACTTGTGGATGGTCAGTATTTCATATCCAAAGCTATTTTGGAGAAGATGAAGGACACTCAGCTGGAAATAGATTATTCAAGTGACGTGGCAAAAGATTTGATCAGATTTATTCATTACCAATATGAGAAGGTTTGTAAGATTCCTCCTAGTCCTTAATGCTTATTCAGAAACTTGATCATAAGAGTGGATATCAAGTTTAGGGGAGGATTGTTGGGAATAAATTAAGGACAAATCACTTGAGCGCTGACAAGAGTAAAACAAGCGTTGACAAGAACAAAACAAGCGCTGACAGCTCAAGCGTTGACAAGATAAAGTCAAGCGTTGACACATTGAAGACAAGCACTGTTGGGAAAATATACTCTACGCGTTTATTATATTCTAGATTACTTCTAGTAAAGATAGGAACAACAATGTATTTTCTATATTTATCTTTACCTAGAATAGCTGATACGTAGATTATTATACAAGGCTTCTTATGTCTATAAAAGAAGACCTTTAGGTTAATGTTTGATATAAGTTTTCATTCGTAAACTACTTTCATTGTAAGCAAGTTTGATATTGTTAATCAAAGTGAAAGTTTGTTTATATCATTGTATGTTCTTATTTAAGTGTTAAATTCCGCATAACACTTAGATTCATAAGCATATACAAAGGTTTCTCTAAGTGTATTACTTGATCTAATCTCGTATACATAAAGCTAAATCGATCTAAGTTTGGGATCAACAAGGCTATTCCTCTCGAGGTGGGAAATTTCATCATGGCATGAATGGTTGATGGTATTGCCCGAAGGATCCGGATGCCTGTTCTTCCAATGATCACGTTATACGATGATGGAGCACTGATCACCACGAATTTCATGTGAGTTCTCCGAACTAGACTATCTGATCCGAAACTGACTTCTAACTCGATCTTTCCTATTGGCTTAACTACCTCTCCAGCGAATCCGACGAGATCCGTTTATGTGTTTCTCATCTTTGACTTGATACTTACTGGTAACTTCTCGAAACAGTGTTCGAACATAATTTCCACCGAAGCTCCCTCATCAACGTATACTCTTTTTACTAGATAGCCTCCCAGTTCGGCCTCTATGATGATTGGATTGTCAGACATTTCATCTTCCTCCAATGGGGGAAAGGTGATTGGGGCTCTCATCCAGCTTTCGGTTTCTTCTCTAGCCTTCCTTTTTTCCCTTTCCGATATTGTTCGGACCATGTTTATTATCTTATCTTGCCTTGGGGCTTCTTCTCTTCGGTTATCTCGTCCTCTCTGGCGTACGTCCCGAACAAGGTGGTTCAACTTTCCAGATTCTAGGGCTAGCTCAATTTGCTTTCGTAATTAGATGCAGTCGTTGGTAAAGTGTCCTTTGTCCTGATGATAATCACAATAATGATCCATGTTTCCACCTCTTTCCGGATTGTTCATTGGACGTGGAGGAGATAGACGAAGCTGTGTTTCAGTTGCCAGGATTTCTTTTAGATTTTTTGTCAAGGAATTGACACTTAGGACCGGGGCCACTTTATTTCGGTCATGATAATTGTTTCGGCTGTAGTCATTCCGGTGGTAATTGTCATTTCGAGGCGGTGGGTATGGGCCATGTTGTCTCTATCCCTGTTTCTAAAGAAATCTCTTCCTTTATATGCATCTCGCCCATCATTTCTTCTATTGTTGTTCCAGCCATTGTATTTTTGGTTGCGATCGTCCCTTCTTTGGGTGGGAGGGTTGGGCTTTCGGTATGGCTCAGATCCTTCTCCTTTTAGCAGTTCAGTGTTGGCGAACGCTTCATCGGATCGAACAAAGTCATCCAATCTTTCCATCATTTCGTCCACCGATTCAGGAACTTTGTCCGAATACCTCTTTGCCAGTTCAGGACTCTTGACCGAATCCATGAATGCCGAAATCTTCATGACTTCCGAAACTTCATGGATAAGACCGACTTCGAATGTCCATCGCTCTTTAGAAGTGAGTGATTCATTTGCCTTTCTTACAATCTTGGTTATCTCGTGAGGGCCCTTGTGACATAGCTTCCGGATCGAGTATCTCTTGGTAAATGCTTTCTTAGTTCAGCCCATTCATCAATTATGTCTGCATTCAAGCTTTCAAGCCATCCCCTTGCCCCCCTTCTAATGTCTGTTGAAACATTCTGCACCAAACCGGCATTGGCCATTCACCGGAATTGGTAGCTCCGGTGAAGTGGTTCAGATGATCCTCCGGATCTCCCGTTCCGTCATATGTGTTGACAGTGACCGACATCTTGTATTCAGGTCCGGAGAAGTCAATGATCCTTTGAGTGAGAGGAGATTTGACTGCTTCCTTGAAAGGTTTCTTTAAATCCGCATCGGACACCACCTTGCCTCTTACTATCTTAGTGTTACTGCTTCCTTCGTCTTCCTCGTTGAAACTTAGACGGACGGGTTCTACGGCGTTCCGGTTATGTTCCTTGACCAGTAGCCGCAAGGTCGAGATGTGTTGTTCGAGTTATTCCATCGTGAGATTCTGATTATTCGGTGAGGTCAAGTCGATCGGAAGGTTAGGACCTGTCGGAGTGACAGGAGGAGTAGGACCTGCCATTCTAAACAACTGGTAGATAGAATATCAGGGTCCCATGGGCGGCGCCAAATGTTCGTGCAATTTCTTGCAAGAGTCCGAATGGTGAGACCGGTTCGGACCTAGAGTGGTGTATGCTTCCGATTACCTGAAACCAAACGCGTTAGCCTCGTCCGGGTGTGAGAACCCAGACCAAGCTCAGACGTGAGAGTAAGTAAAGGATAAAGATCCGAAGGGGAGATATAAGAATATTATAATGTAAGTAAAATAATAAGGGTAAAAGAGTTAACCTTAATCTTGGACCCAATGGGGGTATTTATACTAGTCAAATCGCTAAAAGGCCGAGAGTTGTGATAGGCCTTGGTTGGCCCGATTGGGGATATTCTCCCTAGTTTCTAGGAGGTGTGTCTGTTGACTTCTCCGTTGACTGGCGCTGATACCTTCTAGAAGAGTTCGTACGTTTCAGACCTTTTGGTTTTGATCCGAATCAGGTCATGTGTTCCGGACATATACACGAACAATCGGTATAAGTAATAAGTTTGAGAATAAAATGGAATGAAATTGGATTATATTAAATATAATATTTTAATTGTTTTTGTTTTGTTTGATAAATTAGATTTGGGTATCAAAAACAAATCTTATCTTATCTTATCTTATCTTATCTTATCTTACTATATTATAAAGCATTCAGGACTTTTGTAACAAACTTTTAGTTGGCTGAGTTTTAAGACTTTTTTACTTAATATATAAAACAATTTGTTAGATATTTTTCCCACATTAACAACCTTTTGTAACAAACTTTTGTAACAACCTATTAAAACATAATTTTTAATTTTAGATTGAAATATCTTTTTATATATTTATTATTTTCATAATCTAAATTCACCATAGTTTTTAAAATTTTGTGCTCTTTAATTCAATATATATTTCGATAAATTTTATTAACTTTTAGTTTTTTTCTATTTATAACGGTTTTATTTTGATTTAACCTTTTTACCATTTTAAATTATTACTATTTTAAATTAATGTGAATACGAACTTTATTGGTAAAATAGTAACTTTAAAAATCGTCATTACATACTCGCCGCCGCTTTGCGCGGGCACCATACTAGTAATTTATAAAAGAAAGAAGTAATTTTTGAACGGGTAAGTAGGTGTAAACTTTTGCTGAAAAAAATTATACTAGTATGAGAATCAAAATTTGATACGTAAAACTGTATGATACAAACAATGTATATTACTATCATTAGCGTTGCTTATTACTAAAACATACTCAGAGTAATATGATAAACTTTACTTAACATCTTTTTTTTTTAGTAGTAGACATTTATATTATAACACACTAAAAAGAAAATATGAATTATGAATTTAAAATTTAGAACAGAGAGAGTGTAATAAACAGTAGGCTTATTTGTTAGAGGTGTCGAAAAAGTCGACTCGATTCAAACCCGAATCAAACTCGAATAAGCTAATTCGATCTGGTCACTCGGATAAAAAAACTTATTCAGCTTAATTCGGGATGACCCGAATTGACCCGAATTTTAAATAGGTCGGGTTCAGGATTTTTTTTAGCCTTGACACGAATTAGGGCTGAGCATGACAGATCCAAACCCGAACCGAACCGGTAAACCGGACCGGACCGACATCGACCGAACCGAACCGAAGGACCGTCGGTCCGGTCTCGGTTTCATGTTTTTAGTATTTTCGGTCTCGGGTCGGTTCGGTCCAAAACCGTCAAAAACCGGCCATAGACCCGGACCGACCGAAATTGATTTTTTCTTTGAAAACCAACCGTCAAGTGGGTCAATAATACATTTTTCTTAGCACAAGTGGTCGTGTTTTGGACCCGTATAGGAATGCCTTGTCACCACAAATTGTGGAAGCATTGATATGCACTCAAAGTTGGATTCGTACATCACAAAAAAGCATCTACATGGATGATTTAGAAGATCTTCTCAAAGATGAAGAGGTTATCAAAGGTATATAATTTTTCTATATCAGTCAGTTATAATGTTGATCAGTGGGCATATACAAGATGAGTGTATTTCGATCAGGTGGGCATATACAAGATCTTATAATGTTTTGTAGATCAGTAGGTTGTAGACTTGTAGATGGATAGTATTTTTATGTGTTATAATTTGTTTGTTGTTATGTTATGGTTTTTTAGAAATGAGAGAGGTGTTGGACAAACTAAACCGCGACAATGGAAATGAAAAGGTTACATCGCTTGATTGAGAAGAATGTCTTTCGTGCGTTTGGTGAAGATGGAAAGATGCTACTGTGTTTGGTTAATATGCATGGCTCAAGGCAGAAAAAATGCTAATGTGATTCAACTTATTTTGGTTTTTAAGTGATACTGAGTTTGATGCAACTCTTTTGGTGAATATGTAAAAAGGATACTTTGACGGTTTGACCCTTGTTTATTTTGCTACTAGTATTAGTTGTTCAAATGGCTTGTTATTTTGCTACTGTGATAACCCGTTCCAGATTTCCAAGCTACTAGTATTAGTTGTTCAAATGGTTTGTTATTTTGCTAGCGTGTAAACTTTGTGACCTTAATGCAAGATAATTATCAGTGACTTTGACATTTGAATTCTGCACTATATGTTATTCTAATTTTTTGTTCAGGTTATAAGCCATATCAGGCTGCAAGGGTACTAGTATTCTAGTAATTCAACACTTGAGCAATTGCCGATAATTTAGATCATAACTGAACATGTTGGTATAGATTTGTTTGCACATATATTAATCTCTGTTGATGGAATTGAATTTATTTCATAATATGAAACTTTGAGCAGGTATGGAATCAATGTGTTGTAAACTTTTAATGGAATTAAATCAAAAAAAGAGGTATATAACTTAACTACTAACTATTGATGGAATTGAATTAAAATTTTGATGAAATTTAGCATAAGTTCTTATGTTTCTTTATTGATCATTTTTTAAAGATTGAAAAATGTTTCTAAGGTTATATCCATGTGTAAGAACACAACACACATACAAAGAAGTCAACCAACTAAAGTTGTAGTTTTAATTTGCAGTTAGTTAAACTCATAAACTGTATGAAATCTAAAACTGGAAATGCAAAACTATGTATTCGGTCCATCATGTCCTAAACCGAGGACCGAACCGAAGGACCCGAAGTAAGACCGAACCGACCCGAGTATTTTCCGGTCCGGTCTCGGTCCTTATGAATTGCTCTTCTCGGTCTTCGGTCCGGGTCGGGTTTGGCCGGTCCGGTCCGGGTTTGACCCGATGCTCACCCCTAACACGAATTACTCGAACCCGACCTAAGTTGACCCGGTCCAACCTAAGTTAACTCGAATTAATCTCAACATGAGTTGACCCAGACCCAACCGGGTAAACCTGAGTCACACCTCTATTTATTTATTTGTACCAATAGATGCTAACATAAAACACTATGTAGATTGGGGTAAAATAAAAAAAAGATACATTCTCTTTATCCTACTAAAAAAATACTCTCTTCGTTTTTAGATAACTAAATAAGTGTTCATTATTGACTTTTTAAGTTCTTCTTTATCAACTTTGATCTTAAATTATTTTATTTGTATTTTATAAATATTGATAAGAATTATATTAATGAAAACACGTTTGAAACACAATCCATTCATATATTTTACATCATCTAATATATAAAATAAACAAAATAATTTGAAGTCAAAGTTAACAAAGAAAGACCGTAAAAATCAAAAGTGGACATTTAATTAAAGACAATATATTTTCTGTCAAGTTTTTTTATCAGCTTCTGTTTTGTATTTTTGTCATTTTAACAATTTTGATTTATCAAATTTTACTTTTTTGATTTTGTATTTTTTGATTCACAATTTTATAACAAAACCAAAATTATAAATATATAAAAAAAATTGTAATATTCAGCGGATATATATAAATTTTTTGGAGAGATCTTAATAGCTTTGCCCAAAAGAAAAGAGTAACGTCTATATTTTGGAACAACACAAACGACAAGTGAAGATATATCTTCAGGTGCCCTGCAACTGCAATATACAGTGGTACCGTCACTACATTTATTTGTTTGTAAACAAACATGCATTTAAGTTTTAGCCACCAACCATTGGCTAATTAACTTGTCAATAAATTTTCTTTTTGAAAATGACATATATTATCGAGGAATCAAAGTTTGAACGTTTCTGAACTTAAAAAATATGAATATATTTGACAAAATTAGTTTTAAGCCTTAAGCTATTAACTGTAAAATATAAGTTGTTAATTACAAAGTTGTTAACATAAACTACAAGCTGTATTTATTTTTAATAAAAATGTTTGATAAATTAATTGTTAACTGTAAAATTAAAATGTAAAATAAATTAAAATTATATATTTAAATAAATTATAATATTATTGGAGAGGATATATTAATTTACAGTTTTAACAGCTTTTACCAATTTAAAAAGTTTATAAATTGATTTTTTTTTATAAAAAAACTACTCGTTAAAAGCTAATACCTGCAAAAAGTTATTATATCCAAACGAAACTATTCATTAAAATATATATTTCTTTTGAAGAAAAATTTACAACACTAAAAAAGTTGAAAAAAACCCTCTTTTCAAACAAGCCTCTACATATTTAGCTATACTTTGACTTAAGCACAAAGGATTAGCATAGTAACACAAAGTGGGGTGGTGGCTGCCCAAGTTAAAAAGTGGCACTTTATAATACAAATGAGTATGATGAAAGTTGATGGATAAAGGTTAAAACATCATAATAAGGTTGATCTAAATAATTAGTTCGTTCTTTTTGACTAAAGTGTATTTATGTAAAAAAAACATTTTTTTTATTAACATAAACTTAAGTTACCTTATTACTACGTACTCACTCCGTCCTATATTAATAGTCAAGTGTTAACTTTTTCGATTTTAATTTTATAACTTTGATCTCAAATATTTTTGTTTGTGTTATATGATACTTGATGAAAATTATAACAATGAAAATATATTTAAAACATAGTCCGTGTATATATTTTGCATTAAATATCATATAACACAAATAAAGATAATTAAGCTCAAACTTTTAAAGTTAAGATCGAAAAAATTAACACTGAACTATTAATATAGAACGAGAGTAGTACATTGCTTTATATGTACTTATTCTGTATATTGTTCTTGAACGTTTATTTTTTAGAGGCCAAAATTTATCGAAATTTAAATAAACTTTTTTGTAACTATTAATTGTCCATATATTAATGTACTATAAATAGATAAACCCATGTATAATAAAACGAATGTGAAAACAATAATTTTAAGACATCTAAAATAAATATAAGGATTATAATTTTGAAACGAGAGAAAATACACTTATTATCACAAAATGAAATCATTTTAAAACAAGTGAGTATAATTTTACATAACTTGCCACGACTTTTGAGGCCTGCCTTGCCCAATGGTAGGCGTGCCTCTCATGTTTCGAAAGGTAAACTTGGACACATTTATAAAAGCTCAAGGTATTGTGTGTCAAAATTTTGCGTTTCGACGAAAACGCTACCGCACAAACCAAGATCACACGCTCTCTCGTGCTTTCGTGCCCTGAGTCGTAGTTGTCAGCCCAAGTCCCCGTTTGTTATATAAGGGCGTGTTTTGAGGGGAGGGAAGGGGGCGTTTGTGATGACGACCGACCAAGAGGTCGACCGGACCATCCATTAGGCCTAGTCTCATCATCGTCTAAACGAAAAAGTTCCTAAAAGTAAACTACGCCAAGCGTGAAAGGATGAGGGATCATCACATGTCCACGACTAAATCTACTTTCGCTTTTCATTTGTTTTGTTATGTTATTCTATTAGCTTAAAATATAGTACATGGAATCATAACAATATCTAAATGATGAGAAAGAAGACAAAATTCATAAGATTCAAGCTTTTGAACTCTACAATGAATGAAAAAAGTGCTCCACACCATCATGAATTCAACAATCAACTTTCCCTAAAAACCTCTCAATCTGTTATATGCCAATTAGTTGACTCATGAACTTCATTCCAGTTAACCCTTCTTTGCGTAACACCAAAAATTGTGATGTTAACTAGAGAGTCATCTTTTAGTGTTATCGTTTGTTGTTATGAAAAAAAGTAGTAATATGACACCAGTTTTTTCTCACGACATGAAAATGAAAATTCTGAGTTTCTGACTATACCTAAAGCTCTAAGATAGTTGAGTGTAGTTGGGTGTTGTGTGTTATCCACCTGCACCTTACCATATATTATATAACACCACTATAACATAAACATCCTCTGTGTTGGATAATTTAGACGAACAAACAAGATCGAACAAACGAAGCGGAAGCTTTTACTCAAAACCCTAAATTATAATTCGAAAGATACAAAGAAAACTAATGAAATTGGCCTCTATTTAGGGCTGAGCACGGCAGACCCAAAACCGACCCGGACCGGAAAACCGGACCGGACCGGACCGAACCGAACCGGACCGAGCAATTTCGGTCCGGTCCTCGGTCCGGGGTCTTGGACGAATTCGGTCCTCGGTCCGGTCGGTCCGGTCCGGTCCGGTTCGGTCTTACCAAAATCTTGTGAAATATGTCTAATAGGACCGGACCGGACCGAGAACCGAACCGGACCGGACCAACCCGGACCGGACCGGACTATTTCGGTCCGGTCTTGGTCCGGGGTTTCGGACCATTTCGGTCCTCGGTCCGGTCCGGTCTTGGCCGGTCCGGTCCGGTCCCGGACCGATGCTCAGCCCTACCTCTATTTATAGGGAACCAATGACCTAAAACTTACCAAACAAAAACATATTAAAAATAACAAAGCTTGTAGGACAAGCCAAACAAATTTACTAAACAAACCTTAAAGTTTAACTCACTTTCCAACAATCTCCACCGTGAGTTCAACTTCATACGAAACTTCAAAACAAACGAATCTTGGTCTTCAAATTCAAATATCCGAATACCAAATTCCAAGCGCCCCTTAAGAGTTTAAGTCACTTTTCGAAGAATCTCCACCGTGACTTGAATTCTATTCGAAACTTCAAACTAAACGAACATTTCGTCTTAATTCGAAATTTCAAACGAACGAACGAATAACTCTTAATATGTTATTCAACAAACGAACAAATGTATTATCCGTATCAAACAAATTCAAATTAATAAATAATTTGACGGACGGGCACACATTCAAATGCCCCAAATATGATCCGGATAATACGAATGACCCACTTATAAAATAAGATTTACGGTCCAAACAAACAAACGAATGATCGAATAAACGATCCAAACAAACAAACAAATGATCGAATAAACGATCCAAACAAACAAACAAATGATCGAACTTGAGAACGATCCAAACAAACAAACAAATGATCGAACCTGAAAACGATCCAAACAAACAAATCCGCCCAACCGATCTTCACCAAAGACTATCAAATTCGAGCAACCAGCTTCAACAAACCCGACGAACGAAGATCCCGAATTTTCTAAACGACCGAAAACCAAACCTAAATGGTCGAATCTGAAAACGACCCAAAAGGATTCCAAATAGTTACTCCATCGTAAGGAACAATTCCAAATCAACGTCATCAAAACTTCAAACTCCACGCCCAAAAATAATCAAATAACCCAATTCCATCTAATACTAAACGATACCCTTTTTCGATTACCATGCCAACGAACAAAATAAATTCGACCAGATCCAATATTCAATCCTTAAACCAAACGTGAGACCAAAAAAAAAAAAAGTAACACTCCTCAAACTTTAAATCGTTTCAAAACACAAACAAACTAACGATATATCAAAATTGACCAACTAAACAAATCCAAACTTGCATATTCCAAAGCCAATGACCGAGAGCAATAATCGCAAACCAGATCTTGATCGTCCTCGAACTTTTAATGCAGCCAAAGCTATCAAAAAACCAAACGATCTTTACGAAACCTTTTTTTTTTCTTCGCCATCATTGCGGATCGAACACGCTCTGATACCACTTGTTGGATAATTTAGACGAACAAACAAGATCGAACAAACGAAGCGGAAGCTTTTATTCAAAACCCTAAATTACAATTCGAAAGGTACAAAGAAAACTAATGACATTGACCTCTATTTATAGGGAACCAATGACCTAAAACTTATCAAACAAAAACATACTAAAAATAACAAAACTTGTAGGACAAGCCAAACAAATTTACTAAACAAACCTTAAAGTTTAACTCACTTTTCAACACTCTGTAATAAAATTTGGATACTCGGGAAGAAAAAAAGCCGTGTAACAGGATGTAAAGAGGGCTACATCGTGACATATAACATAGTGGTTGGTGGGGTATGGCATGCCCATGGTTATAAATAGCGTGAAGCGCGGCGTGACGGCATGTCTAAGATGCACGCTTTAGTGGCTAAGGTGAAGCTTTAGCGTTTTTAAAACGTGGTTTATAGCGACACAACATATACAAATATTTATATATTTTATCATATTTCAATATTATATTTACATTGAGTTCACAATAAGTGTTGCACATAATAATTAAAGTTAAAAAACTCTTTTTACATATAAGAATATTCATTTTTTAAAGTAGAATTCAAAAAATCACCGCACCTTATTTCGTAGCGAGCCTCAACCTATTGCGTAGCGTGGAGGTTACGCCTCAAACTTTAGCGAGCCTTAAGGCGAGCTATAGCGGGTTATTTAGAACCATGGGCATGCCATAGGGGCGTCATATATATGTGCAAAACGGCACTTGTAACATGTCATGCACACACTGTATCATGATGTTAAAGAAGGGTGTCACAACGCCGCACCAAAAAGTGCAGCCACGTCATTGCAAAATCAACTTTAACATTTTAACAGTAACACTATCGCAAACTTAACACTCCATAACATCACTTTTGAATCCAGCTTTTTCATAAAACTACTCGCAAACATCACCTTTTTCGCCCGAAAGAGACGTTACCATAACAACGCCACCCCTGACGACATGTTTTTCTTTTTTTCTGGTGCAATAACGCCTTTACGCCATGTCCACCTCACCCCAACATCTCCTCTATCATACCCAAGCCTCTAAGCAACAATTTTATTTTGTCATTATTGAAAGGTATTTTAGATACTTGATTAAAGCTTAAACACTTGTTGTAATACGTTATGTCATATCAAACATTTCATTTTGTTATGCCAAGTTAGGTTTTAAAAGGATCGCAAAAGCCTCGTAAAGGCTTCGCAAATGCTTCGTAAAGCCTTCGTAAACACGTGAGGCTTGACCTCCACGCCACGCCCAAGGCTTGAGCTTAAGACTTGAAGTGAGACGATAAGTGAAAAACGTGATAAGTCGCGATAAAAAAAGATCCGTGGTGGCTTTTAAACTCAATTTTGATAAACATCGTATTTTTATATAAAATTAAAAAAAAATACGTTAAAAATAGTTTCTTATATTTATTACTTATCTATTACACTTTTTATGATCTCAATATATTTATAATATGATATGAATATATACATTTCTATATTTTTAAATATTTTGTGACGTTTTAATTAACGTCTTACAAACACCATAACTCGCCATGGCTTACTCATCGGTAGCTTAGTGTAACTTAGTGGTAAAAAGATTTGCGACTATCACTCTGAAAAAATTGTGAGATTTCAAGTTCAATCATGTTAGTTACAAACTATTTTACAGTGGCTACGTCAACCTCTTAAATTTTACATAATCAAACCTCGTGGATTAATTAGATCAAAAGATTGAAAACCATGGTTATACAAAAATCTGCATCTCACTTGCATGAGCGTGTGTTGGTTCATGAACTTGAAGTGTATATGCTCCCTGTGTGGACGGATCTTAGTGGACACCGAAAAAATCCATTACTTCCAAAATTTTAAGGTTTTACTTATTATTCTTTTAAAATAATACAGCTTCGACATTCTCAATAGCACTCAACCTTCCTAATAGATTTATCCAAATTCCGTCTATGACTACCCCTTTATCCAATGTTTTAAAACCCGGTTTTTAAATCGACCCGGTCTTGTGGCCGGTTCACCGGGTCGCCGGTTCAACCGGTTCAACCGCCGGTTCAACCCGGTTCTCTGAAGAACAAAAAAATACATATATGCAATAGTTGCCCAGATATCTAAAGAACCTTATAAAAGTTAACACATGCCCAGATAAGCCTAAAAATATTTGAACAACCTTTTAACAAGTCTAAAACATTAAATATGGTTAACTGGGAACACATACAATCCATCCAACGAAAGGAAATTAAGTCTTAAACTTCAAAACGACATTACATAAATATCAGATAGTTTAACCATCAAAAGCAAATGTCCACCAGCCATAAAGAAGATCCAAAAGCATATGCCATCCTTGAATAATATCACCTCCAATTCATACTGCTACTGAGATTGATATACCTTGCTACTGCTACTGAGACATAGGTGTGTTATATGCATCAAGTTCACTATCATTTAGTAAACGAAATTCACTATCATGATCATCCTCATCAGCAAGCGTGTAACCTTGTGTTTGGGAAGGTGGTTCTTCAACTTCTCCTCCATCAAGCATATTCTCTAACTGATCATAATCTAGTTCTCCTTGTGGTTCTTCTTCAACGACCCAAAAGTCCGTATCATCAATACATTCATAATCAATTGGATCGTAAGACCTCTTATCAACCTTGAGCCTAGAAGAACATACATTCATAATCAATTGGATCGTAAGACCTCTTATCAACCTCTTATCAGTAACCATTTGGACCACATTCTTTGCTCCAACCATTTCGGCAATCTCAGCAAACAAATTACACAAATTTGTAGCATTATTCTCAATATCAGATGCGTCAACTGACTTAATAAATGATATGCCTTTTGGACAATAAACCAAGAAGTTAATCAGATGTCGTTGCCTTATATCCGTCCACCCATCACTCATAATCGTACAACCACTCTCAATCCACTGACTTCTATATGAGTCTATTAATAATGAAACTGACTGTTTTGCATCTGCCAACAAATTAACCCTCAAAGCATGATAATTAGGTGCTTTGTAACCATAACCGATACCCGCTATTTTATCTACCGCAAGTTGAAAATAAGGAGAGTTACAAGCATTCATGGGTATACAAGCATCATAAAACCACATAGCAATAGCCAAATCCACATCGTGTATCCTTTCCTTACTTTGCATAGCTTTTTTTAATGTAGGCTGAGAAGAATCATTTTTACCTTTAGTAAAAAAAGGATGAGAACTTGATGTAGCTTTCCTTTTTCCCCTTCGAGATTGTGTTATCTCTTGTTCTTCTTCATCATCAGACACCATAACACTACATCCAACTTCAACAGCCTTGCCTTTTGCCTTCATTTCATTTTCTTTCAAAAGACCTTGCATAGTAAATCTAACTTCCGCATCTACCCTTTTACATGGTGCTACCTCGCCCTTTTGGCCGGCGAGATGTTTCTTGATTCTACTTATCCCACCACCACGAATAACCTTATCACAATACTTACAAATGTACACCTTTTTCCCATTTTCGATATGTAGTGTTGCATGGTCCCATGCTTTATCCGACTTCGCTCTTACATTCGACTGAACAGAGGAATGAGATTGAGACTCTACGGGTGCTTTATCATTAGGTTCCATACCTACAATATTAAAAGAAATGGAAGAACAATCAAATTATAAACCAACATATCACTTCAACATTGCAAACCAACATCAATTACATTTACATGATATAAATCAACATCAGATACTAGAACTCTTATTTAAATTTCTTTACCAAAATATAAACCAATTTTTTCCTAGTAGCTAACCAACGTTTGAAAGAATACAAACCAATACTCTGTATCAATTAACAACCAAATACAAACCAATATCTCAAATTGAATATGATCAAACATTAAATTTACCATTAAGAGGCTTTAATAATTGAAATGAAAATAAACGAACAGAGTTAATACAACATAGGACCAACAACAACATAAGAAATTCAACATTATTGCAAATTAATGAAACAAATTAATGAAAATTAAATAAGCAATTTGATATAATTACCTCATACGCATATAGTGATAGATGGAGAAATGAAGAGTTAAGTTGTAAAATAAAAAGATTAATGAAAGAGATACTGATTATTGTATCAAAAAGTGTGATGGGTTGGGAAAATGAAGAGTCTGTGACGTGATGTTGTATCATTTTCTTGGGACTCATCAAATGAAAAAGATATTGATTACTTCTGTAAAATCAAATAGAGGCAAACCTTTGACCCGGCCGGGATTTTAAAACCGGGTCAACCCGGGTCATGAAAAAACCGCCGGTTTAAACCGGTTCAAAAACTACCAAAAAACCGTTTACATCCGGACCGGTCTCTCAACCGGTTCCCGGTTCAACCGGTTGAACCGGCCGGGTCAAACCGGTTTTTAAAACATTGCCTTTATCAAATTATTCGTAAATGAATTCGGGGCGAACGGAATTTGGTTTTTTTTAGCCTGTATGGCTAATACATTGAACCTTGTACCTTTATTTGCTTATGGAAACTTAATGGGCCTGTTTAAAATCTTTAACAAACAAAGTTTCTTTTCAAAAGCAAGGCATGAAATGTAGGAAGCTGAAAAGTATCACATGGCGAAAACTAAAAAGATCAAACTCTTTGTATTTGAAAACGAGCTGAGCTGAGCTCGAGCTCATCAGAGCTCGAGCTCGATCGATTAAGTTTTACAAAGATCGAGTTCGAGCTCCGTTCGTTTTGAGCCTTATTATTTAGGTTCGATTTCGACTCGTGGTATGGTAGACAAGTTTGAGCTCGGCTAAAGCTCGACTCGTTTATACGATTTGGTAATGTAAAAATAAAACTTGGCTTGAGCTCGGCTCGTAATATATCTAAAGTAGGCTCGTTAATAAACTTGTTATTAAAATTGTTAAGAAGCTCGTATATAAAAATTAGGCTCGTTTAGGCTCGCGAGTCCAAACGAGCTTTGTACGTAAAGCTTGAACTCGAGCTCGTTTAATAAACGAGTTGCAACTTAGGCTCGAGCTCGGGCTCGAGCTAGTTTAGACTCAAATCGTTCGAGCTTTTCATCGATTCGATCTCGATCTTTTTACGAACAGCTCGGCTAATTTCCACCCTACTTATAATCTATATGCTCGTGTAATGTCTCTGTTCCAAACTGTATAACCTTCGGAAAAACTTTTCTTTCCACAATAAAGAAACTCATGTGTTCGGGTTTTCTTCTTTTAATCCGTTGCTCTTTCTTCTACGGTTCATAAGAAACAAGGCGGAACCAAGATTTTTAGTTAAGAAAGGCTAATTATATTTAAAGCAAAAATCATAGTGATAAGAGAGGCTTAATGTGGAAAATATTTGAAAAATGACTTGTAATATACATAAATAATAAGTGAAATAGATTGATTAAAAGAGGCTTAACACCCACTAGTCTTCTTACTAACTCCGCTCCTGATAAGAAACATCGTCAACAAGCAAATCGATATGATATACAAAGATTACATGTATTGGTTGTTCAAAGGCACTATAGGTACGCAGACATCGAACGATTAATTTCTATTTCTTGTTATCGTGGAATTCGTTATAAACTAAGTACATTCGTAACAAAATTGCTCACTAAGACCCTCTTAATAAATTAGTAATTGCAACTCCATTTGTTAGATAGATGGCCAAAATATATTTAATGATACGGGTGTCATCAATCAGTTCGGTTTGTTGATTTTTCGTTTTATTTGGTTCGGATCGTTTGGATATATTTTTTTGAGTCAACTCAAAAATCAAATTGAACGAATCAAAACTAAATTTGAATTCGATTTTTAGGTTGATCAGAATAACACTATCTTAAAAACAAAGTTATATAATTACATAGATATTTAGCAAGAATTTTTTTTATTTCAAGTATAAAAATTGTTTTTCTGTATTATTACTAAATTTTGATAAGTTTATATATATAAATATAAAAATATGTACATACTTGTACAAGTTCGGTTTTCGGTTCAGTTTCATGTCCGACTACTAAATTCGTATCTAACTCGAAAATCAAATTTGTAGTTCGGTTATAACCCAAAACTCGAATGATTGAGTTTTAGTTTTTTTTTTTTATCAAACCCAAATTATAAACAGCTTATTGAATGATGACTATCAAGGTACATTAACTACAGTATTTGGGCTGAATTTGACCCCAAATAAGACAAGCCCATTCTAGCTTCATTTTTTTGTGAAATTTCATACATGAGCATTTTCTGACAAAAAACAAAATAACCTTTAAAGTACAAGAACTACATAGAGGCCATTTCTCAAACAACCAAATAATTACTATATGAAAACCCAAATTTGTGCAAAATGTAGTAACATGTGAGCCAACATTTTGTCATTATGATTGTAGTGTCAAAGAATTCCTAAAGTTAGGACAATCAACCACTTAGGGTAGCCTATTGGCAAAAAGATTTGTGACTATCACTTTAAAGTGTGTAAGATTTCAAGTTCAATTCCCGCTAGATGTAAACAACCTTAAAGTAGCCACGCCAACCTCCTGAAAAAAAAAGACTTTACCTGGTTTAAGTCTGTGTGATGATGGACTCAAACCCCGTGGATTAGTTTTTGAACCATGACATGTGTATTTATTAGATATCATCAAGTTTTTGCTGGTGCTCTACATGCAACATGTGTTGATTTATGACATGAAATTTGTACAAAAACTATTTATAGATATGTTGTTGTTATGTTTAGTCATTATATTCGCCTAAGTCGTGTCTAGGGAGAGTGTCGATTAACCTAGTTTCCTAATAGCTATGAATAAAGGTCGGTTGGCAATGTCTAAGCCCAACCCGACCCGTAGGACTTGTATAGTCGGTTCCCCCTCATCTCTATAAAAGGAGGTGAGGGGGAACAAACCAAACACGTCATTCTTTCAATAAACTAATCGGTAATCGGTTAGGGATATTACCTTGTGTGGGCGTCGATTTCTTTTCTGTCGATTCTATTGCTGTGTGTGTTCACGATCGAGTTCCGCATCTAGTTAATCAGGGTTGTGGGGAATAAACCCTACAAGTGGTATCAAGAGCTTGGTTCGCAAGATCGCTGGTTTTCTAGGATCGATCGAAAAGAGTTCTTGGTGTTGAGGGTAATTGATCATCAAGGTTGCAGCAAGATCATCGAGAGAAAGAGAGGGTTTGTTGGTTTTCGATTTTGAAGATCATCCGCCATTGTTGTTTTTTGTTCTTGTTTTCTGTCCTCAGGGAAAAGACACAGAGAGAAGAAGAAGATACAATTGGTTTTTTTTTGGTTATCTAAAAGTCAACAAAAGAAAGTAAAATATTACGAAGGATTTGTTAGGGGCCAGTAATTGGGCCATTGGACAAGAAAGTTTTTTTTTTCCCAAATAATTATTTTTGGGCTTAAAGATTCATTAGTCCAAGGTTTATAAAACAAATTTGTTACTTTGTAGTATTACACAAGGGGACTTCGTAATTCGTGATTGTGAGGTTTAACGTATCACAAGGTTTAGCGAGTTACGAAGGGACTTTGTCGGTTTGTGATTGTGAGGGTTTATCACAAGGTTTAGCAAATCAACAAAGGGATAAAGAATGACGGGAGCCAAGTTTGACATCGAAAAATTCGATGGAACTGGCGATTTCGGGTTATGGAGAATCAAGATGCGTGCTTTATTAATCCAGAACGGATGTGAAGCAGCTCTGGAGGTTTTCCCCGCGAATATGGAAGCTGAAGAGAAATCTAAGCTTGACAAGAATGCTCACAGTGCCATGATTTTGTGTTTAGGTAACAAGGTCCTGAGAGAGGTTACCGGGGAGACGACTGCAGCGGGGGTTTGGTCAAAGCTCGAGTCTTTGTACATGACAAAGTCATTGGCCAACAAGTTGTACCTGAAGAAGAAGTTGTATACATTCTACATGCCGACTGGACGAAAGATTTCCGAGCATATAGATGAGTTCAACAAAATCGTTGTTGATTTAGCAAATATTGAGGTAAAATTCGAGGATGAAGATCTTGCTTTATTGTTACTCACGTCTTTACCAGCATCATACGAACACTTTGTGGATACCTTGCTTTATGGACGGGAAGATTTGACTTTGGAGGACGTGATGGCCACACTAAATTCAAAGGAAATCAAAGAAAGGTTCAAGGCGAAGGGGGATGATGGTGAAGGGTTATATGTGAGGGGAAGAACTGATCGCAAGAATTCGCATCAGTCAAAGGGAAAGTCAAGATCGAAATCTCGAGGTGGAAGACTCAAATGCTTTATTTGCCAATCTGAGGAGCACTTGAGAAGAGACTGTCCGAAGAATAATCGCAAGAAGTCAAAAGGTTACGTCAAGAAAGATGATCAACCAAGCTCCAGTGGTTCGATTTATGACGATTCTGAGGTGATGATGGTGATGAGTGCAGAAAGACTGCAAGATTGGATCATGGATTCAGGAGGTTCATATCACATGTCACCCAGGTTAGATGTATTTTTTGATTTTCTGGAATGCGATGGGGGCAACGTACTGTTGGGCGACAACAGGGAGTGCAAGATCAGGGGTATTGGCAAGGTAAAGGTACAACTGAAAGATGGGTCAAGTTTTGTGTTACACAATGTCAGGTACATTCCTGAATTGAAAAGAAACTTGATATCGCTGGGAACTCTTGAAAAAGAGGGATATACCGTAAAATTGCAGTCGGGCAAAGTCAAGGTGATTAATGGTTCTAGGGTTATTATATCTGGAACCCGAAGGGAGAACTGTGTATACTCTTTGGATGGCCATGCATTGGCCGGTGAGCTTAATGCTAGTGTTGAAGAAAAAGACAGTCTTGTGCAGGTTTGGCATAAAAGACTGGGACATATCAGTGAGGCGGGACTACACGTGCTGGAAAAGCAGGGTTTGTTTGGCAAGAAGAGTCTAGGTAAGCTCGATTTTTGTGAGAATTGTGTTTTAGGAAAGTCACATCGAGTCCGTTTCGGTGTAGGAAGGCACACTACTCAGGGAGTGATAGACTATGTTCATTCAGACTTATGGGGTCCGTCTCAGGTGGAATCATTGGGAGGTAAGAGGTATTTCTTATCTATTGTCGATGATTATTCCAGAAGGGTATGGGTTTATGTTCTCAGGTTCAAACACGAAGCATTTGAAAAGTTCAAAGAGTGGAAGCAGTTAGTAGAAAATCAGACTGGGAGGACGGTTAAGAAGCTTAGGACGGATAATGGTCTTGAGTTCTGTAACCGGGAGTTTAATCAGCTATGCACTGAGAGCGGGATTGCTAGACATTTGACGGTTGCCGGGACGCCGCAACAAAATGGGTTAGCAGAACGGATGAACAGAACTCTCATGGACAAGGTACGCTGTTTATTAGTACAGTCTGGATTGCCCAAGACCTTCTGGGCGGAAGCGACATGTACGGCCGCATATCTTATAAATAGGTCACCATCGACAGCGATTGAGAAGAAGACACCTATGGAGATGTGGTCGGGACATCCTAGTGATTATGGGATGTTGAGGGTTTTCGGCTGTGTCGCATATTCACACGTTAAACAAGGTAAGCTCGAGCCGAGAGCAGTAAAATGCGTTCTTTTGGGGTATCCTGAAGGTGTGAAGGGGTACAGACTATATAGGCTTGATAATGAATCGCCTAAAATAGTCACAAGCAGGAACGTGGTCTTCAATGAAAGTGTCATGTACAAAGACACGTTGAAGGATACTGGTGCAGGAAAAGATAAGTCTGTTGAGGAATTACAAGTTGAGGTGGAACTGCAGAGGTTAAATAATCATACGCCTGAGGAAGACCATCCAGGTCAGGAAGATCAAACAGGTCATGAAGATCAGTCAGATCAGGAAGACCAGACAGATCAGGAAGATGGCGATGATGAAGATGCAGGGGTTCAAGAGATTGATCATCCACCGGATCTCACAAATTATCAATTGGTTCGGGATAGAGAACCAAGGACAAGAACGAAACCGGCAAGGTTTCGGGATGAGAGTAATATGGTTGCTTACGCGTTCGCTGCAGCAGAGGAAGAAGATACTCATGAACCATTGACATACCAGGAAGCAGTTGCTTGTGAAGACAGTTCTAAGTGGAAAGCTGCTATGAAAGAAGAGATGGATTCTCTGAAAAAGAACAAGACCTGGGTGTTAGTAGATCATTCATCTGGGCAAAAGCTGGTGAGCTGCAAATGGCTGTACAAAATAAAGGAAGGGATTGAAGGTGTTCAAAAGCCTAGGTACAAGGCAAGGTTGGTGGCTCGTGGATTCACACAAAGGGCAGGTATTGATTACAATGAAGTATTTTCGCCGGTAGTTCGACACACATCTATTCGGGTTATACTTGCATTGACTGCGTGTAAAGATTATGAGCTGGAGCAGCTTGATGTAAAGACGGCGTTTTTACATGGAAATCTTGAAGAAGTGATCTACATGAGGCAGCCACCGGGATTTGAACAAGGTAACAAGGTATGTTTGTTAAAGAAATCTCTTTATGGTTTGAAGCAGTCACCTAGGCAATGGTACAAGAGGTTCGATGAGTATATGCTGAGCAACGGGTTTAAGCGTAGCAATTACGACAGCTGCGTATATTACAGGAGTTATGCACCAGGGGAGTATATCTATCTATTGTTATATGTAGATGATATGCTGATTGCTTGTAAAAGCAAGGCTGAGATCGCGGCTACCAAGTCTTTGCTTAAAAGGGAGTTCGACATGAAAGAGCTCGGGGAAGCAAAGAAGATTCTTGGTATGGAGATCTTCAGAGATCGGAGTCGCAAGATTCTGAGGGTGTCACAATCCGGGTACGTTTCTAAAGTTTTAAAAAGGTTTAGAATGGACAATGGGGAGTCGGTTCAGACACCATTGGACGGGCAATTCAAGTTGTCGTTGAAAGATTGCCCAGTTAGGGATTGTGATGTTGAAAGAATGAGTAAGGTGCCGTATGCTAATGCGGTTGGGAGCTTAATGTACTTGATGGTATGCACGAGGCCAGACATAGCGTATGCAGTAAGTGTAGTTAGCAGATATTTGGCGAATCCGGGTAAACTCCATTGGGAAGCAGTGAAGTGGATTATGAAATATTTGCAGGGTACTGTAAACGTGGGTTTGGTGTATGGGACAAATCGTGGCAACCATGTGGACGTAACAGGTTTTGTTGATTCAGACTACGCTAAAGATCCGGATAAAGGTAGGTCTCTCACTGGTTACGCATTTTTAGTACAAGGATGTGTTGTAAGCTGGAAGGCAGCGCTACAACACGTGGTGGCTCTTTCAACTACAGAGGCAGAGTATATGGCCCTTACGGAGGCTGTGAAGGAAGCTATTTGGCTAAGAGGACTCTTGGAAGAGTTGGGCGTGGAGCTCAACACTGTTGCAGTTAATTGTGATAATCAGGGCGCGATTCACTTATCGCGGAATCATGTTTTTCATGAAAGGACTAAGCACATCAATGTGCGTTATCACTTTATCAGAGAAGTCATGGAAGCAAAGACGGTTGAAGTTCTGAAAGTGGGTACTGAACACAATGCTGCAGATGCCTTGACGAAGGTGGTACCTGGATGCAAGTTACAACACTGCTTGGAGTTGCTGAGTGTTGGGATAGGCTAATATATGCCTAAGGTGGAAATTGTTATGTTTAGTCATTATATTCGCCTAAGTCGTGTCTAGGGAGAGTGTCGATTAACCTAGTTTCCTAATAGCTATGAATAAAGGTCGGTTGGCAATGTCTAAGCCCAACCCGACCCGTAGGACTTGTATAGTCGGTTCCCCCTCATCTCTATAAAAGGAGGTGAGGGGGAACAAACCAAACACGTCATTCTTTCAATAAACTAATCGGTAATCGGTTAGGGATATTACCTTGTGTGGGCGTCGATTTCTTTTCTGTCGATTCTATTGCTGTGTGTGTTCACGATCGAGTTCCGCATCTAGTTAATCAGGGTTGTGGGGAATAAACCCTACAGTTGTGATCACGACTAATCCGAGTCTCTTTGATCAAAATTCACGTGAAAGCTTAGACAATCATGTGATCAGGAGTCAGTCAGGTCCTTTAAAGTTTAAACTCTAGTTCTAGTCTAGTATTTTAAATTGTCACCTTTTTTACTCAAGGACCTTAATAATTGGACCATTTTCATGCCAATATCAAGTTACTCAAACTTTACCCATTGGGTAATAGGTAAAAGTAAAAAGAAAAAACTTATCTACATTATTGAAGAAAAAAAGTAAAAATCATTTTCTTCTACATGGTTAGTAGAAAAAAAGTTATTTTGCATCTTTGTTTTTTTAGAAATTAAGGGACAAATTCTTACCCTTCATCTATTTTTGATTTAATGTTAGAGATTAATCTAATATTTAAAAAAAAAATACGGAGGGTTATTTTTGCCAAAATGTCCAAAAGCTGCAAAGAATGGGCAGAGGTACAAAAGTTGTAAATATAGCGGAGTAATGAATTATCACTAGCGAAAATCAATGAAATATCACTGTTGACAAAATAATGAAATATCACTCGGATTTTACGCAGTAACTATGTTAATGAAATATCACTAGTGATGTTTCATTAATTTATCTCTAGTGATATTTCATTCAGTAACGAATATCACTTGTGATAACCGATTTCGTCATATTTATAATTTGGGAAAATCACTTAAAAATGTAGTAAACTAACCACTTTTTATGGTTGTGTGTACTAAACTATTTTTTTCTCATTGTATGTATTAAACTTTTTAATTTCGATCATTGTGTGCATTTTGAGACGATTTCGTCTTGTAAAATGACCATTTTATCCTTCAAAATTTGAAAAAAGTAGGGGTAAAATGGTCACAAAATACACACAATGATATGAATTTGAAAGTTTAATACACACAATGAGGCAAAAAATTGTTTACTACACACAACTATAAAAAAGTGGTAAGTTTACTATATATTTGAATGATTTTCCCTTATAATTTAGTCCTTCCGCCGCCTTTTTGCAAATTTTGGACATTTTGACAAAAATGATCCCTCCATGGTTTTTTTAATCTTAGATAATGAATGGATAAGATTATTCCCTTAGATTAAAAAAAAAAAAAAAAACAAGTTTCCAAAATAATCGACTCAGTAGCCGATAAACTTTTATACATATCTAAAAATATTAAGAGAATATTATGTCTTAAGTTTTTATTTCATTTAGTTGTTTCGGCTCTATTTTCATCTAATATTGTCCTAATATGCTAACATTACCTATTTTCATGTACAGTAATAATTTATATGTTTGTTACTAAAGTTTACTCAGTATTTTTGAATTATATCTACAGTAATATTATATCGTTCATTTTGTGATATTTTGTTTTTCTGTGTAATTTCATCCACTCATAACAATTCCAACTTCATTTTCTATTTACTCCCATTTCTTATTTCATTCATAAAACTTATGACTAATTATTTCATCAAATATTATGTGTCTCTTGACCAAAATACTTTTCTCTCTATATTTTATCACTAGTAACAGTCTTTATTTTCATTAAAAAAAATATTACATTACCATATATTAGAGTGGGAGAGTAGTGGTGCCAAGGCTGCCTGTTAGCCCTTTGGCGTCAGCCCTCTGTTGGCGCACGGTACCGTGGCTCGCGCCAACGGACCTCGCGCCAACTCCAACAGCTCGTGCCAACAGATTTTTGATTTTTTCTTTTTTTAGTTATAAAATGGGGTTTATGTGGGCCCATTATACCCCTTTGACACCACTTTTTCTCGTGCCAACCATTCCCCCACAAATGTGGTGCCAAAGGGTTTCTGGTGCCAAAGCCCCAAAATCCTACGTGGCGGCTTTGGCACCACCTTCTCATGCCAACGACTCCAGCTCTCTTAGTACTCGTATAAGTTAAAACCAAAATAACATTTTCACAAACAAATGAGTAAATTACAAAAATAGCTCTTGTGATTTGGCCAAATTACAAGTTCAGTCTTTCGTTTCTTTAGTTTCTGCAAAGAAATTACAATTTTTGACGAAAATTAAATGACTAAACTGTCTTCATATAAGCTAAAGTGAAAGGTAAAATGATAGGTATATTTAACCGGAGTCTCGAGACTAATTGTACATTTGTAAGCAATGTTTTAAAAGCTGATTTTTTTAATTGGTTCATCTAAGCTATCCAGTCACGATTTAACTGACGGCTCATTTGATTTTCCGCTCAAACTTACGTCTGATCCTCTAAACAGGTCATGATCTGACCGGTTAAACCGGAACAACGCTTGTAAGCTCTTCATACACTCACTTTCAAAATATAAAAACTAAATTTGTAACTTCCCAAATCATATGGATGAATTTTGTAATTTACCTCAAACAAAAATATCTTTAAAAAGACAAGAATATAATATTTTTTTAAATTACAAATAATATAAGTATTAACTTTATAATTTAAATCTCCAACAATACAAAATGTATTACTACTAGTCTCGAATGTATCACTACTAGTAAGATCTACTATAGTGGAGTATAAGTTAAAATAAAAATATCTTTAAAAAAAGACAAGAATATAATATTTTTTAAAGTTACAAATAATATAAGTATTAACTTTAATTTGTAATTTAAATTTCCAACAATACAAAATGTATTACTATTGTACTAGTCTACTACAGTATATAAGTTAAAACAAAAATATCTTAGACATTAAAAGACAAGAAAATTTTAAATTCTTTTAATACTAAATATTAAATTTCCATAATACAAAATGTATTACTCTCTCCGTCCTACAAAAAAGTTAAAAAAAAAATTATTTTTACAGTTTTTTTTTATCTTTTGCATAAAGATAGTTTTACTTTTTACCAATTAATTTAAAACTTTTTCAATATTTGTAATTATAATTTCAAATAAAAATAATATAATAATCTTGATCTAAAATTTCTACTTTTAAAAGTGGACAATTAATTTGAAATAACCCGAAAGAAAAATATAGAATATAATTTTAGAACGGAAAGAGTACCACTCTACTATTGTATAAGTTAAAACAAAAATATCTTGACATTAAAAGACAAGAAAATTATAAATTCTTTTAATACTAAATATTACACAAAGATTATAATATTTTTTTTAAATTACAAATAATATAAGTATTAACTTTATAATTTAAATTTCCAACAATACAAAATGTATTACTACTAGTCTACTATAGTATAAGTTAAAACAAAAATATCTTTGAAAAAGATAAGATTATAATATTTTTTTAAATTACAAGTAATATAAGTATTAACTTTATAATTTAAATTTCCAACAATACAAAATGTATCACTACTAGTAGATCTACTATAGTATAAGTTAAAACAAAAATATCTTTAAAAAAGACAAGATTATAATATTATTTTAAATTACAAATAATATAAGTATTAATTTTATAAATTTAAATTTTCAATAGTCTATTGTATAAGGACGAGTATTTTAACCCGAATCTCAAATTTGAACCCGAACTATACTCAAAACCGTACTGATTTTCGATACCCGAATCTTGTTTGGTACGGAATCAGGACTAAGAAATATGGTTAAAAAAATTCGGGACCACTAATTCGGTACGGGAACGGTACCAAATCGGGAAATTTCCGAAAAAAACAGGAAAATTCCGATTTCTCGGTACCGATACCGATACCCGAATCCCATTCGATACGAGATCGATACCTAACTTTTTAAATCAGAAAAAAATCAAAAAGCACTAAATCGGAACGAGATTGATCCCAATTTTTTTTTTTCTTTTTTAACATGGTCTCTATAAAGTTAAAACCAAAATATCTTGACATTAAAAGACAAGAAAATTATAAATTCTTTTTAATACTAAATATTACACAAAGCATATAATGATATGGGCCCATATATCACCAACTAAACACCATTTCATCGGTTCATATCTATTCTCACCCCACACATATACAAAAAATTCATCATCATCAACATCATTTTTATAAAAAAAAAAAAAAACCTGTTTTAGCAGCAGATCCAATAATGGCGCCGTCATCAGCCGCCCCATCACCGACAAGAAAACAAGCAGAACAAGCCCTTCTCTTACGTCGTTACGAGATAGGACACGTCCTAGGTCACGGCAGTTTCGGCAAAGTTTACGTGGCAAGAAACATTAACACTAACGAACAAGTTGCCATCAAGGTTATAGACAAGGAAAAGATTCTAAAAGGTGGTTTAATCTCACATATCAAACGTGAAATTTCCATCCTAAGACGTGTCCGACATCCTAACATCGTACAGCTCTACGAGGTTATGGCTACGAAGACAAAGATTTTCTTCGTCATGGAGTACGTAAAAGGTGGTGAGCTTTTTTCGAAAGTGGCTAAAGGTAGGTTAAAAGAAGAAGTTGCTAGGAAATATTTTCAGCAGCTGATATCTGCAGTAGGGTTTTGCCATGCACGTGGGGTTTATCATCGTGACCTAAAACCTGAAAATATTTTGTTGGACGAAGATGGTGATTTGAAAGTCAGTGATTTTGGTTTGAGTGCGATTAGTGAGCAGATTTGTGGCGATGGTTTGTTTTATACTTTTTGTGGGACTCCTGCCTACGTTGCACCCGAGGTTTTGTGTCGGAAAGGGTACGAGGCTGCTAAGGTTGATATTTGGTCTTGTGGGGTGATTCTTTTTGTGCTGATGGCTGGTTATTTGCCGTTTCGTGATCAGAATATTATGGAGATGTATAAAAAGATTTATCGAGGGGAGTTTAGACGGCCTAGGTGGTTTTCGAAAGAGCTCAGTGGGTTGTTGAAACGTGTGCTTGATACGAATCCTGAGACGAGGATTACGATACCTGAGATTATGTCGGATAAGTGGTTTAAGAGAGGGTTTAGGCATATTAAGTTTTATTTGGAGGATGATAAGCTGTTTAGGGAGAATGATTGTGATGTTGTTGTTGGTGAGGATGATTGTGGTATCGGGTATTTGTCGGATCAGTCTTTGAATGAGTCCGAGAGCGAGATGGAAGGGAAGAGGAAGTCGGTTAATTTGGTTAAACCGTTGAGTTTGAATGCGTTTGATTTGATATCATTTTCGCGGGGGTTTAGTCTTTCCGGGTTGTTTGAGGATGGGAGTGAAGAGAATAGGTTTCTGTCGGGTGATACGGTTTTTAGTATTGTTTTGAAGCTGGAGGAGATAGCGAAAGTGAGTGGTTTTTCGATTAGGAGAAAGGATTGTAAGGTTACTATTGAGAAAGAAGGATTGAAAGGCTCGTTGGTGGTTACTGTTGAGATTTTTGAGCTGATGCCGAATTTGAGAGTTGTGGAAGTTAAGAAGAAAGCAGGGGATAAAGGGGAATATGACGAATTTTGTCAGATTCATCTTAAGCCCGGTTTAAGGCCTTTGATGCTCTCCGGGTGTGGTGAACCTTCACGGTTGATTGCTGATGCCGAGAGTGAGGAAAGAAATGGTAGTTGAAAAGGGTATGTTCTTGCTTCATTTTTGTACTCTTTGATTTTGTTTATTGGTTTGTTGATACTAAAATGCAATTGTTAGAAACATAAGTCGTCTGTTCTCGAGTTTGTTTTTAACTTAATATTGGTAGTTTCATAAGGCTAAATTAAATCGTTGGTTTATCTATGTTTCTTGTTTTGACATTTTAAAATGCAACTTAATTAGATTAGTGTGACCCATGGCCGGTAAGATTGTGCATAAAGGCTAAAGGGAGCGCCATTTTTTGAGTCCCAATGCGGCAAATTGCTCAATCAAGTAAAAAAATGTTTCTTAGATCGTTATTTATCTGCTTTGATTGACTACCATCCTAGAACTTAAAAGAAATGAAGCGTTACAAAATTTTAACAGAGTTCAGAAGAACATTTATGTTGAGCGTCTTTCATTTAGACCGTCCGTTTCCAAATCTGTTATTATCCCCTCCTCTTCTGACCCGTCATCTGAAAGTATATGCTTCAAGATCTGCTTCCTTGTTATGGCGTCTGATTTTTGGCGTTATTAAAATGCAAGTTCAGTAGTTAATTAGGGCTTACGGTAGTTTTGTCAGAGTCATCATAAGCCTGGTTTAAGGCCTTTGAGGCTGTCCGGGTGTGGTGAACCGTCGCAGTTGATTGCTGATGCCGATAGTGAGGAAAGAAACGGGATTTGAAAAGGGTATGTTCTTGCTGCAGATTCTTACTCGTTGATCTTGTTTATTGGTTTATTGATGCGAAATTGATAACTGTTTGGAGTTGCAGTCATCTGATCTTGCATATATCTCTTGTTTTCATTTCGTAAGGCTAAATCCAATATATGGCTTATCTATGCTTTCTTGTTTCGACTTGGTTATAGTTTTTGCATTTCCTACTGAAATGTGATTTCTTAGAGGCTAGAGGGAGTTCCGGATTTTGAGTCTCGATCAGGCAAATTGCTAAACCAAGTAACATATTTCTTCTTTTTGAATGGCTGCCCAAAAAGGGATGAAGCGTCAAAAATTTTAACAGACTTCAGAACAACATTTATGTTGCATCTGTTCTGATTTTTAACTGTGTGTTTCCTTAATCTGTTATTATCCCCTCGACTTCCCCGCCGTCATCTGAAAACATATGCTCTAAGGTCTGCTCATGAACCCATAAGTCACAGTGTCGCCCTCTATTTTCCCCTTAAGGTTCTTGTGGAGATAACATTCCCGATTATTTTTCTTAGGAACAGATTAGTTATTTGACTTTTAGTATTTTTTAAATCTCATGATCATGCGTTATTACTTAGACATGGATGGTTCCCTTGATATGCATTTTTGTTGTTTAGTTCTGTCAAGGGTCGTCTGCTAAGTCGATGAACCTGATAATATATAAGTTGCTATATTAGAATCATTATTGGCGAGGAAGAATGACCGAATCTTGTGCGTGGTTAATCTGTTTCTAATATGGTGCTAATTTCTTTGTCAATGATTGTTTCTGGTGGAATTTTACGGGATCACTTTATTTATGCTTTAACGGTTTCTTGATGCTAAATGTTAATCATTAGAAGTAAAAGCTGTCTGATCTCGAATCGGTCATTATACGTAGTTTCTTAAGGCGAAACCGAGTCTGTGGCTTATCTATGCTTTCTTGTTTTGACTTTGTGGTTTTGTGTAAAAGGCTAAACGCAGTGACAATAATTAAGTCTTAATAGCGCTAAATCAAGTAAATATTATTTCTGAGATCTATTAGTTTTTGTCAGTTTTGATTGACTATCCATCCTTGAACCTTAGATAGATGAAGCGTTATAGAACATCAACGGAGATCAAAACAATATTTATGTTGGGTCTGTATCATTTAGACCGTCCGTTTCTAAATCTGTTACGATCCCCTCATCTTCCTAGCTGTCATCTGAAAATATATATGCTTCAACGTCTGCTTCCTTGTTATGGCGTCTGATTTTGGGCGTTTTTAAAATGCAAGTTGAGTAGTTAATTAGGACCTATGGTTGGATTTATTTAACGACCCTTAAGAGTCGAATCGCTAAATCAGGTAAATATTCTTGGATCTATTATTTCTCATATTTGATAGGTTATCCATCCTATAACTTAATAGAGATGAAGCGTTATGGAACGTTAACAGACTTCAAAACAACTTTTATGCTGGATCTGGAACCAATCAGAATGAAAATTGCGCAAGCGAAGCCGGGAAACGGGCCGCATCGCAACAACTAGGACTCGTGTCGGAGGACTTTTGAGCGTGAGGTACCACTCATGCAGCGACAAGGACCCGTTTCATTTAGACCGTCTGTTAAAAGTGTTCAGAACAACAGTTATGCTTTCTTGTTTTGACTTTGTTTGATTTTTGGCATTTCAAGAAAGTGCAATATATCATAGTTGCTATTAATGGTATAATTTGTGGTGTTGTGTTAAATGCTAACGGAAAGACAGTAATAAAGTTTTAATTAGGCAAATCGCTGTATCAAGTAAACATAATTCCTCAGGTCTGTAAATTATCAGTTTAAGATAGACTATCCATCCTAGAACCTAAAAGAGATGAAGCGTTAACAATATGAACAGAGTTCAGAACAACATTTATGCCGAATCTGTTTCATTGAGACAGACTGTTTCTTTAATTTGTCGATACCCCGCACTCTTCCTACGCGTCCTCTGATAATATACTGATATATATTTCCTTTTTAAGTTTATATAAAACCTAAGCTTTGGATGTAAAACTGTTATCTTGATTTCAATGACATAATATAAAACCGAACGACTGTTTTGACCCATTTTTGAGTTTGTTATCCGCTGTTTATTTTACATAAAGAAAAAGGTTAATTCCTTCATTGTTAGTAGTTTGTGACTCTCATTATCAGTTTATTATGAATCATTACGGAAGGGATAACGGTTCTCATAGTATGTATATGTACACCAGTGGCGGACGCAGGAAATTTAACAGTGGGGGGCAAATTTTTTTTTGACGATAGTAAAGCGAAAAAACTAAAATTCGAATAAAAGATAGAGTATTTTAACTTTAAAATGGAGCATTTCTAGGTTTTCGAGTGTTAAATGTTAGACTTTAGTGTGTGAGTGGGGGGCAATCTGAGTTTCGAGTGGAGGGCATTGTAAAAAACACTTGAAATTGAAGAAAAATTACACTGTAATCTCGTCGTTTTGGTTTAGCCATGGGGGGCGCCGCCACCCCGAACCTAAGCTATAGGTCCGCCCCTGATGTACACTGAGTAGGAATTTTGGCTGCATTTTGGCTGTTTGGTCCTGTCAAGGACTAGTGACCATATCGATGAATTTAGTACTAGTAATAAATTGCTAACGTATAATTACCATTGGCGATGAAAATGACCATGTTTTGTCTGAAATTTTAGGTGGTCATTCCATGTCTGCCTTAAATTTAGCTTGATGACTGAATCAACAATGCTGTTGAATCTGAGAACTAACTGATACTGGTGCTGATTTCGTGGTGGAACTTACACAGCGTTAACAGAAAAGTTAAGGATGAAGAAAGCAAAAGAAGATCTGTAAGGTGTCAAGTAAGTGGTTGAGCAAACGTTAGCGAAAAAAAGCTAATCAACTTTACCATCTAGTACCCCGTATTTGGGAAAATTGTTAATATATACTTTCACTCAATTTCGTTTAACTCTAGATCTGCACTTTCCTGTGTAAAGGATATGTCGTTTTTCGTGGTAGAAGAATACCTTTATTTAGTAGCTTTTGGTGCACTTTCGATTCCATATTAATGTTCGCATGCCAGTCAGTCACAGGAGATTGTACCAAGCTAATTAACGGGTGAAGAACAAAAATGGAGATTTCATAGTATTAATGTTTTGATTATCTGGAGATCATATGTACACAAGACCTCAATCCGCTACTTCGTTTCATTTACGAATCGTATCTTGCAATGAAGGCTTCAAATCTTGATCACAAAATTTATGATACTCAATGGTGTCGCCTGACAACATTTTCATCTCCACTATGTGCAACGTCGGTGCTAACTCGAAAATCTCTGCATCTATGGCTAACTTCCCGTTTTTCCCTTCTTTGATCCCTTGTAACATCAGTGTCCCATCTGATCTTTTCAAAACCCTGAAATCTTCGGTCACTGCAACTTCTTCCAGCTTTGCTACTATCGTTGTTGCTGGTTTGTTCAACACGAAACGCTTTTCTGGGCTTTCGTTTGGAATACTTTCGTCCTCAATCAAACTCGAAAGGTTTAGTCCATCAGATAGTGATATGATATCAAATGCGTTCATTGAAGTTGTCTTCAATCTTGAAGGAAGCTTTTTTGCAGTTGCTACCTTCTCGAGTTTCTGAAGATCGTTACAACTTCCACGGGGACTTTCAGTTTCCTGAATGACGTTATCAATGTCAAAATCAAGATCGATACTTTTTGTTCTACTATTATTGGGCAGTTCAATCTCTTTGAAACCCTTCTTGAACCAAGAATTTTTCATGATTTCAGCTAATGTGATTCTTGTGTTTGGATTTGGATCGAGAATCTTCGAAAGCAAGGTTTTGACGTCAAGAGGGAACCATTTCGGACACTGGTACTCACCTTTGCTAATCTTATTGTACATGCTCATCAAATTTGCGTCGTAAAATGGGAGTTCAGCTGCAAGCAGAACGAACAAGATCACCCCACACGACCATACATCCGACGTTTTCCCATCGTACCCTTTTGTGTTAATCACCTCAGGTGCAACATAAGCAGGTGTTCCACACATTGTGTGTAAAAGACCATCTTGCCTCCTAGACTCGGACACTGCACTTAATCCAAAATCTGACACTTTAAGGTTTCCTGATTTGTCAATAAGGAGATTCTCGGGCTTGAGATCACGATGGCAGACGCCACGGCTATGACAAAAATCAACGGCTGATACTAATTGTTGAAAGTATTTTCTAGCCGCGTCCTCTTTTAGTCTCCCTTTCCTGACCTTGTCAAAAAGCTCGCCTCCTTTAACATATTCCATCGCGAAGTATATCTTGCTCTTGCTTCCCATTACCTCGTAAAGCTGAACCACATTCGGGTGTTTTACACGCCTCATAACGGAAATCTCACGTTTAATCTGATTCATCAACCCCTCCCCCATCATCTTTCCCTTATCGATGACCTTCATCGCAACGTTCTGGTTAGATTTTAGGTTTCGCGCATGGTAGACCTTTGCAAATGAGCCATGCCCTAGCAATTTGCCTAGCTCATACCTTTGCATCAAAATCTTTCCTTTTTTGTTTTCCATCTTTGGATCTTTCTGTCCTTACGGTTTTATTCCATAACCGAAAGGACAGAAAACCGAAATCGCAAAACCTAAAAGGACTTGTATGGGCATTCAATCAGGGGGATCAAAATCCTTTTTTTGCAGAAAGTTAGAAAATATGCATACTTAATCACACCATCAAACAAGAGGAATTTTATGGCTCAAAGACATGGCTATCTAATTCACATTGCTATTAATAGAAACTTTTAGCATGTGGTCAATGAAAAGTTGTATGTAACAAAAAAAATATGGTTTATTCTTACCGGGTGTAAATAAATTATTCGTTTTAAAAATAAATAATCAGATAATCAACGGTTACAAAATGTGGTTTTAAAAAATAGTATTTGAATTTGAGACTTGTAGTGAAAAATAGATACTAGTTATTAAAGCCTATTTTGAAAGAAAAAAATTAGCCAGAACGCGATCCCAAGCCCAAGCTCGACACCGACCCCAAGCGCCCATTAAACGTATCATTGACATAATATACCGAAACTTGAGTTAAAGTTTTGAGATATATGGTAACTGTGGTTTTTTTTTGCTCTTGTAATTCCGGTATTGTCGTGAAATACAATAAATTTTGGTGAAATTAAGTCCTTGAATCTCTGTAAAGAGTTGTACAATTTCGGTAAAATATGTAGTTACAATATCGATAAATAGAGTTGCAATCAAGTCAAGCTTTTATCAAGTAACTCGAGTTTAAGCTCGAGCTTGACTCAATCAAGTCAAACTTTTCGTTTATCGTTATACTGCCGACAATATTCATCTAATATATTAATGCGTGAAATAAAATACTGATATTCGTCTAATATATTAGGATATATTAGGATGTGTGCGTAAAATAAAAAGATCATGGACCATCCCGGTTATATTAACAATATCACCGTTACCCATAACCATCGCCATCCGTGGGACTCGAACCCGCGACCACGTGGTTAAAAGCCACGCGCTCTACCAACTGAGCTAGAACGGCTTAGGTGACATTGTTTCATAATCATAGTATTTATTTACATATTATTGGCTGTTTAGCACAGGGTAAATAACATATTAATCTTTGCTGTATGTCAAATAGTATTTACCATTTCGATGTCTCTATTTTTTTATTTTTTTATTATTATTATTTTTTTAACGGCAGTTTGATGCAGCCGAGTATCTTGCGTGTCACCGAGGCACCAAGTCTTTCGACCCAAGTTTGAATCATCTCACGAAGAGAATATCAACCCCCATTGCTAGCCATCCAGTTTTCCATTAAGGGGCTTCAAAGCATTGCGATGGGATTCAAACCCGGCTGCCAATTCTGGGAAATCCCCCACATGGGGAATGACAGGAGTCAAACCCCTGACCTCCCCCACATGAAGACTATAACCAAATGCATCCATCCAACTAAGCTAGACTTCATTTGCATTTCGATGCCTATCTTGTTTATTACTGTAATCGTTATTAGAGTAAACGGTGTCACGGCGAGGGGCCCTCGCCGGTGCTTGCCGTGACACCGACCCCCCTTCGCCGTGAGCTATTCGCCAGATTTCAACGTGGGAAAAAGATAGATTTGTGGGCCCCACGCAATTTTAAACCGTTTCACAACGGTAATATTTAAAAAATTTATTTATTTTCCTATATATACACACGCTACATTCACAATATACACACACTACATTCACCAATTTACACCTACAATCACAAAAAAATGTCAAACTTCCCAAATGATTATCCTCACCTCTCCTACTCGCAACTTCTTAACCAAAGCACGGATCCGAATCAATCGTCGTCCTCTTCTCCAGCGACGCAGTCCGGCCAAGGCTCCGGTCAATTCGCAGCCCTCCCACCATTTTCGCATCAATACTTTCCAAACTTGTCACCCCAACAAATCTACTATAATCAACTACTAGCTTTGCAACAATCTCAATTTAATCCATCTCAGTTTAATCAATCGCAGTTTAATCCTAATCCATCTCAAAGTCAACAAGTCCCTGAAACACAATTCAAAATACCAGCACCGCAACCTCCACCACAAAAAAATAGTAGTAGTTCGTAAAGGAAAACGGGGGTCAAGAAAATCTATCGCGGTTGATTTGTCCGCAGACGAAGACGACATCGATGACGAAGTCGATGTTGTGGATCGATGTTGTGGTGGAGTCGACACCCCAACGGTGGACACCTGCTGAGGTCATACTGGTCGAGTGTTGGGTCGGCGTTTCAGAAGACAAAGATCGCGGGATTGATCAAACTGAAGAGTATTTTTGGAACACGGTTTATGACGATTTCAATGGTCGTAACGCAAATCGTCGTACCAAGAATATGTTGACTGGGAAATGGTCAAGGATGCACCCCGATGTTCAAAAGGTTCACGCTATCTTCAAAGTTCTTAACAAGAAAAGCGGTCAAAACGAAGATGACGTGATTCATGCTGAAAAACTTGAATTTGCGGCTTGTAACAAGGGGAGAAAATTTACGCTTGACCATGTGTGGAGGGTGCTTAAAAACTACTCAAAATGGGACGCACCCGAGGGTCTTGACGAAAATGATCATACCTCCGTATTCGGTCCAGATCCTCGAGCTCGACCAGTCGGCAAACAGAGACCCGCCAAGAAGACCCGATCAGAAACAAATGGCAGCAGCACGGGTAGTGGTTCGAACACTTCGAAGGGAGAAATAAACGAGGCTTTACTCCTCAAAATACATGCCGGTAGAGACATGTACCACTCGAGGAAAGCTAGAGCCGAAGCCGAGAAAGCTAAAGCCGATGCCGAGAAAGCTAAAGCCGATGCTGAATTGGAGTTCAAAGAGATGGAGTTTCTCTCGATCAGAACCGACAATTTGCCTGAACCGAACAAGTCGATTATCGAAAGAAAACAGGCAAAAATCGCGGCGAAATATGCAGTCGATGATTAGGATGTTTTTTTTTTCCGTATTGTATTTTTTTCCGTATTGTTTTTTTTCCTTATTTTTTTTTAAGTATTTGTATTTTTATTTGAAGTATTTGTAATTTTTAATTTTATGAAATAAATTTTTGTTTTGTGTGAAAAATGAAAAAAAGAAATAAAATGGTGAGTGGTAGGACCAAAGTGAAGAGGAGAGAGACTAGTTGTGAGTGAAAGGGTGTTTAGTTGGTTTTTTATTTTGGTTAGTTGAGATGATGTGGCGCTGAGGTGGCACAAGTGAAGAGGTAAAATCACTTCGTGACACCTTTTACTCTTATGTACTGATGAATGATGATATTGATTTTAAGATTAGTGTTCTACACATTTAAATTCTTTTAAGCCCATTAAAAAACACGATTTACAGTTCATAACATAGTATATTGAGTTAAGTACATTTTTGGTCCTCATGGTTTGGCGGGTATAACGGTTTTGCTCCCAATATTTTAAAAGTATCGGATCTCGTCCTATTTCACTCGACCCGTAACACTTTTGGTCCAAACGTTAGTTGACTAAGATTTGACCAGTTAAATTATATAAAATGACTAAAGTACCCTTATCTCCTTACATAAAATGCCTAAAGTAACCTTCCAATTATTATTATTATTATTATTATTATTATTATTATTATTTTTATTATAACCATCACTTTTATTAACAACAAAAAAGGGATTTACAACAAATTGGATGGCAGCCGAGATACTATCTGCGCTCCCACCCCTTTAGCAATGGTAAAACCTATTCTATGGAAAATATGTACAGCAGCGCGCGCTCCAATGTCTTGAGCCTTAGAAAATCTCTGGATCCGCTTCAGCAACGCAACTGCATCTTCGTGTAACTCGCCTAAAGAAGAAGAGGAGAAAGGAAGAAACCCATATCCGAGAGCTGCACACTTAGCCAAATACTTGCATCGTTTACGTTGTGCAGCATCAATCACAGCTCGGCCGGGAACAAAGTCATTCATCCCCGTACGGGTCAAAGGAGAAGAACCAGTCAGATCAACGCACACATCTTTACCTCCCTCCCAAGAATAAAACAAAATATCTGGCGGACGTAAGACACTATCAGGTCCACCATCTAATCCAATATTAACTTCCTTTCCGACAGATATCCCTGAACGGTAACATATATCAACAAGAGTATCACGAACCAAATTGTGACGATGCTTAATCCCAACGATGCCAGCACACGATACAACATGATTCCCAAATGTATCCCCATCAAAAACCCTTGAACAAGCTGAACAGGGTTTCGAAACAGAGAACAAGGGAATACCTAAGCGATAGCACAAAATACATCGATAAGACCTCCCATTCATAGTCTGACCTAATCCAGGGATAGGAACCGTCCTGAGCCAGTCAGAAGTATGATCCTCCCTCTGAGATGCCCATAAAGCCAACTGACGAGCAGATAAAGCGAAAGTGGATTCAGCATTCTTAATAACCCGAGCAAAATATATATCTGCCATTTTCTTCATGAGTTTGGGGGCAGCGACCTCACTCGGATTACTTAGAAAATCAATCTCCATAACCGAGTTAAACACACGTAAGGCATCATCAAACTGGAGTCCATAAGATCTAATATCAGTGTGTTGAAGTAACTTAGACTGTAAATCAGCTGACTGTAACCGAGAAGCAAGAAAAGCATAATGCAATACGTCACCCGCAAAATAAACACCCAACCCTCCAAAGGAAAAGGACAACGTAGCAAGTCTCCACTGCCAATCACCAAAACCCGGTCCAGAAGCAACAACGATACGCTCCAAAGAAGAACGGAGTGCCAAATCAAAAGAACTTTGGGCAGACTTGAAAGCACAAGGTGAACAAGTACGCATAGCAAAATATAACTTGGAAATACCGGCACAAGAACGAAGAAGCAGCAACTCACATTGGGGGTCATTAATTTTGGCCACAGCATCCATAAGCTCAATAGTCTTAACCGCACGCTTCAACACAAGCTTATTACAAAAATCAAGATCTACACTCGCAGGCCCCCCAAGTAACTTAACACCACTCGTAGGTCGAGCAATATTATCTGGGAACACACCAATAAACTTGCTGCGAGGATCCTCGGTCGGCCAAAAAACTTCAGTCTTATCAATATTCAGATGCAGTCCATACACTGGACCCTCCTCCATGATGCACTCCAAAACTTTCCCCACAACCAAAGTATCCCCAATAATAGTGCCATCATCCAAATACCAGGCTTGTAGAGAAAGAGAGAAGGAGTCCCGAATCTTACATATCAATGGTTGAAGTACAAGAGCAAAGAGTAACGGACCAAGAGGGTCACCCTGCTGTACCCCCTGACATGACCTTAATACATGTTCCCCGTAATACAACCTTGCCGGAGTAGAATAACAAAACTCCACCCAAGACGAGATAGAGGGACAACGAAGACGAACCTCTCGCAACATAACCTCTCGATCAACCAAATTGAAAGCATTTTTAAAGTCCACAAGTAACATCGACAAACCGACATCATCACCATATCTCTCAAGAAAACGATTCACAGCATGAAGAATAGCCTCACTCCCACCCGACACTCCCACCCCAAACTGCAAATCACCAAAATACCCTTCCAAAGAAGGACCAACCTCATAAGCACATACCTTGGAGACAAGCCGTCTCCAAATAGTACCAACAGCAATGGGATGAATCCCACCACCTGGCTTAACCAACGGAGTGAGGGGAGCACTGGCGATAAACTCACCCAACACCTTGGGACACCGCCCATCAAGAAAAAGGTTCACTACTTGGGTGATAGAAGAAACTAAATCATCAAAAATAGCAACCGCGGAACCACTCAAACAATCTAAAAGGTGTTGGGCCCGCAACCCATCCCGCCCACAAGACGTGCCTCTGGGAAAACTGTTGATCATGTCAAGAACCCTAGATCGAGAAGCAACCAGGAGATGATGGTTAAGAGAAATATCTGGCAAAGAAGGAGCATGAACAAAAGAATGTTTATTTTTTAGGTCTTCAAGAGTAGTATCATTATAAGGAGCCACACCAGATGAGGAAAGAACTCTAACAGCAGCAGAATAATGCCCATCAGAAATCTTCCGTCTACACTGCTTAATATTTTGCTCAACCAACCCACTATCCTCACTAAGAACATCAGACAAAGCGGGGGAAGGTTCAGCCAAACACTCTCTAAGAAGTTGTAAACTACCATCAAACGTCTCCCAAGAACGAATAGCATTAATAATATACTCATCTTGCTTTTGTCTCTTGATAACGGACCTACACTCCAGATTACTTCTCGGACGAAAGGTTTTAAGCAGACAAAGAGGCAAAACAAGCAAACGAACCCAAGAAGAAATGTCATCAGGCTTGTTAACCACCCTGTCAATGGCCCCTTTCAAAGCGCGAGAAAAACCCAAACGACACTTTGGAGGGATAGATTTAACAGTACGCAACCCTTTTGAAAATAATCTATCAAGAGTCCCCAAATCAAAACCACAAAGCGAGTCACGAACTTCATCACCACCACTAACAAGATGCACAATACATGATGGAACGGGAGGCTTAGGGAGGTCATAAAGAACAAAGTGAACAATACCATCACCACAATCAGGAGGTGATACGAAATCCGAACCCTTACCATGCCGACACTTAGACCGAAACGTGTGCGTAGTGAAACAACCGCCACATAACCAAATCCCCATACTCTTAAAAGTTAACTCAACCCTCTCATAAACAACCAAATTGGATAAAATGGAATGTTTGGTACAAGCTAGCGCATCGCCTCTAAAATGTTTATCACGAAGATGAATAATCAAAGATGACTTAGTAAGCCCATTTCCACTACCATCTTGACACCCGTTAAGACCAACAAATGGGCAATGGAACCGAACAACCGCCATGACACCACCAAACCAAATCTAAAACGAACACAACTAGTTACCACACGCCAACCGCCAACCAACCAAGCAACTCCAAGTAGCGAACAAAACAACCACCCTACCCTAATCTATAACGAACACCACCAGACGTCACAACCAACCTGCTACAACAATCAACACACTGCTCGAAACCAACTGAAACTGATCACAAATCAACCGCTCAAAACCACAAAATGAAACGTGCCACTACTAAACAACCCAACAGTGCACACCAGCAAAACACCGACCAAAACTCGATCAAAACTTGAAGTACTAACCCCCAACGTGCTAACGCTACAGAAGTACTAACCTACAAACAAACCCACCACTGCAGGAGTACTAACCCACAACGCGCTAACAAAAACCAGACCTAAAGCTAAACAATACCCCGCTAATCAGCACAGCTAATCCAAAAAAAACTTTATTAGAATAATAGGATTTACAAAAAATTAGAGGGAAGCCGAGATAATATCTAAGCTCCCACTCCTTTAGCTATAACAAAGCTAATCCTATTATTAATATTATTATTATTATTATTATTATTATTATTTTATCTTTATTATTATTATTTATTATTATCATTTACAAAAAAATATATTTTTTAATTATTTTTTAATAAAAAAATATGTACTTCATCTTATTCTTATTCTCAGTTTGACCAAAGATTTACAAATTCATCTTCATCTCCATATATTTATTGTCAAACATCTATTTCCAGTTTTATCAAAAACTCATATATTCATCTTCATATCTAGATATTCATTCACACATCTATTTCCAGTTTATACCAAAAGATTTAATCAACGCCACAAATAAGCACAAACACATACACCGCTCCATCTCCACATTATATAAAGCAATTCAAAGCAACACCCACATCTCATAGAAACATCTAAACCAATCGGTAGCAGACTCCACAACAACCACCATACATAAACCCTTAAACCACCATGAAACCACCATCAACAGATGCCATCGGTGCCACCACATAACTAGCATCCTCGAACTAGTTACTCCAATAAGTGTTTGCTACCATTTCAACTTTCAAGCTTTGATTTTTGATCTATCTGTACACATAGATACTCTGTTTTTGTTATCATAATATTTGCACCAGATTCTATCATTGGACATACTCTGTATATGTCACCATTAGGAGTGAATATAGTCTTTAACTATTTTCAAGGGTCACACATCATATCTTCTGCCCTCAATGAATTAACCATTACAATGTTAATTCTCAAAAACTTCAATTCATCTAATCTATGGAGATACTACTTTTGCGTTTGAATGGTATTTTGTTAAAATATCACACTTCCTTTATCTTTGTGCAATTTGTGTGCTTTTTTTATATTGTAGGGACTCCTTTTGCATTCTTTCATTCTTCTTGTCTGGTGGGCTTGTTGTTGGGTTATCCGTTGTGCACTTAAGGCCTATGTGATGTTTACAACGTTATAACCCTAGCAGCTGCTAGGGTTTTCATTGATTCACTCTTATTAACTTACACACACTTGTGTGTGAAGCTCTCTCTTCTTCAAGCCGTCTGAGGCTTCTATTATGGGAGGATCTTCATCTTTACTTAAAAGTTTAGATTAGCTTTTGAGTGTTGAGTGAATCTGTAGTGAGGAAAATGGATCAACCTAGTTGGGACGTTTACACCCATTTCTTTTGTATTGTTGATTAGCACCCGTTTGGGGACTAATCCATTATCTGTTGTTTGAACTTGAATCATGTTTAATAAATCACCAAGGGGTGGCTGGTTGGGTGATAAGATCTGTGTCTCTATCTCTTTTTCATGTTTTCACATGGTATCAGAGCATAAAGATCTTGGATTATATCACTAATCTTGCTCTCTCGTGGTTATTTATTGATTTCTCGAAAAAAAATAATTAGGGTTTCTTGAAACCCTAATTCATTTTTTGGGGTTTCTTGATTCTGTGGTTCTTGGACGCTTCCCTGTGCGTTGTTGTTGATCATCCTGGTGGTGCCGTTAGTTTCCATATTAAATAAAGTTAGGGTTTCGTGAAACCCTAATTTTATTTTTGGGGATCTGCCTTGTTTGGACCTCAGGAAGCTACTATTGGTGGTGCCGTTGATCGATTTGGTGGTGTCGTTGCCTGATTTATCTTTCTCTGGCTGAATCTAAATTAGGGTTTTGAAACCCTAATTTGTTATTTTTTAGGGGTTTCCTTGGTGGTGTCTTGCCCATCCTCTAGACTAAGTGAATCTAGAGATTGGGTCCTTTTTGCTGAATATTACTGTAAGTCCCTCTTTTTCCTTCCTTTGTCTCTCTTCTCTTGGTTACTTGTGGGTTACTATTGCCTGTTATGTGGGTGCAAACGGATTGATTAACACCTTGACCCTCCATCCTTGACTGGTGTGGATACCTGCTCTAGTCAATCCCAGTCCACAACTGGCATTTCTGGTAACTCAGTTCTGGGTGTTTTTTTGGTTCTCATACTTGTTTTGATTTCTATTTCTTACTTGTGATTATCTGGTTTTTGTCTCTTATTGGTTGCTTGCTTGGTTTATATATTTTTTGTCGTTTGTGCTTGTTGCTCTTTCATCATGAGTGCTGGTGCTAGTACTTCACCTCCTGTTAACACAGGTGGTGGTGTTACTGAACCTATTTTGATTAGCAGTCTTGATGCTGGTGATCCTTTGCATGTTCAGAATAGTGATAGTAGTACTACTGCTTTAATTCCTTTTAAACTTCTTGGTACTGCTAATTATCGTATGTGGAACAATGCCATGAAATTTGCTCTTCAAGCTAGGAATAAAATTGGCTTTATTAATGGCACTTGCTTGAAAGAAAGTTATGCTCACAGTCATGCTTTATCTGCTCAATGGGATAGATGTAATGCTATGGTTTTAACTTGGCTTATGAACTCTGTGTCTCAAGATGTTTATATGGGATTGGTTTATTCTAAAAATGCTTCTGATGTTTGGAATGAATTATCTGAAACTTATGATAAGGTTGATGGTTCCGTTGTGTATAATCTCCTACAAAAAATTAATTCTGTGAAACAAGGAGGCACATCTGTTGCTGAATACTATCACAGGCTTAACTCTTTGTGGAGGGAGTTTGATTCTTTAACTAAATTGCCTAAATGTGTGTGTGCCATTAAGTGTTCTTGTCCTGCTAGCACTGAATCTATCTTACATCAGCAGCTTATGAAGCTTATGCAGTTTTTAATGGGGCTTGATGAGTGTTATCAACCTGTTAGAACTGCCCTTCTCACCAGGGACCCTCTCCTTGATGTGAAGGATGCTTATGTGATGGTTTCTAGGAAGGAGTCACATAGGGGTATCCCTGAACCTTCAAGTGTGACTGATCCAAAGCTCAATGCCACCTCCTTTGCTGCCAAAACTTTTGGTCAGCAAAGGAGAGGGAATTCTTCTAACCCTAACAAGAATTCCTCCAAAGGTGGCAATCAGTCCTCCTTTAATAGGGGCCCTAATCCTAATCTCAATTGCACTAATTGTGGGATGATTGGTCACACTGTGGATAGGTGCTATGAGATCATTGGGTATCCCCCAGGATACAAAAGGCCCTCTAATCCTAAAACTTATGTGTCTAAACCTGATTTCAATGCTAATTGTGATACTAAGCTGAATGATGCTAAGACTATTGACAAATCTGTTACTTGTGATGTGCCCTCTTCATTTACCTCTGATCAAATGAGGAAACTCCTGCTCTTGATTAATGATCCTTCCTCTGGGAACATTCATGCCAACATGGCAGGTAGTTGCCCTTTTTATAACTTTAATGTCTTGTTTAATGTTAATTTCTCTAGATACTATTGTGGTCACTTGAAAGGGTTGGTTACCACAATCACCCTTGGGTGGATCATAGACTCTGGGTGTAACCAACACCTGACTGTTTCCACTATTGGTATGTTCAATGTTGTTGATGTTGCCAATCTCAATCTCACTGTGGGGCATCCTAATGGGACCATTGCCACCATAAGTCATGTGGGCAACTTGAGATTGTCTGACAATGTCATTCTTTATGATGTTCTTGTTGTTCCAGGCTACTATGTCAGTTTATTATTGTAAAACCCACAAAATAAGGTCATTACTTAATTCTATCTTTTCAAATATTTTTGAAGTATTTATGACGTTAAATATTATTATGTTTAACGGTTTAAGTTGAAACCGATATTGAATATTTTATTTTAATATTTTGACGAGCAACGAGGACTACTAGTGACCGCGATACCGACAGATGCCTAAAATTTTATATTTTATTATCGATCGTTTCGATATTTAATTCTTTTGACGATATCGTTTTAATTACGTATCGAGTCGTTATATTATTATTTTTCATGTGCGTTTAAACTTTTAAAAAAAAGTATTTTTACGAAACCCGAGTCCCGTAAATATTTGTAAAATTGACTTTTAGTCATTTCCCGCTTTTTAACTAATATTTACATTTTGGACCAAAACTATCACAAATTGGCAAAAACTACCATAACCTTACACTATATAAATAAATTCCACTATCTCATTTTCATTTTAAAAATCATTTAACAAAAATCTTCATCTTCCTCCCTCTTTTTCTTTATTTGGCCGTACACCCCCAACAAACAAACCCTCAAAATTATTGATTTCTTGATTGAATCTTCCAAAACTAAAACAAGACCCATCTTAGTTTTGATCTTGTGATCACATTGGTATGATTTTCTTCAACATGCATTAAATTTTTTTCAGAAATTTATTTTTTTGATGAACTATACTTGTTTGATTCATTTTGAAAGAATAAATAGGTGTTAATCTTATTATATTACATAGTGGTGTGTTTGCATGTTTGAATTTTTGAGTTGATTTATTAGATTTGTACATGCAAGTGTGTTAGAGGTTTTATCATAGTGTAGGAGTGATGGAATGATCATATTAGTGGTATAGAAATGGGTAAATTGTGTTGAAAAATTGATTTTGTATGGTTTTTAAATGGTCAATTTTAGGCAGTAGGTTTGAGGCAATTTTCGGGGGTCTTAAGTCTGAATATAGGTTGTTATTATGGGATTATGTTGTAGAGAATTTCGTTAGCTTCGATTTGATATAAAGTAGGCCTTCCAACTCCAAACGAGGTGGAAGATACACTAGTTTGATTTTCGTGTACCGAGAGACGAGTGTTGACACAATCCGAAAATTGTTGTCGATATTTGGATCGAATCTCGGGGACTATAAAATGAGTTTCAAAATGATTCAAGGGCTGTTCTCAGGCTCAAAGTTTAGTATTTTGAGTCTATTTTTAGAATCAAGTGTCGGTTTGCTAAATGGAGTTGTTTAGAATGGTCAAAATGGTTTCGTAAGTCAAGGTCGCTAAACTGTCCGAATTTTGTAATTCAAAGATGTGTCGGGCAGGGAACTTTAGGAGTAAAATCTTTTCATGGGTTCTTGGGAGGACTTTCTACATATATTATGTGAGTTCCTCAGGTGGTATCATGAAGTGTTGATGTGTCTAAGTATGGGAAAACGGCTTGGACATTCGGTATGTTCCGACAGATTTTTATTAAAGGCATAGAATAATAAAACAAATATATAGGAGAGTATAATAGAACCACTTGTATCATTTTCTCTCGAGTTGTCGTGATTTCATACTTGAGTTTGATTTTATTATGTATCATTTATTTCTCGAGACTATTATTATTAATGTACGGACATTATTTGCTAGGTTGCGGTTGTCGTGTTTTCCGGGCATCTACTATCGTCGGCGATCGTCTTCAACTACGTCTACTACTTAAGTTGAGTCTATAGCCTCGTTTGCGCAATTATATGATTTTAAAACCCGCGAGGGGGAATACATGTTTTATAAACCTAGAACACAAGATTTTTATGGTATGCTTGTCCCTCTATGAATGGACCCGTGGTTGCCTTTAAATTGCATTAAGTGATTGCCTTTGTTAAAGCCTCAAATATGGACCGTTAACTAGCTTATGATGGGCTAGCCGCTAGTACAATTAATAGATCTATGGGGAAAGCCGCCCCAGTTCAGTTTGTGTGGACTTGTCACAGAAGCTTAGGCCCGACCTCCATACTGTTTGAACATATTGTATTGAGAAGTCAGGTATACGGCAATGTACCAATAATCTGGAGGTAACGACAATTAATAAATCTCTTGTCTTATTAGACCTAATGGAGTGTCTAAGGGCTCGGTTCCATGAGCTTATTGCAATTTATGCTATATACAATTATTATTGTTGATCCAAATTATTATTTGATGCTTGTTGCCTTCAAGTATGTCACAAAATTATAATCTTTGCTTGTGTTCAAAATGATTATATAAACCTATAGATTCACTCGGCATTTTTTCTGATGATTTTCTCACATGTATTTCAGGTAATCAAGATGTGTGAAGCTTGGAGGCCACGTGAAAGATGTTGTGCACTACTTTTGTAATATAAACTCTTTGAATGTTTGTCGTTCCTATTGTTCAAAACAATTTAAATCTTTTGTTTTGGTTGTACTTTGGTTACGATGTCTTGGGACTACGCTACTCTGAAAATGTTTTAGGAACGATAAATTTGAAACGTCTCTTTTCGAGTCGTTCTTTATAAATTATGTGTTGTTGTATCATTGTTTAGCACCCAAAGATGTATTCCGCTGCGTGTAAATTTGGGGGTGTTAAAACTCAGGTTTCACCCCCAAATTTATAACGACTCGATACGTAATTAAAACGATATCGTCAAAAGAATTAAATATCGAAACGATCGATAATAAAATATAAAATTTTAGGCATCCGTCGGTATCGCGATCACTAGTAGTCCTCGTTGCTCGTCAAAATATTAAAATAAAATATTCAATATCGGTTTCAACTTAAACCGTTAAACATAATAATATTTAACGTCATAAATACTTCAAAAATATTTGAAAAGATAGAATTAAGTAATGACCTTATTTTGTGGGTTTTACATCCTCACCACCTTAGGAGAGCACCGTCCCAGGGCTTACTTCTCCTTAGGTCCGTCCACGAATAAATGCGGATACTTGCTCTTGAAGTAGTCCTCTCGCTCCCAAGTGTATTCGGGTCCACGTCGGGAATTCCATCGCACCTTCACTATCGGGATCCGACTTTGCTTAAGCCGTTTCACCTCTCGATCCAAAATCTCCACCGGTTCTTCAATAAAATGCAGTTTGTCGTCCAGTTGAATCTCTTCAAGTGGAATTATCAAATTCTCATCCGCCAAACACCTCTTAAGATTAGAAACGTGAAAAGTATTGTGGATAGCACTTAACTTCTCTGGCAATTCCAACTTATATGCCACAGGACCAACTCGATCAATAATCTTGAATGGACCAATATAACGTGGACTAAGCTTTCCTTGCTTGCCAAATCGAATTACTCCTTTCCAAGGTGATACTTTCAACATAACCATATCGCCAATATCAAACTCCAATGGTTTTCTCCTCTTATCCGCATAGCTCTTTTGTCTATTACGAGCTGTCAATAAACGATTCTTGATTTGCACGATCTTCTCAGTCGTTTCTCTAATCAATTCAGGACCCGTCAATTGACTTTCTCCAACTTCACACCAACCAAATGGTGATCTACACTTTCGCCAGTAAAGTGCTTCAAAAGGCGCAACCTTGATACTTGCGTGATAACTGTTGTTGTATGAGAACTCCACCAAAGGTAAGTGTCGATCCCAACTACCTCCAAAGTCTATTACACACGCTCGTAACATATCCTCCAAGGTCTGAATAGTCCTTTCACTTTTTCCGTCCGTTTCCGAATGATACGCAGTGCTCATGTCCAAGTGAGTCCCCAAAGCTCGCTGAAGCGATTTCCAAAACTCAGATGTGAACCGACTATCTCGATCAGAAATAATTCACAAAGGAACTCCATGTCTACAAACAACTTCCTTCAAATACAACCGAGTAAGTTTGTCTAAGTCATCAGTTTTCTTTATCGGCAAGAAATGAGCCGACTTAGTCAACCGATCAACAATCACCCAAATCGTATCATAACCACTAGAAGTTCTCGGAAGTCCCGAAACAAAGTCCATAGTGATCTTCTCCCATTTCCATTCTGGAATTTCAGGTTGTTGCAGTAAACCCGAAGGTCTCTTGTGCTCAAACTTCACCTTAGCACACGTCAAGCATTTACTAACATAAGTAGCAACGTTAGCCTTCATATTCGGCCACCAGTAGCATTTCTTCAAGTCTTGGTACATTTTATCCGATCCTGGGTGAATCGAATATTTAGACTTATGAGATTTGTGCATAATTAGATCTCTCAGTCCTCCATACACCGGTAACCATACACGATTCTCGAAATACCGAATTCCGTCATCACGAATTTCGAATATAGGTGTCATCCTTCTACCCAAGTCTTCATTTTTCACATTCTCTTCTTTCATTGCCTTCGTTTGAGCTTTAAGTATTCGATTAGACAAATCAGAATAAGTTGTCATGGCTAAAGCTCTAACCCTTTTGGTTATTTCTCTATCCTTCCTACTAAGAGCATCGGCAATACATTCGCCTTGCCGGGATGGTAGCAAATTTGAATGTCGTAATCACTCAACAATTCTACCCATCTTCTCTGCCTCATATTGAGCTCCTTCTGATCTAAAATATGTTGCAGGCTTTTATGATCGGTATATACCACACTCTTTGTACCGTAGAGATAGTGTCTCCAAAGTCTAAGAGCAAAGACAACAACTCCTAATTCCAAATCATGTGTAGTATAATTCTCCTCATGCTTCCTCAAGTGACGAGATGCATACGTGATCACTTTCTCCCTTTGCATCAACACAGCACCAAACCCCTTACATGATGCGTCACAATATACCACAAAGTCCTCAGTTCCATCGGGCAAAGCCAAAATTGGTGCAGAACACAGCTTCCGCTTCAAAGTTTGGAATGCTTCTTCTTCTTCTGACCCCCACTCATACTTCTTGTTTTCTGTGTAAGTTTAGTAAGAGGTTTAGAAATTAAAGAGAATCCTTCTATGAATCACCGGTAGTACCCAGGTAACCCTAGGAATTGTCTAACTTCAGTTGGGGTTGTAGGCCTAGCCCAATCTCTAATAGCATCAGTTTTGGAAGGATCAACATGAACACCGCTACTATCGATCACGTGCCCAAGGAATTGGACTGAATCCAACCAAAAATCACACTTGGAGAATTTTGCATACAACTTCTCCTTCTTCAACAACTCCAAAATAATCTTCAGATGACCTTCATGCTCTTCCCGACTCTTAGAATAAATCAGGATATCATCGATAAATACAATCACAAACTTGTCGAGATATGGTTTACACACACGATTCATTAAGTCCATGAATACCGCAGGTGCATTAGTTAACCCAAACGGCGTCACTTGAAATTCATAGTGTCCATAATGCGTCCGAAAAGCTGTAATAGGTATGTCCCCCTCTTTAACACGAAGTTGATGATAACCCGACCTCAAGTCGATCTTCGAGTACACACACGAACCTTGAAGTTGATCGAACAAATCATCGATCCTAGGAAGTGGATAACGATTCTTAATAGTTAACTTGTTCAACTCTCGGTAGTCTTTACGAACAATACTGGAGCTCCACAAGGTGACGAACTTGGTCTAATGAACCCCTTCTCCATTAACTCCTTCAACTGATCTGCCAACTCCTTTATTTCAGACGGTGCTAAACGATAAGGTGCACGCGCCCCCGGTGCAGATCCTGGCACAAGATCAATCTTGAATTCGACTTCTCGCTGAGGCGGAAGCCCTGGCAAGTCATCGGGAAATACTTCAGGAAAATCACGAATAACCGGAACATCTTCCACACGCCTTACCGGTAGTTCTTTCTCCACTACTTGAGCCAAGAACAGGTGACAACCTCTTTCTACATATTTCCTCGCCTTGATACAAGATATCACCGTCAGACGAGATTTACCGACATCACCTTTAACTACTAACACCTTGCCCCTAACCGGTATGTGAACAACTTTCTCCCCACATACAATCACCGCATCATGAGTAACCAACCAATCCATACCAACAATCACATCAAACGAACCCAACTCAATCGGCATCAAATCAATTTCAAACAAATGATTTGCTAATTTCAAAGGACACTTCTTAATTATATAGTGGTAGTACTAACTAATTTTCCATCAGCTAACTCGACCTCATAACTAGTATTTAGGCTTGTTGGCTCAATATCAATTAAACGACTAAAGGAAGTGTTTATAAAGCTCCTATCAGATCCTGAGTCAAACAACACACTAGCATAACAATGGCTGAGTAAGAACGTACCCGTCACCATATTTGGACCTTGTGCCTGATCATCATCCTTAACAACATAAACTGCCCCAGTAGCTTCGTCTGCTTTCTTGTTCGTCAACTTTGGATATCTAGGGCGAAAATGATCACGTTCTCTACATTCAAAGCAAGTCTTGATCTAAATAGCATTTGCACCAGTGGCAGGGGTCCTTGCCTTGCATTTCTCCACAACATGCCCAACCATTCCACATTTGGTGCACCTTGGTGGACAATCACCAAAGTGATAAACACCACAACTCTTATATTTTTGGGCTGGTCCCCCATGGTCAGCATTATTATCCTTGTTAGTTGCAGCTCTAGCCCCAACATTTCTTTTATGATTGTACTAGTTATGGTGGTTACTCCCCTGATTACTACTCTGCGAATTTTCCCATTTCCTTTTACTACCCTCAGCAGCTCTCTCAGCCCTATCTTAAACTTTCTGTCCCACGAGTGTATGAGCCATTCTCATAGTTTCAACAAAATTCTTGGGTCGAGATGAAGTTGTCTCACCTTTAATGTACCCAGGCAGCCCTTTAATGTATTGGTCCATCTTCTTCTTCTCAGTAGCAAAAGAATCTGGACACAACAAAACCAACTCATTGAATCGGCTAGTGTATGCAGCAATGTTATTATCTTTCAGCTTCAGGTGCCTCAACTCATCCTCCAAAGCAGATAACTCTTCTTCTGGACAGAACCTTCTTTCAACAACCTTTTAATTTCATCCCAAGGTTTCCTGTTTGCAGCTTCTAAACCAACTGTAGCAACTTGAGTCTTCCACCAACTTATAGCTCGATCCTTGAAAGTAGCAACTGCGAACTTAACCTTGTTCCTTTCCGAGCAATCACTAATCTCAAATGTTGTTTCTGTTTTCTCAATCCACCTGAATAATTCCAGTGCTCCACCAGTTCCTTGAAATGTAGTAGGTCCACACTTCATGTATCCAGCAAAAGTACATTCTTTAACTGCAGCAGCAGCCTGAGCAACCTCATCTGCAGGATTCTCAGCTACACCTGCTCCTCCAACAACTTCTGGTCCAACAGGTTCACCTTCACCTTCAGCACCCGCACCTCCAGAGCCACCTGCTCCTTTAGTGTTAACACGTGCAGCTCTATCCGCAGCTAATGCTTTCGCTACCTCTTCAGCAACTAGCCTTGCAATGGCATCATTTGTCATTCTCCTAGGTGGCATGATTCTGTCATATCACAAAGAGAGAATATAAAATGAATGAGTTAATTGTAATCATGGTATAGTCATATCATGTACAAAATCAATCATCAAATGCATACACATTATCAATACAAGGTATCACAATCATTATAAGGATCAAAGGAAACTATTATCATAGATCAACAAGGAATGATCTTAAAGACAAATAGAGTACAATGACACAAAATAATAGACACTAGTCACGTGGGGATCCACATGGCTTAGTTGAATGTGACTCGCTTGTAGCAGTGGAACCTACTTTCTCCTCATCGAAGACGTAATTTGACGGTGGTAAATTCACAAAATAGGTATAAGGTCATAATAAAATGAAATAGAATAATTTCCAAAAATTGAAATAATGATTAACTTAAATAAATACTATGAAATTTCAAGATCTTTCTGTATTTATTTTTGAAGTATTTAAATTGCTTTTATTGCATAAATTTTATATTATGACCTTACATACCTTCATTTGCGTGTGCTATGTTCATTGTTTAAACCCTTTGAGATATCTATATAGATATCCAAATCGTTTCCGGCTATTTGTGCTTGGACGTCTTGGAACGTAGTCTCGAGACCATTGTGTAGCTCAATGTGTCCCTTGAAAATACTCACCGCAACGTGTGAGTCATACATTTTGAAATACTTCCTATAATCGTGTTGAATAATATCATGGTTTTTCATAATATTTTGTTGATTTTTATCACCGTTTTACACGGCATGCGAAGATTTAATTCTTTGATATTTATATGTATCGACTCCGAAGTGTATTGTTCGCTTATATCTCGGTAACGTCATCGTCATTTTATAAATCATCGTCTAGACTATGGCGCTATATTGGAATACGATTTTACTTCTATAAAATTGTATCATTTGTTTTTCATTAACTTTCTTGCTCCCGGAGTGCAACCCGTTAATGTTCCAATCTTTTCTTGTTATGTTTTGTGATTTTGGATAATCGTGGCACCAAGGAGATTTGTCTACCTTATATTTTGAAGTCTAAATTATGGACGTCATTCACCGTTTTGCTTTCTAAATTTCGTGTTGGATACCTTGAAGCATCTTCTGTCATTCATTATGCTATATTTTTATTTGATGCTCATTATGAGATTTATTTTTCGTTGTTGTAAAACCCACAAGACATGTGTGTATATATATATATATTTTGAGCCGTTAGGAAGTGTCGGAAAATATATTTAATGGAGAAACTGTAGAGGGTGTATAAACAGGTCAAAACTTAAAAGTAAAACCTGTGTTTTTAAAATAAAATAGTCAAACCTGCACAGAACTTGCAGGGGTATTTTAGTCATTTTATATTGGGTTTCAGGTCTCGGGTAAAACTAGAAAGTCGTCTGAAACGTCGTTTTACATTAAAATGCTTTAGACTCCGAGTCTTGGAGATGTCGTTTATCGGGTCAATTAATCGGCTCATATTTAAAAGTCAAATCTGATAAAACTTTTGGAACATGGGTTTTAAACGTTTCTAAGCAGTTTTGAGTACATTTGAGATCGTAAAATTTTAACGACTATTATCTTCCAACTAACGAATACTAGTTGCATGTGAAAATGTTTAAAAATAGAAACATTACAGGATTAGCAATTACCGGATTAATGGTGTAATTTGAAAACGAATAATATATTTTCTTAAAAGCATGTTGTGTCGAGTATCTTACATAGAATACACATAATGATTGATTTATTCTTTTTATATATATGACTCATTTGTCATTCGATGTTATTTTATTTTTATTTTCTTCTAACCTTCCACTGATTTGGGTTGAGTTTTGAAGTTTTGACTTCACATTCTTCGTCGACATTCTCATCACGTGTCTCATGGCGTTTCCGTCTAAACCTTATAACCTTTTGAAACCTTATTAATTCGTGAAGATTTCATTCGTTTTCCTATGAGCTACTATTTGCAACTTTTCGCAAACATTTGGCTACTTTATACGTTGTCATAATGTCACCTTATAAATAAATCTGATATTGTTTTACGATTATTTTCACCAATTGTTTTTACTTTGTCTTATAAAATACGTTTCGTAACATTAAAAGTTGCTTATTGAGTATCTCACAAATTACTTGTATCCTATAAATTTATAAACTATTTTTAAATTCCATTTTACAAATGGCATGGTTTATATATAAACATAAGAAACGTAATACTCTTCGACGAAATGGAGCACTGCATTGCTAGCCCTAAATTATACATGGCCTGATCACCTATGTCTAATTTAGAAGGAGCCATGCTAGGCTGAATAGTAGTCACCTTAAAAATCTTGATAATAAAGAATTATTTACTTGTATTTATGATAAAGATAAATAAAGTGAAATAAAGTGAAAAGAAGTTTTGAAAACCTTTATATTTTATGAAAGTGGCGTAATTTCTATGCATCCGCATACGTTTTCTTACATTCTCTTGAACGAATTACGCGCTTACAAATACGTTTTTACTCGACGATTGTTTTTCCACTTGTTACTTCATTTTGTCTTATAACTGGTTTCTTTTGACCGTTCGTCTAATTACTGACTGTTGATTAATGACTTGAAAGTCTCCATGTTGTATCCTTCCTTCTTGTCAAATCTTCTTTATGCGACTGGGTAGATCTTTGGAATGTCTCCGCACGTGAATAATGAATTATCACTAGAGTGATTTCCGTATATCCGGGATGACGTCCGTCACTCTCGTTTGTCTCGAAATCCACTCTTGTGAACCGTGCTTTGACTTCTCTCATTAAACACTAACATCATTCATTTGATTTATTTTAATTACAAGTAATTATTAGGAATTTTCTTTGATTAAAATTTTCGTATGGATCTTATTTCCGATCGTGTATCGACCACCGCTAAGTTAACGAGTTGATGTTGGTGAACCACCGACCGCACTAACAAAATTGACAACTTGTTTAATCTATTATTTCTTATCGTCTTACTATCAACGCCTTCATTTTGTTATTCTCTTTAAGAATTCATACAACATTTTCTTCGTGCCCTTTTGTACCGCTAATTTCGTACTAATTGTTGACCATTATTCCCATTCGTATTCGTTTGTTATCTTGTCACATTTCGAAACCCGAATATATCCTATGTTTATTTTGAAATAACAAACACCCTTATGTATTTCTTCAACGTATTATAAAATTTTTATGGAACTTTTATACATTTTCCAATGATTTTCAATTATCGAAATAACTATCATAAGAAAAAGGTCAAATTTATACATCATATTTTGTATAACTAAAACTAATGTTTAAAATGAAATTATGCTCTATTTTTTGAACTAATTGACTTATCATACTTTACTTTTAATGTAATTAAATTACTGGTTTAATTTATATTCCTAATAATGATTTAATTTGGAAATTATATTTTCTAATTGTAACCATCAATACGAGTATATTTTCTAATTGTAACCATCAATACGAGTTTAATTAATAAATTCATGTCATTCTTTCAAAGTTTCTTAAGACAACCAAAATAAATTATGAAGCTATTTAACTTCTATTTTTAATATATCATCTTTATCAAGAAAGTACCTCAATTGAGTTTTAAGGTAATACCAAATCCGGGACGGATAATTGTGACAAACGTTATTTTAATGTTAATATTTAATTCATTCTTCGCTCTCATTTTTCTAGTATTGTGAATTATTATGTTTTACGGTTACGTGAGTCGAGATCCCTTGTCGATCGTTAACCTTAAATCATTTTACCACATCTTGTCCGTTTATGCGTTTATTGAATTCATTTTTATCTCGTTCTGTTCCTCGTATTGAAGATCACTATTTTATTCTGAGTTTAAAATGAATCTCGGGAAGCAGTGTATAAGAAGAAACGATAAGTGTCACCGGGATTTATGCGTGTACTTGTGGAATGATTGAGGACCGAGTTATCAATGAGAACATATCATGGATATGAAGTTTTTGTAATTTTACTTGCTACTATCGAAGGATCATAGAAGACTCTTTCATGATGACGAAACTCTTAGGGTCTAGTATGAAGAATAAACGAGGAATATGATGCATCACCTTGAGCACTGGAGCAGAAGCTGTCGATACACCCGTTATATTGAGAATCTTCACCAATGGACCGAATCTCTTAATGAATGGAGTTAATAAATTCGTTACAACCTCGAGGAGTATGTTGAAGCCGACACCGCAAGTGGAAAGACTCTGGAGATCAAGTGGTTATTATCAAGGGTTCGTTCATGGTTTTCTCGATGATTAACGGTGGAGATCTATACTCGATGTTTATGTTCGACCTTTTCTTTTTATGTACTTATGTGGTATGTGATCTAGTCAAATGATCGTAAGTTGTGAGAACTTGAGACGGCATCATCCGATGACGTCCGATCATGGCGAACACGTACCATGTAATATCTTTTTGACCTACAACGACAAGTTGCGTTTTGTAAAAGAACCAGTGGAGATCGTGGATCGAGATTCACGTGGGAACGTGAGGACTTCTTTATAAGGAATGCCCTCATCCTTCCGGGTAGTGAACAACTCGTGTATGAGGTGAGTTGAGCGCCGAGACGTCGCTCCCTTACGGTGGTGAGGATGTAAAACCCGTAAAAATAAGGTCATAATTTAATGATACTTTTCAAATATTTTTGAAGTATTTATGACGTTAAATATTATTATGTTTAACGGTTTAAGTTGAAACCGATATTGAATATTTTATTTTAATATTTTGACGAACAACGAGGACTACTAGTGATCGTGATACCGACGGATGCCAAAAATTTTATATTTTATTATCGATCGTTTCGATATTTAATACTTTCGACGATATCGTTTTAATTACGTATCGAGTCGTTATATTATTATTTTTCTTATGCGTTTAAACTTTTTAAAAAAAGTATTTTTACGAAACCCGAGTCCCGTAAATATTTGTAAAATTTACAAATAGTCATTTCCCACTTTTTAGCTAACTATTTTCATTTTGGACCAAAACTATCACAAATTGACAAAATTAACCTTTCCACCACCATATAAAATGATTTTTTCTTACCTAACATCACACACACAAACTAGCTACAAAAAAAAAAAAAAATCTCTCATCCTTTCTTCTTTCTTCATTTTTCCGAAACCCACACACCACCACAATCCATCAATTTTCTTGATCAAAACTTTGATCCATCCAAAAACAAAACAAGTCCACCTCCTAATTTTTCAAGGTGATTCTAATGGTACCATTTTTACCAACATGCATTAAGTTTTGAATTTTGATAAAAACTAGGCTTGTTAGGTGGAGATTTTGATCATGCATGTGTTACTAGTGATGATCAAATGATGTTTATGCTATGTTTTTGTTAAAAAGATGAATTTTAATTTTCGGGTTTTTGATTTTGATGATGATACAAGTGTTAGGATTGGTTTATGGTGATATTAGAATGTTAGGTTGATGATAAAAGTTGTTGGTTTTGATCAAAAACTTGATTTTGTATGGTTTTCAAAGGGTCAATTTTAGGCAGTAGGTTTGAGGCCATTTTCGGGGCCTTAAGTCTGTATATAGGATGATATGATGGGATTATGTTGTAGAGAATTTCGTTAGCTTCGATTTGATATAAAGTAGGCCTTCCAACTCCAAACGAGGTGGAAGATACACTAGTTTGATTTTCGTGTACCGGGAGACGAGTGTTGACACAATCCGAAAATTGTTGTCGATATTTAGATCAAATCTCGGGGACTATAAAATGAGTTTCAAAAGGATTCAAGGGCTGTTCTCAGGCTCAATGTTTAGTATTTTGAGTCTATTTTTAGAAACAAGTGTCGGTTTTCTAAATGGAGTTGTTTAGAATGGTCAAAATGGTTTCGTAAGTCAAGGTCGCTAAACTGTCCGGATTTTGTAAATCAAAGATGTGTCGGGCAGGGAACTTTAGAAGTAAAATCTTTTGATGGGCTCTTGGGAGGACTTTCTACATATAGTATGTGAGTTCCTCAGGTAGTATCATGAAATATTGATGTGTCTAAGTATGGGAAAACAGCTTGGACATTTGTTATGTTCCGACATATTTTTATTAAAAGCTTAGGATAATAAAATGAATGAATAGGAGAGTATAATAGTATCACTTGTATCGTTTTCTCTCGATTTTGTCGTGATTTTATGAGTTGAGTTTTATATTCTTATGTATGTTTTATTTCTGGAGTCTATTATTAATGAACGCACCTTATTTGATAGGTTGCGGTTCTCGTGTTTGAAAGGCATCATCTATCGTCGGCGATCGTCTCATTACCACTATTGGCTAAGGTGAGTCTATAGCCTCGCTTTATACTAGTTATTAAATGATTTTAAACCCGCGAGGGGGAATACCTGTTTTTATAAACTTAAAACACAAGCCTTTTATGGTATGCTTGTCCCTCTTTGAATGGACCCGTGGTTGCCTTTGAATTGCATTAAGTGATTGCCTTTGTTAAAGCCTCAATTATGGACCGTTAACTAGCTTATGATGGGCTACCCGCTAGTACAATTAATAGGTCTATGGGGGAAGCCGCCCCGGTTCAGTTTGTGTGGACTTGTCACAAAAGCTTAGGCCCGACCTCCACACTGTTTGAACATATTGTATTGAGAAGTCAGGTATACGGCAATGTACCAATAATCTGGAGGTAATGACAATTGTGAGAACACGGAATTTCGATAATTTTCTTTTAACTGTTATACGTGCTTATTCACACTTTCACCACATTCCCTATTTATTTTACAGTGATTACGTGTCATCCTCGGCTTTTAGTTAAATATAAAATTCTACGAATTTCGCTAATTTACGATATTATTTAGCAAAATGCCCAAACTTCATGTTTGTAATTTATATGAGGTTTTATCACATTTTATATGTCTTATTATTGACTCTTTACCTTAAAAATAATGAAAAACGACATCTTGAGCAATTACGGACGCAATGGTGAACTTTTGCGTTTTTGCGTTTTCCGGCTGTCGGACTGGGTTTTCGGGTCCGAACGTCGCAATAAAATTTATTTTTATGTGATTTCTAGTTATTCTTGACTCCTTGATCAAACTTAGTGAAATTCGGGCCAAACGAGTGTTTACGAGTAATTTTAAAGAAATTTCGTTTTAAAAATAAACGAGTCTCGGTTTTCGTCAGAAACGACACGTTATTTAAACCCGTAAAATTTCGAAAGTTTACACCAAAAACCTTGGGCCTTTTCTTGGGTTACTTGGCTGGACTAGGCTCAAGGGAGCCCAAACTTTACTTTGTTTGACCCATTTTGGCCTTATACTTGCAAAATAAACTCATAGTAACTTTTCAAAAAAAAAATAAAAATGTCTCTACTCCTTCCTTCTCCCTTAGGCCGAGGAAACACAAACACACCCAAAACCACTGATTTTTTTGATTTGAGGTAAATTGCTACTAGTCCCATGATTGTTTTTCAATTCCTAATCAAACCCATGTGTTAATTTTAATATGCATCAAGTTTTTGCATGAGATCAAAAATCATAAAATCTTATGATTTGATGATGTTTTTATAAAATCCTATGTTTGTTTTTGTTGTTCCAATGCATAAAACCTTATTTTGTTGGATAAAACTTTGATTTGGGTATGTTATTATGACCTAGGGCCACGAAAATTTTATGATCAAGGAGGAAGGAATCAAGGTTGTTTGTGTTTTGGTTGATTCATACTAGTTGTGAAGGTATAATCCTAACTAGTGTTTTGATTTTGACGTTATTAGCATTTTTTATTCACTTTGGTCATTGATTTTGAAATAATGGGTGAAACCCACTGATATTATAAATACTTAGGGCATATTAGGACTTAGGACACTTGCGTGGCGATTTGGTATAGCTTAAGAGTTGCTTGTTCGCGATTAGGTTGCTAGTTGGGGTCGTTTTGATAGTATGGAAATCACCACAGAAACAAACAGGTCATGGCAAAAAAAATTTAAACATATGACCCTGTTTTTATTTGAAAAATGGATACCCACTGATGTGCTTAATATGTGGTGAGTTGGATGGAAACGGGAAGTGTCCGGATGTGCCCGTAACGGCCGTTTTACTAAACTATGTCAAATCTGAATGTTATGCTTAAAACGTGGGTAAATTGACTTGGGTAAAAAGGATGAATTTATGATTTTATAACTTTTTACAGTAGGTTCAATCATAAGACAACTTTTCTTTTTGGTTTGGTGTCAAAATATTTTACCATTTAGGATTTATGCACAAATTACCATAGGCTTCCAAAGTCGATTTCAACTTCCTGTTTTGATAGCCTGTCACTAAAAGTGCATTTCCCGTTGATTGAAAATAGTTCTAGGGCTGTTCTTTCTCAAATTTTAAAGGTAAGAGAAATACCTATACATGTCAAGAAATTTCACCTCCTGTACAATTATAGATTTTTAGATATGACCAAATCTTCACAGCCTTTTTCAGAAAACTGAATGCAGTCCCTTGTTTTGGTTTTACAAACCGAGTCTAAAACGTGTTCGAAACCCGCATATAAATGCTTGGACCATCATATAAGGTTAATATTATGTTATTACAGTAGGTTCAAGGTGTGTGGGTCAAATTTCATCTTAAGCTTAGGTCTCGCCATCGCACGCAAGTTACTTAGTCACACTATGTCCCGTCACTTCTAAAACGTTATTTCTACATTGAACGCATTCTTATTACGCGTCACCATTGCATAGGTCCGTGAAGACTTCTTTTTTGCTCAGCCCCTTTTACCTTGTGATTACTTACTAAAGGTGAGTTCATAGCCCCTTTTCTTATATACTTGTTACAAATTTCGGGGTGAGAATAACATGCGCGGAATACAATCATTTAAAACTTTTAGTATGCTATTCAAGAACGGTATGCTTTCCCCAGATTATACATTTACTTATTGCATTAGTACCTTAGTCAAAAGCCCCTACATCATGAACCGTTAATTCACATTTTGCAAGCGCGAATGTTGTGGATGGATCCATCGGGATTAACAATCCCCGTCCCGATTACCTTGACGCACTTACATTTAATTACCTAAGTATTTTGACTAGATACTTACTAGGGGTAAAACATTTATGTTAAAGCTTCGGTGTCGTGAGCTATTGCAATAAATTAATATAAATGATTTTGTACGACGGTACTAAATCATATCCTGTTGCTATTTTATAAAACTAATGTTTGTATTTCACATTACCACTTATTAAACCTATGAATTTCACTCAGCTTTATGTTGACATATTTACATGTTATTCTCAGGTAATGCTAATGTTTAATTTTGCTAAGGATGGGAGCCCGCAGGATCCGACAGCTGGACGATTCCATGTCATTATTGGTTGAAACTTTTGGGAAAACTACTTATGCCTTGTTAATCATGCCAAATAAATGTACTTTTATGCACTAAGACTATTATGAGTATGTTGGTAAAATTATGTGACTTTTGTTGATGTCATATTATGCAAATCTGGGACCATATTTATAAAACTTTATTCCGCAGCTTTTGAAGAAATTCGTGAAGTGTGTCATTTTATTTGCTATGTCTTTTATTTACCTTATTGCCATGTATGATGTTACCATGATGTGGGACCCCACAGTGCTTACCTGTCCCGTTACCAGATTTTTGGGGTCTTACAACAATTAATAAATCTCCTGTCTTACTAGACCTACAAGGGAGTGTCTAAGGGCTCGGTTCCATGAGCTTATTGCAATTTATGCTATATACAATTAATATTGTTGATGCAAATTATTATTCGATGCTTATTATGCATGCCACAAACTTATAATCTTTGCTTGTGTTTAAATTGATTACATAAACCTATAGATTTCACTCGGCATTTTTGTTGATTGTTTTACTCACATGTATTTCAGGTAATCAAGAAGTGGAAGCTTGGATGTCACGGAAAATGAAGTTGTGCACTGCTTTGTTGTTCAAACTCTTTGATTTATTTATCGTTCCATTTTTAAAACAAACTAATATGTTGTTTTAACTTATCTTTTGGTAACGATTACTTGGGACTACGCTACTCTGATAAATGTTTTAGGAACAATAAATTTGAAACGTCTCTTTTCGAGTCGTTCTTTATAAAATGTGTGTTTTTATACCATTGTTTAGCACCCACAGATATATTCCGTTGCGTGTAAATTTGGGGGTGTTAAAGATTTGTAACACCCCCAAATTACCACGCAGCGGAATACCACATTGGGGCGCTACTAATAGCATATCGCACACAATCATAGACAACGACCTCAAAATAGAGACGTTAAGTTAATATACAATCTTGTCCAAAAAGTTTTCCATCCCAATATGTATAAAATCAGAGTAGCGTTGGTCCCAAAAACCGTTACCAATCACAATACATTAAATGCTTAAAAGCAGTTTATTCATTTCATATGATGGAAAAGTAAACAAAGATTTAGACAAGTAAGCACCAACTTCCTCCTCACATGCTCCACTGCTATCCATCTTAATTACCTGAAATACATGTGTGAAATCATCAACACAAAGGTTGAGCAAGTCTATAGGTTTTACAAATCATTTGAACACAAGCAAAGATTATAAGTTTGTGGCATACTTGAAGACAACAAGCATCTAATAATTTGCATCAACAATATTAATTGTATATAGCATAAATTGCAATAAGCTCATGGAACCGAGCCCTTAGACACTCTCTTGTAGGTCTATTAAGACAGGAGATTTATTAATTGTTGTTACCTCCAGATTATTGGTACATTGCCGTATACCTGACTTCTCAATACAATATGTTCAAACAGTGTGGAGGTCGGGCCTAAGCTTCTGTGACAAGTCCACACAAACTGAACCGGGGAGGCTTCCCCCATAGATCTATTAATTATACTAGTGGTTAACCCATCATAGGTTAATTAACGGTCCATAATTGAGTCTTTAACAAAGGCAATCACTTAATGCAATTTAAAGGCAACCACGGGTCCATTCATAGAGGGACAAGCATACCATAAAAGACTTGTGTTCTAAGTTTATGAAAAACATGTATTCCCCCTCGTGGGTTTAAAAACCATTTATAAAATAGTGTAAAAGCGAGGCTATAGACTTACCTTAAATAGTACACAAAGCTGGTAGTAGTAGTGATCGCCGAAGTGAAGATGCCTCCCAAATATATACACATCAAAAGCCGCCACCTAACAAATAAGGTGCGCGCTTAGCCACATACTTAAGTATTTCAAAACATATTTAATATAATAAAACCAATGACTCAAAATAGTATGTACATAGACATGACCAAATCAATGCAAGTGATTCCTTCTAAATCCCACAACATGTACTAGCTTTCCAAGACTAGCACCTTCGATATTGACCCATCTCAAGATGCCAAATCAACACGGTTCAAGTATCCTAAATGGGTCTCCAATCTCAGAATATACGCTCACACATAAGACTTATATCCCTTTAAAACATTGAGAAGATAATAGATTAGCCTCTCGTCTCAAACTATGACGCGAGGTTAAGTACCTCCCAAAAATACTCAGCCGGTACTTACCAAAAGTACACGCTGTTTTACCATACCTAAACAACTCCGTTTTCGACGAAACTTGGTGACAAACTCATTTATAATCTGTAAAAGACTCAGTTTAAATTTCATCAAATGATTCACATTTTAGAACCACCTGCTCGATACATCTTTAGACATAAAAACCCGGACAGTTTTGCACACTTGCATCGTAAAACCATTTTGACCTTGTTAAACATTTCCATTTATAAAATCGCCACTTGACTTTGAAAATAGACTCAAAATGCTAAGTTTAGAACCTAACAATGGCCTTTGATCAGTTTTAAAACTCAACTTATAGTCCCCGAGATTCGATCCAAATATTGACAACAATTTCGTATTGTGTCAATACTCGTCTCCCGGTACACGAATATTCAAACTAGCATAACTTTTGACTCGTTAGGAGTTAAAAGCTCTATCTCGCGTCTCGACGACTACTACAACAATATCTAATAATATCAAACTTTAATCAACAGTTACTGTACGAAAAATGGCCTTAAACCTACTGATCTAAAATGACTCTTTAAAAATCATACCAACAACCATTGGACCCATTTTTATCAACATCAACACTTCAAATATGCTATACCCATCATCTACAACATCTCCATTCATCCCTAAATCACTTGCATGATCCATCCTTTCAAAACCCATATAAAAAATTATAACATGCAACACTTTTAAAATCAGTTATAATAATAATAACACATTACTACAACAATAAAATAGATCAAACACCATTGTTCTTGAGTAAAAATATTTGAAAAGTAAAAGTGAATGCATGTAAGTAAAAATCATACCAATAGAATCACCATTGAATTTCAAACATGGGACTTTGTTTAGATTAGCTTGATTCAAGCTTGAAATTAAATCAAAGGGGTGTTTGTTGTGCTTGGTGTCACGGCAAGAAAAAGAAAAAAAGGAGAGAGAGATAATTTTTGGTGGATAAAAATTATGTGTGTGTATTTTATGAATTTTTTTCCTTTTATATGGTGGGTGGAGGGCAGATTTTACAATTGGTGCATTCTTGTGGACTAAAATGTAAATATTAGTTAAAAAGCGGGAAATGACTTCCAGTCAATTTTATAAATATTTACGAGAGTCGGGTTTCGTCCAAGGTTCATAAAAATATAAATCTCGTTTGTTAAATCGTTCGTTTTAATAATTAAACGCACATAAAACGAAATAATAAAGTTCGACTCGACTTAAAACGTAAATGAAATAAAAATTTCAAAAATATCAAATATCAAAATAATCGATACTAAAATATAATATTTGGGCATCCATTGGCATCACGATCACTATTAGTACTTTTCATCGTCACAACAATTAATTATAGTCACACATTATCGGTTTCAATTAAAATCGTCAAATATAATAATACTAGTTATTACTTAGAAATTAAAAATATGTTACATAGTTAGGATATAATAATGACGTCTTACATCCTCTGATACCAATCTTTAACACCCCCAAATTTAGACGCAGCGGAATACATCTTTGGGTGCTAAACAATGATACAATAACACATAATTTATAAAGAACGACTCAAAAAGAGACGTTTCAAATTTATCGTTCCTAAAACATTTGTCAGAGTAGCGTAGTCCCAAGACATCGTAACCAAAGTACAACCAAAACAAAAGATTTAAATTGTTTTGAACAAAAGGAACGACAAACATTCAAAGAGTTTATATTACAAAAGTAGTGCACAACATCTTTCCCGTGGCCTCCAAGCTTCACACTTCTTGATTACCTAAAATACATGTGAGAAAATCGTCTGCAAAAATGCCGAGTGAATCTATAGGTTTATATAATCATTTTGAACACTAGCAAAGATTATAAGTTTGTGGCATACTTGAAGGCAACAAGCATCAAATAATAATTTGCATCAACAATAATAATTGTATATAGCATAAATTTAAATAAGCTCATGGAACCGAGCCGTTAGTCACTCCGTTAGGTCTAATAAGACAAGAGATTTATTAATTGTCGTTACCTCCAGATTATTGGTACATTGCCGTATACCTGACTTCTCAATACAATATGTTCAAACAGTGTGAAGGTCGGGCCTAAGCTTCTATGACAAGTCCCCCAAAACTGAACCGGGGCGGCTTCCCCCATAGATCTATTAATTTTACTAGCGGCTAGCCCATCATAAGCTAGTTAACGGTACATAATTGAGGCTTTAACAAAGGCAATCACTTAATGCAATTTAAAGGCAACCACGAGTCTATTCATAGAGGGACAAGCATACCATAAAAATCTTGTGTTCTAGGTTTATAAAACATGTATTCCCCCTCGCGGGTTTTAAAATCATATAATTGCGCAAACGAGGCTATAGACTCACCTTAAGTAGTAGAAGTAGTTGAAGACGATCGCCGACGATAGTAGATGCCCGAAAAACACGACAACCGCAACCTAGCAAATAAGGTGCGTACATTAATAATAATAGACTCGAGAAATAAATGATACATAATAAAATAAAACTCAAGTATGAAATCACGACAACTCGAGAGAAAACGATACAAGTGGTTCTATTATACTCTCCTATATATTTGTTTTATTATTCTATGCCTTTAATAATAATCTGCCGGAACATACCGAATGTCTAAGCCGTTTTCCCATACTTAGACACATCAAAACTTCATGATACCACCTGAGAAACTCACATACTATATGTAGAAAGTCCTCCCAAGAGCCCATCAAAAGATTTTACTCCTAAAGTTCCCTGCCCGACACATCTTTGAATTACAAAATTCGGTCAGTTTAGCGACCTTGACTTACGAAGCCATTTTGACCATCCTAAACAACTCCATTTATAAAACCGATACTTGATTCTAAAAATAGACTCAAAGTACTAAACTTTGAGCCTGATAACAGCCCTTGAATCCTTTTGAAACTCATTTTATAGTCCCCGAGATTCGATCCAAATATCGACAACAATTTTCGGATTGTGTCAACACTCGTCTCCCGGTACACGAAAATCAAACTAGTGTATCTTCCACCTCGTTTGGAGTTGGAAGGCCTACTTTATATCAAATCGAAGCTAACGTAATTTTCTACAACATAATCCCATAATATCAACCTATATTCAGACTTTAGACCCCCGAAAATGGACTCAAACCTACTGCCTAAAATTGACCATTTAAAAACCATACAAAATCAATTTTTCAACACAATTTACCCATTTCTATACCACTAATATGATCATTCCATCACTCCTACACTATGATCAAACCTCTAACATACTTGAATGTACAAATCTAATAAATCAACTCAAAAATTCAAACATGCTAACACACCACTCTGTAATATAATAAGATTAACACCTATTTATTCCTTCAAAATGAATCAAACAAGTATAGTTCATCAAGAAAATAAATTTTTGAAAAAAAGTTAATGCATGTTGAAGAAAATCATACCAATGTGATCATAAGATCAAAACTAAGATGGGTCTTGTTTTAGTTTTGGAAGATTCAATCAAGAAATCAAAAATTTTGAGGGTTTGTTTGTTGGGGGTGTACGGACAAATAAAGAAAAAGAGGGAGGAAGATGAAGATTTTTGTTAAATGATTTTTAAAATGAAAATGAGATAGTGGAATTTATTTATATAGTGTAAGGTTAGGCTAGTTGCTGAAGAGGTAGCGAAAGCATTAGCTGCGGATAGAGCTGCACGTGTTAACACTGAAGGAGCAGGTGGCTCTGGAGGTGCGGGTGCTGAAGGTGAAGGTGAACCTATTGGACCAGAAGTTGTTGGAGGAGCAGGTGTAGCTGAGAATCCTGCAGATGAGGTTGCTCAGGCAGTTGCTGTAGTTAAAGAATGTACTTTTGCTGGATACATGAAGTGTGGACCTACTACATTTCAAGGAACTGGTGGAGCACTGGAATTATTCAGGTGGATTGAGAAAACAGAAACAACATTTGAGATTAGTGATTGCTCGGAAAGGAACAAGGTTAAGTTCGCAGTTGCTACTTTCAAGGATCGAGCTTTAAGCTGGTGGAAGACTCAAGTTGCTACAGTTGGTTTAGAAGCTGCAAACAGGAAACCTTGGGATGAAATTAAAACGTTGTTGAAAGAAGAGTTCTGTCCAGAAGAAGAGTTATCTGCTTTGGAGGATGAGTTGAGGCACCTGAAGCTGAAAGATAATGACATTGCTGCATACACTAGCCGATTCAATGAGTTGGTTTTGTTGTGTCCAGATGCTTTTGCTACTGAGAAGAAGAAGATGGACCAATACATTAAAGGGCTGCCTGGGTACATTAAAGGTGAGACAACTTCATCTCGACCCAAGAATTTTGTTGAAACTGTGAGAATGGCTCATACACTCATGGGACAGAAAGTTCAAGATAGGGCTGAGAGAGCTGCTGAGGGTAGTAAAAGGAAATTTGAAAATTCGTAGAGTAGCAATCAGGGGAGTAACCGCCATAAGCAGTACAATCAGAAAAGAAATCCTAGGGCTAGAGCTGCAACTAACAAGGATAATAATGCTGACCATAGGGGACCAACCCAGAAATGTAAGAGTTGTGGTGTTTGTCACTTTGGTGATTGTCTACCAAGGTGTACCAAATGTGGAATGGTTGGGCATGTTGTGGATAAATGCAAGGCAAGGACCCCTGCCACTAGAGCAAATGCTATTCCGATCAAGACTTGCTTTGAATGTGGAGAATGTGATCATTTTCGCCCTAGATGTCCAAAGTTGACTGATACACTAATTTTATATGGGTTCTAATTTCTCGGAATCTTCTCGAATTGATCTCGGCCTTAAGTGGAATGATTATTCTTGGTTACTAAATAAAAGGGTTTGGTTTTCTAAACTAATAAATAGTTGAAATGAAAGTTTAAATTAAAGACAGTTACTTAAATGACAATTAACAAAGACTTGAATTAAAATTTAATTTAATGATGATTAATAAAAACTTGAATTTAAATTAGAATTAAGATTAAAATAAAGTTTAAAATTAAAATAAAGAAACAGTAAGAAATAGTAAAGAAACAGTAAACCTTAAAAATGCTCAGCAGATAACTGATTCGGAAGTCACCGTTCATTCGGAAGTTGAAGGTTCATTCGGAACTTTAGGCTTCGTTCGGAACTTCTCAGAGTTCCGATTCGGAACTATTGGTCAAAATTGGTTCGGAACTTTAAGATTGGTTCGGAACTTAGGCTTCGTTCGGAAGTTTGGATTGGTTCGGAACTTATAGCTTGGTTCGGAACTTTTTCCTTGGTTCGGAAGTTTCACCTTCGTTCGGAACTTTTTGGCTTGGCTCGGAACTTCTGCTTGGTTCGGAAGTTTTAGATTGGTTCGGAACTTTTTATAGGTAAATTCATTCGGAACTTTTAACTGACTCGGAACTTTTGAAAACAAAACTCATTCGGAAGTTACTGTTCACTCATTCGGAACTTCTGGGAAACCCAGATACAGAAACTATACCGAAGAACAAGGAAACACGATTTTGATCCAAAAATCACCAAGTTTTTCACCAAATACTTAAATAAATCAATCACAAAGCATCTACTAACCATAAACTACTAATCCCATCAACAAAAACACAAATCCCAACAACTTTTGAAGATCAAATCAAGAAAATAAAAACTTAAAAACTTGAAGATAAAGATGATGATGAACAAGATAAAATGGAAAGATTAAACAAGAACTTTGTATTGAATGATTAATGTTTTGACAAGATAAATCAAAGATTAAAATTACAAGATGAGAAAATTAAAGATTAAAATCACCAATCACCCTAATGGTGATGGTGATGAAACGGAACAGAGAGAAAAAGTGCGGAAGAAGAAAAACTAAAAACTCTTGTCTAAATGTGTGAGGGGAGGGCTATTTATAGCCTTGTCTTTTGGTTGGTGAGTGGGCTTTCTCCCGTTCTTCTTGTCTTTTCGTCTTTTCAGAAAAGTTTCCGTTTTCGATTCTGATTCGGGATTTGTCATCGATTAAATTCAACTCGTCTTTTAATTTCTTCGTTTAATAGACTTGAGTTTCTTCGACTTATATAAATCTTCCATCTTTGGTCCTTTTCTTCGATAAATCTTCGAATAGGCCCAGTGACTTCAAATCTTTTGCATTTCTTGGACAATAGACTTTATCTTGAGTCTTTTTCTTCAGTAAAACCCGTGCAATCCCATGTTTTCTTCAATATTTATCCGGTTGGCTCTGAAAACACAATAAACACAAAAACCACGCATAATTCCAAACAAATGATATTAAATACGTGTTTTGGTCTCGTTTTAGCCCGAATTAAGTGGTAAAAGGATGGGTGTTTACACACCTATCATTGACGAACAAGAAAGCAGGCGAAGCTACTGGGGCAGTTTATGTTGTTAAGGATGCTGATCAGGCACAAGGTCCAAATGTGGTGACGGGTACGTTCTTACTCAGTCATCGTTATGCTAGTGTGTTGTTTGACTCAGGATTTGATAGGAGCTTTATAAGCACTTCCTTTATTCGTTTAATTGATATTGAGCCAACAAGCCTAAATACTAGTTATGAGGTCGAGTTAGCCGATGGACAATTAGTAAGTACTACCACTATATTTAAGAAGTGTCCTTTGAAATTAGCAAATCATTTGTTTGAAATTGATTTGATGCCGATAGAGTTGGGTTCGTTTGATGTGATTGTTGGTATGGATTGGTTGGTTGCTCATGATGCGTTGATTGTATGTGGGGAGAAATTTGTTCACATACCGGTTAGGGGCAAGGTGTTAGTAGTTAAAGGTGATGTCGGTAAATCTCGTCTGACGGTGATATCTTGTATCAAGGCGAGGAAATATGTAGAAAGAGGTTGTCACCTGTTCTTGGCTCAAGTAGTGGAGAAAGAACTACTGGTAAGGCGTGTGGAAGATGTTCCGGTTATTCGTGATTTTCCTAAAGTATTTCCCGATGACTTACCAGGGCTTCCGCCTCAGCGAGAAGTCGAATTCAAGATTGATCTAGTGCCAGGAGCTGCACCGGTGACGTGTGCACCTTATCGTTTAGAACCGTCTGAAATGAAGGAGTTGGCAGATCAGTTGAAGGAGTTAATGGAGAAGGGGTTCATTAGACCAAGTTCGTCACCTTAGGGAGCTCCAGTATTGTTCGTAAAGAAGAAGGACGGATCGTTCAGAATATGCATAGACTACCAAGAGTTGAACAAGTTAACTATTAAGAATCGTTATCCACTTCCTAGGATCGATGATTTGTTCTATCAACTTCAAGGTTCGTGTGTGTACCTATTACAGCTTTTCGGACGCGTTATGGACACTACGAATTTCAAGTGATGCCGTTTGGGTTAACTAATGCACCTTCGGTATTCATGGACTTAATGAATCATGTGTGTAAACCATATCTCGACAAGTTTGTGATTGTATTTATCGATGATATCCTGATTTATTCTAAGAGTCAGGAAGAGCATGAAGGTCATCTGAAGATTATTTTGGAGTTATTGAAGAAGGAGAAGTTGTATGCAAAATTCTCCAAGTGTGATTTTTGGTTGGATTCAGTCCAATTCCTTGGGCACGTGATCGATAGTAGCGGTGTTCATGTTGATCCTTCAAAAATTGAAGCTATTAGAGATTGGGCTAGGCCTACAACCCCGACCGAAGTTAGACAATTCCTGGGATTAGCTGGGTACTACCGGCGATTCATAGAAGGATTCTTCATAATTTCTACACCTCTTACTAAACTTACACAGAAAAACAAGAAGTATGAGTGGGTTTCAGAAGAAGAAGAAGCATTCCAAACTTTGAAGCGGAAGCTGTGTTCTGCACCAATTTTGGCTTTACCCGATGGAACTGAAGACTTTGTGGTATATTGTGACGCATCATGTAAGGGGTTTGGTATTGTGTTGATGCAAAGGGAGAAAGTGATCGCGCATGCATCTCGTCAATTGAGGAAGCACGAGGAGAATTATACTACACATGATTTGGAATTAGGAGCTGTTGTCTTTGCTCTTAGACTTTGGATACACTATCTCTACGGTACAAAGAGTGTGGTATATACTGATCATAAAAGCCTGCAACATATTTTGGATCAGAAGGAGCTCAATATGAGGCAGAGAAGATGGGTAGAATTGTTGAGTGATTACGACATTCAAATTTGCTATCATCCCGGCAAGGCGAATGTAGTTGCCGATGCTCTTAGTAGGAAGGATAGAGAAATAACTAAAAGGGTTAGAGCTTTTAGCCATGACAACTTATTCTGATCTATCTGATCGAATACTTAAAGCTCAAACAAAGGCGATGAAAGAGGAGAATGTGAGAAATGAAGACTTGGGTAGAAGGATGACACCTATATTCGAAATTCGTGATGACGGAATTCGGTATTTTGAGAATCGTGTATGGTTACCTGTGTATGAAGGACTGAGAGATCTAATTATGCACGAATCTCATAAGTCTAAATATTCGATTCACACAGGATCGGATAAAATGTACCAAGACTTGAAGAAATGCTACTGGTGGCCGAATATGAAGGCTAACATTGCTACTTATGTTAGTAAATGCTTGACGTGTGCTAAGGTGAAGTTTGATCACAAGAGAGCTTCGGGTTTACTGCAACAACCTGAAATTCTAGAATGGAAATGGGAGAAGATCACTATGGACTTTGTTTCGGGACTTCCGAGAACTTCTAATGGTTATGATACGATTTGGGTGATTGTTGATCGGTTGACTAAGTCGGCTCATTTCTTGCCGATAAAGAAAACTGACGACTTAGAAAAACGTACTCGGTTGTATTTGAAGGAAGTTGTTTGTAGACACGGAGTTCCTTTGTCAATTATTTCTGATCGAGATAGTCGGTTCACATATGAGTTTTGGAAATCGCTTCAGCGAGCTTTGGGGACTCAGTTGGACATGAGCACTGCGTATCATCCGGAAACGGACGGACAAAGTGAAAGGACTATTCAGACCTTGGAGGATATGTTACGAGCGTGTGTAATAGACTTTGGAGGTAGTTGGGGTCGACACTTACCTTTGGTGGAGTTCTCATACAACAACAGTTATCACGCAAGTATCAAGGCTGCGCCTTTTGAAGCACTTTACGGTCGAAAGTGTAGATCACCAGTTGGTTGGTGTGAAGTTGGAGAAAGTCAATTGATGGGTCCTGAATTGATTAGAGAAATGACTGAGAAGATTGTACAAATCAAGAATCGTTTATTGACAGCTCGTAGTAGATAGAAGAGCTATGCGAATAAGAGGAGAAAACCATTGGAGTTTGATATTGGCGATATGGTTATGTTGAAAGTATCACCTTGGAAAGGAGTAATTCGATTTGGCAAGCAAGGAAAGCTTAGTCCACGTTATATTGGTCCATTCAAGATTATTGATCGAGTTGGTCCTGTGGCATATAAGTTGGAATTTCCAGAGAAGTTAAGTGCTATACACAATACTTTTCACGTTTCTAATCTTAAGAGGTGTTTGGCAGATGAGAATTTGATAATTCCACTTGAGGAGATTCAATTGGACGACAAGCTGCATTTTATTGAAGAACCGGTGGAGATTTTGGATCGAGAGGTGAAACAGCTTAAGCAAAGTCGGATCCCGATAGTGAAGGTGCAATGGAATTCCCGACGTGGACCCGAATATACTTGGGAGCGAGAGGACTACTTCAAGAGCAAGTATCCGAATTTATTCGTCGACAGACCTAAGGAGAAGTAAGCCCCGGGATGGTGCTCTCCTAAGGTGGTGAGGATGTAAAATCCACAAAATAAGGTCATTACTTAATTCTATCTTTTCAAATATTTTTGAAGTATTTATGACGTTAAATATTATTATGTTTAACGGTTTAAGTTGAAACCGATATTGAATATTTTATTTTAATATTTTGACGAGCAACGAGAACTAATAGTGATCGCGATACCGACGGATGCCTAAAATTTTATATTTTATTATCGATCGTTTCGATATTTAATTCTTTTGACGATATCGTTTTATTTACGTATCGAGTCGTTATATTATTATTTTTCGTGTGCGTTTAGACTTTTAAAAAAAAGTATTTTTACGAAACCCGAGTCCCGTAAATATTTGTAAAATTGACTTTTAGTCATTTCCCGCTTTTTAACTAATATTTACATTTTGGACCAAAACTATCACAAATTGGCAAAAACTACCCAAACCTTACACTATATAAATAAATTCCACTATCTCATTTTCATTTTAAAAATCATTTAACAAAAATCTTCATCTTCCTCCCTCTTTTTCTTTATTTGGCCGTACATCCCCAACAAACAAACCCTCAAAATTTTTGATTTCTTGATTGAATCTTCCAAAACTAAAACAAGAACCATCTTAGTTTTGATCTTGTGATCACATTGGTATGATTTTCTTCAACATGCATTAACTTTTTTTCAAAAATTTATTTTCTTGATGAACTATACTTGTTTGATTCATTTTGAAGGAATAAATAGGTGTTAATCTTATTATATTACATAAAGGTGTGTTTGCATGTTTGAGTTTTTGAGTTGATTTATTAGATTTGTACATGCAAGTGTGTTACAGGTTTGATCATAGTGTTGGGGTGATGGAGTGATCATATTAGTGGTATAGAACATGGGTAAATTGTGTTGAAAGATTGATTTTGTATGGTTTTTAAATGGTCAATTTTAAGCAATAGGTTTGAGGCCATTTTCGGAGGTCTTAAGTCTGAATATAGGTTGTTATTATGGGATTATGTTGTATAGAATTTCGTTAGCTTCGATTTGATATAAAGTAGGCCTTCCAACTCCAAACGGGGTGGAAGATACACTAGTTTGATTTCCGTGTACCGAGAGACGAGTGTTGACACAATCCGAAAATTGTTGTCGATATTTGGATCGAATCTCGGGGACTATAAAATGAGTTTCAAAATGATTCAAGGGCTGTTCTCAGGCTCAAAGTTTAGTATTTTGAGTCTATTTTTAGAATCAAGTGTCGGTTTGCTAAATGGAGTTGTTTAGAATGGTCAAAATGGTTTCGTAAGTCAAGGTCGCTAAACTGTCCGAATTTTGTAATTCAAAGATGTGTCGGGCAGGGAACTTTAGGAGTAAAATCTTTTGATGGGCTCTTGGGAGGACTTTCTACATATAGTATGTGAGTTCCTCAGGTGGTCTCATGAAGTGTTGATGTGTCTAAGATGGGAAAACGGCTTGGACATTCGGTATGTTCCGGCAGATTTTTATTAAAGGAATAGAATAATAAAACAAATATATAGGAGAGTATAATAGAACCACTTGTATCGTTTTCTCTCGAGTTGTCGTGATTTCATACTTGAGTTTGATTTTATTATGTATCATTTATTTCTCGAGTCTATTATTATTAATGTACGCACCTTATTTGCTAGGTTGCGGTTGTCGTGTTTTTCGGGCATCTACTATCGTCGGCGATCGTCTTCAACTACTTCTACTACTTAAGGTGAGTCTATAGCCTCGTTTGCGCAATTATATGATTTTAAAACCCGCGAGGGGGAATACATGTTTTATAAACCTAGAACACAAGATTTTTATGGTATGTTTGTCCCTCTATGAATGGACTCGTGGTTGCCTTTAAATTGCATTAAGTGATTGCCTTTGTTAAAGCCTCAATTATGGACCGTTAACTAGCTTATGATGGGCTAGCCGTTAGTACAATTAATAGATCTATGGGGGAAGCCGCCCCGGTTCAGTTTGTGTGGACTTGTCACAGACGCTTAGGCCCGACCTCCACATTGTTTGAACATATTGTATTGAGAAGTCAGGTATACGGCTATGTACCAATAATCTGGAGGTAACGACAATTAATAAATATTTTGTCTTATTAGACCTAACGGAGTGTCTAAGGGCTCGGTTCCATGAGCTTATTGCAATTTATGCTATATACAATTATTATTGTTAATGCAAATTATTATCTGATGCTTGTTGCCTTCAAGTATGCCACAAACTTATAATCTTTGCTTGTGTTCAAAATGATTATATAAACCTATAGATTCACTCGGCATTTTTGCTGATGATTTTCTCACATGTATTTCAGGTAATCAAGAAGTGTGAAGCTTGAAGGCCACAGGAAAGATGTTGTGCACTACTTTTGTAATATAAACTCTTTGAATGTTTGTCGTTCCTTTTGTTCAAAATAATTTAAATCTTTTGTTTTGGTGGTACTTTGGTTACGATGTCTTGGGACTACGCTACTCTGCCAAATGTTTTAGGAACGATAAATTTGAAAAGTCTCTTTTCGAGTCGTTCTTTATAAATTATGTGTTGTTGTATCATTGTTTAGCACCCAAAGATGTATTCCGCTGCGTGTAAATTTAGGGGTGTTAAAATTATCTGTTAACAAGTTAATTAAAGATAGTAAGTTATTTGTGGGTTTTGATGAGGATAAATGCTATATTTAGGATTTGACCAAGGTAATTGCTCTGGGGACTGGTAGTGAGTCTGGGGGCCTCTACTTGTTTGACCTTGATAGGAACAACAAGAGTATAGGTAACGTTAACAATGATTATGTCCTTTAATGTGTCCAAAGACTTGTGGCATAGCAGACTTGGTCATCCTGCTGATCAAGTCCTCTTTGCTCTAAAGTCTGACCTTAACCTCTCTAAAAACACTTGTGTCCCTATCTGTGATGTTTGCCATAGGGCCAAACAGACAAGAGAACCTTTCCCTTTAAGTGATCACAAGTCCACTCACCATGGTGAGCTTGTTCACCTTGATTTTTGGGGTCCCTATAGGATCTCTAGCAGAGAGGGATACAAGTATTTTTTGACTATTGTTGATGACTATTCCAGGGCTGTTTGTACCTTTCTTTTAAAATCTAAAGATGAAGTTTTTGACACCTTTGTTAACTACATTTAACTGATTAAAAATCAATTTAACATAAATATCAAAGTTGTCAGATCTGACAATGGAACTAAATTTGTCAACAAGAAAATGCTCTCTTTGTTTGCTGACCTTGGAATTGTCCATCAAACCTCTTGCACTTACACCCCTAAACAAAATGGCATTTCTGAAAGGAAACATATGCACTTGCTCAATGTTGCAAGGAGCCTTATGTTTCAGGGGGGGATTCCTCTTAGTTTTTGGTCTGATTGCATTCTAACTATTGTGTACTTAATCAACAGGCTCCCCTCATCTGTCCTAAAAGGAAAATCACCATATGAACTGGTTAATAACAAAAAACCAAATCTCTCTCACATTAGGTTTTTTGGGTGTCTTTGTTTTTCTACTAATTTAAACAACAGTGATAAACTCACCCCTAGGTCTGAGAAATGTGTCTTGATTGGGTATTATTCTGATAAAAAAGCTTACAAGCTTTTAAGTTTGGATACTAGGGGTGTCCTATAATCTAGGGATGTGAGATTTTATGAAACTGTGTTTCCTTTTAAAATGAAAAACAATAAGGATGGTGATTTGGCTGATGTTGAAACAAGTGATGTTGAACTCCTTTCCTTCTTTGATAATCCTACTCCTATAAGACCCAATGATGAAGAGAGAGCAACATCTACTGAGGATGGTAGAAACCCTCCAAGTGATGAGTCTAACACTCATCAATCACTTGAAGTGGATTCTGCAACCCAAATAGATGATAACAATCTATCTGAGGGCAATACTCAAAATTCTTTGCCTATTTTATCTGAACCAGTTCCCAATGTTGATAATCCTATGAGTAATGAGGTGCCTGTCCCTATAAGAAGATCTGGTAGAAGTACTAAGTTGCCTGCTAAACTTAATGACTTTGTTGTTGATAGCAAACTTAGATATGGTATTGAAAAACATGTTAACTACTCCAGACTTAACTCTGTGAACCTATGCTTTTCAACCACCCTCAATAAATCTGTTGAAGCTTGCTCTTTTAATGAAGTAAAGAATGACCCCAACTGGATTGAGGCCATGAACAATGAAATAGAGGCCCTAATTAGGAACAACACTTGAACCATTACTCTGCCCTTAGGAAGAAAAGCTCTTGGTTGCAAATGGCTATACAATATTAAATATGGGGCCTCTTGGTTACTTGATAAATATAAAGCTAGGGTGGTTGCCAAAGGGTATGGTCAGAAGGAAGGGATTGATTTTGATGAGACCTTAGTTCTGTGGTCAAGATGGTCACTGTTAGATGTATTATGTGCATTGCTGTGTCCAATGAATGGCTTTTGTTTCAAATGGATTTCAACAATGCCTTTCTGTATGGATATTTGGAGGAGGATGTATATATGACCCTTCCTCCGGGATTTGATAATCCCAATCCATCTAAGGTTTGCAAGTTAAACAAGTCTCTTTATGGTCTAAAGCAAGCCCCAAGGCAGTGGAATGCTAAACTTACCACTGCTTTGGCTGAGCATGGCTTTATCCAAAGTAAGTTCGATTATTCTCTCTACATTAAACATACTGGTAATATCTTTATTGTCATTCTTGTGTATGTTGATGACCTTGTGGTCACTGGTAATGATCTGTCTGAAATTGAGAAATTTAAATGCTTTCTCAAATAAAGTTTATGATCAAAGATCTTGGTCCTATGAAGTATTTCCTTGGCATTAAGGTTCTTTACAACAAATCTGGTGTGTGCATGACTCAAAGGAAATATTTCCTTGATCTTATTCATGAGTTTGGCCTGTTAGCTGCCAAACCTGTCACCACTCCCCTTCTTGAGAACTGTGTTCTTGCTGTGGAAGAGAGTGATTCTGATAAGTTTCTTATAAATGTGTTTAACTATAAAAAACTTATTGGCAAACTTATTTATTTGACCTACACTAGACCTGATATCTCCTATGATGTTCAATGTTTGAGTCAGCATATGCATGCTCATTTACAATCTCACCTTAAGATTGCCTTGAGGGTCATTAGATACCTTAAAATGCTCCTGGCATTGGCATTCAAATTTACAATGATAAACAGCTCAAGCTGTCTTGCTTTACTGACTCTGATTGGGCTAAGTGTTTGAGAACCAAGAAATATGTCTCTGGCTATTGTGTGTTCCTTGGTAATACTCTTGTCTCATGGAAGAGTAAAAAACAGCCTACTGATATGAGCTAAAACTCATATCCATTTATCAACAAATAACCCTAAAACATGAAGCAAAATACCAATTTATCTTGCAAAAACAGTATTATGTGGTATGTTTGTGTTTGTGTACACTTGTGTAGGTAAAAGGATACATTTTCAAGCAAACAAGGGAAAATCAAGCTTAAATTGATGAAAAAGACAAAGAAGGATCAAAAGAGACAAGACTTTGAAGTACAAGGACCTATCTTGACAAACTGCTAAAGATGAAGGACTAAAGTGCAAATATTGTACAAAGTCAAGATCATAGTCAAACAAGGTCAACTTTCAAGTCAACTCAGTCAAAGGACCAATTGTGCTCAAGAATGAAGTTGGAAGGACTAAAAGTGCCAAAGAAATGAAGTTACAAGCTTTAAAGTGCAATCTGCCAAAGTCTAGGGGCTAAATCTGTCAATATTGGAAATTGATACAAGTTCAATCCATGTGTACATGTTTAGACCAATGAGAAGCAAGAAAAACAAGCACATGGATTGCCTAATAATCAGCATTAAATATCCACTCAGCCGTCACATTAAATAACAAAATCGCAACAGTGTGATCCGTGTGACTTGTTTTCTACCATTCAGAGCACGACACGTGTAATCTTCAAACGGCCAAAAATTTCCCAGGATCGTTTTTGAGCTACAATGGATTTCATGAAGAGTTGTAAACATCAAAAGTGCTTATTTTTGAGAGACGAACACAATGGTCATCACCAATTAACATCAAATCAACTCAAGCAAAAAGCCCCAATTCATGTTCATACCTGCAAATGGACTTAACAGAATTATGCCACGTGGAGACATGGGATTGGTCTCAACACGTCACCATCCCCAACAAACTTCCTTCTCAAGTCTATAAATAGCAGCTTAGGTCTTCATTTGTACTAAGTAGTTGTAAGTGTGAAAAACACACACATTTACATTTTTCTCTCAACTTTTTCCTTTCTTAGCTAAACTACTCAAGAGTTTGACACACTCTTGAGTTAGTTAGTTAGTTAGCATCCTTTTAACAACTTTGTAACTGAATTCCATTAATAAATTTCAAATTCTTCATTTCCCGCCAAATTCTATCTTCTTCATTACTGTTCATACCTACTTTCCATTGAGACTTGTGTTGCTGTTTGAAGTTTGTTATGATCATTCATTGTTCATAACTAACTTTGGAAGAAGAATTGTAGCTGCTAGTTGATTTCAGTTCAAATTCATAGCTTATGAGATGAATTCATGCCATGGAGATGTTTCTTGTTGATTGTAGCAGTTCTGTTGATTGTAGATGGTTGATCTAGTGCTAAGGTGGTGGTTAGCACTAGGATAGAGAGTTCAACACTCCTCTACTTCCCAATGGTTACTTCACAAGGTTTTAAATGGATCTGATTTTGGTTCCACTAAAATTGTCAACTGCATGCTATTTTTCTAGTGTAAATCTTGATGATTGTATGATCAAATCTGTTTAGCTTGGTTGTTGATTGATTGTGTACTTGTTTGTAGCTTAAGTCTTGATTAACTGCTCATTACTTTGGATTGTGTTCTAGTTATAGCTTAATTCAGTCAATTTCAGTCTTATCATCTTATTTGAGTAATAGATGTCCTCATTACTTGCTAGCAGTTTCATAACATTTCATTTTGAGCATTGAGTTTGGTTTACTATTGCTTTTTACTCAGCTTGAATTAGAACTTGCAAAGTCTTTGAAAATTTTCATTTAGTTCAGATAAAGGAGTGTTTGGAATTAGCTGTTGATAAGTTTTCAAGTATTGGTTTTTGGCAAGATAATGTTCATTTTCAGTCATTAGGTGATTACAAAGTGTTTTGAGTAATTTTCAAGTCAAGTATAAGGTCAAACAGGCAATTGGCAAGAAAAAGTTTGGGTTGATTTTCATTCAGTTTTGCCTTTAAAAAGTTGTCATTTTCATTTGCTTGCCATTAACTGATTTCTTGATGAAATTTCACCAAACCTGTTCTGATTTGTAGGTCATATCATAAAGTTTCATAGTCTATAAGCATTTTATACAGTTTCCATTAAGCTAGGAGTAATAAGCAAAAATCTGAGCATGTGAGATAAGCAATGTTTCTGTAAATGGAAACTGGATTTCTAGATCTTTTGATTTCATTCATTAACTTTGCAACTTTCTTTCACAAATCCACTTAGTAGATGATATTGAATGATTTTTGAGAGTTACAGCTTTTTGTAAAAAATTCTGGTCAACGCCTGGTCAACGATAAGCCAATTAAGCTTAATTCAAATTCGTGGATTATTACTTGATGAAATTTGTTTTGACTTGATTTCCCGTTCATCATTTGAGCTTTTTAGTCAGTTTAGACACAAAAATCAAGTTGTGCATGTCCAGATTGTCCTAGAGCTTATTGTGAGCTTATTGTGAAGTGCTTATTTGCTTATTTGACATTTTTAGTAAGATTCCTTTTAGAGACCTAGCTTATTTTGAATTTGAAGTGTTTTTCAATTGGTTTGAATCATTTTGGTCCAGTAATAAGCTCAAACGAGCTTATTTGTCTAGTAAACCCGTTTTTGCTTAAAAGGTTTTCAAAATTGCATTTTGGTCCTTGTTGTATTAAAAGGTTTTTAATCCTGGCTAAACTCACACTTTTTTTTAGGGTTTTCACATATCAGTCCTTATAGTTTTGAATTTATTAAATTTCAGTTAGTAGTTTGGAAATTTGTTACTAATTGGTTAGTTTGTTACAAACTTTGCATTTTTGATCCTTATAGTTTGCTGATTTGCATTTTCAGTCCCTATACTTGTTAGAATTTACATTTTAAGCATTTATATTTCATAGAATTTACATTTTCAGTCCTTTTAGTTCTAAAATTTACATTTTGAATCTTATTTGAATAAAAACTTGGTATTTGCACTATGTTTTACATATAAGTAGGTAATATTTTTCAATTTTGCAAGGCTTTGTTGAATTAGCAAATAGAATATCCAAAAAAGATTAACAACCAAAAACAGTTAAAAACCCGATATTGATTGGACTTTCAATTAGCAAGAACTGAGAAAAACGAACTGCATTATACACGATTTCACCTACTGTTTCCAGATCCTCTGCTGAGACAGAGTATATGCATGGCAAGTGCTACTTGTGAGGTTATTTGGATTTCAAACTTGCTTAATAATTTGAGCATACCTAGATTGTTTTCTATAAACTTGTATAGTTATAGCTCTTCAGCTATTCAAATTTCTTCCAATCCTGTCTTCCATGAAAGGACCAAGCACTTTCAGGTTGATGTTCACCTTGTGAGAGAAAAGGTGCAGTGTGGGATTATCAAAACTATTAAGGTTGCTTCTGCTGATCAAACAGCAGATTTGTTCACTAAGGGACATGGTACTCATCAACATTCCAAGTTGTGCAAACAATTGGGAATGGAGGATATCCTCAAAAGGTAAGCCAACATGGTTGGTAAGTTTGAGGGAGGATGTTAAAATATCAAACTTCCTTTATCTTTGTGCAATTTGTGTGCTTTTTTTATTTTGCAGGGACTCCTTTTTCCTTCTTTCATTCTTCTTGTCTGGTGGGCTTGTTGTTGGGTTATCCGTTCTGCATTTAAGGCCCATGTGATGTTTACAACGTTATAAACCTAGCAGCTGCTAGGGTTTTCATTGATTCACTCTTATTAACTTACACACACTTGTGTGTGAAGCTCTCTCTTCTTCAAGCCGTCAGAGGCTTCTATTATGGGAGGATCTTCATCTTTACTTAAACGTTTAGATTAGCTTTTGAGTGTTGAGTGAATCTGTAGTGAGGAAAACCCGATCAACCTAGTTGGGACCTTTTCACCCATTTCTTTTGTATTGTTGATTAGCACCCGTTTGGGGACTAATCCATTATCTGTTGTTTAAACTTTAATCTTGTTTAATAAATCACCAAAGGGTGGCTGGTTGGGTGATAAGATCTGTGTCTCTATCTCTTTTTCATGTTTTAACATATTTGGCTGGCAGTAGGTGGCGTGGCGATTGTCAATGACGGGTTAGTGGTGGCCAGCCTTGTGGAAGAAGATGAGATTGTGTTTTATTTTGGTTGGTGTGTATTTATGGAAAATGAAAATGGGATGAAGATAGCATATGTTGTTAGATGAAGATGAAAAACACAAAACGAAATACAAACCCATCTAAGAGAAACATATTTGTGGTGTAGTACATATGTTAATAAATAAGTTTTTTAATAAATTAGTAAAAGACACATATACCCTCACATTTAACGGTCAAATGTTAGTCAACCAACGTTTGGGACCAAAAGTGTTACGGGTCGAATGAAATAGGAGGAGATCCGATACTTTTCAAATGTTGAGACTAAAACCGTTATACCCGCCAAACCATGAGGACAAAAAATGTACTTAACTCTAGTATATTTATAAGATATTTTTGGTCCTTAAAATATACGTTGGCCACCTATGAATCCAAAAGGCAAGAGGTACAGAAATCTGAGGAACATAAATAGAACAAAAAGAGTACATGCCTGTCAGTTAACTAGTGTGCTCTTCACTTCACTTTTTATTCATTTTACTTTCTTATTCTTAAAGCTATGTGCAACGGTGTTTTGGTCGACCGAGGGCGATCGGTTCGCAGCCGTTGCGACAACCGGATCACCTCGGTCGATGAGTCAACTCGGTCCTAGGAACGATTGGTTTGAAAAAAAATTGATTTCTAGTCGTTACTTTTTTTTTGATTGTGTTTTTTTTGTTTCATTGTGACACCAATCAAGAAAAAAGGATGAATATAGGCTTGTGTTTGGTTTTTTTTTCTTGATATGCGTTTTGATATCCTATGAGAGTGAGTATATGATCTATGGTGATCTAATACAAACCTAGCGGATCCGGCTAGTTAAACCAGTTAAATCGAGAATAACTGTGAATTGGACAATCAAAATATGGTTTCGAAGAAAGAATTCTTCCCACGTCAGCCACTTCACCTCTAGTCAATATTTTTTAAGTTTGATAGTATGTTATAAGACTTTTGTACAACTGTGTAATTAAATTTTCTTAACTTTTTCAAATATTTACCTTGTTAAAAGTAAAAATTATACTTTTGTATGGGTGGTAATTTTTTACCTTACACAAAACTCGATTTGAAATCGACACAGAAATTAACAGATTTAGATGAAGTAAAATAGATTTGGGTCAGGTTTAGTAACCCACCTGATCCGTTTATTAAACAAATTATTTTTAGGTTAAGAATAAAGTAAGTGAGATGATCCGTTAACCCATTTAACTTTTTATTATTATTTACATTATATTATAATATAAATAAGTCGATTTACAAATCGGTTCAACCTTCCTAACTCATTTATTGTCTTAACTTTTGTATGTAAAACAAGTTAAATGGGTTAAGATAAAAACCGTTTTAACATATTTAACTCGTGTTACCTATTTAACACACCAATTCAAATATATATAAGTAAAACATGTCAAGGTTTAGGTTATGGATAAACATATTAGTGTTGACCTGACTGATCTAAATATTTATATAAATTAAATTTGTATTAATATTTTTTGCAATGTTTTAAAATCCGATATTTTAGTTGACTCGGTCTAGTGACCGGTTCACGGGTCAACCGGTTCAACCGGTTGAACAATCAGGTCAACCCGGTTCCATATATATATAGGTTTAACCGGTTGAACAGTCGGGTCAACCCGGTTCCTTATATATATATATATATATATATATATATATATATATATATATATATATATATATATATATATATATATATATATATATTATATTAATGTGTAGTATTTGTTTTTTACTCACTAACCGTAGTTTTTAGTTTTATATTTATAATATTATTGTAAAAATGTGCAAAAATAATTAATTTATACTTACAATTTGTAATACATTATAACAAAACAATATTAGTGAATATTTTAAGTTAGTTTTACTTTATTTTAACTAACACTAGTAATCATTACTTCAATATATATCTTTAATACTTAAAAATATTTATAAAAAAAAAGTTTTTGAAATAATTTTTTTATAAAAAAATCGTGACCCGGCCGGTTTAATCAAACCGGGTCAACCTTGGTCAATAAAAACCGACGGTTTAATCTAGTTCTCAAACAAGCAAAAACCCAATCACATCTGATCCAGTCTTTGAGCCGGTTCACAATTCAACCGACCAAATCAACCTGATTTTTAAAACATTGATTTTTTTACTCACCAACTTATCAATCCAAACTCACTAACCTAAACCCGACGCAAATTGTTGTCACCCATGTACTAAATTTAAAAAACCATTTCAATTATTGAGTTGTTATTCAGTGGCTGCTCAAGTCCTAGTTACTATCGATGCTAGATTTACACAAGCTAAAGCTACAAGGGTTCAAGTCGCATATGGTTGAAGCGTGAAGAAAGCTCCACGTGGGACAACACATGGTCCCTGGTCATGACACGTCTACACCTATGTGGCATTTTCAGTGACATCACTCTTGGAAAACGCCTTTGCTTTTTTTCAAGATTAAAATCTCCAATTTCTAAGTAATTAATTAAATTCCACAAAAAGAGTTACAATGATAAATTCTTTGTTTGATCCTAGCTTAATTGCTTTGACACATTCTCAACCAGCGCCATCTCCCAAACTTCACTCCCCTCACCAACATCAAGTCATTTATTGTGTTGTTCATCTAACTTGAGATCCTTTAGGTTCAAAATTTTCATATAATAACTGTAGCTAACCTGACTGCAATACTTGTGGATTTTGATCTCGTATTGCTTTGTTCTCATTTGGTATACCATATTTTATTAATAATTATAATTTATATAAGCTGCGCCGTTAGCCTTTTTTTTATAGCAAAATCAAGTCTATCAAATACAACGTTTGTGGATTTAGGAGTCAAAACATTACTATTCATAACACGTTGTATTCTCGTAAGTAGCTCCACCACCTCAGGTGCAAAGAAATCAAATGTATCAAACGCGACGCGAAAGGAATAAACACGTGTTGATATACAATGTGTTATCATAGAGGCGGTTTAAAAAGTATGCAACTGATGTCGTCGTATCGAGGTTTCACTTACAAAAAATCATAATTTTAATAGTTTTATATATAAATACGTCGTATATTAAACTATATGCACTACGACATTATACCTTTATCCAACAAAAAATAAGAGGTTTTTCGGGCGATCTGTTGTTAGGTTTCTAAAACGATAAGTTGATCGAAAATGCTCGTGTGAGATTCTTTCCGGCCGACAACGCCGAGCCCATACAGTTTCAGTCAAACATTTAAGTGGCCACGATGAAAGGTTTTTTCGGGCAACATGTCGCTCGAAAAACTTTCTTTATACTATCCGCTAATTACAATTTTATATTAATTACAATCTTATATTAGTTAAGTCCTAATGTATGCCAAATGAAAGGTTTTTTTGTCGACATGTCGTCGGAATGCCTTTCGTATCGTTGACTTGTCAACGCATGTGTTACCCGTTTTATCATTTAGCTCGGAAAACTCAGACATATAATTCTCTCTAATTAACTCTAGACCAAAAATGCAAGTTATCACCTCGTAGATTTTGCAAGTTTGCAAATAAAAGAAGAAATGTGACATAAGCACATTTCTTAGGGACAAAATCAGATAGTGCTTGCACGTACATTCATAAATTTTTGTTGCATAACGATATACTGTATTTGTTAAAAAATTTAATTTTTGTTAAATTTATATTAAATGCATTTGATATTTAAAAACTAAGTTTATAATATTGTTTTGTTTAATGTAAATGCACGTATCGTTTTGTATACTGATTTTGTCCGTCCTCGTAATCGTACTATACCTGAAAGCAAACACATTTCACTTGTCACCTATATCCATGTAGGTTTACATCACTAAATCTTTGCAACAAACGTCTAGAAAATTACTATAAAAATACAAAACGGTTTTCTAGAGAGAGAATGTACTACATAGTGAGTGTGTATGAGTTTGAAGGTTTTTGCATGAGAGCAAAGAGGCAATGGTCAGCCTTTAACTAACAGCTGCGCGTAAACCATGCAGCATGTATCATCAGCCACGCATTTCCCCAAACTCAAATCGTGTCACTCATCCACACACTCTCTCACACACTCTCACATATATAAATACCCTCCAAAAACCTTAAAAACCATATCTGTTTTTATAAATATACTAAAACCTAAAACCATGAAAACTACATCACCTATAGAAGAAAAATTCTCAGATTTTTATGAAACATGGGTTAGTCAGCTTGAAGAGTATTTAAGGTTCCTTGTACAAGACTACTCCCATGAATCAGATTACGAAAATTTAGTAGCAAAGTTGACAACCCATCACAAAAATTACTACAGATTCAAATGGGCTGCAGCCCATGAAGATGTATGTGCTTTTTTTACTCCAGTCTGGCTAACGCCGTTAGAAAACGCGTACCTTTGGGTTACCGGGTGGAAACCCTCAGCTGTATTTCGTTTTGTAACGGCGTTAGTGGACTTGAGTGAGGAACAAGTTAAGAAAATTGAAGGGTTGAGAGTTAAGATAAAAATGGAAGAGCAAAAGGTGGAGAGAGAAATGGAGAGGCAACAAGTTAGTATGGCTGATAGACGAACGGTTGAGATCGTAACCTGCGGTGGCGCTGACGTGGCGGTTGTTTTAGCTGGTTTAGAAAAAGTTATGAAAATGGGAGATTGTGTTAGGTTAAAAACATTGAAAGGTTTGTTGGATTTGATGAATCCTAAACAGTGTGTTGAGTTGTTGGCAGCTCAAGCTATGTTTCATGTTCAGTTAAGGAAGTGGGGTAAAAAAATAATGTGAAGTGAGTTTTTGTATTGGATTAGGTTTTAAGGATTTTGTTGATGATTTTATTGACAAATGTTAGTTTGTAGTTCATTAACTTAGCTTTGTAATTTTGTACTTGCTTTTGTTTCGTTTCCTTGATTTGAATTTGTAGTTTGAAATTAAGTCACATAATTGTGATAGAAAATGGTTTACGACATATGACAAGGGGTTTCTATTTTTGTTGGTTATTTTTTATAGAACGGCGAGTTAGTAAGGTTAGTTTCGAATAATAATTAGTGATTCGATACGTTTAAAAGTTAGTTCACGCCAGTCTCAAATCCACGACTATGGGTAGAACTTTAGAGATTCTCAAATTGAAATAACAATTAGTGATCCAATATGTTCAGAAGTTGGTCCACGCCAGTCTCAAATCGACGCACTATGGGTAGAACTTCACAGATGATTCTCATATTGAAGCCTTTTAGGCCACGGAAGTTTGAGGCAATAACATGTCTGTGATGTCCTTAGATGTTCTGGGTCGTACGTGCGCTAGCTACATACACTGACTTATTCAACGAGTACATAAGAAGAAAGGACACGAACCTAGAAGAACCTCAACATATGATAATAACCTCCCATGAACAACCTTACCCATCTAATCTAAGGCCAATTGGTTACTTTAACCTTGTGCATGTGTTTAGTCCATATGTTGGTAGTATTTCTGTGTCGTTCAAAGTTTATGGCTCGAAATAATGTTCTTATATTTGGAACTTTTGTTTACAATATATACAAAAAAAGATGGTCAAAGTTATAAGATCGACTTTGAACTTGGTCTAGAATATAGTACACAAGATGAGTCCAAGTTGAAGTTCAACTTGGTTCGTACTTCGTACGGTTAACCTTAACTTAAGGACAAGTGTGCTCACATTTTATAATGTTCTTAGCAAGCCATGCCTAAAAACGTGTATGTGTTACACGTTTGCGTTTCAATTGTTTAATTAGTTATGGAGTATCAAGTGTTGCGACTTCTATCTTACTAGAAGTTAGACCTCGCGCTTTGTTGCGGTGAAGTGCAGACGCTTTTTATAAGGTTTTTAGTGATCGTTGAGTTATGACATAAACCTCTAAAAGTAGGATGTTATAACTCAAAATGCACGGTCGACTTGTGCATACAAATCCAAACTATGACCACTCTTACACTATGACACATGAAGTCTATATGCTTGATTATGAAAGAAATGCATTACACCATCAAGACTTACATGACGTGTTCCTCGATTATATGACTAAGGGTGTGTTTCTTTTTCTTTTTGTGCCTCTTAGTGGGTAAAGTTGTGGGCCCAAATTCTTTTGAACCTCTACTTGCACACTCACATAAAAGTCACTATTTTCCCACTAAGAGCCTAATTAAGAGGCTAATATAATAGCATTTAAAAAAGTAAACAAGCCTTAAGTAGACGACTCACATTACACGTTACGGACAAATGTATACAAAGAAGTATTTACATAATAATGCTAAACACAACATCTAAAAAATATAGAGAATCATTCGCATTTTTTTGCTAGAGAGACGGACACATATTTTTTTGCTTGAATCCGGCCGTCAAGTTCTTCAACTACTGATGGCGCTTACATTTGCTATTTCACATGGGCGGGGATTAACCTGTCGATAACCTTGAGAGACGCCCCCGACAGTTGGAACCACATAGATAAAACCAAGTTAGGCTCATATATAGAGGTATGGAAACGGCACCCAGAAAACCGCCATGGCTGCGACCAAACGGTCGCCCCGCCAAGATACGGATCTTGGGGAACCACGCTTGCCAAAACATCCACGTATATAGATTTCATCATTGCCAATATCGTCACTCATTCTAGCAATGCTTGTTATTTTCAATTTGTATGCCATCAGAACTCGCAAAATCTAAAGGTAATGGGTATGACAACAAATAGATTAACCATGGTAGGGTCAGACAAAACGTTCAGGAATAACCGGATACACACGTCATGGTTGCACCCTCGAGAGGTTGCCCCGCCAAGGTACGTGCAAGCTCGGGTTTAACCGGGACCGTTCAAGGTCATCGGTTTGTACAACAGCAACGAAAGAAACACCGCATCAAATTAGTGCACGATGGAAGCACTATGACTATATGACTGAGCATTCGGATACCGTATCTGATCGAAGAACCGATCTGTCATCGCTTCAAGCTGCAGGCAAGAAGCATTGTTCAAATATTTTAAGTAAGCGCACAGTATTATATAAAAGTCTAATTGAATAAGGTGCAAGCATTGGTTGAAGGTTTGATATTAACATCATGGGTGATTGAGTCTACTATACTTATCAAGTTATCGTTTACAAAAAAACGTGTACCTAAAGCTGAAGTTGCTCGTATGAAACTCATGAATCCTATGCTTCCCACTTGCAAAACGGACGGCTGCATCACATGGATGAAAAAAACCCTTAGTGAATAAGTTGGTGTTGATCATTTTTCAAGAAATCGCTATACATTCTTACCATCACCGAATGTAAAAATCCTTATTGTTCCAGCAAGGTCATTCACATCTAGTTGTTACACGAAAATCCCGCTGGTGGGTTGCCTATTTACAAAAATACAATAAGCAAGCAGGTCAATATTTACAACAATTTAACTGTTAATGTATCTAGTTAATTAAAATTAAAAGGCATATGTGTATTGGCATGTATGTAATAGTTACTTTGAAGACCTACTATACCTGTTCGTGACAGACTTCATTTGTGGTTAGGATTTAGTCAAAGGCCTATTAAGTTGTATTTTTGTAACTGTGCATGCACATGGAATTGTGTTGGAGGCTGTGTTATAGGTTTGACACAATGCTGAATCATGAGGGTCAACCTGCTCATGAAAGGCCTGCAGGTTTTGGTTGGGTGTATATTTTAAAGTAATATAAACTCCCAATGGTATGTTGCAACAGTGGGTTGTGGTAGTTGTATATAAGGATGTCATGGCACGTATTAGCAATACATCACCGCACACAGATTAACCGATAATCAGTCACGAAAGAATGTCTTGGTTGAGAAGGCTGCGTGCTTTGCAGACGGCTTGCGGTTCTGAGGAGCACCGCGACTGTTTTTGGTTCTACCTGCGTGAACAGGTGGCTGATAAGATGGATTGGAGGCGGAGACTTGAAGTTATGTATGCCCGTAAAAGGGCTGCAATTGCTGAGAGGGATGGTTTGATAAGCGAGTTATCTAATATTAACCCATAGCCGCTTTTGAGCTGCATGGTTTCTTTGCTATTGGACATGCAAGACAGAGCCAAGGCGGAGCTTCGCCAGCTGCAAGAATTGATGGGTGCGTCCGACAATCGTGTGACCGATATGGAGTTTTTCATCCGTAATATGTGATCATCGAATGTGTTTGCAGGGCGCACCTAGTGATTGTCTGTGTGTTTCTATGTTTTCAATAAACTGTTGTTCCTAGGCGTGTGTGGGAAGGTTATGTTTGGTCTTCGTTGTTTTAACTTGATGTGTATTTATCGTAGTCTATACAATTGTAACGCCACCTATGTGTATGTTGCCATATGTTTATGTTGTTGTTGGTTATCTTGAAATTCGGAACAGCTTTTAATTTGAATGCATCTCGCTAGTGTTTTATTTCTCATCAGGAACCAATGTATCATAGCAAGCATTCATTTGTGCCTCTTGGTTATTGTATTGGGACATTTTTTTTATGAACATGTGCTTGGCATTTTGCTTGGAACCTGTATCACTCATTTAGCTTACAATGTGTTATTCAGAATCTCACTGTTGCAAGCTTTAGTGGCTAGTTGGCTAGCAAGTAAGAAAAAAAAGAACCCAATGTGACATGCCAACAGTGGGTTGGAGATGTTCTATTTAAGTGTGCCATTCTATTTGGGTATAGCACATTGCAGGCAATAAACAAGCTAAAATAGTCAACCAAAAAAAAATGAGTTGGCGAGGAGTGCTTCATGCTTTGCAATTGCTTTGTTCTTCTAGTGATTTTGGAACCGTTTCCTATTTCTATCTGCGGAAGAAGATTGAGGCATAGACGGAGTGGAGGGCCAAAATTGAAGATTTGCATGTGCGAAAGAAAAACGATATTGATCAGAGGGCCCAGTTTATAAGTGAGCTGTCTAGCCTTAGCCCGGACCACCGTGTGAGTCGAATGCTTTGGCTGCTAGGCGACATGCAAGAGCATGATGTCGCGGAGTTGTGGAAGCTACAGGCATTGGCGGATGATTATGATGGGCGCGTTCAAGATCTGGATAATTTTTTCCGATCCTTGTGACCCATTTAATGATAGAACGGATGTTTTGAGCAACAAGGTTGGTCGTGTGTTTGGAATAAACGGCGCATGGGATCCGATTGTCTATAGTCGGGCCGTATCTGTTGGTGATATGTCTTTTATACGGCCAAACTCGCTGTTATGTTATTTTGATTGAAGTTGTGTTGTATGTTGTTTGTAATATAACGAATGTCGTTTATGTGTGAAATGTGTTTTTTCATTATGTTCCAATGCTCTTTCATTAGGTTCTAATGGATCCCTATAAAATGTTGTGCTTGTGTGTTATAACATGTTGTCTAATAGTAGGAAAAGTTTGCATTATAGAACATACCAATAGTATGGCACTGTTGTTGGTGCTTTGTTTTTTCACCACTTGTGATAAAGATATGAAGTGCCCCATAACAGCATTATTTTTGCTTTTTGTCTTTAGCCATAAATGGTTTTTCTATATTGTCTAAATATGGCAAAAAATAAACAGAAAAAGTAGAATAATAGATGATGCAACAGTGTGTGGATGGGGATAGTGTTTTTTTTAAATAGACTTTTGGGAAGCTAAGCCGAGAATCATGCAATTTGGGAGTCGGTTACTATTTTTGGTGGTAGTGTTGATTGTTAGTGCAAGACACTATAGGTTTTAAGCCAGGAGGCATTGCTATATAAAGGAGTGTTAGGAGGCTGTAGGTGACACATCTTCACACACATCTATAGTTAAGTTTTATAAAGAAATAACTAATGGAGTACCGCCCAAAATGCGATGCATTGGAGAAGGAAGCAGGAACCGACGATTAGGCGGACATGTTTATTTGTCGCCTACATGATGAGATTCTAGGCGAGACAGTCTGGAAAGCTAGGATGGAGCAGATGTGGCAGGAGGTGAATAGTGGTGTAATTGATAGGACTCACCTTATTTATGAGTTAAGGACCGTTGTTGGGGAACCGGTAGTTAACCAGATGGTGGCATTTTTAGGGACCCTGACACGTGAAGACTGTTCCTTTCGAGAACAGCTCGGAGCCGAAGTAGTAGCAACTGGCAATCGCATTGCTAGGATGGAAAGATTCATTGAACGGCTGCGAGGGAACGTTTTGGGTTGAAGCGATTATTTGAATGTGCCTGAAGGTGTTAGCTTTGTGTGTGTTGAATAATCGTCCTCGGGAATTATGTTAATCGTTTTGTGTTTCCGTGTCTACCAAGAATGGACCAGGCGTGTGTGCCTGGGTGTTTGTTATTTTGGTACTGCCAATGACGTTCGGTCATTGGCAGGGCGTCTTTATGTATTTGGTTTAATGTATTTGTATATGTTAAGTTATTTACTTTTCTATTTTGGTTTCATGGATAAAAACTCTAAAGAAGCCAACACGAAAAAAATAAAGGTTTTTGAGTAACAAACGATTAGTATAGAGTGTTATCGGGTGCATTTTTTTTATTCCAACGACAGAGCGGGTGGCCATTAAATCAGGGGTCCTCCAGTTCTCTGGCATCTCCACAAACGAACGTTCCTCCGTAGTGAGTTGTTTTTTTTGGGCCGTCAGGGAAGGGGCATGGTTTAGCAAACCTGTGGAGGTGGGAGCTTATCAATCTGTTATGTATAAAATTATCATAGGTCGTATAAGAGTATCATATAAGTTATAGGGAAAAAGAAAAGACCTAACGGTGGCGCTAGTCCATGGCTGGCGCATGATAGAGCAGGAAGACCCTAAAGTTGCCGAAACACCCACCCGGTAGGCATGAACTGTTAGGCACAACACGCGCTGGCATTCTGTTGTGGTAGGTTGGTCACCTTTGACAAACCAAAAAAAAAAAAATATTAGGGAACGCGAGACGGCCATAAATTTTTTTAGACCATTTGAACCTGACATTGACATACCTTCCCGCAAGCATATGCTGAGTTAGGATGCGATCAATTGAATCTGAATCCAGGCGCTAACCGGTAGAATACGCGATCAAGGCAATATGGCAAGCACATCACTAAAATGTCGTTGCTAACCTGTGGTAAGCAAATGTCAGCCACAGAAAAAGAGGCCAGGTTGTTAAAATAAAACGTTGGCCAAAAGGAGAAAAGAATGTAACACTTACCAGACAGCTGACGCGGAATACAAAAGAACAATTTAGATGTCGTGTGGTAGAACCCGATGACACGCGAGTAATTTTTTTTTTTTGGTATTTGGAGGCTCAGATAAGCGATCAACGGATATAAAGAGACATGCACTCTGGCTACAAACCCACCAACATTGCCCCGCCAAGAAGTACATAATCCGGTTTAACGCTCAAGTCTAATCATCATTTCCCTTTTGAATGTTCTAAAAGATACACGGCCGCATACTCATACTTGTTCCCTAAATGATAGCATACTACATCAATAATCAGAAAAACAAACGGGATTGCATCACAGGGTAAGAGTTGGAAGAATAGAAGCCGTAGGCAAAACCGATGATGGCTGCGAGCACATGGTCGCCCCGCAAAAAAAAAACGACTATGCCAAGCACTGTATACCAAAGCAACCCACCGACACGGCTCTCATCAGAACCTAGAACAATGAGGCTTAGGTGTGATTTTCGTCACACCCTTAATAAAGTATGTTATTTTCTTTCCCTGACAAACCCTCGCTTCGCTAACAAAAATCACACCACAAAACACGAACCGTTCGTTCCTACCACATCCTTGGAAAAATCAGCTCAGAGATGCGAGGGCGGGAACCCGGTCCGCTGCAACTCATCATAGCCCGATACCTGTTTACCGCTATCGTCGACCGGAATAAACAGCGACAACAAACAACACAAATGTGAACATCGTCGCCTGCCGTCAACCCGACAACCAAAATAAACAGTAATGCCAACAATTAAAACTCCCAAGGAAGGCGAATTAGTTCCTTTTGCATGACTTAAAAAAACACTTGAACCTTTTTAGCAACCGTTTTTATAATCAGGGACTTTTTTTTTAAAACCATACACCTTTTGGGAACGCGAGCCTGCTGATACTACAATGTAGTGGCTTAGAGTTGAGAACGTGCGACCAAATATTAAAGTTAGTGACATGATATGGCTGCAAACACGACGCCGTGATGCCACGCCGGAAAATCAAGCCGTTTACAACAATCATCATATCCCAATCAAATACAGTTGGAAACCGGCCAATGCACGTAGGAAACAATATCTTCATCGCCAATTACCAACCCGCACCCACTGTCTTGTAAAAAAACAAACTTTTGGAATCGCTACACCCTAGAAAGGCTTTATTTTTTTGTAACCAGGTTCAAATAAGGCATGGATGTATGCTATGGATCTAAAAAAGGAAAATAGCCTCAATTTCCGATCATGCATAAGCACTTTGTATGCCTTGTCAGGCACAGAAAGTGCCTACACTCGCCATGGCTGCAAACTTAACAGTTTGCCCCGCCAAAACAAGAACGTTTTTACCGGTTGCAGTCTTACTCAAAGGCCATAACTATTGATCACATGGCCCTATTTTATTGTCCCATGGACACAGCCAAACATACAATGAACACCATAGCGACTATAACAGGCCAGCCAATCATACATTAAGGGAACTATTTATATTGATTCGGCCCACCAATTTTGAGGTTTATAGCATTGGCTCAGATAAGGCGCAATTTGGTACAAAAAAGTGGTAAACCGGCATGGCTGCAACCTTCAAAGGTCACCCCACCAAGATCCAAGGCACCTTCTCTTTACCCACGCGTATTTAAATTCATCACAGCCGACATAATCACAGAAATGTACAATCACTCATCCCATAAATAAGGCATGGATGTATGGCATGGATCTAAAAAAGGAAAATAGCCTCAAATCCCGAGAATGCATAAACGCTCTGTATGCCAGCAACCATAAAGGGTCGCATGGACAGGCTCGCTAAAACTGAATTTCGTCCACTTTATGGATCCAAGTCGCGTCTGTGAGGGACAGAAAGTGGCTACACTCGTCATGGCTACAAACTTAAAAGTTTGCCCAACCAAGACACGAATGTTTTCATAAATCAATGGAACTTTTTATATCGATTCAGCCCACCAATTTTTAGCTTTATAGCGTTGGCTCAGATAAGGCGCAATTTGGTACAAAGAGTGGTTAACCGGCATGGCCGCAATCTTCAAAGGTCACCCCGCCAAGATCCAAGCCATCTTCTATTAACCTACGCGTATTTAAATTCATCACAGCCGACATAATCACAGAAATGTACAACTACTCATCCCGGACAGCCAATTAAACAACTCCAATATGAAAATGAACTCTTTCAACACACAGAAGATGACAACGCAAATATCAGTTGGCATCTTCGCATTGCCACTTAATCAGCCAAAACCCCAATTGTTTAAGCCCACAAACCCAATGTCCATGTGACCCTTCTCATATCATCAATCCCACACAACAAACAATCCTAACCTGTTAACAACATCTTGGTATCAAATCAGCTCAGAGATGCGAGGGAGGTAACCCGGTCCGCTGCAACTCATCATAGCCTGATACCTGTTTACCGCTATCGTCTACCGGAATAAACAGCGGCAACGAACAACACGAATGTGAACATCGTCGCCTGCCGTCAACCCGGCAACCAAAAAAAACAATAATGCCAATAATTAAAACTCCCAAGGAAGGCGAATTATTGCAAGACATTCAGTTGGCATCTTCGCATTGCCTCTTAATCAGCCAAAACCTCAATTGTTTAAGCCCACAAACCCAATGTCCGTGTGACCCTTCTCATATCATCAATCCCACACAACAAACAATCCTAATATGTTAACAACATCTTGGTATCAAAACCCCAAAAAATAGGCCAATTTGTTATTTAATATAAAAAAGGCTACTAATTTGTCTACACTCGAGAACTTATTTAATCCCCAAAAAAAAGAAAAAAATAAGCTTTAATACCTTCTAATCCCGCGGGTACGCAACGACACATATCCAAGAACAAATAAAAATGGCAGGAAAACAAATCAACAACGATTTGAAGATCATATCATCTTCTGGTTAAGCGAGTTTGATCATCCAACCTCATTAAAGAAGAGATTGCCACCACCCAGATACCCACATGAGGCATCCAACCTCGCCACACACCGACCCACATCATGGCACGCCGTTAAAGGCGGCAATGAAGTGATCGGCGGCAACAAAGGGTTACCATCACACATCACAACAACCGGAATCAGACAAAAACCGCAAAACCCCTAATCTTTTTCACATATTTCAAGCTACCATGGATCAAAATCAGAAGATGGGAGGTAACCCACATATAATGCAAACCCACAACAAAATTACTGTGGGTATATATATGGCTGATTGATCTCCTGTAGCCACTACACAATCAAACAATAACAATTAAAGATTTTGCGACCAAAGGGCAAGGGGTCAGTTTGAAAGGGCAAACACAATTAATTAGTGCACTCGCCAATTAATGAGTAACGGGCAAAAAGGGATAGATCCAAAAACTCATCAATGGGGAACGAAGTAACATAACGGTCCGTTGGAACGAACGGTGCGTGTTTTGTGTGTGTGATTTTTGTGAGGGAAGCGAGGGTTTGTGAGGAAAAGAAAATAACATATTTTACTAAGGGTGTGAGGGGAATCACTGTTCATTGGGAACCGTGATTCCCCTCTTTAATATAAAGGGTAATATCCATCAACTAGTACCTGTACAACAAATTGTTTCGCCATGAACATATTATTGTTCTTCCTGAACAAATTTTCATTAATCATTTAATTGTTGACTAATTCATCTCATTTTCATATGTATGTATGACCATAGGGATGATAAAAGCATGAGAAACCGATTATAAAACCACCGAAAGTAGTAGATATGGAGAAACATATAGATAAAACCACCGAAAGTGGATCTGGTTGAGAGTCGGGTTGACGGGTTTAGATGCGGGTTCAGTTTGAAATCATCGAAAGTGGATCCGGGTGAGAGTGGGGTTAGCGGGTTTAATGCGGGTTTAGGTTGAAATGTTATTTTTTTTACGGGCACGTGTCTAGTAATACCCGACCCGTCTACCTGTACCCGTATCCTTACCCGTTAACTCGAATCAGTAACCGCTTTTATTATTATTTTATACATGTTCTAAATTTGTGTAAACTCATAGACTAAAATTGTTGAACGAACTAGATGCTCATATTGATTACATTTTGTATAAATTAAAATGTTTGTAATTTGAGTTTTGTAATTTCATAGTAAAAAATATGATCGTATTCAATAAATTGATTAAATCGCATGATATTGAATTATTATTATTTATCTTTTAAATTAAAGTATTTCTGTCGTTTTTAGTGAATTTTTTTAACTTTATACGTACAATTATGTCCAACAAAAATTTAGTTGTGAATACCAGATACCGAAAAAAAAATCAAAAAAATCCAATAAGTAATACTAATTGGATACCCGACAGACATTGGGGCGGATACAAGTATAAATAGGTTTGAACACGGGTTCATTAAAACCCGACCAGTTACCCATCCTAGTATGACCAGAAAGGTTTGCCATTTTATATAAGTGCGTGGCCTGCTAAGAAAACGTAATGGGCCTAGCTTGCTATCCTTGAGAACATGGACTTAGTGTGTTGAAAAAAGAATGGTCCTAACTTGTACTTCATTTGTTCATTTGGTAACCCAAATTTTCAACCTAATACAAATGGTCCCATACCCAATCACTAGCAGGCTAGCAGCTAGCTTACATACTTGGGTGAAATAGCAATTCCTCAAACATACTAATGGTTCATCAGATTTAAACTATAAATGTTGGATATGTTGTAATATCATTAATCTCGTTTGTTTTCATGAGATTCTCGTTGAATGTTGGATATGTTGTAATAAAATTAATCTGGTTTGTTTTCATGAGATTCTCGTCAGTAAAACAAGAAGATTGCCCTAAGACCGAGCATTATGATAGCCTCAACCACTCGTGAAGGGGACCTTTGGTGCGTGAAAAAGCATAACGATCCTCTCATCTTGGTGCACGAAGGAGGCTAAACGAGGTTGGTTTAGTGAAGGTCTTCATCTAAGGTTGGTCGCATTGGAGACCCTCGACCGAGTGGTCGAACATGGTCGAACTAGGTCGTCTTTGATGTGACGATTTGGTCCCCAGACATTGTAGGCTTCAATCGGTCGCACAGACGATCAAGTTTGATGTGTATGTTTGATTGTGTGGTATGTATGATTGAGTGTCTTAATAAAATTAAAAGGTATTTTCGTAAGATATGTTTTTTTATAGTATAGGCCACTTTGTATAAAGAAATTTCACATATATATCGTCGGAGAAAAAAGGCTCATGCAACGAAATTAAATGAATGTCACACTCGGCCATTGATGTGCCCAAACCAAAAAAAGCTCCTATTTCTGACCATTAGATAGTAACAAATAATTAAACATTTTGTTTAAATTGTTATCATCATACTTACTTGTAGCTTTTTACCTTTTTATTTTATTCACACATTCAAATATCATATTTTTCACATTATCCAAACAATACTTCAATAAAGGGGTAAGGTCTTTAATGCCCCTCGAAAAAACAAATATTGCTGAATTTTTAAAATGTCTAATTTAATAATTTTATGTAAAAAGTTAGTTAATATTTGATTATTTAAAGCTTTTAAGAGCAACTGCAATGTGCTAGTTTTTGAATAGCTTTTTCGTGTTTCAAAAAGTTATGGGATCACTTTTGCATTTTAGTGAAGATTTGACAAATGACTTTTCATAGGATGACTTTTCATAGAATGATTTGTGAAGTGCCAAGCGTTTGACAAATTTTTGAACAAGCTATTTTCATTAAATGCGAACTTGTTGACTTTTCATTTTATACTATTCATCAAATATATTTTTCCATTTTTCTCATTTTTATTTGATGTTGTTGCTTTTTATGTGTCTTTGTTTTTCAAATATGTTCACTAATATTCTTTATAGAGTAAATTACACCGTTCGTCCATGTGGTATGCGTTGACCGACAAGTTTCGTCCCTTAACCAAAAAAATGCACCACTCGTCCCTAAGTGGTATACTTTATGTATTGTTAGCCCTTCCTTTTTTTAAGGCTCACTAAATGATGTTATACACATATCCACAAAGGGTATTTTAGTCTTTTCGTCACCCACTATCTCTCTCTCTCCTTTATCTTCCCAACTTACCCTAATATTTCTTCTACACATCACCTACCACCCATCACCACCACTCCTATCACCATCAAATCTTAAATCTCACAATCACAATTAAAATTAAAAACATCTATAAAAGCATATGACAAATCAATCTAAATAAAATCAGAACACCCAATTTAAAACCAAACTAGCCACGATTCCCATATGTGTTTTCTGGTACAAATTTAAACCAAAAACACAAAAATCAATAAAAATTTCGATTCTTCTTGATATTTCCTTGTTAAAGTCATCATATAGTTCATCAAGCTATAGGTCAAGCTGTTGGTGATATGAGAATGATGAGTCCAAGTTTGATGAATCCGGTTTCTTTAATTGAAAACCATCAGTCTTGTAGGAAGAATATGGATGGTCAAAAGGTGCTTCCGAATGGCCAGACTTGGCGCCCACAACTTCTTTTGCTTTGTTACTCGATGAAAGTCTTGAATGAAGCTAACTCACTTCAGAAACCTCAAGAACCATATGATAGTCGTAAGCTTTTTGGGTTCCGTGTTCGGTCCCCCACCATTGCCTTATATGTTATCTTCAATGTTACAGTCCCGTCCAGACCCGAAGCTCTCAAATGATCAGGATGGTGGTGATTCGGATGCTGACCTGGCAGATTTGACCGATTCTGACAATGAAGAAGATGAAGATGAATATGATCAGCTTCCTCCGTTTAAGCCATTGAAAAAATCCTAACTTTTTAAGCTGAGCAAAGAGCAAAAGAAAGCTCATTTCGACGAGTATGATTATCGGGTTAAGCTTTTACAGAAGAAACAGTGGAAGGAAGAAGTGAAACGAATGAGAGAGATGAAGAAACGAGGCAATGGTACTGTGACTGAACAAGCGTATCAGGAAGAAGACGGTGAAGTGGATATTTCCTTGGCTAGTTTGGTTTTAAATTGGATGTTCTGATTTTATTTAGATTGATTTGTCATATGCTTTTATAGATGTTTTTAATTTTAATTGTGATTGTGAGATTTAAGATTTGATGGTGAGAATTAATTGAAAGTGGTGGTGATGGGTGGTAGGTGATGTGTAGAAGAAATATTAGGGTAAGTAGGGAAGATAAAGAAGAGAGAGAGAGAGATAGTGGGTGACGAAAAGACTAAAATACCCTTTGTGGATATGTGTATAACGTCATTTAGTGGGCCTTAAAAAAGGAGGGACTAACAATACATAACGTATACCACTTAGGGACGGGCGGTGCATTTTTTTGGTCAAGGGACGAAACTTGTCGGTCAACGCATACCATAGGGACGAACGGTGTAATTTACTCTTCTTTATAATATTCTTATGATACTATTCAAGTGTGTCTTTGCTTCTTTGCGGTATGTTCTTTGTAAGTGCTAGGATTTAAGTATCTAGGATTTAAGTACTTGTGTTAGTTTCACCATGTTAACCATTTACTCCTCTTACATCCATAGTACCTGGCATTACAATACCCATTGTTATTCCCGTATGGAGAAGATGGCTTCCATGATAGCATTGCTTATCATAGGAACACAGGCACCCGAAAAAATGGATTTATAACAATGAAAGAGTACTACTCTTATATAATTCAACAAACAAATGATCAAGGCACTACTTTGTTAAGAGGTGGCCGTCTTTATTAACAGTATTTGGTGGATGCATACATTGTTGTTGAAGAAAAAAAGACTTCAATGGACAAGAAATAATCAAGACACGCTCCGTGCAGACATCTACCATAGTCTTTGTGATGTGGTGACTAGAGGTGACACAAATGCGGCAGGTCTTGGGAAAAGAATAATTTTGCCACGAAACTTTATTGGTAGCCCTAGTCTCCCTAGATATATGATGTAGAACTACCAAGACGCAATGGCTCTTTGTCGGGCATATGGCAATCCAGACATGTTCATCACTTTCACTTCCAACCGAAAGTGGCCGGAAAATTGATAACATGTTGGCTTACATGCCATGTCAGAAATCACATGACCATCCAGAAATTGGAACGCGGGTCTTTAAAATGAAACTAACCTATTTGTTAGTGCAAACATTACGATGCTTTGTCGATATAATCTCTTTGTGTTTTGTTGATGACAAACGTATAATTCGCAATACATTATGTAAAATGTTAAGGTACTCGTAATCACTCAAGAATACATTTGTATACTTCTCTCGACGCCTCCAAGACCACATTCCGCATGAATCACTCAAGGTATGTACAAACATGTCATTAACCTAACTAAGTGATCAAGGATTAATATTTTCTTAAAACTCACATTTTAATCAAATGTGACAAAAGATTTTAATTAACTTTATTTTTAAGAAAATGTTTTATTAAAAAGAAAATGGAAATTTTAATTTGGCATATTCCATATGCTAAAGGAATATCCTTTGAGGGTATAAATTACCCCAGATGGCATATCCCCACTAAAGGACAAATTTGCACGGACTCCGACGCGGAGGTTCCTTAAAGGAACCCGCGGTTCCTTATTGATAAGGTACCGCGGGTAGAGATAAGGAACCGCGGGTGTTTTTTACCGTTGCAATGTTGTCCTATAAATAGTGGATCATTTCCAGGTTTTCTTTCAACCCTTTTTGCACAGTTTCTTTCAAAAACCATCTTAGATCCTTGATTAGTTACTTTTGATTAATCTTGTTTAAGATGTGATTCAATCTTATCTCCTCATCCTCTCAAGTGCAAAGAGAAGAACACTATCATTACCATGATGTGTTGGGTTCACTACATGATGAAGATCTTTCCTTCTATAGATCTAAGTTATGTTTTTAGTCTTCCTACTATGTATATGTAGAAGATCCAAGTGTTGGGTACACTTGGATGTGTTTGTAAGGGTAGAATATCCAAGTGATGGGTATCCTTGGATTAGGTGTTAGTTGTGTAGATCCAAGTCTTGTTAGTACTTGGATATAGTGTTAGAGTTATAGATCTAAGTGATGTGTGCTTAGATCTATATGGTTATGTGTTTAGGCCATAAAACACAAGGTTTGTTATGTTGGGCCATAAAACATAACTAGTGGGTAGATTAGGTTGTGTCTTGGTAGTTCTCACTAAACTCTAAAGTGATGTGGTTGTGTCTAGGTAGTTCTCACTAAACTCTAAAGTGATGTGGTTGTGTCTTGTGAGTTCTCACTTAGCTTTAAAGTGATTAGTAGTTGTGTTGTGTGAAGTTCTCACTTAGCTTCAAAGTGAAGAGTCGTGAAGATTGGTTCTAGCTTTCGATTAGAACTCGACATCTAGCCTTGTGTCGTTAAATGGTGAAGTAGGCGACGTTGTGTAGATTGGTCCTACCTAAGATTAGGACTCGACTTTTAGCTTAGAGTCGGAAATTGGATAAGCGACGTTGTGTATGGTTTCTCCACCTTAAGGAGTTTGTTGACTAGTGAAGTAACTCTCGAGTAAGGTGTACTCGAGGAGTGGAGTAGGGCGAAGAGGAGCTTCGTGACCGAACCACTATAAATCATCGTGTCGGTACTTTCCTTTACATTTATGTCTTTACTATTATAGATGTATTTATATGTTGTGTGTTGTGTGCATCTCATAATCTAAACATCTAAGTTGCGGAAAAGCTAAGGCTTAGTACGTGTGTGCTTCGTGTTTAGATTATGGTCAAGTGTACATCACTTAGTCTAAACATCCTAGTTGCGGAAAAGCTTATGCTTAGTACGTGTGTGCTTAGTGTTTAGACTATTGCTTGAAGTACTCTTGATTTGATGTGTTTGTGTGTTTACTTACTTGTAGTATTTATCCTTCAATCAAACACATCTCATATCTAGTCAAGCTTGATCAAGAATTTGATACAAAGGATTGTCAAAGTTTAACATGCAACAAAAGGTTAAGTTCACTGTCGGCGGTTCCCTAAATGGACCGGCGGTTCTTCATTGATAAAGAACCGCGGGTACACATAAGGAACCGCGCACAATGGATTAAGCCGAAATGTTTTGAAAACTAACTAGAAACTATTCAACCCTCCCCCCTTCTAGTTTCTACAATTGGTATCAGAGCGATGGTCACACAAGATCTTTGAAGTATATTGTACTTTAAAGCTTGGATCGATCCTTGCTCTAGTTTTTCAAAACAAATGGTTTTTAAAAATGAAAACGGTTTTTAAAAATAGAGACGATCTTTGTATCAAATTGTTCATGAAGAGTGATTACTTATGCAATGTGTTTCATTGTTTCATTCGTACAAGTTTTGGTGTTAAATAAATTTGTATAATAGCTTGAATTAAATCTTTTCATGTTTGGAAGTATAAAAATTTTTTGTGTCATAATTAACTCTAAAATACGAGTTCTATGTGTCTAAAATGATTTTTTAGAGTCCTAAGTCCTTCCAAAAAGTTACCAAATGATTATGGCCAAAAACTCATTTTTTGTCCTCTGACCGCGGTTCTTTATTGTTCCCCGCGGATCCTTATCAATAAGGAACCGCAGTCAGTCTGACTCAGATTTTTGCAAATTTTGAAAAATCATATAAAATCAACCGTAAGTCCTTAGAAGCCGTGCCACCCGTCATTTCGAACGTAATTGAATTTTCTTTTAAATAAAAATGCTTCCAAACCTTTATTCAAACTTTAAAATTTGGATGGTTTCTAAGTTCCATACTTTGTCCAAAGTATTGAGCGTCGGTTTGTCGTAAAACTTGTGTTTTACTCTTTTCTGTTAAGTTGGACATCTCTTAGTGATATATCTTTGAAAATTGATATATTTACAAAGTGTTAAACTTAATTAAATTTTAAATGGGTCAAAGACTATTTTCAAATAAGATCAAGCTATGAATACTTTGTTGTATCTAACACTCAAAACATGGACGAATGCTTTTATGTGTTAAGCTAATTGTTTGTGTATGTTTCTTTGTGTGTTATTATTATATGTAGACATTATTAAGTGTTCCTTGCTATTTGTAGTAGTATTGCTTATATGTCTAGTCTCTTGTGCCTTGCTTGGTATTTGTTAGTATCTAGTTCTTCCTTATTAGGATGTATGTTAGATTTCTTGCATTTTGGTTGCAACATTATTTGTGCATTGCATATAGGATCAACATCTCTAGGTTTATATATGTTATTTAAACATCATGTACACCTCGTTATGTTTATTAACACTCTTAGGTTTGAAAGCTTTGGGAGCTTATCAAATCTATTGATTTGGGTCGTCTTACTCGATCATTGTGTTATTAGTTCAAGTAGATAAATGTCTCACTATAAAACACGAAACACCCTTTGAAAATCTTAGCTATTTTCTCTTAAAAGAGTGTTTGTGGGAATCAAGAAAGATTTCGATTAAATATCAATGCATTATTCAAACTATGATTGGTATCATTATCGAATCTAATTGACATGTTTTTTTGGTGTAGACATGAATGTGGTTTATTAATAATATACATCGGATCATAACTCACACTTGTGTTGATGGTGTTATATTGAATCTACTTGTTCAAATTGTTAGACATATTTTGTTTAATTATTACTTATAATGCACAATAGAGTCGGTTTGATAACTTGGATGTTTCATCCGAAATACTCAAGTAATTTACATTGCTATGCAATTTATAAATGTGTCATTTCCGAAAGACCAATCAAGAGTGTTCTAACAAATTGTGTAAACTTGGTTTGTACAATTCAATGTTATTGGCCTCAAGATATATTAAGGTAATTAACCTTAACTAGACTCTTTTGTCAAGATATGCAATGGTGCATTCTTAACCCTCATTAGGTCATGCATTGTGTCGCCATGCAAGTTTCATTCTTGCTAATCTTTATTAGGCAAATGTTGGAATTATATTTTGTCTAACTTGAGAATGACTACTAGAGAATTTATGCACCAGGATCTTAATTTGACCTAACGGTTGAATTACTTCCACGTGAGAAGTTGAGTTGGTGTATAACTCGTAAAAATGGTCGTGTTTAGCCTTAATTGAGCACCTCTAGTGATAGTCTCATACTCATTCTCTAAATTGGCTAAATGGCTCTTCCTATATATGACTAATGATAGTTTACTTTAATGAACTTTGTATGTCATTAGGAGTCTTTTTCTTGTAGCCATTAGGTTTTTCTTAGCTTTCTTCTTACGTGCTAATTGAACCTATGTGTCTTTCCTTTGTGTGTGTTCTAGTTTTATTGCTCTTAAGCACGACTTTATGATAAGTTAGACTAGAACATTAGGATTTGTTTAATTGGAAAATCCTCCTTCACCACCTTAACCAAGCCTCTATAGGCGGTTCTTTAAATAGACCGCGGCTCCATATCAATATGGAACCGCCAGTGGAGATAAAGAACCGCGGGCAGAAGCTCTCAAATTCGGGTTTTCTGAAACTTCCCAATTGTTCCAACACCCTTTGGAATCTTTGTTTCAAACCTTTGAACACTCCCAAAATATCTTGGGCTTTCCCTTTTTTAACCCTTCACTAGTTTGGATCATCCCCTCACCCTTTTAAACCCACCTTGTTAGCCATGTTCTTCACACCTGAAACCATTCATCCTTACCCCTTAAACCACCCATTACTACCATGGTTTCTACAAGAACCTCCAATTCATCCAAAACCACCTCTTCAAAGAGGCACCTCAAAATTAAGATTAAGTTACCCAAACTTAACTCTTAACCTTTTCACACACCCAAGAATGAGATTGTTCTAATTCTCATCTCTTCATCACCCTCACCACCTCTTGCTCCATGCAAGACTACCTCAACCCATGGTACCAACCATTCTCATGGTTCTACCTCCTCTTTATTTCAATCTAGAATGAATGAGCTAACCTTACCCTTCACTCCAAGTACTCTCTTGGATGTGACTACCCAACCTCAACCCATCCAAAGCATTCCCATTGTGAATGACTTTGTTGAACCCTTGGTGACTTCACCTTTCACCCCACCAAATTCTGCCACCGCCCTTGTCTTTCATTTAAGCATGTGGATTGCTTATTGCTAAGACATCTAATTTAAGCAAATCTTAGGATTCTAGTGTAACTAAGATTAAAATTATGCTTAAGTTTTAGGCTTTTTTTTATACATCTTTGTATGATCTTTATTCTCTTGTATTTCCTTTCATGTTTTTCAACATGATTTTTCTTTGAGTCTTGGATCTTGTTGTCATTATGTTTTTTCTTTTCTCTTATTTTGAGTCCTTTTCTTAAACTAATAAGAATTAGGAATCTTCTTGGAGATTTACATTACATGTAGGTTGATTTGTGATATCTAGATATATGACTTGCTTATATATCTTCTTGCTTATCCGTATGTTATATGCTTAATTGATTAGTTAATGAATGCATGCTTATTATAAAGGTTTTGTCTTTGTCAAGCAATTACGATATAATATCTCTTATATGTGTCTAACTCATGCATGTCCTTAAATGCTACGTGCCAACATGTTCTACTTCGTCTTCTCTTTTTAAGTAATCATGTTTCTTGCATGCCATATGTGTTAATTGCGCACCTTCTCTACATTGGTTTATTGTAGACTTCATTAGGCATTGCATGAATTATCCTATGTGCTTACTTGATTATGTGTTAGATTTTGTACTAACTCTTTCATGTCTTCTTGAGCTTCTTTTGAGTTTCTTTTCTCATTTTCTTTCGAGATTTCACTATCACCTTCTAAGGTATAGTATTCATGAATCAATTTGTGAAGTTATCCTTAACTTCTTTGTTGAGTCTCTATCAATTCATTTTAATCATGCTCTTCTTAGTCGATTCTCTTTCTTCTAGTCTTTCTAAACTAAGTTGAGTCGAGCCTTACCATTTCCTCATCATGTAATTGTTCTTTGAACATCCATAATGATTAAGAAGAGCTACGAAACTTTGAGCATGTAGTTTATCGTATGCTAAACACCATTTGGTGTCGACATTCATACGCATTTTTGCCTATAATGTCCTATATCCCGAATTTTTTTTAAGCGTCGATTTATCCGCTTTTGGTTTACCTTTATTTTTTTTGGTCAAAAATGTCTCTAGGTTGAGATATTTTTGTTCCTCTTTTTTAGAGTTGATTGCGGTTAAAATTTACAATTGGTATGGGTGATTCCATCAATTCTAAGTTTTTAACCCCTTGAGATGATATCTTCAAATTCTTGGATGTTTCTTTTCTACCTCTATTCCAACAATTTTGAATTGATTTCCTCAAAATCCTTCCTTGTTTTTTTGAGAGTTGATGGTTAAATGTTGAATTTTCTTGGGTGATACCAAAAATTCTAAGCTTTTTACCCTTTGACATATTATCATTACAATTGGTATGGATGTTTCTTTTCTATCTCTATTCCAACATTTATGAATTGATCTTGTCACGATCCTCTCCTTTATTTATTTATTTTTGGTTGATAGCATCGCGTGCACACTTCTTTCTTCAATGCTTGTCATTGTTTGTGCAAACGACTTGTTTATCATCCTCTTTTTATATATGCTCTTGTCTACTAACCTTGCTTTGTAGGACACTTCTAACCCATTTTTGTAGCTCGTCACTATTCTTGCTTTGTTGGTGCCTCAAGCAAGGGGGAGCTCATATCAAGGGGAGCATTTGCAAGAGTTCAAGTCATTACATTTGCGATCGTTGACTCACTCAAATTGCATTCATCGAACATCTTGCAAGTAATGAGTTTTGGACACTCGTAGATAAGCATATTATTATGCTTGGAGTTGGTTAACCTATGGTGATTGAAGACTTCACTAGGATGACGCAAGCTCAATATTTTTGTATGATGGGTTTATGGTTTGGATTCTCTCCTCTCAAACGAAAACCACTATGGATGATTCTCGAAGTCAATCCTCCTCTTCTACAAATGAAGACTGCCTTTTTGATTCGACAAAAGGGGGAGAAGTAAGTGTAAACGAGTAACTTATGCATTTTAATATGTGTTGCGGTTTACTTGTTTGTCATCATCAAAAAGGGGGAGATTGTTAGTGCAAACATTACGATGCTTTGTCGATATTATCTCTTTGTGTTTTATTGATGACAAACGTATAATTCGCAATGCATTATGTAAAATGTTAAGGTACTCGTAATCACTCAAGAATACATTTGTATACTTCTCTCGACGCCTCCAAGACCACATTCCGCATGAATCACTCAAGGTACGTACAAACATGTCATTAACCTAACTAAGTGATCAAGGATTAATATTTTCTTAAAACTCACATTTTAATCAAATGTGACAAAAGATTTTAACTAACTTTATTTTTAAGAAAATGTTTTATTAAAAAGAAAATGGAAATTTGAATTTGGCATATTCCATATGCTAAAGGAATATCCTTTGAGGGTATAAACTACCCCAGATGGCATATCCCCACTAAAGGACAAATTTGCACGGACTCCGACGCAGAGGTTCCTTAAAGGAACCCGCAGTTCCTTATTGATAAGGTACCGCGGGTAGAGATAAGGAACCGTGGGTGTTTTTTACCGTTGCAATGTTGTCCTATAAATAGTGGATCATTTCCAGGTTTTCTTTCAACCCTTTTTGCACAGTTTCTTTCAAAAACCATCTTAGATCCTTGATTAGTTAGTTTTGATTAATCTTGTTTAAGATGTGATTCAATCTTCAATCTCCTCATCCTCTCAAGTGCAAAGAGAAGAACACTATCATTACCATGATGTGTTGGGTTCACTACATGATGAAGATCTTCCTTCTATAGATCTAAGTTATGTTTTTAGTCTTTCTACTATGTATATGTAGAAGATCCAAGTGTTGGGTACACTTGGATGTGTTTGTAAGGGTAGAATATCCAAGTGATGGGTATCCTTGGATTAGGTGTTAGTTGTGTAGATCCAAGTCTTGTTAGTACTTGGATATAGTGTTAGAGTTATAGATCTAAGTGATGTGTGCTTAGATCTATATGGTTTATGTGTTTAGGCCATAAAACACAAGGTTTGTTATGTTGGGCCATAAAACATAACTAGTGGGTAGATTAGGTTGTGTCTTGGTAGTTCTCACTAAACTCTAATGTGATGTGGTTGTGTCTAGGTAGTTCTCACTAAACTCTAAAGTGATGTGGTTGTGTCTTGTGAGTTCTCACTTAGCTTTAAAGTGATTAGTAGTTGTGTTGTGTAAAGTTCTCACTTAGCTTCAAAGTGAAGAGTCGTGAAGATTGGTTCTAGCTTAACTCGACATCTAGCCTTGTGTCGTTAAATGGTGAAGTAGGCGACGTTGTGTAGATTGGTCCTACCTTAAGATTAGGACTCGACTTTTAGCTTAGAGTCGGAAATTGGATAAGCGACGTTGTGTATGGTTTCTCCACCTTAAGGAGTTTGTTGACTAGTGAAGTAACTCTCGAGTAAGGTGTACTCGAGGAGTGGAGTAGGGTGAAGAGGAGCTTCGTGACCGAACCACTATAAATCATCGTGTCGGTACTTTCCTTTACATTTATGTCTTTACTATTATAGATGTATTTATATGTTGTGTGTTGTGTGCATCTCATAATCTAAGCATCTAAGTTGCGGAAAAGCTAAGGCTTAGTACGTGTGTGCTTCGTGTTTAGATTATGGTCAAGTGTACATCACTTAGTCTAAACATCCTAGTTGCGGAAAAGCTTATGCTTAGTACGTGTGTGCTTAGTGTTTAGACTATTGCTTGATGTACTCTTGATTTGATGTGTTTGTGTGTTTACTTACTTGTAGTATTTATCCTTCAATCAAACACATCTCATATCTAGTCAAGCTTGATCAAGAATTTGATACAAAGGATTGTCAAAGTTTAACATGCAACAAAAGGTTAAGTTCACTGTCGGCGGTTCCCTAAATGGACCGGCGGTTCTTCATTGATAAAGAACCGCGGGTACACATAAGGAACCGCGCACAGTGGATTAAGCCGAAATGTTTTGAAAACTAACTAGAAACTATTCAACCCCCCCTTCTAGTTTCTACACTATTTGTTAGATGATCTAACTAAATACGAAATATCTGGGAGATCTTGCGCAGGTAATAAAATTTACTCATAATTAAATTAATTTTATCCTTATAAGGCATACCAATAATAATTAATACTTAGGTTTATTTCTATTTTAGTTGTATATGTGATTGAACTTCAAAAATGTGGACTTCCCCATGCTCATTTTCTCTTATGGTTGGAAGAAGAAACCAAATGCAAGACTGCCAGTCTATAGATGATATAATCTCAGCAGAATTTCCATCTCCGAATGATGATCCAGACGAATATAAAGCAGTCTTTGACTTTTTGCTCCATGGATCTTGCGGGAAAGATAACTAAAATGCAGCATGTACCAATGATGGAAAATGCTAAAGGCATCACCCGAAATCATTTTTACCAGAAATGACATTTGATGAAGATGGTTTCCCTAATTATCGTCGTAGGGACAATAAAGTGAATGCTGTAAAAGGTAAATTCACCTACAATAAAAAAACGTTGTTCATCACAATCATCATCTTCTCTTGAAATATGAGGCACACATTAACGTTGAATGGTGTAATAGATCAAAGGCAATAAAGTACCCATTCAAGTACTTAATAAAGGACCCGGTCGAGCAACCATTATGATAGAAGAGATGTTAAGAATGCACCAAATGAGATCTGCAAACAGTTATTCCAAGTTGATGAATAACAATTTCTTAAATTACTGGTTTTTAGCTCCATGTGAAGCAGCATGGCGTCTCTTTTCGTATGATATTCATTACTGCTACCCAAGAGTCATGCAGTTGAATTTTCACTTTCCAAATCAAAATGCAATCACATTGAAAGACTATGATCAATTACCCGCCCTACTTCAAAGAGAAGGTATCAATGTCACAATGTTTAATGACTGGTTTGAACTGAACAAGCGGGATACAGATGCTAATGCATACACTTGTGCTGAAATACCAAAATACTATGTGTGGAATGACAAACGGAAAATTTGGCTGAAGAGGAAGCAACAAAAATGCATAGGCAGGATTGTTTACTCAACTCCGGCTTCTGGAGAGCGGTATTATCTTATAATGCTTTTGAATGTTTTGAGAGGACTCAAAGGCTTCAAAGAACTAATGACAGTTAATGAACATGTATGCGCAACGTTCAAAGAAGCGTGTTTCTTATATGGCTTCCTTAGTGATGAAAGAAAATGGTCATGAGCTATAATAGAAGCAAGTAAATGGCAATTTGGCCCACAACTCTGTGACATCTTCATTACAATACTTCTCTTTTGTGATGTCAGTAGGCCTCTAAAACTATGGGAATAAATGTTGGAATACTTATCAGAGGATATCATATACAAGAAGCGAAAACATTACAGGTACCCAACATTGGAATTGATTGAAAAACAGATTCAGAACTATTGCCTTTTAGAAATTGATGAGTTTCTAAATAGAAGTGGCAGATCTTTAGCAGAATTCCAAGATCTTTCGCGCCCCAATCCAAAGTTATTAACAAATTTAGATAATCGCTTGATAAGAGAAGCGTTGTATTTTGACGTGAAAATGAGTAGGATTGAACATGAACAAATACATTCCAAGTTGAACCCAGAACAAAGTTTAATATATGAGCAGGTTATTGAATCGGCCCATAATCAAAAAGGATAATTCACCTTTGTTTATAGACCGAGCGGGACTGGAAATACATTCTTATATAAGACTATCATTGCAATGTTTAGATCGGACCGAATGATCGTACTATCATTTGCATCATTAATATAAAGATTTTACCTAGTTGAAAAAGCTCGTTTCTCGGAATCTTCTCGAATTGATTTCCGGTTAAGTGTGCGAGATTAGTTATTCTTGGTGGAATAAAAAGGGAATGGTCGTTGTCTAAAACTAAGAAAAAATAAAGACTTGAAACAAATAAGAATAAAATAAATACGGTAAAAAGAAATACAGAAAGATAAAAACTTGGTGAAAAGTAAATGGCGATAAATTAAAAGCAATAAAGGAAAATGACGCAAACTTAAACTTAAACAAAAAAAAGAAGACAAGTAAAAATGCAAATAAAGAAAAAGGCGGGAAAAATAAAGTTTAAAACTAAAAATCATAAAACTACAAAAAAACTAAAAACACTTCATTCGGAATAAAGCCTTCATCCGGAATAAACATGTTCATCCAGAATAATTGCTTATCCGGAATAAACAGCTCATCCGGAATAAGGCTTGATCCGGAATAAAAAAGGAAAAATGATTGATTCGGAATAAACAGCTTGATCCGGAATAGTTGAACATTCCGAATGAAACACTTGATCCCGGAATAATCAATATTCCGAACGAAGGACCTTGATCCGGAATAAATAATATTCCGAACGAAGGACCTTGATCCGGAATAAATGTTATTCCGAACGAAGAGCTTGATCCGGAATATTTATATATTCCGAATGAAGGGCCTTGATCCGGAATAAACGATTATTCCGAACGAAGGACAAAAGAAGCAGTTGATCCGGAATCTGGCGAAAGAAACAGTAAACATGAACAGAAGAACAGGGGATGAAGAGAAGGCACGAATTTAGATCAAAACTAACCAAGATTAACCAAAAGATTAAACCAAAACAACCACAAATGATCTACTAACAATAATCAATCAAAACAAATCATCAAAACTAACAAATAAAGCCAAATCAATCAAAACCCACTTGATCAAAACCATAAAAACTCAAGAACATGAACAATGAAGATGAAGAACAAATCAAACAAGAAAGGTAGAAGGAGATTAACAATAAAGTAAAGATTAACAACAATTAAAAGTAAACTTACTTGGAATTAAAAGGAATTAAATGTGCAATACATGAAATTAAGGTGCAAGAAATAAAAGTGCAGGGAATTAAAAAGGGTGGAAGTATGGGTTGTCAAGCCACCAACCCTTTTAAATGAAAACATTCTAATCTATATATAGGGAGATTAGGGAGGAGCTTAGGAAGCTTCCTCCCTCTTTCTTCTTTCTCTTAATTGCACCATTAGTCCTTAAGCCTTTTAATCTTCTCAAATCTTGGACTTTAATGACTTTTGGCTCGGGATTTCTTTGAACTCGTCTTGTAATTCTTCAATAAATTAGACTCGAGTTCTTCGGCTTTTAGTAAACTTCCGTCTTTTGACTTTTTCTTCGATAAATCTTCAGAATTGGTCTTGGACTTCCGTTCTTTTTGCACTCTTGACTTCTTGACTTCATCTTTCGTCATTTTCTTCGATAAAAACCCGTGAATGCCCGTGTTTTCTCCACTTTTCACAATTTCGTCCTAAATCACAACAAAAACACAAACCACGCATAATTCCGACATAAATGACATAAAATACACGTTTTGGCTCGGTTATTATTGTAATTAAGTGGTAAAAAGGATGGGTGTTTACACACCTATCAATCATCAAGCATTATCTCTGTGTATATTTATTAATAAGTTTTATAAACAAGGAATCTATCATAGAAATTAAAACCATTAAGTACAAAATGCAATTTCTCGCAGGAATTGCTTCGTTCATCCTGCCATCAGGGAGAACCTCTCTTAGTAGATTTTTAATCCCGCTAGAACTAATGGAGAATAGCACGCGTGGAATACAACAGAACACACAATTAGTAGAGCGAATGCTTGAACTTCAGCTCATTATTTAGGATGAAGCGCTAATGACTCAAAGGTATGCTTTTGAAGCATTAGACAAGACATTAAGAGATATATTAGGGTACAAACATCCTAAAAGAAAAGCATGATTTTCGGAGGCATGACCGTGTTGCTCGGGGGTGACTTTAAAAGGTCATGCCTGTCATACCGAAGGCAAAAAGACAAGTGGTTGATGCCTGCATAAACAGATCGGAACTTTGGAAAAATTGCACCGTATTCAGCCTGACACGTAGCATGCGAGTGAACGAAAATGGAGAGAATGGGGAGACTGATACTGAGAAACGATAATTCAACAAATGGGTATTAGCTGTGGGGGATGGGAAATTTACCGTGAAAATCAAAGAAGGAGAAGATGAGCCTACCTGGATTGAAGTTAAAAAAAGTTTCCTATCAAATCATGTGATAATCCTCTTGGCCGTATTGTTAAAGAGACTTATCCTGATTTTATCGTAAGACAAACGACGATGAATATTGATTGTAGGTAAATTTACACTTGTCTTAGGAAAAACAAGTATAAATGGTACGTAATAAACGTTTACGATTTAGGAAAACCATAAATGCTCGACAAGTGAGTTCGTTCCTCAAGGGATGGTGTGTGTTTTGTTAGTGCCAATATTATAAATACGTAAGTTAGATTAGTATCGTTTTTTGTATGAAAAGAGAGAAAATTAAAGGACGGTTACGCTAAAATAAAACTACGACATAAAAACGTAAAACGTGACGTAAAAATAAACTTTAAATAAAAAATTATAAAAATTACAATTAAGTCCTAAATAATATAAACAAGGTTTACAAATCAAGAATTTTTTTTTTAACTTTTTATTTAATTTTTAAATCTACTTAAAGTCCCAAAAATAAAAAATAACAAAGAAAAAGTCCAATCAAAGATTTTAAAGTTTGTAAGCCTCAAATATAATTATCTAATGCTAAAAGTATTTTTCAAAAATTTTTAAAACTATTTAATCTATTTTTAAATGCCTAAAAAGGATTTTTAAACTAAAATAATGATTAAAAATAAAAGAAAAGTGAGAAAAATCCCAAACCAATTTAAAAAAGTAAAAAATGCTATAAAATAAAAGGAAAAATAAAAGAAGCCAAAAGCTTAACACAAATAAGCTGGAAATTAAAAAATAAGCTACTAAAAATTAACACGTTCAGTGGCTAGCCTATTAAAGCTATCAACAGGAAGTTTGTTCCCACTAATAGTGTTATTTGAACAGAGGCCTTTTTTAGCCTTGATTTTGCTTATTGCTTGGTTTTTCTTGGGAACAAAAGCACCACCACAAGCTTTCTACATATACCAAAGTTTTGCATCACTTATAAATTTATAGTAATATCCTAAGAGCATAAACTGCATGCATACAAGTTATGTGCAAAACTTAAAACAAAATGTTGTTATGATCTGATGGAGTAGTTCCTACATAAGTTATCAAGCATTGCATAATCTGCAACTTATGGGACACAGGACCGCATACAAGTGAAACTTTTATCAAGCAATTCAAGCTTGAGTTTGAGCTTCACTCGATTGGAGTCTAGCTTTTATCAAGCTCGAGTCCATAAAGCAGCTCGAAACACATAATGAGTCGAGCTCAATATATCGAGCTTTTCGATCCTTCATGAGCATGCATTTAAACCTTAATTCTCCATAATATTTTGTACAAATTCTTTGCTCGAGATTCTATGGCGCACTTTCTTGAACTTATTGATGAGCTTTGCAAATTTGATGTTTATACATAAATTCAAGCTTTTCTAGCCGAGTTTGAACCTTTACTCGAGTCAAGCTATAAAATATGGATGATTAAAGCTCGTCAAGCAACTCAAGCTATTAAGTGTGAGACCCCCAAAATCTGACATGGAACAACTAGGCAACAAGGGGGTAACAGGTCATAGTACAAGAAATAATGAATTACAGTTCATACAAAGCTGACGAAATAAACATGTACATTACATCATAAAAGGTAAGAATTTTTAAACTTAGGTCCATGAGTTTTAGAAGCGGAAAATTTTATTATTTCGTCTCGATTTATAACATAAAGTTGCCCAAAAGATAGAATAAACTCCTGACAGTTTTTACTAAAAACAGTCTTTTAAAAGCATCACATAAATCTCCAAGCTGCTATAATATCTCACGGGCTCCCATCCAAGTAAAGCTAAGTAATAATACCTGAGATTAAACATGTAAAATCGTCAACACAAAATTGAGTGATATTCATAGGTTTAGCAATAAGGATGTGGAACACAAGCATTCATTTGTAAACAAGAAATATGGGAAAATGGTTACGTACGATAACCATAGTCCGAAATATTATTATTCCTGTTTAGTTCATGAACCGAAGCTTAACTCAGTGTAAGTTCCTCTAATGAGTATTCAGCCTAAATACTCAAGTAATAAACAAATGTACGTGCATCAAGGTAATCGGGACGGGGATTGTCAATCCTGATGGATCCACCCACAACATTCACGCTTGGTAGCATGATTAATTAACGGTTCATGATCAATGAGAGCCAACTTAAGGCTAAAGACTAAAAGAAATAATATCAATGAAAATCTGTTGGAAATCCTCAAGTTCTGGAAAGCATACAAATTCTGGATAGCATACAAATTCTGGATAACATACAAGTTGAGGATAACACAAAGTTTTTAAATGGTTGTGTTCCACCATGTAAAATCTCACCCCGCGTTTAGAAACCATGTACAAGTAAAAGGGGATATGAACTCACCTTAGCGACGAGGTAAGCCAAATCACGGTACTCGGCAACTGAGTAGGAACAATGGTAGTGAGACGATCACCGACGATATGGATGCCCGGGAAACACGAAAACCGCAACCTATCACAATAAGACTCTCGTTAAGACTCAAACTCAAATATCGATATATACAAAATATAATATGACTCAAATGTTTTCAATGTATTCGTATTTCAAAACCAATGACACGAACCAAATGAATCCATACTAACCCATGTATCCAACACTACCCGTTAAAACACTTGTACACTTGAAATTGACCCGTCATAAGACGCCAAATAAACGCAAGTCAAACTATCCTTTTACCTTAATCGGACCAGTAGCTAAGTCATTTATATAATGACTAAGCACTTGCGTAAGTCACCATGTCCAATAGTGAATACTCAAACTCACGCAACACAAGCATTGAGCTATGTGTCCAAAATAAAATCAGCAAGTACACCCTGAATGTACACGCTGATCTACCCTATCTTGACTTGTCCGTTTTGGACGAAACTTGGTGTCAAGGTCACTTATAACCTGTATAAGAACTCACCAAAATTTGAGCCAAATTTCACACTTTAAAACCCATCAGCTCGACACTATACTCGACCCTAAAATTTGGGACAGAATTGTATACTTGTTTTAGAAAACCGTTTGGACCACTTTAAAAGTACTAACTCGACAATCCGTCTTTTGAAACCACTACTAGACTCATCAAACTAAGTTTGTAAACTTTGAAAACCAGTAGTTACATTTATCTAACCAAGCCTAAAGTCCCCGAGAGTCGACCTAAAATCAGCCACAATTTCGGATTGTGCCGACTTGCGTCTCCCGTACACGAATACTAAAACTAGCATAACTTTTGACTCGTAAAGAGTTAGAAGATCTATCTTATACCAAAACGAGCGTCTCGGAAAACTCTACAAAAAAATCAAATAATCCCAGCCTATCTCAGACCTTTAACCCACGAAAAATCTGTTATAAGCTGCTGTCCCAAAATACCCTTTTAGAAATCAAGTCAAATCAATTTTCCAACCAAAACCACTCATTCCTATACCTATAGAATCACTATACCATCATTCCCATCAATCAAACACTCCTAAAAACACTTGTATGACAAATTTAACAAAAACCCAAGATCAAAAATATAATTTTTTAACATGAAAACATGATGATCCTACCTAAATCATCACATGCATGATGATTTAAACATAAATCTACCATGGAATCATAATATCTTTATAACTTGATGCATGTAAGAGATTTGTGTATCATTAGAAGCACCTTTGAAAATCATGATGTGGTCTTTGTTTAGATTTTGTTAAAACAAGAACAAAATCAAAGATTGATGATGATTTATGTGTTAGGGGGGTCACGGTTCAAGAAAGAAAAGAAAAAAGGGAGAGAAAATTTGGTGTGTGTGTTTTTTGGAACTCACTACGCTTCAGTGCGGAGAAATATTCAAAAGATAGAATGAACATGAGAATTGCTTAAATGGACAAGGTGCGTTAAGATGAATCAAAATTGTAAATCAACAAGGGGTCGCAAATCGTGCAACTTGTAAAACATGACTATCTTAAAACGTAAGAATCTATTTACAAGAGAAATAGAAGGGAAAAATGAATTACATATGAATACAAGTTGTCACAATCAGTTGTCTAGTATTTTGGTATAACTTCAAAACTTAGTTTTAAATATTTTCTTGATTAAAAGAAAATTTTTACAAGGTGTAGTGATTTAAAATCAAACTATATGTATTTAGTGAGTAAGCTTTTGCTATATCTTTTTCTTGATCAGGGTTTTTAAAGCAAAAGTAGAACAGTTCCAAATTAGTTATCTTGATCAGCTTAAGAACTTTTGGATGACTGTATGAAATTATCGTGAAAAACTCAGGTTTAACGTTACCATTAGGGAAAAATCAAGTTTCTAAATTATTTAGAATCATCGTTAGAAATTATAAATTAATTTAATAATTTCATTATATTGAAAGTAAAGTATAATAAAATCAATTACTTTAAAAGATATAGCCTGATATCCTTTGAAACACTAGGTAAATTTCCCAAAGATGATATATATATATGGTATTTAACTTGAAACAATTATTTTGGTAATTTAAACATTTGATAAAATGTATAAAACGTTCTTAAAAATTAATAATAATTTTTAGAAATTCAAGAAAGTGTTTAAGGTATCAAATGATAAACACGTAACATTTTCTGGTTTCAAAAGGTGACAAGACAACAACGAATATGAATCATATAAAGGTCAACAATTTGTATGCGAGCAATAACACAAGGGAATAAAACGAAAGTCGTATCAATTCTTAATAAACATGATAGAATAGACGCGTCGATGATAAAAATAATAAGAAACAAAGGATTATAGCAAGTCATCACTTCTTGGGTGCAGTTGGTGACACCAATAACGGCTTATTAAGTTCTCGATGGTCGATGCACGATCAAAAGAGAAAAGCCACACAACGAATTCCGAATCACAAAAATTCTTAAGAAGTCACTTGAGAGTAAATTCAGTAAGATGAAAAACATTAGCAATAAGAGGCGAAATCAATACGTGGTTCACACGAATGGATTTTCAAGGCGATAGTGTCTTAACACATATCATGACAATTACACGGAATTATCGTTCACGTTCAATCGTAAATCATTATATGCGTCCAGAGGCGTTTTGAAGGTCTACCAAAATAGATAAAGAAGGTTGATCGATGTAGAAGCATAGCAACGTTGAAACTTTCAAGTTTGGTATCAATGGTCAGAGATTAGACAAGTGGTAACGAGAATTGTATCATGAGGATGATGAAGTAACAAGTAAAACAAATATTGTTGGGTAAGAAAATAGGTGCTTGAGGCACGTACTTTGTTCAAGAAAAGATAAGGGTTCTTATGTGTAAGTCACGAATTGTTGTTACTCGCATAAGATGTAAAAGTTTTCAAAACGTTCATTTTATCTAACTTTTTAAGGAACATAATTAAAAAGTTGATTGTTGGTCAAATATTTAGGGCGACTACTATTTGGCCTTGCATGGCTCCTTCTAAATTAGGCATTGGTGATCAGGCCATGCATAATTTAGGACTAGCAATGCGATGCTCAGCTTCGTCAAACCAGTATTACATATCATATGATTTGAAATATGTATATAATAGCATTTGTAAAAACAGGAATCAAAATAACATATGAAACTTTTCGCCTATAAGTTACTGGCTAACGGTTTAAATCAACAATTTGTATAGTTACAAGGGTTCTTTATAAGACCGTATTAGAACAATTTATGAAAATACATTGTAAAATTAATATAAATTAATTTTATAAGATAACCTTCAAGTATTTTGTAAAGTCCAAGTAAAACTTTTGTAAAATGTTTCGTAAACAATACCAGTTTGAGCTTATATGGTAACTTATAAAATAGCGAGTGGGTTACATGACGGTAATAAAGGGTAGTTCAAGGCATTCAATGAGATGGTTACAAGGTGATAAGGTTTCAAGAGATTTAGCAGGAATCGTCAAGAGACACGTGTCAAGATGGTAACGAACGATATGAAAACAAGAACTTCAAACCTCAGCCCAAATCAGTGGTACGTTAGAAGCAAAGAATGACAATGTAGAATGACAAATAAGTCATATACGAAATAAAGGAATAAGGAATCCATATATGTTCACATCGTAATTTATTTGACAAAATACAGTTTTAAGAAAGTAGAACATCAGTTTTTCAAATCACTTGATTCCTAAAAGTTCAAGATTTATGTATGACCGAGCTCAAGTTACTATTTGTAAACGTTTTCAAACACAATCAATGTTTCATGGTTGTAAAATATTATTAGTTACAATATTTTCGAGCTCACACGAACTTAAAATGCTTCAAACCATGTTTTTAACTTCTATCAGTTTTGACCCTATTTAGTCCATTTTGACTTTTTGGGTTTGACTTTAGGGTTTGACTTGACCAATTAATTCGCTAAATGACATTTTAAGAGTTGAAGTCTAGAGTAATTTGGTGTAAAATGATTTTTTGGACAACTTCAAGTTTTACTCGAGACTTGAAACGGATTAAAAATAGACGAAAATGCCCTTATATTAAATCTGTCAATAAAATGATATTTTAGAATTATTCAGAAAATGACTTCCTAGATTTTACAATCTCAAATGAGCGTAACTTGCTCGATTTTAATGTTTACTGGTAAAATATTATGTCGTAAACGAACATCTCAACAGATAAAAATATATATTTTTATGTCTAAGGTTATAAATATTTTCTCGACACTGTTAAATTTCCTGTAAAGTTTCTGTACAAAGTATATTTTTTCGACACAGTTTGATATTAAATCCAAATTTCATAATAACTCAGAATTAATGTACACACAAGACTTGTGGATTCCATAAAGACGAAAAAGAATAAATTGTATAATTAACCATGTAAAGAAAACACAGTATAGAAATGGTTTAAAAATGCCAACGATAAACTGAGAAAATTAAAACGACGCATGACATCCGTGTCTTCGATTTCAAGATGCAATGCAGGAAGGTCTTTTGGCAGCGTGATTTTCCAAAATCACTAGACACGCCGAGAAAGAATTGGAACATTAACGGGTCGCATTCCTGGAGCGAGGAGGTTTAATGAAAAGGGGAGGATACAGGTTTATAGAAGTAGAATCGTATTCTAGACAATCGCCTCAAAGTAGGGGATGAATCTCAAGATGAAAAGGATGGTTTCAAGGTACAAACGGACGTTGTAATTCGAAATCGAAACGTAGATTGGTCAATGAAATAAAGTGTAGTCTATGTACAATTGTCGTGTAAAACTGTGACGTAAAGGTCAATCAAGATTACGAAAACTCACGATATTATTCAGGTACTGATTCAACGAATACTTCGAGATGTGTGACTCACATGGTGTACTTTAGTCTTTTTCGGAGACACATTGAGCTACACAATGGTCTATGGACTAGACATTCAAATACAAATGGTCGGAAAGAAAGTTTGTATATCTAAATAGATATTTTAAAGAAAATAAACAATGAAAGCAACATGCACGGTAGTAAGAATGAAAATCAGGAGTTTTATCAAAAACAACACTTATTCAATTCCGAACAATGGTATCACGAGAGTATTCACAATATGATTCAAAATGAACGAGCATATGAAGTCAATCGTATCACGCATAAATGAAATAGCAATAGTACTCAGAAAAAATGAGTATGAAAAGTCGGCAGCATACGCGCTCTGAATACAAGTAGGTAACGTCATAGCAATATAAAATCATTGTAACAAGATCAGTTCATAAGAACTTAAAATTCAAGAAAAGCAGTAAGAGCATATGTAATCAAGAAATATCCAATGATAGTTCATGAAGCACCAATGCTTTGAAAAGACGTAGTAATTATCGTCAATAAGGTGATGTAATATTTCAACATGAAATCAAGAGATGAAATACTAGAATGAAAATCAAAAGTAAATAATAAGGATTCGAGAGTTACCCACGTAGATATCGAACAACAATGGCAGATTCTGTGTTTGACACTTAAAACATGAAATATTTGAACTTTCGGTTATAGACTAAGTTTTGAAAACGACTTAGTTTCCTATAACCACCGCTCTGATACCAATCTGTGAGACCCCCAAAATTTGACATGGAACAACTAGGCAACGAGGGGTAACACGTCATAGACAAGAAATAATGAATTACAATTCATACAAAGCTGACGAAATAAACATGTACACTACATCATAAAAGGTCAGACTTTTTAAACATAGGTCCCAGAGTTTTAGAAGCGGAAAATTTTATTATTTCGTCTCGATTTATAACATAAAGTTGCCCAAAAGATAGAATAAACTCCTGACAGTTTTTACTAAAAACAGTCATTTAAAAGCATCACAGAAATCTCCAAGCTGCTATAATATCCTGCGGGCTCCCATCCAAGCAAAGCTAAGTAATAATACCTGAGATTAAACATGCAAAATCGTCAACACAAAGTTGAGTGATATTCATAGGTTTAACAATAAGGATATGGAACACAAGCATTCATTTGTAAACAAGAAATAGGGGAAAATGGTTACGTACGATAACCATAGTCCGAAACATTATTATTGCTGTTTAGTTCATGAACCGAAACTTAACTCAGTGTAAGTTCCTCTAGTGAGTATTCAGCCTAAAGACTCAAGTAATAAATAAATGTACGTGCATCAAGGTAATCGGGATGGGGATTGTCAATCCTGATGGATCCACCCACAACATTCGCGCTTGGTAGCAGGATTAATTAACGGTTCATGATCAATGAGAGGCAACTTAAGGCTAAAGACTAAAAGCAATAATATCAATGAAAATCTGTTGGAAATCCTCAAGTTCTGGAAAACATACAATTTCTGGATAGCATACAAATTCTGGATAGCATACAAGTTGAGGATAACACAAAGTTTTTAAATGGTTGTGTTCCACCATGTAAAATCTCACCCCACGTTTAGAAACCATGTACAAGTAAAAGGGTCTATGAACTCACCTTAGACACGAGGTAAGCCAAATCACGGTACTCAGCAACTGAGTAGGAACAATGGTAGTGAGACGATCACCGATAATATGGATGCCCGGGAAACACGAAAACCGCAACCTATCACAATAAGACGCTCGTTAAGACTCGAACTCAAATATCGATATATACGAAATATAATATGACTCAAATGTTTTCATTGTATTCGTATTTCAAAACCAATGACACGAACCAAATGAATCCATACTAACCCATGTATCCAACACTACCCGTTAAAACACTTGTACACTTGAAATTGACCCGTCATAAGACGCCAAGTCAACGCAAGTCAAACTATCCTTTTACCTTAATCGGCCCAGTAGCTAAGTCATTTATATAATGACTAAGAACATGAGTAAGTCACCATGTCCAATAGTGAATACTCAAACTCACACACCACAAACATTTAACTATGTGTCCAAAATAAAATCAGCAAGTACGCCCTGAATGTACACGCCAATCTACCCTATCTAGACTTGTCCGTTTTGGACGAAACTTGGTGTCAAGATCACTTATAACCTGTATAAGACCTCACCAAAATTTGAGCCAAAGTTCACACTTTAAAACCCATCAGCTCGACACTATACTCGACCCTAAAATTTGGGACATAATTGTATACTTGTTTTATAAAACCGTTTGGACCACTTTAAAAGTACTAACTCGACAATCCGTCTTTTGAAACCACTACTAGAATCATCAAACTAAGTTTGTAAACTTTGAAAACCAGTAGTTACATTTATCTAACCAAGCCTAAAGTCCCCGAGAGTCGACCCAAAATCAGCCACAATTTCGGATTGTGCCGACTTGCGTCTCCCGGTACACGAATACTAAAACTAGCATAACTCTTGACTCGTAAGGAGTTAGAAGCTCTATCTTATACCAAAACGAGCGTCTCGGAAAAAATCAAATTATGCCAGCCTATCTCAGATCTTAAACCCATGAAAAATATGTTATAAGCTGGTGTCCCAAAATACCCTTTTAGAAATCAAGTCAAATCAATTTTCCAACCAAAACCATTCATTCCTATACCTATAGAATCACTATACCATCATTCCCATCAACCAAACACTCCTAAATACACTTGTATGACAAATTTAACAAAAACCCAAGATCAAAAATATAATTTTTAAACATGAAAACATGAAGATCCTACCTAGATCATCACATGCATGATGATTTAAACATAAATCAACCAAGGAATCATAAAATCTTTCTAACTTGATGCATGTAAGAGATTTGTGTATCATTAGAAGCACCTTTGAAAATCATGATGTGGTCTTTGTTTAGATTTTGTTAAATCAAGAACAAAATCAAAGATTGATGATGATTTATGTGTTAGGGGGGTCACGGTTCAAGAAAGAAAAGAAAAGAGGGAGAGAAAATTTGGTGTGTTTGTTTTTTTTGGTTGTAAGAAATGAAGTGAAATGGTTAACTTTTTGTTTATATAGTATGGTTAGGGGGTAAATTGAAATTAGTGAATAGTTTTGGACTTAAAAGAAATTTAATAGTTTAAAGGGTACAAAATGACTATTAGTAAATATTGAAAATATTTACGGGGATCGGGTTTCGTAAAAATACTTTTCAAAAGTTAGATGCATCATAAATATGATTATATGATTTCCCGACATGACTTAACACATAATTAAAACGAAATCGTCGAAAATATTAATTATCGAAACAATCGATAATAAAATGTAAAATTTTGGGCATCCGTCGGTATCGCGATCAATAGGAATTCTCGTTGTACATTGATTTTGAATAAACTCGTTGTAAAACGCACGCGGATGATTTTAAATCAAAAACTTTGATTTAAATTAAACATGGAAAAATAAATTTTATAACTCCATACAAAGTATTGTCAATGATCAGAAAATACTTAAAAGTATAATTTATTAAATTTTATCATGATCTTAGGATTTACATATAAGAATACAAGAAAATATAATACATTAGAAAATTCAAGAAACACGAATAAAAGAATAAAATAATGCAGGTAAAATTACGGGTTCTTGCATTAAGCCAAGTTCCAACCAACCTTATTGAGTTCAAGTTGGGTCAAGCTCGAGCTTGGTTTGACAGCCCTAACATGACGACTGATAACAAACTCTTGTTTTAGCCCAGCACTATATGTCCGTCAATCAAAAGGTTGCGGTTGTAAACAGACTACTATATAAAACTAGTACTTTATGCCAAATAAGTCAATGTATGACGAAGATATATTAATTTCAGAAGAGATTCCGAATGAGTCGGAAACTATTCCGAAGACATCATGAGGACGACCTCTTTTGAACTCACGAGCAAATGTTACAGGTGATAAGACAAAATAAAATGCTCCCAAGCACATCAAAATGTTCGTGCTAACAACAAATTGTTAGTGCTATTTTTATGTGGTATATACAGTTTTCTTTTTAATTAAAAAAGGTTAATTTTGGTATTTATTAAAAGGGATAATTGTATGAAAATGTATCTAACTTGTCACTTTTTGTAGTTCTATGTAATCTATTATTTTTTTCAAATCCATGTAGCCAACTTTTGAATTCGGTCTCTTCCGTGTACTGGGTGACCTGCAAACTTGTTGATGTCTATGTGGAGCAGGTTACTATACGCATCATATTCAAGCAAAGTTTTCAAATATAGATGAATCTTAACCAGAAACAACATGCAAAGGAGACGAGTAATTGCACTTCAGATTAGTAAAGTATTTAAATTTTAATACGCTTTTCTAATGTATGAAATGTTTGATAATAGTGTAGTACAACGTGTCCAACATGATGTTTCCTTTTCTAGTATGCTTATGTTGACTCATTTTGAAGAGGTTAGCTATTATAAGAAAACAATTCACCATTTGTTAACGTCAGTGCTTTAGTTAGCAATCCTGATTAAAGAGGCTTGACACTCATTGTATGTAAGTGTTCACAACTCAATGGTAGTTCGGATTTATAAACTAAACCCCCGACCCCTAAAGAACATGATTCAGGGGAATGCCGTTCATTTTTTTTGCCAATATAAACGCTAAAACATTATAAAAAATATTTTGTTGAAAAACAAGCTCGTCCACAACTCCACATCAAGCGGTGTACCTTTTACAAATGTTGAAAGTTTGATATCCTTTTGTGATAAGCTTGTAAGTTAAGGAGTCTAATTGTACTTTTGTATATTGTGCAAGTTTTGTTTATTTTTGTGATGTGCAGGGACTCAAGTGCAATTAGTTTTTGGGCTTGAGTATATAAGCTGGAAAGTGGTTAGCTGGTTCATTCATTCATTCATACTTCACACACACAACCCTCTCAATTTTTCAGTTACGACTTTGGGGTTTCATCTGGTTTTCCGTTAAGATCTTCTTGATCTTGTTTTAGTATAGTTTAGTTAGGTTTGTATGTGTGAGTAAATGTATAGTAGATAGAATCCACCTGGTGGGACTATCATGATTTCTATCTGTATTCATTTGGTGAGCACATGTGTTAGGGACTCATCTACTTGTGTATATTATTTTAATAAAAGTAATCACTAAGGGGTGGTTGGTTGAGTGATTAGATCTTCATCTGGTTGGTTTTGATATCATTTTTACATGGTATCAGAGCCCTAGGTTGACTCTTGGTGCTCGATTGGTGGTGATTCTTATTATTATGGTTTTATCTTGAAACCCTAACTTTTGGGGGTTTTGATTAATTGGTGGTTTCTGGTGATTCTTGGTTGGTTAATCGTTGATTAACGTGGTTCTTGTTCGTTTCTGGGGGTCAATTTGAAGAAACCCTAATTGTTTATTTTTAGGGTTTCTTGATCCGGTTGATATGTGGTTAACTAGGGATCATTGTTTGTTGATCTTGGTATATTCCGCTGCTCTATCGCTCTGTAAGTCTTCTTTTACTCTAAAGTGAATCTTTCTAGGTCAACGGGGAGCAAATAGGTTGATTAACATCTTGACCTGCCACATTTTGACTGGTTTGGATACATGCTCTGGTCAGTCCCATTCTCGTTGACAAGATTTGAGGAGCTTGGGTGTGAGTTAGTTTTTTAGTTGTTATTTCTTGTTTTTGATATTTGTTCTATCTGTTTTAGTTTGTTTCTTGATTGTTGTCTGGTTATCTGTTTTTAGTTTATTTCTTGGTTGATTGTTTGTTTTTTGGTTGGTTTTATCTGGTCTGCTCTTGATTGTTTGGTTTGGCTTATTCTGTTTTGTCTATCATGGCTATTCTTATTAATTCTTTAGATCAGAGTAATCCTCTTCATTTGCATCCTGGTGATTCTAATTGTGCTTCTATTGTGTCTGTTAAAATGTCTAGTGTGGAAAACTATAGAATATGGGCTTGTGCCATGAAACTTGCTTTGCAGATTAAGGGTAAATTGGGTATTGTAGATGGTACTTGTGTTAGAGAGACTTACCTTGCTAGTACTGTGTTTCTTGCACAGTGGGATAAATGTAATGCCGTTGTTCTTAATTGGATTCTTGCTTCTTTGACTCAAGATGTGTATCTTGGTCATGTGTTTTCTGATAATGTTGGTAGTGTCTAATCTGAACTTAAAGAAACTTATGATAGGATTGATGGTTCTATTGTGTTCAATTTGCTTCAAAAAATTAACTCTTTTAAGCAAGGTGATTTGCCTGTGTCTGAGTATTACCATAAACTGAATTCTTATTGGAGAGAGTTCGACATTTTAACTAAATTACCTGATTGTGTTTGTGAGACTAGAAATGAACTTGTTGATCATGGTAAATTGTTAAAGTTAATGCAGTTTCTTATGGGACTTGATGTATATCAGCCTATAAGGAGTAGTATTTTGACTAGGGAAGTTCTTCCTGAAGTCAAGGATGCTTTTCTGGTTATTTCTAGGGAAGAATATTATAGGGGGATTGTGTTAAGGTTGAAAAACCTCAAATATCTGCTTTTGTGTCTAAAACTACTGATAATAAGAAGAAGTTTGGTAATTGGTCTAATAGGAACACTGGTACTAGTAAAGGAAATTATGACTCTTTATTGTGTAAACATTGTGGGTTGAAGGGCATATTATGGATAGGTGTTTTGAAATTATTAGTTATCCTCCAGGGTTTAAAAAGAATCCTAATTTGAAACCTGCAACTGTTTTCAACAATACTAAGAGTAATAATGTGGATGTTAATAAGAGTAATATTAATATTGGTCCTAATTCTCTTTCATTGATTAATGAGCAGATGCTCAAATTAATGAGTCAGCTTAATGATAATGGTTCTTCTTCACATGCTCAATTCAATATGACAGGTAATGGAAATTGCTCATTTTTTTAACTTCAATGTGTTTTTAATCAACATTTCTATAAGTTTTATAGTGCTATTGTTAAAACTGAAGGAGTTAGTTATCATTTTGGATGGATCATTGATTCTGGTGCTAATCAACATATGACCAATAATTCTGAACATATGTTTAATTTGGTTGATGTTTCTGATTTAAAATTAACTGTTGGTCACCCTAATGGTACATTGGCTAAAATTACTCATGTTGGTAACTTGAAACTTAACAATGGAGTGATTTTATTTGATGATCTTGTTGTTCCTGAGTATTGTGTTAGTTTGTTATCTGTTAATAAGCTTATTAAAGATAGCAAACTAAGAGTTAGTTTTGATGAATTTAAATTCTATATTCAGTATTTGAAACAAGGAACAGTCTTAGGGGCTAGTAGTGAATTTACTGGTCTGTATTTGTTTGATAAAGCTGATAGTGTCTCTGTTGTTAGCAACTGTGAGTATTTTACTTGTTTTGTGTCTAAGGATATTTGGCATAATAGATTGGGTCATCCTGCTAACCAAGTTTTGAACTTATTAAAAGATTCTTTAGAATTAAAACATATTAATAATGATTTACCTTGTGATGTTTGTCATAAGGCAAAACAGATTAGAGAATCTTTTCCTCTAAGTGAACATAAATCTAAGAGTTTTGGTGAACTTGTTCATCTTGATGTTTGGGGACCTTATAAAGTGGCAAGCAGGGATGGGTTTAAGTATTTTTTTGACCATTGTTGATGATTTTAGTAGGTCTGTGGTGTATATGCTCAAGTCTAAAGATGAAGTTTTTCAAATGTTTGTTACATTTTATAACTTGGTTTTAACCCAGTTTAATAAAAAGATTAAGATTGTAAGATCTGATAATGGTACTGAGTTTTTGAATAAGAATATGGGGAATTTTTTTAATACTATGGGAATTGTTCATCAAACTACTTGTGCATATACTCCACAGCATAATGGTATTGCTGAAAGGAAACATAGGCATTTGATCAATGTAGCAAAGAGCCTTATGTTTCAGGGGGGATTCCTCTTATGTTTTGGCCTTATTGTGTTTTGACTGCTGCTTATTTGATTAACATGCTTCCTTCCTCTGTTTTAAATGGTAAATCTCCTTTCTGTCTTGTGTATGGTAGAGAACCTAACCTTTCTCACTTGAGAAGTTTTGGATGTTTGTGTTATGCTACTGTTTTGAAAGGAAATGATAAGTTTTCTGAAAAGTCTGAAAATTATGTTTTACTTGGGTATGCTAGTGGAAAAAAGGCTTATAAGTTGTTTGGTCTTGAAAATAGAGGAGTTATATACTCTAGAGATGTTAAGTTTTATGAAAATATTTTCCTTACAAAATGAATAATGATGATGTTGGTTTTGAGTCTTCTACTAATAAAATTTCTACTTTAATTTTTTTTGATTATTTTGAGTCTGAAAATACATCCAAAACATCAAGACCCAATGATGATAAGGAAGGGGATACTCCTTTGTGTAGAGAGGGTGATAACTCTACTACTCAGGATATGGCTGATAACCATAATAGTCAACCAGATATTGTTCATTGTGGGTTTTCCATTTAAGGATCCGGTGGTTTTGGTGGGTGGTGGTAAGTGGTGGCAGCCATGAATGAAGATAGAGAGAGAGGTTGTGTGTGTAAAAGAAAGGAAAATGAATTAAAATAAAAAGGTGAGAAAAACACAAACAACAACCCCTCCTTGGAAGCCTTAGAGGGGTATATATATTCACACACCACCTAAACTATACATTGTTTCCTAGTCTAGTCTATGCGTGTGTGACTATGATAACTAATGGGAATTCTTAAATGTCGTCACATAAAGTGAATTTCCAACAATCTTCCCCCATGGGACGACGTGTAGAATTCCTTATAATATTTTTCCTAACAAGTACATAATGATTAAGAACAAAAGCTTCCATGAAGCGTCCAATGCTGATGAAGTCTTCTCAGGCCTTTGACTTCAAGTCTTCACTTCAGAGTGACTCATATTCATAGTAACTTGTAGTAGAAATACTGTAACGGCACGAGATAAGTAATCCATATACTTCTGGTTAAGGAGAAGCTTCTGAATTAACTTCCCCCTAATTCATGCCACATAATCTTGATGTAGAAGCTTTTAATAGCTTCCCCCTAAACCGACAATCCTCATAAGCATTTTCAAAGCTTTCAATAAAGCTTAGAATGATTAAGCGCACAAAGGAATTTAACAAACAACCCCATCATATGAAATGATAATGTTGCTATGAGTGATTGAAAGTTTGGGGCACACCAAGTAGATCAACAACGTCTCTTCTCACGCTTGAATAATTCTTCTAAATTTTTCTTCCCCCTGAGAGTTCAAGTTATGCATATTAGAAAGAATCAAGACATTTTTCCCCCACGTAGGTGAAGAAAGGAAACCAATCCCATGTAATGAAGCCCAAATACTGAAGTAGACACTTTATCCCATTCATGAAGTTGACATCGTGACACCAGAGTCAATTAAGTCCTGGAAATGCACATATCTTCTTCCGGAGATGCACCAGAGTCAATTAAGTCCCAGATGTGCATATCTCTCCATATAGGATAATGATGATGAATAATTGCAACATCAAAACAATTAAACATCGAATAATTGTGTACCGTTTAGAGACTGATAACGCCACGTGTTAAAACACTGGTTTTCTCTGCGGTTATGACAAATGTCTTCCCGGAATGTCTTCAAATCAAAAGAAGGTATGAAGTTCATCACGTGTACTCGTTGTGCGTTCAATATGTCTTCTTCTTCCCCCTTGATGGTTTCGAAACTTCGGAACCAGCAATAAATCATACGCACATGTACCTGAAATCTCGTGAGAATAATAAATAAGCTGAATTATATATTTTGTGAGAATCAGTTGCTGATCGAAATTCCCTACTCATGAACTCTACATGGCTATCTTTACCAACCCCTTGTAGGCAATTTGAAGTGACCACTGATAGAATGAGCCAGATATACCAAACGTGAAACTAAATAAGAATCCTTCGATCTTGTGACTTAAGCTTTCACTATTGTTGAATGAGGAACGGTTGAGAAATCTCTAAGTACCCAATACATTACTAAAGAAGTATATAAGCACGACACCTCTTGAAATTATCCACATCGACTATGCGCGTGACACGGAGTACAATAATGTAGCTCATTAAAGTGATAGTTATCCGGGTCATCAACCAACCACCTCGAACCGGGAAACTAGATAAACAAGTCTTCATTCTAAGATTAAGCACGAGCAAGTTATCTTCAAAGATAAAATAAGTTCACGCCTTCGATAAATTCGTCTTCAATGTCAAATAATAATACCCGATTAAACATCCATAGCCACTAAAAATATAGCCATTTTTTCTTGGTCTCGTCTCAAATAAATCTTGTCACTTAGTCTCGTCACTTTGCCCCGTCACTTTATCATTTATAAACCCGATAATGACTAATATACAAATTAATATCACAATTTTTGTCCGAAAATAACATTTTGACAAAACATTCGGATATAATATGCATATGTATATGTTTACTCTAGCCTAAATCCATGATAACCACACGGCTAGGCCCATAAGTTTTCGAGATATGTGGATAGAAAAAGCCCAGGTAACCATAAGCTAATCCTAAGATCTAGGATATAAATGCGTCATAACCCTTATCTTTCTCATAGATTAAGACACACAGCCACCAAAATACTCTGGAAACTCCGCCTCTTTTTGTCTCGTTATCTCTGCATCTCATTCTATCATCACGGCTGTTTAATAAATCATCCGAATCATCCATCTCAAAACAAAATTATCCAAATCAAACTTTCACCAGTCGTATCTTTTCTCCCATCATACGCAACCCCCAATCATCTTATCACAAATCTTGACAAATCCAAAAAACATAAATTCAATCTGTGACAAAGAAAGACCATACTCATCCCATCAATCAGTTGACGAAAACATATAATCATATATCCAAAAGAATGAAACGAGGTTTCATCTTCAAAGGGTAAGCGAAACCAACGAGAATAAATAAACTGACTTCAAGATCCTAAAAAGGGTCTCGGGTAGGTGTTGATTGCATGTTGTTTTTGTTTTAGTTTCGAGTAATTGATTGAAACAAAGTACTATAACATATATGTTATAAGTTTAACTTTGTGTTTCAAAAATCAAAGCTGGGTTAAAACCCAACAAGGATCAATGATGATTTAAGTTCAAACTTTTGAGATCTAAAAAGATCTATCATTTATTTGAACGAATCTGAGATGTGTATGTTTTGTTTTCGAGTCTAGGATTAGATGTTAACTGTTGATGCATGTGACGAAGGGATTAGATCGATTCGGTGTTGGATTTGGTTGGATGATGTTGGCTAATTGTTGTTACAGTTTTGGTCTCGGTGTTTATTAAACAGTCGCAATGTTTTCTCAACTGCATCGCAATATTTTTTAACAATCATCGCAATGTTTTCAAACTGCATCGCAATATTAAAAAAAAATAAAGCCATCGCAGTGTTTTCTTTAAAGCCATTGCAATGATTTTTAATAATAAAGTCATCGCAATCTAAGCCATCGTAATATACCCATCGCAATGAGCCATCACAATGAGCCATCGGAATGACCCATCACAATGTATAGCCATCGGAATGTGAATCTGAAATCTTATCCATATGTCGTACTTTTTCTGGATTTTCAGGATCTGGGCTTTTCTGGGCTCATCTTCATCTTCATGTTCATATAACGAAGAAATCCAGAAAAATGATACTTTTAACCATACAATAACCGTCATATACTGGTTTTGAGGCCAGTATTAAGCAAGTGATATTGATATAAACAAATTTGAAAAAAAATAAAAATGACAACTTTTGACCAGAATAAAAATGGATATGATAACCATGAGACAACAATAATAACCATATGACCAGATGTGAAACGAGACAAATAAAAGACAAGACGTGACAAAAAAGTTATGAATGTACGGACAACAAACAGAACAACTGTGACAAAAAATTTAGACAAATTGAGACCAAAAATATTTTGACCACCAAATCAGTAACAAGAAACATGACGATCCAAGAATTGAACCATATCTCTGATGCCAATTGTGGGTTTGCCATTTAAGGATCCGGTGGTCTTGGTGGGTGGTGGTAAGTGGTGGCAACCATGTATGAAGATAGAGAGAGAGGCTGTGTGTGTAAAAGAAAGGAAAATGAATTAAAATGAAAAGGTGAGAAAAACACAAACAACAACCCCTCCTTGGAAGCCTTGGAGGAGTATATATAGTCACACACCACCTAAACTATACATCGTTCCTAGTCTAGTCTATGCGTGTGTGACTATGATAACTAATGAGAATTCTTAAATGTCGTCACATAAAGTGAATTTCCAACAATTATTTGTAGGATATTGTAAATCTATGTATACTCTAGAGAGAGAAAGAGATAGAAAGATGGTAGATTTTACACACACTTCTAGAGAGAGAAAGTAGGAAACTATGTGAAAATATGAATGAAACCACACCCTCTCCAACTAAGGAGAGGGTTTATATACTCAAGCCTTGTGATGGGCTTTGACTTACATATTGGGCCGTCCATACATTCCATGGACTAGGCCTTTCCATGTTTACTTAATGTAAAGTAACTAAACTACGAGCTACTACTTAATATATTGTCGGAGTGACCGAATCTTCCTAAATACGTAAAACGTATTTCCAACAATCTCCCCCTAAGGGAGGTCACTCCAAACAAGGGCGTTACCCAAGTTACAATAATAACATAAACATAGCATTCTATGCTTGTCTTGAGCTCGTAGTCTTCATCTTTCTTTTCTTTTTCTTTTCTGGTGAACATGCTGATGTGATCTTTAATATCAATCTTTATCATTAATCCCTTGCCTTGATCTTGTGCATCCTTCACTTGTGATCTTCGCCTATTCGTGACTTCATGTCCCACATACTTATACCTTCGTAATTCTTGAAAGCTTCAGAGTTCGATACAGCGGAAGACTTGACTTTTAGGCTTTCTAGAATTAGATGAAGTATTAAGTGCATAAAGTATAAGCATGCGGGGACGACTTCTTCTCGGATTCCGCAATGCCACCGTCTTCAAATGCCGCAATGTAAGTAGACACGAACGAAATGGCTTTGAACATTTCATTCTAATTCGGTAGAAATTTACCTCCGGTCGGTGAAGATCGTTGGACGATATAAAATATCGTACTTATGGAAGGTATATTTAATTAAAAATCTCCTTGACAAGATTTCGTGGGTAAATCCGTTCTCTTTACTCGACCGTCAAAAGCTGACTACGAACGTAAAGAGTGAATCATTTGGATAAAATTATCCGCATGATTGAAGCCGTCAATTCTGATTCCTGGAATAAGTTTGATTCACTAAAGAATCGCACCGTCGTTGCTTTCCAGTTGTCACGAGCTTGATTCATATTGAATCTTGCAAGTTACCTACCAAGTGCTGTTTAAGGTTAACACTAGAAGGATTTCCACTCATCACTGTGAACCCTAAGGTATCACTCTGAGTGTTCTGGCAAGATCACTGAGATATTGCATAGAGGCCTGGACCGTGTTTAAATTCAATTAAGAATTAAACAACTGTTGCTTTCCAGTTATCACAAGTTTGATTCATAAAGAATCGCACAAGCCACCTACCATGAGCTTTCTGATATTCGCTCTAGAAGAATTTCCATCTTCATTGTAAATACTTGCGTATTACTCAGATGTTCAGGCAAGATCATGAAGATTTTGCGTAGGACTCTTAATATCTTTTTTACTTTTCACAGTGTGTGAAGAAGCAAGGAAATATGGAAGTGTGTCCTAATGAGATATTTGATGATCTCAAATGGCTCTAGACTCGATCGTGTATTTTGGATTTTAGTGATCGGAGGCTGGAGAGGAGTGCCACCATTTCAATACAATTTATTCAGAGTGAATAAATCAATAGGTAATGTGTTGTCTCCGTGTGATTAAAACAAATAACTTTTAAGAGATATCTAAGTTAGCTGAGATGGGCTGTGCATTGCATCACTGGGTCCATGATGTCTTATCTTCAATATCAAGCATCATTAAAAATGATCTCAATAGCATATGTATTGACCCGGTTTGTGCCTAAGTTGTAAGGAGGGCTTCTTTCTTTAGACCCTTTATCATTACAATTCTTTTTCATTCTTCAACCCCTTCAATGCTTACCAATACGTCATAACTAGCACCATGTTGTGATTGTTCCAGTGCTAACTTAAGTACTTGGTCGGCATTCAGCTACGTTCACAATCTTTATCCATCTTTCCTAAGGACTACTATTTCTAGCTATGGAATGTCCTTGGGAATATTCCTCCGGTTTTGGAAGAATCATTGGACTTAACCTATCCTACCATCCTTATGTCACCACAATCTTCATCGTCGTGCAATAAATTGGTTTAGGGTAAGTATATGTCACCATGAAATCCATTTTGATATAGCAAATCCATTTTGCTCCCCCTTAACATATGCCGCGATATTCAAAAACATTTCGCACATGTCGGGATGAGCTATCACGTTAAGTCAAACCATTTTTTATTAATCATTTCCCATATTAAATCACATTTTCTCCCCCATATTAAAAATATTAACCCAATCGATGTTTTTAATATCAATTGATTTAATGAAGTTTTAAAAAAAAATTGGGAAGAAAAATGCAAGTCCATTTTATCTTCATGATACCAAATGTTGAGATATGATACCGATTAGTAAAATGATCACATATTCACCGTATAAGAAAGAATTGACAAGGTTGGACCTGATTGATGAGAACATCATATGATAAGATCAAATGGTTCTTGTCGGCAAATGTTGGTCGCCTCGTCATGTCTGAAGTCATCTCTTGACACCACATGTACGATTGGTATTGTTGTCTTGACACCAATTTGTGAACTTGACACGTTCGGCATCAAAGATTCTGGATGCTTGACAATTGCTCCCCCTCAATTGTTGACCCGTTTTCTATCAAAAGAGCTGTAGTCGTCGTTTGAGTAGTCGCATCGTCGAGTATGTAGATACCAAATGTAGATAGCTATGGTTGTAGAGATGATAGCTCCATAAAAACAAGACTTCTCTTGTTTTAACAAATAAATGCACTGATGCGTACATATATCCGTGTTAGATTGTGTTATAACGTAAACACAATCCCTTACATGGTTATAAAGTAAACCATGCCTGAGAAAATTAATTCCCGTTTTTGAGCCAAAGTTTTCACAAGAAATATTTGACTTTAATATGAAAAACGGGTTGCAGTCTGAAATAACTACAAGCCATCTTGAGCATGTTTTAAATCATTTAAACTTCTGCTCGAACTTTATTTACAACTCCGTGTCATTATTGAACGACATTTCTAGTATCGTAAATATTATCGATTCTAGAAGACATGCTCTTTTTATCAAAACATTTTTGAACACACAATTTTGAAAGATTTAGAAAAAACCTTTTGAGTAATTCTCGAAAAATTGTGTTCAATGTTTTGAAAACCAATTTACTTGAGCTTAAGATGTTGAATATCTTACAAAACGAGCTCAAGTCCGAGAAGCTGTAAACTTCCCGTTGTTAAGGATAAGTTACCATCGGCGATAAACTTTCCTTTTAACTAAAGAACGGGTCATTGTATGATATTTAACAAGGAGCCATTGTGCATGAGCTTAAAAACTTCGAATGTTTTTAATATAAGCTCATGCCCAAGAAAAATTAATTTCTCGTTGTGAGGATAAGTTTATCATCGGCGATAAACTTTCCTTTCTTTGAAGTTCGGATCACAGACTGTGATTTGACTGTGAGCCTTTGTACAGCTTAACTGCGAGTCCCCTGAGACACTTGTTTCTTAGATATCAGCTTCTTCAACAACCAAACTCTGAGAGTGTCCTTAGTTGTACGGTATACAAAGATTGGACCGCTGTGTTTTTGTTGAACTTGGACTTTGGTACCTGCATTCTCATTAGGAGTTTGTATGCTTTGATAAGGGTTAGCGATATCTATTTTAGAACCATGCGGGGGTTCACGGTCAACCTTAGTAGTGCAAGAGGGGAACAACCTTCCTGTAGGAACCCATTTAAGATTAACTGATTTAAAAATCCTACCCGTGGGTTGCCACCTAAGATTGGATCTAGGCGACATGGTTTTCATATGCACAACGGAAGACTTAGCAGTAGAAAACCTATGTCCTTTGGAATTCCCTCTGTTAGCACTTGAGTTCAGCTCCTTCAAGACTTTAGTAACACAAGCATCATGATTTGTCGTGAAGACACTTTTCGTGAAGACACTTTTCTAGCTTGTGTCATTTTCTTATATGCATCTACATAGTGATTATTAGGCATGCTATTCGACCTATGTTGTGGCATATTCTTAGAACTATACCGAGAATCACTAGTAGCAGTCTTGTTTATATGTTTTGCATAAGATGATTTGATCACATTAGGCCTAGATAGTGGAGTGACTAGTCTAGAAAGATGAACCATATCAACTTGGGAGGCAAACCGCGGTCTCGAGGATTTTGGTCGCTCGGATCTAAATGCAGTCGGTTGACGAACGGGCTGATTTTTAGGCGGTTTCCCCAAGATTGATGGTTTTTAAAGCTTAGTGTCCACACTAGTGCCCTTAGTTTTCCTTAGCTCGTTTTTCAAAGCAGATATAGCAGAAACCTTTTCCTGAACCTGAGCCTTTAATTCAGCATTTTCAGTATTAACAAGGTCGTTGACTCTAGAGTTTTAGACCTCATCATTACGATAGTATTATTTAACTCATTACAACGTTGTTTTAAGGTCTCTTGTTCCTTTTGTAAGAGGTCTTGGGATGCCAACTTAGATTCTAGAAAAGTAATTTGTTTCACATAATTATCTTTTTCGGCTAAAGAATCTTGAATTTTTTGATCTAATTTTCGTTCAAGAACAACGTTTGAATTTTCAAGTTTTTCAAAATACTTTTCAAATTCATCCGTTTTCTTCGAAAATTTAATTTTGGCATCCTCAAGATCTTTTGATTGTTGAGCTAAAATCGTTTTGAGCTCTTCAATCTTAGAAGAAGCAGTCATACAACATTTATCATGATAACTTACAACATTTTCAGAATGCTCAACATGCGGTATTTCATCGGCATAAACATTATATGCAACATTCGACTGTACCGTATCTGTAGGTTCTTCGTCATAAACGGATATGTTGTCATCATAAGAGATGTCTGTAACATTCCCTGACGTGCTGCTGGTATCATGATGTGATTATATGCAAATGCGATCTTTATCAGCTTCCGATTTGTCAACCGTATGATCATTCTCCTCTTGCATATGCATCGTAGAATCTTGCACTCCACTATCATACGCTTGCTGAAGTCGGGATCTTTCATAAATCAAAGACGAGACCGATGTCATGAATTTCAATAGTGTACCACGGAACTCTTGAACCTCCGTATGTGTGTATTGAAGAAATGACTGACATATCCCTGGATTTTCAGACTTCACAATGTTGAATTGGAAGAAGTGCGTAAGTTGTGTCACTAGAGCTTTATATGCAGATACTGATGCAGAGTGATTAAAGTCTTCTTTGTGAAGTTGCTCAGCTAGTTGGTTCAAGTTGAGGAATATTGAGTCGATGAATGTATAACGATCTTGACCAAAGAGTGTCACAAATTCACTTCCTCCTTGAAACCATGAAAGGGTTACAAGATGAGACTGAAGTAGTCGAAATAACGTTATACCACTTTCTCTAGCTGTGTTTTGCATTAGATGCAATTCTCCCTCTTGAGATGTCGAATTCAATGATTCCATTGAAGTTTGATGTGAAGATTTACAAAACGTTGATCGAACAATGAGAGAAAGTAAATGTGTTTGTTGTTGTGTGTTGAAGTCGAGAAAAAATGTTGAAATCCCCTAATAATTGTTCTCGATAAACCAAAATTTCCAAGACAAAAGTACACACGATCGCAATGTGTGATCGGAATCTTAGATCGTAAGATGTTGATCGCAAGTCATGATCGTAAGATATGATCGCAAGTCCTGATCGCAATATGCTATCGCAATCCCTGATCGTAAGATGTAGATCGCAAGTCGTGATCGTAAGATGTGATCGCAAGTCATGATCGCAATGATAGATCGTAACCCTGATCGCCATATTAGATCGCTACCCTGATCGCAATGACAGATCGCAACCCTGATCACAATGACAGATCGCAACCCTGATCGCAACACTAGATCGCAATATAGATCGCAAGTGAGCTATCGGAATATTCGATCGCAATGTAGAAACCCTAGGGTTTTTGCGATCGCAGTATTCGGATCGGAATATAGAACCCTTCAAACGTTACGATGGAGTCAATCGCAATATGTAAACATAAGTACCACTTTTCTCGGATAGTACTCAACAAATTCAAAATTTTTAGCCAACAAATGAATCAAACACCCAAAATTTTTGTATTTTTAACCAAAGTAACAATACCAAATCACTACTACAAGTATATAGATGATGTATATCAAGATTAAACCATAAAACACAAAAAAAATTGGTCCGAATGTTTTTGGATCAAAATAGGCGTTTGAATCAAGAACACAAACACATAAACCAAACAATCATCCCATGCCTCTTGATACCATTTGTAGGAAATTGTAAATCTATGTATATTATAGAGAGAGAAAGAGATAGAAAGATGGTAGATTTCACACACACTTCTAGAGAGAGAAAGTAGGAAACTACGTGAAAATATGAATGAAACCACACCCTCTCCAACTAAGGAGAGGGTTTATATACCCACGCCTTGTGATGGGCCTGGACTTACATATTGGGCCGTACATACATTCCATGGATTGGGCCTTTCCATGTTTACTTAATGTAAAGTAACTAAACTACGAGCTAATACTTAATATATTGTCGGAGTGACCGAATCTTCCTAAATACGTAAAACGCATTTCCAACACTCATGCTGGATATGACTTAGTTATTAGCTTACCAAGTAGTAGTGGTACTTTAACTGCAACTCCCATAGGAGAAACAAATAGTTCTGAGGGTAATTTTGATTTAAATAATGAGGTTCTTGAAAATTTGTTTAACAATGAGACAGGGGAGGTTGGACAGAGGAAGTCTAATAGGATTATTAAGTTTCCTGCTAAACTAAATGATTATGTGCGTAATACTTCTCTGAGATATGGTTTTTATAAGTTTTGTAATCATGTTATGCTTGATATGAAGAATTTTGGTTTTACATCTAGTCTTAACAAGAATTAGGAACCTACTTGTTATGAAGATGCTTGTAGTGATCAAAATTGGATTAATGCTATGAATCTTGAAATGCAAGCTTTATATGAAAGTGGTACTTAGGATCTTGTTGACCTTCCTATGGGTAGAAAGCCTATCAAGTCTAAATGGGTGTATAGAACAAAATATCTTTCAACTGGTGAAATTGAAAGATATAAAGCAAGACTTGTGGCTAAGGGTTGTAATCAAATGGAGGGCATAGACTATGAGGAAACTTTTAATCCAGTTATTAAAATGAGTACTATTAGGTGTTTGATTGATTTATCTGTTCAAAATGGTTGGAATTTATACCAAATGGATGTTAATAATGCTTTTCTGTATGGAGACTTGAGTGAAGAAGCTTTTATGATTCCACCTCTAGGATATTCTAAACCTGGAGATAATAAGGTTTGTAGACTTAAGAAGTCTTTATATAGTCTTAAGCAAGCTCCTAGACAATGGAATAACAAACTTTCTGAAACATTGCTTGATGCTGGTTTTGTTCAATCTAAAAATGATCATTCTTTGTATATCAAAACTGATGGCAAAATAAAGTTGTTCTTGCTTGTCTATGTGGATGATCTTGTTTTTACTGGCAATTTTGAAGTTGAAGTTGAAATTGATAAGTTCAAAAAGTTTTTGAATAATAGATTTAAAATCAAAGATCTTGGAGAACTTAAATATTTTTTGGGAATTGAAGTTCTTAAAACTGAGAAAGGATTGTGTTTAAGTCAGAGAAAGTATTGTTTAGAAATGCTAAATGAGTATGGTTTGTTGGCTTGTAGACCTGTTGTTACACCTTTGCCAGAAAATGTTGTACTTGCTCATAAGGAATCTAATGGTGATAGTTATTTGATTAATATTACTAACTATCAAAAGTTAGTTGGAAAGTTAATATACTTAACTTTAACTAGACTTGACACTTCTTATGCAGTACATTGTTTAAGCCAATATAGGTATGCTCCTTTACAGTCATATTTTTATTTTGGTTTGAGAGTGCTTAAGTATTTGAAACTTGCACCTGGAAGTGGTATTAGTTTCAATAAAAGTTTGAAGGGTACAAAATCATTGCATATTCAGATTCTGATTGGGCTAAGTGTTCTGTTACTAGAAGGCCTGTTTTTGGTTATTATGTTTATGTGAATGGTAATCTGATTATCTGGAAAAGAAAGAAGCAAGTTACCTTGTCTAAATCTTCAGCTGAAGCTGAATATAGGACAATGGCAGCTGCTACTTGTGAAGTTATGTGGGTTATTAAAACTTTAAGTGAGTTTGGTATAACACAATTACTTCCAGTGAGCTTGCTAACCCTGTTATGCATGAAAAAACTAAACACTTTGACATTGATGTTCATCTTGTTAGAGAGAAGGTGAATTCTGGGCTTATTAGAACTGTGAAGTTTGATTCTAAAAATCAACTTGCAGATATTCTAACTAAAGATTTGGGTTCATATCAGCATGCCTTCTTTGCTGAAAAAACTTGGTATGGTTAACCTGTTTGGTTTACAAGCTTAAGGGAGGGTGTTGAAAGTTTGATATCCTTTTGTGACAAGCTTGTAAGTTAATGGGTCTAATTATACTTTTGTATATTGTGCAAGTTTTGTTTATTTTTGTGATGTGCAGGGACTCAAGTGCAATTAGTTTTTGGGCTTGAGTATATAAGCTGGAAAGTGGTTAGCCGGTTCATTCATTCATTCATACTTCACACACATAACTCTCTCAATCTTTCGGTTACGACTTTCGGGTTTCATCTTGGTTTCATCTGGTTTTCTGTTAAGATCTTATTGATCTTGTTTTATTATAATTTGTTTAGGTTTGTAAGTGTGAGTGAATGTATAGTAGATAGATTCCACCTGGTGGTGACTATCTTGATTTCTCATTGTATTCGTTTGGTGAGCACTTGTGTTAGGGACTCATCTACTTGTGTTTATTGTTTTAATAAAAGTAATCACTAAAGGGTGGTTGGTTGAGTGATTAGATCTTGATCTGGTTGGTTTTGATATCATTTTTACATGGTATCAAAGAGGGTGAAGGTGTACCTTTTACAAAGGTTAGGTAAGTCCAACAAATGACCAAATCATTCATATTCACAAAATTAGATACAATGTGATGGTTGTAGGTGAAGAGAGGTGAATGGTGGTGGTGGTGGTAAAGAGGGTGAAGGTGAAGGGTGTGTTTGGAAATGGGTTTTAAAAAGTGAGGTGGCTATATTTAGGGACTTGAACAAAAAAAATTGTAAAAGGTATTGATTAACCTGTAACCTACTAAGGAGGTCACTCGTTACACGGAAGAAACCGAATTCAAAATTTGGATACACGGATTTAAAAAAAAGTAGGCTACACATAATTACAAAAGTGACAAGTTTAATACATTTTCAAGTAATTATCCCTTATTAAAAATGATAAAAAAAATGTTTACACATCTAACGTGACATAATTCAAATTGAGCGGCCCTTTGGTTATCATTGTCTTTTTTTATTTATCAGTTTAAAATATTATTTATGCTGAGTGGACAACTATTTTTTCTTTATAAAAATGGACAAATAGTTTAAACACTAGAAAAATGATCAAAATCACTTTTAAAAGAGCTTATATGTCTAACCTTAGAAGATTCAAAGCGATTTTAGTTGAAACTGGAGGGGTAAAAGTCATAAATACACAATGTACTTGTTAAATTAAATCATTATGCCCACTGAACTTTTTTATGTTCGAAAATCACACTGGAACCGTTAGTTATTTCGTTAACTTGGATTTAGTTTTACATTGTTGCTCCCTTAGCTAACTATCATCAGATCATCATCATCTTCATCTTCATAAACAATCAAATTACAAGATCCTTGTGTGAAAGAAGTAGCAAAACTGATACTGATGTGTAGCCTGGATAAAGAAAGACACATACAAAAACTATATCCAACAACCTTATCCACCCACCCTCATTTCACTTATACCCACTTCCACCGTCACACTCATATTCATAAAACCAAATCCAACAAATCCATTCTTCTCTCTAAACCATCACGTCACATTAACCTTCATAAAAAATGAATTAACCGACTCACAAATCAATCATCACCAATCTTGGTTTATTAAGCAAATCATTACAACCTCAAATCAAACTATTGAACCTAAACCAGATTTATATTCACACATCAACAAAAAAAATCGAAGGGAATCTTTCCTTTTGGCCACAGGAAGATATTGATTACAAGATAATCACGTTTTTTAGGTAAGATGTGGTGATGTTACCAATGTTAGATGATGATGATATTGGAAAATGCATCAGCATAAATATCAAAATTATTTCTTGGTTTTGGGTTTTGATTTTCTGGGTTTCAGGTTATGAAGATGATGATGATGGTGGTACATATCAGTTTTGCCTGTTATGCCTTTTATAAACCCTCAGCTTAAAAAGAAAGCTACCAAATTACTTGTTTAGAGTAGGGGGAGTCCACTGCTTTGGCGTGGCGCCAAGGCCATCGCGTAGCAAAATCCCACCGCGGTGGGCTCCGTGGTGCTGCGCCGTCGGCGTTGCGCCATAGCCACCAGCTCTCGCGGTGCTGATTTGTTTAATTTTTTTTTGAATCTAACGGTCATATTACCGTTGGGGGGGGGGGGGGGGGTGAGTTTAAAAAAACCCAAAAACTCCATTTTTGCCCTTTTAAAAAATCTATAAAAACCCCCTTTTTATTACCAAACTTCACACACACTTTCTTATACTCTTCTATCTCCCATTTCTTCAAAAAAAAATCCTAATTCCAACCCCAATCAAACACCTCAATGGGTTTTCGGTATGATCAACGACCCAACCAACCAAATTCCGGGTTCGTCTTCGAATCCAGGATACGTTCCCCAATACCAACCTCAATACTCCGCATCTCAATTTGCTAGCTCCGAAGATTTGTTGTTGTTTCAACAATTTAAGGCGCAACAAATGCAACAACAACAAATGCAACAACAACAAACCCATCACACCACTTCGCAACAACCTTCCGAGCACGCATCACACCACTTTGAAGAAGTCCCCGACTCCTCATCCGATCAAGAAGTCGTTCCGACCCCTACGTCGAAGAAGTCACGAAAGAAGTCGGTGGCCAAAAAAAATAAAGGAAAGATCACGTCACCGAAGAAGAACCAAAACAAGTGCGTGCGTTTTGGACTCAAGCCGAGGAAGAGCTTTTGGCCGAGGTTTACATCCAAGTGTCCGAGTATCCAAAAACCGGAGCGGATAAAAAAAAGGCTTCTTTTTGGTAAAAAGTGTGCAATGAGTACAACTCGGTCGGGAAAAAGAAGGGTTTTAAGGAGGGTACAAAAAACATGATAACGGGCAAGTGGACTCCGATGAACCAAGCGATTAAGAAGTTTAATGATTTGGTGAACGAAACCGCGGTTCATAGTGGGGAGAGTGATGAGAATTGGATGTCGAGGGTGTACCGGTTGTATGAGCAAGTTGTTGGGGGGGGGGGGGGAGTTTAAGCATCGGGATGCTTGGAACTTTTTGAAAAACAAACACAAGTGGAAAAATCGCGACTCAACTGTTGAAAGAAGAACTCGTCTAATGGGCACCGATGAAGAACCGGAACACTTTGGAGACGATGCTTTGCCTCGACCACCGGGTATGCACCGAATTAACAAAAGTCAACGCACAAGTTCCAACTCGACCGCTAGCACCGGTTCTAACCCGTCCGCTTACACGGAATTTATGGCGGAGCAATACAAGTTGGACCGTGAAGCCAAATTGTCCGTGCTTGCTTCCGAGAGCGAGGACCGAAGACGGTTGATCCAAGCTCAAAAGATTGCGGAGGACTTAAAGGTGCTACAAATTGACATAATGCATCCGGTTGACGCCGCAATCGTCGAGTCCCAAAAGGCAAGAATCCGGACAACGTATCAACCACGTGACTAGCCGGCGCTCGAATAATAATGTTTTTAGTTCTATGTCTTTTAATTTCATGTTTTTTAAAATTTATGTTTTTTTATGTAATGTTTTTTAATTTGAATGAATTTTATTTTAATTTTAAAATGTATATTATTATTTACTTAAAGAAAAAAAAATTCCCACGGCACTAGTTTTCCCACGGCTCGGGATACAAGTGAAAACTGTTGCCGTGGGAAAAATTGGTGCCACGGGAAAAATGCTGCCGTGGCAGTATTTTTGGGTCATGGTTTACGGATTCCCTGTGCTCTTAAGGTTTCTGTTTGAAAGGTGTGTCTTATGTTCTTCTGTCAGTCAAAGTTAACAGTAGGTATAAGACTTGTGGGAATGAATGTGTGTGGCCTCTTTTTGCTATGCAAATCTCACTGTTTTGATGAGCTGTACTGATCATTTATACAAGATACATTCTTAACTTTTCACATGAATTTGCCTAAAACCATTAGATGGGTTTTTGGGGGCAAACTCATGTTTTTGTTTATGAAATCTTGTAGTCTGCTAGATTTAGTCGTAATTTAGGTTTGTTTTTAGTGTGATTGAAATCTTGTAGTCTTTTAGAGCTTATTCTGTCATCTAAAAGTTCACTAAAAAGCCAAGTTTAAGCCTTTGGAACTGTTTGATATAGTGTATAGGGTTCTATTTCTTTCACACAAAGATCTGGTCATTTGATTGTTTATGAAGATAGAAGATAATCTGATGATAGGTAGCTAAGGGACCAACAATATAAAACTCAATTCAAGTTAACGAAATAACTAACGGTTCCGTTAAGTCAAAAGTAAATTTAAATGTTTGACCAAAATCCTACGTGGCCAGTGTGATTTTCGAAAATAAAAAAATTCAATGAGTATAATGGTCTAATTTAACAAGTACATTGTGTATTTATAACTTTTACCCAAACTGGAGATATTAACATCGTACCAAATGTGAATTTTCGATTTTATGTCTCATATTGTATTTTTGCTATTTTTTGTACCGAAACTCAAATAATCATATTAGTTGCATCATTTTTAAGTAAAGAATAAGATTTGCTGAAAAGGAAAGCATCAAAATTCAGAACAGTATGATACAAAATACGAAGAAAAAAAAACAGATACATGTCATTTTCTATTAAATAAACCAAAACCAATACAAATTAAATACTCAACCATGTTGTGGTTGTCCATGTGGTTGTTATAAAAATTTCGATTTTGGATTAAAGGTGGAAAATAAAACACATGCATATGATAATAACTTCAAAAGGATCGAGAGAAAGTTTGCCAATAATATCCAGACGTTGGATAATTTAGGCTTGTTCTAGGTATTTCTATTTTTCTTGTCTTTATTTGACAAACTACTTCTAATTTGTTAGTGAAAAAGTCCTGAAAATGCAAAAAAAATATTATCTAAATATTGATGTATGGTTGTTGACTAGCTTGTTGTCACCTTTCTAGTATCTCACATGTACAAGAAAGCCTTAACTTATTGATCCAATAACAAACAAAGACCGTTATATAATGGTAAATGTGTTTTGGCTACTAAATTGATAATGACTTTTATAAACTATCAATAATATGTTGTATTCCAAAACTGAGAATTAAAAAGTTTTAGAGATAACCAAGGGATTATTCGTGCTTTGCGGCGGCTTATCGAGAAATGTAAACATGACCAAATATTACCCTGTGTATAAAGGTTTTTAAGAGTACTTTTTTCAAAAATTAACATTACATAAAAAATATTTGGTTGTTCTAGGACCCCATGAAAAACGTATCAAACGTAAACAATTATAAATCGTTCCAAAAAAAAAAATAACAACGTAAACAATTATAAATATTTTCAATACGATTAAATACTGAGTATTGGCTTTAACAATTTCTGAAAGTGTTCAGGTTATGTCTTTCTAATTAATTTTTACGGTTGTTCTGGGACTCTACAGAAACCTTCTGGTTTGGTCTACGTATCATACGTAAACTATTATAAACATTTTTAATGTGATTAAGTATATAGTATTATCTTCGAAAATTTCAGAAAACTTGATTAAGAAAAAGTAGTTGTTTGAGTTGTATCATTCGAATTATTTTTCTAAAAAATTAAGAATTCGTGTGAGTTACCAAAGAGGTCAGCCAAGAGCAAGTTAAATATTCAAATTAGGAATTGTGCCCGCGCTTCGCCGCGGTGTTTTGTGTTCGCTTTTGGCTAACGTTAGGGGGAAACGAAGCTGGACGTTTGCATAAGGGCAGCCGTATAGTAGGTTGGTACAAACAACACATTTTGTTCACACCAGGTGCACTATAAGTTTCTAGGTGGGCTACCTTGTCAACTGCTCCGTGTTATGAGCTTATATTGAGACAATAAAAGAGGTATTCAGAGGATGATTAACCTTCATATGTCTATTCAAGTCTTCACATGTCATGAAAATCATGACACCCATTATCAAACATGATACAGAATCTTGCAGCAGTTAACAACTATAATATACTTTGTATAAGATAATTGTCCGAGTGAAGCATAATTAAGTCTATATTTAAACTATCGATATGCAGTAATATATACATGAAATCAAAGTCTTATGAAGGTCCAAAAACGAAATTAGGACCATAAATCAATAGATAAGAGGCTACTCACTGATAGTCAAAGAAATATGAGACTGCAACAATTATCTCGGAAACCCCATCCTGACCAATGACACCAACTCACTTTCATATATGCTGCTCTCAAAATTATAGGACCCATGTGGCAATCTCTCTACCATATTCTTGATCTGCAATCAATATAGAAGAAATGAGATACTATTGTACACACAACATAGCTGCAAAAAAAGACGTTTGGTAACGGGTCAAAATTGATACTTTTGGTTGTAAGAGAAAACACAAGCTCTATAGTAAAGTTTTTCGAGATCCAAGTGTGTGCTTACTATACAAACACATTATATGACTTGCAGTAACTACACAACATTCTTTTACACTATATATTATGTTTATAAGCCTATTCTCCCGTGAACAGAAATAACTACACAGTTGCTTACTGTAACTGTCTAAAGTAACCAGTGGCAGGGATGATTACCTAAATGAGAACTGATGAGTGTACCACGTGATTTCTTCCTGGTAGGCTTTCTAACAGGCGATATCCCAACAGAATTCTCCCCATCAGATATCTCGACTTCATAGTTATCATCAACATTAGAGCTTACACCTTCCAATCCAGCAAGTTTAACGATACCAAATTGCATTCCCACTCTACCTGCATAGCATAGAAAGAGTACACCATGAACGCCTATATTTGACAATCGCTATATAAGAAAACTAAGTGCAATAGATAAAAAGATTGCAACATGATTTAGTGTGTCTACTTTCGTCATTAATTTTTATAGATTAACAACAGATTAAACCATACCCATTTGAGAAAAGTTATTCAAATTTCATTCTAACCAATTAATTAAATAAGTGCATTATTGACCGAGAGTTTAAGTCGTCTTAAAGACAATAGCAAAAGCTAAAAAGCTTGTGACATGATATCATATTCGTTCTTTTCATTTCCTACAAATACATAAAAAAAGCAGGAAGTCTAAGCACCTTTTCTTCGGCAAGAGGGTGTTTAGCTCCTATTGTAACAGCAGCCAAACACCCCCTCTGTAGCAGATGGGGTGTTTGGAAACTGTTTTAACAGAAACCAAACACTCCATTGCAGCAGAAGGTGTGTTTGGCAACCGTTTTACAACAGCCAAACACCCCTTTTGCAGCAAGAGGGGTGTTTTGCTAGTCTTATCTCGAATTAAAGGCTCTATTGCTGTTACACATCACCCGAACCTGAAGCCGACAACCTCTGCCATCTCTATTATTCGCTCCCTTCGGAAATGATGAAACAAACACAATGCATAGCTTTCGTCCCTTGTTATTATTCCTTTCAACAATCTCCTAAAAAAGACCAAAAACCAAAAGAATTAGTGGGTGCCTCAGGTTTTGTGTATCTCAAACGTTTTCTGGTTCAGTTACCATTCATGATTTTAGTGACTGGGTTATTAACAGAAAAACGTAATACCCTTAGAGTGATAATTTCCTTGTTACCAAACAGTAATATCCTTTAATTTTCCTAGAAAAACGTAATACCCTTACTATTCTAGCTACAAATTATATACTACAGTTAGGAATCATCTTTTTTAACATATAAAAAATTAAAAAAAAATCTCAAGTAGGGGTTTATATATATATGTGGCAAATTGTCCAGTAGACGATATCTGTTCTTTTTGTCTTCGCCATGTTCGAGAATAACAACAGGCGTATTTTCTTTCGGACCTGTAGACACGCAACGAAACTGACCTTAATAAAATCCAAACACTCGGGGGTTTCAATGGTCACACCACCTTTTGAGACCATCTAACCCAATTTCATATGTTTTTTTGGTCATCCATTCATAGTTTCATTCTGTTGCGACTAAAATATGTGGCGATTGATTTAGATGCAACAACATTACAATAAGCTTTTCACCTACACACATGTTTTGCAGATATAAACTATGACAAAAAAATCATGAGCTGGATCAAATCCATAAACTTAAAAGAATACTAATGCATGTCACATTCTAGTTTGTGTTGGTCATGAGCTGATAACCAACCACAGAATCAGTTTGGCTCCTTACAGTTGCCTAGGGGTGTTCTCTATTAATTTTTTGTTTGGTTATTGACCGGGGCAGAAGAGGCACCAAGCCTATCTAACCAACCAAATAATTTGGGTTCAGTCCTCTAACATAACGTTAGTGAATTTTAGTACAAAAATGTTTGAACAAAATTCTCAACACGCACACTTCAGGACGGGTCCCCCGGTTTAAATACAATTGAGAAATTACATTGCGTCTTTCAATATTAAAAAAGTTAAGAAAATGGAGCTAATTTCAAAAAAGTGAAAAAACTATGCAAGTTGTTGGGTCCACTGGTTGTGGATCTTGCAGCCTGTTAAGGATGGTGAACGACTTCTGTAATCACATGTCTATTCATAGAGAGACTCTTAATGTAATACAAAGTATAAGTGCGGAATACAAATACTAAGATCAAGAAGAAACTGAATAACTAAATAACTTGCTCCTTGCTAAGGATTTCTACTATTGATATGAAATGAATACTGGTGAAAGGTGTGTCTAACCCTTCTGCCAATGGGTTCCTTTTATACTACAAGAAACCCTAAAACTACATTAAACATAAACGTATAACTCCTGATATGCATATCCTTTCCTAAGATATCTCATACATATCCTAACAAACTACTAAGAATAATATTGTTTGACTTTCTACTAGACTAGGAGCACGTGTTGCTCCTACTACTAGGACCAGGAGGAACTAAATACCTCCTAGTTCATCTATTACGAATAACTATTACATAGGTCCTAACAATCCTCCCCTAAACTTGAATTTGACTGGTTGAGTTCAAGTTTCTTGGTAGATCTTGCAAAAGCAGCACGAGGACTGAAACAGCAAAACGAAAGCAACAAAATAACCATCAGAAGTGAAAGCACAAAGAACGTTGCAACTAAGAACTATAAGAAGCTTCTTGAAAGCTTGGAACATATCTGCACGTGTTGAATCTTCACAACAACATGAGCATATTTGAGAAGCCTTTACCAAGTAGATGCTCGCTCTTGGGCTAGCTAGTCTTTGGGGTGGAATAAGCATTACCATAGGAGACCAGAACACAACCCAACTCTTAGAACGTAAATCAATGGTGAGTGGGAGTACCCTAATGATTTTGGGCAAATCATCACCGTCGTCAACGGATTTGATTGAAGTATTTACCAGAAGTCGTACCCTTCCGGACTAGCCAACTCTTAGCAATAAAGCATCGGTGAGCTGAAAACCCTATAGCTTTGAGCAATCTATTACAGCTATCAACGGATTTGATAAAAGTATTTACCAAGAGCCGTACCCCCTTGGACTAGCCACTTTTCAGTCTAGGACCAGGGCAAGTGAAAACACTCTAATTTTGGGTAAATTGGCAACCATCAACGGATTTAAGAATCACACCAGATCCGTACCCTCATGGTGAACCAACTCTTTCTTGTCTGCAAGACATGGTGAGTTGAACACCATTTGTTGTGTGGAAGAAATCCAACACCAGTAGTACATCACATAACAGCCCAAGTGTGAAGTTTCCAAGATATAAAGAATGTCGCAATGGAAAAGTATAAGCAGATATTATATTATTCACAAGCCTTAAATTTTCCAGCACATGTTAGAAGTATAAGCAGATATTATATAAAAGTATATATATATATATATATATATATTTAAACTAAGGAGAGTGTTAGTCACCAATCACTGTACATATTGGTGAAAAGAATGTATAAGAAACCAAAAGTATAGAAGAAACAAACCAATCAATGACCAGAAGCAGCAACCTTGTCTGCAAAAAGCCGAGCTTGAATACCTTCAAGCAAGGTGGTGGCTATAGCAGACTCGTTACCAGAAGGAGCATTTGACACCACCAAGTGACACTCTAACATAGCTTCCATGCTAGCAATGGTGAGAGGATACTCCAAATCCACAAGCATAAACACACAAGCACCAGATTCTAACTCCAATACATGCACACCACAACCCGCATACAACTTCCACCTAGAAATCACCCAACGAGGTTGTTCCTTCCACACCCCAACACTAGGAGAATCAGGGGGACAATCTAACATTATCTTAAAATCACCCCAAAGGACCAACCCAATCCAGCTAGGAACATCACTAGGAGACTTTGGAATAGCAGCATCAACCAACCCATATAGAAGCATAAGATCACGATGTTCTACCCAAGATAATATGCTTTGTAGCCTAGAGACATATTTGTGGTAGCCATCACTAGTCTTGATCAAATGTGTATATTTACCAACAACAATGGGGGACGGTTGAACTTCCCAATACACAATCCAGCCACGGCCAAGGGGCATGTCATCCTCACTATCAGAAGCGGCATCAATTAAGTGGGAAGGATCCCTCTTCTCCAATGGAATTGTCTTACCACGGCGAGCCTTCTTCTTACGAATAGACCGGCAAGGGGTGGGGACAGTAGTAGAGGGTTCCTCCTTTACCTTGACAGTAGTGGTAGAAGCAGTAGATGTATGAGCATCATCCTGACTAGTCATATCGACATTTTTTGGATCAGTAGTAGCTTCAGCTGCAAGTTGGGTAGGTATTGGTTCAGAGACCAGTGGAGGTGTAGGATCATCAATAGGAGCAGGATTAACAGAAGGTGTGGTAGCAACATCAGGTGTGGTGGTATCATCAATATGAGAAGGGGTGGGATCAACCTTTGAAGAAGAAGTCGAGGGAACAGCAGAAGTAGCTTCAGCAGAAGTTGGGAAACCAGAGGTACCTTCTACGTGAACACCGGAGGATGGAGTGGGAGCAGCATTAGGATTGGGGGTTTGAACAACAGGAGGAGGTGGGCGGATGATGACATTATCAGGCTTTGGCGCATCCTTCTCCTTGATCATCTTGGTATACAAATCCTTAAGCTCATCATCGAACAACTTCCTGACCCTCTTCCATGTCCAGCCATAGGTGAAATAGGATCCAGATTGATTTTCACATATTGCTGCATTAGCTTCTTTTGTTCAACATAAGAGAGAGGTCTGTTGCGGCAATTTTGGCAAAGTTGAGCAGCTAGATCTTCCCTTTGCCGTTGCATCAGAGAGATCGCCCTACGAACACAATTCCCCTGGTTCACATCTACACCCAAGACATCAGTGAACTGAGAGTAATCAGAGGTGAGGATGGTAACCACATTCATCCAATCCGCGTTGTCCCAAAACATTGCATTGTGTCTTATCTGCTCACGGCGTTGTTGCTTTAAAGCTTCATCCTCATCCGCAGCCGTTGAGGCAGCCGCAACCTCTTAGTCAAGTTCCTCTTATAGCTTCTGAGCAGCCTCCTCTCCCATACTTTCTTCCTCCATTTGTCTACGAGTTCGCTTCCTAGGAGGGGAGGGTGCATCAGTCATTGGGGCTTTACCATTGGGGTCATGAGAGGGACCAGGAGTTGAGGATGAAGGACCAGTAGTATCAGTCCTTGGCATGGGGCCAACGGCAGTAGGTGGAATTCTTGAAGCACTGGAAGCAGCAGGCAAGTCTTCACTCGGCTTTGCGGTAAAACTAGCCCTGGCCAAAACAGTCAAACCATCTTTATCCTCGTCTTTATCAGAATCAGATAAATCCATCTTCTTCTTATGGCGCTTCAGCAACTTTTCCAACGACTTGACCCTGTTTGCCAAAGGGAGCACAAAATCCCTTGTGAGCTTTCGATGCTTGTGGAGCTCATCCTCCAAAGATATTATCTTCTCATAGTACCTGTGCACTAAAGCAAGCAATGAAGTGAGAGTAACAGGTTCCTTAGCTTCCCCACCTAGAGGACTTGGTTTGGGGGATGCTTCATTGGGACCAGAAGCAAAAGATTGGTCAGCCATATGATCATGAGAGCTAGAAGGCTCTTCATCTGAAGGGTGAACTGGGCTAGGAGGCGGAGAATCAACAAATGGGGACACATGTGGGCGAGAAGAAGAGGTAGCCTTTGAGGTAGATGGCATTTCTACCACCACCTCTCTAGCCGGTTCCTCAACCTCCACATGAGGTACCCCAGCAGCCAGAATCTCCTCCTCCATGGGTTCATCAACCAATTGAGGTTCCTCCTCGGCTTGAGCAGCCGGAGGAACCACATTGGGACCCCTTGGGCAAGGCCCAGCATAGCAGCAGTGAGGGGCCTTTGAGGACCAAGGTATCTAATCGTCATATTTGCATATACTTTAGGAGTGAGCTTAGAAGGCACATATTCTTTCCTATTCCTAGGCAAGCACATAAGAATCTATTGTAAGAATCGAGGATACATGAGAAACTTCTTTTTCGAACCAGTAGCACTAAGATTGCTAACCAAACCATCAAGCAGATAACGAGAAAATTTAAACGAACGACCTTGAGCAATACACACCAAACCAGTAGCAAGGGAGATGAGAAATGCATCCCAACTCCCAGCTTTGGGACTCAAGCATTAAATCATGAAGTGGACAAGCAGCTTCCATTGAGAAGAAAAGCGATTTTTCTAAAAGTTAAACTTCCCCTCATGATTGTAACAAATGGTAGCCATCCCATCCAACACCTCCGCATTTGGGAGTGAAATAATGCCACCTTCATCTTGGAGATGAAAGGCAGACCGGATGGATGCTTTAGTCACCACATAGGAGCGACCATCAATAGTAGCATGGAGCTCCAATGGGCGACCCAAAACCGTGTGGGTGTTGGCAGTAGCCCAGAACTGACGAATGACTGAGTCATACACAGTGGGGAAAACAGTAAAGGCATACCTGAGATTATAAGCCTCGATGTACTCCAAGATGTCAAGAAACTCCTCCCTTCTGGGGCCTTCTCTGTATAAGCAACCTTGTTGTGATCGGGTTTGTACTGAAGAGATGGCATTGATGATGATTGAGAAGTGGAAGATGATTGTTTGAAGATGGTTAAGGGTAGGAGCGCGTGTGTGTGTGTGTGTTTTTAGTTGTGATGAGTGAGTCAAACCATCCATTTGACCATAAATAATGGTGAGGGAAAACTGTTCATTGACCCCTAATTATGGGGGTTGCCCTTTCCAAGTTAATACATTAATGGTGAGTAACCACTTGCCCTTTAATCCAATATTAGAGAATCCTAGTTACCAAAGATAAAAAAAATATGGGTACCAGAAATAACATGCGTTGACTGAAAATCAAAACGGCTAGAGGTAAACGCTAGGAGCAGCGAGTGGTCAACAAAAGTCAACATAATGAACAGTGACCCAAAGTGATACTAGAAGCCAAACATACATAGATAATAGGGGTTTTGACCCACTAGGAGCATAAGAGTGCCACTAGGAGTAACCAAATTCTTCCACCACATGTTACACACACAGAAAATACCTATGGAAAATGTCGTAAGTAGCTACCAGAAATAAGAATGTACAAGTATACATGTACAAGAAGCCTCCCCTTAGGCTTTGCCTCCCCTCAATCCGAGACCTTAAGGATTGACCATACCAATGTGAACCACCAAGTGGTTAAATCTTAGACCATCAAACGCTTTAGTCAAAAAATCAGCAACATTATCATCCGTATGTACCTTGAGAACCTGTATCAGCTTCTTTTCATTGGCATCACGTATAAAATGGTGCCGAATCTCTATATGCTTGGTTCGTTGATGAAACATAGGATTCTTCACAATGCAGATAGTGCTTTGATTGTCGATAAAGATTTTGGTGTTCATAAAGTTGAACCCATAATCAAGCATTTGATTTTGTATCCACAAGACTTGTCCACATCAACTAGCAACAGCTATATATTCAGCTTCTATTGAGGAAGTAGATACAATTGTCTATTTCTTACATTGCCATGAGATAAATCTTGGACCCAAAAATTGACAACCACCAGTAGTGGACTTCCTATCATTATTAGCACCTACATAATCACTGTCACTGTAGGCTTCAAAAACAAAAGGTGATTCCCTTGGATACCACAAGCCTAGCTTAGGTTGAGCCTTGATATACTTAAAGATTTTCTTGACAGCATTCAAATTAGACACGATGGGTGCCACCTAATGTCTAGAACAAGCACTAATAGCAAGCATAATGTCCGGGCGTGAGGCAGTCAAATACATGAGTGAGCCAATCATTGACCTGTACATATGAACATTTACCGGGGGATCTGGCTCATTCTTGAGTTTGACTTTAGTTACTTCATAAGGTGTTGCTGCTGGTCTAAGAGGTTCCACATCAAACTTTTGAATTATCTCATGAACATATTTATCTTGAATTATGAAGATACCATCCGACTGCTGCTTGACTTGAAGACCAAGGAAAAATGTTAGTTCTCCCATGGCACTCATCTGAAATTCGCCTTTCATTAGCTGTTCAAACTCATCACACTATTTCTTCTTAGTAGAACCCTTCTTAGTAGAACCGAAAATAATATCATCCACATATACCTGAACCAGGATGATGTCTTTGGCATTCCTCTTAAGGAACAATGTTTTGTCAATAGTGCCTCTTCTATAGCCATGCTTCAACAAGAAAGTGGATAGACGCTCACACCAAGCTCTAGGAGCTTGATGAAGTCCATAAAGAGCTTTGACCACCTTGTAGACTTTCTTAGGATGAAGTGGATCCACAAAGCTCTTAGGTTGAGTGACATATACTTCCTTGTCAATCTTGCCATATTGAAATGCACTCTTGACATCCATCTGAAAAACCGTAAAGCTAATATAAGAAGCAAAAGCCAAAAACAAACGAATGGCCTTAATTCTTGCAATAGGAGCAAAAACTTCAGTATAGTCAATTCCTTCAAGTTGAGTGTGACCTTGTGCTACTAGTCTAGCCTTATTCCTCACCACAATACCCCTTGCATCTTTCTTGTTTTTGAGAATCCATTTGGTACCAATTGTTGTCTTTCCATCTGGTAAATCAACTACGATCCAAACATTCTGAAACAAGAATTGATGCATCTCCTCCTGCATAGCCTCCACCCAACTTTGATCCTCAAGAGCATGTGAGACAGACCTAGGTTCCACGTGTGACAGAAAACAAGCAAATAAACAGTGAAGAAAATCTGTGTGATTATTACGCTTTTGGTCTTCAATGTAGCTCACAAGAGCATGATGACCAGAAGTTGCTTTCTTATGCATGCCACGAGTCTTGACAGTAGAACTAGGATCTCCTATGATTTGAGTAGTAGGATGCACTTTATGGATCTGTTGAATTGGAGTAGGGGCTACTTCTACTTCTGGTGACAAGTTATTAACATCCCCAACTATGCCATCATCATACGAAGCAGAGTCGAAAATGCCATCTATTGGTTGCTTATGAATGTCATCCATCTTAGTTGAAGACTTCTTTTGATAGTTTCCTAGGTCAGAAGGACCAGAGAACCTAGTTGTGGAAGTTGGATCACTAATAGGGCTTCCAATAGGTGTTGAACTTGCACTAGGAGTAACAATAGGATCACTAGGAGTAACTGGTACAACAGGAGTACCCAAAGGAAACTCAAAGCCTCCTTGAGTAGCTGCTGTAGTAGCATCTTGTTGTTGCTTAAGCAGTGTATCAAGAGCTCCTTGTAAGTCCACAATGTATGATGAAGTAGAACTAACAGGAGTAGAAGTGTTGTCGGGAGCGACTGTTGTGGAATAGGATGGGATGACAAAAATGTCATCATCCTCATATGAGTCCAAAAAGCTAGATGTAACACCTGCACTAGAAGACGCAAACACTGGTGGACCTGCATTTTGGTTAGTTTTGAAACAAAAATATCCCAATGAGTCACTAAGATAATCAAGATCAAAATACCATTCAGGACCTTTGCCTTGGATGTTTGTCTTCTCCTCAAAGTACTTGAGATTAATAGTTTCGATGACACGCTTGGCAGTGAGATTGTATACCATATAGGCTCTCGAGTGAGCTGAATATCCCACAATGTAGCCTTCATCCGCCTTGCCATCAAATTTCCCCAAATAGTCACTAGTATTTAGAATGGTGACAGGACAACCAAATGGCTTCAAATGAGTAATGCTTGGGACTTTAGCTGTGAGTAACTCATAGGGAGTCTTCTTATGTGGATTGGTAATGGAGACCCTATTTAGCACATAACACGCAGTGTTGACAGCTTCTGTCCAAAACATAGTCAGAAGCTTGGAATCAGCAAGCATGGTTCTTGCAGCTTCTATAAGGGTCTTGTTTTTCCTTTCTGCAACACCATTCTGTTGAGGAGTCCTGGCAGCACTATAATCTCTTTTGATACCTTTGGAATTGCAAAGTGCTATGAGGTCTGCATTCTTGAACTCAGTTCCATTATCACGACGAATACCTTTCACCTTCTTGGATAGCTGTTTCTCAATAAGTGCAATGAAGTCTTTGAGAATGGGGCAGGTCTCACTTTTAGCAGCCAGAAAGAAAACCTACGAAAACCTGCTATAGCCATCAGTTACCATCAGTTACAAAAGATTTTATAGAAAACCTAAAATCCTCCTCTCCTCCTTCTTTTTCTCTTTTGGCCGCCACCTTCAACACACCAATAAGGGGTGTTTGTTGATCTTGGATCTAGGATTTCTTGTTGGTGTTCGTGTTTGTTCTTCGTTCTTTAGATCCACGTATTCGGTAAATCCTTTTAAACCTTTTTTTCTTTTGATTTGATCTTTTATTAATTAAGAACATGTTATGTTTTTTTATAAAACCTAATTAGATCATAGATCTAACATGAATTGGGATTAAATAAAATCAAAAGTAATGTTTTAAGGGGTGTTTGTTTTGGCCGCAGCCTACACCGAACCCGAGAGGGTTTCGGTTTGGCCATCCGACCACCACCGAGACCGTATGGTCCTGGTTGGTTGGTGTGGGTCCCACGGCAGCATCAAGACAAGGGGTACCTCGATTTGGTTCGGGGTACGGTGTCGATTTCATGTCTGGTTCATGGTTTTTAGTCTAGATCTGGTTCATGGTGTATGTTTAGTTTTTATTTTTTTTTATGATCTTATGTTAAAATTAAATTAATAATATGACATGATCAATTTAATAACATGACTTAGGTTATATTAATTATTAATAATCATGAAATTTATTTAACCTAAGTATTTTTTATATTTTAGACTTATAATTAATTAATTATTTAAAAACCATGGTTATAATTAATTAATTAACATGACTTAGGTTATATTATTAATAAATAATAATACATATTTTAATCTAAGTATTTAACCTTATTTAATTAAAACATGTTATACTTTAATTAAATATTTTATCCTATAGTTTAATTTAATTACATGAAATAATTATTAAACTATACCTTATATCATATGACTTAGAAAATAATCATGAAAATACTTAGGCTTATATACTTAGCTTATTTAACCAGCTTATTTCTAATTATGAAAACTTTCTATTTTTAGAAACTTAATTAAATAAGGCAGCCAATCTATTTATGGAAACCTTCTATTTTTAGAAACTTATTTATTTCAGGCAGCTAATCTTTTTATGGAAACTTATTTAATTAAGGCAGCTGATCTATTTATGGAAACTTTCTATTTTTAGAAACTTATCTATTTTAAGCAATAATTCTATTTTTGGAAACTTTCTATTTTTGGAAACTTTCTATTTTTGGAAACTTTCTATTTTTGGTAACTTTCTATTTTTGGAAACTTTCTATTTTTGGAAACTTTCTATTTTAGGAAACCTGCTATTTTTGAAAAGTTACTTATTATTACACAGTAAGTATAATAATACATGAAATACCAGAAATACTTAATCAGATTAAACAGAATATAAGATAAACATAGTTTAAGGCGCTAAACAGTAAAACATGGTAGGAACATATAAAATAAGCTAAGACATGACATAAAACCAGCTACGTATTTAGTAAGCAGATACTTATTCATGTATGTATTTATGTAGCACTAGTGATACGGAAGTAAGATTCCTCTCAGTTCATCTTCTTCGTTCACTGGACATAAGGTACGGATTCCCGTCCTTTCAGTATGGACATTCTTTCCTTATTAGGATTCCCCGTATGCAGCCAATTGTTTTCCCTAGTATATGTTTTATGTGTTTTTGAATTGCTTGTGTTTAATTAGAATACCTAAAGCCATATACATGCATGACCAGTTTCACCTAGTTATGGAGGTACCATAACCATAATATTAGAGGCACTGATGTTATGACTTCACCACGGCGGAGTAATTGCTCGTGGCATCCCTTCAGCTTTTGGCCATTTATATTATATTTATCATGTGGGGTGTATGGGTGCATCCTAGTTACATGTTTCAGTCAGGATTTCATGGTGAATGTTGTGTGTGCCTTGCATCCTTCACAAGGAGCTGATCCCTCCTACCCAGAACCAGTATATTAAATTAGAGGCAACCCCTCTAATTTGCATGATGAGGTCACCCCTCCAAGTATTCATGCACGGTGGATTTTCATGACCTATATTGGCTAATGGTAAAATATGTTAAACAGTTTTCATAAGATAAACATAAGGCTTTTCAAACTATAAAACCAGTTTTATGAACATGTTCCAGGTTTTCCAGGACTTATACTTTTCTGCTGCTATTAAGTCTTTATTATGCTTAGTCATTCATACTATGTCTATGATGAGACGGCTTTTATACATGGTCTCATCGTTCTTTTTTGGACTTAAAATGCATTAAATATCATCAAAATACCCAAATATATGCTTGTGTTTGTTGCTTGTGTATTTTAGGTACGGATATTGAGAAAATGACAAAAGATCACAAGAATCACGCAAAAACGAACACGGGAAACGAAGCCGCACGATGAACCAAGCCCTAGTGAGGAATTTTCCAAAGAAAACCCTAGAAGATTTGAAGAATATTGAAGATTGGTCCTCCAAGTTTGAAGAATTGACACTTTATACCCTTGTATCTTCATAATTACAAGTTTGGTCCCTAAATTTTGTCAAAATTACAAAAAGGACCCTTAACTTTGAAGAATTGGCAAATTTAGTCCCTCATCAAATCTAAATTATCAATAATGGTCCTTCAAGAAGTCAACAAACAAGTCAAAGCCTTGAAGTTTGAAGAAATGTCAAAATCAGTCCTTGGAATATGAAGAAATTGCATTATTAGTCCTTAAAACAAGTTTTTAAACTTGTTGTGCCAAATTTGACAACCTTCCCAAAGTTGTCATGAGTTAATTTGGCGCTGATAGCCATTTTATACAAAGTGCACAAAGAATGAAAAGTGAAGGGCCAAATCTGCCAGACAACTAAACTAAAACCCTCCACTCACAGCTTGACACCTCACCCACTTAAACCTTTCCACCAATCAGAAACCTCCATTCTGCCATGTCACCTATCCACTCACTTTTTAAACCGGTTTAATATATTAAACCTTCCCACCAAAACACTTAATTTGAAAAATCATTAACCCCAAACGGATTAAAACCCCTTTTAATCCTCCCTTAAACCCTAATTTTTCCAGGTTGAACATCACTTAAATCAAAGGGGTTTTTGATGATTATTTCCAGATCCCTAATTAAACACCTTTTAAACCTAAAACCATCCTTATACACCCATCACCATCACCTCACATGTGTATGCAAGCCTCCCCTGCCCCACTATTCACTCTCAAACAAAAATGGCCAGCAAGATCAACATCCCATAGCATTTTCTTGTTCCCAAAGGCAAAATAAACGTCTCAGATTGCTTCTACACCACTGGCATCCCACAAAATGCCAAGAACATCACATGGCTTGGTTTTTGACTGAAAAATTTAAAATCGTCCAAGGGCAAGATTGGAACTTCACTTGTTAGGGTTTCTAGTTTCCATTCAGTTCTAGAATCTCATTGTAGCCTCTATATAAAGGCATTGTAGGAGTAGCATAGTTCCTGTTCTTTTTTCTCTTTTTTGTCACAACTTTGTAAGTCCTCTTTTTTATGAATGAAAAAAGGTGTAAGCTTGCTGATGAGAAGAAAGATCCCATTTAATTTACATTGTTTGTTGGTTGTTTAAAATTCCAAGTTTGTTTACTTTTCAAGTTTGTTTTAAAATTCAAGTTTGGTGTTCAAAGGTTTCTGATTTTAAGATTTCTGTTCAAATTCAGGTTGTTAAACCACATAAGCTTCTATATTCAAGCTCATATATGACCATACAACCCTGATATCTTAAAGATATCAAGGTGTAGTGGGTATAAAAGTTTGGGTAAAAGGGCTAAGTGAGGTGAAAAAAAACCTTCTTGCTTATTTTTTTACATTTCTGTTTCAACTTATAAGCTATAAGCTATAAGAAGACTTAACCATAAGTCCTCCTTGTAGCTTATTGCTCATATTCCAGGTCACTTTTGTTGTTTTGCATTGATCTTAGCAGGTTCTAAGCAAAGGCTTATCTTATTAAAAATATTTTTAAGCAAAATCTCATCAAAGTCTTAACCAAGGTTCAGCATAGACCCGGGTCTATTGGAGGTGGTTTTTCAACCACTAAGGGTCCTGGATGTAGGACCCTTAAGGTAGTCATTGCTCTCTTTTTCAATTTTTAAAGTTTCTGAAATTTTATGTGTTTTTTTTATGATTCTGCTTGTTAAGTGTTTAAATGAATGTTTGAGTGTTTAGATCTGCTTAAATAGGACTTGTATGCATGCTTAGAGCTTGTTTGATCATTTTGGTTGAGATTTAAAGTGATTTGACTTGTTAAAATTTGGTTTTCAAGTTTAAAGGGGTGTTTGGGTTTGTGTATTTAATCTTATTTTGTGACAAGGATTTGTTTTAAACCTATTAGAAACACTCAGTAGGTGTTAAAAAGGTTGTATGCTAGGTTTAGTTTCAGATTAGATAAGTTTAGAACACATTGCAAGCTTAAAATTTGGGGTAAAATAGCTAAAATCAGTCAACTGCCTTGTTTGCATGATTTTGTGAGAATTTGTGTTTGATACATTGCAAGCTGTTGGATATAAGGTTGTTTAAGAAGTATGATTCAGTTTCAAGCCATTTAACACCATTGTGTGCTTTGTGTGAAGAGTTGAATCTCACTTAAGTGTCATTTGAACCAGCAACTTGTGCTAAGTATATCAGCAGCTTTCCTTGATCTTTTGTGCTTGATTTGGTGTGCTAATTGCCTGTTTTTGTGTTTCTCTTGACTCCTTGTACTCCAAAGAGTACAAGGGTGCCCTTTGTTCCATCAAAAACACCACCAAGAATCAAGATCAAGCCCTCTTGATCATAACTGCACAAGTGTATAAACACTTGTGAGTTCATCAGAAAAGTGTGCAGACCTGGGCAAGTTTTGGCTTTCCTAAGCTTTAATCCTTGTTAAATTTGTGTTTTGTTTGAGTTTTAGTGGGTAATTAAGTACCTAGTTTGAGTTTTAAAAGTAAAAAAAAAAAAGAAAAAGTTTTGCAAAAAGGTCACCCGCAACGGGCTCGAACACGCGACCTGCAGCTCAGGAGTAACGTGTTCTACCATTGATCTAGATGCCTTTTTACGTTATCCTTTCATTTCATTAACTATTTAACCACGTTTTCATTTTGAGTTTAAATAATAAGCCGTAGCTTATTTAGGTTTGTTTAGCTTATTTATTAAGCTTTTTGGGTTAGAGTAATTTTTCCTAGGATTATATGATAGTTTAGGATTTTTCTGTTTAAAAAAATTATTTTTCCTTTTATTTAATTAATTACTAGGATTATTTTTAGTTTTATTTTTAGAAAGTATTTTAAAAATAGTAAACAGTAATCTAAAAATACAAAAAAATAGTTTTTAAGTTTTAATTTATGTTTTTCAGGTTTACAGCTTATTAGGTTTTCAATTTGGCTTATTTTTAATTTTATAAGATTTTAGGATTTTTAAGCAACTTTAAAATTCAATATAAAATTATTTAATAAGTTTCAGAAAGTTTGGTTTGCATTTTTGTTCTAGTTAGAATATTTAGGATTTTTGAGAATTTTTTAGAATTTATTTAAGAACTTTTTATTTTTCTTGATTATTTTAATATTATTTTATTCCAAAAATTCAAAGTTTTATTTTTAATTTTTTTTCATTTTTCCTAGGTTAAGGACATTAAATTAGGAACTTTGTCACTTTCCAATTAATTTTTAGGCTTTTAAATTAATTTCTAGATTTAATTTAAGATTTAATACATTTTAATAGTTTTTTAGTGTTTAAAAATAGTTTAATTTGATTTTAAAATTTTTAAAAATAGTTTTTAGCTTAATTAGGATATTTTTGAGGTTTACAAATTATAAAATCTTGTTTAGGGCTTTTTAATATTTAAAAGTGATTTTTAGGGCTTTAATTAGCATTAAAAAGTCATTATTAAATTAATTAAAAGGTTTTGGCAAGTTTAGATTTTTTGTAAACTCTTAGAATTTTATTGTGGATTTTTACTAATTTTTAGGAATTTTTAGATTAATTTTTTTATTTTTGTCGTTTTTTACGGTTTTACGTTTACGCCTTTTTCGTCGTAGTTTAATTAGTTTTCGTAACCGTCTTTTCTTTCCTTTCTCATTTCTTTTCTTCTTGATCATAATCACAAACATCATATATCAACTCTTAACACAACGCACTTGCCTCCTTGGGAAACGAACTTGCTTGGTCATTGGTGCTCGGTTTTCCTAAACCGACACTTAATACTACCACTATTTGTCATCCTTTTCCTAAAGGGTACAAAAAAACTACAATCAGTCTATATCTGTGCACTGAGCGTTTTGCTCAGCCGTTACTTTCCTTTCCATGTCCCAAAACGGCAGGTACCCTAGGGAAGACTCGAGCATCTAGAGGACGTGCATAGGATGGAAGCTGCTAGAGACTTCTTTTCCTTTTTGCCTTCTTATACTTATGCTTGTTTAGTCTTTCATTCATTTCTTTTGGCTTTATTATGTGATAGGTGTGTAAACACCCATCCTTTTTACCACTTAATTACAATAATAACCGATCCAAAACGTGTATTTTATGTCGTAAATGTCGGAATTATGCGTGGTTTGTGTTTTTTTTGTGATTTAGGACGAAAATGTGAAAAGGGGAGAAAACACGGGCATTCACGGGCTTTTATCGAAGAAAAAGACGAAAGACGAAGTCAAGAAGTCAAGAGTGCAAAAAGAACGGAAGTCCAACACCAATTATGTAGATTTATCGAAGAAAAAGTCAAAAGGCGGAAGTTTACTAAAAGCCGAAGAACTCAAGTCTTATTTATTGAAGATATCACAAGACGAGAGTAGAAATCCCGAGACAAAGTCGTTAAAGTCAAAAGATTAAGAAGATTAAGGAATTAATCATGCAATTAAGGAAAGAAGAAAGAGGGGAGGAAGCTTCCTAATCACCTCCCTAATCTCCCCTATAAATAGGCCATTAGTATTTCATTTTCATTTTGTTGGCTAATAGTGACAATTAGTTCTTCCATTTTATTCACCTTGTCATTTAAATTCATGTCCATTTAAATACATTGTCTTGCACCTTAAATACATTTAATTTCAAGTAATTTTCCTTTTAATTATTGTCAATCTTTACTTTTATTGTTTGATCTCCTATCTTCCTTTCTTTAATCTTTATGTTTATTGTTCATGTTCATGTTCTTGAGTTTTTGTTAAATTGATTAAGTGGGTTTTGATTATTTTGGTTATATTTGTTAGTTTGATTGATTTGGATTGTTTGTTTATGATTAGTAGATGTTATTTGGTTAGTTTGATTTAATCTTTTGGTTGAGTTAATTAAGTTTTGTCTAGATTCATGTTATTCTTTGTCCGTGTTCTTCGTTACTGTGTTTCCAGGTTATTCCGGATCAAAGCCCAATACATTCCGAGTGAAGGGATTTTGTGATTGTTCCGAATCAAAGGTCTTGTTCAGTGAAAGTTCCGAATCAGTAGTGTTTATTCGGAATAATTTATTATTCCGGATCAAGCTAATCATTCGGAACATTTATTGTTCCGAATCAAGAATTTGTTCTGAATCAACTGGTTCATTCGGAATATTTAATATTCCGGATCAAGGTTCATTCGGAATATATTCCGAATCAAGGTTGTCATTCCGGATCAAGGTTTTTGAGCTCATTCGGAACATCATATATTCCGAACCAAGAAGATATTCCGGATCAAGTGTTGTTCATTCGGAATACAAAATATTCCGGATCAGTGGTGGTTCATTCGGAATATATTCCGAGTCAAGATTTTATTCCGGGTAAGCAAAACATTCCGAACCAAGGCTTATATTCTGAGTAAAGGATTTATTCCGGATAAGTGACATATTCCGAATAAAGAATTTATTCCGGATCAAGGGTTTTGGCTAATATTCCGAGTGAAGAAGAATCATTCCGAACGAAGGTGACATTTCGGATGAGTGATTATTCCGAACGAAGGATTATTCCGGATGAGCTGTTTTCAGGTTCTTTTTAATTTCAGCTTTTAATTCTTTAATTTCCAAGCTTTACTTTTCCCGCCTTTTTCCTTAGTCGCACTTTAAGTTTATTTGCCTTAGATTTATTTTAGCCTTGCCTTAGTTTTAAGTTTTAGTTGCGTTTTAAGTTTGCCTTAGATAGTTTTAAGTTTGCCCATTTACTTTTAGTGCCTTTTAATTTTCGTCACGTTTTAATTTCTCGCCATTTATTTTAAATTAGAATTAGATTTAAATTAACGCCTTTTACTTTACAGTTTTGCACTTTTTAATTACTACAACGACACAACTTTTGTTTCACCAAAGACAGTTGAGTCACATAGTTAACCAGGATCAATTCGATTAGACCAGAACAACGAACTTTAACTTTCATACTTGGCAAAAACGAGTTATTAAAATGGCGCCGCTGCCGGCTCTTTTTGTAAAGATTAACTGTTTTCTGTGAGAGACGCGTTGCTTTTTGGGATCCGTACATCCGTGAGCGTTATTTTCTTGCCTAAAATTTCAAAAAACCATAAAAATTAAAAAATTGTTAAAAATCCATAAAAATTAAAAATTTTCATAAATCCAAAAAGATTTTATTTTTTATATATATTGTCTTTGTGTTTGGTATTGTTTTCTTTTGCCTTTGTAGGTGTATGCGTACTAGATCTTCAAATTATCAAGAGCCCGAGACTCGTGAAGATTTAGTTATGGCAGGTGTGAACAACAACAATAATCCACCGTACCTCAACAATAACAACAACAATGTTCTTCCACAGCCCGATCTTCGGACAATGGAGGAGCTTTGTCAACCTACCATGTTTGGACGAGGAGGACCGATTTCACCGATGCAAATCACGGCTCCGGAGTTTTCGTTGAAGCATCACATGATCCAGCAAGTGCAAACAAATCCTTTTCGAGGAATGCCTGATGATGATGCCAACAAACACCTCGACAAATTCATTACTATCACTCAAAGCATGAAGTTGCCCGGTGCCACAATGGATGTTCTTCGCCTTCAACTCTTCCCACATACTTTATCACACCACGCCGAGAAATGGTTTGATCGTCTCCCGAAGAATTCCATTCATACTTGGGATGACATGACTCAACGCTTTTTGTCGCGCTACTTTCCACCATCCATGGTCACGAGCCTTCGCAATCAAATCAGCGGTTTCATGCAAGAACCCGGTGAATCTCTCTTTGATGCTTGGGAAAGATATAATGTCTTGATCGATCGATGTCCAAACCACAATATGCTTCCCGTGACCTTAATTGATACTTTCTACAACGGTTTGACTTTTAGTGATCGTGATACGATTAATGCAGCCGCCGGTGGCACATTTATGAAAAGGAGACCCGAGGAATGTAGAGAGCTTATTGAAAACATGACTACTCATCACAAAAACTGGGATTCCTCCGCTTCTTCAAGGAACAACCCGAGAGTCAATGTTTCTTCTACTTCAGCAAGCCCTGACATGTTTAATTATTTTTCGTTTTTTACGGTTTTACGTTTACGCCTTTTTCGTCGTAGTTTAATTAGTTTTCGTAACTGTCTTTTCTTTCCTTTCTCATTTCTTTTCTTCTTGATCATAATCACAAACATCATATATCAACTCTTAACACAACGCACTTGCCTCCTTGGGAAACGAACTTGCTTGGTCATTGGTGCTCGGTTTTCCTAAACCGACACTTAATACTACCACTATTTGTCATCCTTTTCCTAAAGGGTACAAAAAAACTACAATCATTTTGGCGCCGCTGCCGGGGAGGCGTGTTGTGTTTTGGTTGAACCATTGTTGTTTTTATATATAGCCATAAAATTATTTGTATTAATAGCACTCTATTAATACGTATTATCGTTTTTCGATTTTTGTGTGAATATTATTACTATATTGTATACGTAGAACAATAAATTTACAAGTACTCCAAATACGTGAGCAATCACAACCTTGATTCGGGATTTCATCACTCGATCATTGTATTCGAATTTCAAACCAAAGAAAAAAGGCAAAAATAGATAAATACTTTCGTGAAGCTTGATTTTGATAATACAAACTATAAGGTGGGTATAAGGCGTATTTCACGACCTAAAGGAAAAAGGCTCTTAAGTGCTTCGCGCCGTCTCGTTTCCTCCGCTTGCTTGTGCGTATTTGATTTTGAGAGTGAATCGAGGGTTTTGCCGCCCAAAGTATTACTAAGTATCATATATATTTTCTTGATTTCATTTGATTAAACCCTCTTGAACGATTTGGTGTTCCACCATCGTTCTAAAGTCATCGAAGGCGTTCACTTCACGTGTTCGTTTTCATTCCTTGAGGCTTCTTTAATCGAGAGATTTGATTAAGGAGGAGATTTGTAGATTTTGGTCTACTTAATACATTCCAAAAAATCCAAAAAAGTTAAAAACAATCAAAAACCACAAAAAAATTGAAAAAGTAAAAACACCAAAAAGAATCTTCTTTGCTCGCCTTCTCGTTGTACGTGACGTTTATGCAAACTCGCTCTAAAGCTAGACGTGCTCGTAAACGAAGAAACAAATCACTCACTCCTACTAGTGAGGACTCTCCTATTGACGAACCCATTATAGTGAAAGAAGCACCCATGGCTAATCGAACTATGATGGAGTTGCTTCAAGCACCCACCGAGGGTTATGGAGAAGCGATTGTGATTCCCGCTATCCTTGCGGAGAATTTTGAGGTTAAGACGGGTTTGTTGTCCATGATTCAAAACAACAAGTTTCGAGGGGACGAAAAGGACAACCCGCATAACCACATTCGCCAATTTAATCGTCTCACCGCCACATGCAAGTTTAAGGATGTTTCAAACGACTCGATTAAGATGATGCTTTTTCCGTATTCCTAAGCGGGGCCCGCAAAAATTTGGTTAGAGAAAGATCCACCCAATTCTATATTGACGTGGAAGGATCTCGTTTCAAAATTCGTGAACCAATTTTTTCCGCCCTCTAAAACTACGCACTTGAAAAACGAGATTTCAAAGTTTTCGCAAGAGTTTAATGAGAGTTTTTCAACGGCTTGGAATAGGTTTAAGGAAATGTTGCACGAATGTCCTCATCATGGTTTTTCCGACTTGCATCAAATAGACACGTTTTACAATGGCTTGAACGATCATGAGCGTGATTATCTTAATGCCGCCGCGGGTGGTAATTTCTTGTGTAAGACGGTCGAGGAAGCATTGGTAATTATTGAGAATAGGTCTAAGGTGTATAGTCCTCGTAGCACGTCGAGTGTTCGTAAGGCTTCGTCTTCATCTTCACCTAGTTTGTCACACACCGTTGATGCTTGCCAAGTCGAGGCTAATTTGGAGAACAAAATTTTTGATATAGTGAAAGGCTTGTTAGTTGAGTTTAAAGTTGGTGAACAACCCGCTCCCGCTACGATTAAAGCGGTTGAGGTTTCTTGTATGTATTGTGGTGGAGCTCACGATTATTCCGAGTGCATTACCAACGGTGGTAACACTTCGAGTGCCTTCGCGGCCGCGGGAACTTATAACCAAAACGGTCAAGTTCCTCGCACTAATCAATTGACTCCACCGGGTTTTTCACCAAATCAAAATGCTAACAATTATCGAAACAATCAAGTTGGTTACCAAAGCAATCAAAGGAACAATTATAAGGGTAATAACAACTATGGGAATCAAGGGAGTAGTAGTAGCCAATTGCAAAATCAAAATCAAAACCGTAATTTTCAAAATGCAAGTCAAGGTCTTCAAAATAATAAAGAACTTCCAATAGACTTTTTGAATTACGCTACTTCAAATGATAAGATTGTGTAAAACATTCAAGAGCAAATGGCTAATCAAGCTAAGGAGACGGCTAAGAACGCAAAGGAGTTAGCTAATTTCATTAAGGAAAATCTAGCCATGAGGAATGAATTGAAAAATGATTTTGCTAACCAAATTCGAGGTCAAAACAACAAGATAGAGCAAAGTCATGCTAGGCTTGAACAAAGAATTGACCAAAAAGCCGCTAGCCAAGATTTGAAGTTTAGTAGTCAAGATGCTAAGCTTAATGCAATTTTAGAAGCCGTAATGGGAAACAAAGCCTCTACTTCGGGTAGTTTGCCTAGTAACACCGTTTCAAACCCGAAGGGAGAGATGAAAGTGATTACCACACGAAGTGGTAAGACACTTAAAGAACCGACTCCTCAACCAATTACTCCAACGGTGGAGGAAATTGAGGAAGAACCCGAGGTGGTGGTCGAAAAGGAGCATATTTCAATCCCACAAAGTACCGCTCATGCCACACCTACGGTTGACCCATCACCCATATTGGAACCCGAGATTCCAAAGGCTATGCCTATGCCCCAACCCACACCACCCTTGCCTTACCCATCGAGACTTAGGAAGGAGAAACGACAAGAGCGCGACAACTATCAATTTGAGCTTTTTATGAAAATGTTTCGTGATTTGCACTTTAATGTAAGTTTCGCCGATGCTTTGGTCATGATGCCTCGATTCGCCGCTAACTTTAAGAGTATGTTGAACAACAAGGAGAAATTACACCAAAAGTCTAGTTGTTCGTCGGTTTATCTTAATCGCATACCTCAAAAAGTCGGTGATCCCGGTAAATTTTTGATCCCTTGTGCAATTCAAGATATGGAAGAATGCTATGCCTTGGCCGATCTTGGTGCTAGCATTAACTTGATGCCACTTGCAATCTACAAGTCGCTCAATCTTCCTAATCTTACTCCTTCACGAATGTCTATTGAGTTGGCCGACCATTCCACGATTCTTGCATGTGGTTTGGCGGAAGACGTTTTTGTGAAAGTGGGGAAGTTCTACTATCCCGTAGACTTTATTGTTGTTGACATCCCCACGGATCCTCAAGTTCCTCTTATTTTAGGTCGTTCGTTTTTAGATACGTCTATGGCTTTGATTGATGTGCATGCTAGAAAGATCACCTTACGTTTCAACGACGAGGAACTTGTTATAAACGCAACTCAAAATTCTCAACTTTCTCATGTTTATTCCGTTGCTACCATAAACCTCGTTGATATGATCGACGTGGTTTGCGAGGAATTTTCACAAGAAGTTTTAGGGTTTGGTGATGAAGAAACTAGTGGCAATCCCACTATGTTAGATCCAATTCTTGATAATTCGACACCAACCTTCACTCCTTTCGAAGGTGGTGGTTTTACGTTGGAAGAATTCGATGTTTCACGTACTTGTGACGAAGACCTCGACAACTATGAGGACTTCTCGATTATCAAGGATTTTCTCAACGATTTCCCATTTCCTCCACCCGAGGAGGTTATGAGTATCGAGCCTAAATCTTCACTTGAGGAACCACCTATTCTCGAGTTGAAAGATTTACCTCCTCACCTCGAATATGTCTATTTGGAGGAGGACGACAAGTTGCCGGTTATTATTGCGAAGGAACTTTCGAATGATGAAAAAACCGCACTTGTCGATGTTCTTAAGGATCACAAAGGGGCGATTGCATGGAAGTTATCCGACATTAAGGGAATCGATCCCAAATTTTGTACACACAAAATATTAATGGAGGAAGATTTCAAGCCAACAATCCAAAGTCAAAGGAGGGTGAACCCCAAAATTCACGACGTCATCAAAAAGGAGGTCCTTAAACTCCTTGACGCGGGAATGATTTACCCTATTTCCGATAGCCCTTGGGTGAGTCCTATTCATTGTGTCCCTAAAAAGGGAGGGATGACCGTTGTGCCAAACGATGCCAACGAGTTGATTCCCACGAGACTCGTGACCGGATGGAGAGTGTGCATTGACTATCAAAAATTGAATGAAGCCACTCGAAAAGACCATTTTCCCTTGCCCTTCATGGACCAAATGTTGGAGCGTCTTGCGGGAAACGATTTCTATTGTTTTTTAGATGGTTTTTCCGGTTACTTCCAAATTCCCATCGATCCTCGTGATCAAGAAAAAACTACGTTTACGTGTCCATATGGAACGTTTGCTTATCGTAGAATGCCATTCGGACTTTGTAATGCACCGGGAACTTTTCAACGATGCATGATGGCTATTTTTCATGATATGATCGAGAAGACGATGGAAGTCTTCATGGATGACTTTTCCGTGTTTGGTGATTCCTTTACTCCGTGTTTGTCGAACCTTGAGAGAATGTTAAAACGTTGTGAGGAAACCAACCTTGTGCTCAATTGGGAAAAGTGTCATTTTATGGTTAGAAGTGGAATCGTCTTAGGGCACAAGGTCTCGAAAGCGGGGATTGAGGTAGATCAAGCTAAGGTAGACGTCATCGCCAAATTACCTCATCCCAAAACCGTCAAGGGAGTTAGGAGTTTCCTAGGCCACGCGGGCTTTTATCGACGATTCATCAAGGATTTCTCGAAGATTTCTCGACCCATTACACATCTTCTTGAAAAAGAAGCACATTTTGTCTTTGACGAAGATTGTGTACGAGCCTTTGAGATCCTTAAGAGGAAACTTACCGAAGCTCCCATTCTTGTTGCTCCAAATTGGAACCTCCCCTTTGAGCTTATGTGTGATGCAAGTGATTACGCTATTGGGGCCGTTTTGGGGCAACGTCATGATAAGCATTTCTTGCCTATACACTATGCTAGCAAGACGATGACCGAGGCTCAACTTAAATACACTACAACGGAAAAGGAGTTCCTTGCCGTGGTGTATGCATTTGAGAAATTCCGACCTTACCTCGTCTTGACGAAATGCATAGTGTATACGGACCATTCGGCTATCAAGTATCTCATGGCTAAACAAGATGCAAAGCCGAGATTACTTCGTTGGATTCTCCTCCTTTAAGAATTTGATCACACCATTGTTGACAAAAAAGGAGCCGAGAATCTAGCGGCCGATCATCTCTCTCGTTTGGAAGATCCTCACCAAAGTGTTTACGAGCCTAAGGAAATCACCGAAACATTTCCGCTTGAAACACTTGGTGTAGTGAATTCCAAACTTGATTCTTCCACCCCATGGTTTGCGGATTTTGCAAATTACCATGCGGGTAACTTCATCATTTAGGGTATGACAACTCAAGAAAAACGAAAATTCTTTCGTGATGTCAAGTTCTATTTTTGGAACGACCCTTACTTGTTTCGAACTTGTGCGGATCAAATCATCCGCCGTTGTGTATTTGGCACCGAAGCTTCTAACATCCTTAGAGCTTGCCATGAGGGACCCACGGGTGGTCACCACGGTGCTAATCTCACGGCTAAAAAGGTTTTTGATGCCGGCTTCTTTTGGCCTACTATTTACCGAGATGCACAAGATCTTGTGAAGTCTTGTGATTCATGCCAACGACAAGGAAAAGCCTCACAAAAAGATGAAATGCCACAAAATATCATTCAAGTATGTGAGATCTTTGACGTTTGGGGCATAGACTTTATGGGGCCGTTCCCATCATCTCGTGGTAATAAGTATATTCTCGTTGCGGTTGACTACCATTCTAAGTGGGTGGAGGCGAAGGCCTTGCCCACTAATGATGCTCGTGTGGTAGTTAAGTTCTTGAAAAGTTTGTTTGCTAGGTTTGGAACCCCTCGTGCTATCATAAGCGATCGTGGAACCCATTTTTGTAATGACCAATTTGAAAGGGTTCTAAGGAAATATGGGGTTACACATCGTCTTTCTACGGCTTATCACCCACAAACGAGTGGGCAAGTCGAGGTTTCAAACCGAGCATTGAAGAGGATTTTGGAGAGATCCGTGGGGGAAAACCGACAATCTTGGTCGGATAAGTTAGACGATGCTTTATGGGCCTTTAGGACCGCTCATAAGACACCCATTGGGTGCACTCCCTATAAGCTTGTGTATGGAAAGAATTGTCATTTGCCTATCGAGTTAGAACACAAGGCTTATTGGGCCCTAAAGCATTGTAATGATGACATGGAGACCGCGGGAAAACACCGGAAAATGCAATTAAATGAATTAGATGAATTGAGAGACATTGCTTATGAAAATTCATTGATTTACAAAGAGAAAACTAAAAAGTTGCATGATTCAAAAATTAAAAACCGGGTTTTTAACATTGGGGATCAAGTTTTACTTTTTAATTCAAGATTGAAAATATTTTCCGGTAAATTGAAATCCCGTTGGTCCGGTCCATTCACCGTGACTCAAGTGTTTCCTTATGGGACCATCGAGCTAGCTCAAGATGATGGTCCTAACTTCAAGGTGAATGGACATAGGTTGAAGCACTACTTTGGCGGGGAAGTTCCATCCTTGAACTACCTCGACCAAGTCACCTTCCCCAATGATAATTAGTATTGAGGGGATCGAGTCGAGCTCATGACTCGGTAATAAAAAACGAGGTGCCTCGTGGGGGAGTCCCATGCTTATCCTATGTACATATTATCGCTTTCTTAGTCTAATGTAGCTTACGTGTGGGGATTCGTGCCCTTCCAACCTTTGTTCCATGGTTGTTTGTGATATGTGGTTTTTAGATCATGATCTTCACGATTGGAGCCTCTCGTGTTCGTTTTATGGGAGCACTCGATCGTTTGCTTTGGAGACATTTCTCAATATCCATGATATATCCTTTATTGTTCTAACCTTAGGTTTTTAGCACACTTCATAAACGGCTATTAATTTAATGGTTACACCCTTTCCATGCTAGATTAGGCATTCGACTACGTCTCTAGTATGGGGGTGTTTACACCCCTAGACTCGAAACATTGAGGACAATGTTTAGTTTTAGTATGGGGGGTGAGTAGATACTTCACCTTGCTCACGTCAACACGCAATCCAATATTCATCTTTTTGCTATCGTTTTGTTGCAAATAAGGCTAAAAATGGCCAAATTTTAAAATTTTTCTCATGTTTTATAAGTGTTTGAAGACACGAATGTAGGTTTTCCGATGGCGAGAATAAGAGTAATTTTTGACTCGACCGTGCGTGTTGAGCACTTAGCTTTGATTCCTTAACTACACATTAGGCTAAGTCTCTTAAATGAGGACGAGAAATGATAGAGTTAATTATAAGTTACTATGCTAAACGTAGAGTACTCGTATTCTTTCAAAAACTCATATGTTCTCATTGTTTGCTTATTCTCCCTTCGCATGTAAATATTTTTTGCTTAATAAATATTGACTTAGCGGTTTAGTTGGGATTGTTGGGTTTCTAGTCTTTTCTAGTAGCTTCCGTGTAATTAAATTGGGAAGACATTAAGATATCGCCAGCGTCACGGTTTTGAAGTATTGGCACCCTAATAATCGAAAGCTTCACCCAATAATAAGATTTCAAGTGCTCACCTAAATCAAGCAAACAATTTGAAACCACACAAGGCCTAAAATCTATGCAAAATTGAAAGTGAATCAAGCCTTAATCTTCGAAGCTTTAAAGATCCAAAATTCGCTTTTGCGTGAGGATATACGTCTTTGGCTAATAAAACCACCGATGAGGCGGATAATAAAAGGCAAGGCAAGACCGAAGTCATAATAAAAGCTTATGGCGAAGTTGAATAAAAGATGGAGGTAAACCAAAGATAATAAGGCCCTTCCGTTAGGGGGCGTATAAAAGTCTTGGTAATAAGTCTCATGTTCAAAACCGTTATAAAACCGTGTTTATCGATTCTTCTTGTCAACTTAATTTTTTAACATCGTTGTCTATTAGGAGGGGTTATTGATTTGATGGTCTTAGTTACACCGTTAGGACTCTATTTTTAGACCTAAATCTCTATTATCGCATAAGTCAAACAATGTCTCCTCGTGAAACATTCAAGACAAAATAAAAATATAAGAGATACAACTTAGGAATAATGGGAGAATAAGTACGTGATTAGGGCATATGAGTAGTGTTAGCATTACTAACTTATAATGACAATGATCTCGTTGCACGCTTAGCATGGAATTGAAGTGAAAATCGAGGACGATGAAATTATTTCTAACGAAGCATTCACGTGTTCTTATTCTATGAACCTAAACGTCCCATTTTGCGATGAAAATCATACATTATGTCTATAACGCAAGTAGTATTAATAGTAGTAGTATAGCTAGTTTATCATTTCAATAAAGTGAATAAAATGGAATTTTGGAGATGCTACGATACTTTATTCTAGCATTGCGTGAGGGCACGGCAATGGTTTAGTATGGGGGAGTGATGAGACGGCTTTTATACATGGTCTCATCGTTCTTTTTTGGACTTAAAATGCATTAAATATCATCAAAATACCCAAATATATGCTTGTGTTTGTTGCTTGTGTATTTTAGGTACGGATATTGAGAAAATGACAAAAGATCACAAGAATCACGCAAAAACGAACACGGGAAACGAAGCCGCACGATGAACCAAGCCCTAGTGAGGAATTTTCCAAAGAAAACCCTAGAAGATTTGAAGAATATTGAAGATTGGTCCTCCAAGTTTGAAGAATTGACACTTTATACCCTTGTATCTTCATAATTACAAGTTTGGTCCATAAAGTTTGTCAAAATTACAAAAAGGACCCTTAACTTTGAAGAATTGGCAAATTTAGTCCCTCATCAAATCTAAATTGTCAATAATGGTCCTTCAAGAAGTCAACAAACAAGTCAAAGCCTTGAAGTTTGAAGAAATGTCAAAATCAGTCCTTGGAATATGAAGAAATTGCATTATTAGTCCTTAAAACAAGTTTTTAAACTTGTTGTGCCAAATTTGACAACCTTCCCAAAGTTGTCATGAGTTAATTTGGCGCTGATAGCCATTTTATACAAAGTGCACAAAGAATGAAAAGTGAAGGGCCAAATCTGCCAGACAACTAAACTAAAACCCTCCACTCACAGCTTGACACCTCACCCACTTAAACCTTTCCACCAATCAGAAACCTCCATTCTGCCATGTCACCTATCCACTCACTTTTTAAACCGGTTTAATATATTAAACCTTCCCACCAAAACACTTAATTTGAAAAATCATTAACCCCAAACGGATTAAAACCCCTTTTAATCCTCCCTTAAACCCTAATTTTTCCAGGTTGAACATCACTTAAATCAAAGGGGTTTTTGATGATTATTTCCAGATCCCTAATTAAACACCTTTTAAACCTAAAACCATCCTTATACACCCATCACCATCACCTCACATGTGTATGCAAGCCTCCCCTGCCCCACTATTCACTCTCAAACAAAAATGGCCAGCAAGATCAACATCCCATAGCATTTTCTTGTTCCCAAAGGCAAAATAAACGTCTCAGATTGCTTCTACACCACTGGCATCCCACAAAATGCCAAGAACATCACATGGCTTGGTTTTTGACTAAAAAATTTAAAATCGTCCAAGGGCAAGATTGGAACTTCACTTGTTAGGGTTTCTAGTTTCCATTCAGTTCTAGAATCTCATTGTAGCCTCTATATAAAGGCATTGTAGGAGTAGCATAGTTCCTGTTCTTTTTTCTCTTTTTTGTCACAACTTTGTAAGTCCTCTTTTTTATGAATGAAAAAAGGTGTAAGCTTGCTGATGAGAAGAAAGATCCCATTTAATTTACATTGTTTGCTGGTTGTTTAAAATTCCAAGTTTGTTTACTTTTCAAGTTTGTTTTAAAATTCAAGTTTGGTGTTCAAAGGTTTCTGATTTTAAGATTTCTGTTCAAATTCAGGTTGTTAAACCACATAAGCTTCTATATTCAAGCTCATATATGACCATACAACCCTGATATCTTAAAGATATCAAGGTGTAGTGGGTATAAAAGTTTGGGTAAAAGGGCTAAGTGAGGTGAAAAAAAACCTTCTTGCTTATTTTTTTACATTTCTGTTTCAACTTATAAGCTATAAGCTATAAGAAGACTTAACCATAAGTCCTCCTTGTAGCTTATTGCTCATATTCCATGTCACTTTTGTTGTTTTGCATTGATCTTAGCAGGTTCTAAGCAAAGGCTTATCTTATTAAAAATATTCTTAAGCAAAATCTCATCAAAGTCTTAACCAAGGTTCAGCATAGACCCGGGTCTATTGGAGGTGGTTTTTCAACCACTAAGGGTCCTGGATGTAGGACCCTTAAGGTAGTCATTGCTCTCTTTTTCAATTTTTAAAGTTTCTGAAATTTTATGTGTTTTTTTTGTGATTCTGCTTGTTAAGTGTTTAAATGAATGTTTGAGTGTTTAGATCTGCTTAAATAGGACTTGTATACATGCTTAGAGCTTGTTTGATCATTTTGGTTGAGATTTAAAGTGATTTGACTTGTTAAAATTTGGTTTTCAAGTTTAAAGGGGTGTTTGGGTTTGTGTATTTAATCTTATTTTGTGACAAGGATTTGTTTTAAACCTATTAGAAACACTCAGTAGGTGTTAAAAAGGTTGTATGCTAGGTTTAGTTTCAGATTAGATAAGTTTAGAACACATTGCAAGCTTAAAATTTGGGTAAAATAGCTAAAATCAGTCAACTGCCTTGTTTGCATGATTTTGTGAGAATTTGTGTTTGATACATTGCAAGCTGTTGGATATAAGGTTGTTTAAGAAGTATGATTCAGTTTCAAGCCATTTAACACCATTGTGTGCTTTGTGTGAAGAGTTGAATCTCACTTAAGTGTCATTTGAACCAGCAACTTGTGCTAAGTATATCAGCAGCTTTCCTTGATCTTTTGTGCTTGATTTGGTGTGCTAATTGCCTGTTTTTGTGTTTCTCTTGACTCCTTGTACTCCAAAGAGTACAAGGGTGCCCTTTGTTCCATCAAAAACACCACCAAGAATCAAGATCAAGCCCTCTTGATCATAACTGCACAAGTGTATAAACACTTGTGAGTTCATCAGAAAAGTGTGCAGACCTGGGCAAGTTTTGGCTTTCCTAAGCTTTAATCCTTGTTAAATTTGTGTTTTGTTTGAGTTTTAGTGGGTAATTAAGTACCTAGTTTGAGTTTTAAAAGTAAAAAAAAAAAAGAAAAAGTTTTGCAAAAAGGTCACCCGCAACGGGCTCGAACACGCGACCTGCAGCTCAGGAGTAACGTGTTCTACCATTGATCTAGATGCCTTTTTACGTTATCCTTTCATTTCATTAACTATTTAACCACGTTTTCATTTTGAGTTTAAATAATAAGCCGTAGCTTATTTAGGTTTGTTTAGCTTATTTATTAAGCTTTTTGGGTTAGAGTAATTTTTCCTAGGATTATATGATAGTTTAGGATTTTTCTGTTTAAAAAAATTATTTTTCCTTTTATTTAATTAATTACTAGGATTATTTTTAGTTTTATTTTTAGAAAGTATTTTAAAAATAGTAAACAGTAATCTAAAAATACAAAAAAATAGTTTTTAAGTTTTAATTTATGTTTTTCAGGTTTACAGCTTATTAGGTTTTCAATTTGGCTTATTTTTAATTTTATAAGATTTTAGGATTTTTAAGCAAATTTAAAATTCAATATAAAATTATTTAATAAGTTTCAGAAAGTTTGGTTTGCATTTTTGTTCTAGTTAGAATATTTAGGATTTTTGAGAATTTTTTAGAATTTATTTAAGAACTTTTTATTTTTCTTGATTATTTTAATATTATTTTATTCCAAAAATTCAAAGTTTTATTTTTCATTTTTTTTCATTTTTCCTAGGTTAAGGACATTAAATTAGGAACTTTGTCACTTTCCAATTAATTTTTAGGCTTTTAAATTAATTTCTAGATTTAATTTAAGATTTAATACATTTTAATAGTTTTTTAGTGTTTAAAAATAGTTTAATTTGATTTTAAAATTTTTAAAAATAGTTTTTAGCTTAATTAGGATATTTTTGAGGTTTACAAATTATAAAATCTTGTTTAGGGCTTTTTAATATTTAAAAGTGATTTTTAGGGCTTTAATTAGCATTAAAAAGTCATTATTAAATTAATTAAAAGGTTTTGGCAAGTTTAGATTTTTTGTAAACTCTTAGAATTTTATTGTGGATTTTTAGTAATTTTTAGGAATTTTTAGATTAAATTTTTTATTTTTGTCGTTTTTTACGGTTTTACGTTTACGCCTTTTTCGTCGTAGTTTAATTAGTTTTCGTAACCGTCTTTTCTTTCCTTTCTCATTTCTTTTCTTCTTGATCATAATCACAAACATCATATATCAACTCTTAACACAACGCACTTGCCTCCTTGGGAAACGAACTTGCTTGGTCATTGGTGCTCGGTTTTCCTAAACCGACACTTAATACTACCACTATTTGTCATCCTTTTCCTAAAGGGTACAAAAAAACTACAATCAGTCTATATCCGTGCACTGAGCGTTTTGCTCAGCCGTTACTTTCCTTTCCATGTCCCAAAACGGCAGGTACCCTAGGGAAGACTCGAGCATCTGGAGGACGTGCATAGGATGGAAGCTGCTAGAGACTTCTTTTCCTTTTTGCCTTCTTATACTTATGCTTGTTTAGTCTTTCATTCATTTCTTTTGGCTTTATTATGTGATAGGTGTGTAAACACCCATCCTTTTTACCACTTAATTACAATAATAACCGATCCAAAACGTGTATTTTATGTCGTAAATGTCGGAATTATGCGTGGTTTGTGTTTTTTTTGTGATTTAGGACGAAAATGTGAAAAGGGGAGAAAACACGGGCATTCACGGGCTTTTATCGAAGAAAAAGACGAAAGACGAAGTCAAGAAGTCAAGAGTGCAAAAAGAACGGAAGTCCAACACCAATTCTGTAGATTTATCGAAGAAAAAGTCAAAAGGCGGAAGTTTACTAAAAGCCGAAGAACTCAAGTCTTATTTATTGAAGATATCACAAGACGAGAGTAGAAATCCCGAGACAAAGTCGTTAAAGTCAAAAGATTAAGAAGATTAAGGAATTAATCATGCAATTAAGGAAAGAAGAAAGAGGGGAGGAAGCTTCCTAATCACCTCCCTAATCTCCCCTATAAATAGGCCATTAGTATTTCATTTTCATTTTGTTGGCTAATAGTGACAATTAGTTCTTCCATTTTATTTACCTTGTCATTTAAATTCATGTCCATTTAAATACATTGTCTTGCACCTTAAATACATTTAATTTCAAGTAATTTTCCTTTTAATTATTGTCAATCTTTACTTTTATTGTTTGATCTCCTATCTTCCTTTCTTTAATCTTTATGTTTATTGTTCATGTTCATGTTCTTGAGTTTTTGTTAAATTGATTAAGTGGGTATTGATTATTTTGGTTATATTTGTTAGTTTGATTGATTTGGATTGTTTGTTTATGATTAGTAGATGTTATTTGGTTAGTTTGATTTAATCTTTTGGTTGAGTTAATTAAGTTTTGTCTAGATTCGTGTTATTCTTTGTCCGTGTTCTTCGTTACTGTGTTTCCAGGTTATTCCGGATCAAAGCCCAATACATTCCGAGTGAAGGGATTTTGTGATTGTTCCGAATCAAAGGTCTTGTTCAGTGAAAGTTCCGAATCAGTAGTGTTTATTCGGAATAATTTATTATTCCGGATCAAGCTAATCATTCGGAACATTTATTGTTCCGAATCAAGAATTTGTTCTGAATCAACTGGTTCATTCGGAATATTTAATATTCCGGATCAAGGTTCATTCGGAATATATTCCGAATCAAGGTTGTCATTCCGGATCAAGGTTTTTGAGCTCATTCGGAACATCATATATTCCGAACCAAGAAGATATTCCGGATCAAGTGTTGTTCATTCGGAATACAAAATATTCCGGATCAGTGGTGGTTCATTCGGAATATATTCCGAGTCAAGATTTTATTCCGGGTCAGCAAAACATTCCGAACCAAGGCTTATATTCTGAGTAAAGGATTTATTCCGGATAAGTGACATATTCCGAATAAAGAATTTATTCCGGATCAAGGGTTTTGGCTAATATTCCGAGTGAAGAAGAATCATTCCGAACGAAGGTGACATTTCGGATGAGTGATTATTCCGAACGAAGGATTATTCCGGATGAGCTGTTTTCAGGTTCTTTTTAATTTCAGCTTTTAATTCTTTAATTTCCAAGCTTTACTTTTCCCGCCTTTTTCCTTAGTCGCACTTTAAGTTTATTTGCCTTAGATTTATTTTAGCCTTGCCTTAGTTTTAAGTTTTAGTTGCGTTTTAAGTTTGCCTTAGATAGTTTTAAGTTTGCCCATTTACTTTTAGTGCCTTTTAATTTTCGTCACGTTTTAATTTCTCGCCATTTATTTTAAATTAGAATTAGATTTAAATTAACGCCTTTTACTTTACAGTTTTGCACTTTTTAATTACTACAACGACACAACTTTTGTTTCACCAAAGACAGCTGAGTCACATAGTTAACCAGGATCAATTCGATTAGACCAGAACAACGAACTTTAACTTTCATACTTGGCAAAAACGAGTTATTAAAATGGCGCCGCTGCCGGCTCTTTTTGTAAAGATTAACTGTTTTCTGTGAGAGACGCGTTGCTTTTTGGGATCCGTACATCCGTGAGCGTTATTTTCTTGCCTAAAATTTCAAAAAACCATAAAAATTAAAAAATTGTTAAAAATCCATAAAAATTAAAAAATTTCATAAATCCAAAAAGATTTTATTTTTTATATATATTGTCTTTGTGTTTGGTATTGTTTTCTTTTGCCTTTGTAGGTGTATGCGTACTAGATCTTCAAATTATCAAGAGCCCGAGACTCGTGAAGATTTAGTTATGGCAGGTGTGAACAACAACAATAATCCACCGTACCTCAACAATAACAACAACAATGTTCTTCCACAGCCCGATCTTCGGACAATGGAGGAGCTTTGTCAACCTACCATGTTTGGACAAGGAGGACCGATTTCACCGATGCAAATCACGGCTCCGGAGTTTTCGTTGAAGCATCACATGATCCAGCAAGTGCAAACAAATCCTTTTCGAGGAATGCCTGATGATGATGCCAACAAACACCTCGACAAATTCATTACTATCACTCAAAGCATGAAGTTGCCCGGTGCCACAATGGATGTTCTTCGCCTTCAACTCTTCCCACATACTTTATCACACCACGCCGAGAAATGGTTTGATCGTCTCCCGAAGAATTCCATTCATACTTGGGATGACATGACTCAACGCTTTTTGTCGCGCTACTTTCCACCATCCATGGTCACGAGCCTTCGCAATCAAATCAGCGGTTTCATGCAAGAACCCGGTGAATCTCTCTTTGATGCTTGGGAAAGATATAATGTCTTGATCGATCGATGTCCAAACCACAATATGCTTCCCGTGACCTTAATTGATACTTTCTACAACGGTTTGACTTTTAGTGATCGTGATACGATTAATGCAGCCGCCGGTGGCACATTTATGAAAAGGAGACCCGAGGAATGTAGAGAGCTTATTGAAAACATGACTACTCATCACAAAAACTGGGATTCCTCCGCTTCTTCAAGGAACAACCCGAGAGTCAATGTTTCTTCTACTTCAACAAGCCCTGACATGACCGAATTCACCCGCATGATGACCGAAATGAATAAAAATATCTTGCTTCTCGCTACAAACCAACAACAAGTTAAAGCGGTAGCACCTTCTTGTGAAACATGCGGCGGTCCTCACTCATACACGGATTGTCCTTCTACTCAAGGAAATCCGGAAAATGTGTATGCTGCTTATGGTAATTATTCACCGGAAAATTACCAAGCCCGACCTCAAGGGGATCGAAATTTGCTGAGTTACCGGTCAAACAACTACCTTTCACCCGATTTTTCTCCTCAAAACCACAACCCCAACAACAATTACAATAGAAGCAACCAAATCCCACCTAGAGCTTCTAATCCTTATCACCCACCCGCTCAACAAACCCCACCCATGAATCAAGATGTTGAAGCTTTGATGAGAACACAAGGTGAGCAAATCAAGAATCTGCAGAGCCAAATTATAAATTTGAAAGGGGATATCACCAAGCAAGGGAATGACATTAGATTCGAGCTTCGAGATAATATCCAATCCTCCTTCAGTAATCAAACAAATGATTTGAAGAATATGCTGGCTAGTTTCTTGCCCACCACTCAACCTTCTACTTCGAGTTCTCTACCTTCAAACACCGTCACCAATCCGCGAGCGAATGTGAGTGCTATTACTACCCGTAGTGGAGTAACCATAGTAGGACCACATATCCCGCCCCCATCATATACACCTCCTCCACCACCATTTATCCCTACTACTCCTACACCTAGTATTAGCACACCATTACCGTCTCCGCCTCGTCATGACGAAGTACCGAAGAAGAACCCTTCAACATCTCAACCTTCACCTGCTACACCTTCACCACCCAAACCCAACATTCCTTATCCATCTCGCTTAGGCAAGGCCAAAATGTACACCAAGGATGACATCCAAGTGTCAAACTATTTGAAGAAAGTTTCGGAAATGACCGTCACTTTTCCCCTTGTCGAAGCTCTAGCACAAATGCCTAAATTTGTTAAGATGTTTAAGGAATTGCTTAGCAAGAAGGAGAATATGGCCGAGTTTGTTAATACCGATTGAAATGAAAATTGTTCTGCCGTCCTTCTTAGAGAACTTCCGAAGAAACTTGGAGATCCCGGTCGTTTTGTGCTTCCTTGTACTTTTAACCAAACCGACAAATTTACTGCCTTAGCCGATCTCGGGGCAAGTATTAATTTGATGCCTTTAAGTGTTTGGAAAAAGTTATCATTGCCCGACCTTACACCCACCAAAATGACTCTTGAGCTAGCCAATCGCACTCTCGCTTACACCGTTGGTATTGCCGAAGATGTGCTCATTAAAGTTGGCACATTCACTTTTCCGGTCGACTTTGTCGTTGTTTATTACGAAATGGACCCTCGTATTCCGTTAATACTTGGGCGCCCATTTTTGAGAACCGGTAGAGCTTTAATTGATGTGGATAAATGGGAGCTCATCTTAAGAGTCGGGGATGATGCACAAGTGTTTGAAATAGGGAAGCTTACAAGAAAATCCTTTGGAGGACGAGAATCAGCAAATATGATTAATGTGCTCGATGATTTTGTCATCTACAACAATCCTCTATTTTATTCGTGCATTGATAATCCACTGTTTCAAGATGATGTGGATGATTCTCTCCCCAATTTGGAACCTTCACCCATTTATGATTCTCCATCGATCTTTGATGCTTATGATGATGATTCTAGCTCATATACGGATGATTATGATGACTTTACTTCCGAGTATCCCGACATGCCCACGTATGATGATTTTTATGAGGCCGATACTCTTTCGAGTGATTCTTCACATACTGAAGATCCTCCGCCATCCATGCTTAATCCTACTTTGAATGATTACTCATTTGAGGAAGATTTCTCTACTTTTCTCAATACTTACTTCCCTCATGAGAGTGATGCTCCTCCTTTAGATTTTGAAGATTATGGTCTTGATCCTACTTCAGATTTGAAGAAAATTCTTTCAAAGGGGAAGCAACCGGTCGACACTAACATCCGCAACACGTATGATTTAACACCTCTTTGTCCACCTTCTGAGGACGAGGTTGTGCATTTTCTTCGTGGATCATCTTCAAATTCTGTTGAGCCTGAGTGCTATTTTCCCCTAAAGGAAAAGGTGTTCGACCCCGGTATCGATATTCTTCAGCCATCTCAGTATCTGTCTGATGAAATAAAAGGAAAAATCTTTGGAACTACTGGAGACATGCTTGCACCACTTCACCCTTGCTACCACCGTGCTCCATCTTTGCTTAAGGGAACCTTGCCTACTCTTTTTTGGCTTGCCTTGTTCGCCTTAAGCTTGTGCTATTTGATGGAAAAAAACTATATCTTTGATCCCGGTGGATATGTTTCATGCTTCTTCCTATGATAATCAAGGTCGAGTCAGGCTCACGACTCGGTGAACAAAAATCAAGCGCTTCTTGGGAGGCAACCCATGTATCTATCTTTTAGCTTTCTTTATCCTAAGTGTAGGGGAGACCCGTTGGTGTTTGCTATCTCCTCTCTTCTCATATTCAGGGATTCGAGAGCTCAATGTTCCACTCTTGATGATTTTTGACGACCCGTGATTCCGTTGTTTCCGTCTTCCCGGTTCTATCCTAAACTCTTTTCGATTCACTATTTTATATTTTCCAATATTAAAATAGGAATATCGTTAGTTGTCTTTTCCTTAGCGAGATTTAAACAACGTGCACAATGTCCTAAGTGTAGGGGAGTTTACTCCCACATGCTTAAATATTGAGGACAATGTTTATATTAAGTGTAGGCGGACTTCTATCGAAGTTAAGTGGCCTTTTCCTTGTATTTGTCCTCATTTTAACCGGAAAATCAATTTTTCGACATTTTTCAAAATTTTTGATCTATTTTGGCCCATTAGTTTTTCCCTTTGTATAGTTTTCTTCTTTCTTTGTTAGATAAATTTTAATAAAGTGGTTTTATTTTTCAAACGTTATGAATCTTTTGACTCAACCCGAGTTTACTTATCTAAGTTTACTCTAGCTAGTATCCTTAACGTGTTTAAGTCGAGCTTTGCTAGGCTTTTATATAGGGAGCTTTAAAACGCGAAAGTCTTAACTCTCACGGGTTAAGAACAAGAACTTTTCGCAAGTTCCTATAATTAATCCTAGAGAGTCGTTTATCAAGGGAACTTTAAAATGCGATTTCTAAACTTGAAAAAGTCTAAGAGTTTGCAAGATCCTATAGACGACTCGAAAACCCAAAACTTTGATTTAATAGGCTAAGCATCCACGAGTCTCATTCCTTGAGATTTTAAAATGTGGAGAACGAGAGATGATAGAGTCAATTATAAGTTTGGTATTCTTTCGTGAATTTATGTGAGTTAATTATTAGCCTATTCTCCCATCGCTTGCTAATAAATTTATCTGCAATAAATAAGGTTGTACGATTTGAAAAGTTACTTAGCTTCTAGCCCAAGATCGTTTAAAAGTTGCTCGGTATGGATTAGAGTTCATAGCCAAGGCATAACTTATTGAAGCGGGATGCGAAGATTGGCGAGTCCGAAAAGGCCCTAACAAGGCACGAGGGCTACATTTTGTTGCTAAAGATCCTAAGTGATGTGAAGAATCATTTATAAAAAATCAATATGAAGGATCGAGACACACGACGAAAAGCAAATACTCCCAAAAGATCATGGAGAAGTCTATCCAAAAAGGCCCTAACAAGGTATGAGGATGAATAGATCCAAGTCCAAAAAGGAGGAGGATCGTTGTATATCAAAATCCCAAATAAAGATTGGAGAAAAATGAAGAAGTCGTGGTCCAAGTATGAAGAATCTCTCAAAACTTCAAGTGAAGAAATTCCTATTATGAAGAGAAGACCATTATTTCATGAACGTCTCTCAAGATTTGAAGTATAAAGTCGCTGCCAAATATCGGTCCGAGAAAGGTCTCAAATCGTGAAGCGAGTTATGCCAAGATATGAACTTTATGAGGTCCCGAGAAGCAGTTTTAAAAGATTTTGTCCTTTAGCTAACTATTGATATAATCGTCCCACCTTATTTTCAGCCTAATAAACTATCGAAATAAGTCAACAATGCATCCTCGTGATCATTTAAGACAACAATAAAATATAAGAGATACACCTAGGAATAAGGGAGTCTAAGTAAATAATTGGCCCACATGAGTTCGTGTTAGTTTGCTAACTTATAATAACAATGATCTCGTTTTTAAGCTTGGTTTGGAGAAAGTGAAAACTTGAGATGATGATCATTCATGACATTTTCAAAACCCTAAGGTATGTTTTTGATTTCTTTGCTTTGAATGTTTATAATTTTCTATCTCTTTAATAAAGGCCAACGTGGATTAATTATGATGAAAAGTGTAATCGTGCTTTGTAACTAATGCATTACATGAGGACATTGCAATGGTCTAGTGTAGGGGATCTGATAGGTGTGTAAACACCCATCCTTTTTACCACTTAATTACAATAATAACCGAGCCAAAACGTGTATTTTATGTCGTAAATGTCGGAATTATGCGTGGTTTGTGTTTTTGTTGTGATTTAGGACGAAAATGTGAAAAGGGGAGAAAACACGGGCATTCACGGGCTTTTATCGAAGAAAAAGACGAAAGACGAAGTCAAGAAGTCAAGAGTGCAAAAAGAACGGAAGTCCAAGACCAATTCTGAAGATTTATCGAAGAAAAAGTCAAAAGGCGGAAGTTTACTAAAAGCCGAAGAACTCAAGTCTTATTTATTGAAGATATCACAAGACGAGAGTAGAAATCCCGAGACAAAGTCATTAAAGTCAAAAGATTAAGAAGATTAAGGACTTAATCATTCAATTAAGGAAAGAAGAAAGAGGGGAGGAAGCTTCCTAAACACCTCCCTAATCTCCCCTATAAATAGGCCATTAGTATTTCATTTTCATTTTGTTGGCTAATAGTGACAATTAGTTCTTCCATTTTATTTACCTTGTCATTTAAATTCATGTCCATTTAAATACATTGTCTTGCACCTTAAATACATTTAATTTCAAGTAAGTTTCCTTTTAATTATTGTCAATCTTTACTTTTATTGTTTGATCTCCTATCTTCCTTTCTTTAATCTTTATGTTCATTGTTCATGTTCATGTTCTTGAGTTTTTGTTAAATTGATTAAGTGGGTTTTGATTATTTTGGTTATATTTGTTAGTTTGATTGATTTGGATTGTTTGTTTATGATTAGTAGATGTTATTTGGTTAGTTTGATTTAATCTTTTGGTTGAGTTAATTAAGTTTTGTCTAGATTCGTGTTATTCTTTGTCCGTGTTCTTCGTTACTGTGTTTCCAGGTTATTCCGGATCAAAGCCCAATACATTCCGAGTGAAGGGATTTTGTGATTGTTCTGAATCAAAGGTCTTGTTCAATGAAAGTTCTGAATCAGTAGTGTTTATTCGGAATAATTTATTAATCCGGATCAAGCTAATCATTCGGAACATTTATTGTTCTGAATTAAGAATTTGTTCTGAATCAACTGGTTCATTCGGAATATTTAATACTCCGGATCAAGGTTCATTCGGAATATATTCCGAATCAAGGTTGTCATTCCGGATCAAGGTTTTTGAGCTCATTCGGAACATCATATATTCCGAACCAAGAAGATATTCCAGATCAAGTGCTGTTCACTCGGAATACAAAATATTCCGGATCAGTGGTGGTTCATTCAGAATATATTCCGAGTCAAGATTTTATTCCGGGTCAGCAAAACATTCCGAACCAAGGCTTATATTCTAAGTAAAGGATTTATTCCGGATAAGTGACATATTCCGAATAAAGAATTTATTCCGGATCAAGGGTTTTGGCTAATATTCCGAGTGAAGAAGAATCATTCCGAACGAAGGTGACATTCCGGATGAGTGATTATTCCGAACGAAGGATTATTCCGGATGAGCTGTTTTCAGGTTCTTTTTAATTTCAGCTTTTAATTCTTTAATTTTCAAGCTTTACTTTTCCTGCCTTTTTCCTTAGTCGCACTTTAAGTTTATTTGCCTTAGATTTATTTTAGCCTTGTCTTAGTTTTAAGTTTTAGTTGCGTTTTAAGTTTGCCTTAGATAGTTTTAAGTTTGCCCATTTACTTTTAGTGCCTTTTAATTTTCGTCACGTTTTAATTTCTCGCCATTTATTTTAAATTAGAATTAGATTTAAATTAACGCATTTTACTTTACAGTTTTGCACTTTTTAATTACTACAACGACACAACTTTTGTTTCACCAAAGACAGCCGAGTCACATAGTTAACCAGGATCAATTCAATTAGACCAGAACAACGAACTTTAACTTTCATACTTGGCAAAAACCAGTTATTATTATGTTTGGGCTTATGTTTGGGAATCGATGTTTGATTCCGGTTTTCCCTATGGTCATGTATGTTTTAGTACATTTACCTTGCATGCTTTGATGACACGCCATAATTACGCGTGACATTCCATTTATCAAATGGGGTGTTACAATTATGGTATCAGAGACAAGGCTTCGACTTGTAGGCTCTAAAACTCGACCTGTGACTAGTGGGTAGTCACCAAGAGCTTCCTAAGCAAACGTTTGTTATTCTACGTATTGATGTTTTCAGCGCATTGTTGCTTTAACCATGATGTTTTCAGCACCTTGAGGTTTTAACCTTGATGTTTTCATCGATATTGTTTTACTAATATGGATGGACAACCGTCATTCATATTTAGTTATGTGTCATTGTTTCATGCATAATGTTCCTCGAGAACTGTGGCTATGTGGACTGAACCCCAGTAGTTCATAATTAGTCACATAAAAAAAAATTCTGATAAGTTTTGACAGATGAGTTTTATTTATTTATGTTTCATGTATCATTGTTGCAGGGATTATGACTAAGTAATGGTTGGTACAGGACTGGCCCTATTTAGTCGCATGTGCTTTTATCGAAACTTTTAACTTTGGGACCGACCCATAGGCGTCCCCTCGCCATGTCTTTTGTTTTGGGACCGACGCATAGGCGTCCCCTCGCACATATAAAGGTTTTTATAAACTACATTACGCATTCATGCATTGTTTTCATGCATAAAATTTTTCTCATGATTTTTGGCATAAATATTTTTTATGTCCCCTCATAAGTTACTATGTTTTTATGTCAAGTATGTTTTCATACTGTCATGGTTAAACTCAGTTTCATGCTGATTCTGTTATACACTCCTCCATGTTAAATCGTTTCGTGTTTCTTCACGATATATCCGTCTTCATGTGGATTACGTCTTACGCCTCATTTGTTATTATGCCTTCATGCAAGACATAGTTGGATTCATTGAATTCTGCTTTCATGATAGTCATGGTTAGTTTTCATTGATCATGCTTTCAGGCAAATCATCTTAAATTTTGTATGACCACACTTTAACGTTTCTCTATGCAACCAGAATGAGATATATACTGGCATTGCCAGGTTATCATGATGGTTTTCCTAACCGTTTAACCGATATACTCTCCTTAAATCATGATAAATGATCGACCCCATACCGATCATTTCATGTGCATTCCACGTGTTCCACGTACCGTATTTCATGTGTATTACACGTACCTTAATCCATGTGTATTTGCTTGCAATACCTATCGAGTATTCGTTAGTCGATTCTGAATCACCTCAGGCGTATTTTCAATTTGCTGATATTCTATAAGATTGTTGATGCCGCTCATAACTGGGAGATGTTACTAAAGGTTGATGCTGCTGACGTTCGGAGACGCTACGAGATGCGGATGCTGTTCACAACCTGGAGATCCTACAAGACGAAGACAAAGGCGTCAGAGCAAAGCAATCGAACGAGAAGATGTTTCACCATCAGACGATTTTCATCAATCATTGTCCCTAATTCTTAGTTACATGTCACACGTCATTCGGCTGTCATTTCAGCCATATGAGTGCAAACCGGTACCAGCCGGCCACTCAGTTGAATAGTTACATGAATCACGGTCATGAGAATGACCGTCATGGAACTGACAGACAAGACGATAGTAACCACTAATATGACGGAACTATCCTAGAAATCGCAACCGAGGCTCCGGCCGCAAACGTGATCAGACATACAAAGGATCAGTAGTCCAACCGATCCGCCAAGTCTGGCATAATAACCTAATATTGTAGTTCTATTGAATTACGTCTCGAGACACATGTCAAGACATCAGTCAAGACACATATCTCACGTATACTTTCTGAAGACACGTGTCTAGACATCAGTCAAGACACATGTCTTACGTATATTTCCTGAAGACACATGTCAAGACACTAGTCAAGACATATGTCATGCTTATAGTTCCAAGACACGAGCCAAGACACATGACACACGTCCAACTATGGGACATTTCTAAGAAATTCAGGGTACCCTCCAAGGGTCTATCCATTTTGTTGTGCCATGTATTAATCAGGCCACAAGAATTTCAATACCATTATCGGCGCATCAGTGAGAACTGTCGCGTTGCTGATGTCACTTTTATTTCTTTCACCATATTTCTTATGATTCATGACCATGAAGGACGCCTTTCGTATTCCCACGTATACGAAGGATTTCCTTCAGCTTAATGATGAGATCCAAGCTGCTAACGCATTTCCTCGGACAGACACGAGATGAATTTTACCCTAATTATGGACTATGAACAGCACACCATGCTACGATTCATAATTATGTACAGTAATGTTCAGGCTCCTGAATACATTCAGCTTGATTTTCCATCAAGAAAATCTGTACAAATTATCTATGCTTACAAGCATGTGCGTTGTTAGCCATAGTCGCTAAAATTTTCTAGCTGTCAGTAAGACACGACTACTGAAGTCCTTTTACGCATAGCCAGTTGATTATTCCAAAATCTTCCCATACATTCCAGAAGAATGGTACCATGAGATTATGTGTCGACTACCGTCGGCTTAAACAAATCACCATTCATGACCGTTATTCTCCTCCACGTATTGACAACATGTCCAATCGACCTTATAGTGTTAATCACTTTTCCAAGATTGAACTCATGATCATGCTGCCAACAGTGACGAGGGAAAGAGCAGGACATGTCCATGACTGCTATTTATACACGACTCGGTCATGCTAGATTTATGATTTTGAATTAGTCTCATCAATGCTCCAACGGCATTATAAGAATGAGTTTCCATGAACTCATAGTAAATTCATTAGTGTTTTCAATGAGGATAACCTGATTTCCTTTAAGCCTAGAAGAAGAACAGGAAGACCATATCTGCACTATGTTGCAAATTCTATGACAAGAGAAATTTCACCCTGGAAATATTTCGAATATAAATTCTGGTTGATTACAGTGACACGCTGGATCACATGGATTTGCATGGTTAATCTTACCATGACTCAGCTTATGCGTAAAGGAGTGAACCCTACACTACATTAGGTGTTATAGAAAATCCTACGCTAGGAGAAGTCTAGATTCAGAAACTCAGAGTTTCGCAAACTCCTATGTATCAAGTCCTACGAAGCAAGATGCAGTTATGTTCATATCTAAGTACCTGACATACTAACAGGTTAAGATAGGACACCAACAAACTGGGATGTTTCCATCATCTGAAATTGTGAATTGAAATGGGACAAGATCTCCACGGATTTTGGTTACCAGATTAACGCAAACTCAGAAGAAGCATGATGCTATCTGGGTTATTGCAAACAGTTTGATCAAGTCTGCAGAATCCTTACATCCGCAAGGATTGTAGAACCAACAGATTGATCGGACACATTCCACGCCAAGGCTCATCTGACCACTTGGTAATCCCTCAGCTATCGGGTCAGACAAAGATTCGCAATTGTACTCCTTAATTACTTCACGTCTTCATTCTGATTCCACGACTTGCTTTCGCGCTCGCGTTCATGACACTATTCACGTTCATGATCGTATCTGGGCTTACGATTTTATGTTCATTTCGTTCTGGGAAGTTTTGCAAGAACTTAAGAGACCAAACCCAAGTTTAGTATAACTCTCCATCATCAGATAGATGTTTCACGTCATATTCCACGTCTCACCTTGTAGCGTTTGGCGTTACCGCCATTATATTCTATGATCACGATATGTTTCACATGTCATGTTTATTCCATGTTCCTCATATCATGATCAAGATATCTTACACGTATCATGGATCACGATATGTTTACTCATACTACACTCGCCATATCTCCACGTAGCACGTTCAAAATTTTTCACGTACCACGTTCAAAAATTTTCACGTACTACGTTTCTTTATGTCTCGCGCATCGTTTCTAATTATCAATTAAGTCAGATTGTCTTGCATCGTAACGTTTCAGTTACCCTAGCACGTTAACTCTTATTTTCCTCGATCGAATTTAGGGGATCTACCTTCCGTTGATAACCAAGAATTTCTTCGTATTCCAAGTCAAGGTCAGGAGGACCAAGATTTATCATTAGTGTCAAGATCTTCTGAAGGAACCGTTCCAAGAGGGAGGCCACTTGGAAACGGACAAGTTCATCCGGACTTTTATCCATTTTCTCTCATCAATTAGATATGTCCTTTCAATCACGTCACGTTCCATGTCCTTTCAAGACATGTCACGTTCCACGTTCCTTCTACCATGTCACCTGTACGTTCATTAAACTTACATACCCTCTCAGTTTGATTCGGGTATGTTTCTCTTTCAGTTACGTTATCTATAATTCGGGGACGAATTATTCTTTTTAGGGGGAAGAGTTGTAAAACCCGCATGCTTTTACCATGAATAGTACCCTTAAGATCGTACGTACTAGATTAAAACTTTCCTATTATAGCATGATTACGATTACGTGTTAGGATTTTACGTATTACGTACGTGTTAAAACACGATAAGTATTTACTACGCACGAGCACGTAATAATTATTTGACAATAATTAATCTCGAACATGCGATCATGAAATCATGAACGTAATTAAATCACGAACTATTATTAATTACATATATATATTTATTACGAGCGTAAATAAATATATTAGATCACGATAATTACGTAACGAGAACACATAAAACGCGAACATAAATAATCATGAACGAATAACTAAACATCGAGACACGGAAAAAGGTACGGGTACCCCATGTGGGGCCCCCTACCCGCGGCTACAAGGAACAAATGGGCCAAGCCCATTTGTATTTTTACTAAAAGGAGGTTAAGGAATTTTACACTACTCATTTTTGTGTTACAGAAGATTTTACAAAAAACCTAAAATCCTCCTCTCCTCCTTCTATTTCTCTTTTGGCCGCCACCTTTAACACACCAATAAGGGGTGTTTGTTGATCTTGGATCTAGGAATTCTTGTTGGTGTTCGTGTTTGTTCTTCGTTCTTTAGATCCACGTATTCGGTAAATCCTTTTAAACCTTTTTTTCTTTTGATTTGATCTTTTATTAATTAAGAACATGTTATGTTTTTTTATAAAACCTAATTAGATCATAGATCTAACATGATTTGGGATTAAATAAAATCAAAAGTAATGTTTTAAGGGGTGTTTGTTTTGGCCGCAGCCTACACCGAACCCGAGAGGGTTTCGGTTTGGCCATCCGACCACCACCGAGACCGTATGGTCCCGGTTGGTTGGTGTGGGTCCCACGGTAGCATCAAGACAAGGGGTACCCCGATTTGGTTCGTGTACGGTGTCGATTTCATGTCCGGTTCATGGTTTTTTGTCTAGATCCGGTTCATGGTGTATGTTTAGTTTTTTTTTATTTTATGATCTTATGTTAAAATTAAACTAATAATATGACATGATTAATTTAATAACATGACTTAGGTTATTTTAACTATTAATAATCATGAAATTTATTTAACCTAAGTATTTTTTATATTTTAGACTTATAATTAATTAATTATTTAAAAACCATGGTTATAATTAATTAATTAACATGACTTAGGGTATATTATTAATAAATAATAATACATGTTTTAACCTAAGTATTTAACCTTATTTAATTAAAACATGTTATACTTTAATTAAATATTTTAACCTATAGTTTAATTTAATTACATGAAATAATTATTAAACTATACCTTATATCATATGACTTAGAAAATAATCATGAAAACACTTAGGCTTATATACTTAGCTTATTTAACCAACTTATTTCTAATTATGGAAACTTTCTATTTTTAGAAACTTAATTAAATAAGGCAGCTAATCTATTTATGGAAACCTTCTATTTTTAGAAACTTATTTATTTCAGGCAGCTAATCTATTTATGGAAACTTATTTAATTAAGGCAGCTGATCTATTTATGGAAACTTTCTATTTTTAGAAACTTATCTATTTAAGCAGTAATTCTATTTTTGGAAACTTTCTATTTTTGGAAACTTTTTATTTTTGGAAACTTTCTATTTTTGGAAACTTTCTATTTTAGGAAACCTGCTATTTTTGGAAAGTTACTTATTATTACACAGTAAGTATAATAATACATGAAATACCAGAAATACTTAATCAGATTAAACAGAATATAAGATAAACACAGTTTAAGGCGTTAAACAGTAAAACATGGTAGGAACATATAAAATAAGCTAAGACATGACATAAAACCAGCTACGTATTTAGTAAGCAGATACTTATTCATGTATGTATTTATGTATCACTAGTGATACGGAAGTAGGATTCCTCTCAGTTCATCTTCTTCGTTCACTGGACATAAGGTACAGATTCTCGTCCTTTCAGTATGGACATTCTTTCCTTATTAGGATTCCCCGTATGCAGCCAACTGTTTTCCCCAGTATATGTTTTATGTGTTTTTAAATTGCTTATGTTTAATTAGAATACCTAAAGCCATATACATGCATGACCAGTTTCACCTAGTTATAGAGGTACCATAACCATAATATTAGAGGCACTAATGTTATGACTTCACCACGGTGGAGTGATTGCTCGTGGCGTCCCTTCAGCTTTTGGCCATTTATATTATATTTATCATGTGGGGCGTATGGGTGCATCCTAGTTACATGTTTCAGTCAGGATTTCATGGTGAATGTGGTGTGTGCCTTGCATCCTTCACAAGGAGCTGATCCCTCCTACCCAGAACCAGTATATTAAATTAGAGGCAGCCCCTCTAATTTGCATGATGAGGTCACCCCTCAAGTATTCATGCACGGTGGATTTTCATGACCTATATTCGCTAATGGTAAAATATGTTAAACAGTTTTCATAAGATAAACATAAGGCTTTTCAAACTATAAAACCAGTTTTATGAACATGTTCCAGGTTTTCTAGGACTTATACTTTTCCGCTGCTATTAAGTCTTTATTATGCTTAGTCATTCATACTATGTCTATATCCGTGCACTGAGCATTTTGCTCAGCCGTTACTTTCCTTTCCATGTCCCAAAACGGCAGGTACCCTAGGGAAGACTCGAGCATTTGGAGGACGTGCATAGGATGGAAGCTGCTAGAGACTTCTTTTCCTTTTTGCCTTCTTATACTTATGCTTGTTTAGTCTTTCATTCATTTCTTTTGGCTTTATTATGTTTGGGCTTATGTTTGGGAACCGATGTTTGATTCCGATTTTCCCTATGGTCATGTATGTTTTAGTACATTTACCTTGCATGCTTTGATGACACGCTATAATTACGCGTGACATTCCATTTATCAAATGGGGTGTTACAAAGTTCATATTTGCCAGCTTGTGAATGGTCTTGAAGTTTACATGCCCCATCCTCCTATGCCATTTGGTGGCTTCATCTTCAGATGCTTTGGCAACCAAACTGGCTAGTTGACCAGTAGGATTAACTTCATTCAGCTTGATACTGTAGAGGTTATGTCTTCTTGGGATTTTGAGTAGAACATGGGAGTCATCCGATAACTTAAAGTCTTTGGACAGCACCAGTGCTTTAGTATCCGTAAAGAGGACAAACTACTTCTTGTCACAAATCTGAGAGATAGAATTCAAGTTGAAGTGTTGAAGTGCTTCCACATAGTAAACCTGCTCAAAATTAAGGTTAGGGGTCTGAATGGTTCTTTTGCCAGAGATCCTTCCTTCACCACCTCCAAAGTACACCTTCCCGCCTTGAAATGGTACAAAGTTAGTCAAAATTCCTTTATTCCCTGTCATGCTCCTAGAGCATCCACTATCTACTATTCCAAGAGATGGATCTTGGTATGAAGTAATCTACAACAACACAAAATTCATATGTAAAAGTTAGTGTCTTAAGGGGACCCAAACCATTTCAGGCTTGAGTCTGCCTTGTAGATCATTAGTAGATAGCCAAGAAGATTGATGAGATCCACTATTTTTCTTGTGTTGCCTGTGCATCATATGGGTGTTATTTTGTGACCAAGAACAACTTGCTGAGAGCTTAACAGCATAACCCAAATATCCCAATCCAAAATGCATTTGGTCTGAAGTAGTAGCATAATTCTGATTAAAATTCTGAAAATAATTGCTGGTTGGTTTATTAGGGGTGCAGGCATTGCTTCTCCAAGTAGTAGAAGCTGAAGGTGAGGTCCTTCTAGTCGAAGGAAAAGATTGGGCACATGGATTTAATCTTCTAGAAGCAAAACCCACACCAATAGGAGCAGCTCCTGGTGGACCAGAAGTAGCATAAGCTTGATAACAAAGAGGCTTTTGATCATAAAAATTATAATCTTTAATCAAATGAAATTTACTACCACAAACAAAGCATGTTTTAAAAGACCTTTTATTCAAATGACATTGTTTTAAACTGCTATTCTTAATACAAACCATTCTAGGAGAATCAACATTCCTAGATTTCAACAAACTAGAATTTAAAACAATGGAAGTAGAAGCAGTAGCAACTCTCTCATCACTCATCCTAGCACTAGTAGTAGTAGTGTCATTTGTCTTGGGACTCGAAGGTCTTGACTCTTTACTTGAACCACGGGATGCATATTCACTTGCCTTGTCACTGAAAGTACAAGAGAAAAAGTCATTAGTATTAATAGAGCTTTTGGGAGACTCATGCATATGTGATCCATCCAAGTCTGTATGCATGGATATGGGCATAAATTTTCCTGTAAGAGGTGGAGGAACAACATGCATTGTTGTAGCTGGTTTAAACCTATTGTAACTAGGTTTTCCCTCCTCCTCTTTTTCAGGATCAAAGACACTTGAAAAGGATAAATCAAAAACATCATCTGGACCAATATATTTGTCAAAACCTAACCTTCTCTTAGTTCTACCAGACATGCTACTATCTATTAGCTTGGAAAGATTATTGGGTGCTTTTTGCCATTTATCAAATCTTAATAGTGTAGCATCCAATTTTTCTTGCATTTCTTATTTTGCCTGAATATTCTCAGTGTTAAGTTTTTCAGTATATTTAATCATGTTAGTGGTATTCTCTAAATCAATGCTTAACACTCGAATCTTATCCTCATATTCAAGTTGAGTATTTTGAAGCCACTTCTTTTGTTGTTCTAAAGTTTTTAGAGAATCTTATAAGCTTGAATTTCTAAAAACTATTTGTCATTTTCAGCATTTAGTTCATTACATTGGGTTAAGAGGTCTGAGTAATTATCATCACAACCAAGAGGGCAATTTTGTACCTGAGGAGAGATTCCCATGAGATAAAATTCCTCTGCTTCCTCTGCATCAGATATGTGACCAACAATCATAGCAAACATATCATTAGAGGACTCAACTGATTCCAATGTTAGAGTCTCATGCTCATTCTAGTTGACCATGGTATCAACCGACACCAAAACTTTCTTTTCATCCTTGAGCTCTTGAACCTTGAAAGATGAATACCTGTTCTTATCCTAGTCATTTTTGTTAGGGCATTCCCTAGCAAAATGTCCTTGCTGCTGACAGTTATAGCATTTGACTTTGCTCCTATCAAACCTGGTTGGCTCTCTTGGGTTGCACCTGAATTTTCTACCAGCCTTCTTTTCAAACTTATGAACTCGGAGAGTGAGCATAGCCATCTGCCACTTAAGGTCCATTTCATCCAAGTTAAGTTTATCAACCTGTTTGAAATCATTAAAAGCTAGCTGTTGTTGTGGATCAACATCAGCAACAAAAGAGTGAAGAACAGTTTCTACTATGCTACTAGTCTTGGCTTTTGATCAGGATTAGTAGTATGTTGTGATGACAAAGTATAGCTTGGGCTACTGGCATAAGACATTGGACTAGAGCCCATGTAACTCACAAAATCAGAGTTAGCATGAGTGGAATAGGAATCACTTGAGTACCCTCTCACATGAGACTCAAAAGTTTTGAGTTTGTAAAATAAGTCATCCAAAGAAAGATATTCAAGTCCACCTTTAGCCTTTAGAGAGATTACTACCTGGTTCCATGAGTGAGGCAGGGCTCTAAGAAACCGGCATTGATGTCTTCATTTTCAGGTTTGGAGCGAAGTTGATTCAATTGGCTGAGAATCCTTTGAAACCTGTCATAGCCTTGATGAAGACCTTCTGTCTAAAAAATCTTGAATTCTGTAAATTCATCTCTCAGCATTCATCTGCGCATCTTCTTGGATTACTAATTCCCTCCAAATCTTGCCTTGATCCCATTCCAAATCTCCCTAGCATCATCCAAGTGATAGAAATCACCCATATGATCATCAGGAAGAGACTGAAGCAAAATAGTTTTTGCTTTGATTTCCTTCTGAACAACATTGATTTATTCATAAGTTTTAGGATCTAGAATGGTGATATTACCATTCTTGTCTCTACCAGTAGTCTTCTTATTGTTACCATTCTGAACAATTTTCCAAAGGTCTAGATCAGTGTTGGTGATCCAACACTTCATCTTCATGGCCCATCTATCATACTCCTCCTTCTTCAAGAGTGGGGATTTTCCATTTTTATTGGAAACAGTGGCAACGATTTGTTGTGTTTGCTCTGTTGTGGTTGTGCTTGGTTGTCCTGTTTCAGTAGAACTAGAAGCAGACATGATTAGAAAAAATAGTTAGAAAAAAATGGTTCTTCTTGTGCAGAGACTCTCCCAGGCTCTGATACCACTTGTTGGGTCCACTGGTTGTGGATCTTGCAGCCTGTTAAGGATGGTGAACGACTTATGTAATCACAAGTCTATTCACAGAGAGACTCTTAATGTAATACAAAGTATAAGTGCGGAATACAAATACTAAGATCAAGAAGAAACAGAATAACTAATTAACTTGATCCTTGCTAAGGATTTCTACTATTGATATGAAATGAATACTGGTGAAAGGTGTGTCTAACCCTTCTGCCAATGGGTTCCTTTTATACTACAAGGAAACCCTAAAACTACATTAAACATAAACGTGTAACTCCTGATATGCATATCCTTTCCTAAGATATCTCATGCATATCCTAACAAACTACTAAGAATAATATTGTTTGACTTTCTACTAGACCAGGAGCACGTGTTGCTCCTACTACTACTAGGACCAGGAGGAACTACATACCTCCTAGTTCATCTATTACAAATAACTATTGCATAAGTCTTAACACAAGTCACTGATTTCATATCCATGGTTGTCCAAAACGAAGCCAACTTAAAGGATTATAGTAATATCAACCACTTATTGCATGAATAAATACATAAGTTAATACCAATGATTTACTGCTCTTATAAAATGCATATAAAGAATTACAATCCAAAAAATTGTAATCCTAAAAAACTGAACGAAAAACCAAATGAATATTCAAAATAAAAGAATAATAATATACAAACTTATTAGACTTCGAAATTGAAGTGTTAGATTGCTGAGAGGAACCAATAGCAGTAAATGAAAAACCGACATAAAACTCCCCTCATGCCTTTTACGCCCTCTCAAATATTCAAAGTATGTACACAAATAACCACAAAAGGGACATGTTAAATACAGAACGTGATTGCTAAAAAATGCACACAGAGGCGCATACTCGAAATTCTTCTCATGTGGTCATGTCCCATGACAATGCTCCTAAACTTGCCTTTATGTCTGTTCTCGCACCAGCCTAGTCAAAGAACAACATTATTTGTTAAACATGTCTAGAGTTTTTTTTTAAAAATAATAGAAAGTGATTTGGCGAACCCAACATGTTCTCTAACCGGTCCAAAACTATGAAAATTTGCAGACCACAATTATTCTAGCAGAAGTAACAAACTTAATACAAAAAATAAAAAATAAAATCAGAAGGTAACATTAACAATTTAAATGTAGTAACTTACAAAACAAATATCTTGAAGTCGACGAATCATCAGCTTTCAGTTGTCACCACTTTTACCATTCGTTTTCTAAACTCTACAAATTTATAGAAATCAAGTCGGGTAAAATTTGGAATATTACAATAAAATATATAGAAGTCAAGAAAGAAATACAGTGCGAAGCAAAAAAAAACCAGGATCTTGTGTAACCAACCCCATGTAACAGCAAAACAACATCAGATAAAATCTTAAATAAGATAAGACAAGATTAAATTACCTTTTTTCCTGTCAAAAAGTTATGTCACATCCAAATGACACGTAAAAGATGTGGGGTGAATCATTTTGTTTAATGTAATCAATTATGTAAATTCATATAGTTTTGAGTTAAAAGAGATAGTACGTTTGATGTCAAAGATCAAAATATGTGATTGTTTTGTCAATCATTTCCCACTTCAACACGGATAGGCCTAACCGAGTTTAAAAAATGCAAAACATAGTTCATTTGACCCGTTTGTTCAAAATGAGCCACACAAAGCGAGCCTACGAATCATAAGCCAAAAAGTAAAAAAGGCATCAAGCCGCTATATAAGCGGAATCAAACATCCATACGCACTTATATACGCCTAGAAGTGAAAAAATAATCTTAAACCAAATACGCTGATAAGCTCCATAAATATACTTAAAGCTGCTCATTATATCAATAGAAATAATGAATCTATAAAAAAATCAATTTTTTCCAACAATGAATCCAAATACAATAAAGATGAGTATAGTAGTGATATTACATCGCGAATAAAGAAAAACTTACCAAGGTACATAGCCATTCAGTTTTTTAAATCTCAAGAATAATTGATGTCATTTTTTTTAGTTCAAATGATAGATAAAGTTTTTTCTGTCGATGTTCCGTGCAGAAAAACGTAGCCATCCAGATTTTTCTGTACATGTTCTGTGTTGAAAGCCGATGACGCGGGCATAGCACAGACCATGTAAAGGCGGTCACAAATCCATCGGTAAATCCGATGCACAATAAACAGAAAGGGTAATAATTTTTTTTTGTGCTATGTTGAGGCTCAGATAAGTGAGCATCGAATATCAGGATATGCACTCTCTGGCTGCAAACATAAAAAGCTTGCCACGCCAAGAGGTACACAATCCAAATCCTAGTCTAGTCCGCTTAGGGACGCTCGAATATTATCATCATCGCCTTTTAGGAGATTTTAATAGATATCATCATCGCCTTTTAGGAGATTACAAATCTTGTTATAGTCCTGGATACGTCATGCACACCTTGTACAGGGGCAACGAAACCAACACCATATCGAACGAAAGATGGTAGGCTAAAATAGGACAACCTTTAGGGTGTCACAAATGTCATAGTACATTCACCGCCTATAATTTTCATATGATGAAAGGCTAACCCGGATTCGCCAACCCTCAATCGATATTCAGCCAAAGAAAAATAGGAATCGAACCCAATGGTGAAGGATCATAAAAGGATCATCAGAGCCAGTGACACATCATAAAGCAGCTAATTTTTCTACCAAACTAGATCTTATTGTGGCAACCACGATGAAACTATGGCTGCCTGACCAAGATAAGTGTGTCCCAAATTAGATCTTACAGTTTGTGGAGGTTTCTGAATCGAGCAATGCTCGCATTCTGCCATCCTTCCACTTTCTGCAGTAAGAAAGCGCATCAAAGGATCATCACGGCCAACCAAATTAAGTTATACGACACCCAAAAAAGATGGACCCAATAGATTCAAGGATCACATACACAACAAATGGTGAATGTATATCAGATTGTAATAAATTTAAAACGATCATCACAACCAACTAAATTAAGGTCTATGCCACCCAAAATAATATGGATCTGATAGTGTTTGTGAGCTCATGTGTTCCATTAGCAATATCCTTGAGAACACGGAGTATATAATTTTCAAAAAGCTAATAACATTAAACTTATACATAAAAGCGAGGCTCAGATTTGATAATGTGAGAACCATACAAACATTGTATAGCTGCAACCACGATGTAGATGCGACTGCCCGCCAAAATACATGATTTTTTAAACCATGGCTCATAAAAACATAATTGCAGAATGCCATCATAATCTCCTTTTGTTTTTGTGAAAAAGGGTATATCAATGGTATGATACAATCAAAAGGCCCAGCAACAACCATATAACAGGGTATTCCAAATGTGCATAGTCACATTGCATCATTCTAATTCCAAACTTGCCCAAAGAAAGGTCAACAACGTCACCAGCCGGCCACCCACGCCACGCACCATAACTGGTGGCAACGAAGGGGTCGACGACATCGAAGAAAGCTACAACATGAAATTTAAAACCAAGCGCCCTTAAATATAAACCACAATTTGCCTAAAAACATATATATCAATAATTTAATCCACTTGCAATGTCATGGCAATAAAAACCTAATTAATGTAATATAACAATAATTAAACAAAACACATACCTAAAAATCAACCCGAAATCTGAATCAAACACATTCAGATCAGAACCAAACAAAACATAAACCAAAAAATTAGGCAAACTCAAATCAAATCAAATATCTAAACATCAAATTAAATGCCATAGAAGATGAAGAGGAAACCAAAAACTGTAGACTCACCACAAATAATGCAAACCCAAATCATTTTTGTTGGTGTTTGTGGTATATATATAGGTCCTACAGTAAAAAACACGTGGCAGCTTATATGCATCTTATAACACCCTTAATCACAATCAACGGCCAAGATCTGTAGGTTCCTGTTAGGACCATTGTAATAGTTAAATGTAATAGGTAGACTAGGAGGTATGTAGTTCCTCCTGGTCCTAGTAGTAGTAGGAGCAAGTCGTGCTCCTGGTCCTAGTCGAAGTCAAACTTTAGTATTTATTTATTATTCTGTTAGGATATGCATGAGATATGTTAGGAAAGGATATGCATATCAGTTTACACGTTTTGTTTAATGCTGTATTAGGGTTTCCTTGTAGTATAAAAGGAACCTTAGGCAGAAGGGTTAGACACACCTTCACCAAACGTAGTTCTAGTGATTATCAATATTAGAAATCCTTAGAAAGGATCAAGTCTTTATAGTTATTATGTTCTTCTTTATTATATTTGTATTCTACATTCATATTGTGTATAGAGTCTCTTTGTGGATTGACTTGTGATTACAGAAGTCATACACCGTTCCTGACAGGATGCAAGATCTACATCTAGTAGACTCAACAAGTGGTATCAGAGACTGGGAGGGTCTCTATACACGAAGAATCAAGTTTTCTTATTACTGACAATTTTGTTTTAGCATGTCTGCCTCAACTTCTACTCAAACAGGAGAAGATAGCACTCCTAAAATTGTGCAACCTCAGCAGATCGTTGCTACGGTTTCCAACACAAATGGTAAATTCCCTCTTCTGAAAAAGGATGAATATGATAACTGGGCAATGAAGATGGAATGGTGGATCAGCAATACTGATCAAGATCTTTGGAAGATCATTCTGAATGGGAACAGCAGGAAGCTAACTGGAAGAGACAAGAATGGTAATATTACTCTTCTTGACCCTAAATCTCATGAATAAATCATAGCTATTCAGAAGGAGGTCAAAGCAAAAACGATTTTGCTCCAATCTCTTCTTGAAGATCACATGGGTGACTTCTACCATTTGGATGATGCCAGAGAGATCTGGAATGGTATAAAAGCAAGGTTTGGTGGGAATGAGGAGTCAAAGAAAATGCGAAGATCCATGCTGAGAGATGAATTCACAGAATTCAAAATCTCAAAAACTGAAGGTTTACATCAAGGTTATGACAGGTTTCAGAAGATATTGAGCCAATTGAATCAACTTCAGTCAAAGCCTGATGATGGTGATATTAATGCAAGGTTTCTTAAAGCCTTACCCTACTCATGGAATCAGGTGGTGATCTCTCTCAAAGCCAAAGGTGGGCTTGACTATCTCAACTTTGATGATCTGTTTCATAAGCTCAGAACTTTTAAACCGCATGTGAGAGGTTTTTCAAGTGACTCGTTTCCCACTCCTACTAATTCTGCTTTTGTGAGTTCTATTGCATCCAGTCCCATGTCATATGCTAGTAGCCCAAGCAATACTGTGTCCTCTCAACATACTTTTCAGCATACTTCTGCTCCTGATCCTACTGCCAAGTCTGGTAGTATGGTAGAAGTTGTTCTCCATTCTTTTGTGGCTGATGTTGATGCTCAACAACAACTTGCTTTTGATGACTTCAAACAGGTCGATAAACTTGACCTGGATGAAATGGATCTTAAATGGCAGATGGCCATGCTCACTCTTAGGGTTCACAAGTTTGAGAAGAAAGCAGGACGAAAATTTAATTACAACCCTCGGGAGCCAGCAAGATTCGACAGAAGCAAAGTTTGATGCTATAACTTCCAGCAACAAGGTCACTTTGCAAGGGAATGCCCTAGCAAGAATGACCAGGAGAAGAGCAGGTACTCCGCTTTCAAGGTTCAGGAGATAAAAGATGACAAGAAGGCATTGGTATCTGTTGACTCTATGGTCAACTGGAATGATCATCAGGCTTCTACTCTGGAATCAGCTGAGTCCTCGACTGATGTGTTTGCAATGATTGCTGGGAATCTCTCTGAGGCAGAAGAAGCAGACGAGTTTGCTCTTATGGGCATCTCACCTCAGGTACAACATTGTCCTCTTGGTTGTCATGATAAATATTCAGAATTGTTGTCCCAATTTAATGAAGTAAATGATCAAAATGATAAGTATTTTTTAGAGGTTCAAGCCTATAAGGCTTCATTAAACACATTGGAACAACAAAAGCGGTGGCTTCAAGATACTCAACGTGAGTATGAGGATAAAATCAGGATACTAAGCATCGATTCAGAAAACACAACAAATATGCTTAAATATACAGAAAAAGTAAGAGATGCCAGTATCAAAGAAAAAGAGGAGATGCAAGAAAAATTAGATGCTACAATGTTGAGATTTGACAAATGGCAAAAGGCACCCAAAAATCTTTCAATATTAATTGATAGTAGCATGTCTGGTAGAACTAAAAGAGGCTTAGGATTTGAAAAATATATTGATTCAGAAGATGTATTTGATTTATCTTTTTCAAGTGTCTTTGATGCCGACAAAGAGGACGAGGGAAAACCTAGTTACAATAGGTTTAAACCAGCAGCAGAAATGCATGCTGTCCCTCCCCCTCTTACTGGAACTTTTATACCCACTTCATGGCATAATGATTTGGATGGATCACAGATGCATGAGTCCCCAAAAAGTTCTACTAATTCTAATGACTTTGTCTCGTGTACTTTCAGTGACTAAGCCAGTGACTCTGCATCTAGTGGTTCAAGTGAAGAGTCAAGACCTACAAGTTCCAAGTTGAATGATCATGCTATTACTGGTGCTAGGAAGTGTGAAGAAAGAGTTGCTGTTATGTCAAGTGTGTCTGGTCCTAGTTTATTGAGTCCTAGGAAGAATGTTACTCCTAGAAATGTGTGTAATAATGTAGGCAGTATGAAACAATCTCATTCTAATAAAAGGTTTTTTAAAACATGTTTTGTTTGTGGAAGTGCATTTCATTTAATTAAAGATTGTGATTTTTATGACACACATGTTTCTGTTAATCATGCTTTTCTTGCTCCTGGTCCACCAGGAGCTGCCCCATATACTTCTAGAAGACTCAATCCGAGTGCTCAATCGTTTTCTTCTTCTAGAGGGTCCTCTCCTTTAGTTTCTGATCATTGGAGAAACATTGGATTACCAATCACTAGTAATTATTTTCAAAATTTTAATCCAGTTTATCCACATACTTTGGACCACACGTATTTTGGTTTGGGAAGTTTGGGAACTGCTGTTAAGTCCTCAGCAGGTTGTTCTTGGTCAAATAATAATACCTTATGATGCATAGGCAACCAAGGAACAATGGTGGATCTCATCAATCTTCTTGGCACTCTTCTAAAGATCCACAAGGCAGGCTCAAACCTGAAAAGGTTTGGGTCCCCTTAAGACACTAACTTTTGCATTTTTATTATCTTGTTGTTGTAGGTTACTCCATACCAGGACCCTAGTCTAGGCATTGTTGATAGTGGTTGCTCCAGGAGCATGACTGGAAATAAAGGTCTTCTCTTTAACTTTGTACCATTTCATGGAGGCAAGGTCTATTTTGGTGGGGGTGAAGGCAGGATCACTGGCAAAGGAACAATTAAGACGCCAAATATAAATTTTGAGCAGGTCTACTACGTGGAAGCACTTCAGCATTTCAACTTGATATCTGTCTCTCAGATTTGTGACAAGAAGCAGTTTGTTCTCTTCACCGATACTGATGCACTTGTGCTCTCCAAAGACTTTCAGCTTCCGGATGACTCACAAGTTCTCCTCAAAATCCCTAGAAGACACAATCTCTATAGTATCAAGCTAAATGACGTCAATCCTACTGGTCAGCTAGCATGTCTAGTTGCTAAAGCCTCAGAAGATGAAGCCACTCAATGGCATAGAAGGATGGGGCATGTGAACTTTAAGACCATTCACAAACTTGCAAATCTGAATCTGGTCTCTGGTTTACCTCCCAAGTCGTTTAGAAATGATAAAAATTGTATTGCTTGCAGCAAAGGCAAACAGCACAAAGCATCCTTCAAGGCCATTACTGCTCTTAGTCTTATTACTGAACCATTGCAGCTACTACACATGGATTTATTTGGTCCTACTTCCATTAGGAGCATTGACCACAAACAATTCTGTCTGGTGGTAACTGATGGATATAGCAGGTTTTCGTGGGTGTTCTTCATGGCTGCCAAGAGTGAGACCTACTCAATTCTTAGAGATTTTCTTACCCTTATTGAGAACCAGTTGACCAAGAAGGTTAAAGGTATTCGTTGCGACAATAGAACCGAGTTCAAAAATAAAGACCTCATAGTACTTTGTAATGCTAAGGTCATCAAAAGAGATTATAGTGCAGCAAGGACTCCTCAGCAGAATGGCGTGGCAGAAAGAAAGAATAGGACACTAATAGAAGCAGCAAGAACTATGCTTGCCGATTCCAAGCTTCCAACCATGTTCTGGACAGAAGCTGTTAATACTGCAAGTTACGTTTTGAATAGGGTCTCTATTACAAATCCTCACAAGAAGACTCCTTATGAGCTTCTAACAGGCAAAGTTCCAAATATTGTTCATTTGAAGCCTTTTGGGTGTCCAGTCACCATTCTGAATACTAGTGACTATTTGCGGAAGTTTGATGGCAAGACATATGAAGGATACATTGTGGGATATTCAGCTCACTCTCGGGCTTATCGTGTCTACAATCTCCAAGCCAAGCGGATCATTGAAACTATAAATCTCAGGTATTTTGAAGAGAAGTCAAACATCCAAGGCAAGGGTCCTGAATGGTATTTTGATCTTGATTATCTTAGTGATTCGTTAGGATATTTTCGTTTCAAAACTAATCATGATGCAGGACCACAAGTGTTTGCAACTTCTAGTACTGGTGTTCCTTCTAGTCTTTCTGATTCAGATGATGAGGATGACATTTTTGTGGTTCCATCCTACTCAACCACAGTCTCTCCTACTCCTCCTAGTGATGCAACTCCATTGGATGTACCGGATTCCCAAGTAGCTCTTGACACTCTACTAAAACAACAACAAGAAGCTACTACAGCCGCTGCTCAAGGTGGTTTTGAGTTTCCCTTGGATGAGTCTACTGACAAAGCTGCTCCTGATACCCCAGCTTCTGCTCCTAGTGCTGGCTTATCACCTACTGGTACTCCAGCTAGTGAGTCTGGTTCCAATACTCATTTCTCCAGTCCTTCTGATTTGGGGAACCATCAAAAGAAGTCTTCTACCAAGCTGGATGACATTCATAAACAACCAGTAGAAGGGGTTTTCAACACTGCTTCATATGATGCTGACTTTGTTGGTGATCTCAATAACTTGGCACCAGAAGTGGAAGTCTCTTCCAATCCAGTCTTGCAATCACACAAAGATCATCCTACCACTCAAATCATTGGAGATCCTGGTTCTACTGTCAAGACACGAAGAATGCAGCAGAAGGCCTCGTCTGATCATCATGCTCTTGTGAGCTATATTGAAGATCAAAAGCGTAATAATCATACGGACTTTCAACACTGTTTGTTTGCTTGTTTTCTTTCACAGGTGGAACCTAGGTCAGTTTCTCATGCTCTTGAGGACCAAAGTTGGGTGGAGGCTATGCAGGAGGAAATGCAGCAATTCTTGTTTCAGAATGTTTGGATTCTGGTTGACTTACCAGATGGAAAGACAACAATCAATACCAAATGGATTCTCAAGAACAAGAAGGATGCACGGGGAATTGTCGTGAGGAATAAAGCTGGGCTTGTCGCACAAGGCCACACTCAAATTGAAGGCATTGACTACACTGAAGTTTTTGCTCCGGTTGCCAGGATTGAAGCCATTCGTCTGTTTTTGGCTTTTGCTTCTTATGTGGGCTTTACGGTGTTTCAGATGGATGTCAATAGTGCATTTCTCTATGGCAAAATTGATGAGGAGGTGTATGTCACTCAACCTAAGGGCTTTGTAGATCCAATTCATCCCAAGAAAGTTTACAAGGTGGTCAAGGCTCTTTATGGATTACATCAGGCTCCTAGAGCTTGGTATGAGCATCTTTCCACTTTCTTGTTAAAGAATGGCTATAGAAGGGGTACTATTGACAAAACACTATTTCTTCGGAGGAATACCAAGGACATTATCCTTGTTCAGGTTTATGTGGACGACATTATCTTTGGTTCTACTAGGAAGGAATGGTGTGATGAGTTTGAACACTTGATGAAAGGCGAATTTCAGATGAGTGCGATGGGAGAGCTTTCATTCTTCCTTGGTCTTCAAGTCAAGCAACAATCAGATGGAATTTTCATCAGTCAAGATAAATATGTTCATGAGATTCTTCAGAAGTTTGACATGGATCCTCTTAGACCAGCAGCAACTCCTTATGAGGTTGCTAAAGTAAAACTAAAGAATGAGCCAGACCCCCCGGTTAATGTTCACATGTACAGGTCTATGATTGGCTCCCTCATGTATTTGACTGCTTCACGTCCGGATATCATGTTTGCAGTAAGTGCTTGTTCTAGACACCAGGTGACTCCAACGGTTTCGAACTTAAATGCAGTGAATAAGATTTTCAAGTATATCAAGGCTCAACCTAAACTGGGCTTATGGTATCCTAGAGAATCACCTTTTGTTCTAGAAGCCTATAGTGATAGTGACTATGTAGGTGCTAATAATGACAGGAAGTCTACTACTGGTGGTTGTCAGTTTTTGGGTCGTCGACTTATTTCATGGCAATGCAAGAAACAGACAATCGTAGCTACTTCTTCAACAGAAGCTGAATACGTTGCTGCTGCTAGTTGTTGTGGATAGGTTTTGTGGATCCAAAATCAGATGTTGGATTATGGTTTCAATTTTATGAACACCAAAATTTTTATTGACAATCAAAGCACTATTTGCATTGTGAAGAATCCTGTTTTTCATCAACGAACAAAGCATATTGAAATTCGGCATCATTTTATACGGGATGCCAATGAGAAGAAGTTGATACAGGTTCTTAAAGTTCATACGGATGATAATGTTGCTGATTTGCTGACTAAAGCATTTGATGGTCCTCGGTTTAACCACTTGGTGGTTCACATTGGGATGGTCAATCCTTGAGGTCTAGGATTGAGGGGAGGCTAAGCCTAAGGGGAGGCTTTGTGTACATATTCTTAGGACAGTCTAACGTATTGATAGATTTTAACAACATATTATATTGGTTCTGGTGGTGTGTGTTACTTATGATGGAGGATTTTGCTCACTTCTGGTGGATATGGTCTTACATGACTGGCTTCTGGTCCTTATTGGTCAGCTTCTAGTCATAATTGGTTGGCTTCTGGTGGTTCAAAATCCTTCTGTGTCAAGTGGTGATTGGCTTCTGGTACTGGTCTGGGACACTGTTCATTCCTTTTGACCTTTGTTAAACACATTTTGCTTCTGGTCTGACCATTGTGTGCTTTGACTTTTGGTCAACGCTCCCAATCCTGGTATTTATATTTTTAATTAACTATGGTAAATTGGGAGTTGGGAATAATGTTAAAAGGGGCAAGTGGTTACTATGCAATTATGTCTAAATTTGAAAGGGCAACCCCCCATTAATAGGGGTCAATGAACAGTTACTATTTTCCTTATTAATGGTCAACTTAACCCCCTTGACTCCATCATTCCATTCATCACACACACCAAACCGATCCTACTCTCTTAACCCTAACCAAAATCCTTCTTCCATCAATTACTCAAGATCCATGGCTGCTCTAGTTTACCAACCTGCTCACAACCGAGTTGCTTATCTGGGTGATGGTCTACATCGTGATCATTTTGCTGACATTCTGGATTTCATTGAAGCTTCCAACCTAAGGTTTGCGTTTACTGTATGTCCCACTATTTATGATAGTGTTATTCGTCAATTTTGGGCGTCTGCTCGACTTGTGGATGTGGTTGGTCGTCCACGTGAACTCCATGCTACCATAGATGGACGTTCATACGTGGTGACTGAGGCTTCTATTCGATCTTCCCTTCATCTTCAAGATGAGGGTGGTGTTGAGTCCATCTCCAATTCGGAGGTATTGGAAGGGATGGCTGCTATAGGATACAATCATGGGGGAAGTTTAACTTTCAGAAAAATAGGTTTTCCCCCCAATGGAAGCTTCTGGTGCATTTTCTAATTCATTGTATGAGTCCCAAGTCTGGGAGTTGGGATGCTTTCCCTACTCCCTTGGCTACTGGTCTTATTTGCTTAGCCCAGGGTAGGGTATTTAACTTTTCTCATTATCTATTTGAGGGGATGGTTAGTAACCTATCTAATACTGGTTCTAGAAAGAAGTTTATTATGTATCCTAGGTTTTTACAACAAATACTGGTTTGCATTCCTCGTGATAGGACTGAACATGTGCCGTCTAAGCTTTCTGCAAAAGTGTATAACAATATGGTCCATGGGTTTACCGGGGAGTGGAGGCCCCTGACTGAGGCCATGTTGGGACTGGCTCAGGGTCCTATGGGTGAGGAGGAGGAGGCTCCTGAGTTTGTTGTGATTGATGATGACCCTATGGAGGAGGAGGCTCCTACTGGTGGTCCTTCTCATGTGGTTGATGAGGAACTGGTTGAGGAGGTGGTGGTTGAAAAACCATCCCCTTCCAAGGCTGGTCCTTCTTCAGTACCAGACAAGTCTCCATTTGTGGAGACTCCACCTCCTAGTCCTACTCCACACTCTTTTGATAAACCTTTTGGTGCTAGTACTCCACAGGTTGACCCATCTGTTGCTTCGGGCTCCAATGACGCTTTCCCTGACCCAAGTTCTCTTGGTGGGCAAGCGGATGAGCCTACTACACTTATGTCTTTACTTGATCTTATGCGCAGGTATCATGAGCGGATGATTTCATTGGAAGCTGATTTGAACCAACACCGGAAACTTACTAGGGAGTTTGTTCTTCCTCTGGCTGATCGCATCAAAGCTTTGGAAACTCAGCAAAGACGCCGAAAGAAGCATGTGATCCATTCAGATTCTGATGAGGAGGGTACAGAGCGTGTTAAGGATGGTTTGACATTATTGGCAAAGGCTGCCTTTGCTGATAAAGTGTATGATGATTTGTCGGTTCCTCCGACATCCTCCAGTGTTCCTTCTCCTGCTGCTATTCCCACTCATATGGATGGTGATTCTGGTCCTGCTGCTGGTTCCAATGCTGGTCCCTCCCATGATTCGAAGGGCAAGGCCCCAATGACTGATGCTTCATCACCATCTCGCAAACGTACTCGCCGACAGCTTGAAGAGGATAGGCTTGGTGAGGAGGTTGCTCAACGGATTCAAGCCGAGATTGATGAAGCTGATAGGGCTGCAGAAGAGGAGCTTTGACAGCGGAGGCGTGAACAAGTTCAGCACGATGCAATGCATTGGAGTGATTTTGATTGGATGCAGGTGTTGACTATTCTCACCAGGGATTATGCTCAGTTTACACATCTTTTGGGTGACGATGTTGATGAGCATAACTGTATTCCGAGAGCCATGGTATTGATGCGAAAGCAGCAGTTGGCCCTTGCTGCACAGCTTCGTGTGAAGAGAAAGAACAGACCTTTATCAAGAACTAAAGAGCGCAAGAAGATGCAGCGTTATGTGAAGTATCAGTCAGCTGCTCATTTTAATGCTCCTTGGACGTGGGACAGGGTTCGGGCTTTATCTTTTGATGAGCTCAAGGCACTTTATGAGCGTATGGTTAAGCGTCAGAGTCAACCAATTCTGGAACGATTTATCTACCATCCTCGTGTGGTGACCTCTTCTTCGCCTGCTGTTACTACTGGTCCTTCATCTGCTCCTACTCCTGGTTCTGCTGCTAGTCCATCGGTTTATGTTGCTACTTCAGTTGGTACCTCTACTTCTCCTTTGGTTGCTCCTTTGGGTTCTTCTGCTGGTCCTGCTACCACCACCACACATGCTACCACCACCACCTTTGCTACTACAACCACCACAACTGCTACACCTGATCTGGCATCCCCATCATCACCGGTTCTTGGAACTCAACCAATTCCTACTTCTGATGCAACTCCTATTGATCCATTGGGTGGGCAAACTCATGAGTCTACTTCTCCTGCTCCCACTGCTGCTGCTGAGGTACAGGTAAAGGTTGAACCCACACCTAGTGATCCCACACCTAGACGTTCGCTTCGCCAGAAACAAGCTCGACGTGTTCGACGTGGCAAGACAGTCCCTTATGAGAAGCGTGATCATGAGATTTTGATTGATGCCGCTTCTGACAGTGATTCTGATTTGCCTTTGGGAAATGGAAATATTATTGGTTGGACGGTTGAGCGTTCCACAACTCTTCCTGGTGTGGTATCCCATAGAATTACTCTGAGTGATGGGTCTGTGCGTTTGGCTTCGGGTTTGCAGGGTGTGTTATCTTGGGCTGATCGTATGGATCTTATGGCTTTATATGGATTCGTGGATTATGGCATGCCTTTTGATCCCATGGTTGTGTCTTCATGGCCTGGTCTGCGTATATGGGCTGATCTTAAGCTGATGCTGGATGCACCTCCTCATGCTCCTGTTTCGGGTATATGGAAGGATTAAATGCAATGGGTGATTCAGCGATGGAAATTATATGCGGGATGTGGTGTGCATATGTTGGAATTGGAATCTGGTCATATGGTTTTTATGCTGACAGACGTGGATTATCCTTTGACGATTTCTTCGATGGAGGCTATGTTGGCTAGTCATTTGCAAATTTCCAATGCTCCATCAGGAAATGAGTCCTTTATGGCTACGGCATTGGTGGAAGGTATTCAGGCGCGTTTGACGGCTGATAAGAAAGCTGCTTCTGGTTTGTGATTTGTTTGGGTTGTAAGTGTTTCTATTTGTATTTTTTTGTTCATTTGTTCTTATTATCATTCTTTTCACCAATATGTAAAGTGATTGGTGAATTTCATTCTTTATTGTTTAAAAAAAATAAAAAAAATATATAACAATACTTAAAAAAAACAATACTTTTTATATAATATCTGCTTTTAACACATCTTGGATTTTATACTTGTGAATATGATACCATTTGCTGCTTCACACTATGGGTTCTGGTTATTGACTTGTCCTTGTGCTGGTTACTGGTTTCACTTGGTGTTGGACTTGGTCCTCACAACAAATGGTTCTCAACTTACCATGTCTAATCGACAAGAAAAAGTTGATTCACCTTGAGGGTACGGCTCCTGGTGCGATTCTCAAATCCGTTGATGGTTGCCAGGTTACCCAAAACTGGATGGTTTTCACTTGCCATAGTCCTGGACTGAAAAGTGGCTACTCCAAGGGGGTACGGCTCTTGGTAAAGATTTTATCAAATCCGTTGATAGCTGTAATAGCTTGCTTAAAGCTATAGGGTTTTCAACTCACCGATGCTTTATTGCTGAGAGTTCGCGAGTCCAGAGGGGTACAGCTTCTGGTAAAGACATATCAAATCCGTTGACGGCTGTGATGGTTTGCCTAAAATCATCAGGGTACTCCCACTCACCATTGATTCACGTTCTAAGAGTTGGGCTGGGTTCTAGTCTCCCAGGGTGATGCTTATTCCACCAGAAAGACTAGCTAGCCCAAGAGCGGGCAGCTACTTGGTAAAGGCTCATCAAATCTGCTCATGTTGCTGAAAAGATTCAACACGATGCTGATTTGTTCCAAGCTTTGGAGAAGCTTCTAGTGTTTCATGTTGCGGCAGTTACTCTGATTCTTATCTTTCTGATGCTAGTACTAGGAGCAAGTCGTGCTCCTGGTCCTAGTCAAAGTCAAACTTTAGTATTTATTTATTATTCTGTTAGGATATGCATGAGATATGTTAGGAAAGGATATGCATATCAGTTTTACACGTTTTGTTTAATGCTGTATTAGGGTTTCCTTGTAGTATAAAAGGAACCTTAGGCAGAAGGGTTAGACACACCTTCACCAAACGTAGTTCTAGTGATTATCAATATTAGAAATCCTTAGAAAGGATCAAGTCTTTATAGTTATTCTGTTCTTCTTTATTATATTTGTATTCTACATTCATATTGTGTATAGAGTCTCTTTGTGGATTGACTTGTGATTACAGAAGTCATACACCGTTCCTGACAGGCTACAAGATCTACATCTAGTAGACTCAACAGTTCCTGTAGCCACTACCACAATCATAGAGATGGAATTTGTTTTTTTAATCAAGGACCATATTAATCAAGAAGGGGCAATTGTTTACGAAAGGCCAACCCCCATTAATTTAAGGGATCAAGGGGCAGCCCAACATTAATTGCAACGGGAAGGAAAACAAGAATGGGAGCTTTAGATAGTTGACTTCACCCATCAGGAGATTGGTAGGCTTATGGCTTATTTGGTTCTCGATCGGCTTATGTTTCTGAAATCATCTACGTCTTGTATATGAAAGAATTTAGGTTAGCAATTCTTAAAACTTATTTAACATAGGTTACCAGTGCATCAGGTTGTTCCTGTTAGCCAGTATATTATTACGCATTCGTATTTGGGCTCAAGCCCAATTCTAGAATACTCTTGTACCCCTTTATATTGTATCGTATTCTAAAAATGATACATACAATTTACCCAACTTACATGGTATCACAACCACCACTAAAATACCGATCTAGAAATCAGTAACCCTAAATATACGTTTTTTTCTTCTTTTTTCTTCTTCTTCGTTGGTGTTTGTTCATAGGTAACAAACTTTGGTACTTGTTCTAGGTAACTAGAATCTAATCTGGTACTTGATCACGGTATCAAGTCGTTTATTATTGGTTTTGGTGATTTGTTCTTTGATTAACAAATCCACGTTGCTTATTGCCACTCAAGTTTCTAGTCATGTATTATTATATGTTGGTAGCAGCCAACAATTGTTGACCAAACTTCAACAACATGGAAAAAAGGCAATTATCTCTTGGTTCAAATACGGAGATCACATTGCTTTGTTTCCATTTGATATTTCTAAGTCACAAATATACATGGAATTTGATACATCACATGCTCCATTGAATATGGGCCCAGCAGGTTTTACTCAGACACAAATAAACTTTCAGCCCGCTTAGTATATGTTTTCGCTAGCCCAGCCCACTCAGCAAATGGGCCCATTCTTTGTTCAGCCGCAGGTTCAGCCCACTTGCTACGTGGGTCAGCCCCCACCCCAGCCCGCACATATGCAGCCTACAGTTATCTCGAGATAAGTGACCACATTACCACATGCTTTTAGTGCCGTGATTCAGAAGCCTACTCCTGGTGCTTGGAACATGGATACAGGTACGAGTTCTCACCTTAATGATTCTATCACCAGTCTTAATGATGTTTTTAATACTTGCTTTTGTCCATCTGTCTCGGTTGGTGACGGTCACACTATACCCGTCACCAATACTAGACATAGTATTTTGCCAACTCCTCATCGATCCCTTCACCTTAATAACGTTCTTATTACCCCTCATAATGTCAAGAATTTAATATTTGTTCGTCAGTTTGTTCGTGATAATAATTGCATTGTTGAATTTGATGAGTTTGATTTTTCCGTTAAGGATTTCATGACTCGCCAGGTGCTTCTCCAATGTGATAGAACATGAGATCTTTACCCGATCACACCACCCACTCCAATTCCTCATGCGTTTCTTACAAGTCAACATACGTGGCACCAACGACTTGGACATTCAGGAAGTGAAGTGTTACGTCGTCTTGTTTCTCGTAATCTTATTTCGTGTAATAAAGAGAAACCTCCTGTTCTTTGTCATGCTTGTCAGCTTGGCAAACACGTGAGGCTTCCATTTATTAGTTCAAATACTTCAGTTACATCATGTTTTGACATTGTTCATTCGGATGTGTGGACTTAGCCCATTCCGAGTCTTTCAGGTTTTAAATACTATTTTTGGATCATTATTCGCATTTTGTTTTGGTTTATCCGTTGGTTAATAAATCTGATGTCTTGTCTAAGTTTATGTTATTTCGTACTTATGCTAATACTCATTTTAAATGTGAAATCAAGTCGTTTCAGTGTGATCATGGTGGTGAATTCGACAATCGAGCCTTGCATACATTATTCGCCTCAAAAGGTATTCAATTTCGTTTTTCTTGTCCTAAAACTTCCCAACAAAATGGCAAGTCTGAAAGACTAATTCGGACCATCAACAATCAAATTCGAACCTTACTTTTTCAAGCTAATCTTCCACCTACGTTTTGGATAGAAGCCCTTAATATGGCCATTCACTTATTAAACTTTTTATCATCCACTGCCATTAACAATGAAATACCTTACACCCGTTTGTTTGGAACAAACCCAGACTACAGCCTTATACGCACCTTTGGGTGTCTATGTTACCCTCACCTTCACATCAATCACAAACTTGAGCCACACGCCACACCTTCAATTTTTTTGGGACAAGCTTCCAACCATCGTAGATATCGTTGCCTTGAATTAAGCATAAATAAAATAATTATCTCCCGCCAGGTTACATTTGATGAAACTGTTTTTCCATATGGCTCGAATCCACCCATCTCAGCACCTACTTATGCATTTCTAGATGATTCACCTGATATAAACCCTCCAACCATTCCTGTTACTTCACCAAATATTGTTCAACATGTTACACCAATTAATGAACATCTGAACTCACTTGTTACCTCTACCCACTCTGGAACGGCCCAAGATCAAACACCACAAACACCAGTCCACGAACAAACACCACACGACACGACCCACCATCCCGCTTTAACCCAATATCAATTACCATCCCGCTCTCCACCTACGCCTACAATTACACCCATGACCCAAAACCAAACTGTTACTCACTCTCATATTACTCCTGATCCACCTCAAAACCCAAACCTTGTCTCAGTTCATCCCATGGTCACACGTTTCCGTGTCGGGACTAATCATCCTAATCCTAAGTACAATTGTCATGTGTCTGCCGTCTCACCATTACCAAAATCTTATCGAGATGCGTTTAATGATCCAAATTAGCAAAATGCTATGTGTGATGAATATAATGCGCTTATTATAAACAGAATTTGGACTCCTGTGCCCCGACCTACGGACACCAATATTGTTCGTTGTATGTGGTTGTTTAAGCATAAGTACCTGGCATATGGCACGCTTAGTCGCTACAAGGCTCGTCTTGTGGCAAATGGTAGTACACAAGTAGATGGGGTTGATGTTGATGAGAATTTAGCCCGGTTGTTAAACCGGGCACTATTCGGACTGTTCTTAGTTTGACTGCTTCTCGATATTGGACGATTCATCAGCTCGATGTCAAGAATGCTTTTTTTGCATGGTGATTTATCTGAGACGGTTTATATGCATCAGCCTCTAGGGTTTCGGGATTCAGTACATCCTGATTATGTATGTTTATTACAGCGGTCTCTCTATGGGCTCAAGCAGGCCCCTAGAGCTTGGTTTCAGCGATTTGCATCTTATATTACTCGAGTTAGATTTCATCAAAGTCTTTGTGACTCATCTTTATTTATATACAAGCATGGGATGGATATTGCTTACTTATTATTGTATGTTGATGATATTGTACTCACTGCTTCTTCTAAGACTTTGCTACAACGTATTATTGCTTCATTACATCAGGAGTTTGCTATGACAGATCTGGGTGCCCTTAATTATTTTTTAGGTATCTCTGTTACACGAGATTCTTCCGGGATGTTTTTATCTCAGAAGAAATATGCTATTGAGATTCTTGAGAGGGCGCACATGGTTAACTGTAATCCTAGTCGGACTCCTGTTGATACAGAGTCTAAGCTAAGCGGTGATGATGATCCGATATCTGATCCGACTTTATATCGGAGTCTTGCAGGTTCTCTTCAGTATCTCACTTTTACTCGCCCGGATATTTCTTATACAGTTTAGCAGATTTGTCTTTATATGCATGATCCTCGGGAGCCTCATTTATCAGCTCTTAAAAGGATCTTGAGGTATGATCAGGGTACTATGGACTATGGGTTACAACCGTTTGCATCTTCTACTACATCTTTGGTTGCTTATTCGGATGCAGATTGGACTGGTTGTCCTACTACTAGGAGATCGACATCAGGTTACTGTGTTTTTCTTGGCAACAACCTACCCTCTTGGTCCTCTAAGCGTCAGCCGACGCTTTCTCGTTCTAGTGCAGAGGCAGAGTATCGTGGGGTTGCCAATGCTGTTGCTGAGACTTGTTGGTTACGGAATTTACTTCGTGAGTTACATACACCTTTATCTTCGGCTACTCTTGTCTACCGTGATAATGTTAGTGCTGTTGATCTATCTTGTAATCCGGTTCAGCATCAACGTACGAAGCATATTGAGATTGACATCCATTTTGTTCGAGATTTGGTTGCTGCTGGTCAGGTTCGAGTTCTTCATGTTCCTTCACGTTATCAATATGCAGATCACTAAAAGATTGCCTTCCGCGTTGTTTGAAGAGTTTCGTTACAGTTTGAGCGTTCAGTGTCCTACCGCTCCAACTGCGGGGGAGTGTTAGCCCGTATATTATTATGCATTTGTATTTGGGCTCAAGCCTAATTCTAGAATACTCTTGTACCCCTTTATATTGTACCGTATTCTAAATAAATGATACATACAATTTAACCAACTTACACTTCCGTCTGAGAGTGAAAACGGAACAGCAATGTGTGAGATGTGTGTATAATATTTGTGAGAGAGGCGAGAGTTTGTGAGATGGGAAAAATAATTTTGTTTATTAAATATGTGAGCAGGATTACCCATCACTATTTTTATGAAAACGTGACTAATTGTTTTATTTAATTTTCTCCAACAAAGCCTATTTGGTAGCATATCACCCAACTCAAGATGCCTAATACATATTTATTGTTGTATTTAAGTTGATAACATATTCTTACCACAACCTATGGGACTTTATTTTTTTTGTGAAGGCATTACACAATATTGGTGATACATTTTCTGCGACTAATGACGATAATAATAATCGAGTTAATAGTAAATGACATGTATCTCCTATTATATGAATGCATATACAGGATGATACATAAATCATATAGGAGATACATATACGCAACAAATACTAAAGGTCATTTGTGATTTGGAAGTGGCGACTAACAAGGTTCACAATGCCACATTCGTGATTTATTTCCAAGAAACACATCGAGAATCATGGTAAAAACGACGACACACATGGCCATCGTCAAATTACCCAACGTACTGAGACGTGTTTTCAAGAAATACATTTACGTTACATGATTTAAAGTTTAGAAATAATCTAAAGACATACAGATTACACAACCCCTAAGACAAGGGATCTGATAAAAACATCCCCAATGTGTTCTTAGGCAGCTGCTGCAAACGGGTTCCTATTCCACGCCAGTGGCTGGAACTCCTCCTCGAGTGTTTCTTCTATCTTCTCCCACGGCATCCTGTGCTTTGCTAGTTGTCGTTTCTTTGCTGGCACTCCAAACGTCTTTGCAGAATTCTGAAACGGAAAGAAACTTAAGTTTAGCAAATAGAGTTATAGTAAAGACGGCAGCACCTTAAAAACCAAGTAAGTATGCGGTGTGCCTACCTTGTAGCAGTATCCAGCTTTAACGTCGCAAATGGGGTAATCACTAGGACAACAAGCAGCACTATTCTTGCAGCACACAGCATTGGAGTAACCACAACAACCATGGATCAAACATAAGTTATAGAACTCAAATATGCAACAACATGTCTGGTCAGCCGCGCAATATGAGAAGTCACCACACTTGCTAGGTGCTGGTGGCGGTGGGGGTGGAGGTGGATGTGGTGGAGAAGGTGGGGCTGGTGGTGGCGGTGGACCAGGAGGTGTAGGCGCCGAAGTAACAGGGTACACCGGCTCAAGATACATTCCACAAACCCCGTTTTTAATGTTGGTGTTTCGCTCCATTAGAATGTAGCCTTCTAGTCCCCAATACGTGCCCCAAGAATTCTTGACGATCCAGTAGTCCTTACCATCTTGTGAACCATAACCAACGACTAGCACTGCGTGGTCTACATCATATGGGCTACTTGAGCATTGTCCATTATATACACCCTGATTCACATATTAGTAACGAGTTAGTTTTAGGCTTTTAGCTATGACGATAACGAATAAGAAAAAAGAACATACATGGCTAAAAAGTTAACAATCATATATACGATATATACTCACCCCGGTGTATAGCTGAAAATCATAAGCCGAACCCACAATACCAATTGTAACAGGGGTCGTTGCCACGGCACATAAAACTGCGTCTTCATTTGATTCTACTTCCACATAGCTATCAAGCGAAACAACTGACTTTGCCGACTGACATATACATTGTTACAATAGTTAACTAACAAATAAACAAACTCTTACCTTACACGAAAAGGATATAACTTGATGGTCAATGGTACCTTTGTTTTGTCACATTTACCAGTGCGGCCATTAGCACTGGTGTATGGATAATCGGCTTCAGAATCAATCCCACCATTTTTAATAATCCATCTGTAAGCCGTGTCCATGTTTCCACCATCACACCCATAATCATACGTGTCACAGTCGACAAGCTCCTGCTCAGAGAGTCTAATGAGGTCACCGGTGGCTATTGCATATGCACTTTCAATGGATCCCGACACTGAGAATGCCCAACAACTTCCTACATATACCAAAGTTTTGTGTCACTTATAATAATATCCTAGGAGCACAAAAGGTATGTGCAAAACTTAAAAACAAATGTTGTAAAGATCTGAAGTAGTTCAAGCATTGCATAATCTGCAACTTATGGGATTATAACTTTTTTCACATCCTATATTACTTATCTCACGATAAATCTCACACATATTTCTAACGAGATTTGAATCCACAACCTCCAGGTCGTAAAAAAACCCACATACCACAAGACCAAAGTTTTTGGGTCGATTGAAACTAGTAAAAAATTTATGAGAAAAGTTTTATGTTTGACATATTAATGGACTAACTAAATAAGACATATATTTTATGTGACACATAATCTCCAAACCAGATTAATTTCAAAAAAACCGTAATTATGTCCCTTGACTATATATGTGCTCATTAATCAAAAGTTTATGATCCTAATTTGTAAGAGTTCACAGAACGGTGCGTCATGACTCAAGCTATCACTAAAACGTCACACAACAGCTTAACGTAACGGCTTAAAACACCCCGTGCTCTAAAGATACTGAACAATTACTCCCTCCGTCCTATAATAATAGTTCATCGACAAAAAACACGCAGTTTAATAAAAACAATCACTTTTTCAGCTTTCTCTCTTACTTTTTACACAATGTCAATTTTACTTTTAACCAATTAATTACAACCTCTTTATTATTTGTAATAATACCCTCAAGTAAGGGTGATATGGTAAACTTAATCCACATTTTTTTATCTATTTTTGGATTACACTATTAATTTAAGTTCAAAAATAGTAACATAGAATATTAAAATGAGACGGAGAAAAAAAATGTAACATGACCATTAAGTCATTGCCTTTTTATAAAGGTAAATTTGACTAACAAAAGTCGTATATGAACATTAATACACACAACTAATAACGCCTTTACAAATCTTTTACTAGATCACTTTCATGATAGATGATGATATCTATATATATCTAAACCTTACGTGGGTATGGCTAATATAATTAACTACTAAATGACAATTTTGTCATATTATTGTGTGTACTAAATAACATTAGACGCCTCGTGCAAATGTTAATATCCTGTTTTTTTGTCCATTTTATTCTTTTATTACTAGTATAAAATTTTAGTAGGTGAGGTTTTTTTACGTTAAAAATGAGAAACACGTGTACCTATAACTAGGACTCAGCATTGGTTCAAAATCAAACCGAACCCGACCGAGCAAATCGGACTTAAATACACAAAATTGAAAATAATCGGTTCGATTTCAATCTCCTTGATTCGACTCGATTTATCAATTTGATACCATTTTTGGTTGGTTTTACTCGGCCCTGCCTAACATGCTATTAATATCGATTTTATTATTCAAAACTGAATAATAATGTTAGATATAACATCTATTTCTTAAAAAAAAAAACATAAATTTGTCACAAGGCTGGAGATAAATCATTTAAATATAAGAAAAAAATCATAACTTATAAATTAAAAAATAAATATAAAATATATTAAATGCTTACCACACTGGCCCTGGTCCTTCATTGGTGTAACAACTCCTTTGTCTCTCCAATCCAAAGAAACTGGTGCATCACAAGTCCTTGAACTTACACTCATATTCCTCTTTAAACCCCCAAGTTTCAATTCATTACTTCTAGACCCCTTAGCTTTTGACATATACATCTCTTTAAACTCTTCATTACTCAAGTCAGCAAACTTATTTAACCCCACAGTATGATCTAGCTCTGACTTCCTCTCTGAGTTTTTCTCCAATACAAACTTCACACTTTTCTTAAAGTTCTCAAGCCTAAGCTTCTCCTCTTCTTCATGTTGGTATGATTTTCCATGCAACTCTTTCCATTTTCCAAATAGCTCACTAACTTTCTCACTTGATAAAATATCATTTGCTTGACCCTCAAGTATAGAAAACTCACTAGGAAGTGTTGTTGATATAGAGTATGATGATGAAACATAGGTTAAGAAAATAAGAATAGTGAGCAAGGATTTTGAGGTAGCCATTTTTAGTGAGGTATGTAATGAATCTTTTGTATTGGATTTTTGTTATATAGAGTAGTAGAGGTTTGAATATTATGGTTTGTCCTACCTAACCATGGGCTTGAGTGGACAATAATGTATTGAAATTATATTGCATGATGAAAGTACTAAAATGGACACTGAATGTTGTTATGAGTGCCTATGAGTTGGATTATGGTATGGGTGTTATGGTAATTTTGTAGTGAGTGTGAGAGGTATACCTTGTTGTCTACTATTTGAACACAAACTCTTTTGAGCTAATAAACTGATTTTCTTAATCTTATTTTACAAAGAATGAAGTATCTTATAGACAAAACTTTATTAATATAGGATATTTTTAAAATGTAATAAAAAAAGATTTAACTATATTTTTTATTATGGTTTGTTGGGTATAACGATTTTGTTCTAAATGTTTAAAAAATAGTGAATTTAATCCAGAACTTAGCAACCCGTAACACTTTTGATCTTAACGTTAATAAGTTTTGTCCTTAAGCCTTGCCAAGTATGACGGTTTTAGTCTCACATTGAGACCAAAAGTTTTAAGGATCGTCACGCTCTAAATTAAATTCGTTACTTTTTAAGTTTTTAAACTAAAATCGTTATATCCGACAAAGAAAAACAGAAAAATGTATTAAAAAAAGCAGCTAAAGAGATCCCCTTAGTTTTGTTAACTACTGTATTATCCAACTTACTTTATTGCAGAAAATTATTCGTTAACCATTTTAAAAAGTGTAATTACATTTCTAGAGGTACTATGTGTTTAATTATATAAAAAAATCCGATATTTAATTGTATAGTTGATAGTCACGTGGATATTGAGTATCTAGAAGGATGGGGCGGTGCTTTAACCAAGAGTGCCAATACTTCATCATAAATTGAACAATACGGGCATATTTGGACCAATTCGTTAACATTCATTATCTCTATCTTATTGCAGAAGAGGAATGATATATCCACGAATAAACCATAAAGAAATATAAAAAAAGTTATATGTTTTAATTGGATTAATAAATATAAGGGTAAATAATATAAAAGGGTTTTTGTTTTAAGTCAAATTTTAATTAAAAATACTTAATTTTTTTTTCTCAATTTAAGATATCGATTTTTCTTTTGTTATAATGTTGGGACAATTAACAAATTTAAAAATTATATATTAACGATCGTTACTTTATTATTACATCGTTAGTCTTTTATATTAATGACATTTTATAATAAACTTAAAAAAAATCTATTTTTTATAGTTTTAGACCGTTTTCTACCTTTTTTCGTCAAATTTTTATCATTTTCGTTCGGTTTTTAATCGTTTTGGTCTGTTTTTACAACATTCGTCGTTCTTTTACCGTTTGGTCCACTTTTTACGTTTTCGAGCCATTCTGACCATTTGTGTTCATTTTACGGATTTTAACTGTTTTCGTCCGTTTTTTACCGTTTTCGACTTTTTTCACCAATTTTTGACCCTTTTTGTTCGTTTTTTACTTTTTTATTCATAAAAAAAATGTGATAACGGACAGAAACGGACGAAAACAGTAAAAAAAAGTCGAAAACGATATCAAACACGCTAAAAAGGTCGAAAACGGTAAAACAGGCAAAAACAACAAAAACGACAAAAAAGGCAAAAATGATTAAAAAACAAACGAAAACGGTAAATGTCAAACGAAAAAGGTAGAAAACGATCTAAAACTGTAAAAACGAAATTTGAGTTTATTATAAAGTGTCGTTAATATTAAGGACTAACGATGCAATAATAAATAAACGATTGTTAATATATAACTTTTAAATTTATTAATTATCTCAATGTTACCATTAAAAAAATCAATACTTTAAATACTTTTATATGCTATTTGCCTTAAATATAAGAGAGAGAAGTAATTTCTATATTACTTCTTTTATTGGATACACCATACAAGACATATGTGATGTGCTAAATAACTTTGTGAAGTACGAATTTAACTTTTTCCAAAAAGCTTGTTCTTTTTAGAAGAAAACAACATGCTATGGGTGCCTCAAGATTATCAAATGAAAAGGAGGTAGGTAGGGAAGCCAAATATAAAAGACAAGTATGACAAAGTAATTTGTTTAAGAGAAAATCGCATAAATTGTTTTTCGGGCTAAGTACAAAAAGAGACTAAAGTATACCTAAAGGTTCCTGGGAAAAGTTCAATGAAGTCCTAATAATTATCAAAGGCTTGATGGACTCATCATAGCCATCCAATCCATTTTCATCCTATAGCCCAAATTAAAAAAGAAAAATAAACACCCTCCTCCCTCATCTCTTCAACCGTATCTTTTTTTCTTCACCACACACACTAACACACAAAATCAATCAACCATGAACCACCATTGATTCCAATAACTGATTGATGTATTAATCAATGTCTGGGAATAAAACTATAGATTATCTTGAAAAAATGACATGCTCGCTTCATATATCATACTATAGTTCTTTCAGAATTCATCTAATAAACAAAACACTAGAGAGATATCATGAAACTCTTAACAAATAATTAGTAAGACCTTAAACAAAGCCACAATTATAATTACACCTTCAAAACCATATTAAGCTACACCTTGGCAAGACCAAAAGCCAAGCTAATGTTTTAAACAACACCAGCAACAGACCAGAAGAGAGTTAACACGACATCGCACTTCACACTTGTAGCTCATATTCCTTTACATCATAGTACCATTTAAATATCTATGATGAATTTGTAACAGATTCATGGTGACTCATGTATGAGTCACCGTGACTCATGTATGAGTCACCGTGACTCATGTATGAGTCATCTTGGTGACTCATGCATGAGTCACGGTGACTCATGCATGAGTCACGGTGACTCATGCATGAGTCACGGTGACTCATGCATGAGTCACGGTGACTCATGCATGAGTCAGTGACGAGGTCGCCGGAAAAGTGGGTTTCTTGTGAAAGTCGTCGGAAAATGATGGATTTGTTGTAGAAGTCAATGGAGAACTGGGTTTGTTATGAAACTCGTCAGAAATTGGTGGATTCTTGTGGATCTTAAAAAAAATGGTGGATTAATTGTGAAAGTCGTCGGAGAACCGGGTTTGTTGTGAAACTCGCCGGAAAATGGTGGGTTTGTTGTGGTGGTCGCGGGAAGAAGGTGGGTTTGTTGTGGTGGTCGCCAGAAAAAGGTGGGAGATAAGGTTTTGTGGTGGTCGGCAGTTAGGTGCTGGATCGGGATATATTTTTTTTTTGGTGTCTGTGAAAAATAAAGGAAGGCATATGAAGTGTGGGTTTAATTATAGCCTTCAGATCAATTTAAGATGGATGGTGTGGATTGATCCATCAAACCTTTGATAAATATTAGGACTTCATTGAACTTTTCACAAAGGTTCCTTACCCAGATTTTTTTTTTCAAAATTCCTAAAAAAGACTTGTACTTTTGATCAACTGATCAATTCATTTAAAATTTTGACACGTATACAACTGATCAACTTTTTTTATTAATATCTTCTCCCAAAGTTTGACCTATACATTCTGACATTTGTACTGTTCTATTGATCAACCGACGGCGGATCAACTGATCAACCTTCTTTTTTACTTTGGAAATTAAAAAAGTTAAAAAAAAACTGTACTAATTTGTAAGATAATCTTTTGATTTCTTCTTTTGATTGTACTTGTTTTGTACCCGTTTTCATTAAAATGACTATATTAGATCATTTTTTGATTAATTGTTTTAATTATCTTGGCTATCATGATTCCTTTGGTAAGTTTTTTTCTTTAATTTATCTTAATTCATAATTGAAATCTATTTGATTATGTTTTTTTAATTCATGTTTCAATAATCTTGATTATCATGATTTCTTTTGTATGTTTTTATCTTTAATTTATCTTAATTCATGATTCAAATTTATTTGATTATTTTTTTAATCAGATCTATAATGATTAATTATTTGCAAAATAATTTAAGGAATTTAATTCGATGAATTTTTTTAACAAAATCAGGATAGAAATTTAATTCGATGAATATTTTGCAAAATAATTATTTTCAAAATAATTAGAATGATATATTCATTAGAATGATAGTTACATCCAATTTGATTCATTAATGAATGGTTTTCGTTTTTTTTTTAATTCCTTGTAAGTTTGAATATGAAATAAGGTAAGATTGATTATTACTGAATCGTTATGTTAAATCCTTGGTGGTCATAAATCCTTTGTGGTCATAAACTCTCAGATTTCTGTTTTTACAAGTGTGTTTGGATTATACCCGTGTTGCCTTGAACCACCAGGATTCCATAAGGTTAATTGTGACTGCATCATTTGGTTTAGAGGTTAAGTATGACTGCATCATTTTTTTGAGGACAATTATAGCTAGTCTTAGGTTTTATTTCACTTTGGAACATAAAAAACAAATAGCCATAGCGAGATCTTATTAAGTGTCACTGCATCCTTAGATAAAAATTGGTACTTATATTTCACTATTATAGCTAGTCTCCATCACCATCTGACCTTTTGTATAATGCTTATACTATTTAGGAGTATCATGCTACAGTTCATGCTAGGAGCAAGCTCCATTATTTCCCGTTGATTAAAGATAGGCTTGGTCTTGAGCGTAGTGAATTATTTCGTTCCACATGCTTTGGACGTTGGTTGGATTTAAGTTATGTTGACAACGAGGAAGGTCTCATACATTACATGATACAGAAGCAAAAGTTTCAGGATAATAATCATTATGATTTGCCACTCATTTATAATGTCAATGGACATACCCTACATTTTGGTCGTCATGAGTTCTGTCTCATTACCGGATTTAGATTTGGTGCACATAGCTTCCGTAAGTTTAGGGAGGGTGAAATCATTTTCCGTGATAGAGTATTCCCTGAAAAGATATGGGAGTATGTTAAGATCCTAGACCTTTTAGCAATGATGGAGGATGAAGAGCGTTTTGCCAAGTTGTCTGATGAGGACTCCATACGAGTTTGTCTACTATTATCTTTGGAAGTGATATTTATGGGTCATGAGCTAAGTTCAGATTTTGACGATGTTTTCCTTAGAATGATTGAGAATCTGGGTGAGTGGAACGCTTTCAGTTGGGGTGAATACATCTGGCGTGAGTTGTATGGTTCCATCAGAAATGTGCACTCAAAGAATCATGATTCTCACATGAAAGCCTTGCAAAAAAATCCAAACTTTATTCCATCATATACATTATCTGGCTTTATTTTGTGTTTCAAGGTTAGTACTTTTACATTACCAGCTATATTGATAATTTTATACAACTTCCTTGTGCTTGCAATATTGATTTAAAATTTTTATACTGTTTAGATCTGGATTCTAGAGTCATCAAGTATGTGTGATCGTTGGTGGACGAGATCTTCTCAAGAGATCCCGAGAGGCTGTTTCTGGGTAAAGCACGCAAGCTTTCAACATTGGGAGTATTTTGGCGAACTTTTTCCACAGGTTACCGATTCTCTTTACATTATTATTAGTTTTACCCATTCTCTTTACATTATACTCATAAACTTTGTGATGTCCCAAAACAAGACAGAAAATGGGTATCGTTTTTGATAACCAAAACAAGACGGAAAATCATTCATATAAAGGCTTTTAGGGACTTTTACAAGAATATATTTGTTCTTTTGTGTAAATGGAGTATAAGATAAGATGTCTAGTGAATAAATTGATGCTTTGGTTATTCAATGTCACCCAACGATTGAACATGACTATAAGATGCCCATTTGTTTCGTAACACAAAAACCAGTAGATTTTATACATAATTTCACACCATTCAGATCGAATCTCTTATTTTGTTCTATAGATAATACAAATAAACAGTATTTACATGAATAAAAACAGTTTGATAAATCGGTATGATTACTCTTGATTACTCATAAACTTTGTGATGTCCCAATTAGATATCTCACTTGATTTTTAGGCCAAAAAACCTTACGGGGACCTATACCCAACAAGAGCTGAGGGCCAATCAGATTGGTATACAGTTAGCAATAATTTTTTCAAGTGGTATACACCTAGAGCTCCACCTGTTGAATATGGAGGTCTTTTTGGTGAGTATCTAATAAAACTGAAAGCAACTCGCTTAGCTAGTGAGAAAGAGAATGAAGGATTTCGAGCCAGCCAGAGTTGTAGTAAAGAGGTGACGCTTACAGATCGAGTTATTGCGTTGGAGAGTTTATGTGAGAGTTTGATGATTCTACCCAAAGAGATAAAAAGTTTGAAAGCACGGATTTACAAGCTTGACACTATCCTTAATGTAATATTTTAACCCTAATCAACATTTTCTTTAATTTTTTCTGTTATGTATCCTATTACATTATTTTTAACTAACATTTATATTGGTAACAGGTCATTAGTCGTAAACAGAAACCCTGTATTCAGAAACACAAGGTAATATTTATTGATATTTAATATTTTTTACAAGCCAGCGGATTGTGTTAGTATATTCATAAACACAAGTTTATATTTTCAATTTGCTGTTGTTATAGGTGACAGCGGATACTGTTAATAACGAATGTGATTTGGCTGACAAGTATTTGAGTGATGAAGACTGTGTCTTAAATGATTTGGTTGATCATTTAGATGATTTTGTTCATCTTCCACTTTTGGTTAGTGAACTATCTAATGTTGAAAATTTTTGAAATTGAAATTTGTATTAACTAGTTATATGCTTAAATGATGCTTGTACTCGCAGAAAGGTGATGTTGAAAGGTCCCAATCAATTGATGAATGTTTGAAAGCTGAGAAGCTATTTGCTGAAAAGAATAGGATTGCAGAGGTTAACAGACGGAGGAACAAAATGTTGTTGGAAGAACAGAAAGACATGAGAAGTATGTATTCTGATAAGCGGAATCATATAAAAGCTGCTTTAGAGAAATGTGGAGCAAACAAGAGGCGTTATGTTAATGTCCGCAGGCCACTGTTTGTTGAAGTTTCAGACCAAAAAATTCCAAGCTTGGATACACTGAGAAATCAAAAGAATTTGCTTGACGCAGATATGATTGAAAGATGTGAAGCACTTGAACCGTGGATTGAGGTATGGCATACACTGCTTTAAAGTGATTGGTTTATTTTTCCCGTTGACTTAAAGTGATTGGTTTGTATTTATTCTGTTTAGAATCTCAAGCGACCATCCAAAGCTATTGATAAAGTTTATTGTGATTACTATTTGGAAGCGTTTCTGATTACCTCTGGCTGGGGTAACTACAAGTTTCCTTGGTCCAATGACATTGTGGTTGATCGACGTTTCTGGGACAGTTTAACTAGGGAGGATGAGAATCTTTTAGGTTGGTTTTGGGACGAGGTAAGCCATATTTTCACTGACTCTATGTTTTTTTGTGTTTACTATTGTATATGGATGTTTTTTTGACCAAGTTTTTTTGAATGGCATACAGCACATTGATTTATTTTCGTGGTACATCTGGCGATTTAGAAAATCTTCTCATGATTGGTCGATTGTTAGTTGTTACTTTCTGACGCTTCTACTTCAAGACTCGATTCCTTTGTTCTATGCAAACAATGAAATATACCCATTGGCATGGACTGACGTTGAGTAGGTACCTTTTTTTAACTAGCGAAAATTACTGTTTTGGCCCCTTTTAGGAGGTAGTTGTCCAACAGAGGCCATAACTAAGTAGTATAAGGCTAATTATAAATGTAAACATTTTGTAGGTCTTCATTCCAATAAATCAACCCAAGACACATTGGTCTCTTGCACAGTTTCATATCAAAACTGGAAATGTGACGTTCTATGATAGTCTATTGCCAGAAAGTCTAGACCTATGTGGAGAAGAAACTCGTCCATGGTATGTTAAAATGAGGAAGTGTCTAGAGACTAAGCTCCGTGTGGTTCTACAACAGGTCGGTGTGTTTGCTAGCAAAGGAATTGATCCAAGTCAGTATAGTATTAAGTTTAGACATGCACAAAACGTCCCCTAGCAGGGAGGTATATTTGGTGATTGTGGTGTATTTGTTTGCTTATTTCTATACAGGTAACGAATATTTCAATTAATTATATTTTTACTAAATATATTTTTATGGCCTGTAGTTGAATTTTATAAGTCCGGTTATTATGTCTTATTATGTATATAGGTTGACTCATGGGATCCCATTGGATGTTGAAGACCCAATACAAGCGGCTATGGCATACCGAGAGAAAATGATCTGATTGTATTTCCAACACAAGATCATGGTTTAGTTTGTATGTCAATTGTTAACATTTATGAATTGTAGGCATATCTTTTGTAAACACTTATGACCTGAACGTTTGTGGGTCTAACACTTCTTGTAATATGCCTGTCCACGGTTGAGGACCGTTTTAATTTTCAATGACATTTGGAATGACCTGATTATTTTGACGTGTTTATATACCTTTGTATTAATTTGACCCGTAATCGCTAAGTATTTGTTTCGAGGCTGGCTATAAAGGATTGTTTGATCAAGAAGTGAATTGACCATAAGCAATAGCAAAAGGTCTGGATGCAGAGTAATTTTCTTTACCCTACCCTTCTATTTTATTTTATAATTACTATGCGTGAGTTATTTATAATTTTAAGTAGTTGTATTTGGATTAGCTAGTATAAAATTGTATTAACATGAAAGTAGGCAAATTGTTTGAAATGAAAAAAGATAACAGCATCCCCAACAGACATTGTGTTTAAAATACAAATAGTTACAAAACAAATACTTAAGATTTCTTCTTACTTTTTGTTATGAGTTCATCCCATCTGCTTGCATCCCAATAGTTATCAGCAACTAAGGGTCGTTCAAGTTTACAGCATCCCAATGGAATGGCTGTGAGTCGTAATGTGTTTGTTGTGAGTTAATCCAATCTTCTTGCGTCGCCCCATTTTGTGCCTATATAACGTGTCACAGAAGTCATGATTTAATCATTATATGTTGATGTTTAAAAAATTAGGTGAATGTAAACACTTACTTTTTTGGGTGGAGTTGGTATTGCTTGTAAGCATCCTTGGCGATAGTGGCCACGACTACCACACCTGCCACAAGTTGGGATTACAGGCACTTCATTTTGAGATAAAATACGGCTTGTCCCCTTTGGTCATCCAGATGGCCTTTTGATTATTGGTGGTTGAACTCTTTGTAAGTAATTAGGACGCTGCCACCCAGAAATCTCTCCCACAGGATATACCAACCCTTGGTACGTTGCTTTAAGCGCCGTCGTCCTGAACCACCCTTGTGACAATTGACTGAAGTCTGTCAATCCAAGACACCTACAAACAGCTAATGCATGAGCACAAGGCAGACCTGAAATTTGCCATACGCGGCATGTACATCTATAATCACATAACTCCACTATATGGATTCTGCGACGATCATCTACTTGATAAACTTTGTACATCTCAATTCCTGCCACAAGCCAGTTTAAACTCTTGTTCATCCGCATTGTAATTTTCCTGGTGGCCCATGGACTTAATTCGTCTTCTTTAGCTTCTACAATAATACACTAAGTTAGTTTAACGAATTATTTAATAATATGTATCAAATATAGGGCCCTCAAATATATGGTAAAAGCATAACTAACCTGCATAATTTTCTCGACGCTCGCAATACCTTTCCTGTACAAGACATCTATACCACTCCAGTAGGTTAGTTACCGGTAGTTTGCGGACATCTTTTGTTAATGAATTAATTGACTCAACGCTATTAGACGTCATGTAATTGTAACGACTACTTGGGCAGTATGCTCTAGACCACTTTTCAACACCCGCATCTATCAGCTTCTTGTATGCTGCTGGTGCTTTTGCTCTAATCTCCATCATTGCTTCATCAAAAGTGTCTACTGTGTAGGCTTTGCACATCTTCCAGTATGCTGCCGTTAGTTTGTCTGCCTTGATATTACAATTCATCATCAGGTGTCTGCAACAATAGCCATGGAATACATTTGGGAAAACGTCTTTTACCGATGCTAATATTCCTACGTGCCTATCTGATATGATAGCCAGGTTATAGTTTTCCCCTATGCAATCTTTCAACTTCGACAAAAACCATGACCATGAAACACCTGTCTCACCCTGAGTCACTCCAGTTGCTATCGGTATGATTTGATTGTTTCCATCCATTCCAACTGCCACCAGATTTGTTCCTAGGTAAGGGCCTTTTAGATGCGCCGCATCTATTATGATCAATGGTCGCATATGGTACTTAAAGCTTTCAATCTAAAGGGAAATAAAACATAGAATTAGATAAATGCTAAAATGTAAAACAGATTAATGTATAACTTATGAATTTATTATACAAATACTTACCGCAACACCAAAAGCTACAAAAACCATCTTAAAACATCATTCGTCATCGGTGTCAATAGATGTAATAGTATCATCATTTGTCAATTCCAAATTATGACAATAAAAAGGTAACTGCGGAAAGGATTTTATTGGGCAACCTGATGTCTCTATCAATGCATAATTCTTTGATTTCCAGGCTTGCTTGTATGTAATGTTCAGGTTGTACTGCCAGTTTATGTCATGTTTGTCACACTCCCAAAATATCAGAGTATAATGGCAACAAGAGAGTGTTGACGTCATGATTATCATACACACACAGTTACAAAGAACGACCTCTAAATGAGACGTTCGGAAAATAGATCACTTGTAATTGATTAAAATAAATAGTTTTAACATAGTGCAGAAGCATAAAACTGGTCACAGTTACAAAACATAGTTTTCCAAATAGTACAAATGATCTTTGTTTCAATAGAACTGACGGCAATGCATGAGACCTCACTTAGCATCTTCCTTCTTAATACCTGAGAAAAACATTGCTAAAGTGTCAACATAAAGTTGGTGAGTTCATAGGTTTAGTTAATTTGAAATGTTTGATGAACCACAAGATTTTTCCAAAAGTGATGACAATATAACAAATACAAAGTTATCATAAAAATATTTATTACAGTCTAAGCTCGTGACACCGAAGCGTTAACAACACCGGTAGTATAATCATATAAATGTAGCCCAACTGGATGCCTAAACCCACGACATCCTATCTTAGACTCAAATGAAACTGTGCCCGCTTGTCCCTTGTTGGACAAGACAGACAGGGACGTCAATCCCGATAGATCTATCCATAACATTCGCGCTTACACAAAGTAATTAACGGTTCACGATTCACGGGCCAAAGCAACTGGGTTTTTAGTGGGACTTAGACTAATATATAAATCAGTAAATGCACTTGTGTTCATACGTTAAATCAAGCAATGTCTCACCCCAAAAGCAGTAAAAGTAGTTAAACGTGGGGCTATAAACTCACCTCGTAAATCAGCAAAGTGACAAAATGTAAAGGTAGCTCGAGAATACGGTTACGCTAGCCGCGACCTATTTGATTATAAATATCGTGTTACGACATTAAAAATTATACTAATAAAAGACATGACATCCTAGTTGTGCTTGACAACACTTTTCGTTTACGGAAAACACGACACTTAAAAAGTCGGGTATTTAATAAATGAGATTTACGGGTTAAATATACTCTTAAGTTAAACAAAATCGTTTTGGGCCTTAAATAACCCAACACACCCAACCGGCCCAACAATAAATCCAATATAACCCACCAAGGGTCGACCCATTGGCCATTTGACCCGGCCTGGCCCATATGGCGATACAAACAAGAAACAAGGGTTATATCCCTTTTGGTTTCCCATAACTGCAGTCAACTCTCTCTCTCTCTCTCGAAACTACTCCCACCCGTCCCTTTCTCTCTCTCTCTAAAAACCAAACGAATCTAAACACTCCCATGGCTATATGGTTTCTCTGATCATTAATATCAATTATTATGAAGGTCTAGGATGAATAATCATGCGTGGGATGTGGGGTTTCATCCCCACATCAAAACCAATTCGATTCGAGGTGTTTTCCAGGAGATTAAATGATAGATTCATCATCAAAGATAAGTTTAAAATCCTTTTTCCTTTTAATTAATTGATCTACTGATTTTCGTTTCATAAAAGGATTTTTGGGTTCAATTCGTTTGTATAAATAAGCTGTGAACAAAGGGGCTTTCGGATTTAATAATAATCAATTTAGGGTTTTTGAAATAATTGGGGGTTTTCCAAATATAGGATTTCATTTCAATTAAATAATGTTTTCATACGTATATTAATGTTAATTATTGAATAAAATAAGTTTTCAAAAAATTAGGGTTTCGTTCAAATTGGGGGTTTATTCATATCTCGGTTTTAGTTTAATTAACTATTCAATTCGTGTTTGGATTGGGTCTAATTAGAGTTTAAATCAATAAAATAAAATTAGGGTTTCTATAAATTTGGGGGTTTTTATACACGGTTGTTTATTTGCAATTAAATAATGTTTTTAGAACATATAATGTGTTAATTTCATAAATAAAAAGGGTTTACAATTTTAGGGTTTCGGATTAATAAAGGGTTTTTATACCCGCGGCTTATTGGGGGTTTGGAGATGTTTCTGTAACAAGGAATTGGATAAATCTTATGTTATGATTAATTTTGGGTAGCAAGGTCTCGGCAGTAATAATGGGTCTCGGTTTGGTCTCGGTTTGGTTATGGTTTGGTTATGACAGAAATAATGTAAAAAAATTGTTAAGGGGGTCACGGTTTGGTTAAGGCAGGAACAATGGGGTCTTGGTTTTGGTCAAAGTCCAAGTTAAAATTGTTATTATTTATCTCTACATTTTTGTTTAAACTGAACCGTAACAAAGACTAATACATTTGTTTTATTTTCGCAGGTTTGTTTAAAAATGACGAGCACAACTAAGACGTGTACAGAAAAATAAAGAAGGTGATTAAAAAGACTCACAACGGGTGTTTCGTTTCGGTTTGCAGGTGTGGACGAGAAGGAAATGGATCGGCTTGACACTACTCTTTACTTTCACCCAGAATTTGTATTTGAAACTGCTCAGGACAATTTTTGTAATATTTGAACTGTGGATAATGTTTTGTGTTATGTTTGGACATTGAACAATTTGGGCTGTATTTAACTTTGTATTATTAGTTTAGGGTTAGACTAAAACTGGAAATGGTATGCTTGTGATGTACCCATTTTGGGTAAACTAGGCATGTGTGCTGGATTTTAGTGGTTAGTGGGTGTATAAACAATGTATTTAGTTCCAGGTCTGAATATTGACTCTTGCTGACCAAGTTTTGAAAGAAAAATAAATAAAAAGTTCACTACTTTAATTCTTGCATGAGTTGTACCATTGTATCATTCAGCCCAGGTTTGTCAAATGTTAGACGCGAAAACATGACATGAACAACTTGATAACAATTCGACACACGACTTAAATCAAAGACGGATACGCGTATTCTCGAGGGATTCCAACAAACAATCCTAATCGACACACGGTTAATGCATAAAACGCTTAATAACTCGCACGTTTCATTCATAAAATAATAGACGCGAAAAACTCGAGTGGTTACATTCGCTCTCCCTAAAGAGGGCTTTGTCCGCAAAGCAAAACAAACAATATACTTACATCGACACCTCATTGGTAAATAATTAAGGTACTTCACTATATGAAGAAATAAAGATGAAAAATTTGACGGATGTCACAGTATTCCCATGTTTTAGAGATTTCGTCACGAAATCAAGACGTTGTTGTAGTAGAGTGATTAGCGAAAAGATGAGGATACTTGCTCTTGAATTGATCTTCACGTTCCCACATGTATTCTGGACCTCTACGCGCATTCCAACGGATTTTTACGATAGGTATACGACTTTGCTTGAGCTGTTTGACTTGACGGTCCATAACTTCCACCGGTTCTTCTACGAAGTTGAGTTTGTCGTCGAGTTGAATCTCTTCTAAAGGAATAACGAGTGTCTCGTCGGCTAAACATTTCTTCAGATTGCAAATGTGAAACACATTATGCACTCGACTAAGTTCTTGAGGTAACTCCAAACGATAGGCTACGGGGCCAATCCTCTCTATGATCTTGAATGGTCCAATGTAACGAGGATTTAACTTTCCACGCTTTCCAAAGCGAATCACACCCTTCCAAGGTGAGACCTTCAACATGACTCTATCACCAACTTCAAACTCAAGGGGTTTGCGTCTCATGTCAGCGTAGCTCTTTTGTCGATCTCTTGCGGCTTGCATACGGCTCTTGATCTTAAAGATCTTCTCAGTAGTCTCGTGTATGATTTCGGGTCCAGTGAGTTGTGCCTCACCAACCTCTGCCCAACACACGGGTGAATGACACTTCCTCCCATACAATGCTTCGAACGGTGCTGCTTTAATGCTAGTGTGATAACTATTGTTGTATGAGAACTCCACCAGAGGTAGGTGCCTATCCCATCTATTTCCGAAGTCGATCACACAAGCTCTCAGCATATCTTCTAAGGTTTGAATGGTCCTTTCACTTTGACCGTCAGTTTGGGGATGATACGCAGTGCTCATATCCAACTGCGTTCCCAACGCTTTTTGTAGCGACTTCCAAAATTGTGAAGTAAATCGGCTATCTCGGTCAGAGATTATAGACACAGGCACACCATGCCTCGTGACTACTTCCTCCAAGTAGGTTCTTGCTAACTTATCCATTCCATCAATCTCTTTGATTGGTATGAAATGAGCCGATTTGGTGAGCCGCACTACTAGAAAATGAAGTTAAGGCAACACCAATAAAGTGTTGTTTTATGTAATAAAAATGTTGCATTATGCCTAATGTGACACTTTTGCAAGTGCTATTTTATGCAACGTCGCCTTAGGTATAAGCAACACTTTTTACTAGAATAAGCAACCCTTACTGAAAGTGTTGCTTATGTTTGACAAGTGCAATACTTTCCAATGCAACACTTCAAAAAAAAATGCAACACTTATTCCTCTCAAACACAACACTTTTTTTACACAAATGCATCACTTTTTATAATCAAATACAACATTGCAACATTCTTTGCACTAAAGTGCAACACTTTTTTTATCGAGTATCCCTAAATGAGCAACACTTAAATAACCATGTGCGACACTTTGTGCTGTATCTATTGTTGCAATACATTTTGTTAAATAATTTGTAACACGTTTTATGCGATACAAGTGCTACATATGTCATATGCATATAAACACACTAATACGACAAAAAAGTTCCATTCCATTCAATAATAAAATTCCATATTATACATCGTAGCTGGACATGTAAAAGAGCTTTACTTACATTTTACAGTACCATAGTTACATCGTAGATAGACATGTATCAAACAAAAAGTCAAAAACCCTATATATCTTGACATCTTCGCAAATCTTCACCGTAGCTTGATGTAGGCCATAACACGCTCCGTGTAGCCTGATACATATGAAAATTATAGATAACACAAATATAGAATGTGAGTATCTACAACAGTTACTACAATTAGTCTCTGAGTACAGCTTCTACTTCTACAGTTCTGATTCAAGTGATTTTTTTTGAAGTTATCTTCCACAAATAGGCCTTATACAATCGGTTTCAGGTGTGTTGCATCATAGAATGAGTGTTGCTTCCTATATTTCTGTCATATCCGCTTTTAACTTAGTCTATATGTGACATCAAGGGTATTTAGTAGCAAGCATTTATTGGTTTAGACAGTGGGTCTTGAGTGGTCCTATAGTGTTTCTACCAGATCATTTTTTAACAAATTTATGGTAGGACATGGATCAATGAGTCATGAGTGCGATTTCAATTTGTTGAAACAAAAACCACTCATGAAAGTTACTTAAATTATTGAAATGTGAAGTATTAGCATGAGTGACAAATCCTTTACCTTGTACCAAATATCCGTGAAAACTCATTTGAAACCTTACTGTTGAAATCCCAACAGATAGTACTCTTTTTATGATTGGCGACTTCAATGTATCAGCGCTGCTCTGTTAATCATCAAAGTATCTAATTTCATTGTGGATCGTCAGTGTTATAGAAAAAAAAACACAATGATTAATACGGAGTATCATTTTTGCATCAGAGGTAGTAAAAGTAAAACACAAGATAAAGAGTGGATGTAACAGGTTGAAAAGGGAAACCATTTTGTTATCGTTGACCCAAAAAAGCTTTTTTTCGGAATCTATTTTTATGGATTACTAGTAAGAGGGTGTTTGGGACACTTGTGTATTAGGATACGTTAGAAGACTTTCGAAATTGTTTTTTCTATGTTAATATTCATGGTTCCCTTTTTGACGCATTAGAAATACAACATATACCAAATTGACCCGTCCACAGATAAATGGGTCAAACTGGTCACTATTAATCTACAGTAATTGATAAAAATAAAGAACAAGAATTTGCTAAATAGGAAGTACTAACCAGAAAACATCATTCTCCAACTCGCTCAGTCATGTTCTCCCCCGTCATAAAAAGGTAGAAGTGCTGCAAAAAAAAAATCAATTGCCGTAACAACACCCATGCAGGCAATGATCAAGAACCATTTATCTAGTAAGTCGTAGGAAAACTAGGAAATGTAATTATAGTACAACCCAAAGTATGAATAACACAAACCTGATTTCAGCCAAATATAACCTCTCGAAAAACGTTCAAATAAAAATCGATTAAATGACATTTACTGCATTAGAAATAAATATTATATAAACATGTATTCACGTAACCCAGTTTCAAAACCATATGTGAACTAGATATTAAGAATCTAGCATAGGTACTACTACCTTTTAAACTAAAGTAAAAATCAACATAAATTTGTAGATATTTCATAATGTGAATACCAATTGACACATACTGCATCACCAAATTCAAGGAAACCAATTACTCAGCAGCACATCATTCCATCCAAATTCAAATATGCAAAGTTTTTATTCCTTCTTTTTACAAGATTTTAAAGCCAAGTGTAATTTTTCTAGTTGTTAATCATTACTACTAAGTTAAACGGAGTAATACTTTTGAGCTTATAAGGCTGCTTACTATATATAAGTAATCATTACAATATACTGAATTTCATCCATATGATATATCTCAAATATATATCTAGTGATGGTCATTTTATAGACACTGCATCAAAATATCATTGGAAAAAGATGCACTTGTTATGGGGTTGGACACATACTTGTGTTTCCATTTCGTGTCCAATATCTTCACTTTTAAAAAAACCCTTTAACTAAATTTAAACCTATGATCATCTCCTGAGTTGATAAACTAACTCTATAAGTTACGTTTATGCCATTACGCCAATGATAATATCAACTAATAATATATTGTATTAGTTATAAGAGTGACGAAAGAACCTACTTGATTGCAAAGTAGACCTAGCATGAAATACATGGCCATTTCAGCACATGAATCAACCGTTCTTAGCATATCCCCAATTTATGAGCTAAGACAGTAAACCTCATAACAGTAGCTGGAATATCTTACAAAAACAGTTAGTATTCAGGGGCGGATCTACTCTTTGGGCAGGGGTGGCAGCGCCCCCATGACTAGCGAAAAAAAACGAGATTTTAGTCTAATTTCGATATTTTTTAGAAAGTGCCCCACACTCAAAACTCATATTGCCCCCCACTCACATATTAAAACCAAGTCATATCTTTTAAACCTTATAAATTCTTCACGTATAGGTAAAATACTCGATTTATCATTACAATCATAGTTTTTTTGTTAACATTTTATTGTTATTGTAAAAAAAATTGCTCCCCACATGCTATTTTCTTGGTTCCGCCAAGTATTAGCATCTTTGTAACTCATTATATCCCAAATTCACAATTCCTCATATTACAATAATAGAAAGTGATACCTCGAGAATACATAATGTCACTAGACTATAATAAAACCCGCAACTATAGACGAGAACTCCATTCTTTTCCATCTTCTGTAAATTAGCAAAAAAAAAAATCAAGAGTAATAAGTGACCAAAAATAAACCTACAGACACAAATAAGAAACTTTTTTAGGTAATTAAAATAAATCCAATCTTAATTATTAACAATTTTCTCACTAATCGACCCAGAATCTTATATTTAAAGATGAAATATATGAATAAAGCCATTGAGATATATAAACCTTAGAAGGATCTAACATGCAAGATAATGTTATTTGAATAAAAAAGATACCGATACTGGTTTCAGATTTCATAGATTGCGGAGATAGATAAGCAATTAGATCTAGTAATATGATAAAAAAAAATATAAGATTGTTTCCACATACCTTGTCATTGATATAAGAAGATAATAAGAAGACTAATTGAAATACCAAAAGGTTTGGTGCCTTCTTTTTGTATATCTGCAAATAAAAAAAAAGTTAAAAGAGATAGATGTGGAAGTGGATAAAAACAAAGGAATATATTTTAAATTTGGGTTTAAATTTAAGTTAAGGTTTTAAATTTTGGTAAAAACAAATGGGCGGCACACTAAAGTAAAAAAAGGGCGGCACACTAAAGTAAAATTTTTATGAATTGTTATGAATTTTTGTGTAACATTGTATATATCTTTATGCATTAATAATGTAGCACTTTTTTTGTGTTGCCTTATGCCATTGAACTTGCAACACTTTTATATAAGTGTTGTTTTTGACATTAATGGGCAACACTTATTTTGAAAATGCTACTTTTTCATCAATTTTTTAAAAAATGTGACACATTTAAAAAGTGTTGCTTGTAAAATGTTGCATTAGACTCATTTTGTTGTAGTGCCGGTCGACGATTACCCAAATAGTGTCAAATCCGGCTAAGGTTTTAGGTAGCTTTGTAATGAAATCCATAGTGATCCTTTCCTACTTCCATTCTGGCAGTTCGGGTTGGACCAACAATCCTGATGGTTTCATATGCTCGGCCTTGACCTTGGCACAAGTCAAGCACTTGCTAACGTAGGTAGCAATGTCCGCTTTCATGTTCGGCCACCAATACAACATCTTCAGATCATGATACATTTTGTCAGATCCCGGATGTATGGAGTATTTTGACTTATGCGACTCGTGCATAATCAAAGGTCGTAGGTCACCATGGCACGGTAACCAACTCCTATTATCAAGGCATAATGTCCCATCCGAGCGAGCTTCTAATTTCTTTATCATGCCTTCAACATCTTCAGTCTTGAGAATTTCTTCCTCGACTGCCTCTTTCTGAGCCTTGAGAATTAAGGATGGAAGGTCTAAGTCAATGGTCATCACCAAGGCCTTCACCCTAAGAACTCTCTCCTTTCGACTCAAAGCGTCGGCCACGACATTTGCCTTGCCCGGGTGATAACTGATCTCGCAATCGTAATCACTGAGCAACTCTAGCCAACGTCGTTGTCTCATGTTGAGTTCTTTTTGATTCAAAATGTGTTGTAGACTCTTATGATCAGTGAATACCACACACTTTGTGCCATAAAGGTAGTGTCTCTAAATTTTCAGGGCAAACACCACTGCTCCTAACTCTAGGTCATGAGTTGTGTAGTTCTTCTCGTGCACTTTTAGTTGTCTTGATGCATAAGCAATGACCTTAGTCCTTTGCATCAATACCGCACCTAACCCTTTTATGGATGCATCACAATACACCACAAAATCTTCATTACCCTCGGGTAGGGCTAGTATAGGTGCTTCACACAACATCTGCTTCAATGTCTGGAATGCTAAATCTTGATCCTCCTTCCATTCAAACTTCTTGTCTTTTTGAGTTAACTCCGTCATTGGTTTAGCTATCTTGGAGAAACCTTCAATGAATCTCCTATAGTAACCAGCAAGACCTAAAAATTAGCGGATCTCCGTGGGTGTTGTTGGAGTCGCCCAATCCTTCACGGCCTCGATCTTAGAAGGATCAACGTGAATACCACTGCTATCGATTACATGCCCAAGGAATTGCACCGTGTTTATCTAAAACTCACATTTGGAAAACTTTGCATATAACTTCTCCTTCCTCAGCAGCTCTAGTATGGTCTTCAAATGCTCCTTGTGTTCTTCTTCATTACGAGAGTAGATGAGAATATCATCGATAAATACAATCACAAACTTGTCCAAGTATGGTTTGCAAACTCGGTTCATGAGATCCATGAATACCGCGGGTGCGTTTGTCAAACCAAAAGGCATAACTTGGAACTCGTAGTGTCCGTACCGGGTTCTAAAAGCCGTCTTATGAACGTATTCTTCTCTAACCCTTAGCTGATGATATCCTGACCTTAAATCGATCTTCGAGTATATGCTAGATCCTTGCAATTGGTCGAAAAGATCGTCAATTCTTGGCAATGGGTAACGGTTCTTTATCGTCAGCTTATTCAACTCTCGGTAATCAATACACATCCTAAAGGATCCATCTTTCTTTTTGACAAATAGGACCGGTGCTCTCCAAGGTGAGGAACTCGGCCTAATGAAACCTTTGCCAGAAAGTTCCTTTAGTTATTCAGCTAACTCTGTCATCTCGGCTGGTGCTAAGCGGTATGGGGCTCTAGCAACAGGCGCGGCTCCTGGTGTAAGCTCGATGTGAAACTCCACTTGTCGTGCTGGTGGTAATCCCGGTAAGTCCTCTGGGAATACGTCTGGAAAGTCTCTAACGATCGGTACATCTTCCACTTTCTTCTCATGATCTTCTTCTTCTTCCTTTTGCGTTATTTGAACCAAGAACACTGGACATCCCTTCTCAATGTATCTTTGGGTTCTAATACATGAGATGACTTCCAGTCTTGATTCATTCTTCACTCCACTTCTTTCGCCTTGTATGATTAATACATCGTTTCCATAAGGAACACGGACGCACTTCTCATGACATACAATTTCCGCGTGATGCTTCGACATCCAATCCATTCCAATGATGACATCAAAACTTCCCAATTCTATGGGGAGTAAGTCGATACTGAACGAACGATCTTGTAACCTTATATTACATCCTTTTAGAATAGCATCGGTGGTTACTGACTTCCCATCGGCTAGTTCTACATTATACTTAACATCTAACGCAGTAGGGGTAATATTTAGGCGTTCACTAAATACAGATGACACAAAACTCCTATCCGCACCAGAATCAAATAGTACTGAAGCATAGTTGTTATTGACTAGAAACGTACCAGTCACAACATTGTTGTCCTGCACCGCAGCTTCAGCACACAGATGATACACTTTGCTAGGTGCCGTGAATCCTCCAGGAGTACTAGTTGTGGCTCGGTTATTTCCTCCCCGGTTCCCTTGATTCTGCTTCTGGTTCCCTTGGTTGTGATTCTGATTGCCTCGAATCTGGTTACCACGACCTTGGTTCCTACCGCTTGGACATTTGTTCTTGTAGTGACCTTTCTCTCCACATCCAAAGCAAGTGACATTTGCTCCTTGGCCACCCTGTGTTCCTGGTCCTCTTTGGTTAGTAGGACGAGGTGGTGCTCGACATTCCTTTGCCTTATGTCCAGCCTTTCCACAGTTGTAGCATGTAGGGGGACATGCTCCTTCGTGTGTCGGCCACACTTTCCACAGAAAGGAAGCCTTCCAGCATAGTTCCCAGTATTACCTTGCCCAGCAGTAAACACCCTTGCTACTTCTTGTCGCTTGTTCTGACTGTAGTTGTTTGTGTTGTTATTGTTGTTGCTATTGTTGGTATTGTTGTTGTAGTGGTTGCCAGACCACTTCCTCTTATCTCCAGTATTTTCTCCCAACTCTTGTACCACTTGGTACATCAAACTCTGAGCCATATCGATTGCTTCGTGCAAATCAGTTGGCTTGGATGAAGTCACATTCCCTTTGATGCTCAAAGGTAGTCCTTCAATGTATCGCTCCAACAATCGGTCGTCGTTGGGCACCATTTCGGGACATAACAAGATCAGCTCTTGAAAGCGCTGATTGTAAGCAGTAAGAGCGGTACCTTTGACCTTCAAGTTCCACAGCTCATCTTCCATCTGCTTGACTTCATTTCGTGGGCAGTATTTCCTCACAAACATAGCTTTGAACTCACTCCAGGGCGTCGCTTGGGCAACGTCAATGGTTACTGCACGAGCATAGACGTTCCACCAAGTCAAAGCACCATCCACTAACGTGCTTGACGCAAACTTTACCTTATCAGCTTCAGCAACATTGCTAATCCCAAATTGGGATTCCAACTCCTCAAACCATCTGGTCAAACCTACTGCTCCTTCAGTACCGCGGAAACTTACTTGCGTAACTGCACGAAATTCCTTGTAGGTACAAGTCCGTGCAATGGCAATAGTAGCTCCTTGGTTGGTCTCCTCTTGTGTGCTTGCTGTACGATTCGCTTCAGCTGCTGCGAGTGCCTCAGCCACCCGTTCCGCGATCATTTGACTGAGTATGACGGGATCAATGCCACCGGTAGTAGCTGGTGGATTCTGTGTCTCATATCTTCTAACTGGCGCCATAATCTAAAAAGGTAATAGGACAATGAGTTTTTGCCAGACATAACATGCATGGCACGCACAATACAATTATGAATGCTCCATGGTATAATAAACAATATATAATGATTTCATAATTTTTGTAACCCAAATACATAATATCATTCATAGAAAATGTTTTGTAATACATCATAATTCGCCATACATAATAAAGAAAAAGAAAATGCCAACTAGCTGAGATAAACCTCAAAGCTTAGTGGTCGTACAACAATAAGTCAATGGTACAAGATAAGTCTAACTAGTGCCCTCACGGCGCTGATGAAGCTCTCTCTCCAACTCTGCTAACCTCCTCTCAACCACGATCTCACGAGCCTGGGAATCCCTAAGTCTAACATCGGTATCATAACAAGCGGCCCTAAACCTCTTATCCAGGTCAGCAATAGGGTCCTCCACAGGTGCCTCTAGTCCACCTGTCTCAACCAATGGCTCTATTCCCCAACGGGTCATCAGGCTCTCGATCTCCTCAAGACGAGCATTCGGCATGGTATCCATCTGATCGAGAACAGTATGGAGTTGTCCTCGTAGACGGGTCACACAAACCGTCAATACCGTCTCATCCCTAACTGGACTCTTCTTCGTCAGTGTCTCCAGCTTATCCTGCACCTCATTATACTCCTCACCCAAAGCCTCTACAACATCCTCCAACCTGTTTAAACGGGTCGTCACACATCCATCTGCTGCTCCAAGCATCACAACTGTCGATGTAGCTCTCCTAGGAAGAGGAGTCGTAGCTCTCGGCCCAGTGGAGATGCCAACATCAACAAGCATCTCCTGATACACAGCAGGTACAGTCTCTGGTGGTAGTGGTAGTAGTGGCGCCTCTGGGACAGGACTGGCAGGTGTGCGAGCTGCATGCCTGTCAGTGGCAGTGAAGGGTATGAGGGGTCGGTAAGGTGAAGGTGGTGGTCGGGCAGCTCTCCCCCGAAGACGTCGCCTAACATAGTATAAAGGCAGAGTACCAGGTGCTGGAGCAGGGATATCTGTCCTCTCCCCTTCGTCTTCAGACGAAGACGAGGAGATGTGTGCGAGGGAAACCTCAGGAGTAGCAGCATATGTAGCAGGGGGGTCCTCAGTGTCAGTGACCTCCATGGGTTCACCTTCTCCATCGGTGAACTCCATATCATCATCCTCTGTCTCCTCCATCGACTCATCCCTAGTGACTGATGCCTGACCTGGTGACTGCACCACATCAGCGTCTAGGTCATCCTCTCCTCCGCCTTCTAGGCTAAGTACGTCATCAGCTGATGCATCAGGGATACGGATCGGTGAACGGTGAACCTCCTCAGTCTCTCTCTGATATGAGCTTAAACTCATATCCTTTTATCAACAAATAACCCTAAAACATGAAGCAAAATACCCATTTATCTTGTAAAAAGCAGTGTTATGTGGTATGTTTGTGTTTGTGTACACTTTTGTAGGTAAGAAGATACATTTTCAAGCAAACAAGGAAAATTCAAGCTCAAATGGATGAAAAAGACAAAAGAGGATCAAAAGTGACAAGACTTTGAAGTTCAAGGACCTATCTTGACAAGTTATGAAAGTTGAAGGACTAAAAGTGAAATATTGTAAAAGTCAAGATTCAAGTCAAACCTGGTCAACTATCAAGTCAACTCAGTCAAAGGGCTATTTTGTACAAATTATGGAAGTTAAAGGACCAAAAATGACAAAGGAATGAAGATCCTAGCTTGAAATAAGAATCTGCCAAGTATAGGGACCAAATCTGCCAACTTTGGAAAGAAATGCAAGTTTAATCCATGTGTCAAAAATTTAGCCAATGGGAAGAAAGAAAGTGCTTCACACGGATTGCCACTTCAGCCCATTAATTGCCCACTAACTGCCACCACATTTATTACAAGATCCAAACAGTTTAATCCGTGTGACATGTTTTAAGCCAACCAGAAAGTGACACGTGTCTTCTTCTTCACAAGAAAAATTTGCCAGGATCGGGATTTTGATAGAAGCCGTTTCATGAGAAGATCAAAACACCAAACTTGCTCAATTTGGGAAGACGAATTCAATGGTGCAATCCAATTAACAAATCATCCACTAAATCAAAAACACCCAAATCTGTTCATCACCTTCAAGTGCCAAATGCAGAATTTTTCCACGTGGCAAGTTATTACTGGTTCTGACACTTCACCAACTCCAACAAACTCTCCCTTCTTGCCTATAAATAGATAGCTTGTACTTCATTTTTCATTGTAGCCTAATTTTGTAAAAACACATAGTTAACTTTTCCTTTCCCTTTTTCCCTCACTTTTCCCCTAACTACTCAAGAGTCTGACAAACTCTTGAGTCAGTTAGTTAGTTGTTAGCTTGTAACCAACTTTGTAACTGAATTCATTCAATAAAATTCAAATTACCTTTTTCCCGCCAAATTCTGTTATTCAAATTCCAGTTTGATCTTGTTGCTGTTGAGTGTTATTGTTGCTGATTGGTGTTTGTTATGATCATACATTGATCATAACTGACATTGGTAAAGTCTTGTAGCTGTTTGATCAGAATTCAGTCCATACCATTGTTCCTTTGAAGATTTGTAGCAGAATGATGATTATAGATGATTGTAGCTGAATTGTTGATTGAATCTTGTTGAACACTAGTGATAGGTGGTGGTTATCACTAGGGCAAGAGAGCTCAGCGCTCCTCTTCTTCCCAAAGGATATCTTCATTAGGTTCTTTGGTTCTTGTTTTTGTTCCTCTAAATCAGTCAATTGCATGCTCAATTTCCTAGTTTAATCTTGATGGCTGTATGATATAACTGCTTTTAGTTGAAGTTTGATTGATCTTAGTGTGTTTGTAGCATTAATCTTGCATACTTGTGTTTTGGATTTGGATTCTGTTCTAGTTACTAGCTTCATTTCAGTCACTTTTTAGCTTAAAAGCTTAATTGAGTTCTAGCCTTGGTTATTGTTTGATTACAGCTTTTATACACTTCATTTTGTCCATTGAAACTAGTCTGCTATAGCTTTTGTATCAGCTTAATCCAGAACTTAAAAAGTCTTTGTAAAATCTTGATCATAACAGATAAAGGAGTGTTTGGTAGTAGATAAAAAGTAGTTTTCAAGTGTTGAGATTTGATGTTTAAGAGTTCATAATCAGTCTTTAGTTGATAACAAGTGGTATTATACCTTTTACAAGTCATTTAAACAGTCAAACAGGCAAATGGCAATAGAATAGTTTGGGTCATCCTTTATATCAGCTTTGGTTTGAAAAACTTACCATTTTCAGTTGCTTAATTCTCACTCATTCTTGGATGAAATTTCCTCAAACTTGTTTCCAAGCTTAGCTTATATCATAAACTTCTAGTTTCTAAAAGGAAATTCTACAGTTTTAGGAATTAAGCTGGTAATAAGCTTTTTGGTCAAGGTCTGAGCATTTGTCATTCTCTGATATAAAGTACCTACTGTTTTCTTAGTTCTCCAATTCTACTTCACAAAAGTTGTGATTTTCTTTCACAAATCTAGTTAGTAAGTGTTGAATATTAAGTTTTGAAGTTTTGAGTTTTTTGCAAAAAGTTGGTCAAACTTGGTCAACATAAGCTCAAAAGAGCTTATTTCAGATTTCTAGTTCATTACTGGATGAAAATGTTTCTAGTTTGATTTCCCGTTCTTGTAATAAGTTGTTTAATCAGTTTCATCACAAAAATCAAGTTGTGACTGTTTGGTATAAGCTGTAGCTTATTTTGTGCTTATTAATAAGCACTCAATTGCTTATTTTTGACTTTTAGCTAGATTCCTCAGACACACATAGCTTAAATTGGATTTTAAGAGTTTTGCAAGTTGTTTCAGCTGATTTGGTTGAGTAATAAGCTCAAACGAGCTTATTCTTGCTTTTGTCCCGTTTTTAGTTAAACACTTAGCTTAATTGCACTTTAGTCCCTTTAAGTTTAATCAGTTTTAATTTTTAGCTAAACTTCCTAATTTTGTGGTATTTGCAAGTTTTAATCCTTTACTTTTGAAAGTTGTTAGTTTTCAGTTAGAAGTTTGTTGATTAGTTACATTTTTGGTTAGTTTGTTACTAGTTTTACATAATTGGTCCTTGTAGTTAACTGATTTACATTTTTAGTCCCTTTAGTTGATAGAATTTACATTTTGAGCATTTACATTTCATAGAAATTACATTTTCAGTCCTTTTAGTTTTATATTTTGCATTTTAGACTTTACTTGAATAAAAACGTGGTAATTGCAATCTGTTTTACAATATAAGTAGTTTAATATTTTTCATTTTTAAATAGTGTTGTTTGAATTAGCAATAGATTACCAAGCAAGCTTGAACAACCAAGAACAATAATAAATCTGATATTGATTGGACTTTCTATTGGTTAAGAACTGAGAAAACGAACTTGCATTATATTACATTTCAAATGGCGCCGCTGCCGGTTCTTTGACTACACGAGAGACTATCGATTGACGGTTTTCATTGGCTTTTGGGATCCGTTCATTTGGTGAACGTTATTTTTACGTATCATAAATCAAAAACAAATAAAAAATCAAAAATATAAAAATATATAAAAACTAAAAACTTAACAAAACAATTCTTTTCCTAAAGAATTGACCAAAAAAATTAAAAAATCCAAAAAGCAATCTTTTTCCTAAGAGATTGCACCCAAAAATATATATTATTGGATTCTCTCGGTTTTTATGTACATATAGTATTTTCCTTTAAAAAACTCATAAATACAAAAATATTTTCCATATATTATTATAAGTAAATACGTATACGTATAAGAACAATCAATCTACATATCTTCCATAAGTATTGCCGAGGCAATACACCGTGTTGAGGGGCGTTCCGGTCCTTGACACGCGTATCGATCAAACAAAATAAAGCAAGAATAGATAAATACTCTCAATAAGCAACAATTCGAAGAATACGAACATTTAAGTGAATAGAAAGGCGATGTGCTATAAAATGCCATCTAAGGGTCAATAGGTACTTAAGTGCTTCGCGCCACCTAACCCCCCGTTCACTTGGGAGTATTCTAAGAAGGAAGGCTTCATTGAGGGTCTTGCACCCAAAGTAGTAAATACATATATTGTTACTTTCTTGTGGATATTTAATATTGAAACTCGAAGAGGATAATCTTATTCTTTTCAAAGTCACACGAGAGCTTCTCTCTCATTCCTCGTATTGAGTTGCATGCTCACTCGCGGGCGTGCACAAATACCGATTGGTGTACAACCTCTTCCTCCGAAAAGGAAGAAAAAGAGAAAGAGTAAGACCACCACCGTCCACCAAGCCGATCACGAGAATCGTGCTTTGTAAACACCACAAGAAGCCATGGCTATTGATAATCGTACTTTGTATGAACGTATGCAATCCAACATTCATGGATATGTTAGTGCCATTAAGATTCCCGACTTTCCCGCTAACACATTTGAACTACATACATCTATGATCAATATGGTTTCTTCATCACCTTTCTTTGGAAAACAAAATGAGGATCCCCATGCTCACCTTAAGAGATTCCTTTCACTTTGTAATACCATTAAGCATAATGGGGTTCCACCTGAGGTCATTAGATTGATGTTAGTGTCATTTTCCTTAGATGGGAGTGCTAAGCATTGGTTAGACACCCAACCACCCGATAGTATCACCACATGGGATGATTTTACCACTAAGTTTTTGAACAAATTCTTTCCTCCACAAAAGACTATGGTTTTGAGGAATTTAATTATGGGCTTTACACAAAAACCTAGTCAATCCTTTGGTGATGCTTGGGAAGAGTATAGTGAGTTGTTGAGGCGATGCCCTAACCATGGAATGGATGATCTAAGCCAAATCAATACCTTCTACAATGGCCTTAAACCCCACCACCAAGATTCACTAAATGCTTCCGCGGGAGGGAGTATTCTTTTCAAGACATACCACGAGGCTTTGAACATTATTGAGACTAAGGCAATGGTTCAAACAAACAATCCATTTGAAGAAAAGGTTCATGTTATCCAAAACACTTCTCAAACACCTTGTGATAACCAATTCCTTAAATATCACCAAGAGATCCTTCAACAAGTCAAACAAGGACAACAAGAAATGACTCAAGAGATAGTTCAAGCCCTTAAGACCATGACATTGAACAATTCTTCAAATAATGTGAATGCCATCACCATTTCTTGTGTTACTTGTGGAGGCCCCCACTCTTATGAACAATGTGACAAGGTGCAAGGGTATCAAGGGGAATGCTATGCTTACCAAGAGGAACATCGTGAACACTTCAAGCCTAACATCAATCCAAATAACCTTTCTTACAAATCCCAAAATTACCTTACTCCACCCGGCTTCCCACCCCAACCACCCACCCAAATTCCACAAAATCCTCCTCAAATTTTAGCAAGGAATCAAGGGCAAAGACAACCATACCAAGGAAATAACTACAAGGCACCCAATCAATTTCAACCTCAAGCAAATACCTTTTATCCACCAAATCAAGGATTTAACTCCCAACCTTTACCTTTCCAACCTCAAGGTTTTCAAGGTTATGTGCCACAAGAGTTTAACACAATGGATCTTTTGCAAAAGATGAATCAAGAGAATGAAAGGAAATTCCAAGCTATAGAAAAGAAAATGAATGACCAATTCAATAAGGTTTTAATGGCGGTAACTCAAAGACCACAAGGGGCTTTACCTTCCAACACACAAACAAACCCTAGGGCCAATGTTAATGCTATTACAACAAGGAGTGGTACAACAACAAAGGATCCTTCACCTCCTAAACCTACTATTGTTCAACCCACTTGTGCTCCTACTTGTGATAAGCCTTCTACTTCTACTCCACCTCCTCAAAGTGCTCCTATTCACTCAAACACACCTTCTCAACCACCTCATACTTCTCCTTTACCTTCCACACTTCCCAATGAAGAGGCTAACAAAGACAAATCTTCCACCACAACACCTATTCCACCTACACCAAAACCCACTCTTCCATACCCTTCAAGGTTGAAAAAGGACAAGTTAAAGAACAAAGATGACATACAAGTCTCCAATTTCTTAAGGATGTTCAAGCAACTCAATATCAACATATCCTTTGCGGAAGCTCTTGCTTATATGCCTAAGTTTGCTAAGATGTTCAAGGATTTGCTCTCAAACAAAGAAAAATTGGTTGATTTGCCCAACACATCACTTAATGAAAATTGTTCCGCGGTGTTACTTAAAACCTTACCAACAAAACTTGGAGATCCGGGGCGCTTCTTGATACCTTGTAATTTTCCCGGTGTTGAAAATTGCATGGCTTTGGCGGATTTAGGGGCGAGCATAAATCTCATGCCTTTATCGGTTTGGAAACAACTATCTCTTCCCGAGCTCACTCCCACTAGGATGACTCTTGAACTAGCCAACCGAACCATAGCTCACCCCGTAGGTATAGCGGAAGATGTGTTTGTAGGTGTGGATAAGTTTACCTTTCCGGCCGACTTTGTAGTGGTCGATTATGACATGGATCCTAGAGTGCCTTTGATTGTTGGTAGACCATTTTTGAGAACGGGTCGTACCTTGATAGATGTGGCGGAAGGAGAATTAATTATGAGAGTAGAGGATGAGAAAGTGGTGTTTAAGTTAGGGAAAGTTTGTGATAGAAAAGAGGTTAAGGAGTCTAGACCTTGTGAGACTATTAACATTGTGGATGTGCTAGATGAAGTGTGTAATGAACACTTTCATGATGCTTGTAAGAATGCTAGTGATGAGATTCCACATGTTGAAACCGTGGCCTCAATTGCTCCCTCTTTAACACCTTTTGGAGAGAGTGATTTCCTCTTGGAGGAATTTGAGTCCAACTTTCTTGGTGATGATGATTCTCCCATTAATTGGGAAGAAGATATTCTTACAATCCAAAAGTTGCTCAATGAGGACCCTATTCCTTCCCCTATTCCACAAGAGATTACCATTGAGGAACCTTCCATAGTAAAACCTTCCATAGAGAGTCCACCTCCCATTGAACTTAAGGAACTTCCATCCCACTTAGAATATGCTTTCTTAGAAGGAAAAGACCAATTACCGGTGATTATTGCTAAGGAATTGAAAGAGGATGAGAAGGAGCAACTTATTGAAGTCCTTAAGAAACATAAGAAAGCCTTAGCATGGAAAATATCCGACATAAGGGGAATTGATCCACATTTTTGTACTCACAAAATCCTTATGGAGGATGATTATAAACCCGCCATTCAAAACCAAAGGAGAGTTAACCCAAAAATTCATGAGGTTATTAAGAAGGAAGTGATTAAACTCTTAGATGCGGGTATGATTTACCCCATTTCCGACTCTCCATGGGTTAGCCCGGTTCATTGTGTTCCAAAAAAGGGTGGAATCACCGTGGTGCCTAATGAGAACAATGAGCTTATTCCCACGAGACTTGTAACCGGTTGGAGAGTTTGCATTGATTATAGAAAACTCAATGAGGCAACTAGGAAAGACCATTTCCCGCTTCCCTTTATGGATCAAATGCTTGAACGCTTAGCGGGAAATGAGTACTATTGTTTTCTTGATGGCTTTTCGGGTTATTTTCAAATACCCATTGACCCTAAGGATCAAGAAAAGACCACATTCACTTGTCCCTACGGTACATTTGCTTACAAGAGGATGCCTTTTGGCCTATGTAATGCACCGGGGACGTTTCAAAGGTGCATGATGGCGATTTTCCATGACATGATAGAGCAAACCATGGAGGTTTTTATGGATGACTTTTCCGTATTTGGGAACTCCTTTAGCTCTTGTCTCACCAATCTTGAGAGAATGCTTAAGCGTTGTGAGGAAACACGTTTGGTGCTTAATTGGGAGAAATGTCACTTTATGGTGAAAGAGGGGATTGTTTTAGGACACAAGATATCCAATAAGGGATTAGAAGTTGATCGAGCTAAAATTGATGTGATTGCTAAGCTTCCCCCACCCACCTCGGTTAAAGGTGTGAGGAGTTTCTTAGGTCATGCGGGCTTTTATAGGCGCTTTATACAAGATTTCTCTAAGATAGCTAGACCGATGACTCATCTCTTGGAGAAAGAGGCTCCTTTCATTTTTGATCAAGCTTGTTTAGACTCTTTTGAGACACTTAAGGAAAAATTGACAAAGGCTCCCGTTTTGGTTTCTCCAAATTGGGAATTACCTTTTGAGCTTATGTGTGACGCTAGTGATTATGCGGTGGGGGCCGTCTTAGGACAAAGAGTTAATAAGCATTTTCAACCTATACACTATGCGAGTAAAACCATGACCGGTGCACAACTTCATTACACTACCACGGAAAAAGAGTTGCTTGCTATAGTATATGCTTTTGAGAAGTTTAGACCATATCTTGTGCTTTCAAAGACCATAGTGTATACGGATCATTCCGCTCTCAAATATCTTATGACAAAACAAGATGCTAAGCCTAGGCTTTTGAGATGGGTTTTGTTGCTTCAAGAGTTTAAGATAGAGATTCGTGATAAAAAAGGGGCCGAGAATTTAGCGGCGGATCATTTGAGTAGACTTGAGCATCCTTTTCAAGGAGATTTCCCACATAAAGAAATCAATGAATCCTTTCCACTAGAGGAGCTCATGTCTATCTCTTCCCAAGAGGATGCCACACCTTGGTTTGCGGATATAGCAAACTATCTTGTGGGCAATGTGCTTATTGAGGGTCTTACTTACCAACAAAAGAAAAAGTTTCTTAAGGAAGTTAAGTATTACTTTTGGGATGATCCATATCTTTTTAGGCAATGTGCGGACCAAATCATTAGACGGTGTGTAGATGGGCCCGAGGCATTTAAAATCTTAGAGGCATGTCATAAAGGACCTACGGGTGGACATTTTGGGCCTAACTACACCGCCAAGAAAGTCTTTGATTCGGGTTACTATTGGCCTTCCATTTACAAGGATGCTCAAGAGATGGTGAAATTTTGTGATGTTTGTCAAAGACAAGGAAAAATTACACAACGTGATGAGATGCCACAAAATTTTATCCAAGAGTGTGAGATATTTGATGTATGGGGAATAGATTTCATGGGACCTTTTCCATCCTCTAAGGGAAACAAGTATATACTTGTGGCGGTGGATTATGTGTCCAAGTGGGTGGAGGCTAAAGCCTTACCTACTAATGATGCTAGAGTGGTTGTAAAGTTCTTGAAACAATTGTTTGCTAGATTTGGTGTACCTCGGGCCATCATAAGTGATCGTGGTACGCACTTTTGTAATGATCAATTCACGAGAGTTATGAAGAAATATGGAGTGAATCATAGACTTTCTACCGCGTATCACCCTCAAACAAATGGTCAAACCGAGGTCACAAATCGTGGTTTAAAGAGAATTTTAGAGAGAACGGTGGGAGAGCATAGAGCTTCTTGGTCGGATAAGCTTGATGATGCTTTGTGGGCGTTTAGGACGGCCTTTAAAACACCAATTGGTTGTACCCCTTATAGGCTTGTCTATGGAAAAGCGTGCCACCTTCCATTTGAGTTAGAACATAAGGCATCTTGGGCTCTCAAGTGGGCTAACTTTGATTTAAACCAAGCCGGTTCACATAGGAAAGATCAAATCAATGAGATGGATGAGTTGAGAGCCAATGCCTATGAGAATTCTTTGCTTTACAAGGAAAAGACTAAGAAATTGCATGATGCTAAGATCAAGAATCGTGAGTTCAAAGTTGGAGAGCCGGTTCTCCTCTTTAACTCAAGATTGAAGCTTTTTGCGGGCAAGCTTAAGTCGAGATGGTCCGGTCCATTCACTATTGCTCAAGTGTTTCCATATGGAACTCTTGAGTTGTCCCAACCCGATGGTCCAAATTTTAAAGTGAATGGTCACCGTGTTAAGCATTACTTTGGGGAGGACATTTCCGTTGAAATGGTCCAAGAGGTCCCCATTTTCCCCATGAATTAATTCATTGAGGGACGAGTCGAGCTAGAGACTCATTAACTCAAGCATCGTATAACTAGGTTTAGAGTGTTGTAGGTTAGCAATAAAGGCATAGATTTGGAGATAAGTGTAGGGGAGACTTTCTTTTGTCTTCATGCTTGTTTGTAGGGTTGCTCACTCATCTCATGCTTTGGAGCTTATGGAGGAGGCCCTTGTATCCGGTTCACTTCGTTACTTTAGTGATTTTTCATTGACACCTTGTGCTTAACCATGATTTCACTAATAGTTGTCATTTCCTTAACTTGGGTTAAGCAAAGTCTATTCATTGTCATAAGTGTAGGGGAAGTTTTTATACTTCTATGCTCTTAAACATTGAGGACAATGTTTAGCTTAAGTGTAGGGGGGTCTTCTATCGAAGTGACCTTACCTAGAACTTGTCATTGTCTTGCATGTTAACTTGATAAAAATGAATTTTCAACATTTTTCAAATTTTTGATCTACTTTGGCCACCAAAAATATGCATTCATAATTTTTGCATCAATCATTTTTCATTTGCATAACACATTTGCATTGTATATATTTCTTCTTTTATTTTTCATCAAAAATATATAAAAAGGAAAAATATAATAAAACATGGTTTTAACAAGTTTAGACTTCTTTGACATATTAGGCCCGCCATGGATATTTTGACTCAACCCGAGTTTGCTTATTTTAGCACTCTCTAGCTAGTATCCTTAACCATGTAGTCCTTCATTGGTCTATTAGGCTAAGCTTCCACCAATTTCATTCTTTGAAATTTTAAATTTGTGGAGAATGGGAAATGATAGAGTTGAAGCAAGTGTAAAAGGGCTAGATAGACTTCATGGCAATTACTTGTGGCTAAACCCTTCTCTTCTCTACCTCTATTTTCTTCGCTTGTATATAATTGTTAATAAATAATCAAGTACGGTTTTAATTGGTTTGTAATCTCTTATGCATTTTTGGCTAATCATTTATGGTTGATATGAGTACGTCTTAAGATTCTAAGTTAGCACGTTTTATGTGTACTAGACTTATGTCATGCTCCATATTTAGCGGGTGTTTTTCCTTTTCTTCTTTTCAAATTTCTTTGTGAGGAATAAAGAAAAATAAGAGCGGCTTATGAAAAAAAATGAGTGGCTAGAAAAAAAAAAAAAAAAGAAAAGAAAAAAAATAATGCAAGACTCCCAAGAGGGGCAGTGTGGTGTTAATTATAGTGACTATTGAGTTCCAATATTACCTTGACGGGTTGCGGGGATTCAATAGATTGCTCCAATCCAATATTACCTTGACGGGTTGCGGGGTTGAAGATCCAAAATCTCAAAAAGATGCGGATGTAAATTATTGCGTGAGTTTTATTTTTCTTTCCTTAGCGAGTGTGTAGTTACTTATGAAAGCATGACATGAGGATTTTACACATAAGGCGAATGACTTATTACTCTTAATACGGACTTGTATTAATTGTGAGCGGTTTTTCAAGTAATGGATGAGAAGATTACTTAGGATTAAAACCGTGCTTCCTTATTTTTGGATTTTACACTTCTTATATTTCACACTTGAATAATGACAAATTTGCCCACAAGCAATTTGCTCAATTAATAACCGGTTCCACATTTAATTGTCATGAATAAGTTGATGCACTTTTTACTTGTGAATGCAATGATCCCATTTATTAGCTTGGTATGGGGAAAGTGAAACTTTAGGGTGATAAATGTTCATGGTATCCAAGCCCTAATCCAAGTCATTGAGTTCTTTATGAGTTATTTCCATCAAAACCATTTCAAGAAAAAAATCAAAAAGATATAGATAGAATTGTATTTTGATTCATTGCATTATTAAAAGTCAAAATCATGCATCATTTAGTTTAGAGTAGTGTAGATGCATCTCATATGGCCAAGATGGATTAATTATGAGGGAAATGTAATTTTTAAGCCTTGAAATATAATATTGCATGAGGACATGGCAATGCTCAAGTGTAGGGGAATTTGATATGAGCTTAAACTCATATCCTTTTATCAACAAATAACCCTAAAACATGAAGCAAAATACCCATTTATCTTGTAAAAAGTAGTGTTATGTGGTATGTTTGTGTTTGTGTACACTTTTGTAGGTAAGAAGATACATTTTCAAGCAAACAAGGAAAATTCAAGCTCAAATGGATGAAAAAGACAAAAGAGGATCAAAAGTGACAAGACTTTGAAGTTCAAGGACCTATCTTGACAAGTTATGAAAGTTGAAGGACTAAAAGTGAAATATTGTAAAAGTCAAGATTCAAGTCAAACCTGGTCAACTATCAAGTCAACTCAGTCAAAGGGCTATTTTGTACAAATTATGGAAGTTAAAGGACCAAAAATGACAAAGGAATGAAGATCCTAGCTTGAAATAAGAATCTGCCAAGTATAGGGACCAAATCTGCCAACTTTGGAAAGAAATGCAAGTTTAATCCATGTGTCAAGAATTTAGCCAATGGGAAGAAAGAAAGTGCTTCACACGGATTGCCACTTCAGCCCATTAATTGCCCACTAACTGCCGCCACATTTATTACAAGATCCAAACAGTTTAATCCGTGTGACATGTTTTAAGCCAACCAGAAAGTGACACGTGTCTTCTTCTTCACAAGAAAAATTTGCCAGGATCGGGATTTTGATAGAAGCCGTTTCATGAGAAGATCAAAACACCAAACTTGCTCAATTTGGGAAGACGAATTCAATGGTGCAATCCAATTAACAAATCATCCACTAAATCAAAAACACCCAAATCTGTTCATCACCTTCAAGTGCCAAATGCAGAATTTTTCCACGTGGCAAGTTATTACTGGTTCTGACACGTCACCAACTCCAACAAACTCTCCCTTCTTGCCTATAAATAGATAGCTTGTACTTCATTTTTCATTGTAGCCTAATTTTGTAAAAACACATAGTTAACTTTTCCTTTCCCTTTTTCCCTCACTTTTCCCCTAACTACTGAAGAGTCTGACAAACTCTTGAGTCAGTTAGTTAGTTGTTAGCTTGTAACCAACTTTGTAACTGAATTCATTCAATAAAATTCAAATTACCTTTTTCCCGCCAAATTCTGTTATTCAAATTCCAGTTTGATCTTGTTGCTGTTGAGTGTTATTGTTGCTGATTGGTGTTTGTTATGATCATACATTGATCATAACTGACATTGGTAAAGTCTTGTAGCTGTTTGATCAGAATTCAGTCCATACCATTGTTCCTTTGAAGATTTGTAGCAGAATGATGATTATAGATGATTGTAGCTGAATTGTTGATTGAATCTTGTTGAACACTAGTGATAGGTGGTGGTTATCACTAGGGCAAGAGAGCTCAGCGCTCCTCTTCTTCCCAAAGGATATCTTCATTAGGTTCTTTGGTTCTTGTTTTTGTTCCTCTAAATCAGTCAATTGCATGCTCAATTTCCTAGTTTAATCTTGATGGCTGTATGATATAACTGCTTTTAGTTGAAGTTTGATTGATCTTAGTGTGTTTGTAGCATTAATCTTGCATACTTGTGTTTTGGATTTGGATTCTGTTCTAGTTACTAGCTTCATTTCAGTCACTTTTTAGCTTAAAAGCTTAATTGAGTTCTAGCCTTGGTTATTGTTTGATTACAGCTTTTATACACTTCATTTTGTCCATTGAAACTAGTCTGCTATAGCTTTTGTATCAGCTTAATCCAGAACTTAAAAAGTCTTTGTAAAATCTTGATCATAACAGATAAAGGAGTGTTTGGTAGTAGATAAAAAGTAGTTTTCAAGTGTTGAGATTTGATGTTTAAGAGTTCATAATCAGTCTTTAGTTGATAACAAGTGGTATTATACCTTTTACAAGTCATTTAAACAGTCAAACAGGCAAATGGCAATAGAATAGTTTGGGTCATCCTTTATATCAGCTTTGGTTGAAAAACTTACCATTTTCAGTTGCTTAATTCTCACTCATTCTTGGATGAAATTTCCTCAAACTTGTTTCCAAGCTTAGCTTATATCATAAACTTCTAGTTTCTAAAAGGAAATTCTACAGTTTTAGGAATTAAGCTGGTAATAAGCTTTTTGGTCAAGGTCTGAGCATTTGTCATTCTCTGATATAAAGTACCTACTGTTTTCTTAGTTCTCCAATTCTACTTCACAAAAGTTGTGATTTTCTTTCACAAATCTAGTTAGTAAGTGTTGAATATTAAGTTTTGAAGTTTTGAGTTTTTTGCAAAAAGTTGGTCAAACTTGGTCAACATAAGCTCAAAAGAGCTTATTTCAGATTTCTAGTTCATTACTGGATGAAAATGTTTCTAGTTTGATTTCCCGTTCTTGTAATAAGTTGTTTAATCAGTTTCATCACAAAAATCAAGTTGTGACTGTTTGGTATAAGCTGTAGCTTATTTTGTGCTTATTAATAAGCACTCAATTGCTTATTTTTGACTTTTAGCTAGATTCCTCAGACACACATAGCTTAAATTGGATTTTAAGAGTTTTGCAAGTTGTTTCAGCTGATTTGGTTGAGTAATAAGCTCAAACGAGCTTATTCTTGCTTTTGTCCCGTTTTTAGTTAAACACTTAGCTTAATTGCACTTTAGTCCCTTTAGGTTTAATCAGTTTTAATTTTTAGCTAAACTTCCTAATTTTGTGGTATTTGCAAGTTTTAATCCTTTACTTTTGAAAGTTGTTAGTTTTCAGTTAGAAGTTTGTTGATTAGTTAAATTTTTGGTTAGTTTGTTACTAGTTTTACATAATTGGTCCTTGTAGTTAACTGATTTACATTTTTAGTCCCTTTAGTTGATAGAATTTACATTTTGAGCATTTACATTTCATAGAAATTACATTTTCAGTCCTTTTAGTTTTATATTTTGCATTTTAGACTTTACTTGAATAAAAACGTGGTAATTGCAATCTGTTTTACAATATAAGTAGTTTAATATTTTTCATTTTTAAATAGTGTTGTTTGAATTAGCAATAGATTACCAAGCAAGCTTGAACAACCAAGAACAATAATAAATCTGATATTGATTGGACTTTCTATTGGTTAAGAACTGAGAAAACGAACTTGCATTATATTACATTTCACTCTCTCAGTCTCATCATCTGAAATCATCCGGTACCACGGATATCCTGATGGTGATCCTCTAGGTAGTCCTACTGATGAGCTGATAGTCGACTGTGAACTGCGGTTGTATTATGCTCCTGTGGACGTGGAATCATCAGAAGAAGACATCGCTGTAACATAAACAGAATAAATGTGTGTAAATATCTCATATAATTAGTCCGTAAAAAGGGACGTTAACATAACATATAGCAATCATTGTTGAACCCATATGTATCCCATATAACATAATTCAGATTTTGTTGTTGCACATGTAACCCATGTAAATATACCTCGTAATTGTTAAATCACATGTATCCCATTTATTACTTATATATATATCCATGTATATATATACTTAATACTTACAATCCGTATGATAATCGATTAAACACATAGCAGTTATAGTCTAGAGTTACTAAATGCAACCTAGTTCTCTATAACCATGGCTCTGATACCAATCTGTCACACCCCCAAAATATCAGAGTATAATGGCAACAAGAGAGTGGTGACGTCATGATTATCATACACACACAGTTACAAAGAACGACCTCTAAATGAGACGTTCGGAAAATAGATCACTTGTAATTGATTAAAATAAATAGTTTTAACATAGTGCGGAAGCATAAAACTGGTCACAGTTACAAAACATAGTTTTCCAAATAGTACAAATGATCTTTGTTTCAATAGAAATGACGGCAATGCATGAGACCTCACTTAGCATCTTCCTTCTTAATACCTGAGAAAAATATTGCTAAAGTGTCAACATAAAGTTGGTGAGTTCATAGGTTTAGTTAATTTGAAATGTTTGATGAACCACAAGATTTTTCCAAAAGTGATGACAATATAACAAATACAAAGTCATCATAAAAGTATTTATTACAGTCTAAGCTCGTGACACCGAAGCGTTAACAACACCGGTAGTATAATTATATAAATGTAGCCCAACTGGATGCCTAAACCCACGACATCCTATCTTAGACTCAAATGAAACTGTGCCCGCTTGTCCCTTGTTGGACAAGACAGACAGGGACGTCAATCCCGATAGATCTATCCATAACATTCGCGCTTACACAAAGTAATTAACGGTTCACGATTCACGGGCCAAAGCAACTGGGTTTTTAGTGGGACTTAGACTAATATATAAATCAGTAAATGCACTTGTGTTCATACATTAAATCAAGCAATGTCTCACCCCAAAAGCAGTAAAAGTAGTTAAACGTGGGGCTATAAACTCACCTCGTAAATCAGCAAAGTGACAAAATGTAAAGGTAGCTCGAGAATACGGTTACGCTAGCCGCGACCTATTTGATTATAAATATCGTGTTACGACATTAAAAATTATACTAATAAAAGACATGACATCCTAGTTGTGCTTGACAACACTTTTCGTTTACGGAAAACACGACACTTAAAAAGTCGGGTATTTAATAAATGAGATTTACGGGTTAAATATACTCTTAAGTTAAACAAAATCGTTTTGGGCCTTAAATAACCCAACACACCCAACCGGCCCAACAATAAATCCAATATAACCCACCAAGGGTCGGCCCATTGGCCATTTGACCCGGCCTGGCCCATATGGCGATACAAACAAGAAACAAGGGTTATATCCCTTTTGGTTTCCCATAACTGCAGTCAACTCTCTCTCTCTCTCTCGAAACTACTCCCATCCGTCCCTTTCTCTCTCTCTCTAAAAACCAAACGAATCTAAACACTCCCATGGCTATATGGTTTCTCTGATCATTAATATCAATTATTATGAAGGTCTAGGATGAATAATCATGCGTGGGATGTGGGGTTTCATCCCCACATCAAAACCAATTCTATTCGAGGTGTTTTCCAGGAGATTAAATGATAGATTCATCATCAAAGATAAGTTTTAAATCCTTTTTCCTTTTAATTAATTGATCTACTGATTTTCATTTCATAAAAGGATTTTTGGGTTCAATTCGTTTGTATAAATAAGCTGTGAACAAAGGGGCTTTCGGATTTAATAATAATCAATTTAGGGTTTTCGAAATAATTGGGGGTTTTCCAAATCTAGGGTTTCATTTCAATTAAATAATGTTTTCATACGTATATTAATGTTAATTATTGAATAAAATAAGTTTTCAAAAAATTAGGGTTTCGGTCAAATTGGGGGTTTATTCATATCTCGGTTTTAGTTTAATTAACTATTCAATTCGTGTTTGGATTGGGTCTAATTAGAGTTTAAATCAATAAAATAAAATTAGGGTTTCTATAAATTTGGGGGTTTTTATACACGGTTGTTTATTTGCAATTAAATAATGTTTTTGGAACATATAATGTGTTAATTTCATAAATAAAAAGGGTTTACAATTTTAGGGTTTCGGATTAATAAAGGGTTTTTATACCCGCGGCTTATTGGGGGTTTGGAGATGTTTCTGTAACAAGGAATTGGATAAATCTTATGTTATGATTAATTTTGGGTAGCAAGGTCTCGGCAGTAATAATGGGTCTCGGTTTGGTTATGGTTTGGTTATGACAGAAATAATGTAAAAAGATTGTTAAGGGGGTCACGGTTTGGTTAAGGCATGAACAATGGGGTCTTGGTTTCGGTCAAAGTCCAAGTTAAAATTGTTATTATTTATCTCTACATTTTTGTTTAAACTGAACCGTAACAAAGACTAATACATTTGTTTTATTTTCGCAGGTTTGTTTAAAAATGACGAGCACAACTAAGACGTGTACAGAAAAATAAAGAAGGTGATTAAAAAGACTCACAACGGGTGTTTCGTTTCGGTTTGCAGGTGTTGACGAGAAGGAAATGGATCGGCTTGACACTACTCTTTACTTTCACCCAGAATTTGTATTTGAAACTGCTCAGGACAATTTTTGTAATATTTGGACTGTGGATAATGTTTTGTGTTATGTTTGGACATTGAACAATTTGGGCTGTATTTAACTTTGTATTATTAGTTTAGGGTTAGACTAAAACTGGAAATGGTATGCTTGTGATGTACCCATTTTGGGTAAACTAGGCATGTGTGCTGGATTTTAGTGGTTAGTGGGTGTATAAACAATGTATTTAGTTCCAGGTCTGAATATTGACTCTTGCTGACCAAGTTTTGAAAGAAAAATAAATAAAAAGTTCACTACTTTAATTCTTGCATGAGTTGTACCATTGTATCATTCGGCCCAGGTTTGTCAAATGTTAGACGCGAAAACATGACATGAACAACTTGATAACAATTCGACACACGACTTAAATCAAAGACGGATACGCGTATTCTCGAGGGATTCCAGCAAACAATCCTAATCGACACACGGTTAATGCATAAAACGCTTAATAACTCGCACGTTTCATTCATAAAATAATAGACGCGAAAAACTCGAGTGGTTACATTCGCTCTCCCTAAAGAGGGCTTTGTCCGCAAAGCAAAACAAAAAATATACTTACATCGACACCACATTGGTAAATAATTAAGGTACTTCACTATATGAAGAAATAAAGATGAAAAATTTGACGGATGTCACAATGTTGGATTTCTTTTCCTTTGTAAATGCGATTGTTGTCTTTAAACTTAGGAGCCAATAAATGGCCCAACAATTCAGCTCTAGCATTACGGTGATACATACCTATTTGTCTTTTTTCACATGTGTGGTGGTCGTTTACCTTTTTTATTACCCATCCACTACTATAATCACATTTACGTGATGTTATTTTCCATTTACAATCCTTATTGACACACACTACCTCATACCTAAATTTATCTGTTTTCAAAGTGTTAAACTCGTAACCTTCTAGAATAGCTTTATAACCTATTTCATACTTGCATAATTTTTTGCTATCAAATTTGTCACCCGGTTTAAACACCCTTTTAGCATATATATTATAATTTTTTGGTGTTTTATTAATTGGTTGTTGTGGTGGTGTTCGGAAAATGTTTTTAAACGTATTTGTTTCCCAATTTTCTTCATACTCATTTTTTGCCTTTTTATATTTGTATGCTTTATTAATTGGTTGTTGTGGTGGTGTTCGGAAAATGTTTTTAAACGTATTTGTTTCCCAATTTTCTTCATACTCTTCTTTTGCATTTTCATTGAGATCCAAATCCAATTTCTTAGAACAAGTTGGTTTAGAATTTAACAAATTGAAATCTTGATGGCTAGATGAAGTAGGATTGTAATCTAAGCACTGATCTATCTTTTTAATGTTAAGAGTATTTGTTGTACCTTGTGAATTCCAAGTGGAACTGATGAAAGATTTCATATCGGCGTCGTTCTCAATGTACACACACTTTGTACCTACTTCGTATGTAAACAAGACTACGGAAGACACGCTAAACTTGAATCTATTCTTCACAATCGCAACTAGTTCATTGTACGTTATGCTTTTCTTAAGCGACACACCGTAAGCTTTGTCTGCATAAACTAAATAGACCAAAAACTCTTTTTTTGAACCACCCATTATATTATGTATTCAAGTTACACAATAACATATCATAAACCGTATATATACTAATTAAACTGATCAACTGATATACTGATATAAACTCATATAAATTAAAATATAGATGCTATTTAAGATTTGTTAGATTGAGAAATAAATATAGTTACACCTAACGTGATTTAATTAGTTAAAATGATAAACTGATAAACTGATAAGACGGATTACGCTAAAAATTACCCTACGATGTAAAACGATCGAAATCGTAAAACTCGACGAAAAACGAAAGTGTCCTAAAAATTACCAAAAAATTAGTATAACCTAAAAAAAACATAAAAATAACAAATTTGAAAACCAAAAAGTCTAAAACCTATTTAATAATTTTATATTAATTTTTAAAGTTAATGAAAAAACCCTAAAATTAAATAAAATTAAAAATAAACTAAAATGGAAATTTTAAAAGCTGTAAATCTCAATATATTTAATTAAACCCTAAAAATATTTTTTGAAAATTTTTAAAATTAATTAAACTATTTTTAATCTAATTATTAAAATACGGGTACTAAAATAATCATAAAAATTAATTTAATAACGTGAAAAATAAGATTTTTAAACTGAAAAGTCCTAAATACTATAATAAACAAAGAAAAAATCAAAAGAGGCTAAAAACCTAAGTAAATAAGCTGAAAACAGCTTATGTATAAGCTGTTTATATTTGAAAACCCAAAAGTAAAAACCCATTAAATAGAAAACAAACGCACCTTGGTCAGTAAAAGACCCAAGGGTAGAGTTGGTTAACACGTTGGTGTGTGGGAGAGATGGCGCAGGTTCGAGTCCTGGCCAGTCTCTTTTTACAAAAACTATTTTTTTTCTTTTTAATCCAAACACACCCCTGATGACTATAATCTACCAAAAACACAAAAACTGAATAAAGTCTACGAGATTTAAGCCAACAAGAACAAAAAACGTGCCCAGGTAGAATAAACTTGCTACAGTGACTAAAAGTTGATCATTTGTGAAAATTGTGCTACAGTTGAGCACTATTGCATTTGGTAAATAAGATTGAGAACAGTACATACATTAAACAAAACAAACAAATGAAATGAAATACAAGACATAACATAGCATGGAGAGTTATATAATTTCACTTGGTGGACTGTTAAGAAGAAATAACAATTCCTTGTAGGGGCCGACCATGAAAGAACCGGGTACTCCTTGAATAGCTAGGTTGTTTACAAACTGTCTGGTTGGTCTGTTCCATGTTTCTAGGATGTGAGGAAAACCAACAGGGTTTACACTACTCACAAATATCGGCTCGTTGTTATTTGTAAACCCCAACAACTTTGTCACTACCCCGATAACCCTTTCGTGAATGTAATTCAATCCAGCCATTGAAAGCAAGCCATCCACCACATCTAATTGCCAAGCACAAGTAACTCGTCCTATTAGAAAAACAATTGTCCCTGAAATTATGAGACGATTGTTTAGTTTTGAAAGTGTGTATGGAGGTGGAATGGCTCTTGTTATCTCATCAGGGATATCTTCTAGTATAAACTGGTGAGTATCCAGTCCAAAGGACAAAATCATAAATCTTCTGTGCTCTTGATCACGGTTACAAATATAGTTTTCAGAACACACCTAATAAATTCTTCCGGCCACCACCGCCTGGCTGCCCCTTTTGATTCGAAGAGATCCCCGGGGAGAATCTTCGGGTAACAAATCAATCCATACACGTGAGGACATTGAAAATACAAAGACTGAGCATGCACCTTCAACTACTAGATTAGTTATCTTCACTTTGGTAGGTTCCTGTGTTGCCTCAGAAACACCAAACCCAAATACCTTTTTGGAAAAAGGAGCCTCTAGATATGGTGCCAAGATGGTCACATTTTTGTCCAATGTTGGGTTCCAGATAACAAATGCGATATCGCCAGCATGGACAAAACACCATATACCTTCAGAAGTGCAGAGTGCATCCAGAGAAGCAGAATTTAATCCAGAATTCCCAACAAGTCTGAATTCTAAGTCACTATTCACCTTATACATGATACCATTACCCAGAACCTCTTCCTTGTATTGAAAAATAAAGTTGCAATTAGCAACCTCATGAGACCCGTATTCACGAATGAAATCTTCTGTGTCAATGATAGCTTTCAGTGACTTGCATATCTGACGACATATGCATACGTCTCTTACAGGTAGTCTAAGCATTACTTCTCTTTGTATTTCTGATGGAATGTAATCAGCCATTTTTTTAAATTGTTTGTGACAAAAGAAACAAACAATTCGTATGTTGTACGTGATGAAGAACTTTTTGTCAACATACTTATAAGCTAGTAAATGCAGAAAAAACCTTAAAGATCATAGTACAATTTCATTAGTTGACTTTTTATCTCGACAAGACAAGTCAAAATAAATACAAGTTGATCACTTGAGCATCGTCAGTTGATCAATTAACCAATTCCTAACAGGTGAGGGTAGTATACAATCCTTGACAAATACCGAGTTGACTGTTTTAAAAACAATTTGAGGAGACGAGAAGTAAAAGTTTGGTTGTTTCCTCAAAATAAGGCACGACTTAATTTATGATAAGCTAACGAATGTGTGCTTAAGAAACTAATAATGCAAAGAGTGAACAGTAAAGTCCCTAGGGCGCGTTGGTTGTGTGTTGGTGTGTTATGCTGTTAAAAGGGGTTGATCATGAGGAGGTCGGGGGTTCGAACCTCAAGGTTCCCCTTGGCTTCCCGTGATTCCTCTTTTTTTTACTCTATTTTATGATAAGCTAACTAATGTGTGCTTAAAAACCAAATAATGCAAAGAGTGGACAGTAAAGTCCCTAGGGCGCGTTGGTTGTGTGTTGGTGTGTTATGTTGTTAAAAGGGGTTGATCATGAGGAGGTCAGGGTTCGAACCTCAAGGTTCCCCTTGGCTTCCCGTGATTCCTCTTTTTTTTACTCTATTTTGACAACACTTTTTTTTAATTGATTAACAGATCCACAGAAATCAAAATAAATGAACAACACTTTAAACCAAGCCCAACCCGTTGAGCCATTAAAATGGTCACCCGAAATTTTCATTATAACCGTTCCTTAACCATCTCTTGGAAAATCTTTATCCATAAAAAGCCGAAAATCTATCTCAAAAAAACCTAATATATATTTGTATCCCTAATCAATCGTTAAGGATGAACAAGGGTAAAGGTTAGTCAATTATTATTGTTCTTTAACTCTTTTTAATTTTTTGATGAATGTTCTGATCATTTTTGTTAGATGATAATCAAAATACGTATTAACCCTTTATATATACTTGTTGCTGATCAGTATTATCTAACCTTAATAATGATCATAAACAATATTATATATTTTTATTATTGATTATCATCTAGCAAAAATGATTAAAATTATTTGAAAATCTTAGGATAGTTTTTCATTAGACATGTCATCTGATAATTAGGATTGTATATGATGATTAAGATAATGTAAAATACATTAAGAAGTGTCTTTCCCGATTGGTTTCTGGATAATATATATATCAAACCTAAAAGTTAGGCTTATTAACCCTGCAGAGATAATTAACCTTGAATCAGACAGTACTCCAAATGAGATCCATGACAGCAATTCGGTGCATATGAGTTCGAGTGACAACTCTGATACTAGTTCAAGTGATGATCATACTCCTCCCATTGAGTATAAAATAGTTTCAAGCAAAGGGCTATACAAATACTGGCTAAACTACTTTTATGAATATCCTTGTGATTTGGATAAAAATGAATTTTTCTTTAAAGTCCCGATAGATACCAAACCTAAGTATGGAGATGAAGAGGAGTATGATATTCCAGGGCCTTCAAAGCCAAAAACTAAAAAATGGAAAAGTCCATTTCTATCTTCAAGTTCCGAGGAAAACGAGGAAGACATTCCAGGGCCTTCAAATTCGAAAACTAAAAAATGGAAAAGTCCATTTCTATCTTCAAGTTCCGAGGAAGACGAGAAAGACATTCCAGGGCCTTCAAAGTCGAAATGCACAAACATTGCAGATGCTTCAAGCTCAACATCTAAACCAAAGGTTTGACAAACTCATGGTTGCTTTTGTTGTTTTGCTTGTATGATATGTTATGTAATCTTATATTAAAGAATCTGTATGTTATGTAATATTATGTTAAAGAACCTATAAGGCGAATCTGTAAGGTGAATTTGTATGACATATTTGGTATGACGAATTTGTATGACGAATTTGTATGACTAGTATGGTATGACGAATTTGTATGACTAGTTTAGTGCAACAGCATCCCTGTCAGTAAGAGAACTTCAAATACATAAATAGTAGTAGATTACGACACATAAAATAAAGAAAAAACTACACAAACAGTCTACACGATACATAGTAGTAGATTACGACACAAACAACTGGTGTCGTTTATTTAAAACACAACGATACAGACACTAACTCGGCATGCATCACATTGGTTACCATTATATTGTTCACAATGACTGCATGAAAAGCTCCAAGTCATGAATCCGAGCATCGGATTCATCCATCAATGCCCCAAGCCTCCTAAGCTCTGAGACATCACGGGCTTGCATGTCATTCAAAAGATCAATCATTCGACTCACATGCCGATCTGGGCTAAGGCTAGAAAGCTCCATTATAAAAGCAGTTTTCTGATCAATAGAGATGTTCTTTTGCGTATGCAGAAGTTCAATCTTACCCCTTAATAAGTGAGAAAACACTTATCCTTTTACCACTTAATTATAATAATAACCAAGCCAAAACGTGTATTTTATGTCTTAAATGCCAGAATTATGCGTGGTTTGTGTTTATGTTGTAATTTAGGATCAAAGTGTGAAAAGGGAAGAAAACACGGGCTTTCACGGGCTTTTATCGAAGAAAAAGACAAAAGACGAAGTCAAGAGATCAAGAATGCAAAAAGAACGGAAGTCCAAGACCTTTTCTGAAGATTTATCGAAGAACAAGTCTAAAGACGAAAGTTTAATAAAGCCGAAGAACTCAAGTCTAATAAATGAAGAAATTATAAGACGAGTTTAATTAATCCCGAGACAAAGTCGATAAAGTCGAAGAACTTAAAAGACGGAAAGACGTGAAGAAAGAAAGAGGAGGCAACACATGCACCTCCCCATTTCCTATAAATACCCTCCTAAACACATTTAGGAGGGTTGGTTAGTTTTTAGTTAGTAGTAGTTTTCATTTTCATTTTTGTAGGTAATTGTAGAGAGAGAAAGTGACAGTTTCTCTCACTAGAATCTTAATCTTTTATCTTCCTTTCTTGTTTTTAATCAAATCTTTACTTTTGATAGCTCAATTCTTGTTTTAATCTTAATCTTATTCTACTTTTCTTGTTAGTTTTATCTTTATCATAATCTTTTTCATCATTTTTACATAAAGTTTAAATCTTTTTAATTTTCGTGACTTGTTTTTGATGTTTTTATAAGTTTTAGCATTAATCTAGGCTTTTTAGTTAGCTTATTGGTGTTTTACTTTGCTTATTTTCCTTAAAAAGTTAAGATTTTAGTGCTTATTTTCGTACCTTTACGTTTTCCTAGTTTTTAGGAAAATCTGATTCGATTTAGGAACTTTTTCATTATTGCGAATTTATGTCATTCTTGGTATTGCGAAATCTTGCTTTTTAAATATTACGAAATCTGATTCGATTTTGCAATTATTGCGACATTGTGCACTATTGCGACATTGTGCACTATTGCGACATTGTGCACTATTGCGACATTGTGCACTATTGCGACATTGTGCAATTATTGCGACATTGTGCAATCATTGCGAAATCTTTCATTTTCTAGCAATTGCGAAATTGTGTCTTTTGCTAATTGCGGAATTATGTCAATTTTGACATAATTGCGAAATCTTTACTTTTAATTGCAAAATTATTTCATATTTTTCTAGAATTGCGAAATTAATTAGTTTTTATTCAAATTTATTTTTCCCGTCATTTTTACTTAGCTTTATTTTAATTGTTTCGTCTTATTTTTCTTAAGCTTTATTTTAATTTGTCGTTTCTTAGTTTAATTCTTAAAGTATTTTATTTTCAAGTTTTTAAATTTACGTTTTGTCAAGTTTTAATTTTACGTCATTTAATTAATTTTCTTTTAAAGTTTTAATTTTTTCGCCATTTACGTTTTAATTACTTTTAGCTTTATTTTCCGTGTCATTTACTTTGATGTTTTGCAATTTAATTTTACTACAACCCCCATTTATTTTATTCACCAAAGACGACTGAGTCGCACTTTCAACCGGAGATCAATTCGATTAGACGCCGAGAACAACGAACTTTTAACCTAGCAAAATCTCAATATTACCCCTCCATTCCCTCTCTTCTTCAACCTTCTTCCTCAGATAGAAGTAGAAACAATTGCCAAGGTCATCTGAGCAGCAAAGCAACTGCAAAGACTGAAGCATCAACCGCCAGGTCATTTTTTCTTAAGCTTATTCCTTTAACTATGGCTTTTCAATGTGTTGAAACCCAATGTAATGATGCCCTTAAATAAGACCTCACCTAGCCACTGTTGCCATGTGACATTGGATTCTTTTTCTAACTGGCTATGCAACAAACGATGCAAGTTGCACCCTATCTCAACATTGACATACTCAGTCAATGACACACTACATCCTGCCCATATGCTGTGTCAAATCAGCGAGTCACAGCCACACATTAGTCATGATTAATAAGGCAATATTCAACTAAGCTTTTCAGTAATTCTGTTGTGTTACATATACATCATGCAGACTGTTTGTGTAGTAAGATATGCATGGACATATTCAGTCAATGAAATGGTATGTGAATATATGCCCTATATCTGATCATGCATGGACATTAGTTCATGCTGTGTTACATATGCCCGAATATATGTCTCTTATGGTACTTAGTTCATGCATGGACATTAGTTCATGCTGTGTTACATATGCATGGACATATTCAGTCAATGACACATTACTTGATCAGTTTATATGTTGATCAACGTCCAAATTGGTTGTTGAGTATATTAATAAGTAGGTTGTTGAATATATTAATAAGTAGTTATTGTAACTTGCCCTATAAAAAAAACATTTGTTACAAATTAACCATATAACGTTATAAACAAATAATCAATATATTGGAGAATGTCGGATTACATACCATTTGAACTTCAACGGGAAATCTTGTCAAATCATGACAAGACTTCCCGTTGAGGATTTAGTTCGATTTCGTCAAGTGTGTAAGATATGGAAGGCTTCGATAGACGATTCCGACTTCGTCACCGATTACGGTTCGTGTAAAACATATGCATGTTCTTTTATATTTAAATATAATCACGGTGAAAATTGTTTTATGTTTACGGTAAAAGATAACCGTACATTCACATATCTAAATTCGCCAATGAATTTTCAACATTTTAAACCAGTTTCTTCTAGTGAAGGGCTTTGGTGTTTTTCTTGTAGTGATGATATTTCACTTGTTGTCTGGAACCCGTCAATTAAAAAAATTGTAACAATATTGACGGAGCAAAATGATCCTACATTATGCAAAAAGGTATTTGGGTTTGGTGTGCGACCCGAAAATCTTGACCCAATAATTGTAAAAGTTACTTATCCGATGTATGGTGAAGGAAAATGGCAAGTGTTTGTTTTTACATTCACGTCCAACTGTTGGACCGTTCTTGAAGATATTCGTATACCAAGTTGCTCAATTAGAATTAAAAAGTCGTCTCAAGTAGTAGTTGATGGCAAAAAATTTTGGGTTGCTTATGAAAGGGTTCGTTCAAAACATTTTAGAAGATTGTGCAAAAGGTACATGATTCTCTCTTTTGATATGGTAACTTTTAATCTTCTAATACAGCCTATTCCTATTGAGATAAGATCTATGATTCGGGCTCCATTCAACATTTCTCAACTAGGAAACTCTCTCGTAATATCTGGAAGTTTCGTCATGTTGGAAAGTCGAAATGTTTTTGGATGGGTGTTAGATTTTAATGGTGAAATTGTTTCTAACATTAGATTATTATTCCGTTTAGATATGGTTATTGAGCAAGTTCCAAAATTACTTGGATTTACAAACAATGGTGATCCAATATTCGATGTTAAGGAAAGTCCACGAGGGTTACCTCACCGACTACTAATGTGGAACGGAAATATGCAAATCTTTCAAACCCTGAGGGCATTCAAGGAGATCGTGGTTCTTTTTTAGTTGGCCCATATAAAGAATCACTAATCCTTCTTAACCGTCCACAAGGGCAAGTACTATCTTAGTTGAAAATCTTTAAAAATTCTTATTGTTAATATTCTTTGTATCGTTATTATGTCAATGTATCCGTGTTTCGTTTTATTTTATGAAATGAATATGTCTTCCATGTTTGTTTGTTACTCTTCCATGTTTGGTGTGAATAGCAATGAACAAAAATAAAAAGTACAATGTAAGGTGAAAGACAATTGCCAGATTGAAAATGGCATTTGTCATAGATATTTATATTTACAACATACATCCACTAATGTTTAGATGAACAACACATACAATCATAAGAGTCTTTGTCTGCAACATTAACCCTAATTATGGAACATACAACATTATGCCGTGCCATTTCGAATCTTGTACTTCCAAAAGAAGTCACTCAAGTGTTCACGATATGCCAACCCAGCTAGACTTGTATCACTAACCTCCAATGGAAGATTATTTTCCAGTCTAAACATGTTCCTCATCACCCAAACCCCGCAATCAGAGGTATTGGATTGCCTAGGGGTATTACTATCCTTACGAAACGTGATTTTGTAGTTTGCTGGATCTATGTTTTTCTTCGTGAAAACTTGAGTTTCTTTAAGGTAATTTGGAAGTACAGATGCATAACATTGACTCGTGGACAGCCACCATAGTCGATCTTCAGCCCTACCACGTTGAATGTACTTTGGGAGCAAGCTGTCATAAATGGTTATCACACCTGAACGAATATGGAATTCAGCAAGCACCCACTGAACACCGTCTTCGTTTATTGGGAAGTAAACCTATAAGTATGAACGTTATGTAAAGTTATAAGTCCATATCCGTATGGATTTATGATTATATAGAGATTAACAAACTCACCTTTTCGACAGATTCGGAAAACCATGGCACACCATAAGCAACACCATTGGCATATGATGTCATTACTCTCTTTTCCAGGATATATTTGTTCAAATATGGCCCAACCATTGCCCAATCCGCATTTGCCAATCGAAAGTGCAATAGGTAAAAAACCCATACATCAAGATGTTGTGTATTAAGATAGTTCAATAGTTAATACCTTTTTCAACTTATATCCTAAATTATTTAGGGTGCTTAGCTTTGACTTACATTATCATACAACCAACCACGTCTGTTTTTTCCGATGCCCAGTAGCTTTTCCCAAAAATCATGATAAACCACTATATTTTTTGCCCATGGAAAATAATATCCCTTACATAGGTTATCCGTAAATGCTTCCATTATCTCTCTAGGCATCATAGTTCTCCCGTTCGGTGCATTTGCTGGACGAGATAAATCCTGTGATTTTATATATGATTAAATAATTAGGTACTATAGAATTAAATGAACATTTACTGTTGAAACTAAAATGTGATGTTCATACCTCAAACCAATTCGGAATCTCAGAATGATCAAGTCCACGCAACAGAATTTGAAACTTCGTAACATTCTTAGAACTAGCGCGGACTTTTGGTTCTTGTTCAGTAGACTCTAGCGGGGACATGAATGATGATATTTTAAACTTACTAGCTTTTTTAAATCGTCGACTTTTGACTTCTGCTGGTTTTTCATCGATTTTTGGGTCAGATTTGGTAACCAATGACTCTGCCCTTTCATCCACTTTTGGGTGAGATTCAGTAGACAATGATTTTGCCCTTTCAACAACACTTTTGCGTGTGTCAACATCTACATCACTCAAGGCTTCAGGGGTCACCGGATCATTGGATTCCTAAAGGTAATCAATGTGTCATGAATATACTCCATCTATGTGTCATCAAACATAAGTTAAATAGAAAAAATTATACCAGCGAATAGCTCATGGCTTTGAAAAAAACATCATCCGTCATAGGTACAGGGGTCAACGGATCATTGATTTCCTATATAGTTTTAGAAAAAGTGATTCACAAGTTCTTTCATATAATATAGCTACATTTTAGTCATATGATATAGTATTACAACGGATCATTGATATCCTATAAGTTAATAAACATAAAAGTACCTAATAATCTGTTATTGGGTCAACAACTACATCCTTCAATAACTGAGTGGGAAAAGGTTCTTCCATGGCCTATAGAGTTTAAAATAAAAACTTGTCAAATTGACCTTTACACAACATAGGAGGCTAATATATTTAAAATATCATATAAATTACCTTTGAATCGCTATTCCATTCAACCACTTCATCCTCCACAAAATCAGCGACAACAGGATCATCCATTTGCTATATATAATTCAAAAGATAAAATGTTCTCAATTTACATCTTGAAAAACAAAAACACGCATATCTCCAAAAAACAAAATAAGTACCTTTGTATTATCTATTGTTGTACTGGACCGATGCTCATCAGTTAACTTTGAATCACTTTTTCCTTCGAAAACTTGATCATTGGTCGTAGATAACTTTAGGTTAAACATATATGTCGTTAATTCATTGGGTAACTCTTCATCCATGGCTTCAGGAGTAATATTTTCATCCACTTCCTATATAAGTTTTAAGTAACAATAAATGTGACGCTTACAATGAAAAAATCACGTATATCTGCAAAAAATACAAAAAAAGTACCTTTGTATTATCGATTGCTGTAATTGCAAAAATTTCATCCGTTACCTTTGACTCACTTTTTCCATCAAACACTTGATCATTATTCGTAGATAAAAGAGTCGACGTATCCTTCGTTAGTTCAGTGAGTAACGGTTCATCCATGGATTCAGTAGTAATCGGTTCATCCACTTCCTATATAAGTTTTAAATAACACTCAATGTTAAAGAGAAAAAGAGATTCTACTAAGAGGAGGTGCTCACCTATGGGCTGAAAAGACTACAAAAACCACCAAAGGCACACACATTCAAAAAACAATATAAACTAAGACTTTATAACCCTAAATTACAGCTAACTTTCAACGAATCAAAGCACAAATCACACAAATTGAACCCAAAAGCACCCACTGACATAATTGGTAGCCAGTTAAGGGTATTTGCTGATCTACTTTGCCATTATGTGAGATTTGACCACTTATAACTTGAATTCTAACTAAACAAACACCACTTTGCTGTGTACAACCCTAGGTGCTTCCAAATGTTATGCTAAATTTAACAAGTATGCAATATTCACTAAGAGGCTTTAACTAGCAAAATTAACATCCAAACCACACTAAAACATCAAGAAGGAATAAAGTACCTTTGTATTATCAAATAAAGAACCAATCACCAATTCTACTGCCATTAAAGATTCCTCCCGCGATCTTACATCGAAAAAATCATTATTCCATCCGGCAACAGCTTCCTATAAATACACAAATAGACATTCAATTGTTGGGTTCTTGTTGGTAGAATAATATATGATTGGAAAATATAATATATTACCACTTCAGTTTGAGTAAACATCTGGGCCTCTTGATAGATGCAATTAGTCCCTTTGGTTCCTTCACCCGCACCAACCACTTCAAAAGAGTTGTTACTTAAATTCAAATCAAGATCGACATCCATAGACTCCTTCAAATAAGCGTCTTCATTCAAATTCAAATCCTCGTTCAAATACGAGTCCATCGGGAGATTCACATCCAGTGATACATGTTGAACCTCTGGGAGATTGACATCAATATAATTCTTCTGATCCCTCGAATAATCATCGGTCACACAATAATCATTCAAATCCAATGAAATAGATGGCTGAAAAATAATTTAAAGTAGTAATTCAGCTTTTGTATACAACATTAACTTACCTTGTATACAACAATAAAAAATATCAGAACTTACCTTGTGGACAACATTAACTTTTGTAACAGAAACAACGTCAACTGAATTCACGTTTGCACTATTCTCTTGATTCAAATCAATGGAAGAAAAGGGTTGCAATAAAAATAAAAATCAGTAAGAAGGGGGCTGCATTAAGGATAAAAATAGCTTTAAATAACCGTAAACCTTACTTCAAGATCTAATACATGATCAGCATCATGTTCTTGGTTACTATGACTCTTCAAATAATCGTCAATAGAAATAGAGGGCTACAAATAAAAGGATCAATTTAGATTCTGTAAATTTATTGATATAATATAAAAGTTCAAAATATACCTTGTGTTCAACATTGCCTTTTGTAAGAGCGACATCATCAATGGAATTCCCGTTTACAGTGTTCTCTTGGTTTAAATCAAAGGAAGATGAGGGCTACAATAAAAAGAAATATCATTATTAATGACACAATTATTGTTAAAGATGATTTTGTTTTAATAACTTAAGAATTTCAAGAAAAACACACACATGTAATGGACGATCTTGAGCGTCTAATGGTTGATCACACTTCATATAATCCTCAAGAGATGATATTCTTCTGTTGAATTCATCTTTGATATGTGAAATCTTAGCTTTAAGGACATCACGTTTACTTGGATATTTTGAAGAACTACCAAAATCCTGATAAAATAAGATGTTATATACCTTAAAAATGTACAAAAACAATCTAAGAATATAAATATGCATACATAACCAACAAACCTTTTCTTGATAACCAGCTTCCATAGATTCTTTACATGATCTCTACATAATTTGTAAACACGTCCATTTAAAAAACGTTACAAAATGTATAGTCGAAATAATTTAAATCAACTTTTGCATCACCTTATGATGTGGAAGAACTTGCTCGAGCTCAATGAGTCGATTCTGAAATTCACGATACATATCATCAACCTTCTTTTCAAGATCCACATCACTCAATCCTTCGTCTTCAAAATCAACATACTCCGTATGAACGGTTACTTCACGATGAACTTCTGTTCGAGAAACAAGTGCCTTTCGCTTACTCCTTCGTTTTGTTTCTTTAGAGCATAAATTCTTTTGAGAAGTAGTAGCCTCAGAAACAACATCAATAAACACTGCACTATCTTTCCACCAATCCGTATTCATCTCATCAGCCATTGGCACAAGAGTATTAAGTCTAATTCTATAATGAAATAGACATGGATAATTTAATTTAGAAAATGCCAAATGATGACTCCATGCCACACAACGGGGAATGGCATCTACTTCTTTAGACCACCACTCTTTTGAATCTGGGAAACTTTCTAATGTCCATATCTGAAAAAATCCAAAATTGATTTTACAATTAGGTAATAAGCATATCATACTATAAGAAATAGCCAAATGAAAAAACAAATTAACTAACCTTCAGTGGAAAAACAAACCCTTGCAACGTATATTGTGGAACATGAGAAGGATTTGCTGCAACCATTCTCAAGTGCTTTTCCGCGTATTTTTTTGCGGTGTTATAAACTCTGTTGTGAAACTCTTCCCAAATGTACTGACCCCATGGAAAGTTATTCCATGAATCAATATAATCAACAAGATTTAGAATCTCATCGGGAATCACATGTCTAAGTTGCGGACCAATAAAAACCTCTAATGCAAATAACAAACAAACTCTGACAGCATCAATATCGGATAGGGAGTTAAATTGATGATTGTGTTTGGTAACGAGGTCTGAAACCAACGATCCCTTTACTCTTTCTACTTCAGGAAATACACGATGACGAAAGGAATTTAGCTTAGCTGTCTGAAAAGACTCTAAAGAACAATCCCCCATACGAAAACCAGTTATTAAACTAAACTCCTTCCTTCCAAACTCCAATTTATGCTTACCAACATCAAAGTAAAATGGTGTATTAACGTGAGGGTCCTTCACATAGCGTTGGTGAAGCAGCAAATAGAGGATCATATGGTTATCAAGCTCATATGTTCTAATGTCTAACCATGGTCCAAAGACAGTTTCCTTAAACATTTTATAACGGACATTATTGGCAGACAACTTTCGTTTTATCTGGCTGAGGATTTGCAACCTAGACCTCGTACTAAGCTTTGCATCATACACCTACATCACAATAACGTTCCTTAATAAACAAACATCCAATTTATCCAGAATGTACATATCAAACAGTTGTAAATAAGTCCATAGTGCATAACCCTAATGGAATCTCGCTGATAAGCCCAATCGTGAGAATAAAACTAGTCGCACTAATTCTTTTAGTGACCTCCTAAGTCCAAAAGCATTATGCTAGCTACCTTAACTTTCACAAATCGTAAAAAATGTACAAAAACAATCTAAATTGTCATAAAAAAAGAGTAAAGTCTGTCAAACACGAGTTCCTTTAAAAGACAGTTTAGTAAATTTGCTTAACTAATCCGTTCATGATCATAAAAATCGTGCCTTAAATAAATATGATCACTATTTCCTCAAAATAAATTACAACATGAGTTGGCAGAACTGGCAACGAACTCCTCAGATGTGCCTATTAAGGCATACAGATGCGTAGAGTTATAAAACTTTCCTAACATGCTGAGTAAGTACAAACGAAACTTTTAACAAGTTTTATTCCAATGTAATGAGGAATTTGAATCCCATTATCAAGGACGGTGATTCAAGGGTGGTCCCGATAGAGGACACTTTTCTCAACATGGGGTGTCAAGTATTTTCCGTAAGATATATTTTAAGGGTGTTTTTGGAATCTATTTTAACCATCATTCCATCTATCTATGACACACAAATCATTCCATCTATCAATGACACACAAATCAACCATACATTTGTTGATTTATGATCTTTTCTCAACATGGGGTGTCAAGTATTTTCCGTATGATATATTTTAATGGTGTTTTTGGAATCTATTTTAACCATCATTCCATCTACAATGACACACAAATCATTCCATCTATCAATGACACACAAATCTTCACTTATGGTCATAGTACACAAATTGTAGCTAACTAAAGATTTGGCTTTTCTAGTTTGACTTGATCATTGCAATATTTTGTCTAAGACAATTTAGATTCATATACAACCTAAGAGTCTGTTAAAGTGTTAAGTAACTTCCAAGTGTCGAAAAGAAAGTTCTATTCAAAGCAAATTGGTCGCCTAAAGACATACATTTAGAACTTAATCTAGTTTACGGATGACATTTAAACTTTACTTTACTTTGATTACTTTATTTTCACGCAACAAGCAGAATTACAAGTTTATTAGTATAAGTTTTCAGATGGCGAAAGTAAGAAATGACACAAGCCTGACTCGATATAAACCACCCAAACTGCAAAGAACCCAATGAACTTGCAGTAAGCTTTAAGTAAAACTTTAATGGACATAAATGAGGTACGAATAGAAATTTATAAGCTTTTTAGATTCGGTAAAATTTTAAGGCCTTGAATGATAAATTGTCTATTAGCCTGTGGTGCAGAAATCATCAATAAGGAGATGAAACTTATCAATTAAGGCTTCTAATTTATAATTTACAACGTTTATCAATTGATCATTTCATGAGATGGCCATTATCAATTAACAAGAATAATTATAAGACAAATAATTAATATCAATTAGCAAGAATAACAATTAAAAACTTACTGTTACTGGGAAATCCATAGATGGATATTGAAACCCTAAAATTGAAGCCCTAAAAACAAAGCCCTACACTCGGAACAGGGATTCAACACGGCGATGAATGTGATGTTTTGATATCTAGCCGAATCTAGGCGACGGGAAAAACAAGGGATTGAAAAAGGGGATGAAAACGTTAGGTTTTGAAATGAATCATAGTTTTGATCATGTGTGTGTGCTAATGTGTGTGTAATGTGTGTGTTTAGTGTGTGTACTGTGTGAAATTTTTATTTTTTTTTATATAAATGTTCTTTTCCAAGAAAAGATATACAAAATCTTTTGTATAAAAAGTACAGTTTTTTTTGTAACTTTTTCAATTTCCAAAGTCAAAAAGAAGGTTGATCAGTTGATCCGCCGTCGGTTGATCAATGGAACAGTACACATTTCAGAATGTATAGGTCAAAGTTTTGGGAGAAGATATTAATAAAAAAGGTTGATCAGTTGTATACGTGTCAAAATTTTAAGTGGGTTGATCAGTTGATCAAAAGTATAAGTCTTTTTTTGGAATTTTGAAAAAAAAAAGTCTGGGTAAGGGACCTTTAGGTGTACTTTAGTCTTTTTTTGTACTTTGCCCTTGTTTTTCGGTCATTTTGTAAGTTTCGTTTTAAATTATTTAAAAGTGTTATATTGTTTTAAAATCAAACTATTTTGAAAACTTTTATTCATAAAATTTGGTTATTTTATAGGTTTTGTCTCAAATATTTTGCAAATACTTTGTATCTAGAGACAAAGATTTACAAAATTATTTAAATTTGAGATAATATCAACACTATTAAAATATATAAGACGAAACATGCTAAATGACAAAATCTAAAAAACTATTTATGATATTCTCTCTTTGTTGAATATGTATTGAACTGAATTAGTAAGGTATCTGCGCGTTGCGGCGGCAATACCATGCAATAGAGTTTCCGAGGAAATCAATTTCAATTCTATGTCTTTTTAACATTGGTAATAGCATAAGAGGAGAGTTATTTTGGATATTATATTTATCTTGGATATCAAGGGACTCATCCCCACCATCCATCTCAACCCCATCTAATGGATAAGATTAAAAGTATTTAATTATTTCATTTTTTTTTAGAATTTAAATATCTCTTAAACCGTTAAGCGTTAAACGAAAAAAATTATACCATCGCGACGAGCATTTAATAAGCTTTCTACAGATATGCATTATGATATACTTTTGAAGAAAAAAAAATTCGTCTTTTTTTCGTTTTTTTAAATTTGCGTAAAATATCATATATGATAATAGTGTTTCATCATATATGATATTAGTATTATGTTACAAATTATTATTGAATCATATTTGATATTGGTTTATATCATATATGATAAGTTATATCATATATGATACCAGTGTTACTATCATATATGATAGACTACCAAAAAAATGAAAAAAATATTTTGTCGAAAGTATATCATATAGCATATCTGTACAAAGATAATTAAATGGCCGTCGTAATTGTATATTTTTTTTCGTATAACGATTGACGATTTAAAAGATATTAATGTTTGAAAAAAAGAAGGAGAAATAAGTTTTATGTTTAATCTTATCTATTAGATTAAAATAAAAATGAGTGGTGAAGATTAGTCTCTTAGTATCCAAATAAAGTTTGGTATCCAAATGAACTTAAATCATAGCATAAATATATTGGGTTTATTAACTTTTAAAAAATGATGGAGAATATCAAACAAATTAATATAAAAATTACAATGTATTGACACGAGATTTGTGTCCACAAATAAGCAGTAGTTGGTAATGTTATATGACATTATATGTCATAAGCTGCATTTTCAAATAAGTAACTAAAAAAATTATTTTCTTTTAAGAAACGTCGTGTAAAAGGTTATAAATACTTTATTATATATTATTAAATTTGTCTAATATTAAGTGTTCACAATGAAATCTTTTAAATATTTGTTATTGAACTTTGATCATAAATATTTTTTATTTGTTTATATAATATTTGATGAAAGTCATATGAATATATTCGGTTTTAAAATGTATTTTTATTGGTATAATTTTAATCAAGTATTTTATAACACAAATAAAAATATTTGTAATAAAGTAAGATAAAATAACTAAAAAAAATCAAATTGAACATTTATTATAGGACGGAAAGAGTAACAATTGTGAATATTAAACTGGAGTATATTTTATAAACATGTTTATATTATTAACAATGTATATTAAACTTATCACATATATAGAAGTTTAAACAAGAAAATGCTTATAATGTAAAAAAAACTTACATGTTTAAAGAATCATGTGGTTATATAACTATAAACATTACGTATAATTTTTAATATGTTATCATTGTTAGCACTTTGCACCGTTTGTCTTTATAACATTGTCTTGATTTAAAAAAAATCGCTTTTATTTTTGTAGTTAAGTTTATCATAAAAAAATCCAAAACTTATTTGAGTTGGTTCTCAAAACGCTCTTGCATTTTAAGTAAACTACACTCGATAATTAACATGAGGGCAAAATGTACCCAAAAGGACAAAATAGTCATTTCTCTCTATATTGCATCTTCCCAATTATCATTCATCTTCAACGCCATCATCTACCCATCACTAACACTGCCAATCAATGTTTTGAAAACCGGTTAGATCGATCTTGTCGAGTCATGGGGTCCAGTTCGATCCGGGTCAGCCCGATTTAAAAAGAATAAAAAAAAGTTATATTTTTAATGATTAACAAAAATTAAAAAGAAAATTCATGAAATCTTGCGTATATTAAACATATAAACTATTTACCAACAAGTATAATATGTAAAAATAAAATTACGTCGCAAATAAAAAAAAATTGCATGTTCATTAAAAAAACACGAAAAAATCGAAAGTCGGTTGGGTCTTGAGAACAGAGTTGATCCGAATCACCTTAAACCCAACGTGTCTAACCGGGTTTTAAAAATATAAAATCTTATTTAATATAAGAACCGTCTTTTACCGAAACCGAACCCGACCAGATCAAACCGAATTTGAAAACATTGATGCCAGTTACTCTAAATATTCTTCCTATTATCCATTTTAAGTTATCATAAAAATTCACAAACAACTTCAAATCAAATCTCACAAAAAAATATAAATTTCAAATATCTCTAAGCACAAATAAAAGAATAACTAAAAAAATCAAAACACATCATCCTAAATTCCTAATTAACATGATCCTCACTTTCATATTCAAATATCAAATAATTGTTTCTATTAAAAACTACTAAAAATAAGTCACATACCTTTCGGTTTAAGAAAAAAAAACAAAATCAATTTAATCTTATAAAAATTGATTAACAAAATGCTAATGTTATAAAGACTCCCTAAAATCTCATATATACCCCCTTTAATTTTGTATTATTGTTATTATTATTATTATTATTATTATTATTATTATTATTATTATTATTATTATTATTATTATTATTTTATTTTATTTATTTATTATTATTATTATTATTATTATTATTATTATTTATTATTTAAATCTTGTTATAAAACTGTGAAACGGAAAATAAAGAATAAAAAAATAAAGTTTAATAAGTCGAAAATGTTAAACCATCAAAAATACAGAGAAAAAACTGCTAAAAACATAGTCTAGAAAATGACAAAGAGACAAAAATACACAAACAGTGTACTTTTTATCGTATTTTTAAGTACACGAAAAAGATATGGATAGAAGACCCTCAACAAAAAAGGTTTAACTTGGGTCAAAGTCATATAAATTGTCTAAATGTCATCACCTCCACCGTGGCACAACCGCCATCAAGCCACACTAACCAAAACCTCTATTATGTGGGATTTTTCACACATAATTTGTATTTTCTTATCAGATTTGAATTTGTGTATTTTTTTAACTTTTAAATTAGATTCATGGTAAACTATTTGTTAGATTTTCCTTTTTAGTGTAGATATGTAGTTCTCGTGTGATGTTGGATGGTTGAAAATCTCGTCGGCAAAAAATTGGGTTTACTTTTGGATTTGAACGTAAAAACTAACAAGAATGTGTCTCGGGTTTCCCCAAAGACGATGGAGAAATGAGAATAAAATCAAGGTATTCTGACTTAACTCGTATTAAGAACATGGGGAGCATTTATGGGGCGAGAATGTTAAGAGGCGGTGGTGGATGGTCGGAGTGGTGGACTGGTTAGTGAAGATGGGAGATTGATCCTTTTAAGATTTTGATGTTCTTTTTTTGTTGTTCTTTCGGTCTTAAAATTATTGTCTTCCGACAAAAAAAATACAGTTTAAAAAAATGCATTTATTACAGTCTTCTCTTTTATTTTTTGACATAATGACATTTTTACCCTTAGCTAATTAATTAAAGTTTTGTTTAAAATTTGTAATAATAATTTTTACCCTTATCTATTTTTAGTATAAGACAATAGTTTTGGAAAAATAAAGAAAGACTATAAATTTGAGACGGATGTAGTAAAAGATGTGGTTATGAGTGTTGGAATATTTATAATTTGAACAAGATATCGTGGAATTTTGTATCCATCTATTTTAATAACTTATTTAAGCTTTTGGGAATAAATTTACAGAATCAATTTTAAATAAATAGAATATATCGTTTGTTTAAAACATTGACAGAATATATTTAAATAAATAAGATATATCGAAATCAGTTTAATTTTTAGATGATATTCTGTCTTGGTAACCAAGACAAGTTTTTACTATAAATTAAACTCATTCTCATTTAGTTTTGGACACAGAAAATACGGCTTCATAGCAACCAAATTTCAGCAGTCTCTTCAATTAAAAACATGTAAGTTTTCTGTGATCTTTTAGGCAGTTTTGATAAGTCCGACACTACAACTTACTGTTTCGCTGTTGTACCCTGGGAAACAAAAGGCGAATATGTTTTAAGGTAATCGTGTCAAAAACGTGCCTTGGCTCTTATTGCTAATTATGTCAAACATGTGGTTCCGCTCGTGTGTGCATCCTTGTTGGTGATCTAGTACGTCTTTTTTTCATTTTATTGGTTTCTTTAATTATCGTTTATAATTATATACGTCTGTTATTTTTTATGTTATTTTAATAATATTGTTTTTTATTTTATAAATAAAAGTGTATATGTTTTCCTACAATCTTAAAACAGATTATGTGTAACAGAATTAATACACTTTATTGTTAAAATCGGATTAGTTTAGTGTTAAAATCGGATTAGTTTAATTAATAGATCTTTTATTAACTGTTTTTCTATCGAAACCAAGATTGTGTTACTTTGAAAAATCAGTTTCAAGTAACAGAACTTTATATAACAGATCAATAAACGATTATTAAAGTAGTTTATTGAATCAGTTTATGTTGAAACAATGACGAGTTTCTTAGCAAACTGATCTATTATTTGTTTATTACCTATGTCATTGGCAATTTATTTATAGAAACTAAGATTGAGTTTCTTTGAATCATATTTGGTACAAGTTTATATAAACCAAGACGAGTTTGTTAGACACCAAGTTATTTTACCAATTCTTAATTGTGTTGTGTTTATTTGGTACAAGTTACTAATGGTAACATAATTGTAACCTTAGTGAATGTTGTAAATATAATTGTGTGCCAGTTTCTAACATGATTGCAAATCATGATAACTTTAGATTCATTGAAACCAAGTGGAGCTTCTTTGAGGCCAATCTCGCGACATATAATTTGTTACATTATGAGATTATTAAAACGTATTTACTGAAACCAAGTGGAGTTCCTTTGAAATAAATCTCATAAAGTGCAAGTTGTTATTTTATTAGATTGTTGGAGTGTGTTCAATGAAATCAAGAGGATTTTTTTTAAAACAAAATATTTATAATTAAATATCAAATTACATGCACCTTTTTACTAGATTAGCGGAAGTGTTTTTTTTTACTTTGCTAGTTTGCTTTAAACTGTACTGAAGCCTTGATGAGTTTCATTGTAAAAATAGATCATATGAAATAGATTTATTAAGGTCTTCAGGATGAAGATTGACACCATATGTAGTTTTATTAAAACGATTATGTTATAGGAGACATTCTTTAATTGTTTAGTCGAAAAACTTTCTTTAAAGTGGTTTTGTATAAGAGATCTTACAAAACATTAGTGGCTTCAAACAAAATTAGATTTAATTTGTTTTTGGGTAAGAAACACTATGTGATTTACAATGTTGTTAATAGTAACAAAATTTAATTTCAAACTAATTATGGGACCTCATATTAACAAATTATTTGGAATGTCACGAGTGACATCCAAAGGATCAGCTCCCGTACTTGTTAAAACGAAGACCGATACGCGAGTTATATGTACGGTAGATGCTTTAAATCATTCGATAACATTTTGTGCTGTTGAGTTAAATGGATAGAACGACATGAAAATTGAAGCCATGGAGAATCTGAACTTAGATAATGGTGGATTAGCACTTGGGCATCATATCATGCATATGTTGATAAGAATTTGATTAACTCTTTTAATGCAGTGAAGATTGGAGAGATCGATTGTTTTGACATCTCTACCACTACTAATGGGAAAAATATGTGATGCTAAAATTTACATCTGGAAAAGAGTTTAAGTTAACCAATGCGTTGTACGTGCGGAGATTCTTAAGAATCTTGTGTCCAGATGGTTGCTTAATAAATTTAGCTTTCTTCTTATCTTTAAATCAAATTAATATGAGTTAACAGAGAACGAAGTGCGAGTCTGTATGGGTTACATTTTTTAAATAGTTTTTAAATATGTTTAGGCTGAATATAATTTTTTAATGGTCATTTTAGTGAAATGAGTATGGATTCAGCTTATTTTATTCTTTAAATGTATGGCATGGCTGACTCCGGCATGTTACTGTTAACTCACCGCGTTTTTTTAACTAAACTAAATTGGATACCCATGTTTTGTATTAATAACCGAACACCTTGATATGATTCACACAAGTTTTATGTGATTTGAGATTAATACCTACTAAGGTATAAAATAGTGAGTACTTCATCATATTTAGAGATGGTGGTACAAAACATTGCTACTTGTACTTACTTGAGAGTAATGATATATACAAGATTGTTCTATATAAATAAGTTGAGCATCGACTTATTACGTAAAACAAGGTGGTTCTAAGTAATATTGGAGGTGAATATGTGTTTCTATTTCCAAATTTATGTGCTAAGCTTGGAATAAGACACAAATGTATAGCTCCTGTACTCCAACAACAAAATTGTCGAGGAGAAAGAATTGTGACTTGGAAGATATGGTTAATGCCATGTCTTAAACACTGGTTTATTCCATGACATAGTTGTGCCTTGGAAGATATGGTTAATGCCATGTCTTAAACACTGGTTTAAGCCATGACATATGGGGAAAGAGATTATATCGGCTAGGTATCTTTTAGATAAGATTTCGTGTAAAGAAAATAAGAGAGTTCTTATAAACTTTAGATGAGAAGAAAACTATCTTATAAATATTTAAAAATTTGGGGGGGATATCTAGCTAAGATATGTATAAAAAGTTCAAGGTTCAAGAGATTTGACCTAAATCCATGGATTGTATGTTCACAAGATATGCTATGAATAGCAGTGCTTATCATTTAATAGTACATGAATCGAAAATAGACACATTAATGAAGTTAAGGAATGATTCCTTCTTTGAAAATATATTTCCTTGTTTACGAAGGATATTGGAAGATCATCTAAAATATATGACGAGGTTGCCCAAGGTCAGAGACAACAAGATGATATTGATCTTCAAGATGAGAGACAATATTGACCCGATGAGAGGTTGAACCTACGAGAAACAAAATGGCATGAACCGAGAAAGTGGTTGGATTATGTTTTGTTTCTTTTATGGTAGGAAATGGGCCTACTTCTTATTGAGAAGACGTAACTTCTTTGAAAGGTTATCATTGGAAAGAAGCTATTAAAATTGAAATAGATTTTATTTTACAAAATTAAAATTAAAAGCTCGTGGATTTACATCAAGTTTGTAAACCACTAGGCTATAAATGGATCTTCAAAAAGAAGATGAAAGTCGATGGCACAATTGACATGTGCAAAGCAAGATTGGTAATCAAAGAATTCAGACAACGAGAAGGTCTAACTTCCTTTGATACTTATTCTCATGTTACACGAATAACCTCAATTAGGATGGTACTTTATTGCCGCATTAAGAAATTTTGGAAGTTCCTTATGTGGATGTGAAAACGATATTTCTAAATAGGGATTTAGTAAAAAAAACTATACATGAACCAGCCTGAGGGTTTCATGGTTCCTTGACCAGAGAGAAAATTTGTATGCTCATTAAGTCATTATATGGCTTAAGGAAAGCTCCTAAACAATGACATCAAACTTTTTGACCATATCACGTCAGAATGTGGATTCAAAATTAATGTATGTATGTTTGATCAATTGTAAATATGTATATACTTATCACTAAAAGTGATAACAAGATGAATAAGTCAATTAATGATAGATTAGAGTCAATATTTGACATGAATTTCATTAGTTTTTGGATTTGTTTTGAACCCATATGGATGTTAGTAGGCCTAGATGTCGGTTTGTAGGCTTGGCCCATATTGGGTTATACTTGTATATATACTGGCAGAATGTAAGGGTTCACAACCGATCAATACAATAAACATTGTATCTTCCTACATGGTATCAGAGGGTTTCTCCGATCCTAAACAACACGCTTCCGTCGGTTTGTAATTCGTTTTTTTTTCATTCTCAGCATCTGTTATCAATAATTTTTTTTACTAAGTTTAGTCGCACGCTAAGTTTAGCCACTAGTATCCGGATTGTTTATTGGCAGTGTTTTCGACTAAGTTTAGTCGACGATTTTTGGCTAAGTTTAGCCACTGTTATTCCCGATTGAAGCTTCATTCTGTGTTTGATTTGCTCTCTCCCACGCAGCAGCTTACACCCTAAAACTTACAACCCTAAAACTACTAACCCTAAAACTAAAAACCCTAAAACATGACAAACGCAAACCCACCCCTCACACTAGCCCTTACACTATCCGACACACTCATGGCTATGAATCATTTAACCACTTTTGTTCTTAAAAAACTCGATGTCGATGCGATGAATTATTCTTCGTGGGTGTATTACTTTTCTCACTTATGTCATGGTTTACGGAATTTTGGATCATCTTATTGATCCGGTGGTCTCGTCATCTACTACGCCTCCTCCAGAACCACCACCTAAGGATGCGGAATGGACCAAGATTGATTTTATCATTCGTTCTTGGTTGTTCTCCACGCTCGCTCCATCACTAAGGAAACGCTTGGTCGATCTCAACCCTACTACTGCTAAGGATGCGTGGACACATCTTGAAGCTATTTTTCAAGACAACAAGCGCCCGCGTGTTATGGTTTTGAAAGCTGAACTACGCAATTTGAAGCTTGGGGATTTATCTATTGATGGGTATTTTCAAAAGATAGAGACTATTGTTTTGGTTCTTATAGGTCTTAGGTCTCCTTTTAGCAACGATGATCTTGTTACTTTCGCGCTTGAGGGATTACCTTCAACCTATGAAACTATGTCTACTATTATAGTTAGTCGATAACCCTTTCCCGATCACAAAACGGTTAGATCTTTGTTGACTACTCATAAGATGCGCCTAAAGTCGAGAGTTCATTTATATTTATTAGATTATCTTTTATGATCAAATTTTTATATATATCATTTCATAATGACTCATTCATGATTGGCCAAATCATTGATACAAATAATATCCAAATACCAAATTAGCCTTCTAGATAACCTTCTAGAAATAGAAGAAACTCTTGGATAGGTCAAGGAAAAAACTTGCTCTTCTTTGGAGAGGTCAATACTAGTGTTAGCCGTGGTCCTTCTTTGGAGAAAATAAACCGCCCATGTTGGAGTTTTGCTAAGGGTCCTTGTCGGTTTGGAGAGGCTTTTCGATACCTCCACAATGGTGTTCACGACAAGTCTACTTTGCTCCCTCGTACCTCGGGTTCGGCGGTATCTATGCCGGGTGTGACACGCTCGGACTTGGATATGTTACACTCCCTGATGGATAAGTTTGGGTTAAACACTACTACCCCCACTTATCGTGTCGCTTATACGGTTTCTATCCCTCCCGGGTTTCAAAGTTTTTCGGCTAATTTGCTTGTGCAACCAAACTATGTAAGTTCATAGTTATGTCCTAGTTCTTTTGGAGGGTCGAATATGGGCATGGCTGGGTTATTTTCACAAAGGGTTCAGTATCCAATGGGGTTGTCCCAACAGGGGGTTCAACAACAGTTTGTACCGGCACAAGGGGTCCATTATTCACAACCGGGGATTCAACAACAGTTTGGTCCACAACAGGGAGTTCAGACCCATTCTGGTCCACCACAGGGGGTTCATCTTGTACCTAGCCTTTCAGAGGTGCCAGTTCAATACTCGACAGGGGTCCATCAACAGCAAGGGGTTCTTCGCCTGGTTCGGTTTACTTAGGACAGTCTTCTAGTGTGCCTTTTCATCCGAGTCAGCTGTTTGCGTTCGGTTCACCAGGTTTGGGTCAAGCTACACTTTTGCCGAATGCCTTCAATACCACTACTCTTCAAGATCCGGCCTCCGAAAATTAGAACATGGATACAAGTGCGAGTTCTCATCTTAATGGTTCAGCACATTGTCTTAAGGATATTCTTAATATGTGCATTTACCCGTCTGTTGCTGTTGGTGACGGGCGTTTTATTCCTGTTACTAACTCTCGTCATAGCGTCTTGTCTACTCCTTTCCGCCCACTTCGTTTAAATAATGTCTTAATCACCCACGCTATTGTCAAAACTTAATTTATGTTCGTCAGTTTGTGTGTGATAATTCTTGTACAATTGAGTTTGACTCTTTTGGTTTTTTTGTGAAGGATTTCGTAGATCGACGGGTACTCCTCCGATGTGATAGCACGGGTGATCTCTATCCTGGTACAAAGCCCTCCAATATCCCTCATGCTTTTCTTACTAGTCAATATATGTGGCATCAACGACTTGGACATCCAGGAAGTGAAGTGTTACGTCGTCTAGTTTCTAGTGACTCTATTTCGTGTAATAAAGAGAAACTTCCTATTCTTTGCCATGCTTGTCAGCTTGGTAAACATGTGAATCTTCTGTTTGCTAGTTCGTCTACTTCTATTACTTCTTGTTTTGACATTGTTCACTCAGACTTGTGGACCTCTCCAATTTCGAGTATTTCTGGTTTCAAGTATAATGTTTTGTTTCAAGATCATTTTTCCCAAGTATGTTTGGGTTTATCCGTTAATGAATAAATCTGATGTTTTGTCCAATTTTATGTTATTTCGTACTTATGTTCGTACTTAGTTTAAATGTGAAATTAAGTCTTTTTAGTGTGATCATGGTGGTGAATTTGATAATCATGCGTTTCATAAACTCTTTACCAATAATGGCATTCAATTTCGATTTTCATGCCCCCACACCTCACAACAAAATGGCAAATCAGAACGTATGATCCGTACAATTAATAATCTCATTCGTACGTTATTATTTCAAGCACATTTACCACCCAATTACTGGACCGAGGCACTTAATATGGTAGTTTACTTATTGAATATTTTACCTTCCCGAGCCATTAATAATGAGATACCCGTTACCCGCATGTTTGGTGCACAACCAGATTATAGTATTCTTCGTGTTTTTGGATGTCTTTGTTACCCACATATCGATACCAATCATAAACTGAGACCACATGCCACACCTTCCATTTTCTAGGACATGCTGCCAATCATTTTGGCTATCGTTGCCTTGATCTACACACCAATAAAATTATAATTTCTCGTCATGTAACCTTCGATGAAACGGTGTTTTCGTTTCTCTTCACCAAATCCACTACCTCGCCTTCCTATGATTTTTTTGGATGTTCCTCCAATAGTTGACGTGCTTATCCCTCCTACACCGACTTCACCACATACCCCATCTACACTAATTACAACTCCTACATCGATTGCACCTTCATTTGTACCGTAACCTATACTTGATTCTACACCACCTACATCACTTGCTCCCTCCACTAATACCGTGTCAGTTCATCCTATGGTCACACGTTCTCGTGTCGGGATTACTTGTCCTAATCCTCGTTATTCTAGTCATGTGTATACTGTCTCTCCCTTACCTCGGTCTTATAGAGAAGCGTTTGATGATCCCAATTGGCGCAATTCTATGTTTGACGAGTATAATGCACTTATTAAAAATAAAACTTGGACTTGTGTACCTCGCCCGAAGGGTGCTAATATTGTTCGTTGTATGTGGTTATTTCATCATATGTTTTTGGCGGATGGAACTCTTAGTCGGTGTAAGGCACGTCTTGTTGCCAATGGTAGCACGCAGGTTGAGGGTGTTGATGTTGATGATACTTTTAGTCTGGTGGTTAAGCCATGCACTATTCGCACTGTTCTTAGTCTAGCTCTTTCTCGACATTGGCCTGTTCATCAGCCTAATGTTAAGAATTTTTTTTTACATGGCAACTTAGCTGAGACTGTTTATATGCATCATTCTCCTGGTTTTCGAGATTCTGAGCATCCAGATTATGTTTTTTATTGCATCATTCTCTTTATTGTCTTAAGCAGGCACCTCGTGCTTGGTTTTAGCGGTTTGCTTCTTACCTTACTACTGTTGGTTTTACTCCTAGTCGATGTGACTCCTCTTTATTTATTAATAGACGCGGTGCTGATATGGCATTTTTATTACTTTATGTGGATGACATTGTTCTCACTGTTTCATCTGATCTCTTACTACATCAGATTATCGCTTCTCTCCATCGTGAGTTTTCTATGACATATTTGGGTGCGCTTAATTATTTTTGGGGTATTTTTGTTACATGGGACTCTTCTGGAATGTTTTTTTCCAAGCGTAAATATGCTATGGAGATTTTAGAGCGTGCTCATATGGTTGGTTGTAATCCAACTCGGACTCCTGTTGATACTGAGTCCAAGTTAGGGGATGGTGGCACTCCGGTTGTTGATCCTACCTTATACCGGAGCTTAGCAGGTTCTCTTTAGTATCTCACATTCACTAGACCTGATATTACGTATGTTGTGCAGCCGGTTTGCCTTTATATGCATGATCCGCGGAAGCTTCACTTTTCTGCTCTCAAACGGATTTTACGGTATGTTCAGGGGACTTTAGACTATGGTTTATAGTTGTTTTCTTCTACTACTGACGCCTTGGTCGCTTCTTCGGATGCTGATTGGGCTGGTTGTCCGACTACACGACGGTCTACTCCGGGGTATTATGTTTTTCTTGGCAACAACTTACTCTCTTGGTCCTTTAAGCGTGAGCCAACGCTTTCTCCTTCGAGTGCTGAGGCAAAGTATCGTGGTGTTGCTAATGCTGTTGCTGAGACATGTTGGATCTGGAATTTACTTCGTGAATTTCATACTCCTTTGTCTTCTACCACGATTGTGTATTGTGATAATTTGAGCGCTTCTTACTTGTCTTCTAATCCGGTTCAACATCAACGTACGAAGCACATCGGGATTGATATTAATTTTGTTCGGGATTTGGTTGCTACTGGGCAGGTTCAAGTTTTACATGTGCCGTCTTGATTTCAATATGCGGATATCTTTACTAAGGGTTTACCTTCGGCGTTGTACTCCCGCTCCAACTGCGGGGGAGTGTTAGCAGGCCTAGATGTCGGTTTGTAGGCTTGGCCCATATTCAGTTATACTTGTATATATACTCGCAGAATGTAAGGTTATCGATCAATACAATAAACATTATATCTTCCTACGATGGATTGGTTTGGAATTCAAACATTAAGAAAACAATATTATTGACAGGTTCAATGTGTTATGGCTTAGCTAGAGTCCAATGACATCTTTTAAATCTGTTTAAAATAGAGGTGAGGGTGTTGCCCATTCTGAATACTCAAAGAATATTGGGCATCTTATTTGTCTAATGACGTGTGTGTAACCTGATTTATAATTTATAATAAGGTTAAACATATATAATAGTAACTCAAGTTGGGAACCATTTGAATAAGTATTACTTGAGTACAATGATATTAAGAATATTGCATTATGAAATATATCCGACTACTATAAAGTAATAGAGTAATGCAAATACGGATTTTTAAAAATAAGAATCTAGCTAGATCCACTAGGGTGGATGTATTTATGCTAAGTGGAAAGCTATGTCTTGGAAATCTTGAAAATATTTCAAAGAGACGGTTATATCTAAATCTATGATGAAATATGAATTTATTATTTGAGATGAGTTTATAGAATATGCGGGAAAGTTTATGCTAAGTCGTAAAGGACATACCAAGATAGCGTATACCAGTAACGACCATGTTTATAAAGTGTGATAGTCAATAGAATTTGACAGAGCTCACATCACAATGTAAAATGGTAAGTCGAGACATACCCATCATAGATTGTGAATGTTGCGACAACTACTCTCAAATAGAATTATCACGATTGACTACGTAAAGTCAAAGGATAACATCGTGGACCCGCTTACCAAAGGCTTAAGCAGAGAGTTACTTAGTGAGTCGTCTAAATAAATAAGACTAAATCCCTTGAAGGAATGAGTTTCTATGAAGGAAAACCTAACCCAGTTGACTGGAGATCCTAAGATCTGAGTTCAATAGGATAGCCTAATCAAAGAAATATGGGAGGTGTCACATTAATGTGTGTGTGTGGGACGGGGGGTTACTTAATACAGTAACTTTTCAACTCTATTCCAATAACAATGTGACTTAGGTGAAAGGTTAAACACATGGTTTAATGATTCCAGATGAAATCATAAAGCATAAATATTCAAGATGAAATCGCAAAACATATTTTTTTTAATGATTCAAGATAAAATCACCTATGTGAGAGAGAAGTAGGGTCGCTTCGAAAGGAAATAAGGGGGCACAGTTCCTAAGAGCTCTTGCAGAACCAGGCTAGTGTTGAGGACCATAATGAACACGACTATGAGGACTTGATAAGGTCAGGGAGAGTCTTGTGTGAGTGTGTGTTATCTTCTACGTAAACAGATATTGAGTTCAAAGACATCGCGTCTACTCACGTCTAGGAGACTAAGTGCATCTCACAAGGGAAGGTTCAAAAGGTTACACCTCCTATCCTATGCAGGACTTAACCGAAGAAATTTCGCCGAAACTTTCGTGTGTTTTCGACCGATGTTCATTCATGTGGGGGATTGTTGGAATATTTTATAATTTGAATGAGATATCGTGAGATTTTGTATCGATATATTTTAATAACTGATTTTAGCTTTTGGGAATAAGTTTAGAAAATCGGGTTTTAAATGAATAGAATATATCGTTTGTTTTAAACATTGAGAGAATATATTTAAATAAATAAGATATGTTAAAGTCAGTTTAGTTTTTAGATGATCATCTGTGTTGGTGACCAAGACAAGTTTTCACTATAAACTAAACTTATTCTCATTTTGTTTTGGACACATAAAATACAGCTCCATAATAACCAAATTTCAACAGTCTCTTTGATCAGATGTATGCAAGTTTTCCGTGATCTTTCATGCAGTTTTGTTAAGTCCGACAACACAACTTACTGTTTCGGCTATTGTACCCTGGAAAACAGACGGCGAGTCTTAAATGTTTTAAGAAAATCGTGTCAAATACGTGCCTCGACTCTTTATTACTATTCATGTCAAACACGTGGTTCCACACGTGTATGCATCCTTGTTGTCGATCTAGTAAGTCTTTTATCATTTTATTGGTTTTTTAATTATCGTTATAATTATATATGTTTATTATTTATTTTTTGTTATTTTAATAATATTATTTTTTATTTTATAGATAAAAGTGTACATGTTTCTGTACTTATGAGTTTGATTTGTTATGGGTCTAAGTTGGATTTGTACAAAATAATTAGTTGGTGGTGGTCAGATTTTGAAGATGAATAGTTAATATTTTTTTAAGTGCTAATGAGGTTGGAAAAAGACTAAGGGGTGTTTGGTTCACCGAATTTAATGTAATTTGGCGTAATTGTAATTTATATTCCAATTACATATATTGTTTCGTTTGTTAATGGGTGTAATTTTAACTAACTAAATTACATCGGACCCACAATTTTGATGTAATGTCAATTACATTACTTTTGTCATGTAAAGTTTAAATTACAATGGAATTCAAACATATTTATATAAATAAGTAAATAACCCAAAATGTGTCACTTTTCATATTCTCTTTCAAACTTTTTAATTTAATAATATTAAACTTTATTACATTATCTTACCAACTAAACACATAATATATTTCAAAAATTCAAATTACAATTCATCCACATTACAATTCCTTTCATAAATTACAATTACACTAAAATATTCGGCGAATCAAACGGCCTCTAAAATACTCTTATTAATGAGTGCATAACAATAGTTAATATGACCTGTTAACGGTTTCCACTTAAAGACACATGATGCATTTTTAAAGGTCAAAAGACAAAACTTGTCAGTCTAACATATATCACAAAGATGACCAATGTAATTTGCTCCTAACTTTTTTTTTTTCATTTTTTTTGGCTAAAAAAGTAACATCTACTGTATAAGGTTCTAAGGCCAACTTTAAAAAAAGATCAAAGATAACTTGAGTCTGGTTAATTATACTACCTTTCTTTGGTTCAATGTTTCCAATTTGAGTGAATTTTGTATCATGAGACGAGTCTTATTAAAAACTCCAACTAACACAAGACGCTACTTAACAATCAACATGGTTGACAAGCGGGTACATAAAATGAAGCTTTCACGAAAAAACATCTTTTATAAAACGGATAACATCCATTCGTTCAACTAGTCAATTATTTAGTACTAACATAACCACGTAGCATAATATTAAACATACATTTTCAATTTCAAGACTCTGAACAAAAGCAGGTTATAATTGCTCGCAATAGTCAATAACTCAACGAGCATCATGGAATCGAGTCGGGTTGGTCGGGTTTTGATTAATCAGGTTGGGTTGAATACGGGTCAATACTAAAAACAAGTTACTCGAATCCGACTCAATTTGAACTCAGGTTCGGATCTATTCGGATCGGGTTTAGTCGGGTTCAAGTCAACTCGAATTCGGGTAAAATATAAAAAAAAATAAAAAAATAAATTTTTATAATAGAATTTATACTTAATTTAAATTTTAAAAATAAAAATAATTCTTATTTGGATTAATCGGGTTGACCTGAACACGAATTTGACATAAATTTATACCCGATGTTTAACCCGATTTCGAATTGGGATTAGTCAGATTGACCCAACTAACTTGAATTGAAATTTCAACCCAAGTAACTTGACGCGAATATGCTCGGATCGAATCGAAAATATTGACATCCCTAATCATGCATAGGCAGTATTTCACAATAACAGAAAAAGAGCACTAAGAAAATCAAGAAAATAAGAAAATTCTAAAGTTGATTTAATTTACGTTACAAAACAGATCGAAGTATGTGAAATAATTGAATTTTATCCGTGACAATTATTAATTTGTTACAAGTTCATCAAAATCGCATCATGCTATTTTTCAAGCATTAATTAGGAGGTGTAAAAGACTGGTAATAGCGGTGACGTATTCAAAATTTTCTGATATTTTGAAATTCTGTTCGATTCGGTCAGTTTAATCGAAAAGTCGATTTAAATTAAGTCGATTTTTAGATTTTGTATTGTCGAAACCTGATTAAACCAGTTAGGTTTAAAGTAATTCGGGTTAACTTCGTTTTCAAAACTCGACCGAATTTTAGGTTCGTGTATATTTACAATAAAGAACGAGAGTGTACTAATTTGCGACGTCAATTTATTTTAATATAGTTTATATGTTTAACATATGAAAGATTTCATGATTTTTATATATAATTTTATCTAATCGTTACAATTAAAGTTTCTTTTATTTAAAATCTGGCTAACACGAATCGAACTAATAACCCGATATTCAACCGAATCAATTTAAAAATTAATTTTCAAAACATTGTTTTCTTCTTTTTAGGACGAACTTAATGATCAAATCTAAAAACATAGATTGTGATCGTCGCCAAAAAACATATCCCTTTAAACATAAAAATATTTATAAAAAATAATATAGAAAACATACATTCTCACACAAACAAATAAAAATGATTTTGTCGAGAATGCGACCAAATTATGAAGAAAAAAAAACGAACTCGACTGACCGATCAAGTGATCTCATGTAATGAGAAACGCGTCTCACTCCGTGAGACCGACAACTCGATCGACCTACCATTATTATTAGTCTTCCAATCATTTTAGGTACCTATGACATTCTTAATACACACATTAACCGGAAAAAACCTACATACATAAATGTCATGCGTGACTAGATTATGTTTGATTTTTAAATGGTGTTTAATAAGATATTAATTGACTTAATTGAAAAAAAAGTTGAATTTATTAAGTCATATAAAAAAAAATTGTTTGTTTGTGATTTAATATAGCAATTTAATTTAAAATATTAAGCAATAAAACTAAAAGTGTCTGCATTAAATTTAACAAGACTTAATGCAAAAAAAATTAGGAAAAAAACTACATAGTGTTTTTTTACTAGTAGTATATTATACCTCACAAAACTCCCACCCAACCCATTTTACCACCTACTCCTCTTATAAGACGATTTTACTTTTTGTCGTATATTTCAACCTCTTTATTTTTTTGGTAAAAAGCGTACAATACCATCGTACTTTCTCAAAATTTATCGATTTTAAACACTTACAATTTAATAGTTAAACATTATTAATGAACTTTCAAATTCAATGTAGACTTTACCAATATAACCATAAAATGACTATATTACTCTTTTCTTCTTTAACATGTTATATTAAATAAAAAAAACTCAGGTCCAAAATTAAGAAAATATATTAAAAAAAATAGAACTCATGGTTATCATTATTCTTTTTTTTTTAACAAGTTATCGGTATTGAATGATCAATTATTCTCCAGATTCGAATTTGAACATAGTAAACAAACCTCCCACACATCTCACCTCATGTCACCACTACCTCATTTATTTATCTATCCTCCAATTTCCCATTCACTCTCACATCTCACACTTCAATACCAGAAAACTATACAGAATGGTGACACTTCAAAAGTTTAAATATTTAGCCACCAAATGCACCGTCACCCCTAGGGATGGAAACGGGTCGGGTTTGTGTCGGGTTCGGGTCGGGTTTCACTGAACCCGTACCCGTTTATAATATTCAAACCCGCATCCGCCCCAATACCCGACGGGTACCCGATTACTATTATCCAACGGGTTTTCGGTTTTTATCCGCGGGTATCGGGTATCCATAATTAAATTTCGTTGGACATAATTGTATACATAAAGTTAAAAAAAACAATGAAAAACCATCGAAATACCCTAATATAATTTTGTAAGTTTTTAAAGATGAAAAACACTAATTCAATATCATATCATGCGATTTAATGTATCAAATAAATCATTATTTTATTTAAAGTTACAAAATCGAAATATGCTTGATCACAAACATTTTAATGCATACAAAATGTAACTAATATAAGTATTTCATTTGTTTAATAATATTCGTCTACTATTTCGCACAAATATAAAAATTATATAAAATACATTAAACGATATATATTTTGGTAAACGGGTACGTATACGGGTAAACGGGGCGGATATTACTAAAACCCGAACCCAAACCCGTACCCGGAAAAAATAAAATATCCCAACCCGAACCCGCACCCAAACCCGGCAACCCGAATCCGAACCCGACCCAATCGGTTTGGTTTTCGGTTTTCTCCATCGGTTTCGGTTGTAGTCGCCCCAAGTCCAACAACAAGTCCAGTAATCCACCTCCGTCGCCGAAAAACTTTACGTATGCTACTGAGTCGAACCAGTAACCGTCGCTTAACAACTCGTGTCGAGTTTATACATAAAAAAGGTGACTCGCCAGAGAATAGGAAGGATTGCAGTGTACGACAAAAGTTAAAGGATTTGTTGGTGGCGAGAATAGACATATGATTGAGGTGGATGATTGTGGTGAGTGGTGACGGTGGTGTTCGTGGTGGGGGTTTGGTAATGAGACGCGTGGTGGTTGGAGGCCGTTAACAGGAACGTTACGGCGAAGGTGATGAGACGTGGTGGTGTTTGTGTGGAAAATAAGCAGATGTAAATACTTTTGATTAGGAAAACCTTGTATATCATCTTTATTGTTGTATATGTAATTATGGTGAGACAAAGGGTGAATGTTTTAATTATGTTAAAAAAGATAAGGGTAATATAGTCATTTTAGGGTTATATGGTAAAGTTTATAATCAATTTTAAAGCTCATTAGTAATGTCTAGCGATTAAATTACAAGTGTTTAAAGTCGATAAATTTTGATAAGTTCGATGTTATTAAATACTCCCTCCGTCCTAAAATTATTGTCCATCTTTCCATTTTAAGTTGTCTCTAAATTATTTTCCAATACTAAAAATAGATAGGAAACTTTGATAAATTTACTATATTATCTTTGCTTAAAATTGTTCTTACAAACTGTAAAGAAAAATTAATTAATTAGCTAAGGGTAAAATTGTAATTATGCTAAAAAGTAAATGAGAGAAAGTTAAAATAAATGTAATTTTATTAAGCTGTGTGATTTTTTTCTGATGATAATAATTTTGAGACGGAAGGAGTAGCTTTTACCCTTATTTTTTTATCACATGATGCGGTAAAGTTATTGCCTTTGTCAAAAAGTTATGCTATAATAAAAAAGTATTATCGTGTAAACTATGGTACCAGGATGTTATGATACCATATTTGGTGGGGTTGTACTAAGTCGTTACAAAAATGGTGCTATAAAAATAAAAAAAATGATAATTTGAATTCATATATGTTCTATTTTATTAAATAAAAAACTCAAAACACTGCTTTTAAGCTATCAACCACAACGCCAGAAGTCATGACGCCATCAGCCTTGATATGATAAGCCGTGGTTTATTTAGGCTGAAGAGGTACGACATAATGTACAACGCCTCCGTACCGTAGTCTCTTATAGGCAAATCATATTCACTTTTTGTCAAAGAAGAAAGTGCCCCTTTTCTTCTTTTAATATGCACTAGGATTAATGCCCGCGCTTCGCAGCGGGGCATTTTTAGGCGATGTTTATAGAGAGAGGGTTTTTTAAGGCGCTCATCCCATCTATATTTATATGCAGAAATTGCAACAACGCACTTACATTCCTAATAACATTAGTAACCTCACAAAACCAGCAACCCGGGATCAACAACTCTGCACCAACGAACCCGCATCGGCTACAATTAAGATAAATAAACAGAAGGGCCCAGACCAAAATTAAAGAGTACGAATTTAGGATACATTTGGTATATTATCTGGAACAAAACTGAAATGCACAATGTTGTTCACTTTGGCTGAATCTTAACATCAAGTATATATCAAAACGTCGAACCGGTTATCCTCATGTGAAGTTGAAATATGGAAGACACCCGATGGAAGTTTTGTTCGGCTAAGAGTTCTTCAAATTGGGAAGACATATTTGGTGCATTGGGAGGCTGCAGGTCATCATTTTCCTCAATTCCAACAGTTCTGGAGCTATCTTGGACTTCACGCCCAGCTATTGCTTCTGCTCGTTTGATTCAAAAGAATTTAAAGCTTCTTGTCTTCCCCCAGATCAAGACACTCACACTTGAGCTGTAATTGATTTTACTAAATAATGTTAAAGAGGTTTTGTATGTGTAATGAACTAAAGATCATATCGTAGTCTTGAACTTCATATTTGTAGTAAAATAAAAATAAAACTAATGGTTGTTGCTTCGGTGTGTGTACATTATTACTCGTTGGTTCATATTTCTCTTTGCAAATACATACTGACATCATTAACAATTTAACACACTAAATATATATTATTCCAACTGTTTTCACATTATTATATACTGGGTAATTTCTTGATAAAGTAAATACTTTTCGTGTAATTTGAGCTTTAAACAGAAGCAATAACTATATCTTTTGACTACTTTATGACGCGAATAAAAAGTAGCAACAATATTACCTTACTCAGCCGGCCGTGAAACAAATTTCCAATCAACGCATATATGGTGATTATCTGCAGGAAGTTCCATTGTCCATATTGGGTTAAACTCGCTAGGATAGAGCACGTGCAGTCCATGGAATTTTTTCAATGAGCACGGTTGCGCTCCATTCAAGAGCAAGTCCCATTCCTAAGACCATCAAGCCAGATATTGCTTTCTTCTTACCTGCTGCCTAAAAAAGTCCAAGCAAACCAGGCTCGTTGATTCGAAACATATGATACTAATAAACAGAAAATAGAGAGTTTGGTGTTTTGTAACTTTGAAAGTGGTGATTAATAAACCAAGATGATTGCTTTAGTGGTGGCAAAATGGGTAACTGTTGAAACGGGTAGATTTACACATCTAGTTTGCATAATAAGTAATAGACAAACATTTATGAGGAATTTTTGGTTATCATTCGGCAACTTCTGTTCCCAAGAAGTGTCCGAGTCAGATTATGATATCTCTTGGTAATCCTCAACCTTGTCATCCTCTACTTATTTATGTCTTAAAGTTTGTATCTCTTTTAACAATTTGTAGTAATTTAAGTTTCTCAATATATTTTTAGTTCTATTAGAAGTTCAATAATTTACCCGTCCGACCCCAAATATTGGCTGGTTCTGACACAAACCAACCTGTCCTTTTGGCCCAACTCCACGCAAATATATTTTTACCCAACCCAACCTGTCCTTTTGGCCACCTACGCTACCTAAATAATATTGTGGTTGACATTTTTATTAATAATGTTTTAAACACTAAAACCATAATTGAAATGAATAGAGATGAATAAACCGGTACATGTCATCTTAGCTTACCTTTTCTAGGGGCTGAAACATGAGTCCTTATACTGATAAATTGGTTACATGGTAGTCAAAATTCACTCAAATAATCTAAACCGGATAAACCGGACAACTCGAAAACTAAACCGAATGACACCCCTACTTCTGGTCATGTCTGCTCTAGCCTTTTGATGATTACGGAAACTGCCACTTGGTACTGTCAGAATAGTGATGTGCAGGTGGACAGAAAATGTAAAAATACTTAGGTTTGAAGTTTTAAATGTAACAGAAGAAAACTTGAAGTCTAGTATTGATTATTATGAGATCTTAGCTTCTGACTAATAAGGACATCAGATTTTGAATAATGGAGGGAGGGAGGGAGGGATGGCTGGTTGAATTTGTGCCTTAATCTCTTAATGCAGAACAAAATGCGGTAGTTAATAGGATCATGGTTTTATGTCATTATTATATGACATGTTCTGGACCTATGGATAAGAACCAATCTTTACTTAATATTCTGAGGAGATGTGTTTCTATTAGTGCTTAACTAAATGGCTACATTACATATGTATTTAGCTCAGGATAATTGTGTTTAACATAAATGCAAAACCGACAATCCTCTATTACAACATTTGCATCTATAAACTGGTCCGACTTAAACGTAACAGTAAAGTCAATCTCATTTTAAAACCAAAAGCCAAACTTACTTAATTCGAGACAACCTAACATTGCGTGCACTTCTTATAAGTGATTGATAATAGTATCAATTCATTCTTAAACTGTGAACATCTATAATGAAACTAAGAAAGAACTGTAAATTATAGGACCACCCACTTTATTCCCCATTTCAGCTTCTAACCGGACACCCACTTCAGACCCCGAACTGAGCAATTTTAGCCCCCACGTCAGCACACACAACACACCTATTGTAGCCTCGTTTAATCACCCAAACCCACCCATCTCAGTCCCCATTTCAGCTCCGAACCCCACACCCATGTGAGCCCGCAAACTGACCCATTTTACCCCCCGAATCCTAACAAAGGTCTTATGGTACACAGGATTCGAGGAACTCCTAGTAAAAGGCCGATGAAACAACAACAAAAAACATGATCTTTACAGGTGCTTTATTTGTAGGAAGACAATAATACCTTTTCGTGCGCATCCTGTATTCTGTCTCCGCACAAATCATCGTATGACCCGAGCTCATCTTTAGAAAGCCCTTTTACCTGGTAATATGATTGCATAAAACAAAAGAAAAGTGGACATCCATCTCTTTATATCTTAAGCCCTATAAGACAAACAAAAGTGGACATCCATGTTTTCAATCCCTGCTAACTCATTTATTTATATAAATGCAGGAAGTAAAAGCTTTGCCAAGATTCATATATTTTATATGCCGCAAATCATAATCTATTTATCTATAGCCGGTCATAGTTTAGTTATTAGACTGGCTTCTACATTCAAATTTCACGCCCACCAATCGTTTTTCCATAGATAGTTATAACAACGATTAAAATTACTCATAAATCATAGGTGTTGTGTATTAATCTATCAGAACACTCGGATTTGCCACATGTAATAATCTTGTTATTAGGATTATCTGTATATCCAAATTTCACACCTATTAATCATTTTCCACAAATACTGATAAGATAAATAAAATTACTCATCAATCATCAGTCTACAAAAGCGTCGAATACCATATCAATTTATACTACTGTCGATTTATCTATCAAAGCACTCGAATATGCCACGTGTCGTAATTTAGTTATTAAAAGATTAAATTATCAAAAAGCATAAAGAAGATTTGGAAAACCAAAAACACCCACCATTACCTGCATAAGTTCGCGTCGACTCAACGATTCTTGCAACGCTCTGTGTCCCTCTTCACATTGCTATTACTGAATAAAAGAAGAAAACTATAATTAAAAACAAACAAAACAAAATATAATCCTAACAAATATTCACTTCATACAACAAATTAAAAAAGGCATTTTTTTTAATTTTATTTTGTTTTAATCCAATCAATTTCATTACAATCAACAACCCGCTGCAGCCACACGATAAATCGTCCAGAGATCAAATTTCATTTCCCTTTTTTTCCTACAGTCCGAGAAACTAATTAGCAGAAACCCAAACAAAAAACATGGTTGTAATAAACGCAAGCAAAATGATAAACTTTAAACCACCAATTAACCTAATTAGCAGAAACCAAAAAAACCTAACCCTAATAAATCATATTTAATCTAATTAAGTGAAAAAAAACATGTATTATACCTTGTATAAGGTTGTTTCCGTCATCATCGTCAAACTCCCATCAAGAATATAAGTGATTAGCAGCACCAATAGGTTAGAATAGTAGATGTAACAAAAACAATATCAGATCTATAAGAATATGAATATTAATATTAAATTATATTAGACAAAAAAGCATACCTTGTATATTATTAAAGAACTTATGGAATCTCATTTTTTTCTCCATCCTCGTCAACTACAAAAAAAGCTCAAAATCAAATCTATGATAATATCAAATCGTGGTGTTAGTTCTAGATATGCCATTGATGTTACCTTTAACTGATAATAAAGATATGAGAGAGAGATCAGAGATAGATCTAATTGTGTGTATGTGGGGAGAGGGTGAGGAGAGGGTGAGGAAAGATATGAAAGAGGATTTACTGGTGAACAGGGAAGGTGGAACAGGTAAGGTGTTGATTTTCTTGGCAAACCCATACCAATGAACAGCAGATTTGGCAAACCCATACCAATGAACAGCAGATTGGAAAATCGAACGGCAGCCAAAGAGTGTAAAGATGCCTCCATTGACATCGGACGGCAGATAATGGTTCCCTCTCACAGACTTTATATTATTTGTTTAATAATGTATTTCACAATTCCCCTTATTGTATTAAGGGGGTAATATTGCATGATACGCTGGAGCGTTAATATCTAACATCTAATGCGAGCATATTTGACCTTACAAAAAAACAATGATCGATATATCTAACTTGTATGCTTAATTGTGTCTATTTACCATTCGTACACTCTACTAATTGATTGACACACTCAAATTATTTGTGTATTACTATTTATACCTTTACTTCATTTAATGGAGTGAATAAATTCTAATACAAATAGTAAAGACATAAATGACTTAACAAAATCTTTTGAATGTGCCCATTAAATATGAGTGTGCAAATATTTAAACCTTTTTAAGAGATGTTTCTGTAAGCTTATATAGTAGGTTTATGAGCTTATATATATATGAATGTTCAAGTCGAAAAATTATAATTTAATTTCTTTTAGCTTTTAAGCTTATATAACACATTTTATCTTTTGTACTTTAATAAAGCAAAATGCTTTGTAGGAATTTTATATGTTTAATAAATCAATTCTTTCATTAATTAAACAGTACGGAGTAATATTTTAATTATATTAAATATTCTTTAGATTTTTAAAACACCAATTTATTTTCAAATTTGGATAAAAAAATAAAAGAATGTAGAAATTTGGTAGAAAAAAAATAACATAAAAATATGGACGTATAAATTTATGAAAAATAAAAACTTAAAAAAATGATTATTAATAAAACATTAGTGATTAAATTTAAAAAAATAAATTAAATGAAGTTACATAAAACTTATAATATTCTATTTTTTCAACAGTTTTAGAAAAATAAATGAATATTATTTATAATTTATACCCTCTAAAATCTATCTCATAAACATATAAATATATAAAATCTATTTAACTCTAATATTAATATATAACAATTTTTTATATAAAATCACGTGCATAATTATTAGTTTAATGTTACAATTACAAAACATTAAATGCGAGAAAAAAAAAGTTAGATGTCTGTATATTAAACCAAAATAATTGAATAAATTTAATTTATAAACTTTAGCTTTATTTTACCTAAATTAAATATTCATCCTTTGTTTTCTTTATAAAAAAATATCATTTTTAATGGAGTATTTATCAACGTAAGCCAAATCAAACATTTACACTTATAAGCTTACAAGTAGGATATATGCGCGTTGCGACTGCGGATATCTCGAAACAAAAATTTTGTAAGTCTAATATTTTTTAATTATATTTATGAATAATGATAGTTTAATAAAATTAAGAAATAATAAACCATTCATAAAAAATAATATTACATGATTGTGATGATTGATAGTGAAATGTATTTTCAAATATGTGTACAAGTTGTTACAATATTATATAACGTGTAAATATAAAAAAACTATTCGTTGTTTATATGTTTACCCGTTTTCATACATTATAATAACCTTAAAATCTTCATATTTTGATATCTACGATCTAATCGAATGATTTAGCAAAATGATTAGTATTTAATTAAATTTATACTATAATAGTTACCCATAGGTATATGTTTTCGAATATGCAGATTTATATAAAAAAATTTAATGATTCAAAATCAAACACAAATTTCATATTAAACTTACATTTGGTGAACAATTTAAATAGTTTTATGTAAAACATCACTTATAGCAATAATAATTTTTACATGTTGCATATTAATCCGTATTCATTTTGTCATCTAGTGTGTATTGCTCAAATATTAATACAAAAATAAATTTATAAAGTCTTTGTGTTGTAAAAGTTTATACACCAAAAGATTGTAATAGTATTTAAAATTTTAGAGAGATAGTGAAATTTCTTATATAAGTAGTACAGATTTAAGAGTCGTTAAATAAATAGTGCAGATTTATGTACATGTCATTTTTATCAGTTTCGACGGGTCCTCTCCAGTTCGTCTTCTGACGATATTTATTGGTTAGTTGAACTGATTGTGACTGTTGATTCCCAGTTGAACCCGTTGGGGCGATTTTCAAAACTATGTACATAAGCATTTTAGAAAGGCAACATATGTACAATTTTATAGATACATGCTTTTAATCGTTGTATAATATGAATATATAATTATATTTTTAAGTAATGTGATGTATTAAATATATATGTATTAATTAGTAATAATATGAGTATTAAATTATGTTTTTATATATTTTAATTGATTTTTAATTATTTTTATATAATTGTATATCATGCATATAATCTTGTAAGTGGATTTCTTAATAATTTTTAATAATAAAAGATGTTTTCTTTGTATAGATTAAAAATGAGTTAATTCAAACTAAGCAGCCCAAGTCATGAATCAAGTCCTAAAACAACTGAAATAGTGGACAAATTTTTTATGGGTCAAAGTGGGCCATTTTCTGGGCTTGTACGGGCATCTTAATAAGTAAACAAAGCCTGTTCGACCAAAATGAACAAAAAAAAATTGCTTTACAGAAATATTAAGGCCGTGTTTAGTTGGAAAACATTTTCTATCATTTTTTATTTTTTGTTTTGTAGAAAAAGAGAAGGGATTTCCATCTCCACAAAACATTTGAAAATTTACAAAACGCGTTTAGTTTGAGAAATATGTGTTTGTGTTTTCTATTTATCAAAACTAGAAAACATGTTCAAGTGTTTTTGTTTTAGGTTTTCGTCAGTGAATTTACGTTTTCTTCGGTAAATTCACGTTTTCATCATTAAATTTACGTTTTCGTCAGTAAATTTACGTTTTCATCAGTAATATTACGTTTTCGTCAGCAATTTTATGTTCTCGTCAGTAAATTTACATTTTCGTCAGTAAATTCACGTTTGGGTCAGAAAAATTCGGTTTTCGTCAGTATTTTTATGTTTTCGTCAGTAAATTTACTTTTTTGTCAGTAAATTTACGTTTTCGTCAGTGAATTTACGTTTTCATTATTTTAACGTTTACCTCAGTAAATTTAATTTTCGTAAGTAAATTTACATTTTCGTCAGTGAATTTACGTTTTCGTAAGTAAATTTACGTTTTCGTCAGTAAATTTTACGTTTCGTCAGAAATTTTACGTTTTTGTCAGTAAATTTACGCTTTCGTCAGTAAATTAATGTTTTCGCCAGTACTTTTACGTTTTCGTCAGTAAATTTACGTTTTCGTTAGTAAATTTACGTTTTTGTCACTAAATTTACGTTTGCATCAGTAAATTTACGTTTTCGTCAGTGAATTTACGTTTCCGTTTGCAATTTTACGTTTTCGTTTGCAAACGTAAAAATTTTATTGACGAAAATATAAATGTACCAACAAAAAGGTAAATTTGCTGACGAAAACGTAAATTTACTGACGTAAACGTTAAAATAATGACAAAAACGTAAATTTACTGACGAAAACGTAAATTTATTGACGAAAACGTAAAAATACCGACAAAAACGTAAATTTACTGACGAAAACGTAAATTTACTGACGTAAACGTTAAAATAATGACAAAACCGTAAATTTACTGACGAAAACGTAAATTTACTGACAAAAACGTAAAATTTCTGACGAAAATGTAATTTTACTAACGAAAAGGTAAAATTTCTGACGAAAACGTAAATTTACTGACGAAAAGGTAAAATTTCTGACGAAAACGTAAATTTACTGACGAAAACGTAAAAATACTGACGAAAATGTAAATTTACTGACGAAAACGTAAATTGCTGACGAAAACATAAATTTACTGATGAAAACGTATGTTTACTGATGAAAACGTAAATTTTCTGACGTAAACATTAAAATAATTATGAAAACGTAAATTTACTGACAAAAACGTAAATTACTTACGAAAACGTAATTTTACTAACGAAAATGTAAAATTTCTGACGAAAACGTAAATTTACTGACGAACACGTAAAACTACTGACGAAAATGTGAAATATTTGCAAAACGTAAAATTCTGATGAAAAAGCAAAATTTCCAACGCAAACGTAAAAATAAAGAGAAAATTAGATATTTTGTGTTAAAAGGAAACCATGGAAAACAAAAAAAAGTTGTTTTCTTGTTTTGTGTATAAAAAGTGAAAATAGGAATTTTGTGTTTTGTAGAGATATTTTTTGGAAAATGATGATTTGAACGCGTTTTCTATTTTCCTTGTTTTCTAGAAAACATTTTGTGAAAAACAAGGTGTTTTCCATCCAACTAAACGCACCCTAATTTTTTTTTCTCAGTTTTACCTTTTATGTTTCCTTTTCAACGAAACATAACCTCCCCATCTCCTTTGATTCTTAAGCCATCTCCAACAAATTGTGACATGGAAGAACTTAATCTGTAGTACATGGTAGTCTAGTAGGGACCAAAATTACCCTGTGTTGAAATGGTCGACCTTTGGTTATACGAAAAAATGAGGGCCCTAATCAGATTCTATAATGAAAACATTTCCATATTTTGTATTACATCTTAATTGCCTTTAGATTTTGTTCAAACATCATATCAATGCAAACCAAAACTGACAAGCCGCAACAACTCGTCAACACGTACATATGTATACAGAAGAGTCCGAACGTACAATACAAGTTCACGAAAGCGAACACATATTGAAACACATCATCATAACTTGAAATCGAAATCAGAAAAGGAAACGTAGAAATACAAGACAACCATACATACACCAAATTATAATATAGCACATCAACCAGAAGTCCAAAAGCTTAATCAACTAGCTAGACACTGCATGCATGCATGCTCCAGTGTTCCAAACAATAATGATCATTTTTGTATTACATCTTAATTGCCATTAAAATTTATTCAAGCAAAACCAAATTTAAAGAGCATACGTACGCACACATGTACAAAAGAGAATAAGCTCCAGAAGAACTAACATATTCACGAAGGTGAACAACTTATTGAAACACATCATAACTTAAATCAAAATCAGCAAATGAACGTAGAAATACAAGACAATTAACATGTACACGCCAAATTATAATATCACATCAACAAGAACTCCAAAAGCTTACAATCAAACAGTTCTTCGTTTAGTTTAGAGACGAGGCTTGGTTTTCACGGGTGTTTGTTCATAAGCCATCTTCAGTTGAGCCGGTTCGTAACTGGTTGTCCCCTCTCCAAGGGCAGCACTCACACGCTATACATATAACACATAGAATGATAAGTTTTGCAGATGTGAAAAACTTACGGCATAATGTTAGATATATGAAATTTGAATTTCGGAACAATTTAACTATGAAAAGTGCTCGATAGCTTAAGAAACAAATAATATATATAGTGCTTGATAATGAATAAAAATACACGGCAGTACGTACCCTTCTACAATACATTTTTCCAGATCGACGGAAGCAAGTGGTTCCCTTTGGGCAACAATATTTGGTTCCATTGCAGCACACCGCATTTCGAGAAGGGCAGCAACCGTACCTTGTCCCAACAACGCGACAACATGTCTGCGTCTTACGACATGACGGGCCGCGACCACAAAGAGAGTTGGTTACTGCAAATGACGAAACATAGATGAACAAAAGAACAACAATGAGTATGGTGGACTTTGAGGTAGCCATTATATGTTAGTGAGTTGATGAATGAAACTTCAAATTTGTTTCCTCATTTATAGAGGAGTTAACTTACACTTTTCGTCCTTATGTTTTTTATGTATTGACTCCTTTAGTCCTTTGCTCAAAATCAACAGTCCTATTGTTTACTAATTAAGCATTTTTTGTTGAGACATTTTGGAATATCTTCATTTACATTTTGGAATATCTTCATAGACATTTTTTATTGATCAAATGTTTGTGGTCCTTTCGCTTCTCACATATTTAAATACATTCCAGTTAATTAATATGAACTAGGATTTTTGCCCGCGCTTTGCTGCGGCGCGAAGGGCGGGCGTTTTGCAGATAGCTGTTCTAACACCCCTTTTAATAGTTTTTTAAGTAAAAGATCGTCTCCCTTGTAGCTACTTTTCGTATTCCATAAGCTGTGTGTCTTCCTGTACTCATTGCTAAGATGAAATAAGTTGAAGATGACAGCCGTTTGAGTCATGTGGGGAACTTCATGGAGATACTGTGGGGAACTTCATGGAGATACTCCTGCCACCCAATAGTAAAACTCAATATTAAAACTTTCACTAAATACAGTGAAAATGTTGTATGCACGTCATACCTTGCTGCAATCTGTTGGTAGACGCTTGGCCTTCAGATCTATGCGCTTATACCGCTATTGTTTGCACTCTCCACTTATCATAATTTTTCATCCCACCAAAAAGAACATCCTAAAGAAAAAAGGGTTTTTAGGACACCATTTAATGTCTTATAAAATATGTTTATAGGACCTTTAACCTAATAGGACTATTATAAATGTGTCCTCTAGGTGAGGGTTGTATTAGATACGTAGGACACTTATAGAGGTCTCAAGAAACACAAACATTATGAAACTAGTTATTTAGTCCTGTAACATGTTTTATACGACCAAAACAGCGTCCCCATAAATCATATGATAAGACGCTTTACAAAGTTTTAATATATGCTTACGATTCTACTGTAATTTGAGACACAATCATGAGTCCTATAAGATGGTTTAACCTGACAGAGCCATGAGGCATAAACTTTAACTTTAGTACCAAAAAAAGGGTCCTAAAAAGTTTCCGCAATTAAAACGAACTTTTGTGTCCTAAAATGATCTCATCTATAATACCTTTTGGTTTCATAAACATTATTAACCAATGCTACTAGTGTCCTAATAAGAAACACCATAAAACACTTCATTTTCAATTTAACACTACTTAAAAACAAAAGGAGTACAAACAGTTAACCAAACTAAACATGGTAACAAAAAGAATATATAGTTGAATAAGCAAGTACATACTTTATTTCAACAAAAGATGGTTCCAACCATATTCTGATAGCATTCAGTATTCTTTCTTAGTTCAACAACATGAAGAAAAAAAGTAAAAAATAATGGTTTGGATCCAACTTAGCACGAAGCCGTTCGGTAGTAGACTTCCACTGAAGCTTATCTCTACCAAGTACTCAACGACTTGAAACTACACCCCATATATCTGAAGCACGAAAAGCTAGCCCATACATTTACGTGGTTCCATTGCTTGTATCTCGTTACTTTAGAATATATCCTATGAAAGACTTTGGTTGTGCTAAATCACTGCCCTGAATGGTTGATGCTATCGTGTAATGTTAGAATAAGCATGTGCACACTGCCAAATCCAGAAAGTATAGTACAAAGGTTACAATATGTACCTATCATCCAATCCGACCAGTTAAACATTGTGAATAGAGACCAGCAGCTGAAGAAGGTTAACTGAACATACGAGAATATACAAACATCTTAATAGATAAGGCTTTCATTTTACATAAGTTTGTATATCAATAAAAGCTATTACAAAAGCATTATGAATTTCTCATTACCTGACTTTGATCAGCTCGCTTGTGTATTTATAGAGATGCAACCAAAGTATTATTAGTTTTTGTGAACAAGTTCGAGGAGCTGGTTTCAAAAAAGGGATCCAGCTGTAGATATATACATTAGCAGCTAAACACACAATTTGGATTCAAGTCTATTTTCTGGCATTAATTACTTGTCGGGGCGGAAACTTCTCTTTTTGTAGGTGGCGTCATGGGAGTGTGCAATTGTCTTCTAGCAGGGGTTGCTGGTATAAACTGGTCGTTCCTTTTAGCTGACATGGTGGATCAAGAAGAGTGGAAGATTATGGTCGTAGAATTTTAAGAGGCAATATGTCAGTTTGTTTGTACCTTTTAGCACATGTATGTTAGTCTATGATCAACCACCTGATAGTGGCGTATAAAAGCAAAAATTCTCTGCCACCAAACTAACGTAACAATCGACTCCCTAACACCATTACCCTATTGTATACATGGGCAAGTAAATGTGTGTTTTCAGCATTGAACTAAAGAGGGCAATACAATCTTAGTGGTTAGACCAGTACACCGTAATGTCAATTAGTCTTAACATTAAAAGGCTGAATCTTTCTGGTGTGAATTAATAAATTTATATCATCACATTCTATAAGATTTACTTTATGTCTATTGCATCGTGGTTAAAAGGTGTTGCTACGTTTAAAAAAATTGTTCTAAAACCATATGTATAAAAGCTAATGAGATGGGTTAACGTTAATTTGGTCTGATAAATGCAGTATGACTGAAATAAGTTGGGTTTCATCTCACCTAGTGTCTCTCCTTTTTTCTCTATAGTGAAATGAACAATATAAATATCTCCCATCAGGTGTGGAGTGGCCAATATGCTTCAAGTTCCACTGCCAATCGTGACTGTCACCGGAGACCTACACAAAACAAGTGCAGAATGTTGCCAACCATTATATGATACATGTATAAATGATAGGACGAAATGAGCCATCATATATGGTACACATGGGTGTTGGTCAATACCAATCTCTTGGTACCCTCTTTCCAGCGTGGTTGTGTTGTATGTGACCATTTTCCACAACTAGTATACGAATGGTCAAAGATTTCTCTTGTTGTGGGCTTATATCCACTACATTTGAAAGTCCCCTTGACATGTTACCTTCTAATTACATTGACGCAATTATAATGGTCTAATCATTTAAAGAAATAAAGGTCACAATTATACTAGCTAATACATCATATATGGTAATTCAAGGAGATAGAAGTTTGTAAAATTTCCTATTTTCGTGTCATGCTATATTCTTAGTTTCTTTGACATTAAGATATGTTATATTGTTTTTGACCCACTACTTTGTTAATAGTCGTCGCAAAGATCGACAATGATATAAAAACAAACTCAATAGCCAACAAATACGAAGTAACAGATGGATAGTAGCAGACAAAGACAAGACATTATGGTCATGTCTATTACTACTAAATTACTCATGGAAGTGTGTTTCAATAAAAAAAGAAAGCAATATGTGTATATGAAACCAGTAGTATGAACTATAATTCTTTAATGGCTTTAATTTGTGTAGTGTTGCGAATTTGCAGTTTAATGTTACTCCCCACTTCAAATTTACTTCTTTCATATTTAATAATAATGTTTACTAAACGGGTAACTACATACGTCACCAAGAGTACCATGACGATTAAGTTAGATGCTTATTCAAGCATAATATAATGTGACAAAACCAACTACAGTATAAGACTTAAAAATTTGTATAGTGGTACTTTTAGCTAGGAAAACTAACAAACACTTGGTGTTCATATAGTACTAGTAAATTGCTTTAATAAGGGAGTGTATACTATACATCAACCGTGGTTGCAATGGGATTGTGTTGATGACAATAAAATACAGTGACAAAGTTATCCCCATATACACACCATTAAAAGTTTGTTTATTAGCTATGTTCTTAAGCAAATCACAAACACAAATAAATATCAAAGCACATAGTAGAAACTCAACTAATTACCAACAAACTGTCATAGTTTACAAAGTAAAGAAGGTTATACTATGAACTTAAAACGGAAACTGATAATTTTACCTTTTTCGTATCGAAGACAAAGTGAAACCAGCTAGATCCAATTTGAGGAGCGAATTCTGCACCCCCAAACAGTTTCTGACATTTAATTTTAATCAATTAAATTAAACAAAGATTTATGAAGAACGTGGGGCCTGCAATTTCGTAGCGCCAAAATAAAAAAACTCTTAAAATTTCATGTTCTAATTTTGCTAACTTAATGGGCGGGTTATATTCCCCCCAATTTTGCTGAGTGAATACAATGCTGACTGCGTTTAGTTGGATGGAAAACACCGTGTTTTTTTACAAAAATGTTTTTTTTAGAAAACAAAGAAAATAGAAAACGCGTTCAAATCATCGTTTTCTATAAATATATTCTAGAAAATTGCAAAATCACTATTTTACCCTTTTGCACACAAAACAAAAAAAACTCAATTTTTTTGTTTTCTAAGTTTTCCTTTAGACATAGAAAATTCATTTCTCCCTTTGTTTCCATTATAGTTTTGAAAAATAGAAAACACAAATTTATACAATTAAACGTGTTTTTTAAATTATTAAGTGTTTTGTGGAAAAAAAATCCCTTTACTTTTTCTACAAAATAAAAAATAGAAAATGATGAAAATTGTTTTTCCTAAATGCACTCTTAATATTTTTAAACTTAAAAAATCATTTCAAGACGTTCTATCTGAAACAAAAAAACTCAAAATAAAAAAGAAAATCGAAATAACCTAAAATTGGAAAGACCCCTCCAGTTTAGGTTTTTACGTTAGATATTCGTAAGGGTGGAAACGAGCTGAGCTGCTCGTAAAAGCTCGAGATTGGATCGGTAAAAAGCTCAAACTAGCATAGCCTAAACGAGCTCGTGCCCGAGCTCGAGCCTAAGTTGTAGCTCATTTATTAAACGAGTTCGAGCCTGAGCTTTATGTACAAAGCTCGTTTAGGCTCGCGAACTTAAACGAGCCTTAAGTTTTATATACGAGCTTCTTAACGAACTTAATTACAAGCTTATTATCGAGCCTAATTTAGATATATTACCAGCCGAGCTCGAGCCAATTTTTTTTACATTACCAAATCGTATAAACGATCCGAGCTCGAGCTGAACCCGAGCTTGTATACCACACCACGAGCCGAGCCAGTATGCCCTTGTTTTTCGTTAGTTACTCAATTTAACCTGCAAAACATAAGATCTATAAAACTATACAATATTGGGTGTTATAGTAAGCACTAAATTGAGCAGAACTGGAAGGATATTACGGCCAAAAACATTGAACTATTTGATGTTGATGACGTATAGTCCCTAATCGGGTCATGAGCCCGACCCACGGGTACTATCCGTATCCAGTATAGAAATAGGCCAAATAGACAACACATTGGGCCCACGAGGTCCAATAGGCAGTTTTCGCATGTGGTTTAATGTTAAACGCACTCTGACCCGCACGAGGTAGGATTCAGACAAAATCATATAAGACAAAAGGATATACACTCTCCTTGTTTAGATGATAAGGATCACGGTGTACATGATAATTATCCCTTGCTTAGGCTGCAAGATTGGTAAGCCCAACTAGGATTTCACCGAGTATAAAAGGAACCTCTCGGTTCCACAAAAGGTACGATTTCATACAATCTTTAAACCTTCACCGATTACTCAATGAAACTGATTACTTACTCTCACGTCAGATTCTAACCGTGAGAGACAATCCCACGGTAAGCCTAACGGTGTTCTTTCTTTAGTGTGCATGATCATCATAATAAATTCACTTGGGTGCAAGAGCGGAGTCCCCAATACCCCAAATTAACGAATTACACCTAATTCGGGTCAGACGTAGTTCATCCAACTTTTGGTATCAACAAATGTTATCACAAATCAAGCAAATTGAGGTGTATCCACGTCGTTACTTGCACCCATCACTAACTATCATCTTTTGTTGTCCCTCCCTCCCTACCTTCCCAACCAGTACTTTACCACCACCCGTCAAATTAGTTTAAAAGTAATTATTAATATGATGAAAATATAAATGATCATCGTTAAACAAGAATAAGGACATATTTAAAACATAATTTATTTCAGTTAATTTGTCAATTTGTTATTACTATTGCAATATATTGGTATTTAATTGAATATATTTTATGTTGTAGTAATTATGGACTGAATGGTGAATCAAGGCGTATTATGGAGCTTAAGTGAAGATTATTTGAATAAGCTTAATTATGAAGATATACGTTGTGTGCATCAAAAGCATACGTCGTATATGCGCAATAATACATCATGAAAACCTCGTTGACTCAAGACATGTACGCCGTATTTGAAGACCCAATACACCAAATTAGGATTTATTACATAGAATATTCTAGAAGTCAAGACTTAAAAGCATACAGACTAAATCCCACATATTTCACATCTAGATGAGAATACGTCGTATGAAGATTAAAAATAAATACTAAAGAGTTATATTAAGTAAGAATATGGTCCCTACTCCATGTTTCACACATATGTCGTATTGGACCCTCAAATGCGTCGTATGCGTGTCAGGTTAGTCAACCAGTCTCTCAGGCTGAACCTTCTTTTATCTTACTTGGGTTTTAGTATAATTGAGTCTTAGGTTATAATAGGGTATAGTAATTTAAAATACCGGTAGACATAATAATTGATGTTTTCGCTCTTAGTGAGCGACACCATACTTACCAAACTAGTCATTGGGCACACTTCCGGTTAGAGACGCTCTATTAGGTGAATAACATTAGTCGACAAAATATAAATTTAAAACTTGAATTAAAATATAACGACTAACGAGTGTACATCAATAAGCGTCCTATGAGATCTAACATAATATGACCTATGTATTAACTGTCCTATAATGTTTCATATAATACAACCGCAACGAATAAGCGTCCTATAAAATTCAACATGATAGGACCATTATATCAAATGTCCTATTATGTTCTATCATAATGAAACCCTACTAAAAAAGTGTCTTATAAATTAGTTTATTAGGATCCGCGTATTAAGTGTCCTATTAAATACAACTTAATGGGACTTAAAATTTAATTGGTCTTATAAAATGTTTCTTAGGACTCTCTTTAAAAAGGCGTCCTACAAAAGGGTCCTAAAAGCCCCCTTTTCTTGTAGAGATGTCTTTTAGCATGCGTCTGACTTCTGTTCCTATATTTATCATGACTCTTTTAGAATAAGTCGGACGAAGTTATTCTCACCTCTATCAATAGGACATATGAGAAACAACAATGGGTAGGACTGTCCAGTAAGCTAATTCAAGATGAAGTAGAAATAGGGTTATTGTGTTTGCGTAAGAGAGTTATGGCGCCAGTCCGAATTTAACTGTTATTATAAATCGTTTTACCCTCCATGGCTGACATTCCATTTGTTCGTGTTTCTTTCTAGTATATATTGCACAACCTTTTCAAGACGGCCAAACACAGCTTAATTACACAAAAGGGTATTTACTTGACCGTATTTTCCTGTTTATAAACTCGATTTTCGGTTGTGGATCTTAATAAGCCCGTAAGTCAGAACTTGGTGTTTATTTCTGCTTATTATAATGTCATTTTATGTTGCTTGTTTTTGAAGCCTCTAGACATATATAATGTGAGTTTGAAAAACGTGTTGTGAGTCCTTAATCCCAACTGCTGTCAACACTATTTTCTGTCAAAAACGCTATTGTCTTAACTTAGCTGTGTATAGTTCTTCCTATTATAACCTTGCTGCTATTATATTACTTCTGCTAACGTTTGACCTATTCAGTGTCTAAATACATCTGAGTTTTTTGTATCACTTAAATTGCTGTTGATGCAAAAGTTGGTTGATCCTTGCTAGACCCGAATTAGGCTTAATTCGGGTTGGCTGGGCTCCGGCTCCTGCACCAAGTGAATCGTTTGGTTGGGATCCTGCACACTAAACAGCATGCGTTAGGCTTACCGTGGGAATGTCTCCCACGATTAGACTCCGGTGTGAGAGTAAGTAATCGATTTAGGGTTTATGTGAGTTGAGAGTATAAGTCGTAATACCTTTGTGGAACCCTTGAAGGTTCCTTTTATAGGCAGTGAAACCCTAATGGGCTTTCACTGATGCTTCGGCCCCAAGGAAGAGATAACTACCAGAATTTAGAATGATTGTTATCTTCTAATTCTGGTAGTGAATATCCTCCTCCATTGGGATAAAGATAATCCCAGACAGAATATTATTCTGTCTAACCCTACGTCGGCCGTACCGGGCCGTGGGCCGCACACATGTGTGCGGTTACTGTTCATCCAAGCCCATAAGGCTGAATGACATTATTCCACCCATCTGTGATGGGCCGGATACGGGTAGTACCCATGGGCCGGGTTCATGACCCGGCTGGGGACTATACGTCATCATGCCCCCCAGTCTAGTTGTTACAACCATAGGTGTAACCTCTAGACTACCAAGATGCTTCCCGGACGTACCAAGGAAACAATAGTAAATGATAATTTGTCTAAGAATTTGTATTGGCCGCACGTGGCAACCTGGCTTAGGAAGTTATTTCATCAATATCTCAGCCGCATATAGCAACCGAGACAAATTAAATATAACATTAAATGTCAAGTCTTACGTAAGAGCAGCATAACCCGACATTAATAACTGTTCATCTGACTTGTTTGACTGACAAAAGTGCAGACAGTCAGAACCTTGAGCAGTGCAAACGTGTGAGTCAGAAGTGACCCGTGGGTCCCACCTGACGTTTCACTTGCCACTTGCCCCCTAGCCACACGATTAAAATAGTGGCAAACACGTGTCACACATCCAACAGGTCGTGACCCATGAGGCAACCCTATAAATAAGCTACCCCCACGGCTGTGTGAAACACACAGTTATAACCTCCATTTCTGCCATTAAAGCTTTCCTCTTAGCTTAAACCAAATACGCACGGATCCCTTCACACGCAGGTTAGAACACCACGTCCTTACACTTTTATTTAGTAATAGCTCATAGAAACAGCCCTACCATTGGATCCGTGCTGAATGTTATGACCCAAGACCAACTAAACCATTTTTGTACAAACCATTTCATCCTTACCAACCTACACCCCTCGCTTCCTGACGCCGGAGACCTCATAACTGAGGCTCCAGCGGGTAAGATTAGCCTGTATACTCGCCTCTTTGATGCGGCTAATTACCGCATCCCCTTCACCCATTTTCTTGTAGATCTGTTAGGATACTATAATGTACATATCAGTCAGCTCCACTACATAGGTACCTATAAGATTAGTCAATTCGAGATCCTCTGCCGTGCTAGGAGAATCCCCCCAACCGTAGAATTATTTCGGCTCTTTTATGTTCCCAACATAGTAAACGGTTGGGTATCTTTTAAGAAACGATCCTCTAACAGTCCCCAATCGCACAATAAACCAATGGATTCATTGAAAAACTGGTACGATCACTACTTTTTCATTGACGCAGTGGTATGGCCGGGCGATTACGTCATTAGAACTAGGATACCTCACGACCCTAAGCCGCACACAAGTACATACAACCCTCGTCACTCCCAAGAGTTAGATCTGAATAGGACCGGGTTCCATAGAAACCTTCCCGAGTCATTCCTATGTTTGCTAGGGATTAGCCGAAATTACTTTGGTCCCTCCAATAGGTATCCCGTATTTTGGAGAAGGCAGGGCGAAGGTAGGCTAAAATCCGTACGCAAAAAATGTATGCAATTTATTTGATAAATAACTAACATGTTGTTTTGTGCTGGACAGAAATGAACTTCTTTGGATTGTTGCGTCAGGGCGACCCGAAGCTTGTACCGGAGGGTCTTCGTCCTCTCCGTGAGAATGAACAACCCCTTCTTGAGCATACTCGACCCGTGACGGTTGCTCTTGAAGCCGTGCCGGATCCTCATTCGGACGAGGAAGAGCACGGAGGCAACGGTGATGGTGATAACCAGGTGAATGAAGGAGGAGCCGGGCCCTCCTCACCATATAGGGAACAACAGGGGGATAACATTGAACTAACCACCTATAGCATTCGCCGACTGATGGGTGATGATGATGAAGAAGTACAACAACAAATCAACCTGGAAGAAGAGGAAGAAGAAGTCGAGGAGGAGATCGACGGAGCAACAACTCAGCCCATCGCCAGGCGTACCCGAAAAAGAAGCCACCGTGTGAGGAGAACTGCTTCAGTCGAGATTGGCGAACACAACGCTCCTGCCAAGAGACTTCGAGAAGACCACCCCTTGTATCAATCTGTCGGGAGTGCTACCCAGGGTTCCGAGGCTATCCGGGCCACTCATGTCGATCCCGTCACTTAGATTGCCCCAACCGCCTTCGAATTAGCAAGAAACGACATGTAAGACTCCACCCTAATATGTAGAAAAAAAAAATTTCCTTGTAGGCAATACTTAAGATATTTCCTAATACTTGTTGCACAGGGACGACCAGACTGGTGCCGCGCCTCCTTCTGACACCCAAATTGATAAGGGGAAAGGAAAAGAAGTGGAAAGAGAGCCCACGGCCCCCACAAAGTCCGGCCCTGTATTTGAAGAAGGTTTACCCACAGCCTCTCAAGACTTCCCCGCGTCCGGCGCCCCTCAACCGTTCAATCCTGTATGGAATATCACAACGGCATCACGACTGAGGGACGCCGATGAGTGCCGGGAGTACCTCAACAATTGCATACCACCAAGCTTGGTGCGAGAGGTAAATTCGCTCAGTCATGCAGACTTGGCGGATGAGTATAATGGTGCTCTGGTACACCAAATGGCGATGGGTACCTCAATGAGGGTAAGGTTTGAAGCCGCACTTGGGCATGTCGACTCCCTCAAGAGGAAAGTTGGACGGAGGGAGAAGATGATTGTAGATAATGAAGCTCAAATTGCCGACCTCCAATCCCAACTGGCCAGTGCCGAGGCGACCATTAAAAAACAGTCAGCCCGTGCGAATGAATACGACCAACAAGTGGCCGATCTCGAGTCACAACTAGATGCTGCAACCACCAAGGTACATATCCGTGCCGCACCACCCATATTATAAAAGAAATATATGCTAACACGTTATTTCTTATAGGTAGTCATGGCGGAAGCTTCTGCCCATTCGTACTCCAGCCAAGTAGACGTGCTTAACAAGAAGCTAGAAGACGCGCACCTGGCCGTCCAAAGCATGGAGAAAGTACAAAGGGAACTTGCCGATGAGAGGGTTGTCATCCAAGAGCTGAAAGAGGCATTTGCCCAAAAAGAGTTGATGATTGATGCCCTCACTGCTGAGCGTGACAATGTGCTATGCCCCCAACTGCTAACAGCTATTGTCGGCCGTAGGTGGATGGTCGGGCATGGAGCACGCCTGGCCGTCATGAAGGTATTAGAGGCCCCAGAATTTGTGCAACAATTCGCGAGCCTTGTGTCTGATGGTATTGACCACGGACGGCACGAGGGAATGGTTGAGGCCGCTGAGCTAATCACGAAAGGAGAGGATGTTACCAATCATGCCTTCTTTAAGCCTGAAGCTGCTAGCAAGATGACTGCCTCCATGGCCGCGATGCGAGATCTGCACTATCCATTCCTGGACGAGCTGGAGGCCGCCAAAGATGCGTCAAATATTGAAATCATGGGAAGGCTCAGTCCTAGCGCTTCCTCCCGTGCTTCCTTCACTCCATCCCCCAGCCACCTGACACTCCCCATATACGAAGACGTAACCAGGATCGTGCTTGACGAAGAACCCTTAAGTGTGGTGCTGGAAAGGACTGCGGCTCAAGCCCAGAAGCGAAAAGAAAGTGATGAATGGTTGTCGTGTCTGGTCGAAGAGCAAGTGGAAATGGGTAAGTTTTTCCCCTTTATGTAGGATGCTCATACTTTATGATCCCTTTCAGACACTTTGGTTTGTAATCTCTGAATATTTATTGTTTCTATTCGTCCGTGCATGTACACGGCTAACAACATTTGTATTTTGTATATAAGTCCGTGAGTGACCACGGCAATTTTGTTATCTATTTTGGAAACTTGTGTATTTTGACTGTGTTTGGATATTGTACCACAATACTGCATGATATATCACGTCTTACACACAAAGAAAGAAAATACATACAAGTCTATAATTTACTAGACATGCGACGTGCGTCTTTACTATGCGGAGCACTGTGCGGCTACATCATATGGAACTTACCCCAACGTCTTGTGAGTAAGGTGTCTAGTAAGGATACATGATCCGTGCGGCTGGGGTTGCATCCCTCTTACGCGGCAAGTTGAATTAGTAGGTTCACTTAATCCTCTTACCCCGCCTGGAGGCGTATAGTACATGTACAGTAATTTGAAAGAATGCATATGAATAAAACATGATATATTATGATATAAGTAAAATTCATACAACTAACAAAAAATCTAAAAAATGATTTGCACGAAACAGGCCATGGAGCTAGCTAGGCACCACGGCATTTTATTAGAACGTTTACACTTTTGTTTGAACAAGAATGACAAGTCCTAAAAAACAAGAAAGGAATCTAAACAAACATAAGAAAAAACAAAACAGATAAAACCGCATGGTTCTTTATTAAGACCGCACATAGCGAAGTACCCATGCGGAAGCCCTAGCTTTCAAAGATAGCACCTTTTGAGATTGGAAATATTCCATGTGCGCTCAAGGTCACGGCCATCCATGTCACGTAGCTTGTACGCGCCTCGTCCCAAGGATTCAGTGACTTCATACGGTCCTTCCCACTTAGGGCCCAGCTTCCCTGTGTTCTCCGCGCGACTTGCTTCGTTAGCACGATAGACGTAGTCTCCCGGTCGAAAGGAAACACCCTTGACCTTGGCGTCATAATAAGCCTTCATCTTAGCCTTAGACTTAGCCTCATTGATGGCTGCTATTTCCCTTTTTTCCTCCAACAGATCCAGGTTGATTCGCAGCTGTTCATCGTTCGTGACGACATTAACCTCCGCCGTGCGGATGGTAGGCATTCCTATTTCTGCTGGTATAACAGCTTCAGTGCCGTAAGCTAATGCAAATGGAGTATCTCCGTTGGCTGTTTTGATCATAGTTCTATGCGCCCATAGCACATGTGATAACTCATCGACCCATTTGCCACTTCGCTCATCCAGACGCGCCTTGATGCCATTCCCTAAACTTCTATTTGCTCGTTCGACAAGGCCGTTTGTCTGCGGATGCTTAACAGATGCGAAGCGCCGCTTGATGTTCAATGATGCACACCAATCTTTGAATGGGTTGTCCGTGAACTGCTTGCCGTTGTCCGAGATGATCTCTCCTGGTAGACCAAAACGGCACACAATATGTTCCCAAACAAACTTCTTAACTTGTTTGCCTGTGATAGACTTGACTGCCTTGGCCTCCATCCATCGTGTGAAGTAGTCCATTGCCACAATCAAAAATTTAACCCCCCCCCCCCGCAGCTACAGGGAATGGTCCTGCAATGTCAATTCCCCACTTATAGAATGGCCATAGGGACGTGATAGGTGTAAGCTCCTGCTGCGGGTGCCGCGGTACTGGCCTATGCACTTGGCAATCACTACACCTGCGAATCATGTCGCGCGCGTCTCTGTGCATGGTAGGCCAATAATATCCTGTTCGTAAGGCTCTAGCTACCACGGATCGTGGACCTGCATGCATGCCACACAACACTTCGTGTATGTCACTGATTACGTAAGCGGCCTGACGTGGTCCAACACACCGCAGCCACGGCTGCAAGAAAGAGCGCTTGTAAAGGATGCCTTCTCGAAGTTCGAAATGCTGCGACTTCCTTCTGATGCGCCGTGCTACTTTTTCCTCGTCTGGAAGGGTCTCACTAGTCAAATAGTTGACGATTGGGGTCATCCATGTAGGTCCATCCTCTTCAACTATAGCAGCAACCTCCCCTTCCGTTATAGATTTTTCCTTGAGTATTTCCACCAAGACTTGTTTAGACAAGTGAGCGAAGCTTGTGGATGCGATCTTGCTAAGAGCGTCCGCCTTCTTGTTCTCGCCCCTAGGCACCTGCTTGATGGAAAACTTACTGAAAGTCGTGATTAGCGACTTGAATTTTTCCAAGTACCTGACCATGTTGTCCTCCTTAGCCACATACCCACCTAGAATATGGTTCGCTACAAGCCGTGAGTCCACGTAGGCCTCAAGGTTGCGGACTCCCATTCTAGCGGCGATTTTTAAACCCGCAATTAATGCTTCATATTCCGCTTCGTTGTTGGTGGACGTGAACTCAAAACGGAGGGCGTACGTGAATTCGATTCCTTCTGGATTTGTGAGGATGAGACCTGCTCCGGACCCGTCCGTACACGAAGATCAGTCCGTGAATAACACCCATGGTTCTGTTGGGATCTCGTCTTGCTTGATGATTGGCCCTTCCTCATCCGGCTTCTCGATCAGGAAATCTGCCAAGATCTGGCCTTTAACAGCCGTCCTTGGCCTGTACGATATATTGTGCTCCCCCAATAGGATGCTCCATTTCTGTAGCCTCCCAGCCACATCTGGTCTAGAAATAACCTGCTTGATTGGCTGATCCGTAATGACTACAACTGGGTGCGCCTGAAAGTACCGGCGCAACCGCTTTGTAGCAAACACTAGTGCTAACACCAATTTTTCCATGGAGGAATAATTCAGCTCCGGCCCTTGTAGTGTTCTACTTATAAAGTAGACCGGAGTTTGTACTGTATCTCTATCTGTCATAAGTACCGCGCTTATTGCGCCATGAGTAGCTGAGAGATACATAATGAGTTCCTCCTTTGGCCGGGGAGCTACTAGCATAGGGAGAGATGCAAGATGCTTCTTGAGTTGGCCGAAGGCTTCCTCGGCTTCCTTCGTCCAGCGGAAGTCTCCCTTTCTAATGCACTTCTTGAGTGTCTTAAATAGGGGTAATGACTTCTCTGCGGATTTAGATAGGAACCTATTCAGCCCGGCTAACTTCCCATTCAAGGACTGCACCTCCTTCCGTGTCTGAGGGGATGGCAGTTGTATCACTGCGTCCGTCTTCTTTGGGCAAGGTTTGATGCCGTTTGGATCAATCAAATATCCAAGGAACATTCCCTCCGTTGCTCTAAACATACATTTCTTTGGATTTAACTTCATGTTAATCCTTCTCAGCGTGTCGAATGTCTCTTGGACATCCCGGAGGAGTGCCTCCTCCGTGTGACTTTTTATCACCAAGTCATCAACATAGACTTCCAAGTTGCGGCCTATCTGTGATTCAAAAGCTTTGTCCACCAACCGCTGATATGTAGCACCGGCGTTCTTCAGTCCAAACGGCATTTTCGTATAGCAATACACGCCCTGGCTCGTATGGAACGCCGTTTTTTCTGCATCCTCCTCCGCCATCTGGATTTGGTGATACCCTTTATATGCGTCCAAGAAGCATTTAAAAGGATACCCACATAGGGACTCCACCTTCCAGTCGATTTCCGGTAACGGGTAACAGTCCTGTGGGCAGGCCTTGTTTAGATCCGTAAAATCCACACACATGCGCCAACTTCCGTCATGTTTTTTGACCATGACCGGATTGGACAACCACTCGTGGTAGTATACCTCGCGCATGATGCCTGCATCCACTAGTTTCCGTACTTCCTCCGGTATCACTTGGCTGCGCTCAGGCGCCTGGCCGCGCTTCTTTTGCTTGATGGGTTGGTACCCCTGGCGGATCTGGAGTTTATGCTCTGCTATCTCACGTGGCACGCCTGTCATATGCTTTGGATCCCATGCGAATATATCTAGGTTTGCACTTAAAAGAGATCACATGGCCCTTTTGCCGCTATCCGAGAGCGCCCCTCCTATGGATACCTCCTGTTCCGGATAGTCAGGGTGAATGGCTACCTTCCAGTTGGGAGGTGGTGATCCATCCTTGGGTGGAACAGGTGGAGCCGGTGTGGTCACAGTGTGACATTCGGATGCCGGTATGATTGTGTTGTAAATGGTAACAATTCCCCCCTCAACGGGGAATTTGATCATTCCGTGCGCCGTAGAGGGTACCGCCCGTATAGCCAAAATGCCTGGTCTGCCTATGATCCCATTATACGGAGAGTGTGAGCGTATCACCATGAAGTTCATCCATGCCGTAGTGGAATGCTCCTCATTCCCAATGGTTACAAGCAAACGTAATTGCCCTATCGGCCAGATAGTGTCTCCACTAAAGCCAGTAAGCGGCGACGTGGCCGGTACCAATTGGCTTCTTATTTCTGGGCATAACTGCACGAAACAGTGTTCATACAGTACCTCTGCCGACGATCCTCCATCCACATACATGCGACGAACGTTGTGTGTTCTAATGCTTATCTCGATAGTGAGAGGCGCATCAATCACATCGCTTGCTGTGATGGGAGGGAATGAGATTTCTTTGCCGCGTGAAAATTTTTGGCCAACTTTCTGCCTCGTACGGCGCTGTCTGGATTGGATCATGTATATAGTTGAAGGTTTGTCCTTTTGGGGAAACTTCTTATCATACTTCTTGTTTTTGTCTTTTCCATCCTTCCAATCCTTAACTAGGTGCTTGAGTTTACCTGACTTGATCAGTGACTCGATATGCTTCTTGAGCTGGATACATTCCTCCGTACCGTGGCCTTTGTCATTATGGAACTCGCAGAAGCGATTTCCTTGCCGACGTTCCGGCGGAGTGGTCATTGGGGGAGGCCTTGGGAAGTTCGCCCCTTCCGTCTGCAAGATCTCCCGGTAGGACATCTTTAGGGGGGTGAACTTATCGTCCTGCCGTCCTCCTTTGCTTTGGCTCTTATAGTCTGAGCTCTTGTTATTGTTCTGATTGCCTTGACCGCCCGACTGTCTCCGGGACTGATCATTTGACCGGTACCCATTTCCTCGGGATGGGTAGGCCGCGGCGACCGCTGTTTCTCCTTCTATGAAATTTCTACCCTTTCCATGAGGTCATCATATCTCTCTAGACGCTTGTCATTGAGGCGCATGATCAGTTCTCTGTCTGTTATGGCGTACATGTAGTCAGAGATTTTCAGGAGCTCCGGCATGGTTCTTGTGCGCGTGCACTCATCATTGAAGCGTTCAGTGAAGGCTTCTGTGGACTCCCCCGGCCGTTGTTTGACAGTTGCCAATGAGACCGGATCCCTATTATACTTCTTCCTTTGAGTATAATTGTTCTCAAACGCAGTGCGTAGTTCTGTGAAACTATCAATGCTCTGTGGGGGGAGTGCCTCAAACCAGTCACGGGCGTTTCCGATCAAGGTCGAATTGAACATTTGGCACCATATAGGCATGGGCCATCGCTCAATTTTAGCCTGCGTATCAAATATTTTAAGGTGATCGACCGGATCACCGGACCCATCATAAGTCTTGATACACGCCGGCATGCGACGTTTGGTGTCCTCAGAATAGTTCCGTATGCGGAGGGTGAACGGGTCTTCCTTGGGATCCGCCCATGGCCGGGTGAGCCTAGGGTCATCCCATGGTTCACACCATGGACGCGAAAGATCCTCTGCTTCCGCATCTCGATAGTAAGGACCGCCGTAATAATCATCATTGTTTGGTGGTGGTGGAGGGGTACGCCTAGGCTGGCGACGCTTAGGCGGATGGTCATCTGAGTCCTCCCCGGACGGGTCTGGGGACGGCGGTGGTGCCCCATCCTTTGAATATGGACCACTTTTTTGGGACGAACCAGGAGCCTTTCTCCCAGTATTCATCCTGTCCCACACGCTCGGGCGACGTGCGGTTCTGGCCAGCTCTCGATCTGGTCGTTCGGGTGAGCCATCCGACTTTTCTCCCTCTCGTGACTGCACTAGTTCCTGCATGAGGCGATCTCCTATGCGCTCAAACACATTCCGGGGTTGAGGAGTTTCCTCAAAGGTGCCCTGTTCCTGAGGCCGAGCTCTCCTTTTTCTCTGATTTTGGGAGGAGGTGATTGGTCCGGTGTCCCGAAAGTTGAGTCTGGAATGGAGGTTCCTCCCTAAATTCAACCTTGATGCGATCCCCGGGACGATCCTATCGAAGTTCTGCGTGAGAACTCGAGTAAGATCCTCCTCGCTGAGTGGTAGGACCTCTACCTCTTCCTCTACCGACGGTCTGCGCGGCTCCTTGTTAGGAGGGTTGGGCGCACTCCCTGGATCCGGATTGTCTAGGGTTGAAGTAGGTGGGGGTGTTGTGGAGATCGTGCTCGTCACCCCCAAGGGCTGGAAGCCACCACGATTTCCAGGTCCGCTTGAAAGGCGGCTGTGTGATTGACTGGGGATGAGTATCCCGTCCCCTTGGGACTTCCGGTTTCCAGGATTCATATTCCTGGGATTGGCTTGCTGATGCCCCTTCGTCATTGGAAATTAGAGATGAGGTTTTGTTCTAGCTTAGTGTAATGGGTCCCACGGATGGCGCCAACTTGTTGATGCAAAAGTTGGTTGATCCTTGCTAGAACCGAATTAGGCTTAATTCGGGTTGGCTGGGCTCCGGCTCCTGCACCAAGTGAATCGTTTGGTTGGGATCCTGCACACTAAACAGCACGCGTTAGCCTTACCGTGGGAATGTCTCCTACGATTAGACTCCGGCGTGAGAGTAAGTAATCGATTTAGGGTTTATGTGAGTTGAGAGTATAAGTCGTAATACCTTTGTGGAACCCTTGAAGGTTCCTTTTATAGGCAGTGAAACCCTAATGGGCTTTCACTGATGCTTCGGCCCCAAGGAAGAGATAACTACCAGAATTTAGAATGATTGTTATCTTCTAATTCTGGTAGTGAATATCCTCCTCCATTGGGATAAAGATATTCCCAGACAGAATATTATTCTGTCTAACCCTACGTCGGCCGTACCGGGCCATGGGCCGCACACATGTGTGCGGTTACTGTTCATCCAAGCCCATAAGCCTGAATGACATTATTCCACCCATCTGTGATGGGCCGGACACGGGTAGTACCCATGGGCCGGGTTCATGACCCGGCTGGGGACTATACGTCATCAAATGCGTAAATCACTATTGTCATTATATTACTAACGTTAACGCTTCACTCATTGGTTGTCTAAATACACTATGAGTTTTTTATATCACTTAAAATGCATAAATCGTAGAGACACAAACCTGATCGTGTGGCAGCAGAGGGTGCGAAAGCATCAGCTGTTGGAGCACCCTGATTGCCACATAAACTCGTGGAGGACGTGGAGCCTGAAAAACAAAGATAATAAACAATCGGAGAAAAAAAAGCAAACATAAAAAATGAAGAAACACGTACACTCAAATTACCTATCATAGCAATACTCTCGTACCGACGGAACCATGACTCGTAAGGTCTTTTCGACGAACCCGTTGTCCAAACGTCAGAACGAAAATGTTGTTGAGGCCTGACCATGGAGTTTTCAAAATCCAAAACAACTCGCAAAGTGGGAACCTTTCCAGCAAAAGCAAACGTATCAGCTGGACACTTCTAAAAAGGGTACTACACAACAGGAGCACGACCAACATTCTGAAGAAAACCCTCACCACTTCTACCGCCACCAAATAAACGTCCGACATTTACACCTGCATCAAAATCCAAGAGAGTTTTCTCGCAGAATAGGGAAGCACAATCCGAGCCCGGCACAGCATGTAAATTGGATTCAATTTGATCCCATAATACAGGACTTATACTATGGCGTTCAACAGGGGCATCTAAACTACTAATTCCATCTTCAATCATAATTAAAAGGCAACAACATCAGTAGAAAGATAGGAAAAAGAGGGCCAACACAGATGCAACAATTACCAAAAAATGCAATAAGAAGAACCTATAAGTATCAATATAGAGGGCAATAACAAATTAAATGGCTATATTATCCTTTATTTGAACTGCTGATAAATCGATAAGATATTGTAATAACAGCCTTGAATGATTTTCACTTTTCACTTAATTAATTTACTAACAAAAAAAAGAACTTTTACAAATCTATGTACGGTCATAAAACCCCCAACTTCTTTTAGCTAAAAAGAATCCCCAATTAAATCTAATCATTTTTTTTAAACAAACCACGAACAAAATGCTTAAAGTAAATAAATCTTCAATAATTTGCTAAACCTACTACGAAAGAAAATACTTACATCGTTGGTATCGGACATGTGGTATCTGTTTAGAAAGAGAGGAAAAATCGAGATGCTGAGCAAATATGTTTTTATTCTCGAACTTCATTCCTGATTTTTCGGATTTTAGCATAGGCGAGATGCTGAGCAAATCTGTTTTTATTCTCGAACTTCATTCCTGATTTTTTCGGGTTTTAGCATAGGCTCAGATAAGGCGTTTTTAGGGAAAAAAAATCATAACCTGGCATGGCTGCAACCTTCAAAGGTCGCCCCGCCAAGATCCGGGCTATCTTTTCTTTACTCACGCCCGTTTAAACTCATCACAGCCCGACATAACTATATAAGCATACAAACCCATCACAGCCCGACATAATTATAAAAGCACACCAATACTCATCACAAAAAGAAGTGGTTTCACCGAGTGATTACGTTTTCATAGTTTTCAATGTAACGACCGCCTCTAACGTCATAAGGCTCAGATAGGGTAACATTACGAAAAAGAGGATACACCTGCTATGGCTGCAACCCTAAAAGGTTGCCCCGCCAAGATACAGGTAATCTCACCTTTAACCGGACCCCTTCAAACTCATCATGGCCTCGGAATATATATGTAGCAGCATGAGGTTTAGCATATGAACCATAGACCAGAATCAAGTAAGCCATGAGTCTGCTGCATAAGCTGAAACATACACCCCTTTAATTTACAATGTGCTTATTTAGCAGCTTATGAGCCTATTCTATTCGGCTTATATACCATAATCCTATTTTTTTTTTATCTTAGCTGCGTGCGAGAGACCGTTTCTAACATGAAAACTAATGTATCAATTTTGATAACTAAAAAAATTGAGATGAATATACAATCTCATATAGGGAAAAGTAAGGCTTCTATTCTTTTTAGGCTTAGATAAGTCAGCGATCGGATATGAGGTTATGGCCGTCATGGCTGCAAAACTTAGGAAGCTTGCCTCGCCAAGGAGCACATAATCCGAATTGTAATTGAACCCGTTTTGAGCCGTTCAAAAGGTTTCATCATAGCCTTCCAATATGGTGATTTGTTTTTAAAATACTTTTCAAAAACAACTTAAGCGTATAATAGTAAATCAGCAACCAAGAGAAGGAACCACGACTATCGACGTACAAAAGGCACGATGCCCTGAGCACGGTTATGGAAGAACTCCCATGTTCTGAAACATAAATCAAAATATGATAAATACCAACCCTTAGGACTTTTGAAGTTTTATTTATATAATATGATCATGAAATGTATTACATCTAGGCACTTTTGCTTATAAAACTTTTATCTAGTAGCTTAATGCTTACTAATGATAAGGTACTTCTAGATACTGATTTCAATTTTGTCAAAATCCATTTGTGTCAAAAATCAAAATGCAGTAAAATATGTATATAAATAAGCATTTGGAGTAAACAATTGCAAACACACACCTAAATTTACGCAACATTTATAACTTGATGTGCAAATATAAAGCTACAAACTATACATACTGATATTGACCATCGCAAACTGCATTACCATGTCCTTTCCTCTCGGTCCTTTCGAATTTCATACTCATGATCATGAGTTGGCAATTCACGCCAACAAAATTCCCAAACAATTATCACCATCCTGTCACACAAATACTAATAATATAGACCCTGATTTTAGTTAAATGTGAACTACCAGTACCTAGTATATTTCAAAAGGCAGATACAATTACAACAAATGCAAAAAAATTCACCTGTGTCGACATACAAAAAGATGAAAGGTTACACCAAACCCTTAATTTCCAGCAAACCAAACGCTAACCAAAATCCAGCAAATCAAAAGGACCCATAAATAATGAGTTGGCAATGCATGTTTTTGGTATCCTTTGTTGGTACCCAGAAACGTCGCACGAGATCATATTATCGACCACTCTGATCTAAAATTATTAATTATATTCATCAACAATTGATGTTCTTCAAAGTGATTTAATCAAAGTTCCAAACCAAAAAAATCACGCCCTCTAACAGATTAGATCGTCATAGATCGTTAAGATGTACACAAAGAATGAAAAACGAGTGATAGAGGGTTTGGTATAATCTGAAAGATAAGATTGAGAAACAGATCAGATCGAGATTTAGACTGATGGGAAGAAACACACACATATGAGAGAAAGATGTTTCCAAACACATATTGTGAGGAGAAAGTGTGAGGGAAAATAAAATATATGTGTGTGAGAGGGATGTGTGTGAGTTGACTAAACAATTAGGTGTGTGAGGGGGGAACTGCTCATTGAGAACCGAGATTCCCACCTTTTATTAAGGATATAATAATATTTTCTTTCGGGCATCTCATCATTGGCTACTCTGAACCCCAAACTTGTAAATTTCCGTTACATGATTGTTTTAATTTGGTAAGTGTTAGGGACACATATACACATAGGCATATTCAAAAAGGCAAATTTTTATAGGTTTTATATATTCAACTATAAAATAGTTATTAGGAAAGAAAATAATCACAAAAGAAGTTCTAGCGTTGAGAAAAGACTTTTGAATATAAGTTTGTTTTTTGGGATTATGTAATGTAACGAGTTATTTTACCTAGTGTCACGATAGGTGCAACTTGTAAGTAGTCATAATATTGAATATCTTTTATTAAAGAATTAGATTTTTTAGAATTTTAGTGAAAAATATAGGTTGTAGAAAAAACAATTGGACTAATTAAATGATTTTATTTTGACATATAAGTAAAATCGAGCGATGTGATTGGTAAAAAAAGTTAAAACTGAATTCAATTTAGTCAAAATTAAAAAATTTGGTAGAAGAATTTGATGAAAACACTCAAAGATATATGTGTCATATTTGTGAAAATAAAAATTTTAAAAAATAGGAGGGGATTGATAAAACTTTATTGGTTTAATTCTAAATAAATTAGATTCACTTAAGAGTAAACTTATAATTTTTCATATTTTTTAGTAAATTTATAAAATAAACAAAATACCCGTCTAAATTTTATACCTTCTAGACTTTTTATTTAAAAATACAACATGTATACAAATAAAAACACAAATTATTGTCTACTTCTATTTTGACACTTAACAAAGTCAAGTAATGCAATATACGTAAATTATTATTAACATTAATTCAAATATCAAAATGAGTGTCGGACCTCAGACATCAGTGTGAGATGAAAATAAATAGACGGGATTATACATATTACAACAATATATATTTTTGAAGGTCATTATGTGTTACTAAACACAAATGTCTAGAAAAAGATAACTAACATTTCAGTTACACAAATTCAAATCCTTTGTGCAACAAATATTTATGCAAAATATCAATTAATATTATCACATAATGCAGAATCAGGTAAAACTTGTGGGTCTATGGGCATCGTAACTATTTAAGTATTAAAAATAAGCATTACAAAATCATGAATTTGTAAATCGTATAGGTACGTGTAAAATTGTGTTAGGTTGATGTAACTGGTTTGTTTATTAATAATTAAGATATAACTACTTAGAATAGAAATATCGAAAGTAAAAAAGTATGAAATTCGAAAAATAAAAATTAAGGTGAGTTTATATTAATTTACACGGTGCACAGTAAAAGAATAACATAATCAACCATATAAAGATAATCAAACATATAAACATTAGATATTTAATAATATATATATAATATACATAAAATTGTAATAAAAAAATTATTACTTACTTTATCCTTTTATATTCAAGTCCCGTGCATGCACAAGTATAAAACTAGTTACTTTACATTTGTCGAAACTCATTTGAAATAGTCGTTTTAACCCGCTCTTAGCGAGGTTGGACATTGTTGTTGTTGATATTATAATTACTAGCATGTTACACGCGTAATGCGACGAGGATACTCATTAACTATTTTCTAACGATCGCATTAATGTTTAAATGTAAAAAAACTTGAATGAAATAAAATAAATCCACTAAAAACTACAGTAATTCATAAAAGTATATCAAAATAATGGTGAATTAAAAAGTACAACATATTAGAAATATGATAAAATTAAATAGCAAAATAAATAAATTAGATTAAAAAATTTATTTTAAAAATAAAATTAGTTTTTTAATAAGTTGCTTAAATGTTTGTACAAAAAATTGTTAAAATAAAATGAATATGATCAAGATAATATCGCTTTATCTGAATTTAAAATTATCTAATGTTTGAGATTTGTTCTTTTTATTTTATTTTGGTTTCGAGTTAAAAAAAATACACAATTTTTAATATAATATTTTATATAATAATATAGATAAACACATGTCAAGTGATTTTATATGTCAACGTATTTCCTTTAATTTAATGTCTTGAATATTAAGTTTAAAAAAATGTGTTGAATATATTTTAAAAGTTGTATCCGGCCACAAGATGCCAAAATATATTATAGAAAAATTGATCATAAGAAGTTTAAAGACATTCATTTCATGACTATTAATTATTTGTTTTTTAAATATTTGATGCATTAAATATTTTAAATGAATAACACGTGTATTAGGTAAAGCTTGATGTAAAAACTTGAAGTTTTACAAACAATATCAAGGTACAAAGTTTTTCAAAAGCTTACAATACAATGCAAAAAATCCACCTAAACAACTTGATAGAATAATGAAAAACCTGTTGAGCATTTGACCTATTATAAGTACTCAAAGAGCATTTACAATGACTCAAGTAATTAATGAATTTTTATTACTTAAAAAATTTAACAAGCTTTTAGCATTGCATTTAGAGTTTTTTTTTAATTTTTTTTATCAAATTTGAGGTCATTCTAACAACTTTTGGCTATTAAATAAATTGAACATTAAATATCCTAATTGATTCAAGTCTTTGAAAACCCAAAACATCGTGAATACTTTCATAGAGTATAAATTATGTGACACTTAAGGAAAAAACATAAAAAACATACAGTAATATATCATTTCAAAAACTAAATTACAATTCCGAGTAGAAAAAACAAAATATTGCAAGTATATAAAATATATTTTAAATAATTTTTGTGATTGTATTTTTAGAACACTAGAAGCGATTGACACTAAATGGTGTAGTAAGAAAAAGTGTGATAATTAGGGAAAAAGTGTTCATGGAACCAAAAGTGGTATGACATCATACTTTGTGAGTACTAGTTGACATCGGAAAAAAATGATGTCCTAGGGGCTTTTTAACAATTTATAAAAATTACTCAATGTAAAAAAAGAAATTACACTAAATAAAATATATTACATCAAATTTGAAACGTACAATGTAAAAAAATTACTATGAAGCACTAATTAAACCAACTTGTATAATAATAAAGTTTTAAAATAAAAATAAAAATAAACTGTTAAACACATCTTTTCTCTTGCAAATCTGTCTTCTTCCTTGGCAAACCAACTTCTTCCCACAACCTATAAAACATATACTAACACCTCAAACACAAACACAAAAACACAATCACACAAACACCCACACCTACACCCATAAACACAAACCTATAGTCAAAAAAAGTTTTTTTTTTACTGAGTTAATAGAATCAACTTTGATTTGGTGTCTATTTTGAAAGTTAAATAAGATCGGATGTTTAAGTGTGATAATGTTATGCATTATATTAAGCAAAACACATATATGATCAGTAGCCCCACTATCTATTATCCAAATATCTAAGTACTTAGATGAGAAAGAAGCAATGACTCCGGATCTACTTGCTATGTGAGGATGAATGCCAACAGTAAATTCTTGTGGTTTATAGAGAGCACTTAATTCAATTGGTTCTTTCATTGATCTATCTTCGAGGAACAAATGTGCCAGAAGAGCTTGAAGAAGTATTTGGCACGCCAAAGTAGTTTGGTGTAGCAGTAGTTCTAGCTTCTGATCCATTCATGAAGTTCACTATATTAATCCTTGTGTTTGAGTCGTTCATTTGAACCGGTAGATGATACTTGCTATAAAGTGGGTGTCTAGGTGGATATCCAACAAGCTTTTATCAGTCTTCTTAATAGTGTTCCTCCTTTTTCAATTTGTGCAGTAAACTCCCTTCCTGAATGGTGTCCTCCTAATAGTTAGTTTGCAGGATCAGATTTGTTAGTGTTTAGAGGTCTATCATTGTTTATTTTATTGAGTTGGTTATGACTCTGACGGTTTCATTAGGTGTGGCCCTCTTCGTCTATTCTCCCTTAATATGCTAAAAGCTTTTGAGACTAATGGCTGAATCAACAGAACTTAACCTCTTACATGTGTGTATTTCTCCTCCAACCCTATGAGAAAATGCATTAAAATTTTCCTTTAATCCCTCACTATATTTGTTCTACCATTTGACACTCACAAGGACATACACAAGCATAAAGTTCCTATAATGCATCCAGTTTATCTCATGTGCCTCTTAATTTGTAATAATACAACTCGATTATGGTATTTCTTTTATTTAAGTTTGCAATATCATTTGAAACTTGATATATTCTATGATCATCCAATTGAGAGTAATGCTTATTCAGTTCAGACCAGAATACATTAGCAAAATTAAAAAAACTCAAATTGTTTCCTATTTACTTAGAACCTATATTCATAATTCAAGAGATTAGCATATCATTTGTTATTTCTCATTGTGACCTTAGTGGTGAATTTATAGCAGGTTCATCATACTTTCCATTAACCAACTTCCATTTGTTTTTCACATTCATTGCAATTGTCAAATATCTTTTCCATGTGCAATAGTTATCTGACCCGGTAAGATTCCTGGATTAGAGGATAAGAATTGCATGATTGTTTTGATAAAAGTAGAGTGGACAAACCACTCAAGGGTGGCCTAGTGGCAAAAAGATTTGTGGCTATCACTCCAAAATGTGTGAGGTCTCAAGTTCAATTCCCACTAGGTGCAAACAACCTTGTAGTGGCCACGCCAACCTCCTGAAAAGGGAGGGCTTTACCTGGTTTGAGTCTGTGTGGCGGTGGGCTCAAACCTCGTGGATTAGTCGGCCAATGAGTCGGAAATCACGGTTACCAAAAAAAAAAAAAAAAAAAAAAGTAGAGTGGACATCATCAATGTTTTGACTATTTTGTGAGTTTTGTGACGTATCTTATTAAATACGAAGATATAATCATGGTGATAGAAAGATCTTGTTATCAAAAGTAGTGATAAAATTTTAATGAGGCTTTGCCAGAAAACAATTATAGCTATAAGCGAATGATTTTTGATGAATTTGATTGATTGTGGTATGCTAATGGTGATTATTATTGTGAATTTAGTTGTTTTGACTCTGATTGTCATGATTTATGGTTGTTTAATTGTGTTAAAGTTCGATAAAGTGATGAAAGTTAATTACAATTGTGGTGATTTGAGGGTGGTAAAAGTTGTTATAATTATCAGAGTTAGTTAGAGTGGTTTTGCTTACTATTATGAGAAACAAAGAAAGTTTGAAAACACATGGTTAAAGATGTAAAATGATTCACTAAATAAAAATGAATGATGACATAATGTATTTATACAATAAAACAGTAACACATTATAACTATCTTATTTTTTAGAAGAATTATATAGCATAAATAACTAACAACTATATCCTGTTACATTTAATTAGGCTGTAATTAATTAAGAGGTCCACTTTTATTAAGTAGCTTGTCTCTGCAGACTGTGAGCTTGTGCAAGTTCATGCTTAACTGTTCTTGATTTAAGGTTAGTTGGCATAATAGTTTATACTAACAAAGTGTATTCTAATAAATGATAAGATTATCATAATTATTATATCATATGTGAAGTCTACTACTAATAGTCTAATAGAGGGAATGAAATAATAGTATGTCAGAACACACCATTCTTTGCTGGTCAACCTTTGATGAAACGAAAAGCTGAAGGCCATAACGGATTTTATGATAAAAAATAAAAATATTCCCAAACAACTTGAAACATTGAAATTAGGGCTTATTCAATATAACTATTTTTTATTACCCAATTTTTGCTTCGCTGATGAACTAGTCTTGGTTTATTTATAATCATATAGTTCACATGTTTCCATATCTTCTATATTCTCGAATGTTTTTCATCAAGTTTGTTATTACAAAATTTAATAATTTTAATTAATTAATTAAACGTAAAACTATCATTGTGGTGAAAATAAAAAGAAAGAAAGTTATAACAATGTAATTTTTTAAACTATTTATTTATTGTTGGAAGACAACAACTTTAAGGTGGAAGAAGTATATTATAAAAAATTTGAGACATTTTTACATTTAAAAATTTGAAAAATAAAACTTTAAAATTAACTTTTATGAAAATATTCATTTTGTAATTAACTTTTATGAAAGTATTCATTTTGTTTAACTTTTATGAAAATATTCATTTTGTAAAAATATGTGTGATTAACCATCAATCTTCTTTTGTAGCTATCAACTAAAAAAACTATTTTTATAATTAAAATTGATATACACACACACATATACTTTTAAATAAGAAGAATTAGAAGAACTCTGGACCACACATTTTAAATAAGAGTGTGAATTTTAAGGGGAGATGTAGGATATATATATATATATATATATATATATATATATATATATATATATATATATATATATATATATATATATATATATATATATATATATATATATATATATATATATATATATATATATATATATATATATATATATATATATATATATATATATATATATATATATATTCTTTTTTTTATAATACAATTTCACAAAATTTTCGGAAATTTGTGCTTTCAAATTCAACATACACTTTGATTCGTAGTATATTTTTATTAAATTTTAGTTTTCTTATACTTAGTGGGTTTATTTTATTTTAATTTCATTTTTTTATAACTTAAATCTTTTAATTTGATGAGTAGAAATGTAACATTTATTCGTCTCATAACTCGTCACTGGGTATCCGTCATCGTATTATGCGAATCCTAAACTAGTTTTATATAATGTATCTTTGTGAATTAAGATGATGGAAGATTTTACCAATCTAATGTATTTTTGAGAGTCGAGAAAGTCTAACATCAGCTCACAAACTATGTATAAGACTAGGGGAGTGGGGGCAAACCCACTCACCTTCACGACAGTGCTAGATCAGGTTTTAACAAACTCATTACAACTTACTCACGAGGGTAATGACACTCACTCAAACTCACTCACACTCACCTTTCATACCTATTTTTTTATTATTTAAACACACCCCACTAAAAAACACCCAAAATTAAACCTAACTCAAAAAATAAAATCGTGAGACCCACAAGTATAAAACTGGCGCTACGTGAGTTTGCCTATAGTCTTTTTGTCACAGCAACCAAATCACGCGTGAGTAAGTTCTTGAAAGGTGGCACGTCGCACGCGACTTGTTAAAGTGGCTCGTGGGTTTAATGTCACTTCCTTCAGCCTAATTGCCCATAAATGCAAACCAAAACTTACAAGCAACAATGTGTACACTCATGTTGAGATTGACTTTATTATTTAAATTTAACAATTAATATCATAATAAGTACATGATGAGTGTTGATGGAGCTCAAATATGTGAAGTTTTTAAAAAAGATTATTTCAAACATCTTTAAGCAGTACAATCTTCAAACTTTTAGTACAAACTTTTACAGCATAAAAACTTTATAAATGTATTTTTGTATTAATTGATAAGTAATATATATTAAATGAAAAAAATAAATACAAATTAATATGCAACATGTTAAAATGAGTATTACTATAAATTATAATTTTTTACATATAATTTTATAAATTACTCACTAATGTAAGTTTTCTATTAAATAAGTGTTTGATTTTGAACCATATAGTTTTTTTTTTATAATTTTACATATTCGAAAACATATATCGTTTGAGTATGTATTTTAGTAAAAATTTAGTTAAATACTAATCAATTTGCTAATTAATTTGATTAATCGTACATATATAAGTAGAAAGATTTTAAGGTTATTATATATATGAAACGTGTAAACACAAAAAAAACTACGAAGGTTTTCTGCATTTACACGTTATATAATATTGTGACGAATGTTACACATATTAGCATATACCTTTCATCATCAATTATCACAATCTCGTAATAGTATTCTTATATGAAATTATTTATCATTATACTTAAAGTTATTACTAATTAAAAACTTTCATCATTATTTGTAAAATTATTACTGAAAAATATGTGCAGTCATAAATATTTTGCTTGCAGAATTTACTTTTTGGGTACCTGCAGCTGCAAAACGCCGGTATCCTGTTAGTAAATGATAAAAAAGATAAAAACTATTGTATTTATAAATTGTATAGATGAAAGGGTAAGAAAATATCAATATTAAGAAGTTTTTGAATGAATCAAGTTGCTATAAAATTTATTCCATTTGTTTAATTGAATTAAACGTCTAAAAAGTAAGTAATAAAAGGGTTATTAAAAATATCTTTTTTTTTTTTATCAATTTCTACTAAAAAGAGTCAATAAAAGTTATTTTTATAAACTTATACTAAAAAGAAAAAAACAAGTATCCAAGGAGATCACTAAAAGTTTATTCCTACTTAAGTGTAAAACTTTTATTAACTTTTTTTAGTAGGCAAAAGATGCGTGTTTCTTTTGGTTACATTTATATTCACTGTGTTTTAGTATGAAAATGTTATAATGAAATAAATGATTGTTTATCTTATTATTACAAAAATATTTTAATGGCATATTTTATTGTTTATTTTATTAGTATGAAAATAATTTTCTATCGGAGACTTTGAAATTTTCATTGATCATTTCTTATACATTTAACATTAGTTACAAGAAAACTTATCAAATATTAACGTTTTGATAGTGAATATAGAATATATGCAAACATCTAAAGTATATTCTAAATTGATTATTTTTTTATACATTTCACATTAGTTAATTACAATTCTTTCAAGTTGATTAGAACGACTTAAAATATATGAAAGTGTGTTATCTTATTTTATATTATCAAAAAAGTCATCAGATGATAAGGTATGTTTTTAAAGTTTATTCTACAACTCATCATTATTCAGAGGTTGTTTTGACTTATCTATACTACTTATTAAGCAAATTGGTATCGCTTTGTTAATAAATACTAAAATTTTAAATAGTACAATTACAATAGGCTATTGTACATCTTCTTAATGCACTTAATAAAATCTGATTTAAGTAATACAATATACTAATGCATATGTATAAACATAACAAGCATAAACATTTTTACAACAGAACATTACATTTAATACTATAATTAGTATTATAATTAAAACACCTTTTTACCATAATTTACAAATAAAACAACATATTATACACATGTCGATTCAAACTAATTTTCTCAAAATTAATCAATATCAGTTTATATATTAATACACTTCATTACTTAAATATATATTTTTATATTTATATTATATAACAATTTAAAACATATATTTCCAAAACCATACTATATATATTATTTGCCTAAAATAATGGTGTATAAAGTTTTTGAATGCAGAATCAGACCAACGACTTCAACCGGGAATCGAAGTCACCATTGATTCAGCTAGACAATTACATAAAGTTACCTAAACTTTCAATTGTCGTTTATAAGACGTCGTTGTAACCAAAACGTAAAATTAAAATACTATTAAACAAAAATTATGTTACAGAGTACCCGCAGCCGCAACACGCGGGTACCCTGCTAGTTATTTGAAACAAATAATGGATCGAAGTCTTAAATGTATATAGAAAGTATTAAACATACTTAACTTTGTTAAGAGATATATTATTATGCAAATGCATATTTTCATATAGAAAAACTAGTTATTTTTATTATTATTTATTTTTGAAAAATAAAATTTTACAACCTATCTTACAAATTCCATCTTCACATGTCTCTAGTGAGACTACGATTCACACAACCTATAATTAATGGACTAATCACATATTTATGGGTCAAGATGCAACTTTAGTAAAAAAATCTCTAAGTCACGAGCATTCCCAAAACATAAACATGAATCAAACTTATTTTAATTAGTTAGTTTAGTATGCAAGTTGATAAAAGTTTACTTGTATTAAATATTTTGGAATTGTGTTATAAAGACAACTAATAATTTTGCATAGATTCTTTTACTATGTATTAATATTGATTTATGTTATGTAAAGATTTATATTGGAAGAAAGATTTGATTTCCTTTAATTTACACTGATGTTGAGGTTGATTTTATTATTTAAATTTAACTATTGATATCATGTTGTAAACAAATGCGAGTTGAGTAAATACATGATGAGTGTTAAAAAATTTTATCTCAGACATCTTTATATATAAGTTTTGCTATGTATTATATGAGTCGTTGTTAAATATAAAATTACGAAAAATAATTTTTCATATCACGATACTTGTGCTAATATTTGATATTTAAATTTATGCTAATAACAATTTAGACGGATTTAATATTTAAACGCATGTACTCTTCGGTTACATTTATAAAATTCTATAACAGTGAGTTCCTATTGAACGCGTATAACAAAAAGAGATATGTTTCTTCGGATGTTCTTACTTAAACTCAAAAAAGAAGAAAAGCTTGACTTGTTTGTATATGTACAACATCGTGTATTTATTTGTTTACGCAATAATTCTTTCTTTTATCTTGATATTAGTAACCGTGAGCTTATATATGATGTATTTTAATGCATGTGTGTTGTATTTTTAAAGTACTAAGTCCATGGTATAAAGTATAATGAGTTATTTTTTACTTATTGTTAAAAATAGAACTTAGAAATTTACATTTAACTATATATAATTTATTTAATTTAACAAATAAAGTTTTGCTAATTACCTCATCTTTTTATAAATTTTTATTTACAGAGATTTAACACATATCTTTGCGTGTAATTTTTCTCCACCAAATTACTCTATCAAATTAATCAAAGTCTGACGTAAATCAATTTAACTTTGAAATTTTATTAATCAATCACATTGCACGATTTCGCGACTTGTCTAAATTATGTAATGTCATTGGTCTAATTTATTTTACAATAATTTTTTATTTTTTTTTAAATTTCTCTCAAATAGTGTAAATCATTTATTATATAAAGATATATAATAGATTTAATACAAACTCAAATTATTGATCAATAATTTTAGATGTTCGTGTTTTCATCAAACTATAAACAATTATTTTTATCATTATTTATACAGATTAAATATCTCACAAATTGTTAATCGATAATTATATAAATAATATAATTTTCACGTGAATTAAATTATCTTTTCAATAGAGAAGCACTTATATATATCAACCTATTTCCTTTATTTTAATGTCTTGAATATTAAGTTTAAAAAAATGTGTTGAATATATTTTAAAGGTTGTATCCGGCCACAAGATGCCAAAATATATTATAGAAAAACTGATCATAAGAAGTTTAAAGACATTCATTTCATGACTATTAATTATTTGTTTTTTTAAATATTTGATGCATTAAATATTTTAAATGAATAACACGTGTATTAGGTAAAGCTTGATGTAAAAACTTGAAGTTTTACAAACAATATCATGGTACAAAGTTTTTCAAAAGCTTACAATACAATGCAAAAAATCCACCTAAACAACTTGATAGAATAATGAAAAACCTGTTGAGCATTTGACCTATTATAAGTACTCAAAGAGCATTTACAATAACTCAAGTAATTAATGAATTTTTATTATTTAAAAAAATTAACAAGCTTTTAGCATTTCATTTAGAGTTTTTTTTAATTTTTTTTTATCAAATTTGAAGTCATTCTAACAACTTTTGGCTATTAACTAAATTGAACATTAAATATCCTAATTGATTAAAGTCTTTGAAAACCCAAAACATCGTGAATACTTTCATATAGTATAATTTATGTGACACTTAACGAAAAAACATACAGTAATATATCATTTCAAAAACTAAATTACAATTCCGAGTAGATAAAACAAAATATTGCAAGTATATAAAATATATTTTAAATAATTTTTGTGATTGTATTTTTAGAACACTAGAAGCGATTGACACTAAATGGTGTAGTAAGAAAAAGTGTGATAATTAGGGAAAAAGTGTTCATGGAACCAAAAGTGGTATGATATCACATTTTGTGAGTACAAGTTGACATCGAAAAAAAAATGATGTCCAAGGGGCTTTTTAACATTTTATAAAAAGTACTCAATGTAAAAAAAGAAATTACACTATATAAAATATATTACATCAAATTTGAAACGTACAATGTAAAAAAATTACTATGAAGCACTAATTAAACCAACTTGTATAAGAATAAAGTTTTTTTAAAAAATAAAAATAAATTGTTAAACTCATCTTTTCTCTTGCAAATCTGTCTTCTTCCTTGGGAAACCAACTTCTTCCCACAACCTATAAAACATATACTAACACCTCAAACACAAACACAAAAACACAATCACACAAACACCCACACCCACACCCATAAACACAAACCTACTTTAAAAAAAGATTTTATTTTGACTGAGTTAATAGAATCAACTTTGATTTGGTGTCTATTTTGAAAGTTAAATAAGATCGGATGTTTAAGTGTGATAATGTTATGCATTATATTAAGCAAAACACATATATGATCAGTAGCCCCACTATCTATTATCCAAATATCTAAGTACTTTGATGAGAAAGAAACAATGACTTCGGATCTACTTGCTATGTGAGGATGAATGCCAACAGTAAATTCTTGTGGTTTGTTTTGGAACATAGAGAGCACTTAATTCAGTTGGTTCTTTCATTGATCTATCTTCGAGTGAACAAATGTGTCAGAAGAGCTTGAAGAAGTATCTGGCACGCCAAAGTAGTTTGGTGTAGCAGTAGTTCTAGCTTCTGATCCATTCATGAAGTTCACTATATTAATCCCTGTGTTTGAGTCGTTCATTTGAACCGGTAGATGATACTTGCTATAAAGTGGGCGTCTAGGTGGATATCCAACAAGCTTATATCAGTCTTCTTAATAGTGTTCCTCCTTTTTCAATTTGTGCAGTATACTCCCTTCCTGAATGGTGTCCACCTAATAGTTAGTTTGCAGGATCAGATTTGTTAGTGTTTAGAGGTCTATCATTGTTTATTTTATTGAGTTGGTTATGACTCTGACGGTTTCATTAGGTGTGGCCCTCTTCGTCTATTCTCCCTTAATATGCTAAAAGCTTTTGAGACTAATGGATGAATCAACAAAACTTAACCTCTCACATGTGTGTATTTCTCATCCAACCCTATGAGAAAATGCATTAAAATTTTTCTTTAATCCCTCACTATATTTGTTCTACCATTTGACACTTACAAGGACATACACAAGCATAAAGTTCCTATAATGCATCCAGTTTATCTCATGTGCCTTTTAATTTGTAATAATACAACTCGATTATGGTATTTCTTTTATTTAAGTTTGCAATATCATTTGAAACTTGATATATTCTATGATCATCCAATTGAGAGTAATGCTTATTTAGTTCAGACCATAATACATTAGCAAAATTAAAAAAACTCAAATTGTTTCCTATTTACTTAGAACCTATATTCATAATTCAAGAGATTAGCATATCATTTGTTATTTCTCATTGTGACCTTAGTGGTGAATTTATAGCAGGTTCATCATACTTTCCATTAACCAACTTCCATTTGTTTTTCACATTCATTGCAATTGTCAAATATCTTTTCCATGTGCAATAGTTATCTGACCCGGTAAGATTCCTGGATTAGAGGATAAGAATTGCATGATTGTTTTGATAAAAGTAGAGTGGACATCATCAATGTTTTGACTATTTTGTGAGTTTTGTGACGTATCTTATTGAATACGAAGATATAATCATGGTGATAGAAAGATCTTGTTATCAAAAGTAGTGATAAAATTTTAATGAGGCTTTGCCAGAAAACAGTTATAGCTATAAGCGAATGATTTTTGATGAATTTGATTGATTGTGGTATGCTAATGGTGATTATTATTGTGAATTTAGTTGTTTTGATTCTGATTGTCATGATTTATGGTTGTTTAATTGTGTTAAAGTTCGATAAAGTGATGAAAGTTAGTTACAATTGTGGTGATTTGAGGGTGGTAAAAGTTGTTATAATTATCAGAGTTAGTTAGAGTGGTTTTGCTTACTATTATGAGAAACAAAGAAAGTTTGAAAACACATGGTTAAAGATGTAAAATGATTCACTAAATAAAAATGAATGATGACATAATGTATTTATACAATAAAACAGTAACACATTATAACTATCTTATTTTTTAGAAGAATTATATAGCATAAATAACTAACAACTATATCTTGTTACATTTTATTAAGCTGTAATTAATTAAGAGGTCCACTTTTATTAAGTAGCTTGTCTCTGCAGACTGTGAGCTTGTGCAAGTTCATGCTTAACTGTTCTTGATTTAAGGTTAGTTGGCATAACAGTTTATACTAACAAAGTGTATTATAATAAATGATAAGATTATCATAATTATTATATCATATGTGAAGTCTACTCTAATAGTCTAATAGGGGTAATGAAATAATAGTATGTCAGAACACACCATTCTTTGCTGGTCAACCTTTGATGAAACGAAAAGCTGAAGGCCATAACGGATTTTATGATAAAAAATCAAAATATTCCCAAACAACTTGAAACATTAAAATTAGGGCTTATTCAATATAACTATTTTTTATTACACAATTTTCGCTTCGCTGATGAACTAGTCTTGGTTTATTTATAATCATATAGTTTACATGTTTCCATATCTTCTATATTCTCGAATGTTTTTCATCAAGTTTGTTATTACAAAATTTAATAATTTTAATTAATTAATTAAACGTAAAACTATCATTGTGGTGAAAATAAAAAGAAAGAAAGTTATAACAATGTAATTTTTTAAACTATTTATTTATTATTGGAAGACAACAACTTTAAGGTGGAAGAAGTATATTCTAAAAAATTTGAGACATTTTTACATTTAAAAATTTGAAAAATAAAACTTTAAAATTAACTTTTATGAAAATATTCATTTTGTTTAACTTTTATGAAAATATTCATTTTGTAAAAATATGTGTGATTAACCATCAATCTTCTTTTGTAGCTATCAACTAAAAAAACTATTTTTATAATTAAAATTGATATACACACACACATATACTTTTAAATAAGAAGAATAAGAAGAACTCTGGACCACACATTTTAAATAAGAGTGAGAATTTTAAGGGGAGATGTAGGAGATATATATATATATATATATATATATATATATATATATATATATATATATATATATATATATATATATATATATATATATATATATATATATATATATATATATATATATATATATATATATATTCTTTTTCTTTTATAATACAATTTCACAAAATTTTCGGAAATTTGTGCTTTCAAATTCAACATACACTTTGATTCGTAGTATATTTTTATTAAATTTTAGTTTTCTTATACTTAGTGGGTTTATTTTATTTTAATTTCATTTTTTTATAACTTAAATCTTTTAATTTGATGAGTAGAAATGTAACATTTATTCGTCTCATAACTCGTCACTGGGTATCCGTCATCGTATTATGCGAATCCTAAACTAGTTTTATATAATGTATCTTTGTGAATTAAGATGATGGAAGATTTTACCAATCTAATGTATTTTTGAGAGTCGAGAAAGTCTAACATCAGCTCACAAACTATGTATAAGACTAGGGGAGTGGGGGCAAACCCACTCACCTTCACGACAGTGCTAGATCAGGTTTTAACAAACTCATTACAACTTACTCACGAGGGTAATGACACTCACTCAAACTCACTCACACTCACCTTTCATACCTATTTTTTTATTATTTAAACACACCCCACTAAAAAACACCCAAAATTAAACCTAACTCAAAAAATAAAATCGTGAGACCCACAAGTATAAAACTGGCGCTACGTGAGTTTGCCTATAGTCTTTTTGTCACAGCGACCAAATCACGCGTGAGTAAGTTCTTGAAAGGTGGCACGTCGCACGCTACTTGTTAAAGTGGCTCTTGGGTTTAATGTCACTTCCTTCAGCCTAATTGCCCATAAATGCAAACCAAAACTTACAAGCAACAATGTGTACACTTATGTTGAGATTGACTTTATTATTTAAATTTAACAATTAATATCATAATAATTACATGATGAGTGTTGATGGAGCTCAAATATGTGAAGTTTTTAAAAAAGATTATTTCAAACATCTTTAAGCAGTACAATCTTCAAACTTTTAGTACAAACTTTTACAGCATAAAAACTTTATAAATGTATTTTTGTATTAATTGATAAGTAATATATATTAAATGAAAAAAATAAATATAAATTAATATGCAACATGTTAAAATGAGTATTACTATAAATTATAATTTTTTACATATAATTTTATAAATTACTCACTAATGTAAGTTTTCTATTAAATAAGTGTTTGATTTTGAACCATATGGTTTTTTTTTTATAATTTTACATATTCGAAAACATATATCGTTTGAGTATGTATTTTAGTAAAAATTTAGTTAAATACTAATCAATTTGCTAATTAATTTGATTAATCGTACATATATAAGTAGAAAGATTTTAAGGTTATTATATATATGAAACGTGTAAACATAAAAAAAACTACGAAGGTTTTCTGCATTTACACGTTATATAATATTGTGACGAATGTTACACATATTAGCATATACCTTTCATCATCAATTATCACAATCTCGTAATAGTATTCTTATATGAAATTATTTATCATTATACTTAAAGTTATTACTACTTAAAAACTTTCATCATTATTTGTAAAATTGTTACTGAAAAATATGTGCAGTCATAAATATTTTGCTTGCAGAATTTACTTTTTGGGTACCTGCAGCTGCAAAACGCCGGTATCCTGTTAGTAAATGATAAAAAAGATAAAAACTATTGTATTTATAAATTGTATAGATGAAAGGGTAAGAAAATATCAATATTAAGAAGTTTTTGAATGAATCAAGTTGCTATAAAATTTATTCCATTTGTTTAATTGAATTAAACGTCTAAAAAGTAAGTAATAAAAGGGTTATTAAAAATATCTTTTTTTTTTTATCAATTTCTACTAAAAAGAGTCAATAAAAGTTATTTTTATCAACTTATACTAAAAAGAAAAAAACAAGTATCCAAGGAGATCACTAAAAGTTTATTCCTACTTAAATGTAAAACTTTTATTAACTATTTTTAGTAGGCAAAAGATGCGTGTTTCTTTTGGTTACATTTATATTCACTGTGTTTTAGTATGAAAATGTTATAATGAAATAAATGATTCTTTATCTTATTATTAGAAAAATATTTTAATGGCATATTTTATTGTTTATTTTATTAGTATGAAAATAATTTTCTATCGGAGACTTTGAAATTTTCATTGATCATTTCTTATACATTTAACATTAGTTACAGGAAAACTTATCAAATATTAACGTTTTGATAGTGAATATAGAATATATGCAAACATCTAAAGTATATTCTAAATTGATTATTTTTTTATACATTTCACATTAGTTAATTACAATTCTTTCAAGTTGATTAGAACGACTTAAAATATATGAAAGTGTGTTATCTTATTTTATATTATCAAAAAAAGTCACCAGATGATAAGGTATGTTTTTAAAGTTTATTCTACAACTCATCATTATTCAGAGGTTGTTTTGACTTATCTATACTACTTATTAAGCAAATTGGTATCGCTTTGTTAATAAATACTAAAATTTTAAATAGTACAATTATAATAGGCTATTGTACATCTTCTTAATGCACTTAATAAAATCTGATTTAAGTAATACAATATACTAATGCATATGTATAAACATAACAAGCATAAACATTTTTACAACAGAACATTACATTTAATACTATAATTAGTATTATAATTAAAACACCTTTTTACCATAATTTACAAATAAAACAACATATTATACACATGTCGATTCAAACTATTTTTCTCAAAATTAATCAATATCAGTTTATATATTAATACACTTCATTACTTAAATTTATATTTTTATATTTATATTATATAACAATTTAAAACATATATTTCCAAAACCATACTATATATATTATTTGCCTAAAATAATGGTGTATAAAGTTTTGAATGCAGAATCTGACCAACGACTTCAACCGGGAATCGAAGTCACCATTGATTCAGCTAGACAATTACATAAAGTTACCTAAACTTTCAATTGTCGTTTATAAGACGTCGTTGTAACCAAAACGTAAAATTAAAATACTATTAAACGAAAATTATGTTACAGAGTACCCGCAGCCGCAACACGCGGGTACCCTGCTAGTTATTTGAAACAAATAATGGATCGAAGTCTTAAATGTATATAGAAAGTATTAAACATACTTAACTTTGTTAAGAGATATATTATTATGCAAATGCATATTTTCATATAGAAAAACTAGTTATTTTTATTATTATTTATTTTTGAAAAATAAAATTTTACAACCTATCTTACAAATTCCATCTTCACATGTCTCTAGTGAGACTACGATTCACACAACCTATAATTAATGGACTAATCACATATTTATGGGTCAAGATGCAACTTTAGTAAAAAAATCTCCAAGTCACGAGCATTCCCAAAACATAAACATGAATCAAACTTATTTTAATTAGTTAGTTTAGTATGCAAGTTGATAAAAGTTTACTTGTATTAAATATTTTGGAATTGTGTTATAAAGACAACTAATAATTTTGCATAGATTCTTTTACTATGTATCAATATTGATTTATGTTATGTAAAGATTTATATTGGAAGAAAGATTTGATTTCCTTTAATTTACACTGATGTTGAGGTTGATTTTATTATTTAAATTTAACTATTGATATCATGTTGTAAACAAATGCGAGTTGAGTAAATACATGATGAGTGTTAAAAAAAATTATTTCAGACATCTTTATATATAAGTTTTGCTATGTATTATATGAGTCGTTGTTAAATATAAAATTACGAAAAATAATTTTTCATATCACGATACTTGTGCTAATATTTGATATTTAAATTTATGCTAATAACAATTTAGACGGATTTAATATTTAAACGCATGTACTCTTCGGTTACATTTATAAAATTCAATAACAGTGAGTTCCTATTGAACGCGTATAACAAAAAGAGATATGTTTCTTCGGATGTTCTTACTTAAACTCAAAAAAGAAGAAAAGCTTGACTTGTTTGTATATGTACAACATCGTGTATTTATTTGTTTACGCAATAATTCTTTCTTTTATCTTGGTATTAGTAACCGTGAGCTTATATATGATGTATTTTAATGCATGTGTGTTGTCTTTTTAAAGTACTAAGTCCATGGTATAAAGTATAATGAGTTATTTTTTACTTATTGTTAAAAATAGAACTTAGAAATTTACATTTAACTATATATAATTTATTTAATTTAACAAATAAAGTTTTGCTAATTACCTCATCTTTTTATAAATTTTTATTTACAGAGATTTAACACATATCTTTGCGTGTAATTTTTCTCCACCAAATTACTCTATCAAATTAATCAAAGTCTGACGTAAATCAATTTAACTTTGAAATTTTATTAACCAATCACATTGCACGATTTCGCGACTTGTCTAAATTATGTAATGTCATTGGTCTAATTTATTTTACAATAATTTTTTATTTTTTTAAAAATTTCTCTCAAATAGTGTAAATCATTTATTATATAAAGATATATAATGGATTTAATACAAACTCAAATAAATTTTAGATGTTCGTGTTTTCATCAAACTATAAACAATTATTTTTATCATTATTTATACAGATTAAATATCTCATAAATTGTTAATCGATAATTATATAAATAATATAATTTTGACGTGAATTAAATTATCTTTTCAATAGAGAAGCACTTATATATATCAACCTATTTCCTTTATTTTAATGTCTTGAATATTAAGTTTAAAAAAATGTGTTGAATATATTTTAAAGGTTGTATCCGGCCACAAGATGCCAAAATATATTATAGAAAAACTGATCATAAGAAGTTTAAAGACATACATTTCATGACTATTAATTATTTGTTTTTTAAATATTTGATGCATTAAATATTTTAAATGAATAACACGTGTATTAGGTAAAGCTTGATGTAAAAACTTGAAGTTTTACAAACAATATCATGGTACAAAGTTTTTCAAAAGCTTACAATACAATGCAAAAAATCCACCTAAACAACTTGATAGAATAATGAAAAACCTGTTGAGCATTTGACCTATTATAAGTACTCAAAGAGCATTTACAATGACTCAAGTAATTAATGAATTTTTATTATTTAAAAAAATTAACAAGCTTTTAGCATTGCATTTAGAGTTTTTTTTAATTTTTTTTATCAAATTTGAAGTCATTCTAACAACTTTTGGCTATTAAATAAATTGAACATTAAATATCCTAATTGATTAAAGTATTTGAAAACCCAAAACATCGTGAATACTTTCATTGAGTATAATTTATGTGACACTTAACGAAAAAACATACAGTAATATATCATTTCAAAAACTAAATTACAATTCCGAGTAGAAAAAACAAAATATTGCAAGTATATAAAATATATTTTAAATAATTTTTGTAATTGTATTTTTAGAACACTAGAAGCGATTGACACTAAATGGTGTAGTAAGAAAAAGTGTGATAATTATGGAAAAAGTGTTCATGGAACCAAAAGTGATATGACATCACATTTTGTGAGTACAAGTTGACATCGGAAAAAAATGATGTCCAAGGGGCTTTTTAACATTTTATAAAAAGTACTCAATGTAAAAAAAGAAATTACACTATATAAAATATATTACATCAAATTTGAAACGTACAATGTAAAAAAATTACTATGAAGCACTAATTAAATCAACTTGTATAAGAATAAAGTTTTTTTAAAAAATAAAAATAATTGTTAAACTCATCTTTTCTCTTGCAAATCTGTCTTCTTTCTTGGGAAACCAACTTCTTCCCACAACCTATAAAACATATACTAACACCTCAAACACAAACACAAAAACACAATCACACAAACACCCACACCCACACCCATAAACACAAACCTACTTTAAAAAAAGTTTTTATTTTGACTGAGTTAATAGAATCAACTTTGATTTGGTGTCTATTTTGAAAGTTAAATAAGATCGGATGTTTAAGTGTGATAATGTTATGCATTATATTAAGCAAAACACATATATGATCAGTAGCCCCACTATCTATTATCCAAATATCTTAGTACTTTGATGAGAAAGAAACAATGACTCCGGATCTACTTGCTATGTGAGGATGAATGCCAACAGTAAATTCTTGTGGTTTGTTTTGGAACATAGAGAGCACTTAATTCAGTTGGTTCTTTCATTGATCTATCTTCGAGTGAACAAATGTGTCAGAAGAGCTTGAAGAAGTATCTGGCACGCCAAAGTAGTTTGGTGTAGCAGTAGTTCTAGCTTCTGATCCATTCATGAAGTTCACTATATTAATCCTTGTGTTTGAGTCGTTCATTTGAACCGGTAGATGATACTTGCTATAAAGTGGGCGTCTAGGTGGATATCCAACAAGCTTATATCAGTCTTCTTAATAGTGTTCCTCCTTTTTCAATTTGTGCAGTATACTCCCTTCCTGAATGGTGTCCACCTAATAGTTAGTTTGCAGGATCAGATTTGTTAGTGTTTAGAGGTCTATCATTGTTTATTTTATTGAGTTAGTTGTGACTCTGACGGTTTCATTAAGTGTGGCCCTCTTCGTCTATTCTCCCTTAATATGCTAAAAGCTTTTGAGACTAATGGCTGAATCAATAGAACTTAACCTCTCACATGTGTGTATTTCTCATCCAACCCTATGAGAAAATGCATTAAAATTTTCCTTTAATCCCTCACTATATTTGTTCTACCATTTGACACTCACAAGGACATACACAAGCATAAAGTTCCTCTAATGCATCCAGTTTTTCTCATGTGCCTTTTAATTTGTAATAATACAACTCGATTATGGTATTTCTTTTATTTAAGTTTGCAATATCATTTGAAACTTGATATATTCTATGATCATCCAATTGAGAGTAATGCTTATTCAGTTCAAACCATAATACATTAGCAAAATTAAAAAAACTCAAATTGTTTCCTATTTACTTAGAACCTATATTCATAATTCAAGAGATTAGCATATCATTTGTTATTTCTCATTGTGACCTTAGTGGTGAATTTATAGCAGGTTCATCATACTTTCCATTAACTAACTTCCATTTGTTTTTCACATTCATTGCAATTGTCAAATATCTTTTCCATGTGCAATTGTTATCTGACCCTGTGAGATTCCTGGATTAGAGGATAAGAATTGCATGATTGTTTTGATAAAAGTAGAGTGGACATCATCAATGTTTTGACTATTTTGTGAGTTTTGTGACGTATCTTATAGAATACGAAGATATAATCATGGTGATAGAAAGATCTTTTTATCAAAAGTAGTGATAAAATTTTAATGAGGCTTTGGCAGAAAATAGTTATAGCTATAAGCGAATGATTTTTGATGAATTTGATTGATTATGGTATGCTAATGGTGATGATTATTGTGAATTTAGTTGTTTTGATTCTGATTGTCATGATTTATGGTTGTTTAATTGTGTTAAAGTTTGATAAAGTGATGAAAGTTAGTTACAGTTGTGGTGATTTGAGGGTGGTAATAGTTGTTATAATTATCAGAGTTAGTTAGAGTGGTTTTGCTTACTATTATGAGAAACAAAGAAAGTTTGAAAACACATGGTAAAAGGTGTAAAATGATTCACTAAATAAAAATGAATGATGACATAATGTATTTATACAATAAAACAGTAACACATTATAACTATCTTATTTTTTAGAAGAATTATATAGCATAAATAACTAACAACTATATCCTGTTACATTTAATTAAGCTGTAATTAATTAAGAGGTCCACTTTTATGAAGTAGCTTGTCTCTGCAGACTGTGAGCTTGTGCAAGTTCATGCTTAACTATTCTTGATTTAAGGTTGGTTGGCATAACAGTTTATACTAACAAATATTAGCCTGATTTTTCTATTTATGTGTATTCTAATAAATGATAAGATTATCATAATTATTATATCATATGTGAAGTCTACTACTAATAGTCTAATAGGGGGAATGAAATAATCGTATGTCGGAGCACACCATTCTTTGCTGGTCAACCTTTGACGAAACGAAAAGCTGAAGGCCATAACGGATTTTATGATAAAAAATCAAAATATTCCCAAACAACTTGAAACATTGAAATTAGGGCTTACTCAATATAACTATTTTTTATTACACAATTTTCGCTTCGCCGATGCACTAATCTTGGTTTATTTATAATCATATAGTTCGCGTGTTTCCATATCTTCTATATTCTCGAATGTTTTTCATCAAGTTTGTTATTACAAAATTTAATAATTTTAATTAAGTTATTAAACGTAAAACTATCATTGTGGTGAAAATAAAAAGAAAGAAAGCTATAACAATGTAATTTTTTAAACTGTTTATTTATTGTTGGAAGACAACAACTTTAAGGTGGAAGAAGTATATTATAAAAAATTTGAGACATTTTTACATTTAAAAATTTGAAAAATAAAACTTTAAAATATATATTATAAAAAATTTGAGACATTTTTACATTTATAAATTCTCATCCTTCTCATTTTTGTTAATCTTCTTATTAGATCCTATATATATATATATATATATATATATATATATATATATATATATATATATATATATATATATATATATATATTCTTTTTTTATAATATAATTTCACAAAATTTTCGGAAATTTGTGCTTTCAAATTCAACATACACTTTGATTCGTAGTATATTTCTATTAAATTTTAGTTTTCTTATACTTAGTGGGTTTATTTTATTTTAATTTCATTTTTTTATAACTTAAATCTTTTAATTTGATGAGTAGAAATGTAACATTTATTCGTCTCATAACTCGTCACTGGGTATCCGTCATCGCATTATGTGAATCCTAAACTAGTTTTATATAATGTATCTTTGTGAATTAAGATGATGGAAGATTTTACCAATCTAATGTATTTTTGAGAGTCGAGAAAGCCTAACATCAGCTCACAAACTATATATAAGACTAGGGGAGTGGGGGCAAACCCACTCACCTTCACGACAGCGCTAGATCATGTTTTAACAAACTCATTACAACTCACTCACGAGGATAATGACACTCACTCAAACTCACTCACACTCACCTTTCATACCTATTTTTTATTATTTAAACACACCCCACTAAAAAAACACCCAAAATTAAACCTAACCCAAAAAATAAAATCGTGAGACCCACAAGTATAAAATTGGCGCTACGTGAGTTTGCCTATAGTTTTTTTGTCACAGCGAGCAAATCACGCGTAAGTAAGTTCTTGAAAGGTGGCACGTCGCACGCGACTTGTTAAAGTGGCTCGTGGGTTTAATGCCACTTCCTTCAGCCTAATTGCCCATAAATGCAAACCAAAACTTACAAGCAACAATGTGTACACTCATGTTGAGATTGACTTTATTATTTAAATTTAACAATTAATATCATAATAAGTACATGATGAGTGTTGATGGAGCTCAAATATGTGAAGTTTTTGAAAAAGATTATTTCAAACATCTTTAAGCAGTACAATCTTCAAACTTCTAGTACAAACTTTTACAACATAAAAACTTTATAAATGTATTTTTGTATTAATTGATAAGTAATATATATTAAATGAAAAAAATAAATACAAATTAATATGCAACATGTTAAAATGAGTATTACTATAAATTATAATTTTTTACATATAATTTTATAAATTACTCACTAATGTAAGTTTTCTATCAAATAAGTGTTTGATTTTGAACCATATAGTTTTTTTTATAATTTTACATATTCGAAAACATATATCGTTTGAGTATGTATTTTAGTAAAAATTTAGTTAAATACTAATCAATTTGCTAATTAATTTGATTAATCGTACATATATAAGTAGAAAGATTTTAAGGTTATTACATATATGAAACGTGTAAACATAAAAAAAACTACGAAGGTTTTCTGCATTTACACGTTATATAATATTGTGACGAATGTTACACATATTAGCATATACCTTTCATCATCAATTATCACAATCTCGTATTAGTATTCTTATATGAAATTATTTATCATTATACTAAAAGTTATTCCTACTTAAAACTTTCATCATTATTTGTAAAATTATTACTAAAAAATATGTGTAGTCATAAACATTTTGCTTTTAGAATTTACTTTTTGGGTACCTGCAGCTGCAAAACGCGGGTATCCGGTTAGTAAATGATAAAAAAGATAAAAACTATTGTATTTATAAATTGTATAGATGAAAGGGTAAGAAAATATCAATATTAAGAAGTTTTTGAATGAATCAAGTTGCTATAAAATTTATTCCATTTGTTTAATTGAATTAAACGTCTAAAAAGTAAGTAATAAAAGGGTTATTAAAAATATTTTTTTTATCAATTTCTACTAAAAAGAGTCAATAAAAGTTATTTTTATCAACTTATACTAAAAAGAAAAAAACAAGTATCTAAGGAGATCACTAAAAGTTTATTCCTACTTAAGTGTAAAACTTTTATTAACTTTTTTTAGTAGGCAAAAGATGCGTGTTTCTTTTGGTTACATTTATATTCACTGTGTTTTAGTATGAAAATGTTATAATGAAATAAATGATTGTTTATCTTATTAGTACAAAAATATTTTAATGGCATATTTTATTGTTTATTTTATTAGTATGAAAATAATTTTCTATCGGAGACTTTGAAATTTTCATTGATCATTTCTTATACATTTAACATTAGTTACAGGAAAACTTATCAAATATTAACGTTTTGATAGTGAATATAGAATATATGCAAACATCTAAAGTATATTCTAAATTGATTATTTTTTTATACATTTCACATTAGTTAATTACAATTCTTTCAAGTTGATTAGAACGACTTAAAATATATGAAAGTGTGTTATCTTATTTTATATTATCAAAAAAAGTCACCAGATGATAAAATATGTTTTTAAAGTTTATTCTACAACTCATCATTAATTCAGAGGTTGTTTTAACTTATCTATACTACTTATTAAGCAAATTGGTATCTCTTTTTTAATAAATACTAAAGTTTTAAATAGTACAATTACAATAGGCTACTGTACATCTTCTTAATGCACTTAATAAAATCTGATTTAAGTAATACAATATACTAATGCATATGTATAAACATAACAAGCATAAATATTTTTACAACAGAACATTACATTTAATACTATAATTAGTATTATAATTAAAACACCTTTTTACCATAATTTACAAATAAAACAACATATTATACACATGTCGCTTCAAACTATTTTTCTCAAAATTAATCAATATTAGTTTATATTAATACACTTCATTACTTAAATATATATTTTTATATTTATATTATATAACAATTTAAAACATATATTTCCAAAATCATTCTATATATATTATTTGCCTAAAATAATGGTGTATAAAGTTTTGAATGCTGAATCAGACCAACGACTTCAACTGGGAATCGAAGTCACCATTGATTCAGCTAGACAATTACATAAAGTTACCTAAACTTTCAATTGTCGTTTATAAGACGTCGTTGTAACAAAAACGTAAAATTAAAATACTATTAACCGAAAATTATGTTACAGAGTACCCGCAGCCGCAACACGCGGGTACCCTGCTAGTTATTTGAAACAAATAATGGATCGAAGTCTTAAATGTATATAGAAAGTATTAAACATACTTAACTTTGTTAAGAGATATATTATTATGCAAATGCATATTTTCATATAGAAAAACTAGTTATTTTTATTATTATTTATTTTTGAAAAATAAATTTTTACTACCTATCTTACAAATCATCTTCACATGTCTCAGTGAGACTACGATTCACACAACCTATAATTAATGGACTAATCACATATTTATGGGCCAAGATGCAACTTTAGTAAAAAAATCTCTAAGTCACGAGCATTCCCAAAACATAAACATGAATCAAACTTATTTTAATTAGTTAGTTTAGTATGCAAGTTGATAAAAGTTTACTTGTATTAAATATTTTGGAATTGTGTTATAAAGACAACTAATAATTTTGCATAGATTCTTTTACTATGTATTAATATTGATTTATGTTATGTAAAGATTTATATTGGAAGAAAGATTTGATCTCCTTTAATTTACACTGATGTTGAGGTTGATTTTATTATTTAAATTTAACTATTGATATCATGTTGTAAACAAATGCGAGTTGAGTAAATACATGATGAGTGTTAAAATTTTTTATTTCAGACATCTTTATATATAAGTTTTGCTATGTATTATATGAGTCGTTGTTAAATATAAAATTACGAAAAATAATTTTTCATATCACGATACTTGTGCTAATATTTGGTATTTAAATTTATGCTAATAACAATTTAGACGGATTTAATATTTAAACGCATGTACTTTTCGGTTAAATTTATAAAATTCAATAACAGTGAGTTCCTAATGAACGCGTATAACAAAAAGAGATATGTTTCTTCGGATATTCTTACTTAAACTCAAAAAAGAAGAAAAGCTTGACTTATTTGTATATGTACAACATCGTGTATTTATTTGTTTACGCAATAATTCTTTCTTATATCTTGGTATTAGTAACCTTGAGCTTATATATGATGTATTTTAATGCATGTGTGTTGTATTTTTAAAGTACTAAGTCCATGGTATAAAGTATAATAAGTTATTTTTTTACTAATTGTTAAAAATAGAACTTAGAAATTTACATTTAACTACATATAATTTATTTAATTTAACAAATAAAGTTTTGCTAATTACCTCATCTTTTTATAAATTTTTATTTACAGAGATTTAACACATATCTTTGCGTGTAATTTTTCTCCACCAAATTACTCTATCAAATTAATCAAAGTCTGACCTAAATCAATTTAACTTTGACTTTTTATTAATCAATCACATTGCAGGATTTCGCGACGTGTCTAAATTATGTAATGTCATTGGTCTAATTTATTTTACAATAATTTTTTATTTTTTTTTAAATTTCTCTCAAATAGTGTAAATCATTTATTATATAAATAGGTATAATGGATTTAATACAAACTCAAATTATTGATCAATAGATTTTAGATGTTCGTGTTTTCATCAAACTATAAACACTTATTTTTATCATTATTTATACAGATTAAATATCTCACAAATTATTAATCGATAATTATATAAATCATATAATTTTGACGTGAATTAAATTATCTTTTCAATAGAGAAGCACTTATATATATCAACCTATTTCCTTTATTTAAATGTCTTGAATATTAAGTTTAAAAAAATGTGTTGAATATATTTTAACGGTTGTATCCAGCCACAAGATGCCAAAATATATTATAGAAAAACTGATCATAAAAAATTTAAAGACATTCATTTCATGACTATTAATTATTTGTTTTTTTAAATATTTGATGCATTAAACATTTTAAATGAATAACACGTGTATTAGGTAAAGCTTGATGTAAAAACTTGAAGTTTTACAAACAATATCATGGTACAAAGTTTTTCAAAAGCTTACAATACAATGAAAAAAATCCACCTAAACAACTTGATAGAATAATGAAAAACCTGTTGAGCATTTGACCTATTATAAGTACTCAAAGAGCATTTACAATGACTCAAGTAATTAATGAATTTTTATTATTTAAAAAAATTAACAAGCTTTTGGCATTGCATTTAGAGTTTTTTTTTTTATTTTATTTTTATCAAATTTGAAGTCATTCTAACAACTTTTGGCTATTAAATAAATTGAACATTAAATATCCTAATTGATTCAAGTCTTTGAAAACCCAAAACATCGTGAATACTTTCATAGAGTATAATTTATGTGACACTTAACGAAAAAACATAAAAACATACAGTAATATATCATTTCAAAAACTAAATTACAATTTCGAGTAGAAAAAATAAAATATTGCAAGTATATAAAATATATTTTAAATAATTTTTGTGATTGTATTTTTAGAACACTAGAAGTGATTGACACTAAATGGTGTAGTAAGAAAAAGTGTGATAATTAGGGAAAAAGTGTTCATGGTACCAAAAGTGGTATGACATCACATTTTGTGAGTACTAGTTGACATCGGAAAAAAATGATGTCCTAGGGGCTTTTTAACATTTTATAAAAAGTACTCAATGTAAAAAAAGAAATTACACTAAAAAAATATATTACATCAAATTTGAAACGTACAATGTAAAAAAATTACTATTAAGCACTAATTAAACCAACTTCAATGTAGACAGCGATGAGGAAATGGTTCCAGACACTGTGTTTGAGGAAGGTGAATGTAGTCACATTAAGGAGAGTAATGAGATAAATGCCAATAGTAATGATGGAGATATTCAGTCAGATGATCCATTCCAAATTTATGATTTGCTGAATAAAAATAAGAATGTGGTTAATAGTGCGACTATGGAGGGGAGTAGCATACAATATCCACCTGGTTTCACTCCAGATAAGGAGGGTGATATTAGTACTAATGAGGGGAGCAAACATATGGAGGGTAGTATGTTTGTTAACGATAAAAAGGGTGAGGGTAGTCCAAGAGGAGACGAAGAGACTAGTGCTGATCATACCTTTAGAGGCTCGAAACAATTCAAGAAATCAAAGAACACTAAGACGGGAGGGTCCATCATACAAATGATTGAGGATTTGGTCTCGGTGGGACAAGTTATGGGATATGATATGAACGGATGTATCAAGAATTTAGAAGATATCATAGGGTCACAAGGAGGTGAACCTGTCGATCGATGAATTTTATGTCCTTAAACATTCAAGGCCTAACCCATAAGGCTAAACAAGATTGGGTAAAGGAGTTGTGTACTTTTCATAAAGTCAATTTTCTTTCGTTACAGGAAACAAAGATGGAGGATATTGATACCTGGTGTATTAAACGGTGTTGGGGGAATTCTTCTTTCGATCATGCTGCTAGTAATGCTGTTGGAAATTCTGGAGGCATTGTGTGTGTTTGGGATACAAGTGTATACTATAAGTTAAGTGTCACTGTTTCGGATTATTTTGTCATTATTAGGGGCAGGTGGATTCCGAGTGGAAAGAATATGCTTATTGTCTCTATCTATGCTCCACAGGAGTCTAGAGAAAAAATATTGTTGTGGGAGTATATTGGCTCGGTTGTTCGCAATTGGAGGGGAGAAGTAGTGTTGATGGGGGATTTCAACGAAGTTCGGAATCCTAGTGAAAGATTTGGTTCGGTGTTTAACAAACAGGGTGCTCGTGTTTTTAATCAGTTTATTTCGGACGCGGGTCTTGTGGAGGTTAGTATGGGGGGAGCATGTATACCTGGTGTCATAAAAACGCTACGAAAATGAGCAAATTAGATCGCTTCCTTATCTCGGATGAGCTTATGTGCAGATGTCCGGATATTACCGCTATCGCTTTGGACAGATTTCTATCTGATCATCGTCCAATTCTTTTGAGGGAGAGACATTGTGATTTCGGTCCTACTCCTTTCAAATTTTTTCATGCTTGGTTTGATTTAGAGGGTTTTGATCAGATGGTTGTAGAATCTTGGCAATCGGCTAAGGTTAACCATGGTGATAATTATTCCAATTTCATGGCTAAACTTAGATTTTTGAAAGATAAGATTCGTCTGTGGATCAAAAAACACAAGGATACTTCTAAAAGCAGATTGCGGTGTCTTAAAGAGGAGCTAAACATTCTTGATAGTATTATTGATGGAGGTGGAGTTACTGACGACATAATTAATCGTAGAGGAGAAGTCTTTAATAGTATTGTAGAGATGGAGAAAGCTGCCACTTTGGAGATTGCTCAAAAAGCAAAAATCAAATGGGCCATCGAAGGGGACGAAAACTCTAAATATTATCATGGTATTCTTAATAAGAAACGTAGTCAACTTGCAATCCGCGGGGTTTTAGTTGATGGGGATTGGATTGAGTCTCCCCAAGATGTTAAGGATAAATTTTATGACCATTTTCGTAGAAGATTCGAACCGGTTCAACATCAAAGAATAAGACTTAGTATGGAGTTCGATAGACGTATCAACAGTGATCAGAAGGAAGTTCTGGAGGGTGATGTTTCGTATGAGGAAATTAAGAAGGCTGTTTGGGAGTGCGGTGTGGATAAAGCTCCAGGACCGGATGGATTTACGTTTGGTTTCTATCGGAGATATTGGAAAACTATTGACTTAGATGTGGTTAATGCGGTGAAGCATGTTTTTGATGAAGGTCATATTCCTAAGGGAGGTAATTCATCATTCATCACTCTTATTCCTAAGATTCCAAATGCTAATATGGTTAAAGATTTTCGTCCGATAAGCTTAATTGGTAGCTTGTATAAAATTGTTGCTAAGATTCTTGCCAATAGACTTGCCGGAGTTGTTGGGGATTTAGTCAATGAAATTCAGTCAGCATTTGTGGCGGATAGACAAATCTTGGATGGGCCGTTTATTCTTAATGAAATTGTTAATTGGTGCAAGATGAGAAATAAACAAACTATGGTTTTCAAAGTCGATTTTGAAAAAGCATATGATTCTGTCAGTTGGGAATTTCTTGATGAGATTTTAGGCAAGTTTAGTTTCGGGGATAAATGGAGACAATGGATTCAAACCTGTTTACGATCGTCAAGGGGATCGGTTCTTGTTAATGGAAACCCTACGAAAGAATTTCCATTTGGTAGAGGTCTCAAGCAAGGAGATCCTCTATCTCCCTTTCTTTTTATTTTGGTTATGGAGAGTCTTCACGTTTCTTTCCAAAGGGTCGTGGATGAGGGACTGTTTGCTGGAATTAAGATCGGGGCAGATTTACATTTGACTCATATGTTTTACGCGGATGATGCCCTTTTTATTGGCAGGTGGTGTACGAGTAATATTAGTATCATGACAAAGGTTCTTCGTGTGTTTTACTATGCCTCGGGCCTCCGGATTAATATGTCGAAAAGTAAGCTGATGGGAATTTCGGTGGTGAATTCGTTAGTTCAGCAGGCTGCAAATAATATTGGTTGTAATGTTCTTAAACACCCGTTTAAGTACCTTGGATCTAAAGTGGGGGGTCTCATGTCCCGTGTTAATGAATGGACTGATATGATTGAAGGAATGGAGCAGAGATTGTCGAGATGGAAGTTAAAGACTTTATCGATAGGGGGTAGATTAACTTTGCTCAAATCTGTTCTAGGGGCAATTCATATATACCAAATGTCTATGTTCAAAGTTCCAATGCAGGTGTTGAACAAGTTAGAAGCTATTCGGGCAAGATTCTTTAATGGAGCTGCTGGTAAGTCTAATAAACTGAGTTGGGTAAGCTGGAAACATGCTCTGAGGTCTAAAGAACGTGGAGGCTTGGGAGTCTCAAGCTTATATGCTATTAATAGGGCGCTTATGGCTAAGTGGGTGTGGAAATTCAAAACGCAGGGGAAGTCTTTGTGGGCACGTGTTATTAAAGGTTTACATGGGGTAGATGGAAAAATTGGAGCGAAGGCTGTTATGGTGTATCCATCTATATGGATTAACATTGTTCGTGAAGTGGAGGTTCTTAAAAATCGAGGTATTGATATTATGTCCCTTTTTAAGCGTAAGATAGGTAATGGTGATGATACGTTATTCTGGGAGGATCGATGGAGAGGTGATATCAAGTTCAAAGATTTAGCTCCTCGTGTGTATGCTTTGGAAAATATGAAGGATATCACTGTTTGCGATAAATTTTCGCATGAGAATTTGATGCAGTCGTTGCGTCGGTATCCAAGGGGAGGAGTGGAATTGACTCAACTGAATTTACTTCAAGATGTAATTGACGGGGTCAGTTTTAGCAATACTTCTGATAGGTGGTCATGGTCTTTGACAGGTGACGGTGTGTTTTCTGTAGCTTCTCTTCGTATCATAATTGACGATAACTATTTACCGGTGGCTGCTCAGAAAACAAGATGGATTAAAGAGGTCCCGATTAAAATTAATATTCATGCTTGGAAAGTGTTTCATGATGGTTTGCCGACTAGGCTGCGGATGTCCCGAAGGGGTATAGATTTGGAGTCGATTATGTGCCCGATTTGTGAAGAAGCTGTGGAATCAAACTGTCACTTGTTTTTAAATTGTAGACTTGTCAAGAGTGTCATGGTTAAGGTTTTTCGATGGTGGGAATTGGAGCCTGCTATGTGGAATTCCTTTGATGATTGGAAGTCGTGGGTGGATGCTCTAAGATTGAAGAAAGATGCGAGACAATTCCTGGAAGGCATATGTTATGTTTTGTGGTGGAAGATTTGGAACTTGAGGAACAAGAAGTTATTCAGCGATCAAGTGATCCAAGAGGCGAATGTGTTTGATGATGTGGTTCAAATTTCTTATACGTGGATTAGCTCTCGTTTTAAATCTAAGTTTAGTTGGATAGAATGGTTAAAGAATCCTAGTTTAATCGTGTAATTCTAGCTTCTTGCTAGTTTTGTGTTGTTGCTTTTTAATAAAATCGCCGTTCAAAAAAAAAAAACTGTTAAACTCATCTTTTCTCTTGCAAATCTGTCTTCTTCCTTGACAAACCAACTTCTTCCCACAACCTATAAAACATATACTAACACCTCAAACACAAACACAAAAATACAATCACACAAACACCCACACCTACACCCATAAACACAAACCTACTTTAAAAAAAGTTTATATTTTGAATGAGTTAATAGAATCAACTTTGATTTGGTGTCTATTTTGAAAGTTAAATAAGATCGGATGTTTAAGTGTGATAATATTATGTATTATATTAAGCAAAACACATATATGATCAGTAGCCCCACTATCTATTATCCAAATATCTAAGTACTTTGATGAGAAAGAAGCAATGACTCCGGATCTACTTGCTATGTGAGGATGAATGCCAACAGTAAATTCTTGTGGTTTGTTTTGGAACATAGAGAGCACTTAATTCAATTGGTTCTTTCATTGATCTATCTTCGAGTGAACAAATGTGTCAGAAGAGCTTGAAGAAGTATTTGGCACGCCAAAGTAGTTTGGTGTAGCAGTAGTTCTAGCTTCTGATCCATTCATGAAGTTCACAATATTAATCCTTGTGTTTGAGTCGTTCATTTGAACCGGTAGATGATACTTGCTACAAAGTGGGTGTCTAGGTGGATATCCAACAAGCTTATATCAGTCTTCTTAATAGTGTTCCTCCTTTTTCAATTTGTGTAGTAAACTCCCTTCCTGAATGGTGTCCTAATAGTTAGTTTGCAGGATCAGATTTGTTAGTGTTTAGAGGTCTATCATTGTTTATTTTATTGAGTTGGTTATGACTCTGACGGTTTCATTAGGTGTGGCCCTCTTCGTCTATTCTCCCTTAATATGCAAAAAGCTTTTGAGACTAATGGCTGAATCAACAGATGTTAACCTCTCACATGTGTGTATTTCTCATCTAACCCTATAAGAAAATGCATTAAAATTTTCCTTTAATCCCTCACTGTATTTGTTCTACCATTTGACACTTACAAGGACATACACAAGCATAAAGTTCCTCTAATGCATCCAGTTTATCTCATGTGCCTTTTAATTTGTAATAATACAACTCGATTATGGTATTTCTTTTATTTAAGTTTACAATATCATTTGAAACTTGATATATTTTATGATCATCCAATTGAGAGTAATGCTTATTCAGTTCAGACCATATTACATTAGCAAAATTAAAAAAACTCAAATTGTTTCCTATTTACTTAGAACCTATACTCATAATTCAAGAGATTACCATATCATTTGTTATTTCTCATTGTGACCATAGTGGTGAATTTATAACAGGTTCATCATACTTTCTATTAACCAACTTTCATTTGTTTTTCACATTCATTGCAATTGTCAAATATCTTTTCCATGTGCAATAGTTATCTGACTCTGTGAGATTCCTGGATTAGAGGATAAGAATTGCATGATTGTTTTGATAAAAGTAGAGTGGACATCATCAATGTTTTGACTATTTTGTGAGTTTTGTGACGTATCTTATTGAATACGAAGATATAATCATGGTGATAGAAAGATCTTGTTATCAAAAGTAGTGATAAAATTTTAATGAGGCTTTGGCAGAAAACAGTTATAGCTATAAGCGAATGATTTTTGATGAATTTGATTGATTGTGGTATGCTAATGGTGATTATTATTGTGAATTTAGTTGTTTTGATTCTGATTTTCATGATTTATGGTTGTTTAATTGTGTTAAAGTTTGATAAAGTGATGAAAGTTAGTTACAGTTGTGGTGATTTGGGGGTGGTAAAAATTGTTATAATTACCAGAGTTAGTTAGAGTGGTTTTGCTTACTATTATGAGAAACAAAGAAAGTTTGAAAACACATGGTTAAAGATGTAAAATGATTCACTAAATAAAAATGAATGATGACATAATGTATTTATACAATAAAACAGTAACACATTATAACTATCTTATTTTTTAGAAGAATTATATAGCATAAATAACTAACAACTATATCTTGTTACATTTTATTAAGCTGTAATTAATTAAGAGGTCCACTTTTATGAAGTAGCTTGTCTCTGCAGACTGTGAGCTTGTGCAAGTTCATGCTTAACTGTTCTTGATTTAAGGTTGGTTGGCATAACAGTTTATACTAACAAATATTAGCCTGATTTTTCTATTTATGTGTATTCTAATAAATGATAAGATTATCATAATTATTATATCATATGTGAAGTCTACTACTAATAGTCTAATAGGGGGAATGAAATAATCGTATGTCGGAAGACACCATTCTTTGCTGGTCAACCTTTGATGAAACGAAAAGCTGAAGGCCATAACGAATTTTATGATAAAAAATCAAAATATTCCCAAACAACTTGAAACATTGAAATTAGGGCTTATTCAATATAACTATTTTTTATTACACAATTTTGGCTTCGCTGATGAACTAGTCTTGGTTTATTTATAATCATATAGTTCGCATGTTTCCATATCTTCTATATTCTCGAATGTTTTTCATCATGTTTGTTATTACAAAATTTAATAATTTTAATTAATTAATTAAACGTAAAACTATCATTGTGGTGAAAATAAAAAGAAAGAAAGTTATAACAATGTAATTTTTTAAACTGTTTATTTATTGTTGGAAGACAACAACTTTAAGGTGGAAGAAGTATATTATAAAAAAGTTTGAGACATTTTTACATCTAAAAATTTGAAAAATAAAACTTTAATATTAACTTTTATGAAAATATTCATTTTGTAATTAACTTTTATGAAAATATTCATTTTGTTTAACTTTTATGAAAATATTCATTTTGTAAAAATATGTGTGATTAACCATCAATCTTCTTTTGTAGCTATCAACTAAAAAAACTATTTTTATAATTAAAATTGATATACACACACATATACTTTTAAATAAGAAGAATAAGAAGAACTCTAGACCACACATTTTAAATAAGAGTGAGAATTTTAAGGGGAGATGTAGGAGATTTTGTAGGTGCATCTGAAATGAGTGGTTGTGGTTTCTTTTCATCCTTCTCATTTTTGTTAATCTTCTTATTAGATCCTATATATATATATATATATATATATATATATATATATATATATATATATATATATATATATATATATATATATATATATATATATATATATATATATATTCTTTTTTTTATAATATAATTTCACAAAATTTTCGGAAATTTGTGCTATCAAATTCAACATACACTTTGATTCGTAGTATATTTTTATTAAATTTTACTTTTCTTATACTTAGTGGGTTTATTTTATTTTAATTTCATTTTTTTATAACTTAAATCTTTTAATTTGATGAGTAGAAATATAACATTTATTCGTCTCATAACTCGTCACTGGGTATCCGTCATCGCATTATGCGAATCCTACACTAGTTTTATATAATGTATCTTTGTGAATTAAGATGATGGAAGATTTTACCAATCTAATGTATTTTTGAGAGTCGAGAAAGCCTAACATTAGCTCACAAACTATTTATAAGACTAGGGGAGTGGGGGCAAACCCACTCAACTTCACGACAACGCTAGATCAGATTTTAACAAACTCATTACAACTCACTCACGAGGGTAATGACACTCACTCAAACTCACTCACACTCACCTTTCATACCTATTTTTTTTATTATTTAAACACACCCCACTAAAAAAACACCCAAAATTAAAACCTAACCCAAAAAATAAAATCGTGGGACCCACAAGTATAAAACTGGCGCTACGTGAGTTTGCCTATAGTTTTTTGTCACAACGACCAAATCACGCGTGAGTAAGTTCTTGAAAGGTGGCACGTCGCACGCGACTTGTTAAAGTGGCTCGTGGGTTTAATGCCACTTCCTTCAGCCTAATTGCCCATAAATGCAAACCAAAACTTACAAGCAACAATGTGTACACTCATGTTGAGATTGACTTTATTATTTAAATTTGACAATTAATATCATAATAAGTACATGATGAGTGTTGATGGAGCTCAAATATGTGAAGTTTTTAAAAAAGATTATTTCAAACATCTTTAAGCAGTACAATCTTCAAACTTTTAGTACAAACTTTTACAGTATAAAAACTTTATAAATGTATTTTTGTATTAATTGATAAGTAATATATATTAAATGAAAAAAATAAATACAAATTAATATGTAACATGTTAAAATGACTATTACTCACTAATGTAAGTTTTCTATCAAATAAGTGTTTGATTTTGAACCATATAGTTTTTTTTATAATTTTACATATTCGAAAACATATATCGTTTGAGTATGTATTTTAGTAAAAATTTAGTTAAATACTAATCAATTTGCTAATTAATTTGATTAATCAAACATATATGAATAGAAAGATTTTAAGGTTATTATATATATGAAACGTGTAAACATAAAAAAAATTACAAAGGTTTTCTGCATTTACACGTTATATAATATTGTGACGAATGTTACACATATTAGCATAAAATTTATTCCATTTGTTTAATTGAATTAAACGTCTAAAAAGTAAGTAATAAAAGGGTTATTAAAAATATCTTTTTTTTATCAATTTCTACTAAAAGAGTCAATAAAAGTTATTTTTATCAACTTATACTCAAAAGAAAAAAACAAGTATCCAGGGAGATCACTAAAAGTGTATTCCTATTTAAGTGTAAAACTTTTATTAACTTTTTTTAGTAGGCAAAAAATACGTGTTTCTTTTGGTTACATTTATATTCATTGTGTTTTAGTATGAAAATGTTATAGTGAAATAAATGATTGTTTATCTTATTAGTACAAAAATATTTTAATGGCATATTTTATTGTTTATTTTATTAGTATGAAAATAATTTTCTATCGGAGACTTTGAAATTTTCATTGATCATTTCTTATACATTTAACATTAGTTACAGGAAAAATTATCAAATATTAACGTTTTGATAGTGAATATATAATATATGCAAACACCTAAAGTATATTCTAAATTGATTATTTTTTTATACATTTCACATTAGTTAATTACAATTCTTTCAAGTTGATTAGAACTACTTAAAATATATGAAAGTGTGTTATCTTATTTTATATTATCAAAAAAAGTCACCAGATGATAAAATATGTTTTTAAAGTTTATTCTACAACTCATCATTAATTCAGAGGTTGTTTTGACTTATCTATACTACTTATTAAGCAAATTGGTATCTCTTTTTTAATAAATACTAAAATTTTAAATAGTACAATTATAATAGGCTATTGTACATCTTCTTAATGCATTTAATAAAATCTGATTTAAGTAATACAATATACTAATGCATATGTATAAACATAACAAGCATAAACATTTTTACAACAGAACATTACATTTAATACTATAATTAGTATTATAATTAAAACACCCTTTTACCATAATTTATAAATAAAACAACATATTATACACATGTCGCTTCAAACTATTTTTCTCAAAATTAATCAATATCAGTTTATATATATTAATACACTTCATTACTTAAATATATATTTTTATATTTATATTATATAACAATTTAAAACATATATTTCCAAAATCATTCTATATATATTATTTGCCTAAAATAATGGTGTATAAAGTTTTGAATGCAGAATCAGACCAACGACTTCAACCGGGAATCGAAGTCACCATTGATTCAGCTAGACAATTACATAAAGTTACCTAAACTTTCAATTGTCGTTTATAAGACGTCGTTGTAACAAAAACGTAAAATTAAAATACTATTAACCGAAAATTATGTTACAGAGTACCCGCAGCCGCAACACACGGGTACCCTGTTAGTTATTTGAAACAAATAATGGATCGAAGTCTTAAATGTATATAGAAAGTATTAAACATACTTAACTTTGTTAAGAGATATATTATTATGCAAATGCATATTTTCATATAGAAAAACTAGTTATTTTTATTATTATTTATTTTTGAAAAATAAATTTTTACAACCTATCTTACAAATTCCATCTTCACATGTCTCTAGTGAGACTACGATTCACACAACCTATAATTAATGGACTAATCACATATTTATGGGTCAAGATGCAACTTTAGTAAAAAAAATCTCTTTACAAGTCACGAGCATTCCCAAAACATAAACATGAATCAAACTTATTTTAATTAGTTAGTTTAGTATGCAAGTTGATAAAAGTTTACTTGTATTAAATATTTTGGAATTGTGTTATAAAGACAACTAATAATTTTGCATAGATTCTTTTACTATGTATTAATATTGATTTATATTATGTAAAGATTTATATTGGAAGAAAGATTTGATTTCTTTTAATTTACACTGATGTTGAGGTTGATTTTATTATTTAAATTTAACTATTGATATCATGTTGTAAACAAATGCGAGTTGAGTAAATACATGATGAGTGTTAAAAAAATTTATTTCAGACATCTTTATATATAAGTTTTGCTATGTATTATATGAGTCGTTGTTAAATATAAAATTACGAAAAATAATTTTTCATATCACGATACTTGTGCTAATATTTGATATTTAAATTTATGCTAATAACAATTTAGACGGATTTAATATTTAAACGCATGTACTCTTCGGCTAAATTTATAGAATTCAATAACAGTGAGTTCCTATTGAACGCGTATAACAAAAAGAGATATGTTTCTTCAGATGTTCTTACTTAAACTCAAAAAAGAAGAAAAGCTTGACTTGTTTGTATATGTACAACATCGTGTATTTATTTGTTTACGCAATACTTCTTTCTTTTATCTTGGTATTAGTAACCTTGAGCTTATATATGATGTATTTTAATGCATGTGTGTTGTATTTTTAAAGTACTAAGTCCATGGTATAAAGTATAATGAGTTATTTTTTACTTATTATTAAAAATAGAACTTAGAAATTTACATTTAACTACATATAATTTATTTAATTTAACAAATAAAGTTTTGCTAATTACCTCATCTTTTTATAAATTTTTATTTACAGAGGATTAACACATATCTTTGCGTGTAATTTTTATCCACCAAATTACTCTATCAAACTAATCAAAGTTTGACCTAAATCAATTTAACTTTGACTTTTTATTAATCAATCACATTGCACGATTTCGCGACGTGTCTAAATTATGTAATGTCATTGGTCTAATTTATTTTACAATAATTTTTTTTTAAATTGCTCTCAAATAGTGTAAATCATTTATTATATAAAGAGATATAATGGATTTAATTCAAACTCAAATTATTGATCAATAAATTTTAGATGTTCGTGTTTTCATCAAACTATAAACACTTATTTTTATCATTATTTATACAGATTAAATATCTCACAAATTGTTAATCGATAATTAAATAAATCATATAATTTTGACGTGAATTAAATTATCTTTTCAATAGAAAAGCACTTATATATATATATATATATATATATATATATATATATATATATATATATATATATATATATATATATATATATATATATATATATATATATATATATATATATATATATATATATATATCTTTTCAATCGATAATTAAATAGCATATTTTATAAGTTTATACACGGACCGATCCTCCTTTGTCTCCGCCTCTAGCAAAATGTTATTGATGATTGGTCAAATTTGTTGTGAAAGGTCGTTTCTTTTGCTTGATCCAACAATTTATGCAGGAGCTTTAATTTGGAGATAATATCATGTTTGTGAAGGACGAATTACAAATCGGAAGAATCACAACCTACTTTCTTTATTTTAGTGTGTTGAGTATTAAGTTATAAAAAATTATTTTTAAGGTTGTAGCCGGCTACAAGATGCCAAAATATATCATAAAAAAACTGACCATAACAAGTTTAAGGACATCCATTTCGTGATTAAGGTTTTTAAGAACTTGATATATTAAAATGTTTTAAATTCATAACACGTGTATTAGTTAAAGCTTATGAAAAAACTTGAAGTTCTATAAATCATGATACAAAGTTTTTTAAAAAGCTTTCACTACAATGCAAAAAACCCCACTTAAACAACTCGATAAAATAGTGAAAAGGCGTTGAGCATTTGACCTATTGTGCGTACTCTAAGGATCCGTTTGATTCAAGATTTTGAAATTTTAGAATTCTAAATTCTAGAAAATTTAAATTCTTGAGAATTAAAAATTCCAGAATTTAAAATACATACGGATGTTTGGTTGACAAACATTCATAATATTTTAAAATTTTTGTTTTGGGTCGACTCGATTAACACGAACATATATTACATATATTTTATAAACTTTACATTTAAACGAGTAAAAATCAAATTTGCACTTTTGATATAATTTTTATAAAAATTTGTATAAATTTTATTTTTCTTGTTTATAAGAGTAAAAACTGAATAAATATTTTATTAGAAAATTTTCTTAAATTTTTTAGAATTTCTATTTAAATGAGTAAAAACTGACTTTTTTATTTTTATAAAAATGTTATAAAAATTTACATAATTATAGAAATTTTCTGTATAAATCTTATTTTTCTATTAAAACGACTAAAACACAATAAATATTTTTTATAAAATTTTCCAAAATTTATAAATTTTCTATTTTAACGATTCAAAATAGATTTTCACCTTTTTTTATAAATTTCATAAAACACTTTTTATACAAGATTTTATTTTTTGCTATTTAAAAGAGTAAAAAAAGTAGATTTATATAAATTTTACAATTTTTATATAAACATAAAAATTTGAATAAAATGATTAAAAAAAAGTTATAAAATATAATTTTCAAAAAAATTAAAATTTTTTACTTTTTGAATTAATTCTAATATTTTTCATTTTTGAAAATTCATATAATTTAAAATTACTTCGTTTTTTTCCAAATACATTTTAAAAATCCTAAAATATAGGTATCATAACTACTAATCCATGTTAATTAGCTTCCTTTATCATCAGAATTTACAAAAATTTTAAAAACATATACGCATTGCTCATTAGTAAAAAAAAACATCTTATATTTCTTTTTGAAAATTTAGCCCTTATAACTAAATTTGAAACAAAACACTATCTAAACACTATTTTCGTAAAAAAATCAAGGATAATTAAAATTAACTATATGCGGTTATCAGTTCGGTACACAGTTAGACCCGTGCACTCCGCGACAAACTAAACATCAAAATCTAATCTAACCTAGTTATATGTCATTCAACTTTCTAAGAGGTACAATCTACAATAACCTCCAACATTTTTTTTCATTCGTTAATCATGCTATCGGTGTTTTTCAAATGTAGCCGTTAAGTTTAAAAAATGATTTTAGCGGTTATCAATCCATTATACATTTACGCCTGTACACTCCGCGGCAAATTAACCATCCGTATGGTTTCACATAACTCAATCTCGGTGCATCGCACAGACACGCACGTCTCGTTTTTTTAATAATATTCAGTCATGCTTTTTAAAAAATGTCTCAAGTATAAGTTGTTATAGATAATATAGATGAAGAAATATAATGATTTTGCATGTTAAGACGTGCAATCTAATTCTTTTATTTTAATGTGTTAGAATATTTTTTAAGATTGCAGGTAACTACAAGATGCAAAAATATATCATTAACAAATCATTTTATTCTCATTCAATTTAATATTTCTTCCATCTCTCAATTTAAAGTATGTGGTGAAATAGTGTTTGAGTTATATTTTGCTCATTGATCTGGGTTATATTTTGGATTTGATTTATGTATTTGTCTCAGTTATATGGTGGTGGAGTAAAGTAGTGGTGGTTGGGTAGTGCGGTGGAGTGCAGGTGGTGTATTCGATTAGTGGCTAAGTGGTAAAAGTTAGAAAAGAGATAAAGATAAGGATATGTTTGTCATTTTAGTATCAAAGCTCAAATAAATAGATCGAGCATTTAGACACGTGTCGATTATCACAGCCATTTAAGCAGTTGAACAAAAATACATTGCTAATTTAAGAAGAAAAAAAATATAATCATAGGGAACCATGACTTAAGATATTGATCACTTTGGTATTTAGCCCGCAGAAAATTTGGTTCAACCTAGATTTAAGCATGTGTGGCAAGCAGTGATTTGGATTGCTTTGATCTCGAAAGCACGTAATGAGAAGATCTTTCGGCGCAAGCATATAGGGGCTGATGATATCTTCTTTGAGATTCAATTTATGTCCTTTTGGATTTCACGTAGATGCAAAAAGAGTAAAATCAGTTGGGTCAATTGGTGTAAAGGTTCTTCCTTTTCGTGCTAATTTCTAATTTTCATTGGTTGGTGTTTTGGACGGCCCTTGTTCGTTTTGTGTTTGCGTTGGGTCGCTGCTTCCTGTTTACTCACATAACACATGTATTAGATAGGTTGCTTTCGTCTCAAACGTGTATGAAACGTAGTTGTGTGTTTGGTTTCGAGGTTAGTCTGGTTTTCTCCATGGGGTATGTCCCATGGGGTTTTCTACTCTTTCTTTTTTGCTGTTAATATTTTCAAAGAAATAAAAAATAAATAGTGGTACAACGTATATTTATACAATAAAATAATAACACAACAAACCATGTTACATATAACAGAGAAGTACAAAATACATCCTTTTGGTTTATAAAAAGTGTGAATTACATTACTCGTCAGTACTTCGAACATAATACATCCAAGCATTACATACTCTGTGCACGATACATCACTTGGATGGATGATGCAAATATTTTTTTTCGTTAAGTACTAACAAGGGTTTATAAAAAATGATACTTTTACCTTTTTTATTATAGAGATGTATTTTGCAATAAACTAAAAAAATGGTTTTTGAAACATTTCTTATTAAAAAAATAATTTCAATTTTTATTTTAAAAAAGTTTAATCTTTTCGAAAAAAAGAAGTTTAGTTTTTTCGAAACCATTTTTTTTGAAAAAAAATTAAAATTACACTTTCTTTGGGAAAATTTTTTATATTTTCCAAAAAATAATTATTTAATTTTTTTTTAAAAAAATTAGTTATTTTACTGTATACAAATTTTGATATTTTTTCGAAAAAGTAATTTCAATTTTTTCCAAATATTTTTGAAAAAACACTTTTTTAAAAAACATTTTTTCGTAAAAAACATATTTTTGAAAAAAAAAAATTGAAACTTTTTTTTTTCGAAATAAGAAATTTCATTTTTAGAAACCATTTTTTTAGAAAAATTAAAATTATATTTTTTCAGAAAAATGTTTACAACATTAGGGGAATTTTTTCTTTAATAGAGAGTATTTAAGTTTTATTCAAAAAAATGTTTAACAACTTTTGTAAATATAATTTAACATTTTCCAAAAATTAAAAATGTGTGAAAAAATTAAAATTACTTTGTCAAAAAAAATTTCAAAATTTTTATATAGTAAAAAAACTTAATAACTCTGTAACTTTTTTTTAGGAAAATAATTAATTTTTTGGAAAATTTTAATTTTTTCTCGAAGAAAGTGTAATTTTAAACTTTTTCAAAAAAAATGTTTTCGAAAAAATTAAACTTCTTTTTTTCGAAAAAAAATTAAATTTCATTTTGAAAAATTAAAATTATTTTTTTAATAAAAATTTTAAAAAGAATTTTTTTTTAGTTTAGTGCAAAATACGTCACTTTATAATAAAAAGGTAACAATATCATTCTTTATAAACCCTCGTTAGTACTTAACGAAAAAATATTTGCATCATCCATCCAAGGGATGTATCGTGTACAAAGTATGTAACGGTTGAATATATTATGTCCGAAGTACTGATGAAGGTTGTTTGACATAACAGTTTCTGTAATTAGCACTATTTTTTTATTTGTGTGTATTCTAATAAATGCTTTATAATTATAATCTATATACTACATTTAACAGAGATAGATATCTCTCTCCTAATTTAATCCTTGTATTAAGTAATACAACTCTTAAATTTTATAGTACAATTGTAAAATGCACAAGATTTAACTTTAAGTAATACAACTTATGAAACTTATGTTACAAACCATTCATTCATTATATATCTTTTAATTTTTAAATATAATTAATACAAATTGTTGGGCCAATGAAAGTTTTAAGTATAGCCCAGTCTAGATTTGTTTAAATTATACTAAGTGTTACCGATCATTGAGAGGACCAACGACAGAGACCAGACCAGTGCCTCAGCTGGCACACCAGGAACATTCAAGTCAAAGACAACGTCAGAGAAATCGAAGACAATCTGAAGTCATACTCACCAGCGATTATGGATAGCTGGGATGTAGAAGGAATGTGCTGGTGTTCAAGGATCTCCGAGTTGACAATACTCAGAGATCACTTAATAACCCTAGAAGTATGAGACAAGCAAAGCTTGTCTAATCCTTTATAGTTTAGGCGGGAGAATCTACCAAGTGTTTTGAGCGGGACAAAACAAGAGATTCAAGATAAAGCCTAGTACGACCTAGTGGGACAAAAGGTGAACAGTTGGCAGAACTGTTCACCTAAAGTTGTTTAAAGGTATATCTCAATTTGGACATGCATTTAATACGGTGTACTCTTCCATTCAGAAGATGACACGTATCAACTACTCCCACTAAGGAAGCAACATCGTACCACTATAAATAGGAGTGAGAAAGGAGAATTAAATCAACCCTTGTGCTTGGATAAATTATCTAAGTTATTTCTCACTTTGGAACCACTGAGCCCTCAGCTGTCTACCAGCGTCTCATTGGTTCCCTTGTAAACTTGAGTCTCGAATCCAGTTTACTTGTTCTAGGGTTCATTTCTTATTGTCATTCAACGAGTGTATTCATAGCACTTTGTAATACTTTGTTTATAACAGTTAATAAAGCATTACGCGTTTGAAAAGTATTTCATTGTGTTTTCGTGGTTATACGAGTTATAGTTTCAACAATTGTCACATTTAGGGACTTTCACATATAATAAAACACTAGCAAGGTATCATACTTTTGGTGAGCAATATTCTTCGATTACATGTTTCTTTTGTATAACGACTTTATGCATGACAAATTTTTTTAGTATATAAATGTATCGCGAGTCATTTAATATTAATTTTTTTAACTTTAATTGTTTTTAAACATGTTTTAATAAATTAATAATGAAGATAATCAGAATAACGTCATTCAATTCAAGTTTTGTAACCAACGTGTTGTATTAGCTTGTACAATGTTCATATAGGTTTGTGTTAGTTAAATATTAATTACTTAAATTTTTAGTATAGATAGCTTGTACAATATGCATATGAATATGTATTACTTAACTAATTAATATGAAAGAGATACTAATATATTTTATATGTAAGTATAGATAATGTATAAGTAAAAAAAATTAAATATATTAAAAAAATTAAATACACTCATTAATGTTATTTTTAAAATACTTTAAAATAAAAAATATATATGTACTACATATAAACAGTTTTAGGCACCATCTTCTCCATAAATGCACAAAATTTAAGTAGTACAACTAAAATAACATGATGTACATCCTTTTAATACACAAACTCAAATATGATTTGAGTAATACAAGTACAAAAGCAAAATATACAACTGTTTTAGTATACAATAACTACAAAAAAAATCATTACCATCACTTTTCCAAAATTAATTTTAATTAATACATGTTAAGACATTTACCTTGCATGCCTTAATTACACGCCATAATTATCATGTAACGGTCCACTTGTCAAAGTAGGGTGTTACAAGTCGTATTTACAATTCAAGAGATTACTATATAATTTGCTTTTTTCTCATAATGAATTTAGTGGTGAAGTTATAGCAGGTTCATCATATTCTCTATTTACTAATTTGAACTTGTTTCTCACATTCAATGAAACCATCATATATCCTTTTCAAGTGCAACAGTTATCTGACCTTGTGAGCTTCCTAGATAGGAGGATGAGACATGGATGATTAATTTGATGAAAGTAGAATGGACATCATCAATGTTTTGACAATTATGTGAGTTTTGTGATGCGTCTGTTGAATATGAAGATATAGCCATGGTGATTAAAAGTTCTTGTAATCAAAATTAGTGAAAAAATTTTAATAAAGTTTTGGCGAAAAAGTTTTATGGCTATGAGTGAATGATTTTTTAATGAATTTGAGTGATTGTGGTATGATAATGGTGATTATGATTGCGGATTTAGTTGTTTTAATGGTGATTTGGATGTTTTATGGTTGTTTAATGGTGGAAAAATTTGGTAAAGTGATGAAAGTTAGTTACAGTGGTTGTGATTTGATGGTAGTAAAAGTGGTGGTGGTTTGATGGTAGTAAAATTTTGTTATAATGACTGGAGTTAGTTAGAGCGGTTTTGCTCTAATACCATATTAATAAACAAAGAAAGTTAATGAAAACACATCATTAAAGGTGTAAAATGATTCACTAAATCAAAATGAATGATGATATAATATATTTATACAATAAAACACACTATAACTATCTTATCTTTCAGAAGCATTCTACAACATAAATAACTAACAACAACATCATGTTACATTTAATTAAGTTTTAATTAAATAATAGCTTTATTTTTTATGAAGTATCTTGTCTCTTCAGACTTTGAGCTTGCGTAGAGTTGAGGCTTAACTGTTTTTGATTTAAGGTTGGCTGGCATAACATTTTTTGTGCTAGTTAATATTATCTTGATTTTTTGTATTTATGTGTATCCTAGTAAACGTTAAGATTATAATTATAATATTAGTTAGATGTGAAGTCTACTACTAATTGCCTAATAGGAGGAATAGAATAACATATGTTGAAATACATCGTTTTTTAGTGGTCAACCTTTGATGAAATGAAATAGTGGAAACCATTTCGGATTTTATAATGAAGAAATCAAATTATTCCATACAACTTTAAACATGACCACTAATGCTTATTTAATATAACTATTTTTTATTATATGACTTTCGCTTTGATGCTTAACTAGCTAGTCTTGGTTTATTTATAATCATGGTTCGCATGTTTCCATATCGTCTATATTTTAGGATTTGTTTATTTAATTAGTCATTAGTAAAAATAGTTATCAAAGTTTCATTAAGTTTGTTGTTACAAAATTTGATATTTTTAATTAATTCTCTATGCATAAAATTATCACTATGTTGAAAATAAAAAGATAGATAGTTGTAATAATGTATTTTTTAAACTATATATTTATTATTGAAAGACAATAATTTTGAGACACAAAAAGTATATTATAAAGCTTTGAAGAAATTTTTATATATAAAAAGTTTGAAAATTAAGACTTCTAAAATTAATTTTTATGATAATATTAATTTATGTGTAAGCTTAACCATCAAACTTTTTTTATACCTAATAAATTTTTGTACCTATCTATCAAAAGACTATCTTTATAATTAAAATGAAAATATATTTTTTATTGATGAGGAGTCTTTTTATACACTTTTAGAGATCATTTCATCTCGTTTTTGTCCTAAAATACCTTAAAACGTTCTAATCTTTTTTTGTTATTTAGAAATTTTGAAGCATTTGGAGCATTTCAGAGGTTTTGAAGGTGTTTTCTAGCATTTACAAGGCTTTTGGAACAAGTATGAAAGAGAACATGTAGAAGATAATGGATTTTCAAAGTCACAAGGAGTGCTGTCATCAGGACGCATCGACGGCGTCAAAAATAACACTCGATGTCGTCGCAACGATGGACCAGACAGCGTCAAGCTTTACCTCTGACGTCGTCGTAAGCAACTGACTTAGAAGGCCATAGAAGATTCGGTGAGCCTGGCGGTGTCGCGATTACAACTTGACGACGTCGTAACCCAAACTCTATATGTAGACCCCTTTGTAGAATTTTAGGGTTAGCTCTGAGCAGTCATTGTCAACCGATTATAGAGTTTCTTAAGCTTAAGAAACTCCATTTTTTACCCGTATCAATTGAAGAACAATGTTTGACTTATTCTTATTAATAATGTTTATGTGTTTGATGATTATATCTTCTATCTTAACTTATCTTGCTATGCTAGGTTAGATCTTGTGTTGTTCATCTGTGATTGCATGGAAACTATGATGTGATCTTCTTGTGTTTGTTACTTCTTGGCTTGATTGTGTGCATGTTAGGCTCTAAAAAATCAGAGTAGATCTTCATATCTTAATTGTTGTGTCTAGGAAAACGTGAGTGATAGATGATGCCTTGCTTCGTAGATTGATGTTCTTGGTCGTGAACTCCCTTGACTCGGTCGTTAATTGCATTGTATTCTTGTTGCTTCGATCTGGCGGATTCATTTAAGTGTTTGTTAAAGCATGTTTCATTTAGTAGATCTAGGGTTTGTATTTGATTTTGGATGTATGATTTATTACGCAGACGATTGTAACGATGTATTCCAAATGAGTAAGAACTAGTAAGCGTTGCCATACCACTATGCTAGAGGATACTTGTTTCGCATATGACTTCAATTAATACAAACGGAAATTCATACATATTTAGTCGACAAGATGTGATGGGTAGCAAACATATTAAGTGAATATTGTAGTAAGTAATGCATGATTAGATAAAACACATTTTATTTACTTGGTAAAACTCTACAAGATTAGGTTGGTTAGTTAGAGAGTTATTCAAAACCCATTCCTTTACCACGATAGATTTTATTGCTTTTATAAAATAAAAAAAAAATCTTCTTCTCACATTCAGACATTTTTTACGATCGACATTAGCCTCCCTAACTATTCCTCGAGAGAACGATAACAACCCCAAGTCCTTACCAATACTATATCCTCATGACCGGATACACTGCCCGAGAGGTTGAAAAATTCTTTGAGGGGCACAAGGTTGCAAACGCTAAGAAAACACTCATCATTTATTTATTTATTTTTATCTATATTCTAATTTCACCATATTTTTTAAAATTTCTGCCTTCAAATTCAACATATATTTTGATATATTTTTATTAAATTTCAGATTTTAATTTTAATTTTAGTGAGTTTATTTTATTTTTATTCAATTTTTTTACAATTTTAATATTAATTTGATGGATAAGAATGTAACATTTATTCGTTTTAATTATCGCTCGATATCCGTCATTGCATAACGCGAGCTTTGTGTAAATGTGTAATGTATATTTGTGAATCAAGAGAATGAAAGACTTTAAAAGTCTAATGTATTTTTGAGAGTCAACACCGCCTAACATCAACTCACGAACTATGTATAAATTGCCTTCAGATTTTGTTCAAACATCAATGCAAACCAAAACTTACAAACAACAATGTGTACATTTATATATTACTGAATAGTACTTCCAAACTTACAATACGAATTCACGAAAGTGAACACATTATTGAAATCGATATCAGAAAATGAATGTAGAAATACATACAAGACAAGCTAGCACATACACGAAAGCAAACCAAAAGCTTACAATCAACTAGAGACACAACCATGCATGCATGTCACTTCGTGTTGTAAAGCTACAACCACAAACAGTTCTTCGTTTAGTTTAGAGATGAGGCTTGGTTTTCACGGGTGTTTGTTCATAAGCCATCTTCAGTTGAGCCGGTTCGTAACTGGTTGTCCCCTCTCCAAGGGCAGCACTCACACGCTATACGTATAACACATAGAATAATAAGTTTTCAGACATGAAAAAGTTACGGCATAATGTTAGATATATGAAATTCAGAACAATTTATCTATGAAAAGTGCTTGAAAGCTTAAGAAAAATAAAATATAGTATTGCTTTATAATGAATAAAAATACACGGCAGTACGTACCCTTCTGCAATACATTTTTCCAGATCGACGGAAGCAAGTGGTTCCCTTTGGGCAACAATATTTGGTTCCATTGCAGCACACCGCATTTCGAGAAGGGCAGCAACCGTACCTTGTCCCAACAACGCGACAACACGTCTGCGTCTTACGACATGACGGGCCGCGACCACAAAGAGAGTTGGTAACTGCAAATGATGAAACATAGATGAACAAAAGACCAACAATGAGTATGGTGGACTTTGAAGCCATTTTAGGAGCTGATGAATGAATGAATCCTGAAATTTGTTTCCTCATTTATAGAGGAGTTAACTTACATTTTTCTTTCGGGTAAAAATTATACAATACCATCGTACTTATCAAAATGTACCGACTTTAAACACTTACAATTTAATCGTTAGACATTACCAACGAACTTTCAAATTGATTATTGACTTTACCAATATGACACTAAAATGACGATATTACCCTTTTCTTTTTTTACATATTACCAGAGGTGCCAATTTCAACCCATTCTACCAAAAGTAGGCCAATCGGGTTCAATTTCATAACCTTATGAATTGAAATGGGTTTAGCAAAAATAGAGTGATGGGTCAAATGGGTCACCCCTTTCTTTGTGTAAAATGAAGTTTGGGTCAAATGGGTTTGAGAATAGGTCAAATGGGTTTAAAAATAGGTCCGTTGGTTCTTATTATTGTATCAAAAACCCAATAGTCTAAAAATTTAGTTTATATTATTAAGTTACTGAATTTACGTTTTCGTCAGTAAATTTATGTTTTCGTCAGTAAATTTACGTATTCGTCAGTAAATTTACGTTTTCGTCAGCAAATTTACGTACTCGTCAGAAAATTTACGTTTTTGTTAGTAAATTTACGTTTTCGTCAGTAAATTTACGTACTCGTCAGAAAATTTACGTTTTCGTCAGTAAATTAACGTTTTCCTCAGAAAATTTACGTTTTCGTCAGTAAATTTATGTTTTCGTCAGTAAATTTACGTTTTCGTCAGTAAATTTATATTTTCGTCAGTAGTTTTACGTTTTCGTCAGTAAATTTACGTATTCGTCAGAAAATTTACGTTTTCGTCAGTAAATTTACGTATTCGTCAGAAAATTTACGTTTTTCGTCAGTAAATTTACGTTGTCGTCAGTAAATTTACGTTTTCGTCAGTAAATTTACATTTTCGTCTAGAAAATTTACGTTTTCGTCTTACGCATTCCTCAGTAAATTTACGTATTCCTCAGAAAATTTACGTTTTCGTCAGTAAATTTACGTTTTCGTCAGTAAATTTACGTTTTCGTCAGTAATATTTATGTTTTCGTCAGTAGATTTACGTTTTCGTCAGTAAATTTACGTTTTTGCCAGAAAATTTTCGTTTTCGTCAATAAATTTACGTTTTCGTCAGTAAATCTACGTTTTCGTCAGAAAATTTACGTTTTCGTCATAAAATTTACGTTTTCGTTAGTAAATTTACGTATTCGTCAAAAAATTTACGTTTTCATCAAAACATTTACGTTTTCGTCAGTAAATTTACGTTTTCGTCAGTAAATTTACATTTTCGTCAGTATATTTATGTTTTTGTCAGTAAATTTACGTTTTCGTCAGTAAATTTACGTTTTCGTCAGAAAATTTTCGTTTTCGTCAGTAAATTTACGTTTTCGTCAGTAAATTCACTTTTTCATCAGAAAATTTACGTTTTCGTCAGGAAATTTATGTTTTCGTAGTAAATTTACGTTTTCTTCAGTAAATTTACGTTTTCGTCAGAAATTTAAGTTTTCGTCAGTAAATTTACGTTTTCGTACGAAAACGAAAATTTATTGACGAAAAAGAAAATTTACTGACGAATACGTAAATTTACTGACAAAACAAAAATTTTCTTACGAATACGTATATTCTCTGCCGAAAACGTAAATTTACTGACTAAAACGTAAATTTTGTGACGAAAACGTAAATTTTCTGACGAAAACGTAAATTTTCTGACGAAAACGTAAACTTACTGACGAAAACGTAAATTTACTGACGAAAAGGAAAATTTACTGACGAATACATAAATTTACTAACGAAAACGTAATTTTTCTGACAAAAACGTAAATTTACTGACGAAAACCTAAATTAACTGACGAAAACGTAATTTACTGACGAAAACGTAAATTTACCGACAAAAGCTTAAATTTACTGACGAAAACGTAAATTTTCTGACGGAAACGTAAATTTTCTGGCGAAAACGTAAATTTTCTGACGAAAACGTAAATTTACTGAAAGACGTAAATTTACTGACGAAAACGTAAATTTTCTGATTAACACGTATATTTACAGACGAAAACGTAAATTTTATGTCGAAAACGTAAATTTACTGACGAAAACATAAAAATACTGATGAAAACGTAAAAAAATCGATGAAAAACGTAAAACTTTCGTCAGTAAATTTTGATGGATTTTTTTACGATTTTGGGTTTGGCTACTCATCATTTAGTTACTACGTTTAATGATTTTGGTGTGAGAAAGAGTGAATGTGGCATTATTTGTAATTATGTAAAAGAAGACAAGGGTAATATTGTCATTTTAGGGCCATATTGGTAAAGTGTATAATAAATTTGAAAGTTTATTGGTAATGTCTAGCGATTAAATTGTAAGTGTTTAAAGTCGGTACATTTTACTAAGTAGAATGATATTTTATAGCTTTTACCCTTTTCTTCCTTGTAAATTATATGTATTGGTACCTTTAGCCCTTTTCTTCCTTGTGAATTATATGTATTGGTACCTTTAGCCCTTTGCTAAAAATAAGTAAATAAAGCAACAATCACTATCGTCTAAACTCTAAAGATTATGCATTTTCTAATGAGAAAAGTCGTCGATAGTCATGATCAATAAGTTAAGTGCCTTCAAACTCTACACTGAGGTTTGCTACATTCACAAAGGATTCACAAAGAAACATCCACAAAAAATATGTGTCATGTATTAATTGGTAAGTTTTTAAATAATTTCTCTCTCTCCATTTTACTCATCCAATCAAAACATTACACATACTCTTTGTGGATGTTTCTTTGTAAATCCTTTGTGGATGTAGCAGACTCTACACTCATGCCAGTTATAAACCCTAGAAACCAAATATTTAATATGGATATTTAACATGGATATTTAATATGGAGGTTTATTCATGTCCCCAAACTTGTAAACTTCCGTTACATATGATTGGTTAAATTTGTTGTCAAAGGTCAAATTATGATTATTATCTCAACAATTTGTGCACAAGCTTTAGGGATAACCGGTAGCTGGGACAGGATATTAGACGGTGAGGGGCAAATTTATTTTTCACAATAGCGAGGAAACAAAACTAAAATTAGAATTAAAAAATCAAGTATTTTAACTAAAAATTAGAAGATTTTTAAGTTTTATAGTGTTAAATGTCGAAATTCGATGTGTAAGTGGGGCAATTTACGTTTTTAGTGAGGGGTGTTTAAAAAAAACTGTCAAAATTAAAGAAAAATTACGCTGTAATCTGGTCTTTTTGGTCGAGCTATGTGGGGCGCCACCACTCCGTACCCAACACATACATCCGCCTCGGAAATAATACCTGGTTTGTCACGCACCAATGTTTTAAAAATCGATTTTTGAATTGATCTCGTCAAGTCATCGAGTAATCGAGTTATTGCTTTGCCTTGATTATTATCGCAAATTTGTCTTTTATTCAAGTGTAAATATTAAAGTTCACAATTCTAATGCTTTAAAGACAAATGTGAAATTTATAAATTGTAAATATTTTAAGCACAAATTTATGAAGTATTAAAAATTGTGAAATATTAAAAAATTTAAACATAAAAACATAGTTTATTATAAAATTTTCAAACTTAGAAGTGTGAAATTATTTCTTACATCCGATTTGTTTACACCAAGAACACTTATAGTAGGATGAACTTTTTATATTTATATATTTTAAAACATGATGAAATGTCATAATAACTATGAAAAGTTAACCCATTTGTTGTAAAACTTTTATTTGTAATGATTAGAAGAAAATTTATATAAAAATTATGAAATCTTCTATATATTAAGTATATAAATTATTTATAAAAAAAAATATGTAAAAATAAAATTACGTCGTAAATATGTACAATTCTAATGCTTTATTCGTAAAAATACACAAAAACTTCTGAAATCCGGATGGGTCTCGAGAACCGGGTTAACCCCAGTCACTCCAAATACAGCGAGTCTAATCAATTTTCAAAAATGTAATACCCGATTTAATTTCATACTGTTTTTTTGACAAAATCTAATTCAATCGAATCAACCGGCCTAATCAAACCGAGTTTCATAACATTATTAAGGACAAATACAAATCGAAATAATCACCATTAAATTCTGTCAACGAGAAAAGAATATTGTACATAACTTTTTAAAAGAATATTGTACATAACTTTTTAAAAGATATAGTAAATTTAAATCATCGGAAAAATATATATGTATAAATATTTTAATTAAAAATTAAAGATGTTTTTTTATTGATTTAAGCTCATTTGTATACCAAACTTATCTAAGATATGAGGGGACTCATCCCCATCTTCCATCTCCTCACCATCTAATGGCTGAGATTAAACCCCCCATTTTATACTATAGGGGTATTTTCGTCATTTCACCCGCCACTATATAAATCATTTTATCCTTTCTTTCTCATAAAACACACACACCGTAACATCACTTCTCTCTCTACCTCCCGATCTACTTTCTCTCTCTATAAGTTGAAGCGTATAATCACAAATCCATCACGAACATCATCATTAATCCATCACAAATCGATTAATTAACACAAATTCATATCAGGTTTGTATTCCCATAATAAGGTCTACGTGATCTTTGGCCTATTCTACATGATGGATTTGATGTATAAAGATGGTTGATTAATTAGATTAATATAAAGAAGATGAGATGAAGGAGATGATGGAGTAGAGAGAGAAAGGAGAGAAGGGAGAAAAGTAGAGAGAGAAAGTAAAGATGGAATGAATAAAGTGAAAATCAACAACCCCTCCTAACATGCTAGGAGGGGATATATATAGCCCACCCTACATGTGGGCTATATGGACTATACATTAACTAAATGGATCACGAGCCCATTACATAATTATCGCTGGAGCGACCGATCCTTCATAAATACGTAAAACGTATTTCCAACAATCTCCCCCTAAGGGAGGTCGCTCCAAGAGACAAAGTTCTAAATAGTCTATATCTCGTGATCTATGCTAACTAAGATGTGACCGAGACTTTATAGGGAAAAACGTATTTCCAACAATCTCCCCCTAAGGGAGGTCACATCTTTTTACAAAATCTTAAACCTAGCATCTATGCTTGAGTCTTCGATCTTGTTCTTGTGAATATGCTTGATGTGATCTTTGACTTTAGTCTTGAGCATGTTTCCTTGCCTTGACCTTGTGCATTCTTCACTTGTGATATTTGCCTCTTCGTGACTTCATGTTCCACATACTTATACTTTTAAATTCTTGAAAGCTTCAGAGTTTGATACAGCGGAAGACTTGACCTTCGGGCTTTCTTGAATTTGTTGAAGTACTAATTGTATGTAGTATAAGCATGTGGTGACGACTTCTTCTGGATTGTACACCGCAATGCCACCTTCTTGTTACGCTGCATAAGACAGTTAGCAACAAACAATATACACGGATGAAATGGCTTTGAACATTTCATTCTAATTCGGTAGCATTTTACCTCCGGTCGGTGAAGACCGTTGGACGATATTAAATATCGTACTTGTGGCAGGTAGTTTCAATAAAGAACCTCCTTGACAAGATTTCGCGGGTAAACCCGTTCTCTTTACTCGACCGTCCAAAGCTGACTGCGAACGTAAAGACTGAATCATTTGGATAATCTTATCCGCATGATTTGAAGCCGTCAATTCATGTTCCTGGAACAAGTGAAGTTCAATTAACAACCGCACCGTCGTTGCTTTCCAGTTGTCACTAGCTTGATTCATACAGAATCTTGCAAGTTACCTACCAAGTGCTGTTTGATGTTAACACTAGAAGGATTTCCATTCGTCACTGTAACTACTTAATAGTATTACTCTGAATGTTCTGGCAAGATCACTAAGATCTTGCGTAGAGGCCTGGAACGTGTTTAAATTCATTTAAGAATTAAACCACTGTTGCTTTACAGTTATCACAAGTTTGATTCATAAAGAATCGCACAAGTCACCTACCATGAGCTTTTTGATATTCGCTCAAGAAGGATTTCCATCTTCATTGTAAATACTTTCGTATTACTCGGATGTTCAGGCAAGATCATGAGGATTTTGCGTAGGACTCTTAAGATCTTTCTTACTTTTCACAGTGTGTGAAGAAGCAAGGAAATATGAAAGTGTGTCCTAATGAGATATTTGATGATCTCAAATGGCTCTAGACTCGATCGTGCATTTTGGATTTTTAGTGATCGGAGGTTGGAGAGGAGTGCCACCTTTTCAATACCAATTTATTCGGAGTGAATAAATCAATAGATAATGCGTTGTCTCCGTTTGATTAAAACAAATATCTTTTGAGAGATATCTGAGTTAGCTGGGATGGGTTGTGCATTGCATCACTGGGTCCATGATGTCTGTCTTCAATATTAAGAATCATTAAACAATGATCTTAATAGCATATGTATTGACCCGGTTTCTGCCTAAGTTGTAAGGAGGGCTTCTTTCTTTACACCCTTTATCTTTACAATTCTTTTTCATTGTTCAACCCCTTCAATGCTTACAAATACGTCATCACTAGCACCTTGTTGTGATTGTTCCAGTGCTAACTTAAGTACTTGGTCGGCATTCAGCTACATTCACAATCTTTCTCCATCTTTCCTAAGGACGACTATTTCTAGCTATGGAATGTCCTTGGGAAGATTCCTCCGGTTCAAGAGGAATCATTGGACTTTAACCTATCCTACCATCCTTATGTCACCACAATCTTCATCATCGTGAATAGAGATGTTTTGGGTAAGTGTATGTCACCATGAAATCCATTTTGAAGTGCAAATCCATTTTGCTCCCCCTTAACATATGCCACGATATCCGAAAACATTTCGCACATGTCGGGATGAGCTAGCACGTTAAGTCAAACCATTTGTGATTAATCATTTCCCATATTAAATCACATTTTCTCCCCCATATTAAAAATATTAACTCAATCAATGTTTTTAATATCAATTGATTTAATAGCGTTTTAAGAAAATTTGGGAAGAAAAATGCAAATCCAATTATCTTCATGAATTACACAAGCTCCCCCTCAAATTAATGAGGGTGTACTTGAAACGTAAATTAAATACCTTTTAAACACAAGTGTAAGGTATTTATCACGTGCAAAGATCATATATGATAATGAATTCACAAGATTAGCAATTTACGAGGTTGGACCTGAATGATGGAGAACATCATATGAAAGAAGCACATGGTTCTTGTTCACGAATGTTGGTCTTCCTCGTAACTTCTGAAGTTATCTCTTGACTCCATGTGTATGATTGATATCGTTGTCTTAACACCAATATGTGAACTTGGCACTCTCGGCATCAAGGATTCTGAATGCTGGACAATTGGTCCCCCTCAATTGTTGACCCGTGTTCTATTGAAAGAGCTGTAGTCACCGTTTGAGTAGTCGCATCGTCGAGTATGTAGATATCAATAGTAAGTTGCTACGGTTGGTGGAGATGATAACTTCGGATTCTGAAGTCAAAGCTTTCCGGTGAAATGCTTGACTTCAATATGAAAAGCGGGTTACTATCGAAAATAATAGCAAACCATTTTAAGCATGTTTTAAATCATTTAAACTTCTGCTCGAACTTTATTTACAACCCCGTGTCATTATTGAATGACATTTCTAGGTTCGTAAATATTATCGATTCCAGAAGACATGCTTTTTTTATCAAAACATTTTGAACACATAATTTTGAAAGATTTAGAAAAAACCTTTTGAGAAATTCTCGAAAAATTGTGTTCAAAGTTTTGAAAAACCAATTACTTGAGCTTAAGATGTTGAATATCTTACAAAAGGAGCTCAAGTCCGAGAAGTTGTAAACTTCCCGTTGTTAAAGATAAGTTTATCATCGGCGATAAACTTTCCTTTTATCTGAAGAACGAGTCCTAAGTTGACATTTACTTAGAAGTTGTGTTCATGAGCTTGAAAACTTTTGAATGTTTTAACGGAAAGCTCATGACCGAGAAAGATGAATTTCTCGTTATGAAGAAAAGTTCTCTTATTTAAAAGATACACTTTACTTTATGAGCTTAAAACTTGGAATGTTTTAATACAAGCTCATGACCGAGAAAATTTAATTTCCCGTTACGAGGATAAGTTATCTTTAAAGATAAGCTTTCCTAAAATTGAAGTCCGAGTTACAGTCTGATATTTAACTGTAAGTCATGTACACGAGCTTATAACCTTTGAATGGTTTTAACGTAAGCTCGTGTCCGAGAAAATTTAATTTCTCGTTAATGAGGATAAGTTTACCATCGGCGATAAACTTTCCTTTATTTGAAGAACGGGTCATCATCTGTTATTTAATGATGAACCAAATACACGAACTTAAAACCTTTGAATGGTTTTAGTATAAGCTCGTGTCCAAGAAAACTTAATTTCTTGTTAAGAGGGTAAGTTATCGTTGCGTAGATAAACTTCCCTGTCTCTGAAGTCCGGGTCGTCGTCTGTCTTTTAACGAGGATCCATTGTGCATGAGCTTAAAAACTTGGAATGTTTTTGATATAAGCTCATGCCCGAGAAAAATTAATTTCTCGTTGTTAGGATAAGGTTATCATCGGCGAAAAACTTTCCTTTCTTTGAAGATCGAGTTATAGTCTGTAATGTGACTATAAGTCCTCATGCAGTTAAGCTTAACCATGAATCCCCTGAGATACTAGTTTCTCTGATATCTGCTTCTTCAGCAACCAAACTCTAAGAGTGTCCTTAGTTGAACGGTATACAATGATTGGACCGCTTCGTTCTTTTGGAACATCAACTTTGGTACCTGCATTCTCATTAGGAGTTTGTATACTTTTGCATGGGTTAGAGATATCTTTTTTAGAAGCACGTGGGGGTTCACGATTTTCTTTTCTTGTGTCAGAGGTGGCCTGAGGGGATGATTCACTTGTCTTAGTTGGCAAACGTTTCCTTTTATAGAAAACCTTAAGTTCAGGCTTAAGTGATGTATCATCCTTTGCAATTTCCTCCCTAGTAGTCTTCGTAGAATCAGAGACTATCCTAGTTAAAGGGCACTCGTTTCCTACAAGAGTGAAAGTTCTACTAGTGGGGCGCCACATTTTACCAATAGTTTTGATTTTAGCGACCCACTGGGATTTAAGTCTAGCACGGGAGTTCACCTCATTAAGTAGTTTCTTGATACAAGAATCATGATTTGCCGTAAAGACACATTTTCTACATGTTTTACAAGTAGCATATTTAATGTCCGAGTAAGATCTAGAATTCCTAGATGATTGATTGATGCTCCTAGGATGTGACATGATACGGTTAGCAGTGTTGGGTAATCTAGAAGACATCTGACTAGGTTGGACATTGCTATCTCTTACATGTGTCTTTTGAATAGCTTCCCTTTGACCAAAATCATGGCGCACATAAGTTGAACTAGTTCTAGACGTGTTCATTGAACTATTCTTAGAGAAACTAGGGGCAATCATGTGATTAGGTCTTGCAAAAGCTGTTTTAGTCACATTGGGCCTAGATGGTGGAGTGACTGGTCTAGGAAAGTGAACCAAATCAACTTGGGAGGCAAATCGCGGTCTCGAGGATTGTGGTCGCTCGGATCTAAATGCAGTAGGTTGTCTGACAATCGGTTGTCTGACGAACTGATTTGTAGGCGGTTTCCCCAAGATTGATGGTTTTTCAAGCTTAGTGTCCACACTAGGTCCTCTATTTTTCCTTAACTCGTTTTTCAACGCGGCTATAGCAAATACCTTTTCCTGTACTTGAGCCTTTAATGTCTCATTCTCTTTAAGCACTCTATCTTGGGATGCCAATTTAGACTCTAGTAACTGAATTTGTTTCAAAAGATTATCCTTTTCAGCTTTAAAATCTAAAACTTTTTGATCCAATTTTCTTTCAAGAACAACGTTTGACTTTTCAAGTTTTTCAAAGTATGTTTCAAATTTGTCCGTTTTCTTAGAAAATTCAAGTTTGGCATCCTCAAGATCTTTTGATTGTTGAGCTACAATCGTTTCGAGCTCTCTAATCTTGGAATCAGAAGCAGTCAATGAAGCAGTTATAAGATAATTATCATGATGTTTAGCATTTTGAACACTTTCTCCCCCATTATGACTCACATCGGATGAATCAGAAGTGGTATTTCTATCACTCTTTTCCATCCCATGTTTGTCATAATTAGGTTCAGAATGCTCAATATGCGGCAAATCATCAGCATATACATCATAATCAACATTACATTGTACCATGTTTGCAGGCTCTTCGTCATAAACGGGTAAGGCGTCATCAAGAAGGATCTCGTGAACATTCCCTGACGTGCCACTAGTATCATGTTGTCCTTCTGATTCCGTGCTCTTGCCATCGTTATGCTCCAAGTTGTCAACCGTATGACCATTCTCTTCTTGCATCTGCATCATTGATTCTTGCACTCCATTATCATACACTTGCTGAAGTTGTGATCTTTGATAAATCGAAGACGAGACCGATGTCATGAGTTTCAATATTGTATCACGGAAAACTCGAAGCTCGGTATGTGTATCTCGAAGAAATGATTGGCAAATCACTGAACTTTCAGGCTTGATGATATTGGAGGAAAGGCGTGAGTTGTGTCACAAGAGTCTTATATGCAAGTGCCGATGCGGAGTGATTGAAGTTTTCATTGTTGAGTTGCTCGGCGAGTTGGCTCAAAGTGGTGAATATTGAGTCGATGAATATATGACGATCTTGACCAAAGATTTTCATAAATTCGCTCCCTCCTTGAATCCGTAAAAGAGTAACTATATGACACTGAAGCATTTGAAATGAAGTTATACCACTTTCTCTAGCGTTGGCTTGCACTTGATGCAATTCTCCCTTGTTCGATGTCGAATTCAAGAAATCCATTGAAAATCGATGAACAATTACGTTAAGAATTACTGATTGATGAAAAATCCGTCGTCAATTTCAAATAATAATACCCGATGAAAAAAATCCGTCAGCAAAATAAACCTTGGCACTTTATCACGTTGTCACGACTATAACTTAATATCATAAAAAGGAAAATTTGAAAAAAAAAATCAATTGATTATCAAAATTATAAAAAAAAAATTAATATCCAAAATAAAAATTAATATCCAAAATAACTTAACTAAAATGTTTAAATATATAAAAATTTAATTTAACTAAAAATAAAAATAAAAATAAAAATAAAAATAAAAATAAGAATAGATTATCAAAATAGAACGTTAGTAAAAAACGTTAGTAAAAAACGTAATGTTTAAATAGATTAACTAACAAAATAAAACGTTAGTAAAAAACGTTACTAAAAATATCCCAAATGTCTCTAAGATATCTGTTTAAAAAACAAAACACACACGTGTCCTATTAACCGCTTTGGTTTCTCCGTCCCAAGATAAATATATAAAAACCTTTTATCTTATCAAACTTCTTTGTTTGCTCCGTCACTCTCTCTTCTCCAAATCTCTCTCTCCTAAACGAAAAGCAAACACAGAACACAAACTTCCGCCTCCCTATCTCCCTGTTTTCTCTCAAAAACTAAGCTAGTTATCTCTCTCCTCCTCAAAACCAGTGATCCTCCTCCTCTATACTCAAAAGTTCCGCCCCTTTAATCTATTTATCACAAACTGATAAACACAACCTGCGTCCCTTCAATCAGATCTTTTCAATCCGAACAATTAATCCAGTAAGAACAAAAGACTTGGCTTCAAGATCTTTTTTATAAAGGTCTCGGGTAGGTATTGTTTTTCTATTAATCATAGTCTTTCTCTCATCTGTAGTGTCTTTCTTGTCAGTCTTGGGTTGAGTTTGTAGATCGATGAAGGTTTGTTTAGACTGAGATCTTGAATACTGGGTGGGTTTGAGTGAAGTCGAGTCGGGAGGATGTATCTGTGTGGTTGTGTTTGGGTGAGGCTGAGTGTAAACTGTTTTTATGAAGTTTTTGAGGTCGGTGAAGACGAGAGAGTGTGGGTGTTTTGAGTTGTGCGAATTAGTCTTGCATGTTGGGTTCGAGAGTCTAGGTCGAGAGTGTGAGGGTGAACGAGAGGATGGGTTTGTGGGGTTTTTGGATTCTGTTAAGCGAGGGTGAGTGGAGTGAGTGATAGAGTTGCTGTGTGTTTGTGTGTTCGAAAAACAGTATGCTTGGTTTGGAGTCGAAGGTTGTTGATTCTTGTGAAAGGTGAGTTTTGTTGATGAGAGATGTCGAGTCTTGGGTCTGTTGGTAGAGTGTGAGTTTGTGTCAGTTTAGATGTCGAGGGTATGAGTCGGTTTAAGAGACGAGGATGACTTGTCTATGTCGAAAAAAAATTGTTTTGTAAATGAGATCGAGTCTGTGTTTATACGAGTCTTGTTTAGGTTTGAAGTTTGATGCTTCGTACGGAACTTCCGTTCGTTCGGAACTTCCGTTCGTTCGGAACTTCCGTTCGTTCGGAACTTTCGTTCGTTCGGAACTTTCGTTCGTTCGGAACTTTCGTTCGTTTGGAACTTCCGTTCGTTCGGAACTTTCGTTCGTTCGGAACTTTCGTTCGTTCGGAAGTTTCGTTCGTTCGGAAGTTTCGTTCACCTGGAAGTTTCGTTCACTCGGAAGTTTCGTTCACCCGGAACTTTTTTTTTGTTCGTCCGAAACTTTTTTCGTCCGGAAGTTTGTTCGTCCGAAACTTTGTTCGTCCGGAACTTTGATGTTGAAAAATGGATGGGACAGAAACAAAGGACCAGAGAAAATGATAACCAAGATAATGGACAGATTTGACAGTTGACCAAAAATTGACAGAAACCCAGATCAAGAGAAGCTTAGAAAACTAATAAAAATGATACAAAAAATAAAAATAAAATAATAAAAAAATATAAAGAAAGACAGTTGGACAAAAACTTGACAGAAACCCAGATCAATAGAAATTTATAAAACTGATAAAAAAAAAAAAAAAATACAAACTTTAAAATAAAAAAATTGATAAAATTGATAAAAATTTAGAAATTGATAAAATTGATAGATTAATAAACAAGAAAAAACTACAAACTTTTTATAGAAATTTGTGATTAAATTTGTGATTAAAAACAATAAAAAATACAAACTTTTTATAAAAACACAAACTTTTTAAGACTTGATAATAAAATTTTTGATTTTTGTATAAAAATTTGTGATTTTTATCTAAAAAGTAAGTAAATCTAAAGATTTGACATGATTTAAAGCATAAAAATACAAACTTTTTAAGATAAAAGCTTGATATGTCGTTGTGTACATTTTTAGAGGTTCACAATCAACCACTCTCATTTGTCTGTAGGAGAGAGTGGTGAAGTTAGGGTAATCCTCGACCCATAGAAGTCTGTCATTTCACTTAGAATTCTTTAAGACTTCTGTACACTCTGTCTTTGCACCAGGGAGTGATTCATTTGTGTTTATAAAGCACCCCGATGACCCTGAACCCTCTAGACAGTATTCAGGCTAACAACAACCTGAATATATTAATGCCTCAACCTTGATGGCTGTACTTCACACAGCCTCTTGGTTCCCTCATTAAAAGAGTCCCAAAGGATTTATCCTTTCAGGGGGAGCTGAATCATCACCCTCAGCTTTCCTAGGGGCAGCGTAACAGGCGACCTACAACAACATATGTTTCACTCTTAAAAGAGTCCCAAAGGTTTTTACCTTTTGGGGGGGCTGAATAATCACACTCAGCTTTCCTAGGGGCAGCGAAATGGCGATCATTAAACAACATATGTTTCACAATCAAAAGAGTCCCAAAGGTTTTTACCTTTTGGGGGGGCTGAATAATCACACTCAGCTTTCCTAGGGGCAGCGAATGGCGACCATTAACCACACTTCATTCACACTTAAAAGAATCCCAAGGATTTATCCTTTGGAGTGGCTGAGTAATCACCCTCAGCCTCTCTGGGACAGCGAAATGGCGACCATTCACTTTATATTTTCCCTGTTACTAATTACAACAAACTTGCAGGCTGAAATTGTACAGCCAGTCCAAGAACCTCAGGTACATGAAAAGGAGGCTGAAACAATAACTCAGGACATTCAGATTGAAGAAGAACTTGTACTCAATGCTGATGAAGAAATGCTCTCTGTAGAAGATTATGTCGCTGAGTTTGAACCAATGCCTGAAGATGAATTCCCTGAGGGAATGTTTGATGAAGATGAGGAAGAAGATGAGGATGACCAGCTGTCAGCCTCTCCTCCTAAAGAAGATGACAAGACTTCTCCTCTTAAGGAAGCTGTTGACACACAAAACTCTGCTACATCTGCAACAACAGTCCTCCAAAGACCACTTTATGATCCAACAGCTGAATTCCTTTTGTTTGATCATCCTACCCAGACTAACTTCGACTTGATTCCAAGGGAGGATGATTTTGCTCAACAAAGCCTCAATATCAAGAATCTTCAGCCTGTACACCATCAGTCTGATATTGAGCGCTTGTCAACAAAGCTGGACGTGATCAAGTCAGAGATGCACAACTTTACTGTCACCTTTCCAGGTATTATAAAGAAGGCTGTGACTGAGGCTGTCACTGAGCCTATTCAGGAGGGTACAAGAAAAGGTGTGGCTCAAGGACTAAGTCATCTCTCGACGCGCATCAAGAATGCAATTGACTCAGTTGTCCCTGCATTGTTCCAAGAACAAGAAACCAACATAAACAGACACTTCAATGCAGTGCGCAACAGGCAATACAACCATGCTGGTTTTATTGTCAGGCGAGTTCAGGCAAATACCAATGCCAATGCCAACCTATTGTTGAAGATTGCCAGGGCATCCAGAAAAAGACAGCGTGCCATGGCTGCCTCTGTGGAGCAGATTGCAAGAAGATTTCAGGCACGTTCATCCAAACATAAGAGAAGTAAGGATGAACGTGAGGGGGAGAAGAAAACTACACTCATCCTTGCATCTGCTGAACAAGCCTCATCTTCAGCCAATCCTTCCACAACACCTGTTCCTCTTCAAGTCATCACACCAGTCATAGTACCTGATGATGAGGATCAGACTCAGGGGGAGCAACAGACACAAGATGGAGCTGACTCATCTAAATCCATGGTCCTAGTTAACATCAGGTGCAAAGGTTTCATCATAATCAATTCCTTCAGTCTGAGAGTATCCCTGTGCTACCAATCTTGCCTTGTTCCTGATGATGTTCCCAATTTCATCCATCTTGTTTCTATAGATCCATCTAGTGCCTGTGATATTCTTTCCAGGTGGAGCTGGCACTAGTGTCCAAACTTTGTTCCTTTTGAACTGATTGATTTCTTCTTGCATAGCAGCTACCCATCCATCTTCTACCAAAGCCTCAGCAACTCTTTTAGGTTCAATTTGAGAAAGAAATTCAGCAAATAAACATTCATTGGCTGAGGCTGACTCAGAGTCTTGGATTCGCTGTCTGGTTGTGACCCCTGCATTTGGTTCCCCAATAATGTTGACAAGAAGAATGTATTGATCTCTTGACCACTTATTTTGAGGAGCTGGAGTTTCAAGAACAGGGATACTTGAGGGCACAGCTGGAACAATTTGAGTCTCATCCTGCTGAGTAGGAGGGCTTTCTTCAAAAACTACTTCGGTGTCTGAGTCTTCTTCAGCCACATCAAGGGAAGCAATTTCATTATCAGCAGGAGCAACTTCAGAGTTTTGAAGAATTGGTGAGTCATTAATATCATGAGAAGGACCATCAGAGATTTGAGGTTCTTCTTCATCAAGCCCATGAGAGGTAGGAACTTCTATGTTGTGAGTAGACAGAGGATCAAAAGCAGGAACATAAGGAGTGAGAGTGTTGGAGTGGTGATGACTGGTAGGTCTGGGTTTTGTGAACTCATCACTTGGGAAAGAAATATTTTCATTAAAATCTACTTCATCACCCTCTGTTCCTGTTCTCTGTATGACTTCATCATCTTCATTAAATCTGACATGGAAAGTTTCTTCTACTTCTTGTCTTCTGATGTTGAATACTCTGAAGGCTTTGGCTGTTGGAGAGTATCCCAAAAAGAATCCATCATCAGCCTTTTCATTAAACTTTCCAAGTTTATCCCTGTAGTTATAAATAAACACAGGGCATCCAAACACATGAAAATAGCTGACGTCTGGAGATCTTTTTCTGAAAACTTCATAGGAGGTTTTGCCATGTCTTTTGACAATGATTGATCTGTTTTGAGTATAGCAGGCAGTGTGTACAGCTTCTCCCCAAAATTGCTTTGGTAAGGCTGCACCATTTAACATAGTTCTTGCTGCTTCAATCAGAGTCCTGTTTCTTCTTTCAGCCACACCATTTTGTTCAGGAGTGCCAGCTGAAGAGAAGTTCTGTGAAATCCCTTTTTCATCACAAAATGATTCAAGTTGATGATTCTTGAATTCTGTACCATTATCACTTCTCAGAGCTTTGACTCTAACATCATTCATATTTTCCACTTGTCTGATGAAGGACATGATGGCATCAGCTGCATCACTTTTCCTTCTGAGGAAGAACACCCATGTATATCTTGAAAATTCATCAACTATGACCAAGGTGTATTTGTTGTGATTAATGGTTTGAGGTTTGACAGGCCCAAACAAGTCCATGTGAAGGAGATGTAAGCACTTGTCAATAGAGAATGATTGCCTAGTCTTGAATGAAGACCTGTGATGTTTTCTTTTGACACAGGCAGAACAAGTTTTGTCTTTGGAAAACATTACTGAAGGTAGACCAGCAACCAAGTTTTGAGTGGCTATCTTATTGATGTTCTTGAAGTTGAGATGAGACAGTCTTTTGTGCCACAGCCAGTTGACACTTTCAGAGGCTTTGGCAAGAAAACAATTTGAGCTGTCTTCAGAGCACACAGCCATGTTGATGACATAAACATCTCTCCTTCTAGGTGCAACCAGCACAACATCATTATTTTTGTTGAATATGGTTCCCTGAGTCTTAGTAAACAAAACCTTATAATCAGCATCACATAACTGGCTGATGCTAATAAGATTGTGCTTAAGACCATTCACATATGCAACCCTGGTAAATGTGATCCCATTGCAATTCACTGAGCCATATCCTTCTGTGTCACCTGAAGAGTTATCTCCAAACACCACTTTGGGACCTGGCTCCTTTGAGTATCTGTGCAGGTATTGTTGAATCCCTGTCATGTGTCTAGAACAGCCACTATCTAGATACCATACCGATTCCTTGAGATATTTCTGCACAGATACATAGAAACAGATTAGTTCCTATGGTGAACCCACTTTCCAGTGGGTTCCCTGAATTGCTTGTTAGCAACTCTTGTGTTCCTGAAAAACTTTTGGCGATGGGATGGACAGTTCATTGTTTCATGGTTATAACTCCCACAGATATCACACCCAGGGAAGTCACCACACTCGTCTGAGTGATGGTCTGTGAACCCACAGAATTTACAGGGAGGATAAGAATTGTAATTTCCCTGTTGTCTTTTGGAACTTTGTGGTCTGTCCCTAGAGGGTGTCTGAGCTCTTTTAGCTGCCATGTGTCTGTCATGATCTAAGGTCGAGTGGTGAGAATTCTTACAAACATTGCAATAAGGTTTGATTAATCTTTCCCCTTTGGGTTCACCTAGGACTGACTTAGGTTCATGAGAAGTAGAGCATTCAGCGGAAGGCTTAATGTGTTGTTTCAAGAGTTCTACTTCTTTCATAAGAGACAACAGGCGATCTTCAGTGGTGGGGTCAACCTTATTCACAGCTTTAGTAGAAACAGGCTTAAAAGCTACTTGTTTACCAGTTGGTTTAGCAGGCACACGAAAAACTTTAGCTGGAGGATTCTCAATATCTATCTTAAGTTCATCCTTAGCAGATCTAGAGGAACTGCTAGGTTCAACTCCAGAGAGTTTGGGCAACGGTGGAAGCTCAGCCACATCTTCAGAGACAGGGTCATTAGTCAAAGAGGTATCTGACATATGAATAGTCTCTGTAGATTTAAAGACAATGTCTTTGGGTTTGGTGATAATCCTCAGCATTTTATGCTTAGCAGTTATATCCCTGCTTAAGTCAGCAGGCACTTCATCCCTAAGCAATTCATCTATAGTAAACCTAGCACACAACCATTTTTCAATAACTTTGTTTAATTCAGAGACTTGGTCATTCAAAGCTATGTTTTTCAAGGTTAATCTAGCTACTTCATTTTGCAGGGATATTTTCTCTAAGTTAACCCGCCTGAGAGTTTCACATTCAACCTTAGCATTAATCATTTCAGTTTTAACAGAGTGAAACTTGTCAAGTAGGTTCTTCCTTTGTTCCTCAACAAAGTGCAAGTCAACAATGGTGTAATCAAGAACATGCTTACGTTCATCATAATCAGACATAGAAAGAAGCCTGTGTACCTTTTTCATTGTGATGTCGACCCATTGTCCTGATCTTGCATCACCTTTTCCAACAGCTGGTTCATCCTCAGCTATTGCCATAAAAGCCCTGACTCTTGTGGTGTCTTCTTCATCTGAAGTCAATGGTTCATCATTCCAATCATAGGTTTCAGCAACCAATCCTTTCTCAGCCTTTTTCTCACCACCTTTCTTTTTGGACATAGCTTCAATCTTCAAGTTCATCTGTTCTAACTCAGCTTTAAGTGCCTTGTACTTATTTTTGTAATCTTTCTTCTCAGTGTCTGAAGAATTGGATTGAGATGAGTTGTTATGTTGTTTGAACTTGTAGGGTTTGGATGAAGATGATGGATAAGAGGGTGAGGATGTTTTGGTGGACGGACATTCTTTTTGAAAATGTCCAAGCTTTCCACAGGCAAAACATGTTTCTTTTGACCTGTCAGTTGGCTTGCTAGCTGATCCTACTCTTCCAGATCTTTTGTAGTATCTTCTTTGGTTGGCTAGCAGTGCTCTTTCATGAAATTCTGCATTGAGGTCTGACAAAAATTCTTGGCTGCTACGGGTATCTTCTTCCATATCAGAATCGCTGTCAAGAGGATGAGTTGCAGAGATCAAAGCTTTGGAAGAAGCTCCTTGGACTACAAATCTTTCAGTCTCTGATTTGTAGATAGTATCGATCAGCCCTTCTTCATAATTGTACTTTCCATAGAGCTGAGCAAGGGTATCATTTTTGATTGAGTTGTTAGCTCTCTGAGTCTGATTCATGCTCAGCCACTTTCTTGGAAGGCTGTTGACAAAAGTGGCATTGATCTCAGCTTGACCAATAGTAACATCATTCATAGCGAGGTCATTTAGAAGAATTTTCAGCCTAGTATAGGTTTGCTGAACTTTTTCACCTTCAAGAGACTTAAAGGCATTAAACTGAAGTCTGAGTGCCTGAATCTTTGTCTCTCTTGTTTCAGAGGGTCCTTCATGGCCAAGAATGAGGTCTGTCCACATCTGTTTAGCTGTGGGACACTGAATGACAGACTTCATGATATGCTTTGGAAGACAGGAAATTATGATGCTTTTGAGACGTTTATCTTGGTTTGCTAATTTCCTATCAGCAGCGGTCCATTGTTTGACAGGCTTGGGAAGAGGGTTTTCTTCAGTAGAAGTAAGTGCCATGGGGATATATGGACCATTTTCTAAAATTTCTAAGAGAAAAGGTTCAAGTCCATCAAGGTATACAAGAAATTGACTCTTCCAACTGGCAAAGTCTTCTTCATCAAAGACTGGTACACTGGTTACGTGTGATCCACCTCTTGAGTCAAGAAGTTGGGGTAGATCATCGTCATTTGGTGGGGCGGTAAGTCTTGGTGAAGATGGGTTTCTGGAAGGTGAGTGTGGGCTAGAGGTTTCCAGCATGGTGGATCTTGATTATAAAACGGAGAACGATGTTTCTTGAAGATTTTAATATCAAACACTGCTCTGATACCAATTGAAAGTCCCTAATCAATGCGAGAAACCCTAATCTTAACTTAATCAACACAAGGTATTACTTTTCAAACGTAATCTTATTATTGTATAATAAAGAATTACAAGTGTTATGGATAACACCGTTTGATGACAATGTGTTGTGCACACTTTGAACAACAATAACCTTAACTTATGAATACAGTCGTAGCTGTTTGATTCACTAAGTTACACGCACTAATGTTCTTAATATCTCAAAGTGTTAAATCTTAATGCAAGGATACACATCCTATTTATAGTGTTACGAGTTTGACTTGAACAGTACTTGATGTCGACTACACAACTTTTACAAGTTCCCACATCAGTCACATGATGTCCTTCCATTATGCTTTAAGGAACAGTTGTCCAAAACAGTTTCCTTATTCTTCATATTCTCGAACACACAAATGGCATGTCCAAAGTGTGCTGAGAGTTATCAGGGTATTGCCACCCCTGTTAACTCTCAACCCCTCAGAGTCCCTAATACATCTTGGCTGTTATCCATCACAGCCAAGGAGTATGTCTTCAGGTAATCTTCGACTTCCCTGACAATGTCTCTGACATGGACTCCTCTGAGGTTGCTCACAGAGATTCGGATCTCTGTGAGTCTTGTGAAACTTGCCTGCCTCCTAGGCACAGGCAAGGGACTATCTATCAGCCTAATTGTGTTTAAATCAATGAACAGGGAATCTAACAAGTTTAGATTCCCAACACAAACTAACCATGCTCTTGATACCAATTGAAGGTCTGCGTGATCTTTAGCCTATTCTACATGATGGATTTGATGTATAAAGATGGTTGATTAATTAGATTAATATAAAGAAGATGAGATGAAGGAGATGATGGAGTAGAGAGAGAAAGGAGAGAAGGGAGAAAAGTAGAGAGAGAAAGTAAAGATGGAATGAATAAAGTGAAAATCAACAACCCCTCCTAACATGCTAGGAGAGGATATATATAGCCCACCCTACATGTGGGCTATATGGACTATACATTAACTAAATGGATCACGAGCCCATTACATAATTATCGTTGGAGCGACCGATCCTTCATAAATACGTAAAACGTATTTCCAACAATATATTCTTATTTTTTTTAGCTTATTTGATTTAGAATAAGCTTATTAATTTATTGTCATTAGCTTATTTTGAACGAAATATTCTGATTAATAGTTCTTATTTTGATCGAATTCTTCCAATTGATTGTTCTTATTTTGATCAAATTATTTTAATTAGCTTTTATTTATACGATTTATGTGAATAAGCTTATTTGTTTGAATAAGATTTTGAATTAGATGAGAGTTATGAATAATTTTGTGAATTAGATAGGAGTTGTGTGAATAAGCTTACAAATTATATGAGAGTTATGAATAAGCTAGCTTTTTAGCTTATTTTGACGAATCATAAGGTATTTTATGTAAGTTAAATTAAGTTTACTGATGTGGGCTGTAATAAGCTTGATATATCATATATGATAGTTATATATCATATATGATAGTTATATATCATATATGATATATCATTAGTTATCATATATGATATAACTATCATATATGATATATCAAAGAAACCATAAGAAAAAACAAATTTTGTATGAGTCTTTTTCAGAAAATCTGTATAAACTCTTGAAACATGCCTTCTATCATATATATGAGTAATACTTTTTTTTTAAAAAAATTTCATAATATGTTCTTTTCTATCTTTTATTAATACAGTCAGACAGAGGTGGTGTGATTGCCCGATTTGGAGCAAAGCAGGGAGGGAGTTGATTATAACAAGAGGATGTGAACGGATATGTTATAAGGATCAAGACGGAGTAGGCGTTGTTCATGAATTCATCAGTTAATAATGGTTTTAACAATAGTTTATTGTCGATAAAGAAGAGTAGTTTTAATAATAATGGTGTTTGCATCTTTTGATTTTGTATAAATGGTTATCATATATGATATCAGATGTGTATCATATATAATTTTACATTAGGTTATGTTCTGTTTGAATTATCATATATGATTTTGTTCATAAGTACATTTTTTATATTATGAACAAGTGTTTAATTATTAATTGTGCATACTCTTTGTTGTAATCATGAATTCATCAAATTCTTTGTTTAATATACCCAAGTTTTTCTTGAGTATCATATATGATAATGCATTATCATATATGATAGTGCATTAGCATATATGACTTAATTTATCAAAACCATCATGACATAATACCAAGAAAACTAAACCATATTAACAAGACGTTGTACAAGATACCAATCAATTACAAAATCGTCCATATACGTCAAAACTCCATTAGGAGATTACAAGGAAAAAACAAACAATACATTTAAACATAAAATAAAAATTCACGAACTTCTTCAATAAGCTTCTTGGCCTTTTGGATGCTTGTAATGTTCAACATTCCTTGTAAACAGCATTCTCTACAAAAATAAGAAGATTTAATTCAATTTTCAAGCGCATCATCATATATGATATATTTTATCATATATGATATATTTTATCATATATGATATTTTAGCTTACATCATATATGATAAAATATATCATATATGATATTTCACTAACAGGTCACACTAAATTTGTTCAGCGAGATTAAGCCATAAAATCTTATAATTCATGAAAATAAGCTAATAAGTTAGCTTATAATTCATCATAATAAAAATGATGATAATTTTTTAGCTTTTTCCTATTAATCATCTAATAAAAAAGCAAACACATCCATAATCACATCAAAATAAGCTTATTTACATCAAATAAGCTAAAAAAAGATATAAATAATGATGATATAACCTGGTGATTCGTTCTTCAATAGTATCGACATCTTTTTTTAATTTTAAACGCGATTTGTTGATGATTTTTTTATTTGTGTGTGTTTTAGTATGTGTTTTGGATCGAGATGATGATTGAATAAGCTTATGTGTGTGTTTTTTTGTGTGTGTTTTTTGTTAGATCTGAGATAAGAGACGGGGGTGAGATGTATTTGGGAGGTGGGTGGGATAGGTGGGTTTAAAATGACGAAAATGCCCCTACGCTTTTTTTAATTAAAAAATAAAACTTAATCTGGGCTGTTCATTTTTTGATAGATGGAAGGTGGGGATTGATCCCCTTGTATCCAAAGGATACAAGGTATCCAAAATAACCGGACTCTTTTTTATTAGATTTTTATAAAAGTTTGATATAAAACTTTACTCCTTCCATCTCATTAAGTGTTCACTTGGACTTTTTATAATTTATTTTATCTTATTTTGATTATAAATATTTTTTATTTGTGTTATGTAGTGTGTGATGAAATTATGTCAATAAAATATATTTAAATAAAATATATTTAAATTCGAATCTATTTATATAACTTTCATCAAATATTATATTACACAAATAAAAATATTTATGGTCAAATTTAATAACAAGGAATTAATTATGACATATAATGTGAAATAGTATCCACAACTGGTTTTATTTAGCAAATAAAAGTATTTAAATATTCAATCCTACTATATTGTATAAATTATTATAGATAATATAGATAACAAATGTGATAATTTTGTATATGAAGACGTGCGACCTTATTTCTTTATTTTAATGTGTTGAATATTTTTAAGATAGCTGCAAGATGCGAAAATATATTATAAAGAAGCTGATCATAAAATGGTTAAACATGTTCATTTCGTGACTATGTTAAAATATATTTAAACCCTTAAATTAGCATAAACATATTCAACCAATAATAATTACCTATTTTTTAAAAACTCATTTTTCACCAATTTTTCAATAATTAAATATCTCATAAACGGTAAATCGTCAAATGAAAAAAATACACCATTGCAACGAGAATTAAATCATCTTTTTATCGAGAGGTAGATGTATATACTTTCGACGAACTTTTTTTTCGATTTTTTTTCTTAAGTCACGTATGAGAGAATCATATATGATTCGTGATATGAATCATTTATGATTTTCTGAAAATCATATATGTTTCATGACGAATCATATATGATTCTCTCATACGTGACTTAAGAAAAAAAAAGTCGGAAAAAGTCGAAAAAAAAATCGTCAAAAGTGTATACATGTGTCACTTGATAGATAGATGATTTAATTCTCGTCGCGATGATATGTTTTGTTTTACGTAACGATGAACGGTTTGTGAGATATTTAATTTTTAAAAAATGAGTTTTTTTGTTAAATGATAAAAATGGATGGTTGTGATTATTTGATTGAGTCTATGCTATAATATGGGTATATGTTGAACTTTTTCCTATTTTAATTCAAAAAAAATAATCCTGAAGTTATATTCATTTTTTCTATTTTAGATTGTTTTAAACTTAATGTTAGTTTATCATTTTCAAGTAGTTTAGTATAAGGTTTTTTATTTTTAAAAACTAGGTAAAGAGTTTAAATCTCACTGAGTGTGTATATTTGGAAGTGGCTACGGAGGCTCATTCGTGACAACTCTGGGCAATTCAAAAGGAAGTAGTCGTCGTGAGATTAGTCGGTGCGTAATGTCGAGTTAAAAACTCAGATATACCCAAAAAAAAAATTATTGCCCATTACTAAATATAGATAAGATAGTTTGATCAAGTTTATTATGCATATTACCATTTTTTGAAATTATTATTACAAACTTTAGATGTGACACTAAAAAAATTGTATTTAACCACAATTTTTCCTACAAACTGTTAAATAGTGTGAATTTTTTTTAAGTTTATTAACATATATAAAAGTGTAAAAAATGGTAACAAAAATAAGTGTGAACAAATTTTAAAAATTCATACTTAAATTTGTTGCAAATAAAGTTCACACATTTTAATGTGAAAAAATCTTTAACTTCTTAAACTTGTTTTAATGAAAATTGTGGAGGATTATGGTGTAGTAAAATGGGTCCACACATTAATGTGTAGAGAAATTAAAGATTTTTCCCCACTAAAAAGTGTTTACTTTTATTTGAAACTAATTTAAATGTGAATTTTCAAATTTGTTCACAATTATTTATATTATTATTTTTTACACATTTATATAATAATCCATTGATTAAAAAATTTGCATTTTAATAAAAAAAATTTTATGTTTTGTCTCTCTTGACAAGTTTACGTTTAACCAACTGATTTACAAGTTTTTTTATTATTTCTAATTACACCTTCAAGTGAGGACATTGACATTCCAATTTGTGATAATTTCTCGGAATGGTAGCATGGCTTACTCCTCTTCATGTTTCGCATAAATCAAGGTTGATCATTAAAGGGGTTGAGGAACCCTCATGTAGGCTATTTGGAATTTTCAGAACGGATTGATCTTCTCGATTTTTCCTACCAAGAAGGCAGTTATTGAGACTTCATTGTTTCTCAATAGTTTTTTTAAAATTTGTTCTAGGAATACTTCGTTTTATTGGAGTTGGATAGGATGGATGCAAAATCCTTTATCTTAGAACTACTTCGATGTAGTTTCTTTCCTAGCTTTGGCTAGTGTTTAAATAATATGTCGTTGTTCTAAAAAAATCTAAATGAAGGTGATATTATAAACTTAATCTAAATTTTTTACTTATTTGTAGAAGTGGACTATTAATTTGGGATGTCCAAAAATATATACTAGAGTATAATTTTGAGACGGAGAAATTAAAATATATTATTTCAAAAAATAAATTATAATTTTGATTAGGCAAATAGAATATTGTGAGTATATAAAATAAAGTAGTATGTTTTAAATAACTCTTGTGATTGTACTTTTAGATTAAACATAATGGCGAGATTTCATCCCTTTTCAGTTTAACGTCACTAAACCGATTAATATATCCTCATTATTTTCATCTTTTACTGTTTTATCTCACAAATTAAAAGAGGTAGAAAGAATTTTAATTCATTATACTTTCATCTAAAATCGCACGACCATCTCTACTACATATAAAACATTTACACAAAAACCTTGAATGTTAAAAAACAAGTTATTTTAGGAATTGTTGAAAATAATTGCATCTTAGTCTATACTACATTATAAAGATACAAAAGACGTATCTTGATAGGAATGTCCTGCTGTATAAAAAAGGCAATGTGATTATTTAAGGGAAAACTATTGATAATAAGAATGATCTGCTGTCATGTTGAATAGGTGAAAATTGTATATATAATTACGTGTGATTATTAAAGGAAAAATATTGATCTATAGGAAATCTATCATAAAAAGAGCTAGTACTAACACATTATGTAATGTAAACATGAACAAAAAAACTTAACATGCCAAATGTTTACGATAAATACTAGCTATCGTGCCGAAAATAGCGTAGCATCGAATCGGCGAAGAGCGACCTTCAATTCTTGGGTTCTAAGAAAACCTGAATAATTACTTTTAACAAAATTAACATGTGTTGTGAGGGTTGTGCTTTGCCTTTTACTTTATGTTGATTTACTATGAAAATGCTCTCTCATTTGATATCTAATGTAATGTGCACTCAGTTGATATCTAATGTAGCTTTTCCAATTTTATATTAACAATTTTAATTCTAGTTTCAAGAATCACTTACCACAAAATCATATTTCATTAATTATGTATCATCATGTATTTTCGTCGCTCTGCGCGGGACAAAGATCAATCCGGTTCAAGAATCATATCTTTTAAACTTTTATGTATTTAATCTCGGTTTATACAATTTAGTTTTGGTACATGGGTTGACAAAGGCACAACGTTTTTAGAAAATAACTATTGCAATGTCAAAGACTTTACACGAATTTAATTATCGCATGTTATATCTCTTCTTAGTTTAATTTTAATATAACAATAATATACCGTATCGCCATTTATCTGCCACTAGGTAATTCTGCAGCTATGCGGGGATAATCGTCTAATAATAATGAAAATAAAAACTGCAATTCTTTTTTCATTTGATCACAGGTAATTTGGTCATTTGATTAAAAAAATTATATTTCATCCTTAAACTTCAAATGCAAATAACTTTTAAAAGTTACATTTTTACAAAAACCCGCTTCGCTATAATTTTCAAAATATAAACCTCTTTAATTTGATACTATGATTTTTTTATGTAGAAACATGCATTTCAGTTTTAATTTTTAAGTGGGTATTTCAAGCATTTTCGACCCTAATGTTGTCTAACTTAAAGGTTGAATTACACAAAATTTAAAGCACCAAAGTTGTATCTTGTTTTGCTAATTTTTTACTCATAAAGCATTGATTTAAATCAAAGATGATACGAGTAAGATATCGTACGTTACAGATGAGGTTTTCGTCATATTTGTTGCACATTTATTGTACATAATTTGTTTGATGAAGTGCTTATCTTAAATATTAGTGTTAAATTGATTTAAATGCATTATTTTTTGTATCACATAATATCATAAATCATTTATTAATGTACAAGTTAAGAAATGATGTTCTTTTTAATTTGTTAATTTTGTACAAAAAATACACGTTACTTTTTATTGTGTTCTTAACTAGTTGACCAATAGTAAACTCAAAAATTATATGTACAACATCAAATTTATTGATTTTATGTCAATCTTTAGTAGCCTTTTTAATAATCAAATTCGTTTCAATGTGAGTGACCAATCACAAATTGTGTATTACATTTAAGTTATGTTGGATGGGTGAAAAACATGGTTTATGATGAATAATGATGAACATGCATTAACACTGATGAACATGGACTATGATAGATGAATAATATTAACTGGCAGAAAGACTAGCTGATAAAAGCAGACTAATTGATAAGCACAACCTTTTATTGATGAACTATTAGTAACAACACTTATTATTGATGAACAACATTTTTTTATTGATGATCAACTTATAAATTGACATTGTTTTGTTTATTAATTAGTTAGTCATGTCTTTAATGATTGTTGTTCACGAGCTCAACAACAAGACTTATGAGCTGATGAATAAAACGAATTGGTGAACACATATGAATAATATGTATATTGATGTTTTCTTGTTCATCAATTAGTCTTGTTTATTAGTAGTTAGTCTAGTTCATTAATTAGTTTTTATTGATCCCTTTGATCATATTAATCTAGCTTGTAGATTTAGACTAATTAGAGTATATTTTGTTTAGACTTAGTAGAAAGTTTGAGTGAATATAAATGAGTATGCGGAATATACTTTTTGATATGATAAAGATTATGAAAGGTTTATGAATAAATAATGTGTATGTACCAAACACTTCAAAATTATTGATTGTAATACGAGTACTCTAAAACAAGTACTAGGGTTACATAAACCTTGAAGTCTAGACAACGTAATGTATCATGTTACAAACATCTAACCCTAGGACCTCCTTTAATAGTACAAGGAGCCCTTTACAAGATAATGGTCTAAAACAATCTTTTAAATTAAAAAGCTATATACACACATTTTGTGTTGATAACCTACATGTCTTCATTCTTTGTCTTCTTCAGCAACATTAGCATCATAGATAGCATTAATCTTGACCATGGCCAAACTGGTCTATTTTCTAGAGAGAAAACCAATATTAATATATTACTACAAGTACTTACTCCATTAGTACGGGTAGTGCAAAAAAAGTAGCACAAATTTTATTCCCAACAATTTTCTCTTAAACTTGTGATTACTCTTTCAAATTCACAAGTTTCTTTAATAAAAATATTGTATATTAGAGACGATATTCACAAAATTACTTCAATTTCGAATTTGACTATGAATGAACATGAGGAACTCAACAACCACATGATCTTCAAAATCAACTTTCAACTTTTTATTGATCATCTTCTTCAAAGTATCCTGTGTAAAGGGATATAATCTATCCACTAGTAAAAAGGCTACCATTTCTATCATCACCAACTGATACACTCCAAAAGAAAAATATAGATTCCAATGCCTCATCTCTAAGTTGCATTGACCTTCCCAAATGATATCTCTTGAATCAAGATCATACATCGTCTTCATAGTATCCAACAAATAGAAATCCCATTGACTATCAGTAGTTGTGGGCTCATCAGAACCAAATTTTTTTTCAGAATCTTCCATAGATAATCTAAGTCTTCTCTATCCAAACTCTGAAACATTTTATCCAAGAACTAATATGCTTCAGTTTCTTCTAATCTTGTGAAGTTTCCACCATCTCATATTTCCTTCATTATAAGCTTCGTAGTTACAGATCGGGTATTTTGACCTTTTAGGCTCAAATGGAAGATCTTCAACTACAAACAACTGCAATAACCCTTTCAATTCTTCATGAGAAGGACCTAATTTTTCAATTCTAAACTTACCAAATTTGGCATTCTTTTCCTTCTCTTGGATGCTCTTTGTTTAGACAAATCACCAATTGTTGATGACTCCTTAATGGCTTCTGGTTGTTTTTGAACATAAGATTGAACAACACCTGCATGTCTTTTCCCTTTTGTGCTTGCCAATTCCATCATTTTATTTTGCTATGCTTAAATTGTTCTCTCTAACCCGAATGCATTAGAACAAAATCCTGCATACTTTCCAAAATAGGAAGGGCCCTTTCTTCAACTTGCTCAAAGGTCAATCCTGTAAAATCTTTGAATTTCCAATTCTTATGACTCTTCAGAATTGACATGCAATATTTTCTCCTTGAAGCCCTAGTATTAAACATTTCTCCTATTGAGCTTGATGTTTTAGAATAGTAGCCAAGTCTTTTTTATACACAAGAGTTACTTCAATAAAATCGATCTTCTCTTTAAGAGACATATTATCCTCAAAGGCTTCATACTCGGCCATAAATTTTGCAATAGTCTCATTTCCCTAATCCAACTGCTTTTTCATATCATCAAGCTTATCTTGAGTGTACTCTTGATCAATATCAACTTCACCCTCAGTTGAAGTCCAAGTAATATTCGTACTTTCTTCCACAGTAGGATTGTCTTCAAGACTTTTAGCTAACTCATCATCACACCCTATTTGAGTAGTTATAGGAGAGACTGCTTCTTCTTCCTGTAGAATACCTTTCCTTTTATCTTGAAAATCAATTGTTAGACCTGCCATTGTAGAATATTGAACAACTTGCTCCATCAGAAATCCTAGTAAAACCACCCTTGTAGATCTCTCAACAACAACAAAAACATCAAGATTAATATTATCACCACATGAAATAATATCTTTATTAACAACATTAATTTTAGTATCACCAACATTAATATTATTACCACCAACAATAACCTCCCCTAAATCCATACAATCTCTCTTATAACTTTGGTTAATCTTATACCTAAAACAGTGTCAGCCACACCTATCTCTTCCTCATTAACCGTGTCAATCTTTAGAGCACCCGCATCCGTCTTGAATCTATTAGAAATCGTTTCTTCTGGGGATTCAAAGAGGAAGAGAAAAAGATGGTATAGGTGATTTGGAAAAAGGAATTAACAGATAGAAAATATGGTGGTTTAGTGGTGGGCAGCATTAAAGCAAAAAACTTGGAGCTCATAGGAAAATTGAGATAGCGTTTTCTAAATGAAAGAGGTGCATTTTGGAGAAAAGTGGCATCGAGATACATGGTCCAAATGGAGGCTTTGAGGTGAGTAACGCTACTAGGCTAAAATCAGGTATCTGGTCTACTTTTCTTAGTTGTTGCTTAGAAATGATCATATGGGTATTTCTCTTGACTCTCTCCATTTGAGAAAGATATGTAATGGAAAATATACATCGTTCTGGTCTGATCGTTGGATCGATGACCAGGTGCCTCTAAAAATACGGTTTCGCCATTTGTATGCTCTATAAACGTGTAAAACATGTTTAGTTGTTGATAGATGGGTGAGTGAAAATGGCGTTGGGTTTGGAAGTTGGTCTTGGAGGCGACAACATTATGGGCGTGTAACTGATGAATTGTCGTCTTTTTCTAGTCTCATTAGCGGGCTTGTTTTAAACCTTTCCCGTGATGATACATGGACTTGGTCTTTGACAACTTTTGGTGTTTTCTCGGTTAGATCTTTAAGCAATCTTATTCAAAAAAATCTGATTGCCATTGACGCCTCAAGTCTCAGCTTCAGGTGGAATTCGTGGGTTCCTAGGAAGATAAACATTTGCGTTTGGCGGGCTTCCTTAAATCGTCTGCCGATAAAGGATAATTTGATGCACGTGGTATTAATTTATCTTTAGTAACGTGTTTATTATGTATTAAGGAAGATGAATCTCGGGATCATTGTTTTCTTTTATGTCATGATACAAAGATTTTATAAAAGAAAGTTTATAGCTGGTGGAGGACACCTCCTTCATTTAATCCTTCTCTTGATGACTTATTAAAGGGGAATTTTGAGTTATTTGAAAATAAGCACATGTTGAAGCTTTTACATGTCGTATGCTTGTCCCTTTTATGGAGTATTTGGAGATGGAGAAACAGAATTTTGCATGCTCAATCAGAAAGTGAGGAGACCTCAATTCGCCAAGAGGATATTTTCCCTTCCCTTTTAAGGATATCATTACTTTCGATCTCAAATCGAGCTTCTATTAATAAGTCCGTAAAGGATAATTAGACTCAAACAGCAGGTGTTTTGGTGTAATCTTTTAGCTTTTGAAGTTATTTTGTGTTAGTTTCTTAGTTTAATGGCTCTACCTTAGGCTGGTGGGAGTGAGAGTATTGTCACTCGTGAGTTGGCCAAAGCCACTCGCAGCCCTCACCCCCACCCTTCAAACCCGCGCGCGACTCCTTCCCAGCCAAGAAAAAAAACTGGGCAAACTCACCCAGGTGAGTTTTATACATGTGGGCCCATATGTTTTTTATTTTTCTGGTTAGGTTTAATTTTGGGTGTTTTTTGTGAGTGAGGTGTATTTAAATAATAAAAAATAGGTATGAAAAGTGAGTGTGAGTGAGTTTAGGTGAGTGTCATTACCCTCGTGGGTGAGTTTGGTGAGTTTGTTAAAATGCTGAGGTGGCGCTGAGGTAGCGGTGAGTGGGTTTCACCCCACTCCCACAAGTCTTAGAGCCTTTCTTTTCATTGTTATTTTCTTGCTTTAAGGCTAATAATATCGTCGCTTTTTCAAAAAAACAAGGAACAAAATAACGTAGAATACATCGTTCTTTAATGGTCAAACTTTAATGAAACGAATAGGTGAAGGCCATGTCGGCTTTTATAAGGAAGAAATCAAAATATTCCCGTATAACTTGAAACATGACCGTTAGTACTTATTTAATATAACTATATTTTATTATAAGACTTTCGCTTCGATGATTAACTAGTCTTAATTTATTTATAATCATGGTTCGCCTGTTTCCATGCCATCTATATTTTGGGGTTTTTTATATAATTACTCATTAGTAAAAATAATTATGAAATTTTTATCAAGTTTGCAAAATTTTATATTATTTTAATTAATTACTAAACCAAAAAAGTGTCATTGTATTGAAAATAAAAAGAGAGAAAGTTAATAATATATTTTTCTTAAACTGTGTATTTATTGTTGGAAGACAATAATTTTGAGACGAAAAAAGTGTATTATAAAACGTTTAGGACATTTTTATATTTTGAAAGTTTGAAATAATATTAACACTTTTAAAATTAATTTTATGAAAATATTCATTTGGTAACAACATGTTAAATCTTAACCATCAATCTTTTTTTTAACGAATTTTTGTATCTATCTATTAAAAACTATCTTTATAATTAAAATTGAAATATATTTTTATTGATAAGGTGTCATTTTATACACTTTTAGAGATTATTTCACCTCGTTATTTGTCTTAATATACCTTATAAACGTATTAACCTTTTTTTTTGTTATTTTAGTAATTTGGTAGCACTTTGAACATTTGAGAGGTCGTGAAGGTGTTTCCTAGCATTTTCAAGGCTTTTGATCAACAAGTATGAAAGAGAACAAGTCGAGGATGCACGCATTTTCAAAGTCACAAGGAGTTTTGTCATCAGGAAGCATCGACGGCATCGCAAATGACATCGACGACGTCGCAAATAACATTGACACAGTTGGAATGATCGACCAAACGCCGTAAAGCTTTACCTCTTATGGCGTTGCAACCAACCGACTTAGAAGCCCACAAAAGATTCAGCGAGCCTCGCGACGTCGCGATTACTAGCTGACGACGTCGCAACCCAACCTCTATATATAGACCCCTTCGTAGAATTTCCGAGTTAGCTTGGAACAGCTATGTTAGTCGATTTTAGAGTTTCTTAACCCTAAGAAACTCCATTTTTCACCCATATCAATTGAAGAACAATGTTTTACTTATTCTCATTAATCATGTTTATGTGTTTGATGTTTATATCTTCTATCTTAACTTATCTTGCTATGCTACTCTAGATCTTGTGTTGTTTATTTATAATTGCATGAAAATTATTATGTGATCTTCCTGTGTTTGTTACTTCTTGGCTTGATTGTGTGCACGTTGGGCTATAGAAAACTAGACTAGCTCCTCATATGATCTTAATTGTTATGTCTTAGGAAACGTGTTGATAGATGATGCCTTGCTTCGTAGATTCATGTTTTTGTTCATGAACTCCCTTGACCGGGTTATCAATTGCATGGTATTCTTGTTGCTTTGATGTGGCAGATTCATTTAATTGTTTGTTAATGCATGTTTTATTGAGTAGATCTAGGGTTTGTCTTTGATTCTGGATGTATGATTTATTACGCTAAGGATGTATTCTAAATGAGTAAGAATTAGTAAACGTCGTCATACCACTATGCAAGGGACTACTTGTTTCGCATATGACTGCAATTAATATAAACAAAAATACTTACATATTTAGTCGATAATATGTGACGGGTAGCAAACACATTTAGTGAATATTGTAGTAAGTAATGCATGATTAGATAAACACATTTTATTTACTTGGTCAAATTCTATAAGATTACCGTCAGTTAGTTTAAGTGTTATTTAAAAGTTAAAACCCCTTTCTTTACCACGATAATTTTACTTGCTATTATAAAATATAAAAATACAAAAAGAATCTTCTTCCCTCCTCTAGACCGTTTGTAGTTCGACACTAGCCAATCTAACTATTCCTCGAGAGAACGATAACAACCCTGAGTTTATTTTATTTTAGATTTAATTTTATTTTTAATAAGTTTATTTTATTTTGATTCAGTTTTCTTACAACTTTAATATTAATTTGATGGAAAAGAACGTAACATTTATTCGTCTCGCAAATCATTACTTGATATTCATCGTCGTTGCATTACGCGAGTTCATGCTATTTTGTGTAAATGTGATATGTATCTTTGTGAGTCAAGACGGTGAAACATTTTAACAGTCTAACATCAACTCACAAAACTATGTATAATTGCCTTTAGATTTTGTTCAAACATCCATGCGAACCAAAACTTACAAGCAACAATGTGTACATTTATATATTACTGCGAGTACTTCCAAACTTACAATACGAACACGAAAGTGAACACATTATTGAAACACATCATAACTTGAAATCCATATCAGAAAATGAACGTAGAAATACAAGACAAGCTAGCACAAAAACGAAAGCAAACCAAAAGCTTACAATCAACTAGAGACACAACCATGCATGCATGTCACTTCGTGTTGTAAAGCTACAACCACAAACAGTTCTTCGTTTAGTTTAGAGATGAGGCTTGGTTTTCACGGGTGTTTGTTCATAAGCCATCTTCAGTTGAGCCGGTTCGTAACTGGTTGTCCCCTCTCCAAGAGCAGCACTCACACGCTATACATATAATACATAGAATGATAAGTTTTGCAGATATGAAAAACTTACGGCATAATGTTAGATATATGAAATATGAATTTCGGAATAATTATGAAAAGTGCTCGATAGCTTAAGAAAAAAATAATATAGTGCTTGATAATGAATAAGAATACACTGTTGTACGTACCCTTCTGCAATACATTTTTCCAGATCGACGGAAGCAAGTGGTTCCCTTTGGGCAACAATATTTGGTTCCCTTGCAGCACACCGCATTTCGAGAAGGGCAGCAACCGTACCTTGTCCCAACAACGCGACAACACGTCTGCGTCTTACGACATGACGGGCCACGACCACAAAGAGAGTTGGTAACTTCAAATGATGAAACATAGATGAACAAAAGAACAACAATGAGTATGGTGGACTTTGAGATAGCCATTATATTTTAGTGAGGTGATGAATGAATCATGAAAAATTTGTTTCCTCATTTATAGAGGAGTTAATTTACATTTTTTGTCCTTATAGTTTATATGTATTAACCCTTTAGTCCTTTGCTCAAAATAAGTAAATAAAGTAACAGTCCCTATCGTTTACAGATTATGCATTTATTGATGAGAAAAGTCGTTACCCTTAAATGAGAGTGTCGTTGTCTTTTCGCTTCTCACATATTCAAACAACCTTCTACACTACATAAACCCTAGAAACCAAATATTTAATATGGAGGTTTATCCATGTCCCCAAGACTTTGATTAATTTGTTGTTAAAGGCCAAATTATGATTATGTTCTTTGGCTTACACTACAACAATTGTGAACCCTAGGGACGACTTATTCGTCCCTAGGGAAGCACTTATTCGACCCTAAACACCTAGGGACGACTAAGTCGACCCTAGGAGGTTGTGCCTAAAAATTCGTCTCTAGGATCCTAGGGACGAACCCCTCTTTGTAACGTAGGGACAACTTAGTGGGTCCCGCAACCCACTACGTTGAAAAAATTGACTAATCCTAGGGACGACCTTCTTTGTAACCTAGGGTCGACAAAGTCGTCCCTAGGTTATAAATAAATAAAATGTTTTTTCAAAATTTTCTTAAAAATTCTTTTTTTTATTATTTTTAATAAAATCTTTTTTATAAATATTAAAAAAACATTTTTAGAAAATAAAAAAAAAATAAATTTATTACCCTAGGGACGACTTAGTCGTCCCTAGGTTTAAAAATGCCCAGGTATTCAATACCTAGGGACGACTAAGTCGTCCCCAGGTATTGACACCTGGGCATTTTTAATCCTAGGGACGACTAAGTCGTCCCTAGGGTAATAAATATGTTTTTTTTTTTATTTTCTGGTAATATCCTAGGGACGACTAAGTCGTCCCTAGGTGTACCTGGGGTGAAAAAAAAAATCTGGGCTATTCTGCAGTTTCCAGATTTTTTCCGGAACTTTTTCCGGACAAAATCCACAATTCAAAATGGCAGAATTCGACAAATACAGAATAATAACAAATCAATAAACGTTACAATACCATATTACGATAAATTATCCAACGTCACGATACAATATTCATCAAATACACTTATTCAATCCTAAATCAAATGTTTCAAACGCTACAAGTCTCAAACTTTATTAAACATGCATAATAAGAAAAACACTACCACAACCTCTACTCCGCATCCTCGTTAGGTGAAAAGTCACCTTCCCTATCGTCACCCTCCTCGTCATTCACCTCGTCATCGCCTGATAAGTCGTCACCACTGTTTTGTACATTCCTATCTCGACCCAACTCGTCAACGGACCGGTAATCGTGCTCATGGGGATTTGAGATTACACGAGAACCTCCGGGTATGGATTGTGAAGTAGAGCCGATCTCATAAGCCGAGTGTGTGGTGGGACGATAACAATAGTTAAATGTGTTATTGTTGGTGACGGGAGTAATAGGATAAGTGCCGGTATAGGGAGGTTGGAGTGGTTGGAGATTGTCGGGCAAAGATGGTCGGTATGCGTCGATAGAAGGAGGTTGCACTGGTTGTGCCCAAGGATAGGGGGGTTGGACTGATGTTTTGAAGAATGATTTTTGAATTGATCTCGTGGAGTCATATCAAAAATTTGTTTTCATCTACACATGACCACATAACTAAATACATTTCCAAAATTCTAAATTTTGTCATGGGAACTCATCACCAACTGCAGGTATTGACCCATTTACCTGGTGTGAATCTTGCAAAGCTATTGATTAAACTAACAAGGCGCACGCAAACAATCAAAATAGCATATTTATAAGTTTATACACGGAAACAATCAACATAGCTTTTTTATAAGTTTATACACGGACCGATCCTCCTTTGTCTCCGCCTCTAGCAAAATGTTATTGATGATTGGTCAAATTTGTTGTGAAAGGTCGTTTCTTTTGCTTGATCCAACAATTTATGCAGGAGCTTTAATTTGGAGATAATATCATGTTTGTGAAGGACAAATTACAAATCGGAAGAATCACAACCTACTTTCTTTATTTTAGTGTGTTGAGTATTAAGTTATAAAAAATTATTTTTAAAGTTGTAGCCGGCTACAAGATGCCAAAATATATCATAAAAAAACTGACCATAACAAGTTTAAGGACATCCATTTCGTGATTAAGGTTTTTAAGAACTTGATATATTAAAATGTTTTAAATTCATAACACGTGTATTAGTTAAAGCTTATGAAAAAACTTGAAGTTCTATAAATCATGATACAAAGTTTTTTAAAAAGCTTTCACTACAATGCAAAAAACCCCACTTAAACAACTCGATAAAATAGTGAAAAGGCGTTGAGCATTTGACCTATTGTGCGTACTCTAAGGATCCGTTTGATTCAAGATTTTGAAATTTTAGAATTCTAAATTCTAGTAAATTTAAATTCTTGAGAATTAAAAATTCCGGAATTTAAAATGCATACGGATGTTTGGTTGACAAACATTCATAATATTTTAAAATTTTTTGGTGTTTTGGGTCGACTCGATTAACACGAACAAATATTACATATATTTTATGAACTTTACATTTAAACGAGTAAAAATCAAATTTTCACTTTTGATATAAATTTTATAAAAATTTGTATAAATTTTATTTTTCTTGTTTATACGAGTAAGAACTGAATAAATGTTTTATTAGAAAATTTTCTTACATTTTTTAGAATTTCTATTTACACGGTGCACAGTAAAAGAATAACATAATCAACCATATAAAGATAATCAAACATAAAAACATTAGATATTTAATAATATATATATAATATACATAAAATTATAATAAAAAAATTATTACTTACTTTATCCTTTATATTCAAGTCCCGTGCATGCACGAGCATTAAAACTAGTTACTTTACATTTGTCGAAACTCATTTGAAATAGTCGCTTTAACCCGCTCTTAGCGAAGTTGGACATTGTTGTTGTTGATATTATAATTACTAGCATGTTACACGCGTAATGCGACGACGGATACTCATTAACTATTTTCTAACGACCGCATTAATATTGAAATGTAAAAAACTTGAATGAAATAAAATAAATCCACTAAAAACTACAGTAATTCATAAAAGTATATCAAAATAATGGTGAATTAAAAAGTACAACATTAGAAATATGATAAAATTAAATAGCAAAATAAATAAATTAGATTAAAAAATTTATTTTAAAAATTAAATTAGTTTTTTTAATAAGTTGCTTAAATGTTTGTACAAAAAATTGTTAAAATTAAATGAATGATCAAGATAATATCGCTTTATCTGAATTTAAAATTATCTAATGTTTGAGATTTGTTCTTTTTATTTTATTTTGGTTTTGAGTTAAAATAAAAATACACAATTTTTAATATAATATTTTATATAATAATATAGATAAACACATGTCAAGTGACTTTATATGTCAACCTATTTCCTTTATTTTAATGTCTTGAATATTAAGTTGAAAAAAATGTGTTGAATATATTTTGAAGGTTGTATCCGGCCACAAGATGCCAAAATATATTATAGAAAAACTGATCATAAGAAGTTTAAAGACATTCATTTCATGACTATTAATTATTTGTTTTTTTAAATATTTGATGCATTAAATATTTTAAATGAATAACACGTGTATTAGGTAAAGTTTGATGTAAAAACTTGAAGTTTTACAAACAATATCATGGTACAAAGTTTTTCAAAAGCTTACAATACAATGCAAAAAATCCACCTAAACAACTTGATAGAATAATGAAAAACCTGTTGAGCATTTGACCTATTATAAGTACTCAAAGAGCATTTACAATGACTCAAGTAATTAATGAATTTTTATTATTTAAAAAAAATTAACAAGCTTTTAGCAGTGCATTTAGAGTTTTTTTTTAATTTTTTTTTATCAAATTTGAAGTCATTCTAACAACTCTTGGCTATTAAATAAATTGAACATTAAATATCCTAATTGATTCAAGTCTTTGAAAACCCAAAACATCGTGAATACTTTCATAGAGTATAATTTAGGTGACACTTAACAAAAAAACATAAAAACATACAGTAATATATCATTTCAAAAATTAAATTACAATTCCGAGTAGAAAAAACAAAATATTGCAAGTATATAAAATATATTTTAAATAACTTTTGTGATTATATTTTTAGAACACTAGAAGCGATTGACACTAAATGGTGTAGTAAGAAAAAGTGTGATAATTGGGGAAAAAGTGTTCATGGAACCAAAAGTGGTATGACATCACATTTTGTGAGTACTAGTTGACATCGGAAAAAAATGATGTCCTAGGGGCTTTTTAACATTTTATAAAAAGTACTCAATGTAAAAAAAGAAATTACACTAAATAAAATATATTACAGCAAATTTGAAACGTACAATGTAAAAAAATTACTATGAAGCACTAATTAAACCAACTTGTATAAGAATAAAGTTTTAAAATAAAAATAAAAATAAACTGTTAAACTCATCTTTTCTCTTGCAAATCTGTCTTCTTCCTTGACAAACCAACTTCTTCCCACAACCTATAAAACATATACTAACACCTCAAACACAAACACAAAAACACAATCACACAAACACCCACACCACACCCATAAACACAAACCTACTTAAAAAAAAGTTTTTATTTTGACTGAGTTAATAGAATCAACTTTGATTTGGTGTCTATTTTAAAAGTTAAATAAGATCGGATTTTTAAGTGTGATAATGTTATGCATTATATTAAGCAAAACACATATATGATCAGTAGCCCGACTATCTATTATCCAAATATCTAAGTACTTTGATGAGAAAGAAGCAATGACTCTGGATCTACTTGTTATGTGAGGATGAATGCCAACAGTAAATTCTTGTGGTTTATTTTGGAACATAGAGAGCACTTAATTCAATTGGTTCTTTCATTGATCTATCTTCGAGTGAACAAATGTGTCAGAAGAGCTTGAAGAAGTATTTGGCACGCCAAAGTAGTTTGGTGTAGCAGTAGTTCTAGCTTCTGATCCATTCATGAAGTTCACTATATTAATCCTTGTGTTTGAGTCGTTCATTTGAACCGGTAGATGATACTTGCTATAAAGTGGGTGTCTAGGTGGATATCCAACAAGCTTATATCAGTCTTCTTAATAGTGTTCCTCCTTTTTCAATTTGTGCAGTAAACTCCCTTCCTGAATGTTGTCCTCCTAATAGTTAGTTTGCACGATCAGATTTGTTAGTGTTTAGAGGTCTATCATTGTTTATTTTATTGAGTTGGTTATTACTCTGATGGTTTCATTAGGTGTGGCCCTCTTCGTCTATTCTCCCTTAATATGCTAAAAGCTTTTGAGACTAATGGTTGAATCAACAGAACTTAACCTCTCACATGTGTGTATTTCTCATCCAACCCTATGAGAAAATGCATTAAAATTTTCCTTTAATCCCTCACTATATTTGTTCTACCATTTGACACTCACAAGGACATACACAAGCATAAAGTTCCTCTAATGCATCCAGTTTATCTCATGTGCCTTTTAATTTGTAATAATACAACTCGATTGTGGTATTTCTTTTATTTAAGTTTGCAATATCATTTGAAACTTGATATATTCTATGATCATCCAATTGAGAGTGATGCTTATTAATATATTAGCAAAATTAAAAAAACTCAAATTATTTCCTATTTACTTAGAACCTATATTCATAATTCAAGAGATTACCATATCATTTGTTATTTCTTATTGTGACCTTAGTGGTGCATTTATAGCAGGTTCATCATACTTTCCATTAACCAACTTCCATTTGTTTTTCACATTCATTGCAATTGTCAAATATCTTTTCCATGTGCAATAGTTATCTGACCATGTGAGATTCCTGGATTAGAGGATAAGAATTGCATGATTGTTTTGATAAAAGTAGAGTGGACATCATCAATGTTTTGACTATTTTGTGAGTTTTGTGACGTATCTTATTGAAAACGAAGATATAATCATGGTGATAGAAAGATCATGTTATCAAAAGTAGTGATAAAATTTTAATGAGGCTTTGGCAGAAAATAGTTATAGCTATAAGCGAATGATTTTTGATGAATTTGATTGATTGTGGTATGCTAATGGTGATTATTATTGTGAATTTAGTTGTTTTGATTCTGATTGTCATGATTTATGGTTGTTTAATTGTGTTAAAGTTTGATAAAGTGATGAAAGTTAGTTACAGTTGTGGTGATTTGAGGGTGGTAAAAGTTGTTATATATACCAGAGTTAGTTAGAGTGGTTTTGCTTACTATTATGAGAAACAAAGAAAGTTTGAAAATACATGGTTAAAGGTGTAAAATGATTCACTAAATAAAAATGAATGATGACATAATGTATTTATACAATAAAACAGTAACACATTATAACTATCTTAATTTTTAGAAGAATTATATAGCATAAATAACTAACAACTATATCCTGTTACATTTAATTAAGCTGTAATTAATTAAGAGGTCCACTTTTATGAAGTAGCTTGTCTCTACAGACTGTGAGCTTGTGCAAGTTCATGCTTAACTGTTCTTGATTTAAGGTTGGTTGGCATAACAATTTATACTAACAAATATTAGCTTGATTTTTCTATTTATGTGTATTCTAATAAATGATAAGATTATCATAATTATTATACCATATGTGAAGTCTACTACTAATAGTCTAATAGGGGGAATGAAATAATCGTCGGAACACACCATTCTTTGCTGGTCAACCTTTGATGAAACGAAAAGCTGAAGGCCATAACGGATTTTATGATAAAAAATCATAATATTCCCAAACAACTTGAAACATTGAAATTAGGGCTTATTCGATATAACTATTTTTTATTACACAATTTTTGCTTCGCTGATGAACTAGTCTTGGTTTATTCATATAGTTCGCATGTTTCCATATCTTCTATATTCTCGAATGTTTTTCATCAAGTTTGTTATTACAAAATTTAATAATTTTAATTAATTAATTAAACGTAAAACTATCATTGTGGTGAAAATAAAAAGAAAGAAAGTTATAACAATGTAACTTTTTAAACTGTTTATTTATTGTTGGAAGACAACAACTTTAAGGTGGAAGAAGTATATTATAAAAAATTTGAGACATTTTTACATTTAAAAATTTGAAAAATAAAACTTTAAAATTAACTTTTATGAAAATATTCATTTTGTAATTAACTTTTATGAAAATATTCATTTTGTTTAACTTTTATGAATATTCATTTTGTAAAAATATGTGTGATTAACCATCAATCTTCTTTTGTAGCTATCAACTAAAAAAACTATTTTTATAACTAAAATTGATATACACACACATATACTTTTAAATAAAAAGAATAAGAAGAACTCTGGACCACACATTTTAAATAAGAGTGACAATTTTAAGGGGAGATGTAGGAAATTTTGTAGGTGCATCTGAAATGAGTAGTTGTGGTTTCTTCTCATCCTTCTCATTTTTGTTAATCTTCTTAGATCCTATATATATATATATATATATATATATATATATATATATATATATATATATATATTCTTTTTTTTATAATATAATTTCACAAAATTTTCGGAAATTTGTGCTTTCAAATTCAACATACACTTTGATTCGTAGTATATTTTTATTAAATTTTAGTTTTCTTATACTTAGTGGGTTTGTTTTATTTTAATTTCATTTTTTTATAACTTAAATCTTTTAATTTGATGAGTATAAATGTAACATTTATTCGTCTCATAACTCGTCACTGGGTATCCGTCATCGCATTATGCGAATCCTAAACTAGTTTTATATAATGTATCTTTGTGAATTAAGATGATGGAAGATTTTACCAATCTAATGTATTTTTGAGAGTCGAGAAAGCCTAACATCAGCTCACAAACTATGTATAAGACTAGGGGAGTGGAGGCAAACCCACTCACCTTCACGACAGCGCTAGATCTGGTTTTAACAAACTCATTACAACTCACTCACTAGGGTAATGACACTCACTCAAACTCACTCACACTCACCTTTCATACCTATTTTTTTATTATTTAAACACACCCCACTAAAAAACACCCAAAATAAAACCTAACCCAAAAAATAAAATCGTGGGACCCACAAGTATAAAACTGGCGCTACGTGAGTTTGCCTATAGTTTTTTTGTCACAGCGACCAAATCACGCGTGAGTGAGTTCTTGAAAGGTGGCACGTCGCACGCGACTTGTTAAAGTGGCTCGTGGGTTTAATGCCACTTCCTTTAGCCTAATTGCCTATAAATGCAAACCAAAACTTACAAGCAACAATGTGTACACTCATGTTGAGATTGACTTTATTATTTAAATTTAACAATTAATATCATAATAAGTACATGATGAGTGTTGATGGAGCTCAAATATGTGAAGTTTCTAAAAAAGATTATTTCAAACATCTTTAAGCAGTACAATCTTCAAACTTTTAGTACAAACTTTTACAGCATAAAAACTTTATAAATGTATTTTTGTATTAATTGATAAGTAATATACATTAAATGAAAAAAATAAATACAAATTAATACGCAACATGTTAAAATGAGTATTACTATAAATTATAATTTTTTACATATAATTTTATAAATTACTCACTAATGTAAGTTTTCTATCAAATAAGTGTTTGATTTTGAACCATATAGTTTTTTTATAATTTTACATATTCGAAAACATATATCGTTTGAGTATGTATTTTAGTAAAAATTTAGTTAAATACTAATCAATTTGCTAATTAATTTGATTAATCGTACATATATAAGTAGAAAGATTTTAAGGTTATTATATATATGAAACATGTAAACATAAAAAAAACTACGAAGGTTTTCTGCATTTACACGTTATATAATATTGTGACGAATGTTACACATATTAGCTGTTGGAAATACGTTTTACGTATTTATGAAAGATCGGTCGCTCCAACGATAATTATGTAATGGGCTCGTGATCTATTTAATTATTGTATAGTCCATATAGCCCACATGTAGGATGGGCTATATATAACCCCTCCTAGCATGTTAGGAGGGGGTTGTTGATTCACATTTTACACTTTAATCATTATTCATCTTTTCTTTCTCTCTCTACATTTCCCCTTTTCTCTCCTTTCTCTCTCTAATCCTTCATCTCTTTCCTTCATTTCTTTATGATTATCATCTAAATCAACCAACCTAATCCACCAAATCAATCACTTAGAATAGGCCATTAATTACGTAGACCTTCAATTGGTATCAAGAGCCATGGTTAGTTTGGTTTATTCTTCTTTTATTTTGTTTGATTTTGGTGGGTTTTGATTTAATCATGCTTAAATTTTTTAAAAAAAAAAAAGTTTGTATTTTTTATAAAAAGTTTATGTTTTTATGTGTTATCATATCAAATCTTCAAATTTACTTATTTTTTAGATAAAAAATCACAAATTTTTTTATAAAAATCAAAAATTTCTTTATCAAATCTTAAAAAGGTTGTGTTTTTATAAAAAGTTTGTATTTTTTATTGTTTTTTATCACAAGTTTAATAATCAATTTATATAAAAAGTTGGTATGTTTTCTAAATTTTATCAATTTATATAAATTTTTATCCATTTTTATCCTTCTTTATTTTTTTAATCAGTTTATTATTTAAATTTTTATTAATCAGTTGTGTCGTTTAATCAGGTGTGTCATTTTTTTGGTCAAGTTTTCAGTTATCAGCTGTTATCATTTTTCTTTTGGATTTTTTCTCTTTTTTGGTCAGTTTTTCTTTTTTGGTCAACTGTCAAACTGTCAATTGTTTCCTGGTTATCATATTCTGTCCATTTGTCCAAATCTGTCCAAATATCTCAGTCCCATCCAAACCATTCCTAATGTTCAGAGTCTAAATGTTCCGAATCAAACTGTTAAGTTCCGAATCAAACCTTTAAAAGTTCCATATCAATCACAAAACTTCCGAACCAAGAACTTCCGGATCAAGCCAGAAGTTCCGGATCAACAAGTTCCGGATCAAGAACTTCCGAACCAAGAACTTCCGGATCAAGCCAAAAGTTCCGGATCAAGAAGTTCCGGATCAAGAACTTCCGATCCAAGAACTTCCGGATCAAGAAAAAAGTTCCGATTCGGAACTCTTCCGAATGAAGCCCATTCAAATTAAACGGGCAAATCATCGTCTTTTCAAAAAGACTCATTCCCTCTCGACTCAGACAAACACCCTCGACACACACTCTCTCTTTTTACCCTAACCCAAAATCTCTCGGACACACTTGACTCGACCCTCACTCCCTCACACCCTCTCGACACCCTAGACCGACACTCATCTCACGACAACACAAATCACCCAGACCCTCGTCACAGACCACAAACTCTCGACAAACAAGAATCACTCCCTCACAACTCTCGACATCAACAAAAACCCCCAAACCTCGACTCATCCTAACACGACCAGAAACACCTCTCGACTCTCATCTCTCAAACAACCCTCGCCTGACCCCAAACAAAACATCCTCTCGGACTCCACTCACATCACTCCCCTATCAAAAACCAACTCCTCACACCCTCGTCTTCTGACAATCCCCTTGACTCATCCTCACCTTCGACTCACCCTCACCCTCACCCTCAACTCTAAACATAGACTCGACTCACATCAATCATCTCACACAACACCTACACACTCACCACTCTCTCGACTGACAATCACCCACCCTCTCGTATTACCCACCCTGACACGACTCACACCCTCAAACCCCTGGACACCCATCTCACAACACCACTCGAACCCCTCACACCCTCACTCTCGACTCATTACAGAAAGACGCTACAGACGAAGAGAGAGACTAAAATTAAAAAACACATCTACCTGAGACCTTCATTAGAAGATCTTGAAGCCTTTATTTGATTCGTTGCTCTCGGGGTGCAAAAGGAGATGAGGTGCATTCAGTTAAGATTGGTGACTGAGTTTTTCTGAGGAGAGAGAGAGATTTGGTTAGACGGTGTGTTATCTGTGTAAGGAGAGAGAGAGTTTGGTGGAGTTTTGTAGACGGAGGTTACAAAGTGAGGTGAGAGAGATTAGGTTTAGACTGTGTGGGGAGAGAGAAGAAGTAATAAATATCGGGCGGATATAACAAAGTAAAAGGAGTAGGGGCGGTGGATTGATGTCATTGGGCCACGTGTTGCCAGACGGAGAAACCAAGAAACAAAGTGTCCAGCCACGTTTTTATATCCGTTTTTTAATATATCCATTTATTTTTTAATCAATAACTCATATCACGTTTTTATTTTTTCACTCTTATTTTTCATTTTAAACTATTACACTTTTTAATTTTTAGTTAAATCAATCCTTTTTCTTTTAAAATATCACATTTTATTTTTAAAAAAATATCACATTTTATTTTTTTGTATTTTTGTCACTTTTATAATTTTATTTTGTCACTCTTATATTTTTAGCATTTTGGTTAGTAATTTTTTTGGCAAATCGTGTTAAGCGGATATATTTTTTTTTTTTTTTTAAAAAAAAGTTATCGTGAAAAATTTTTGACGGGTTATCGTGACGAGTTATAGTGACGGGTTAAAAGTCTTGTGGCCGGATTTAAAGACAGACGTGACGAGTCAAAGTGACGAGCTTCATTTATACCATCCATCGAGGAATTTTAAGTATTATTTACGGGTCTTTCGTTTTAATCGATCTTTAATGGATTCGTTCGATTCGACATGTCAAAAGGGAGAGTTGTATTTAAGGCAAAACGAAGTTAAGAAAAGTGGCATCACCTCCTTTCAACTACTCCAGTCTCATCTTGTCACTCTTTCGGGGATTCAAGGAGGGAGCGAATTTGTGACAATCTTTGGACAAGATCGTCATATATTCATCGACTCAATCTTCACCACGTTGACCCAACTCGCCGAGCAACTCAACAATAACAACTTTAATCACTCTGCATCGGCACTTGCATATAAGGCTCTTGTGACACACCTCACGCCTTTCCTCCAATTTATTATCATCAAGCCTGAAAGTTCAATGATTTGCCAATCTTTTCTTCGAGATACAAATACCGAGCTTCGAGTTTTTCGTGATACAATATTGAAACTCATGACCTCGGTCTCGTCTTCGATTTATGAAAGATCTCGACTTCAGCAAACGTATGATAATGGAGTGCAAAAATCAATGCCGCAGATGCAAGAGGAGAATGGTCATACGGTTGACAACTTGGAGCCTAACGATGGCACGAGCACAGAATCAGGAGGACAACATGATGCCAGTGGCACGTCAGGGAATGTTCCCGAGATTTCTCTTGATGACACCTTACCCATATATGACGCAGAGCCTGCAAACATGGTACAATGTAATGTGGTTTATGATGTATATGCTGATGACATGCCGCATATTGAGCATTCTGAACCTAATTATGACAAACATGGGATGGACAAGAGTGATAGAAATATCACTTATGATTCATCCGATGTGAGTCATAATGGGGGAGAAAGTGTTCAAAATGCTACAGTTCATCATGATAAATGCTTTATAACTGCCTCGTTAACTGACTCTGATTCTAAGATTAAAGAGCTCGAAACGATCGTAGCTCGGCAATCTAAAGACCTTGAGGATGCCAAACTTGAATTTTCTAAGAAAACGGACAAATTTGAAACATATTTTGAAAAACTTGAAAAGTCAAACGTTGTTCTTGAAAGAAAATTGGATCAAACTGTTCTAGATTCTAAAGCTGAAAAGGATAATCTTTTGACACAAATTCAACTGCTTGAATCTAAGTTGGCATCCCAAGATAGAGTGCTCAAAGAAAATGAGACTTTAAAGGCCCAAGTACAGGAAAAGGTTTTTGCTATAGCTGCGTTGAAAAACGAGTTAAGGAAAAGTAAAGGACCTAGTATGGACACTAAGCTTGAAAAACCATCAATCTTGGGGAAACCGCCTACAAATCAGTTCGTCAGACAACCGATTGTCAGACAACCTACTGCATTTAGATCCGAGCGACCACAATCCTCGAGACCGCGGTTTGCCTCCCAAGTTGATTTGGTTCATCTTATTAGACCAGTCACTCCAGCAACTAGGCCCAATGTGATCACTCCAGCTTTAGCAAGACCAAATCATATGATTGCCTCTAGTTTCCCTAAAAATACCAAGACCACGTCTAGAACTAGTTCAAATGACGTTTGCCATGAATCTGATCTTAGGGAAGCTAAGCAAAAGACACATGTAAGAGATAGGAATTCCAAACCTAGTCAGACGCCTTCTAGTTTACCCAACACTGCTAACCGTAGCATGTCCAATACTAGGAGCATCAATCAATCATCTAGGGATTCTAGATCTTACTCGGACATTAAATATGCTACTTGTAAAACATGTAGAAAATGTGTCTTTACGGCAAATCATGATGCTTGTATCAAAAAATTGCTTAATGAGGTGAACTCCCGTGCTAGACTTAAATCCCAGTGGGTCGCTAAAATCAAACCCGTTGGTAAAGATTGGCGCCCCACTGGTAGAACTTTCACTATTGTAGGAAACGAGTGCCCTTTAACTAGGATAGTCTCTGATTCTACGAAGACTACTAGGGAGGAAATTGCAAAGGATGATACATCACTTAAGCCTGAACTTAAGATTTTCTATAAAAGGAAACGTTTGCCCACTAAGACAAGTGAATCATCTCCTCATGCCACCTCTGACATAAGTAAAGCCAACTGTGAACCCCCACGTGCTTCAAAAATTGATATTGCTAACCCACGTCAAAGCATGCAAATTCCTAATGAGATTGCAGGTACCAAAGTTGATGTTCCAAAAGAACGAAGCGGTCCAATCGTTGTGTACCGTTCAACTAAGGACACTCTTAGAGTTTGGTTGCTGAAGAAGCAGATATCAGAGAAACAAATGTCTTAGGGGATTCATGGTTAAGCTGCAAACAAGGACTTACAGTCACATAACAGACTGTAACTCGATCTCCAAAGAAAGGAAAGTTTATCGCCGATGGTAAACTTATCCTAACAACGAGAAATTAATTTTTCTCGGGCATGAGCTTATATCAAAAACATTCCAAGTTTTTAAGCTCATGCATTATGGTTTATCATTAAATATCAGATGGTAACCCGTGCTTCAAATAAAGGAAAGTTTATCGCCGATGATAAACTTATCCTTACAACGAGAAATTAAATTTTCTCGGACACGAGCTTACATTTAAACCATTCAAAGGTTTTAGGCTCGTGTACATGACTTACAGTTAAATGTCAGACTGTAACTCGAACTTAAAATAAAGGAAAGATTATCTTTTATGATAACTTATCCTCTTAACGAGAAATTCACCTTTCTCGGTCATGAGCTTGTCTTAAAACATTCGAAGTTTTAAGCTCAGAAAGGAAAGTGTATCTTTTAAATAAGAGAACTTTTCCTCGTAACGAGAAATTAACCTTTCTCGGTCATGAGCTTTCCGTTAAAACAGTCAAAGTTTTCAAGCTCATGAACCCGACTTCTAAGTAAATGTCAGCTTAGGACTCGTCCTTCAGATAAAAGGAAAGTTTATCGCCGATGGTAACTTATCCTTAACAACGGGAAGTTCACAACTTCTCGGACTTGAGCTCGCTTTTAAGATATTCAACATCTTAAGCTCAAGTAATTGTTTTTCAAAACTTTGAACACAATTTTTCGAGAATTTCTCAAAAGGTTTTTTCTAAATCTTTCAAAATTGTGTGTTCAAAAACGTTTTGATAAAACGAGCATGTCTTCTGGAATCGATAATATTTACGAACCTAGAAATGTCATTCAATAATGACACGGGGTTGTAAATAAAGTTCGAGCAGAAGTTCAAACTTTTAAAACATGCTCATTATGGTTTGCTATTATTTCAGATAGCAACCCGCTTTTCATAATCAAGTCAAGCATTTCACCGGAAAGCTTTGACTCAACAACGGGAATTCATTTTCTCGGGAACGTGACGAGGAGACCAACATTCGTGAACAAGAACCATGTGCATCTTTCATATGATGTTCTCCATCATTCAGGTCCAACCTCGTATATTGCTAATCTTGTGAATTCATTATTATATATGATCTTTGAACGTAATAAATACCTTACACTTGTGTTTAAAAGGTATTTAATTTACGTTTCAAGTACACCCTCATTAATTTGAGGGGGAGCTTGTTAAATTCATGAAGATAATTGGATTTGCATTTTTCTTCCCAAATTTTCTTAAAATGCTATTAAATCAATTGATATTAAAAACATCGATTGGGTTAATATTTTTAATATGGGGGAGAAAATGTGATTTAATATGGGATATGATCAATCATAAATGGTTTGACTTAACGTGTTAGCTCATCCCGACATGTGCGAAATGTTTTCGAATATCGTAGCATATGTTAAGGGGGAGCAAAATGGATTTGCACTTCAAAATGGATTTCATGGTGACATACACTTACCCAAAACATCTCTATTCACGACGGTGAAGATTGTGGTGACATAAGGATGGTAGGATAGGTTAAAGTCCAATGATTTCTCTAGAACCGGAGGAATCTTCCCAAGGACATTCCATAGCTAGAAATAGTAGTCCTTAGGAAAGATGGAGAAAGATTGTGAACGTAGCTGAATGCCGACCAAGTACTTAAGTTAGCACTGGAACAATCACAACAAGGTGCTAGTGATGACGTATTGGTAAGCATTGAAGGGGTTGAAGAATGAAAAAGAAATGTAAAGATAAAGGGTGTAAAGAAAGAAGCCCTCCTTACAACTTTAGGCAGAAACCGGGTCAATACATATGCTATTGAGGTCATTTTTGTTAATGATTCTCGATATTGAAGAAAGACGTCATGGACCCAGTGATGCAATGCACAACCCTTCCCAGCTAACTCAAATATCTCTCAAAAGGTATTTGTTTTAATCACACGGAGATCAACACGTTATCTATTGATTTATTCACTCCGAATAAATTGGTATTGAAAAGGTGGCACTCCTCTCCAGCCTCCGATCACTAAAAATCCAAAATGCACGATCGAGTCTAGAGCCATTTGAGATCATCAAATATCTCATTAGGACACACTTTCATATTTCCTTGCTTCTTCACACACTGTGAAAAGTAAGAAAGATCTTAAGAGTCCTACGCAAAATCTTCATGATCTTGCCTGAACATCCGAGTAATACGAAAGTATTTACAATGAAGATGGAAATCCTTCTTGAGCGAATATCAAAAAGCTCATGGTAGGTGACTTGTGCGATTCTTTATGAATCAAACTTGTGATAACTGGAAAGCAACAGTGGTTTAATTCTTAAATGAATTTAAACACGTTCCAGGCCTCTACGCAATATCTTAATGATCTTGCCAGAACATTCAGAGTAATACTATTAAGTATTTACAGTGACGAATGGAAATCCTTCTAGTGTTAACATCAAACAGCACTTGGTAGGTAACTTGCAAGATTCTTTATGAATCAAGCTAGTGACAACTGGAAAGCAACGATGGTGCGGTTCTTAATTGAACTTCACTTGTTCCAGGAACATGAATTGACGGCTTCAAATCATGCGGATAATATTATCCAAATGATTCACTCTTTACGTTCGCAGTCAGCTTTGGACGGTCGAGTAAAGAGAACGGGTTTACCCGCGAAATCTTGTCAAGGAGGTTCTTTATTGAAACTACCTGCCACAAGTACGATATTTAATATCGTCCAACGGTCTTCACCGACCGGAGGTAAATTGCTACCGAATTAGAATGAAATGTTCAAGGCCATTTCATCCGTGTATATTGTTTTGTTGCTAACTGTCTTATGCAGCGTAACAAGAAGGTGGCATTGCGGTGTACAATCCAGAAGAAGTCGTCACCACATGCTTATACTACATACAATTAGTACTTCAACAAATTCAAGAAAGCCTGAAGGTCAAGTCTTCCGCTGTATCAAACTCTGAAGCTTTCAAGAATTTAAAAGTATAAGTATGTGGAACATGAAGTCACAAAGAGGCAAATATCACAAGTGAAGAATGCACAAGGTCAAGGCAAGGAAACATGCTCAAGACTAAAGTCAAAGATCACATCAAGCATATTCACAAGAACAAGATCGAAGACTCAAGCATAGATGCTAGGTTTAAGATTTTGTAAAAAGATGTGACCTCCCTTAGGGGGAGATTGTTGGAAATACGTTTTTCCAATAAAGTCTCGGTCACATCTTAGTTAGCATAGATCACGAGTTATAGACTATTTAGAACTTTGTTTCTTGGAGCGACCTCCCTTAGGGGGAGATTGTTGGAAATACGTTTTACGTATTTATGAAGGATCGGTCGCTCCAACGATAATTATGTAATGGGCTCGTGATCTATTTAATTATTGTATAGTCCATATAGCCCACATGTAGGGTGGGCTATATATAACCCCTCCTAGCATGTTAGGAGGGGGTTGTTGATTCACATTTTACACTTTAATCATTATTCATCTTTTCTTTCTCTCTCTACATTTCCCCTTTTCTCTCCTTTCTCTCTCTAATCCTTCATCTCTTTCCTTCATTTCTTTATGATTATCATCTAAATCAACCAACCTAATCCACCAAATCAATCACTTAGAATAGGCCATTAATTACGTAGACCTTCATTAGCATATACCTTTCATCATCAATTATCATAATCTCGTAATAGTATTCTTATATGAAATTATTTATCATTATACTTAAAGTTATTCCTACTTAAAACTTTCATCATTATTTGTAAAATTATTACTGAAAAATATATGTATTCATAAACATTTTGCTTGCTGAATTTACTTTTTGGGTACATGCAGCTGCAAAACGCGGGTATCCTGTTAGTAAATGATAAAAAAAGATAAAAACTATTGTATTTATAAATTGTATAGATGAAAGGGTAAGAAAATATCAATATTAAGAAGTTTTTAAATGAATCAAGTTGCTATAAAATTTATTCCATTTGTTTAATTGAATTAAACGTCTAAAAAGTAAGTAATAAAACGGTTATTAAAAATATCTTTTTTTATCAATTTCTACTAAAAAGAGTCAATAAAAGTTATTTTTATCAATTTATACTAAAAAGAAAAAAACAAGTATCCAAGGAGATCACTAAAAGTTTATTCCTACTTAAGTGTAAAACTTTTATTAACTTTTTTTAGTAGGCAAAAGATGCGTGTTTCTTTTGGTTACATTTATATTCACTATGTTTTAGTATGAAAATGTTATAAGAAATAAATGATTGTTTATCTTATTAGTACAAAAATATTTTAATGGCATATTTGATTGTTTATTTTATTAGTATGAAAATAATTTTCTATCGGAGACTTTGAAATTTTCATTGATCATTCCTTATACATTTAACATTAGTTACAGGAAAACTTATCAAATATTAACGTTTTGATAGTGAATATAGAATATATGCAAACATCTAAAGTACATTCTAAATTGATTATTTTTTTATACATTTCACATTAGTTAATTACAATTCTTTCAAGTTGATTAGAACGACTTAAAATATATAAAAGTGTGTTATCTTACTTTATATTATCAAAAAAAGTCACCAGATGATAAAATATGTTTTTAAAGTTTATTCTACAACTCATCATTAATTCATAGGTTGTTTTGACTTATCTATACTACTTATTAAGCAAATTGATATATCTTTTTTAATAAATACTAAAATTTTAAATAGTAAAATTACAATAGGCTATTGTACATCTTCTTAATGCACTTAATAAAATCTGATTTAAGTAATAAAATATACTAACGCATATGTATAAACATAACAAGCATAAATATTTTTACAACAGAACATTACATTTAATACTATAATTAGTATTATAATTAAAACACCTTTTTACCATAATTTACAAATAAAAAAACATATTATACACATGTCGCTTCAAACTATTTTTCTCAAAATTAATCAATATCAGTTTATTTTCTCAAATTCCATCTTCACATGTCGCTTCAAACTATTTTTCTCAAAATATGTGATTAGTCCATTTATGGGTCAAGATGCAACTTTAGTAAAAAGAATCTCTTTACAAGTCACGAGCATTCCCAAAACATAAACCTGAATCAAACTTATTTTAATTAGTTAGTTTAGTATGCAAGTTGATAAAAGTTTACTTTTATTAAATATTTTGGAATTGTGTTATAAAGACAACTAATAATTTTGCATAGATTCTTTTACTATGTATTAATAATGATTTATGTTATGTAAAGATTTATATTGGAAGAAAGATTTGATTTCCTTTAATTTACACTGATGTTGAGGTTGATTTTATTATTTAAATTTAACTATTATTGATTTATGTTATGTAAAGATTTATATTGGAAGAAAGATTTGATTTCCTCTAATTTACACTGATTTTGAGGTTGATTTTATTATTTAAATTTAACTATTGATATCATGTTGTAAACAAATGCGAGTTGAGTAAATACATGATGAGTGTTAAAAATTTTTATTTCAGACATCTTTATATATAAGTTTTGCTATGTATTATATGAGTCATTGTTAAATATAAAATTACAAAAAATAATTTTTCATATCACGATACTTGTGCAAATATTTGATATTTAAATTTATGCTAATAACAATTTAGACGGATTTAATATTTAAACGCATGTACTCTTCGGTTAAATTTATAAAATTCAATAACAGTGAGTTCCTATTAAACGCGTATAACAAAAAGAGATATGTTTCTTCGGATGTTCTTACTTAAACTCAAAAAGAAGAAAAGTTTGACTTGTTTGTATATGTACAACATCGTGTATTTATTTGTTTACACAATAATTCGTTCTTTTATCTTGGTATTGGTAACCTTGAGCTTATATATGATGTATTTTAATGCATGTGTGTTGTATTTTTAAAGTACTAAGTCCATGGTATAAAATATAATGAGTTATTTCTTTTACTTATTATTAAAAATAGAACTTAGAAATTTACATTTAACTACATATAATTTATTTAATTTAACAAATAAAGTTTTGCTAATTACCTCATCTTTTTGTAAATTTTTATTTACAGAGATTTAACACATATCTTTGCGTGTAATTTTTCTCCACCAAATTACTCTATCAAATTAATCAAAGTCTGACCTAAATCAATTTAACTTTGACTTTTTATTAATCAATCACATTGCACGATTTCGCGACGTGTCTAAATTATGTAATGTCATTGGTCTAATTTATTTTACAATAATTTTTTTATTTTTTTTAAAATTGCTCTCAAATAGTGTAAATCATTTATTATATAAAGAGATATAATGGATTTAATACAAACTCAAATTATTGATCAATAAATTTTAGATGTTCGTGTTTTCATCAAACTATAAACACTTGTTTTTATCATTATTTATACAGATTAAATATCTCACAAATTGTTAATCGATAATTAAATAAATCATATAATTTTGACGTGAATTAAATTATCTTTTCAATAGAGAAGCACTTTTATATATATATATATATATATATATATATATATATATATATATATATCTTTCACATTTTTTTTTCCAATTTCTTCTTATAAGTAACTTATCTTACGTTATAAAAATAGATCAGTAAAATATGAGTTGATTTGTTATTTTGAAAATCATATGTGATTTTTGAATCAAACGTCATTTTTATACGAACAAATCACATGTCATTTTTCCGTTCACATATTTCATCTCTAAAATAAAATCGAAGAAAAAGTTCGTCGAATGTATATTGAAATACCCGCATACTAAAGATAAAAAATTCTTGTCATCATTGTATATTCTTTACCGCTTAACTGTTTAAAATTTACAAACAATTAATTATAGAAAAAATTTGAATGTGGTTTTTTATGATGGTCACAAATTTTTTATTAGATCTTTAGAGCATTTGTAATCTATATTGGGATATATATAAAGGAATACTATTCTTTTACAAACTCATACCGAATACTATTAGCCATTCAGATATGAATAACTTAAGAAATGTCTGTAACAAAAGATTGAACATACTAGTAATTCATTCAGTTTGAGAATAATGAGCTGAATTGCCAATTTAATTTGTTACAAGTTCTTATAAAGAAAACCTTTTATATACCCGAAATTAACCCAAACTTTCGTTTAATTAAATATGTGGATCTAAGCATCATAACGTTACTGTTCATAAACCACTAAATATTATTCAAAAGCTAAAAGTATCAAATGCAAAAGAAATAAACACGTGTTGATTATGATGTTTTTCGTGTTTTCTCACTTTGCATAAGGCACCTAGATTGTTAAATGTAGTTTCTCATAGAATTAGCTCTGCAATTTAAAAAGAATTTGTGGCACAGCTTGTTACTCGTTTATCTTATACAACTATGTGAATAATGTGTTTCAAATAATTAAAGTTGATTAAAATTACATATGCCTGAGTTACCGGCTATAAGCATCTCAAGACCTTTAGATGCATATAGCCTGACATCGACGAGACCAAACAATAACCATCTTTTGTAATACATCTTAATTGCCTTGAAATTTTATTCAAGCAAACCCAAATTTACAAATAACATACGTACGCACACATGTACAAAAGTGAATAAGCTCCAGAAGAACAAACATATTCACAAAGGTGAACAACTTATTGAAACACATAATAACTTGAAATCGAAATCAACAAGTGAAAGTAGAAATACAAGACAATTAACATGTACACGCCAAATTGAAATATCAACAATCAACTAGAGACACAACCATGCATGCATGTCACTTCGTGTTGTAAAGCTACAACCACAAACAGTTCTTCGTTTAGTTTAGAGATGTGGCTTGGTTTTCACGGGTGTTTGTTCATAAGCCATCTTCAGTTGAGCCGGTTCGTAACTGGTTGTCCCCTCTCCAAGGGCAGCACTCACACGCTATACGTATAACACATAGAATAATAAGTTTTCAGACATGAAAAAGTTACGGCATAATGTTAGATATATGAAATTCAGAACAATTTATCTATGAAAAGTGCTTGAAAGCTTAAGAAAAATAAAATATAGTATTGCTAATACACGGCAGTACGTACCCTTCTGCAATACATTTTTCCAGATCGACGGAAGCAAGAGGTTCCCTTTGGGCAACAATATTTGGTTCCCTTGCAGCACACCGCATTTCGAGAAGGGCAACAACCGTACCTTGTCCCAACAACGCGACAACACGTCTGCGTCTTACGACATGACGGGCCGCGACCACAAAGAGAGTTGGTAACTTCAAATGATGAAACATAGATGAACAAAAGAACAACAATGAGTATGGTGGACTTTGAGATAGCCATTACTCCCTCCGTCCCAAAATTATTGTCCCCCGACAAAAAACACACAGTTTAAGAAAAAGTACCACATTTTCAGCTTTCTCTCTCTTACTTTTTACAGAAAGACAGTTTTACCCTTAACCAATTAACTTAAAACCTTTCAAAAGTTTGTAATTATGAATTCAATTAAGGGTAATCTAGTAATCTCGATCTAAAATTCCTATCTATTTTTAGAAGTTTTATAAGTGGACAATTAATTTGGGACAACCCAAAAAGGAAAGAGGGACTATAATTTTGGGACGGAGGGAGTATATTTTAGTGAGGTGATGAATGAATCGAGAAAAATTTGTTTCCTCATTTATAGAGGAGTTAATTTACATTTTTTGTCCTTATAGTTTATATGTACTGGACCCTTTAGTCCTTTGCTCAAAATAAGTAAATAAATAAAAGTGTATCTGTTTACAAAGTATGCATTTTTTAATGGAAAAAGTCGGTTACTCATGATCAATATATAAAGTGCTCTCAAATGAGAGTGTTGTGGTCTTTTTCGGTACATATTCAAACAAGTACACTCCAGTTATAAACCCTAGAAAGTAGAAAACAAATAGTAGGAGTATCTAATAAGCAGGGACGGAGCTCGGTGTTCTCGCGGGTACCCGTAATCCTTATGGATTTTTTTATGTTTAGACAGTTTAGTGTTAATTTGTGAAGAAAATATTAATTTTTTCTAAATTCATTTTAAATGCACCCCAGTCAATCGGAACGTGTACCTTTCGTTTTAATTCATTTTTTACATATGTTATATTACGGTTTTCAAAAAAAATTGTGCAACCGATCATATTTCATCCAGGATTCGTCCCTGCTAATAAGTGTTCGTACATCGTTCGCTGCTCTGAACTTTGTAGCTATGAGGTTTTTTATTTATTTTTTTATTTTTTTTTATAATTTTATATTTGTTATAAAACTGTGAAACTGAAAGTGCGAAAAAAAATAATAAGTTTTTCTGACTTAAAAATATTGAACAGATAAAAAACGCGGAATAGAAACTGATAAAAATTGTGTTTGTCTGAAACAGGAAGGAAAGAAAAAGAATATTTATTACCTTTTTCGTACCTTTTTCGTACCTTTTTAGAGTAAGGGGTATGTATAATATAACCCTTATTCATGTCCCAAAACTTGTAAATTTGTTTTATCGTCGCTTAAAAAGTGTTCATTTAAAATTTTTATAATCTTATTTTATCTATTATTAACATTAAATATTTTATTTGTATTATATAATATTATACTTGATAAAAATTATACAAACAAAAATACATTTGAAAATTAAATTTATTTATATAATTTTCATCAAATGTTATATAATACAAATAAAAAAATTTGTAACTAACGTTTAATAATAAAAAATTTGAAATTTCGAGTGAACATTTATTATGTGACGAAGGTAGTAAAAAATTAAATTTATAAACCTTATTTTAATTTAAAAATAATTTTATAAACGATTAATCTTTTATATAATAAAAGAATTAGATTATTTGAGAATTTTAGTTAAAAGTGGAGGTTGTGGAAAATACAATTAGACCAATCAAATTACTTGATTTTGACATATAAGCAAAATAGAGAGATATGATTGGTGGAAAAAAGTCAAAATTGAATTCACTTTAGTCAAAATAAAAAATTTTGGTGGAGAAATTTGATGAAAACACACAAAGATATATGTGTCAAATTTGTAAAAATAAAAACTTAAAAAAGGAGGAAGGCATTAATAAAACTTTGGTGCTTGAATTTTAAATAAATTAAATGTAATTAAAAGTAAACTTATAATTTTTCATATTTTTTAATAACTTTATAAAATAAACAAAATAACCCTTAAACTTTATACCTTCTACACGTTATATTTAAAAATACAACATATATGTTATATTAAAAAAATCAACAAATCACGTGATTATAAATAATCAAATAAAAACCCAAATTATTGTCTATTTCTATTTTGACACTTAATAAATTCAAACAATGCAATACACGTAAATTATTGTTAACATGAATATAAATATTCAAATGAATTCAGGGCCTTAGACATTAGTATGAGATGAAAATAAACAGATGAGATTCCACATATTACAACAATATATATTTTTTTAAGGTCATCATATATTACTAAACACACAATGTCTAAAAAAACATAGCTAACATTTCAGTTAAACAAAGCCAAATCCTTTATGCAACAAATACTTATACAAAATATCAATTAATATTATCACATAATGAAAAACCACAATGTAAAACTCGTGGGTCCATAAGTATCGTAACTATTTAAATATTAATATTTAAATATTTAAAAAAAAAAAATATTAAGCATTACAAAATCGTGAATTTATAAATCGTGTACGTGTAAAGTTGATGTAAATGGTTTGTTGATTAATAATTAAGGTATAACTATTTAGAATAAAAATATCGAAAGTAAAAAGAGTATTATATTGGGAAAAAAATTTGAGGTGAGTTTATATTAAATTATACGGTGCACAGTAAAACAAAAAAATAATCAAACATATAAATATTAGATGACTTTTAAAAACATAACATACATAAAATCGTAATAACAAAATTATTACTTAATTTATTTTTTATATTCAAGTCCCGTGCGTGCACGGGCATTAAAACTAGTATATTGGATGGCAAAAAAGTTTTTAAATTTCACGAGCCTAATCATTATCATCGATCTGTATCTCTATGTATTGGATATGCTTAAAAACATTTTAATTTTTCACTCATTTTTATGTTTTAAAATATATTTTAGACCGTTGATCTTTAGCAAAAAAATATATATTATCCCATAACGAACATTTAATTACTTTTTATATATGATTGCTATGATATATTTTTGAAAAATATTTTCTTTTTTTTCGTTTTTCTTTATCTTTTTCTTTGTTTTGAGACTTGCATGAAAAATTATATATCATATCAGTGTTAAATCATATAAGTTATATGCTAGTGTTATATCACATATTTGTGTTCAATCAAATTTGATATTAGTTTTAAATCACATATGATATTGGTGTTATATTATGTATGACTTTATACGAAAATTTAAATTCGTGTTAAATCATATATGATTTATTTAGGCAAGTTTTAACAACGAAAAAAAAAAGTAACGAAAAACAAAAAAAATTGTCGAAAGGATCTGCGACCATTCAGTAGGCTTGACTATTAGCTGAGCATATTCCATGTCTAGAGAAAGATACTGGATGTTCGGCGTTATGGTAAAAAAATTCGTTTAAAGATTAACGATTTAGGGGATTTTAATATTTAAAAATGATATTATAGTTTAGTCTCATTTATCATTTCAAAATGAGGATAAAAAGTAAAGATTAGTCTTTTGATATTCAAAATAAATTTAAATCAGTTTTTTTAATATATTATTGAAAAGTTAGTTAAAAAACCTTTTGCAAGAAAGATGAATGATCAATGATTATAATGACATTGTCGTAAAATTGAGATTCTTTCGTTTTCGTCTTATATTAATTAAAAGTAATTAAATGATTGAGGTTTAGTGTTTTATTTTAATATTTAACTTTAATTCTTTTATTTAATATAAAAATTCAAGTTAACATAAAAAATTCACAACATTTATATATTAGTATCGGTGTTGCAAAATCGGCTTTGACGGCCGATTAATCGGAGATAAATCGTTTGGCGGAGATTAACCGTCACGTTTTTTACTAATCGGACTTATTAATCGATTTGGTCAAAATAGGTCAAAAATCGGATAAATCGGAGATATATCAGGGATAAATCGGTCAAATCTAAAAAAAAAGGATAAATCGACCAACTCGGTATTAAATATAAATAGGCCATATCGGAAAAAATCGGATAAATCTGCCTAACCGGGCATACACTTTCAAGTAATTCTATAATTTTATATATAAAAAGTCCAATCCGATTAATCCTAGATTAATCCTCGCCAAACCAATTAATCACTTGACGATACCTAACTACCTAATTACCATCGAGCGATTTTTACAACCTTGATTAGTATGCATAAACAAATGTAAAGTAATTCTGTATGCCAAGACGTGCAACCTACTTCCTTAAATTTAACGTGTTAGAATGTTTTTTAAGGTTTATAGCCGGCTACAAGATGCAAAAATGTAATATTAAAAAGCTGACCATAACAACGACGTTCATTTCATGACTACCGATAAACTTATGTAATGGTTAACGAAAAAGCATAAAAATTAAAAACATGACGTGTTGTGGTGGCAGATACTCTAAAACTAATATTCTACGAGCACAACATTTTATGATTATACATATTTTTTATAATAATTTTACGAATAATCGTAATAGTTTTAAGTTGAAATAAATTTAAATAATAATAAATTATCTCATATAAAAATATTAATGCGAGATTGTGATGATGATGGTGAAAAATATTTGCTATCTGTGTTACATTCTTCGCAACTTGGTATAAAAAAACTTGGTACTTTGTATGTTTACACCCTTCCATATATTATAATACGTAGTAACTTTTAAACCTCATTACTTTGGTATGTTGATTTAATCGAATTAATTAACCAAATTTTTAGTATTTCATTAAATTTATACTAAAATATATACATAATACTAAAGATGAAATAATACACTTTTCTCTCACACATAGGCGATATTTGTTTTTGAATATGCAAATGTATAAGTATTTGAATGTTTAAAATCAAACACATATTTGGTATTAATCCTACATTAGTGAAAAATTTAAATAATATTATGTACAAAATTATACTAGTAGTTTATAGCAATAATCATTTGTAGATGTTGTATATTAATTTGTATTCACTTTATCCTTTAATGTGTATTGCTCACTTTTATATACTGAAATAAATTTGTGAAGCTTTTGTGTTGTAAATGTTCATAGCAAAAGCTTGTAACGTTGTATTACATTGATTTTTAGATAAAGAATGCAATCTCTTTTACGAAGTTATCTTCGCTTCCTGAAAATTGGTAATCTTATCTTGACCTTGATTGTATGCAATATTAGCGGCATCGAATAATCCAATTCTTAATAATTTCTCCCCTTCAATTATTGACCCGTTTTCTATCTAAAGACTTGTAGTCGTCGTTTGAGTAGTCGCGTTGTTGAGTATGTAGACACCAATTGAATTGAAGATGGCTTCCTAAAAACAAGATTTCTCTCCTTTAACAAATAAATGCACTGAAGCGTACATAGATTTGTGTGAGACCAAGTTATCATGTAAACTTGATCCTTTACATGGTTATAAAGTAAACCATGCCCGAAAAAATTAATTCCTGTTGTTGAGGCATAACTTTCCGAAGAAATACTTGACTTTAATATGAAAAGTGGGTTGCAGTCAGAAATAACTGCAAGTCATTTAGGCATGTCTTAAATATTTATAACTTTTGTAGGAACTCTATATATGGTGTCGTGTCAATATTAATCGACATTTCTAAGGCCATAAATAGTATCGTCCCAAAATACATGCCTTTTTGAAAGAAAAAAATTTGATTTTCTTAATTTTTCAATTTTTATGGTATATGTAGATTTTATATTTTTCTCTTTTTCTTTTTAGTTTTTAAATATATAAAATATTTACATGATCACCAAAGGATACTCAAGAGTAGTTACCAACACTATTCTTCCGCTTCATCTGCCAACTCCTTAAGACTTTCAGGGGAGAATGATTTCATTCCGAGCTTGTCGGCCAGAAACTCAAGACGAGCACGGTCTAAAGCCTTTGTGAAAAGATCTGGCAGCTGATACTCGGTGTTGACAAAATATAGCTCAGTTACTCTGTTCTCCACTGGCTTCTTGATGAAATGGTAGCGAATATCAATATTCTTCGACCTGGAGTGTTGAAGGTTGTTGCAGTATAGGGAAATGCCACTTTAATTGTCGTAGTACATCGGTATTTTGTTGAAGCCATGATCATGGTCGGTTAATTGTGACCTCATCCAAAGTATTTGAGCGCAACAACCAGACATAGCTATGCATTCCACCTCCGTACTTGAAATGTCAGCACTTTTTTGCCTTTTGGATGCCCAGTTGATCAATCAGTCTCCAAGTAGTTGCACACTTCCAGAAGTGCTACGTCTTGTATCTTGACACCCGGCGTGTTCCGCATCTGCATATGCCATTAGTGCAATAAAGGAATCCTTCGGATTCTATAGTCCCCGGTTAATGGTTCCTTTGAGATACCGAAAGATCCTTTCTACAATATGTAAGTGCTTTTCGGTAGGCCGAGCCTGATACCGGGCACACATGCAAATAGCAAATTGTAGGTTCGGCCTACTAGTAGCGAGATATAGAAGGTTACCGATCATTTTCACGATAAAGTGAAGGATCAATAGCTATCCCATCTCGTTCCTCATCTAACTTGAATCTCTCGAATTCATTGAAGTATCCACGGGGTCGCAAGATTCAAAGTGGTGTTTTTTCAAAGATTCAAGAGCATATTTCAATTGATTAATAAAGATGCCTCTAGGATTTTGAGAAATTTTAACCCTAAGAAAAATGAAAAATTTCCCATCATTGACATCTTAAACTTTAAGGACATGATTTTCTCAAAGTGGTCGGACAACCTTTGGGTCGTGTCAGCAAATATTATATCATCAACATAAATTTGTACAAGTATCATGTCGTTGCCCTCCTTGAGAATAAACAGCGTCGGATCCACCTTGCCTTTTGAGAAGCCCTTCGAGATGAGGTACTGTGAAAGAAGATCGTACTATGCACCCATGGAGCTTGTTTCAAACCGTTGAGAACCTTTTTAAGCTTGTACACATGGTTTGGAAAGTCTGAGTTCACAAATCCTCCCAGTTGGCTTACATAAACCTCTTCCCTTAGTTCACCGTTCATAAATTCCGTCTTAACATCCATTTGATATACGATCATTTCCATATAAGTGGCATAGGCGAGGAAGAGTCTAATAGCTTCTAATCTGGCAATAGGTTCAAAGGATTCTTCAAACTCAGTGACCATTGCTTGTTTATAACCTTGAGCTACCAATATTGCTTTCTTCTTCAATATTCCTCCCATCTCATCGCGTTTGATCTTAAAGACCCATTTCAAAGTAAGTATTTTTACTTTTTCTAGGAGAGGAACAAGTTCTCATACTTAAAGTCGTTGAAATTCATTAAGTTCGTCTTGCATGGCTTCGATCCAACACGATTGTGTAAAGGCCTCTTGCCATGTTTTACGTTCAACGGGTGAAAGAAAGGCATTAAAATAGCAGAACAGTGCACTTTCTTGTAGTTTGTGTCAGGTAGAAACCGGTCATTCAATGGAACCGATAATATTTTTGATAGGATGATCTTTTGTACATTTGCTGTTATGTTATCCTCGGTCTGGAGTAAACGGTAGCAGGAGCTTCCTCTAAGGTGGACGACCCGTCAGGGTTTCGAGAATCGTAACACCAAAGAATGGAAGGTCATGTATGTGAGAAAATTTCAAATCGTGATCATAATCATCCTCTTCAACATCATTAGGAACGAGTTAGGGTGTTGATTCAGGAGTTGTTTGAGAATTATTTGGGGATGGTGCATCTGTTCATTAGTATTGTAGATGCTTCAGATTGTGCTCCATTATCTTGAGCAACAACTTCGAGAATCAGAGCTATTACTGCAGGTACTTGAGCATCAACACTAGGAGGATCGAATAATTCATCAAACATCAGTTGAAATAACTTATCTCACTCGGGCCTTGTAGGTGGTATAGTTGGTATAAAAGATGTTGAAGAAGGATTTTTGGGAGCCATTCCAGAACTAATAGTATCAGGTCCTATTTCGTGAAGTGCGGGTTCAGAGCTGGGTTGCTCAGAAGCCATTGTTGTCAGCTCATCAAAGTCGACATCCAGAGTTTCTATAATCTTTCGAGTGCGGCGGTTGTAAATTCGGTATGCCTTCTTTGCGAGTGAATAACGAAAGAAAATTCCTATATCAGCTTTCGGTTGAAGTTTTCTCAATACTCACTATTTATGGTCGGATAACCTAATGCAACAAACACATGAATAAATGATAGATCGGGTAGTTTTCCATGAAGAAACTCATATGGGGTTTTTCCATGGCGCTTGCGAATGAGTGAGCGTTTTTGGGTGTAACATGCAGTTGCCACTGCTTCTGCCCATAAGTATAGTGGAGCCTTTGCATAAATTAACATTTTTCTAGCAGTTTCCATAAGAGAACGATTATGCCTTTCAACGACACCGTTTTGTTGTGGAGTCCGGGCAACGGATGTTTCATGAGAAATGACAACTTCTTCACAGTATTCACGCAGAGTCTGATTGATAAACTCGCTTCCATTGTCTATATGAACGCGGCGGATAGTAGCATTGAGACGCACTTGAATCATTTTGAGAAATTTAACAATGAAATCAGGTGTCTCATCCTTAGTACGTAAAAATTTCACCCAAGTAAACCTAGAATAATCATCCAGAATGACGAGGATATATTTCTTACCAGTCACACTTTCAATATGCATTGGCCCGCAAAGATCCGTATGTAAAAGAGATAGTTTCTCTTGGTTGGTGTCTTCGGCTTATTGTTTGTATGATTTCTTGGTGCTTTTCCCCATTGAACACGCGGAACACAAGTGATCCTTGATGAATTTAAGTTTCGGAAGACCACGAACAAGTCCGTTTTTGGACAAGTGATTAATAGCTTCAAAGTTAATATGAGATAACCAAAGATGGCATAACCATGACTTCGTCTTTGATGCTTTGGAGAGAAGACATACGGGAGAAGCGGACATCATATACACTTAAAGCCAATGTATACAAATTATCCCCTCGAGAACCTTTTAACAAGTCAACTCCTTCCAAATTACGAATGAAGTAAGTGTGTTGTCAAAAAACAACCTCAAGGTTTGAATCGCAGAATTGTTCAACGGAGAATAAATTATGACCAAGTCCTTTCACGTAATACACACGAGAAACCGTAACATTCCCAATTTTTTCATCATAACCCATGATCTTAACAATATGGTCATTTCCAAATTTCATCGTGCCTAGAAAGTTGTTGACGAAATTTTTGAGGATCGAGCGATCTCGCGTCATATGCTTGGAGCAACTAGAGTCCTAATACCAGAGGTTGATTTGGACCATCTGAAAATCAGCCGACAAAGACAATGTATTAGAATCTTTTGGTTCCTTTATGTTAGCTGGTATAGATATGTTAATCTTAGATTTGCACACATTAGGTTCCCTAGATATCCAAGGTTTCATCCTATATATCGACGTAACAACAGATTTTAGTGGCCAAATTTCCTTAGGTATTTCTTCACTGGTAGGCACTATTGTAGGGGCGGACGGGCGTTGTTTCCTTACTTTAGTGTTTGTGTTCCTAGTTAAAGGACACTCAGGAATTACTATAGTGGGAGTAATCATAATTAAAGGGAAAGTAATTCCAGCTATAGTGAAGGTCCTACCAGTGGGCCCCCACTGCCATCCAACTTGGATAAAAAATATATAGAAGTTATATAAAAAAAGAAAATTTTAAATTTTACTCATTTAAATAGAAAATTCAAAAATTTTAAGAAATTTTTTTATTAAAAACATCTATTCGGTTTTTACTTATATAAAAAAGAAAAATAAAAAATATATAACAATTTATATAAATTTAGATAATTTTCTATGAAATTTATTTAAATTATATAAAGCCGGTCGAGTCATCGATCAACTTGGTCGAGTCACGTGATCGACCACTGTGTCAACCCGGTTCAGTCGCCAGGTCACGAGTTTGACCTCGAATCAACCTCGTCGAGTTACGAGTTTCACATCCGATCAATTAGCATACCGTTAACTATTTACCATTGGGCAATTTTCGCAGATATGCGCGAGTATACGTCTAGCAACATATAATAGGTGTATTCAATTCTTAGAAATATCAAATGTTCAATAATTGTATATAAAATAATGTTGAATATTTATGATAGGATTTGTTGAAAAATTAAATGTATATCTAAAAGCTATAAACAATTGTATTAGTTACTAGATCAATGGTCTGGCTATCGATTCAATTCAATCAAGTCATCGGTTTACGGGATCGATCAACGGTTTAACTTGGTCGAGTCACCGGGTTACGGTTTGAACACCTGGTCAACCCGGTCGATTCAACGGGTCACTGATTTAACCAACGAGTCAACCCGGTTGAGTCACCGGGTCACTAGTTCGAGTGTTTGGCCCACGGGTCAACCCACTAGACAATTTATGCCGCTATGCGTAGATACATGGCTAGTGTTCTATAAGATCTCTAGTGTCATGAAGAGGAAATCCCTCTTCTTTAGGCCCTACAGAATGCAACGTCACGTAACACCTTCATTAAAAAAAAAACTTTTATTGCATCACCTCTTCATTTAAGAGCCACTAATATCCGTTTTATTTTATTTGCCATCATTTTAACCAAAATAAATTTATTTAATAAAAATAAAAATTACACAATACAATACGAGTACAACAACAAAAACATATAATTTTTTCTTTAAAAATTAAACTTAAAAAAACTAAAAATTCATTAAAAAAAACTAGCGCGGTTCCTCTTGAAATAGATGTTGTTCTTACACTCAATCATATTTTGTTGAAGTTTTGTGTGCGTTCATTTATCATGAAGTTCTTATCGCTCTTCTCAAGCCCGAAAAAAATTATTACGTAAACAAATTGAAATTTCGCTCTTTTTCGATATTGAATTTTTTTTTTCTTTCAATATCATGTTATGCAGTATAATGCTTGTGTACATGATACGTCGTAACTTTTTCACAGTATAAGCATGCGCCGGTTGAGCTATCATATGCCGACTGTCTTAGAGCACGCCAAACACTCTTTCAATGTATATTCGAGCACTTTCTTGCCTACGTTTAAATACATCATTTTTTTCTTGAATTTCAACTGAAAAATATTTCACAATAAATCCCCATTGTGGGTAAGCCCCGTCAGCTAGCTAATACCCTTTGTTGATTAATAATTAAGATATAACTATTTAGAACAAAAATACAGAAAGTAAAAAGAGTATGAAATTCGAAAAATAAAAGTTGATATGGGTTGATTCACAGTAAAACAACAAAATAATCAAACATTAAATGTTTTTAAAAAATATATATATAATATACATAAAATCGTAATAACGAAATTATTAGTTAATTTATTTTATTTTCAAGTCTCGTACATGCACGGATATTAAAACTAGTTTTTTATACTAAAAATCATAATATCAAGAATACTTTTTATCAAAAAAGAAAAACTCAAATAACTATACAAACATCATAATATCGAAAATACTTTTTATCAAAAAAGAAAAACTCAAATAACTATACAAACAATACCAACTGTATACAGATGTTGGATATATTGTCTTTTTAGCTCTCACTTGAGAGCGTTATTGTTTGGAGTGAGCAATGGGTGGTTTAGGGCGGTTTTATGCTAAAATCATAAATCAAATTGCAAACTTCGGTTTTTATATATCGTAAACCATTTGATTTTGGTTTTTTCAGTTTTGATTTTTCGGTTTTTTTATTGTAGCAGTTCGGTTTTGGTTTTTTACTCTTTTGATTTTACGCATTGGGCTTCATATTTATAAAAAACCTCAGCATCAATAGTCAATCACTTTTGACAAAAATTAAACTCATTATATTGCAAGTTGCAACCAACAATAATAGTTTCAATCAATTACATACGTTATAATAATAACAATATTAATTACCATCGAATTATATCAAACCTAAAAATATAATAAAATAATAAAATTCTTATATAATAACCACAAATCTAGCAAAATTTTTAGGTGAAAAAAATTATAATCAATTATTTTAATATCTTATATAAATGTGTATATTTAAAAAAAACAACCAAACATATTAGAAATATCACTATATAATTATTTAAATATATAAAAATATATTAATTTTGTAGACTTAAGTGGGGCGGAGTGGTTTTTACGGTTCGATTTTATACATTCAACCAAAAACCGCTCCAAACATTCGGTTTTTAAATATGTGCAAACCATCCTTTCGATTTCTCAATTGAGACGGTTTTTTTATGTGGTTTTTTTATTTTTTGGTTTTTGGTTCGGTTTTTCGATTTTATGCTCACTCCTAGTTTTTGTCTTTTTGATTCTCGCATGTTCAAACGAACCTCTGAACTGCTATTATAAACCTTAGAAACCTAATATACCATGGACCTTTGTTTTTGCGGGTTCCCATCAATGTTTTAAAACCCGGGTTTTGAATCAACCCGGTCGAGCCACCGGGTCACCGGTTCAACCGGTTGGACCGCCGGGTCGACCCGGTTTTCAATTAAAAAAAATTATATATATATTTCCAATATTACTATATATATAAATATAAATCATGAATATTTCATATATTTGACCCAAAAAACCATTTACTAACAAATATAACACGTAAAAACAAAGTTACGTTATAAATACGTATAATTATATCGCGAAAAAACGAAAAAAAAAACAAAAAAATCGAAAAAAATCAAAACCCGGCCGGGTCGCTTCAAACCCGGCGGGTCACACCGGGTTTCCAAAATGTAAGACCCGGGTCAATTTGACCCGTTTTTTCGACTGGAACCGGTCCAACCGGTTGAACCGGCCGGGTCGACCCGGGTTTCAAAACATTGGTTCCCATCATTGTTAGAAAAACAAATGACTCGATTAATGTGTGTTTTTTATAAGATAACATAGGATAATCATATGATATAGTCAATGATTATGACATGTAATTAGAATAAAGCTTCCACAAAGATACACATTAAACATTCATTTGTTTAACTAGTCAACGAATAGGACATGTAATTTAAAAGTAGCAAATGTAAAATAAGCTCTCAAGCATCATGATTCACTCAGTTCACAATATCAATAAAAGGTACTAAAAATAAAAACCTAAAAATTATTTGTAGTAATGGAACAATCTGTCTGGGCTATCTAACTACAATGTTATGGTGATGATTGGAGATGTTAGCAACAATACTTAGGGTGATAGTCAAAATTGTGACGATGATAATGTTAAAAAGGAATTAATTAATGAGAAATAGTGATGACTAGTGGTAGTTGAGAACGGTGGTTGTTACAACTACCCGTATGTATAATAACCAAAACCGAATAAAAAAAATCAAAATCGAACACGATTATAACTGGTTATTGACTATAACCGGTTAGGGTACGAAATTAACCGTCGGTTACTAATTGGTTATAATTTCAAAGGAAGAGATCGGGTAGGAAGCCATTACTCACTAACCGATTATAAAACCGGATACATATTAACCGGTTACTAACCAATTTTTTTTTTTACTTCTATGTTTTGCATACAGATTATGAAGAAAGTACTTCTATGTCTTTGCCACTATTATGAGGCTCTCTAATGGTAGCGATTTTTAATTATATAAGTTAAATACAATAATTTTATCTAAATGTCTAATTTTAACATGGCTAGTTAATAACGACTTGACTTGATTTAACAAAAGATATTTTCTCCAACCTTCTCCAAATTTCTCTCCACCTTCACACATAAACTTTTCCAAGCTTTTCTTTATCTGATCTTCAGTTATTTCCCCGGCGGTCGGCTACGGCCAGCTGTCCGGATCTTCCGTCATCTTTTGTAAATATACCTTCCTAACTCACAATAATATACTTTTGTCAATTCTCACTGTCGTCGCTCTCTATCCGGCCACCGTTGCTCCACCGCCTCATCCCTTCCACACTACTCATGGCTTGCAACTGCACTGGTTTTGGACTAGATTTGTTTGGCTTTGGTTTGGCTCTTTTATGGATAATAGGTTTTATCATCTTTGTGCGTTTTGTGTACCTTTGTGTACTTTTCCTACAAGCTACATCTTTATATGTGTGTTTTTCGCGAAAAGCTCACATTGGTGATTCCCCCTCACCCTTGTATTGTGTTGCTATCCCCGTGTCACAACCTTTATGGTGTATGTCTTGGCTTGTTTTTAACTTGTTACAATGTGTATTTTGTTTAGCAAATCGGTTTCGGTTTTACTTTTTATGTTCGATGTAACTCGTTGTGTATAATTTTTCTCCGTTTGTGAGGCGTGATAATGAAATATATGTTAAGAAAAAGAAGAAGTTAATAACGACTTTGAATCTGATTTGACAGCGGATGAGTTCTTTATGCATATCAGTAATATCACAGTGATTGCTATCTCTTGGACTCTTTGCATGAGGCAAAATTTTCAAAAGACATCATGAGAACTGACAAGTATTAGTGATATCATTCATTCATTTCTTATAAAAGCATCTTTAGTTTAAACACAAACTTGTGAATCAAGTATTCGTTTACCAAAGTCTCATACATCACAATACATATAAAAGCAAGCTTCAATTTCTTTTCTAGTAAACTTGTAGTGAGCGAAAAAACCAATTACAAGCGGCTTTTCATACCTTAACCTTAACCTGTTACTAACCGACCTTAACCGGTAACTAACAGGTAGGGTTTTTTACCCTAAAATCATATCAGACCCTAACCGGTTATTAAGTTTAACTGATCAAACTGGGTTCGACCAAAACCCGGTTAGAATACTAACCGAAACCGGTTATAGAAATTAACCGATTATGTGCACCTCTAGTTGTAACAGACGATTGCGGACTTGTTATAGTCCGCAGAGGTGGCGATCGAATGTGGAGGTGGTGGTAATGGCGATGATCGGTGGTTTGGTGGGTTTTTGTTGGTTATTGACGGTTGGTGGTTGCGATAAGCGGTTATGGTAGTTAGTATTAGTGGCGACGAGATATGGAGATTGTGGCAGTGGTGATGAAAAGTTTTGTTCTACTTTAGTTTAGGCTAAAAATAATTTATAATAAAGGAAAGTATATGCAACACTTCCCAAAAAAATTGTGCACTACCCGATAAAATATCTGGGTCCGGCGGTGTGGTGGTGGTAATGGTGGCGTCATCGATAACCGTTACAGATGGTGGTAGAGTGTGGTGGCGGCATCGGAAAAGGTGGTGGTCGCTGATGGACAAATCACACTTGAATTCATGGTGAGGTGGTAGCGGCCAAGTGGCAGTGGTGGTGGCAGCAGAGAGTGGTGGTGTTGGGAGGGTGGTGATAGCGACACTGATGATGTTCAGCGATGGTGATAATGGTTGGTGCAGACATACACATACCTATATTCTATTACTTTGAATCCATTAACTCAATTTATAAGGAAATGATTCATTACCCACTAATGTATAATGATTAATTATATTTTTCCAAAACAAGCGGCAAGCACTAATAAACATTCCTATTTTTATTCTTTATCTCCTAAAACTTATAACCAAGCACCCTAATGTTTGAAAAAATAAAACCATTAAGAGAGTTAGAGGTATATAAATTTTCATATACATAAGTTTTCTTTATTTTCATTTTTCATGAAATAATGTCGATTTTGTTGACTATGTATTGCTGGTGGACTCGTGGTCCACATAACGGACTTGTGCCTTCTAATGGGCTAACGCTTATAGAACGTAAATCATGGGCTGGGTCTTTATTAGTTACGACTCCTTTTGAAAGATTTCGCACTTTACAGATTGATTCGGGTAAAAAAAAAGTATGAAAAATCGGATCGAATCAAACTGAGCTGAAAAATGATATGTTTGTGGATATGCACATGAGCTACACGATGAGTTAAAATAACTATCATATTTATTTATTGTTTATGATAAGTATTTGTTATGTTTTAAGACAAGTCTTGTGTTTGTGAGAGTTATCTTATTGGAGTAATTTTTATTGAAAGTAATCAATCAAGTTAAACAACAATAAATCTTTAGTTTTTCCTCTCTAGTTCTTAAGGAGCAAACACACGTTTAAAGAAGTGATGATAACAAGCCCCCGTGCCCCCCTCGCAGTTGGAAGTAGAACTAACGCTCAAATTGTCTCCAACAATATAGATGGTACTTGTAAATTCATCAACGATGTGTTTTAGGAAATCAAGATACTCAAACTGTCTCGAAACTTAGCAAATAAAGTATGTGTTACTTTTAGAAATACTCGTAGATTTTCCAATGATCTTAAACTATTAAAAAACTTGGAGAATTATAATATCTTAATTAAAGATGAACTTATAATTTTTAGCAGAGTGTTAACAATTTTTATTTTATAATTACGAGTGTTAAATTTACCCCATGATAAATTTATTAGGTAAAACTGAGAGTTACTTATGTTAATTGAAAAGAACATTTCACGATCTAAAATTGATGATACATTCGACACTCAAATGGATCCGTTCCTGCATGTGGACTGTGGTCCATGCACATTCATATATGAGCATGTCCATTTTCCTATAACAAGTAGCCAACGTTGATCATAAGCAACTCCACAATTGTATATTTGGGTATGATGGATTGGGAAATACAAAGTAAAAACCAATTTCTGTAAATTTTCAAGATTCATTTACGTAGATATACATCATATATCTTACTTAAATGTTTAATGTTTTGTGATCGTGATATAATACAACGTATAATTATTCATGTGTTTATATATAAATAATTTTATTATGTATTAATATTAATGTTTAAATAAATTTTATAAACTTTATATATTTAAGATGTAAGTGTAAGAGTTTAGAGTTACGAGTACCCGCGTATAGCGGAGGAATTTGGTTAGTGGCAAATAATTTACAGTATGCGATATTGTGGTAAGTGTTTCGTGTACGTTCAAAATAAAGCATGAAAAGATCAAATTGAAATTATAGAATGTTTTAACATATGACAATTCAATGATAGATAAAATATTAAATAAACGTGTATCAAAAAGCCTATAAAAACTTTTAGTAAATCTGAAAGTAAAACATTACATCAGAGTTTATAAGCTAACTAATAATACACGTTACTCGTTACGTAAACCCTACATATTATATTAGTTGGTAAACAATTTAGAAAACCGCGTTAATCCGAGTTTACCCGATGACTCGACCAGGTCGATTTAAAAACCGGGTTTCAAAACATTGAAAAATGGCATCGTTCATAATTTCATATGTTTATTTATTTTTGTCGCACGTCAATTCTTAATCTCCAAATGACTTTATTGTGTTCACATAATATATTTATATGTGCATTAAGATGTTTGAATTATAAATGTCATATATATTAGTGGGACCCATATTTTTCAACCATTAATATTTTCAACTTTCAACCAAAGGGATACACCATTTATAATGTAGTATAGATATGTTTATTTTCTAAACTTATCGTAAAAATCCTACTTGGTATAAAATGTCGACTTCTCGTGCAATACGTAATTAATTGGTATGTAGTTCCACTTTTGAAGATAATAGTGCAATATTATTGGCCATTCAAGCCAAATGTTTAGCTGGACATTCAACACTCTATAAATTAAAATACCGAGTACCTCAATATTCATCAGCTCGATCACTAGCTAACAATATTATGGGTGCCACCATAGTTCTAAATAGCTCGTTATAGATCGTCTTATGGCACGCTAAATCTTGAGGCGTGACCTCCACGCTACGCAATAGGTTAAGGCACGCTACGACATGAGGTTCGATGATTTTTTGAATTTAACTCCAAAAAACGAATATAGTCACATGTAACTAGAGTTTTCTAGCTTTAATTGTTATGTACAACACTTATTATGAACTTAGTATAAATACAATATTGAAATATGATAAAACAAATAAATATTGTATATGTTGTGCCGCTATAAGCCACGCTATAAAAACACTAAAGCTTCGCTTTATCCGCTAAAGCGTGTAGCTTGAACATGCCGCTACGCCACGCCTTACGCTATTTATAACCATGGGTGACACAAATCATTCCATACCCACTCTCCTTGTTTTAATCATCTTTGTTTCATCTTTAGCTATTAACAACAACGCTCAGTGAGGTAACGGAACCGAAACTTGTGCTGATGGAACGTGTTGTCAAGCAGGGACTCGCTGTTGTCGAGGTGGGCTCACCCGATGTTGCCCTGTGGCAATGACTTGCGCCAACCAATCTACTCGAGGTGGTAACTGCTATAAGGTACTATATATATAGATGAGTTTTCACATTTCAGTAGCATTTTTAATTTACTTACTCAAGATTCTCTTTATTCGTGATTTATTATACTAAAGATGCATTCGGAGTGGTGAAAAAAGTGCAGGAACCGGCAGCCTAAGTGAAAGAAGACCCCATTCTTTCGTCCGGATTTAGAAACCTTAAAGGTGACAAAGTATGAGGCTCAGCTAGTTGATTGTAAGCTTTTGAACTTAATATTAATAATCTTAAGATAAATCCACGATCATTTGCTTGTTGGAAATATAGTTCAATTGTGGATTATGTTAACATGTAAACAACAAACATCTGAACGTAAACAAGAATCATTTTTGGCATGTCATCATCGTACTATCCTTTAGATTTTAATCAAACATAATGCAATTCGCCAAATTGACAAACATCATCAACAGTACATATATATACACACAAAAGAGAAGAAGTCCAAAAGAACTATTAATACATATTCACGAAAGTGAACAACTTATTGAAACACAACATAACTTGAAATAAAAAGCAGCAAATGAATGCGAAAATACAAGACAAACACACCAAATATATATCACGTATATAACATCAACGAGACGTCCAGAAGCTTATACAATCAACTAGAGAGACACCCATGCTCTTCTTTCACTTGTGAGGCTTGTTTTCCACAAGAGTTTCTTCAGTCGTGTTCCCTTGTATCACGAGTTTAGCCCGTTGCTGATTCTCTATCGTCGCCACTCCATAAGCATCTTTACCGAACTATATAACACATAGAATTGAATAATAAGTTTTTACAGAGAGTACATGAGAAAGAAAAATGGCTAATTCTTGAAATGCCCCAAAATGTTACCTTGTTTCCCTTTTTGCACACACCAAATGAAAATTTCCCAAAATACCTTATGCAACTTATGCGACTTATGCAACTTATGCGACTTTTCAAAAAATTGAAAAATTTTCCAAAATTTTCCTAAAATTTTACGATTTTTGAAAAAGTCGCATAAGTTGCATAAGTCGCATAAGTTGCATAAGGTATTTTAGGAAATTTTCATTTGATGGGTGCAAAAAGGGAAACAAGGTAACATTTTGGGGCATTTCAAGAATTAGCCCAAAGAAAAAAACATCAGTACTATATATATAATAAACAAGCGTCATCTAGATCTTTGGCTTTAGCTTTGGTTCCGGTATAAACTATTTTTGTCAAGCATACCCTATAATACACGCGTGTACTTATATTACGTAGATGTGTAATTTGTAATGAATAAAGATTTTTGTAAGTGTACGATAGCTTAATATAAAGAAAATAAGTGGTTTGATGATTAATAAGAATGAATACTTTTATGCAATATCCAGTCTTGATAGCTTTGCAAGAATAACCAGTAGGGCAACAATATAAGTTTCCGCTGCAACACACAGCGTTCGCATAACTGCAACAGCCTCCTGCACAACACGTCTCTCCGATCTTACAAGCTGGACCACCGCTACATAAGGCGTTGTTAACTGCCAATGATGAAAAATAGGTTAACAAAAGAAGAAGAGTGATTATGGAATTTGATGAGGTACCCATATCTAGTGAGCTGATGAATATTGAAGCACTTGGTGTGCCCTAGTATTTATAGAGGTCTTCGGAGTCTCTTGCTGCTAACCATTGGCTTGAGTGGATAATAATATAGCTAAATTATCTAGTATAAATAATGACGTCCAACCAATGATGCATGTATTGCATGAACTTATCTTCAACGTCATCAATAATGTAGCAATAATATCTTAAATGGTTGATGTACGATAAGTATTTGCATGAAATGAATTTAAATGGTGGACATTAAACTTAATAGAGTGATTCCAAACATACCAATTACATGTGATTTTTTATACTTAATTAACCAAAAAAGAGAAAAAAATTTTATCAAAAGTATATTGGAGTGTGCATCTACTAAAAGATAAAAAAAACGAATAATCGTCGTAATAGTTTTTTTTTTTCACTTAACGCTTACCGTTTAAAAAAGATATCTTAATTTTAAAAATAGGTGGAAAATATATTTTACTTTTAATTTTAGTGAAAAAACATATACCTAAGATTGATTTATTGAATTTTAGATAATCTGAAATATTGATCTCACTCAACTCATACATAAATATTACTAGTACTCGTATTAGGGTAGTCCGTATAGAGTCAAGATGTTGAAAATTTTGTTACAAAATACTCAGTCTCATATTAACTACGGAGTATTTATTTTGGCCTTTTAAACTTGTTTTTTTCAACTTCAGTTATAACTAATTTTGTTTCTATTATGTATTCAATTATTATAAAATAAAGTTATGTTTACTTATTAAAAAATTTACTTACCAATGTTATAAACAACTATTTAAATTAATATAATTTTTCCAAACTAAAACACAATAAATATGAAACTAGTTAAAAAAAACCACAATTTTTACGTACTCTTTACCTTATTAAGAAAAGTGATTGGAAGTTTTATACTTTTAATTACTAAATAATGAGTAAGAATAAACTTTTAATAATCCCCTCAATTACTTACTTTTATTTTTAGTAGGAGTTGATACAAATGACTTTTTATGATTTTTTAGTAGAAATTAATGAAAAATACTTTTAACACTTCTTTATAATTTACTTTTTCTTACATTTAATTTAGTAAGCAGATATATATCATAAATTTTGTAGTGAATTTTGATGAAAATATATGAGTAAAGATATATTTAAAATATAATATATTTACATTAAGTATTATAGAAACAAAAATAATTTCTCAATTTTATGTTCATCGTTTTTTAGTATGTATTAAAATAAGAAATATTGATTCATTGAATTTTAGATAATTTGAAATCTACATTAGTCTCACTCGGCTCGTGCATAAATATTACTTGTAAGGTAAAGAATGTCTCGCGTCTCTAAGAACTACATGAAACACAGATATTGATTGACTTCAAGATGACAGTCATTTTGCTAAATAAATGTTAACAACTATGTGTCCCGGGTGTTCTTGGTGATTTGGGGAAGAGACAAATTAAAAGATAAAAATGTCTTCTTGTTAAAACTGAGTAACGGTAAAATGATAACCCCTATTAGGTCAAATGATGAACATGAACCCAAACCTTTCTCACAGGAAGACCACGTACACTTATTGAAGACCGATGAGGATATGCAAAAATGGAAAACCACAAGGACAATATCGACATTTTACTCGGCATTCTTTTAATACTAATCGTTCAGTGAGGATATTTTGGTGCATGCTCTGTTTTTCTTTTTTCTCTGTTAACATAACATAGCTGTTGTGTATGTGTTTTGTCTTCATAATCGTGTTTACTCAACACTACTATACTAACAAGGTTGCAGGCTATTTAATACTTTCAACGGCATATATATATATATATATATATATATATATATATATATATATATATATATATATATATATATATATATATATATATATATATATATATATATATATAGATACATAAGAGAAGAAGTCCAAAAGAACAATTACTTTAATACATATTCCCGAACGTGAACAACTTATTGAAACACAAAGCAGCGAATGAACGTGAAAATACAAGACAAACACACCAAATATATATTACGTATATAACATCGACAAGAAGTCTAGAAGCTTACAATCAACTAGAGAGACACCCATGCATGCATGCATATGTCACTCTAATGTTGTAAAACTGCAACTACACAAACTGGCTCTTCTTTTACTTGGGAGGCTTGTTTTCCACGAGAGTTTCTTCAGTCGTGTTCCCTTGTATGATGAGTTTAGCCCGTTGCTGATTCTCTATCGTCGCCACTCCAGAAGCATCTTTACCGAACTATATAACACAGAGAATGGAATAATAAGTTTTTGCAGAGAGTATGTATCTGAGAAATAAAAACATCAGTACCTATAAATAAACAAGCTTCATCTACATCTTTGGCTTTATTAGCTTTGGTTCCGGTATAAACTATTTTTGTCAAGCATACCCTAATACATGCGTGTACTTGTATTACGTAAAGATTTTTATAAGTGTTCGATAGCTTTTCAGAAATAATATAAGCCTTTATATTATTGTGAAGCATGGTGAGTTGAGAACCATTTATAATTAGCAAACTATCAGCTATGAACATATTTGAGAAGTCTATACCAAAATCCTTTTGCTTATGGACTAGCCAGTTCTTGATGTCTATTAGACATGGTGAACTGATTACCATTTCTAGTGTGACTAAGAAGTTAACACTTACAACTCCTTCTCAATCTCCTCATCTTTTTCAATCTCTCTCATTTGGTTCTTCACAAACGTAATTAAACCTAAGGCACTACTTGTTTCTTCTGTGACTTCCACTTATAAACCCAACATTCTTCCCAATAGTACTTTGTCTAGAGGATACGTTATCTCAGCAATCAAATAGTAAATAACATCATCAACCAATAAGGTATGAATACCATAATATTGATATAGCCTCTATTGAGTTGGAATCCAGCTTTGTTGACCTGTCTAGAAAGCATCAGAATAAGATTCAAGGATTCAAGCTTAAATTTCAATTCTTCCTAAATAACTATCCCAAAACCTTCTAGTTCATGGATGCTCAAAGTTATTTCTTCAAGATACATATAAATCATAGACATATTGTCTATAAAAAGATGAAGTAATAGTATCTTGGAAGATGATGACGAAAGAACATGTGGAGTTCAACATTGTTCATGAAGTAGATGGGAGCTTCAAATACCTTTTTCTTGACAAACTTTTTCTCATTGATGCTTTTCTTTTCAAAGTACATTCCTTAGGTTCTTTAGCTTGTTCCTCCTTGGTCTCATTGAGATATGTTGTTCCCATGATATTACCACTTTAAATTATTGTTAATCTATGAATTAAGTAAAGAAAATAGATGAAATGTAGAGAGAGAAAGTAGAGAGAGAAATGGTGTAAAACTTAGAAATATTAGATTAAGAGAGAAAAAAATGAAATTAGCTAACCACCTCTTAACATGCTAGGAGGTGTGTATTTATAGTCCAAGCTTACATGTAGCTTAATGGACTATTTGTTTATGGGACGGGCTTGATTCATGAACTATATAACCTAAACGTGAACTATAAGCTATTTTATCAAGCCCGTGATTCCCGACTATTCTACTATCTATTACAACGTTCTAAGAAATGATACATAATAAACATATGACCGAATATTCTTGTTTGACTCAATATTTTGATGCTAACAAGCTCTTTACGCTTTTCTCCCTTGTATGTACCTTTAGGCTCATGAAGTACCTTTGGTTGTTATGTGGGGGTATTTCTTCTAGCAGCCTTATCATTCATCTTCTTGATCTCTTGCTCATCCTTCTTTGAACCAATAGGAATGAAATCTTAAAGACTCTTCTTCTACCTCTCATACAAGGTCTGTATGTCTTCAAAAGATTTCTTGTTCAAATTTTCATGTCTATATCCTCCTACACGCTTCAGATAGGTCATCATATGATTTTTGAGCTATGTTTTTGTTAAAGGCTTACTCCTCTTTGCAGCAGCTCTTAGATCAGTAAGGAATATCATTTGAGCAACAATTGTTTCAAATAGAAGTGTGATCCTTTCATCTTCATCAAGTTGCTCTCTTTCTTCTACTTGCAGCTTTTCAGCAAGAATCTCGTCAACATTTATCCCGACTTGTATGTCATTAAAGTCTCTGATGAAGGCTTCTTGTTGTGCCTCTTTTGTTGCAAGGTCTTGTTGCTCAATTTCAACCTGCATGTCCTCATGCATCTTTCTTGCACCTTCTTCACGATGAGAAAGTTGAGCAAGTACTAAATTACTACTAGCAGTAGTAACTATACTAACGGTATCAAGTCTATAACTAACAATAGTACGTAAGGAAAACATAATTCCTAACACAATCTCTCTCCTCTTTGCAACGTGACCATAATCCATATCCCAACTATTTTTTTCATGTCATTTAGTTCGTCAAGTTATGATCAAAGTTTGTAGATGCTTGGAGCTTGAATATACTTCCTTAAATTCTTAAATAGAGTTGGTTTTTTTGTTAATCAGTTCTTGTTTGTCTAAACTCAAGAAAGACTATAAGGTGTATGTTATGTGACATGATGGCCTATTTGGAGTTCATAAACCAATGCTTATTGAGATCTAATCAACCTAGAATGGACCTCATTTTTATGATATCATTCAAATATTTTTTTAAAATATTGTAATCCAAAATTGACTAGGTCACTTGAATACAAAATACTACTTTTTTTTTTTATCTTTTTAGCATTTTGCTAGCTTTTTATTCTGCTCTCCCTTAATGCGTGGATGCTGGATTCCTCGTTGCTATTTAACTATGATGAATCACTTTCTATTTTGAATTAACACTAATTGATAATGAAAACATTATACAAATAATAGAAGATTCGCCTCGCAATTGCATGCAGCTTTGGCATGCATAGGTACCATTTTTTCAACAGAAATGGTGTTATGAAAACTTTGAATCACGTCACTTTTGTATAAATATACGAGGAGTGATATTAAAAGTAGAGTAGGAATCCAATAATCTACAAGAAAATTCATAGCTACTTTGTTTCTATATATTTTTTGTAAAATTGCTTTAAACAAATCCCAAATTAAACATAATCTATACTATTATATACAGCATTTGAGACTTTCTTAAAATAGCAAAGCTAAAAATTCAGACATTTTTACATACTAAATAAATCAAGTTGTTGATATATTCATCAACATTATATATTATAACATTTTCTAACAACCTTTTTTACAAACTTTTGAAACAACATTTTTTCTTTTAAATTGAAAAATCTTTTTATTTATTTATTATTTTTATAATCTAATTTCACTATTTTTTTAAAATTTTGTGCTTTTTAATTCGATATCCATTTTGATATATATTTTTATTAACTTTTAGTCTTTTTCAATTTTAGTGGGTTTTTAATTCGATTTTTTATAACTTTACAATGAGTAAGAGACTAATATTTGTTAGTCTCAAAATTCGTTATTAGGTACTCTCCGCCGCATTGCGCGGGTACCGTTCTAGTACTAGTGTTAGGGGCGGAGCCAGAGTATAAAGTTATTGGGTGAACAATTTTTTAATACGAGTATGTATATAGTACTAATTTTGGGACAAGATTCATTTTAAAAAATAGAGATTTTTAGCAAATATATACACTAAGCGACAAGATTCCATCGGATTCTCGTGTATCCCCGAGAAGCCCCTAGCTCCGCCCGTCTAGTGTCACATTATGACCCAACATAAGTTTTGACCTACGACCAATAACTAGACATAGCAATAACACATGTTTTAGGGATCCATCGCAGAACCAAACAACCATTGAGGTACCATTATTCCGCTACAATATCCTTAACTCTGAGAATATTTCTATCAAAGGTTCAATACGAGAGAACCTGTTGCTAGTGCCAGCCAGGGACGGAACTAGGGGTTCCCGCGGGTGCCCGTGACCTCTATGAAATTTTTCTGTGTAGTGTTAAATTGTGAAGAAAACATCGATTTTTTCTAAATCCATCTTAAATGCACCCAGTAAATCGGAACGTGTTTCTACCTTTCGTTTTAATTCATTTTTACATCTGTTATATTACGGTTCAAAAAATTTGTGCACCCGATCATATTTCGTTCTGGCTTCGCCCCTGGTGCCAGCTATTCGAACCAACAACGTCAGCAACCATATATGCCTGAGCAAAACCTGCCCCAAAAATGTCGCGGTATCGAAATGCAAAGTTGTGTGTCTTAATGAACGACGGGCTTATATAAACTTTTAAGGTTGTTGCTGGATTTTAATTACGTTATATGGGCTTATTCTATTTGATGGGCTATAGCTTATGGCTTATGTCGGATGGGCTGGACCATTATTAGCTGAAGTGCTTCTTTGCATTATAAGTACATCACAAATATACATTGATGATTTGTTTCAATTATTTTTTTTTTATTTTTTTAACGGCAATTAGTTTCAATTATTTTAACATGTTCATTTTTGTTTTTTCATAATTTCTGATGTTTTGGTCGAGTGATTTAGAGGTTTGAACCTATCTCCAATCTGATTTGACTCAATTATTTGACATCAAGATTACAAAAGTCCTTCAAGCGAGGACGAAGTTTGAAGTATTTTTCCGGAAAATCAAAGTAACATTTACTCATTTTAAAGGGTTAAATTGTCAAATAAATATTCCTTTCATAAATTTTAAGAAAAAATACATTAAATAACAAAAATTCCGGAAGAGCTAGAGCTCACCTTTTCCCATACTCTCTTTGAAATATAAGAAATTTGAAAAACATAAATTTAAGAAATTTATACAAAATATAAACTAAAATATAAGAAATTTGAAGCTAAAACATTACAATTTTTTTAAAGGAACTAAATTGTTGGCAAAGCTATTAACCCATTTGGTAATGCCTAAAAAAGAAAAACATGAGAGATCATACTCCCAGTGATGTTTCAAATTTATAATCACTTGAACGTTAAATCATCTTTCTTTCTCAATTTATACAACTTATTGTCATTCACTTTTCAATGGTAATGACAATCATTTAAACTCTCATTTTCCAATAATTAAAATATTCACTTTATACAAAATATACCTTCAATAAAAACCTCACAAACCAATAAAAACATTAAAAAAAAAAATCCATCAGGTTGTAACTCACGAGTGTGTGTGAGTTACACTTTTTTTTTTCAAAGTCATGCGTAACTTGAGGGTTCGATATGACACTCCCACATAAGTATTGCAAACTCACAAGTCACCAGGGGCGGAGCCAAAGTATAAAATCATCGGGTGCATAAAATTTCTAATATAAGTATCTATATAACACAAAATTTTGAGACAGAGTTCATTTTGAAAAAATAGATATTTTTATCAAATATATACACTACGGAGTAAAATTCTATCGGGTTTCTATGCATCCCTGAGAACCCCTAGCTCCGCCCCTGCGAGTGACACCCATATCATACCGTTCAGCCTTAACGCAATACACAACTTTAAATTTAAATCTTATAGTTTATCATAGATTCATAGGAAGTCCAATCTTTTTTACATATATAATTAGATATACTTTATTTATCACCGGGTGTTATTTTGTGATATAAAGTTACGCTTAAACTTTAAAATTATAATTATTTTGAGTAAGACTCAGATATCGTCTTTGTGATTTTTCATTTTTGCAGATATCCTTCTTAGTTTTCAATTTGTAGGCGGATTTTTCATAAAAAAAGTTGAGCGCATTTCGTCCTTCAACCTTACGTGGTTAACGTCTACCGTTACTTACTTTTAACAAATAGATAGTTTTGTTTTTTTAACCCTTTATCTAAATGACATCACCAACCAAAATCTATTACCCAAATAACAACAACAAAAACTAAAAACCATAACAACAACGAAAACAAATATAAAACATCTATATATTCAATCTTATTAACACATATACAACCTTCAAATCCAATTACATTGAATTACAACGAATCAAACGGGCCTTTAAGAGTCGTTTGGTATATGTGTGTTGATTCAAAGTAATGGTTTCATTTCTAATATTAATTATTTGGTTGAGATTTTAAAAATGAATCTATCAAACTACATCCATACCGCCATTATTCATCAGGAGGGTGACTTTTGTAGTCATTGATGTATGACCTACTATTTTCCCACTATATTCTTTTATTTACACCACACATAAACTAATTATATTTTTTATATATAATCCTCTTTCGTTTTTCTATTACTTGTTGCTGCAGTGTTTTATCTATTGAATCAAGGTCTTCACGTTTTTTTTTGTTTTTTTAAATATGTTTGTTATTAAATACTTTTATAACTTCTTATTTCAGAGTCTCCTATCCATTAGAATGAGTCATAAAAGTTTGATATTAGTTTTTTTCCACCAATCAGTAGGTAGTTATGTTAATGTGATGTTGCTTTTTTACTTTCTTTGTTTTCTTTTTTTTTCGTCAACTGCACATAGAATTTGTTTGTTTTTGTGTTGTAAATTTATCACTTTACATGCAAAAAGGTATTAGAAAAAAGAGTCTTTGTTTGACCATATTGATATCTTAACCCAGATTCAGTATATAACTAAACGGTTCTTTTGAATGAATCATATCCAATTCGATTCCATTCCATTACTTGGCATAAACTGATAGTGATTCCCAGGTGCAAACCAAACACACCCTTATAAACAATTCTCAAATCTAAAACCAACAAACATTATAAAATATAACTTTGTTCATCTCTTTTTATTTTTGTTCTAAAAATTCATATTTGTTGTTTCATTAGAAAACCCATCCCATAATCCAAGCCGCCACTACCACCCCTAGAGCAACCACCGCTACTTCCATTGCGACCTAACCACCACCCGCACCTCCACCTTATATTTAGGAGTGACGAAAAAAATAACAGACATTAAGAGCTTTTGATGAAAAAAACATTTGCATATGTATCAATTGATTATTAGATGAATAATCTATGGTTAATTGACAATGGGTTGTTTTCAGATCCGGTAGGATATGGTGGTGGTAGTTTCAAATCAAGTAGTCGAGAGGCGTGTCGGTCGAATACAGTGATACCGTTGTGGTAGTTTAAAGTATGTCAGATTTGGATAACGGTTTGAGAAAAAAAGACAAAATTGTCCTTTTATTAAAAGTGAGTAACGGTCAAACGTTAAAATAAGTTATGTCAAAAGACGAAAATGCATTTAAACCTTCCTCACAAGGAAGGAAGCTGCCTACGCATATTAAAGAATAGGGAGCATATCTGCAAAAATGAAAACCCACAAACACGATTACTCTAATTATTATCCATGTCATGAAATTCGGTTTCAAAAAATCGCATAAACAAACAGATATTACCTGATAGAATTAATATACACAAAAATTACTAAAATGTGCCAAAAAGCTCGATTACGTTACTAAAGTTTGCCAAAAAGCTCAATTACGTTACTAAAGTTTAAAATGTTACAAATAAGTTACCAAAGTATGCGGGTTTGTTCTATGGGTTATTGAAGTTTAAAAAAGTTATCATCGGGTTACTCCTAAAATGGGAAACTAGATGATTTATCGGTTTCATTATCACGTCATCACTAAAGTTTAAAATATTACAAACAAGTTACTTTAGTTCATGGATTTATTAAATGGGTTACTAAACCTTGAAAAAAGTTACATTTAATAAATAATTACACATATATATTTTTTCCGTTCTTTTCATCTATTTTTGTACGCTTTCATGTGTTTTGGTACGTTTAGTTTGTCCATTTATACCCTCGTTTTCATCATTTAATCCATAATCCTATTTATCTACTCCAACCAACTCATGAAGTCATTATATGTTTTCTAGGGTGATGATTGTTGGAATTTGGTCTATTGTTAAACACCTTTAAATTAAAAAAATAAATTCATTAGATATTTTTATCCATTTTATTTACATTATCTTAAGCATTAAAACAAAAAACATAAGATATTTGTACCTTTTTCGAGAATTTGATACAAGTTTTACGTTTTTAGCATGAGGAATGCTATAACCGTACAATTTTTACATAAAAACATTCAAACAATGATGTGTAGTAAAATGATTTGTCATAAAATAAAAAGTTAGTGGAAAAAAAAGGTAATAATTGGTCCAAGTCACTTACCACATCATCAAATAAAAGTTTTTATGTAAAATTTATGTAATTATTATATTTCTCTTGCTATATTTTTATACGTGTGTAAATTTTCATATGGTTGTATATTTTTCTAGTTTCTATCTATATTTTTATGTTTTATACGTTGGCTTATTTATTTCTTATGACTTATCAAATATATTAGGTACATTCAACTCCCAATTAATTATAAATGGAATACTTCATAGTATGTTTAATTACATAGCTCTAAAAGGTAAGGGAGCAATAAGTTGCGCCTCAAGCTTTTTTATTTGCAAAGCTAATTCTATAAAAAAAATCACATATGTAGACTTGTGTGTCATAACGTTGTTATTCATAACGCGCTGAATTCTCTTTAGAAGCTCCACCGCTTCAGGTGCAAGGAAACCGAAGATATCAAATGCAAAAGGAATAAACGCGTGTTGATTTTCAATGCATGTTTTTCGTGTTTTGTCACTTTGCATGATGCGGCTTTAAAAACAGTCTCACCTACTGTAAACTCCCGACTACTCAACCCCACAAGAGGAGAAACCCCAGCCAGATCCACACATGCATGTCTTTTTCCAACCCATCCAAAAACCAAAATGTCTACTAGCTTGAGTGTGGGTCTTCTAAAAGAAATAAATATGTTTGTTATGTATTAAAAACATAATACAAAAGTGTAAAAGATGATTAAAAAAAGGACAAAAAAAACGTATAAGGTTTGAAGCCGTATATAATTTAATGTCTGAAAAGAAGTAACTTAAGTAACCTATGTGCAACGTTTTAAACTATGATGACATATTTGTTAGGTTTTAAACTTTGGTGGACAGCCACGTAGATGGTTTATGGGTATCAGTTGGTTAATACATACGAAGTAACCTGCATAACCGGTAAACGAAACTTGGATATATGTAACGTTTGAAACTTTAATAACGTAATTAAATTTTTTAACAAATTTTAACACTTTTATGTATATTAACTCTACTAATACTACCACTACCAGTATACAACAAAAATTGTTTTACACAAAATTCATTCATAAACTTTTGATTCCAAGCTCTCAAAACTTTACATCCCTTTTAGCTTTTATTCGGATTCCACAAATCATAACAGATTCGGCTCCCAATTGCATGCAACTTGGGCATGCATAGGTACCATTTCTATAAACAAAAAGAGTGTTCGAACTTTCAAAAGTCTTTGTCACATCACTTTTCTATATATACGTGAAATGATATTAAAAGTAGAGTATGAATCTGAAATTTTCCAAGCAAACTTATAACTACTTTGTTTTATACACAGTTGTAAGAAGCCCCGGTACGGGGATCTTTGGCTTGAGCCAAAGACGAAAACGTCAAGATCGATCACAGTTTTTCTCGCATTATACTCTCTGGCGTCATAGTAGTTAACCTAAAATGGTGATCATAATGTTAGGCCACGGTGCGAGACATTGTACCATGTTTAATATTCGCACAATGGGTTATTTTTTTGTTTTATTTTAATTTTTTTTTTTTAACTTTTCAAACCTAACGACCAGTAATGAAAATTTTCAAAAAAATATTACTGTTTTCCTGAAAAAGATACCCGTTTTTTTTTCTTTGTCCACACAAAAAGTAGTATTTTTTTTTAACCTCATATCTTTTACACATTAAGTATATCTTTTACACATAAAAATCTACTTCTTTTATATAAAAAAAATCCTAATCGATAGATGAATTTTTTACTTTACCCATATACAAAAACCAGTTTAAACAAATACTTAAATAATTAGGACTAACATGTACCCGCGCGTTGCGGTTGCGGATACCTTAAAATAAATTTTTACAAACGTAATGCTTTATAGTTATATTACAAATAATGATAATAACTTTAGGTTTGAATAACCTTGAGTAATAATACACCATTTCATATAGAATAGTATTAATGGATTGTGATGATTGACGACAAAAGGTATTTGCATATCTGTGTAATATTTGTCGCAATATTATATAACATGTAAATATAAAACATTTTCTTAATTTATATGTTTACACGTTTTCATACATTATAATGACATTAAAATCTTCCTACTTTGATACGTACGATTTAATCGAATCAATTAGCTAAATGATCAATATTTCAATAATTTGTACTACAATACATACGTAGATGATATATCTCTTCGAAAATGAATTTATAAAAAAAATTGGTTCAAAATCAAACACAAAAATTTGATATTAAACTTACATTAGTGAACAATTTAAATAATTGTATCTAAAAACTTATATAACATGTTGACGAAGACTTCCGAACTGAGGGTTCAGTCAGTAAAAGAGACTACTTTATCTCCTCGGAAGAAGAATAGCCCCGCTTTCTAGCCGACTGATCTCGTTGATTAAACTGGAAGGAAACATGTCACATTATTGTCCTCTAATCACTACGATGAGTTGGTCCCTCTTTTAGTAGACTCGGGTATGAATATTCATGAAAAAATGAATGTCGGGCTCTTTCTTTCACAACTAATCCCATTTTCTTATTGCCGAGACTTTCTCTTTCGTCGAGCCCCGATCTTGTGGTCCTCCTTTGAGTTTGGGTTCAATTGGACGAATCTGTCAAGTCAAGGTCAACATACGTAGCAGCACGGATGGTGCATCGCCTATTTCTCATTCTCGCTGAGCCAAAACGAACACACTTGCTACCCACTGTATTGGACCTTCGACCAGGCATTCTACCTTTGTCGATCGGAACCAATACCACAACATTGCGCTCGAACAGTTGAGCGGCAGCCGGCCCTTCCGTGCACTAATATAGATTCATTCTTCATAGCATGTAAGCCCACACCTGTGTAGAGTGAATCGTTCAACACCTGCGCCACAAACCTATTTTTGACCTATTGGTCCTAGTATCATAGGCGACCGAATGGCCGCCCCCTAATTACTAGACCGACCTGCTATAATAATTTCATAAACACCTAGCAAATATATGGAAAACAAAGGGGAATGAATGGAATGAAGAAAAGAAGAGAGGAGGGAAGTGGTTCACTGGAGTTTGTCTCTTGAAAATGGTTATTAGCTTGAATGTCTTTTTCTTTATTTTATTTCATGGTATTAAAGCTAACAAACAAGAGAATTAGGATGTTAAAAATAGAACCCCAAACCCAAGAAATAATCATTTGTAGATGTTTTATATTAATTTGTATTAATTTTATCATTTAATATGTATTGTCTACCAATTAATATAGAAATAACTTATGAAATTTTTGTGTTGTAAATGTTTGTACCAAAACTTTGTAACGTTGTACTAATTAAAATTTGAGAGAGAGTGAGTGTAATCTCTTTTATAAGTAGTACATATTGATGTGTTGTTCAAAAGTACATATTAATTTAACAGTGCTGTTTTTATCAGTTTTGGTGGGTCCTTTCCAGTTCGTCTTCTAACGATTTTTATTGGCTAGTTGAACCAACCGTGACTTCGGTTCCCAGTTGAACCCCATCATGTTGGGTAGACAATATGTAAGATTTTGTAGATATATATATATATATATATATATATATATATATATATATATATATATATATATATATATATATATATATATATATATATATATATATATATATATATATATATATATATATATATATATATATATATATATATATATATATATATATATATATATATATACTTTTAATTGTTGTACAATGTGAATACATAATAATATTTTTAAATAATAAGGTGTATTAATTATTATTTTTAAGTGTGTACGAAGTATTAATTATTATGTACTAGCCGTGTACCCGCGCAATGCTGCGGCGGGTATCCGACGACTAAGTTTTTCGACGAACAAATATTTTTATTGGTGGTTTGAAGAATCTTGATGGCTGAATCTTTTGTGTGCACATTTTTTCGAGTCTTTTTTCATAAATCATGATTTTTTTTTATATTAAGATTTAATAACTGATATTCTAGTAGTGATATCTATCAATAAATTATTTTCAGTTTTATATGTTACAAACTTACAATATACAGTTATTTATTGTCTCATTAAATTATTTATTTAATCATTAATGAGCTTTACTCTTATTGACTCATATTTATAACTCATTTATATCTTTTACTTTTTAGATGAGTTTTTAAAAAAACTAATAGGCATTTAAACCTCAAAAATTATTGTATATAAATTTCTAAATAAAGAAATGTTTGAGCCTGAAACATTTTAATACTTCTAAAAATAAAAAGTGATAAATATTTTATAAAGTAGTATAGATTAACTAATTTTAATATGAGTATTAAATTACTCCTTCCATCATAATTTATTAGTCCATTATTAACTTTTAAATTATTTTTAATTTAACTTTGACTTTAATTAATGTTGTTGTGTTATATAATACTTGATGCAAAATATATATGTATGGATTGAATTTTAGATATATTTTCATTTGGTACAATTTTCATCATAGATTACATAACACAAAAATAATATAAGGTCAAAGTTTAGTTAAAAAGACTTCTAAAATCGATAATGGACAATTAAACTAGGATGAAGGGAGTATGTGTTAATTAGTTTTAATATTATGTATTAATCAGTTTTAATAATAAGTAAGTATTAAATTATATGTGAATTAGTTTCTAACTAGCCGTGTAAAACCCGTACTTAAAATCCTCGAATATTAAATACGCGTAGTCTCAGCTTTATCCTTAATTAAACGTAAAAAGTAAATACGCAGTCTCAGTTTATTTAATACTACAATAAAATAGTTATTCAGAAAATAATTATTGAGTTTAGAAAATATTACGTATATATTATTTATTTTACAGAAAATAAGTAAACATTAACAGTAATTACACAGTCCTAGTTTTATTTAAAAATGTTATGAAATTAATTATTCAGTATAATAATTAATTTTAACTATATAAGTAATACATAAGTATTATGTATTCAGGAAAATAAATTAATACAGGACGGGATTTAAAGCACGAAAACGCAAGTTAAACGTTTATAAACGAAACTGAACGAAAAACCAAAAATATAAAGTATGCCTGTATTTGGGCTTAGTCTACAGTTTAATAAACAAGACAAAGGGAGAGTTTTGGGCTTTCAGACCGTTTCTTGTACAAACAAAAAATAAAACGAGGGTTATCCCCATTTTCTTTCATATAACAGTAAACAAAAAAAAGGGTTTATGTCTTTTGGATAACCGCCGGCAAAAAGGAAAAAGAAGAAAAAGAAGTCAGGTCTTTTATGCTCACTTCGATTCCAAATTCTAGTCTTCGATTTTAATCATGATATCTTGGTAATCCTTCTTATCCCTTTCTTTTTCGGTTCATGAATCCAAAATTTTATAATCAAGAACGTAATGGTTTTTTTTTAATTAATTAACAAGCTTGGTATCGGGTTTGCTGAATCACGAAGAACCGAGACCATAAGGTCTCGGTGTTTTGCTGTTTGACACAGCCGAGACCACAACAAGTCTCGGTGGGTATTTTTCTCTTTTCGTGTTCAGGCCGAAACAAACCCCAACAGGGGTATCGGGTGCTAAAGGGGTGTTGTTTATATGTATAGTGGGTATAGGCAGGACAACAGAGGGGTGTTTGGCTTTTCGATCAGCAAAAACAAATCATCAGGGGTGTTTAGGTTTAACCAGCCGAAAGGGGATGTTTGGGATTGCAAACAGTGGGAACAGAAACAATAGCAGTGGGAACCACTGCATTAGCAGTAGGAACCCCTGCTTTAACTGTGGGAAATAATAACTGAACGGTGGGAATAATACACTAACAGGGGGAAAACTATAAACAAACAGTGGGAACTCAAGGAGCTGCAGTGGCTGCTGCTTGGTGACGTCAGCAAGGGGGTCCACATGGTGGGCTTGGTTTGATTAACCCGAGACATGGGTGTATCGGGGAAGATTTTTGACTCGGCTTTCAGGGACACAGGCAATGATAAAATACGAGGCTATTTATTTAAGATTAAATCGTTTTATCAAGTTAGTTTTAAATAATAAAATCAAATGGTTGTTTCACTAATTTAATTAATAGAATCAATTTGACATCAGTTAAATCCTTTTTTAATTATTTAGAAACATGTTGGTTTTATATAAATGATTTAAATCTCATAGAAACAATTTTGGAAACGTTTTATTTTGGAAAACTTTCTAATTTAGGAAACTTGCTATTTTAGCAGGTTATTAATATCAGTATTATAATACCAGGATACAGTATAATACAATAATCAAAATACAATATAATATACGGTAGTCAGAAGTACGAGATATACACTAATCAGTAATGTTATCGAACAGTCAGAACTTATCAGATTATATACAACCAGTAATACAAGAATAAATAATTAAACTAAGAACAATAAGATCAGTAAAATAAATAGATATCAGTTAACTTATTCAGCGTCCTTTATTTATGTAGTATCCGTGAAGTCGGAGTAGATCCTTCAGTTTTCATTCTCGTTTCATTGCTGGACACGAGGTACGGATTTTATGTCCTTTCAATAAGGATTTCCTTTCTATGCATGATTAGGATTCCCAGTCTGCAGCCAAATGTTTTTCCCCACTATATGTTATAAATTATCATAAATTATTTTATTAATTAAGATATTGGTTGAGCCTTATATACAAGCATGACCAGTTAGTTGTACTAGTTACGGAGGTACCGTAACCATGACACTTAAGGCACCGGTTTCATGACTCACATGTAGGAGAGTGATATCCTACAGCGTCCCAATCAGCTCAGCTTGGCCATTTTATCAGTATTATTAGTGGGGCGTATGGATGCATCCTAGGCTATCAGTTTACAGTTATCAGGTGTGTAGAAACTAGAAGAGGGGGGTGAATAGTTTCTCTTCGATTGGTGACCAAATTAAAATTACTTTCAATTTGGTTTGTATCAAAACTATCTTTTACTTGAGGCTAAGTTGCATAATGATTAGGTTCAATTCAAATGCACTAGCAAGGATAATAGGTAAGTGTAATGATAATGAAATAAGTAAAGAGTAAGGAAGGAGACAACCTAGTGGGAAGACACCAAGATTTATAGTGGTTCGACAACGAGGCTCTATCCTCGTTTATACTCCACTCCTCGAGTACACCTACTCGAGATTTCCACTATATCCACAAGCTCCCTTCACGGCTGAGAAAACCTTACATGGTTGCTTACATTATTTTCCGACACTAAGCTAAATGTCGAGACCTAATCTTTAGCTATGACCAATCTACACAACGTTGCCTACTTCACAATTTAACGACACAAGGCTAGATGTCGAGTTCTAATCTTAAGGTAGAACCAATCTTCACGACGTTGCCTGCTTTACCATTTAACGACACAAGGCTAGATGTCGAGTTCTAATCCAAAGCTAGAACCAATCTTCACGACTCTTCACTTTGAAGCTAAGTGAGAACTTCACACAACACAACTACTAATCACTTTCAAGTTTAGTGAGAACTCACAAGACACAACCACATCACTTTATAGTTTAGTGAGATCTCCTAATCAAATCTATTACAACTCAACTAGACTTATCCAAGTACACACATGTAGCTTGGATCTACACAACACAAATCCAAGCAAACACATATGCAATGGATGTACACAACAAATCCAAGTATCCACAAATAACTTGGATGAACACAACTAGTCCAAGTATTCATAAATACATTGGATTGACCTAAAACAAAAATGGGTATCATGATGAATATGACTAGCTCATAGATTCATCTTTATCACAACACTAGTGAGTGAGTGATCTTCTCATTGGACAAGGTAAAGGAGGGGATCAAGAGGATAATCATATGTAAACATCCTTAACAATTTAAGTGATCATTTACTAATGATTATGCTATAGAAAATAGAAAGGGGGCTGAGAAAAACGTCCAAGAGGCTTGCTGGAAAATGAGATTTGACCCACTATTTAAAGGAGACAAAGTATAATGGATATATAACGGCTAGCTGTGCGCGGTACCTTATCTCGCCCGGCGGTTCCATATTAGGGATGGCAAAAAAAACCGAACCCGACGGGGAAATCCGAAACCCGGAATAATTGGGGTGGGGTGGGTTAACTTTATTGGGTTATGGGGCGGGTTTGGGGCTTAAACGGGGATTTTTAATCGGGTTTGGGGCAAACGCGGGGAATAAGGTCCCCGACCCGCCCCGCCCGATTAATATACACATATACAATTATAAGTATTTTTATATAGTATTTTCTTACTATTTACGTCATAATAAATATTTCTTTAGTATTTTATCTTTTCAATATTGTAAATTGTTATTACCGAAACTTGTTTAATGTATTGTAAGTTCTTTGTGGTGTAACATATCATTATTTATGTATAATAGTATCGTTTTAAACCTTATAAATCTGGTTTGTAATTCATTATTATATAATTAGTAAGTTTTTAATACTTCAAGCTTATTTCTAACAGTCTAAAAATAATAATAAATGTAAAATGATACGGTTTTGATAGAAAATTTCACCCAAAGAGGGTACCCGATAAGATCCCCGATTAGTACGGGGCGGGTTTGGGAGAGCATTGCGCCCCAACGGGGCACCCCGATTAAATCCCCTGCGGGGATCGGGGCGGGTTTGGGGAGAACTTTACTAATTGGGTTTGGGGATGGGGACGGTCGCCCCGCCCTAAACCCGCCCTGTTGCCATCCCTATTCCATATCGATAAGGAACCGCGTAGGTACTTAAGGTACCGCCACTAGAGTACGCTCTGTTTTTTGTCTTTTAGTGGGGTAGGAATATCTGAGGTATTTGAAGCCTTCAAAGGATATTCTAACAGCATTTGGAATATGTCATTTTCAAATTTTCATTTTCCATTTTAATAAAACATTTTCTAAAAAAGAAAGTTTATTAAAAAGTCTTTTGTCATATTAACGAAAGTGAGTTTTAAGGATAATCATTTTGATGATCACTAAGTATTATTAAGAAAGGTTAGTGATATGATTATTACCTTGATGATAGTAGAAAGGAAAGAAACACCAATGTATATATATGATCACTACCTACTAAGTAACTTGAGAGGGAGAGAGAGAGAAGAAATCTCAAATTAGAAGCAAGTATTTTGCTAAGTTTGTCCAAAGAGGTAATTGACAAAATAAAACTTCAATCCAATGAAGATGATAAGCTTGTCAATGGGTTAAAGTTTAGAATTGATGGAATCACCCATAAACAATTGTAAAGATTAACCATGATCAACTCAAAATAGAACTAATGAAATAACACACAAACAACACAAAGGTTACATAAAAAAAAGACACAACAAAGAAGATAGTCATACACACAATATGAGTATCTAAAAGCAATGAATATGGAAAATAAACCACTAAGCATAAGCTAGTCTAATAGTGATGTTTTCCAAGATTGCAAAAAAAAATAAAAGACTCTAAAAAGATGACGATGCATCATTCGAAGTTTTGTCCACCAGAACGAAAACTTGAATAGGAGGTCGAGTGAGGAGGAATTCAAGAAAATTTAACTTCTCATACACATGAGCAAGTTCAATTCGTTGAAATCGACAACAAGCACATGAGGATCCATGATGCAACACAAAATCGGTTGATGGGGGTATGGCATCAAACCTAGGGTTTGGTGGTGGAGGGGTAATGGGTTTGGGAGTGTTTTCACAATGCCTTGTGAGGTTTGGGAAGGTTGAGAGGTCATTGAGTTGAGGGGTGTTGAAGGATTGAGGTGGTGGAGGAACATTTTCTTTAGCTCCGGTGATGGGGTTAATGGTATAAGTCTTATTCCAATACTTGATTGGAGAGAAGGTAGGGTTTTTGGGTGGTTTGGAGGAAGATGGTTCATTCTTCTTAATCCAAATAGGTCGAACCGAGATTTTCGGTTTCTTTGAAAGCTTGGATGAAGAAGCTTTGGGTGAGTGGGGTTGTGACAAAGAAATGTCAAGGTTAGGAATGTAGGAGTTAGGCATTGTGAGAGTGTGAGAATGAAATCTCAAGGTTGTGTGAGAATGAATTCTCAAGGTTGGGAAGGTGTGAGAATGAAATCTCAAGGTTGTGTGAGAATGAATTCTGAAGGTTGGGAAGGTGTGAGAATGAAATCTCAAGGTTGGGGTATAAGTAAAATGTAATCAAGGTAAGAATTTGAATACAAGAAGTGTGTGTCAAGGAATGTTTAGTCAATTTGAGTAAACAAGGAATCTTGACAGGGTATAGGGTTTTAAAAGTTTTGACCAAAAAATTCGTCATAAACTGATTTCTGCCCGCGGTACCTTAAAGGGACCAGCGGTTCCATATCGCTAGGTAACCGCGGGGCTTTAAGGATCCGCGTCCAGTAGACTTGAAACCAAGTTTTTACAGGTTTTTGAGAAAAACTAAGACTTTTTCAAAAAGTTGCAAATCTTGGAATTTTACCTCTATTAGCACCAAATTATGCTAGGGTTGCATAAAGCAACACATTCACAAAGAATGTCTTGACAAAGGGTGACAAAATAATTTAGATATCATTTTGAACCAATTTTAGTCAAGTTTTTAGAGGTTGTGATAGATTTAGGTTCAATTTTAATTTCAAATTAAAGTTGATTAATGTGCACATAAGGATAGAAACACATAAGGCTAAATCCATAGATCAACATCATGAAACATTCATGAAGGAAGCAAGTACAATGACAAATAAAACTAACTAATACATAGCTAGCTTAATATTAAATCTAGATGAGTTGTCTTCTTTGGCTTGGTTTTGTTGAAAACCATTTATTTAGAAAACTACATCATTCATCTCCTAGGAGGAGGCATGGAGAACAAGGCAAGCAAGAACTCTTGAAAACTCCTATGTCCAAACATATCCATCCTAAGGTTATGGATAATGTAGTGGTTGTAAAGACAACACGGACAACTAGGACCATGTGTTTGTTGAAACCCATAGTATAGATCACCCAAAAGGAAGGAAAGTGGAACACCCAAAATTGGAATTTTTGAGTTGGGTGGAGGTGGAGGAGGCATTTTCTCCAAGGGTGATGTGGGTGAGAGTGGAGGCATGTTCCCTAAAGGGGAAATAGGTGAGTATGGAGGTATATTCTCCAAGGTTGGTGAAATGGGTGAATTTAGAGGGGTAAATGGTGAAGTTACCAAAGTGTCATCAAAGTCATTCACAAAAGGAATGCTTTGGATTGGTTGGGGTTGTGTGGTCACATCCAAGGGTGCACTTGGAGTGAAGGGTGAAGAGAGCTCATTCATTCTTAAGTTGAATAAAGAGGAGGTAGAACCAATGGAGTGGTTAGTACCATGGGTGGATGATGTCTTGCATGGTGCAAGGGGTGGTGAAGGTGATGAAGAAATGAGGATAGGAGCCATCTCATTTTTAGGTGTGTGGAAGGGTGAGGAGTTAGGCTTGGGTACCTTAATCCTTATTTTGAGTGTTTTCCTTGGGGTGGAGGTCTTGGAAGTGTTCGAGGTTTAGGTACACACCATGGTTGACAAGGGTGGTTTAAGGGTTAGGGAAGGATGTTTTGATGTGTGAAGAACATGACTACCAAAGTGGGTTTAAATGGGTGAGGGGATGATCCAAACTAGTAATGGGTTAAAATCATTTTAGGTGAATAATGAATTTAGGTGAGCTAGTTTAGGAAATGTGCAGTTTATTACAGAAAATCATACAATGTTTACACAGAATTGAGAAAACAGTGTAAAGCAAAAGATGTTGTCGTGCACAGTGGCCGGCGGTTCCTTATCTAGGACCGGCGGTTCCTTATCGATAAGGAGCCGCGGGTTGATATGGAACCGCGACCAGAGGGCTTTCAAAAATTTCATTTCCCAGTTTTTGATAAACCCAGATTCTTACCAAAAGATTCACAAGCCAAAGTTAACTACAGATCATAATCTAATAAGCTAACTATCATAAGGCAAGCACAAAGCTATGTAAATCACAAACATCATTGCATAAGCAACATTTAGGATCAAAATAAATAATAATCCAAAAATTTAACATAAGTTAATAAACAACTAAACCAAAGTGTTAATAAGCAAATGTTTAAACATCAAAACACAAGTAAACTTTGACATAATTCAAAGTCTTCACCTCTGTTTCTTGCCTAAATCCTTGATCATTTTTCCCAAGTACTTGATTCCCTTTCTTGACTCAATCCGATGTTCATGCAAATCACCTCGGGTTCGAAGATTTTGACGGTAAAGTTCCTCTAAATTGAGATTATTAGGAACTTCACTAGAGGAATGGTGAGGAGGGGAAGCAATGTCATCTAAACCATCTACGAATGAGTTTGTGGAGTGGTGAGAAGAACTCGAAGAGTCAATGAGAGCACTTGTGCCAATGTCATCACCATCACTTGTTGGCATGTCCATGTCCTCATCATTGAACTCTTGTTGGTCGGATTTACGATCAGATCTTGTCTTTATCTTATATACCTCTTGAATAGGTAGCATGACCCGTTTGACCGGTTGAAACTGAGAAAGATCAAGATTTAGAAAATCACGGCCAACCCTTTTAATAAGGCGAGTGAGAAGCATTGCGTAAGGGAGGTTTTTTTTAGGCTTGTGAATAGCATAATTGATCCGTTGAGCGATAAAATATGCCAAATTGTAATTGGTGTTGGTAAAGATGCAATATAACATATGCACTAAACACGCCGGAACATGATCCCGGTTTCCACCAAGACAAAACACATTTTCCCTAAGGATATTGGTTCATTGAACCATATTATCATTAAGGTCGCTTAAGAGAACCTCATGACGTTTCACCGAACGTACCTTAGTATGAAGGCTTCTCTTAACGGGTCGATTACGCTTTTTGGAGACAATGTCGACAATGAAGTCAAGATCAATTTCCTCATGATCATTTGGAGGACAATTGTAGGATTCAAGGAGAGCACTAAGCTTCCATTTATCCGTGAAGCGACAAGTGCCTACAAATGGGACATCAAGAATTTGACCAAACACTTCGAGAGAGTATTGAATGAGTTGATCTTTCAAGATGAACCTAACAAATATTCCATCTTTGTTTTCAATGACGGAGTATGTGCTAAAGAACTCCAATAGGAATCGAGGATAGATGTCTTCCTTAATGTTCAACAAACAATCAAATCCAATGTTTCCAAACATGGACTTGATGTAGGCATAATCCTTGATATCCTTTTGGACAACTCTACCCTCATGAAAGCAACGAGATTGAAGTGAGGATAAAGTATGGGCAAGGTGAGTTGAGTGACAAAAGTCGGATAGGTTTGGCATATACTTTTTGGTGAGTTGATGATCCTTTTGGTATTGTGAAGGCATGATTAGTACCTAAATAAACACAAGAAAATATTTTTCCAATCACTCATATGAAAAATAAAATCAAAGATAAAAAATATGAGAATGTGTTATATCAATTTCTTGACAAACAAAGGATTGAGTATGTATCATTCTCATACTCACAATGTAGCTATTCCATTATTTACCAAGAACATATGAACTATGTTGGATCAACAATGGACTAGAACATTGGTTTTTCAAAACAAAGTTTTTAGGTAAGCATTAACAATGTCATTACCTATTTGTTCATGGGTTCATCTCAAATCCATCTTTTAACCAAAATCATTTAGCCTAAATTCGGATTTGTTCTACAAGTGGGTTTTAGTGAAATCTTAATGAATATGAACCTAAGGAATCATAGTAAAACAACCATGTCAACCCACATTCCTATTAAGGTTTTAATTCAATTTCAATTTTAAAAATCCCCAATTATGAAAGGATGAACCCTAGAACAAAATAGATGAAATTGAAAGAAAATACTTACAATTAATTGATGTTAGATGAAGGATGAGTGAAACCCACAACTTGGAATCAATTAATTTGAGTGATTGAAGGTTTTGGAAGCTTCAACAATGGTGGAAAAAAGGGTAAACCGTCGGCTGTGTGTTTTTGGGAGAGAGAGGGTTTGGTTTGAAAAAGAATAAAATAATCAAACTGGCGCTCTGACAAAAGTTTCTGCCCGTGGTTCCTTATCGATAAGGTACCGCGGGTTTGAGCCGCCTAGATAAGGAACCGCCTGTAGAGGCAGGTTTTTATCTAGGAAAAATGCCAAATTTTGAAAACCAAGTTTTTCTAAGATACTTAAAAATATATCATGAACCTTTTAGAATAACATTGGATCATCAAGACACTAGGCAATATGTTTTAATGAAGGATTACGAGTTGAATCAAGATCAAAAAGAACCGAAACGGACAAACGACTACTCGTAGCAAAACATCAAAGTGGAGAGAAGTCAATGGAAGTGAATCAAGACTAGGACCAATGCTCAAGGGATTATTGACAATCTTCAAATAGTGGTAACGAAGAGCTTGTGTCATATATAGTGGTTTAAGACGTGCCTTTCCGGTGAAACGTTAAACGGCTTTGGTAATAAATAAACACAAAGCAATTATTCAAGTATAGACTAAGATCACTTTCAATGATAGTCTTAGTCTAAACCAAAGTATGAGCAAGGTATTAATTCACTTTCTCTCCCACAAAGGGCCTACTAACCGTATGGGTGCAAACCATGGAAATCATGCTTGATACTTTAAGCTACTACTAACTCACTCTACATCACCATAGTGAGTAAAGTATCCAAGCAATGAAGGTTTGAGAGGATAAAGGGAAAGAATCACAAACCACAAATAAATGTCAAGGCAAGGATGCCAAGAATAAGCACATAGTCAAGTAATGATCAAAAGAATGATCAAAGGGCGTGTGGAAGAACGAAAGCGTACCTTGGCCACAAAGAGCAAACCATCAAGGAGTCAATGCTATGCCCAATCAATGACTATGATGAGTACTAAGTTTTCAAGGACTAGTATCATTCCCAATCATCTTGGTATCATCATTCAAAGATGTTGAAGATCAATGAAGATGAGTCTTCTACAAGTGCAAGTAACTCAATCCACAACCAATTAAGTGATTGATCTTCATGAGTACCTACACAAGGCAAGATGCAAACTAGTAGATACATTTTAAGAGTATGTCTAAAATGCATAAAGGCTACTAATCTAAGTGGGATGCAATATTATCAATTAAAAGACCTATTTTTCAAGAATAAAATAGCTTTGACCAAAGAGAAACTTTAGTACAACTTGACCTTCTAATTTAAGGAGACAATAGATCGATCCAAGTTTCAAAGTACAATATACTTCAAAGATCTTGAGTGACCATCGCTCTGATACCAATTGTAGAAACTAGAAGGGGGAGGGGGTTGAATAGTTTCTCTTCGATTGGTAACCAAATTAAAATTACTTTCAATTTAGTTTGTATCAAAACTATCTTTTACTTGAGGCTAAATTGCATAATGATTAGGTTCAATTCAAATGCACTAGCAAGGATAATAGGTAAGTGTAATGATAATGAAATAAGTAAAGAGTAAGGAAGGAGACAACCTAGTGGGAAGACACCAAGATTTATAGTGGTTCGACAACGAGGCTCTATCCTCGTTTCTACTCCACTCCTCGAGTACACCTACTCGAGATTTCCACTATATCCACAAGCTTCCTTCACGGCGGAGAAAACCTTACATCGTTGCTTACATTATTTTCCGACACTAAGCTAAATGTCGAGACCTAATCTTTAGTTAGGACCAATCTACACAACGTTGCCTACTTCACAATTTAACGACACAAGGCTAGATGTCGAGTTCTAATCTTAAGGTAGAACCAATCTTCACGATGTTGCCTGCTTCACCATTTAACGACACAAGGCTAGATGTCGAGTTCTAATCCAAAGCTAGAACCAATCTTCACGACTCTTCACTTTGAAGCTAAGTGAGAACTTCACACAACACAACTACTAATCACTTTCAAGTTTAGTGAGAACTCACAAGACACAACCACATCACTTTATAGTTTAGTGAGAACTCCTAATCAAATCTATTACAACTCAACTAGACTTATGCAAGTACACACATGTAGCTTGGATCTACACAACACAAATCCAAGCAAACCCATATGCAATGGATGTACACAACAAATCCAAGTATCCACAAATAACTTGGATGAACACAACTAGTCCAAGTATTCATAAATACATTAGATTGACCTAAAACAAAAATGGGTATCATGATGAATATGACTAGCTCATAGATTCATCTTTATCACAACACTAGTGAGTGAGTGATCTTCTCATTGGACAAGGTAAAGGAGGGGATCAAGAGGATAATCATATGTAAACATCCTTAACAATTTAAGTGATCATTTACTAATGATTATGCTATAGAAAATAGAAATAAGGCTGAGAAAAACGTCCAAGAGGCTTGCTGGAAAATGAGATTTGACCCACTATTTAAAGGAGACAAAGTATAACGGATATATAACGGCTAGCTGTGCGCGGTACCTTATCTCGCCCGGCGGTTCCATATCGATAAGGAACCGCGTAGGTACTTATGGTACCGCCACTAGAGTACGCTCCGTTTTTTGTCTTTTAGTGGGGTAGGAATATCTGAGGTATTTGAAGCCTTCAAAGGATATTCTAACAGCATTTGGAATATGCCATTTTCAAATTTTCATTTTCCATTTTAATAAAACATTTTCTAAAAAGAAAGTTTATTAAAAAGTCTTTTGTCATATTAACAAAAGTGAGTTTTAAGGATAATCATTTTGATGATCACTAAGTATGATTAAGAAAGGTTAGTGATATGATTATTACCTTGATGATAGTGTTAGTTAAATAATTCATTTTGTGTTTTACACTAAATGTGTTGTAAGGTTTGTTGTGATCAAAACTAAGAAAGATTAGTTAACACTAATAATGTTTTTAGGCATCACTTGCATTAACAATCTCCCCCTTTTTGATTACGACAAACTATAAACTCATTTACGTAGAAACACAAAATAACGAATTATTAACGAGTTTATCACTATCATTTCTCCCACTTTGTCGTAGCAAAAAGGTTAGCACAAGTCTTCGAAGAACATCGAACTTTGCTAGTAGCTCCCCCTTGGTGGTTGCTCCCCCTTGCTTGGGGCACCAAGTTTGTGAGCTAAGGTGACATGCTACACAGAGGTTAGTAGAAAGGAAAGAAACACCAATGTATATATATGATCACTACCTACTAAGTAACTTGAAAGGGAGAGAGAGAGAAGAAATCTCAAATTAGAAGCAAGTATTTTGCTAAGTTTGTCCAAAGAGGTAATTGACAAAATAAAACTTCAATCCAGTGAAGATGATAAGCTTGTCAATGGGTTAAAGTTTAGAATTGATGGAATCACCCATAAACAATTGTAAAGATTAACCATGATCAACTCAAAATAGAACTAATGAAATAACACACAAACAACACAAAGGTTACATAAAAAAAAGACACAACAAAGAAGATAGTCATACACACAATATGAGTATCTAAAAGCAATGAATATGGAAGATAAACCACTAAGCATAAGCTAGTCTAATAGTGATGTTTTCCAAGATTGCAAAAAAAATAAAAGACTCTAAAAAGATGACGATGCATCATTCGAAGTTTTGTCCACCGGAACGAAAACTTGAATAGGAGGTCGAGTGAGGAGGAATTCAAGAAAATTTAACTTCTCATACACATGAGCAAGTTCAATTCGTTGAAATCGACAACAAGCACACGAGCATCCATGATGCAACACAAAATCGGTTGATGGGGGTATGGCATCAAACCTAGGGTTTGGTGGTGGAGGGGTAATGGGTTTGGGAGTGTTTTCACAATGCCTTGTGAGGTTTGGGAAGGTTGAGAGGTCATTGAGTTGAGGGGTGTTGAAGGATTGAGGTGGTGGAGGAACATTTTCTTTAGCTCCGGTGATGGGGTTAATGGTATAAGTCTTATTCCAATACTTGATTGGAGAGAAGGTAGGGTTTTTGGGTGGTTTGGAGGAAGATGGTTCATTCTTCTTAACCCAAATAGATCGAACCGAGATTTTTGGTTTCTTTGAAAGCTTGGATGAAGAAGCTTTGGGTGAGTGGGGTTGTGACAAAGAAATGTCAAAGTTAGGAATGTAGGAGTTAGGCATTGTGAGAGTGTGAGAATGAAATCTCAAGGTTGTGTGAGAATGAATTCTCAAGGTTGGGAAGGTGTGAGAATGAAATCTCAAGGTTGTGTGATAATGAATTCTCAGGGTTGGGAAGGTGTGAGAATGAAATCTCAAGGTTGGGGTATAAGTAAAATGTAATCAAGGTAAGAATTTGAATACAAGAAGTGTAGTGTCAAGGAATGTTTAGTCAGTTTGAGTAAACAAGGAATCTTGACAGGGTATAGGGTTTTAAAAGTTTTGACCAAAAAATTCGTCAAAAACTGATTTCTGCCCGCGGTACCTTAAAGGGACCGGTGGTTCCATATCGCTAGGGAACCGCGGGGCTTTAAGGATCCGCGTCCAGTAGACTTGAAACCAAGTTTTTACAGGTTTTTGAGAAAAACTAAGACTTTTTCAAAAAGTTGCAAATCTTGGAATTTTACCTCTATTAGCACCAAATTATGCTAGGGTTGCATAAAGCAACACATTCACAAAGAATGTCTTGACAAAGGGTGACAAAATAATTTAGATATCATTTTGAACCAATTTTAGTCAAGTTTTTAGAGGTTGTGATAGATTTAGGTTCAATTTTAATTTCAAATTAAAGTTGATTAATGTGCACATAAGGATAGAAACACATAAGGCTAAATCCATAGATCAACATCATGAAACATTCATGAAGGAAGCAAGTACAATGACAAATAAAACTAACTAATACATAGCTAGCTTAATATTAAATCTAGATGAGTTGTCTTCTTTGGCTTGGTTTTGTTGAAAACCATTTATTTAGAAAACTTCATCATTCATCTCCTAGGAGGAGGCATGGAGAACAAGGCAAGCAAGAACTCTTGCAACCTCCTATGTAGTCCAAACATATCCATCCTAAGGTTATGGATGATGTAGTGGTTGTAAAGACAACATGGACAACTAGGACCATGTGTTTGTTGAAACCCATAGTATGGATCAACCAAAAGGAGGGAAAGTGGAACACCCAAAATTGGAATTTTTGAGTTGGGTGGAGGTGGAGGAGGCATGTTCTCCAAGGGTGATGTGGGTGAGAGTGGAGGCATGTTCCCTAAAGGGGAAATGGGTGAGTGTGGAGGTATATTCTCCAAGGTTGGTGAAATGGGTGAATTTAGAGGGGTAAATGGTGAAGTCACCAAAGTGTCATCAAAGTCATTCACAAAAGGAATGCTTTGGATTGGTTGGGGTTGTGTGGTCACATCCAAGGGTGCACTTGGAGTGAAGGGTGAAGAGAGCTCATTCATTCTTGAGTTGAATGAAGAGGAGGTAGAACCAATGGAGTGGTTAGTACCATGGGTGGATGATGTCTTGCATGGTGCAAGGGGTGGTGAAGGTGATGAAGAAATGAGGATATGAACCATCTCATTTTTAGGTGTGTGGAAGGGTGAGGAGTTAGACTTGGGTACCTTAATCCTTATTTTGAGTGTTTTCCTTGGGGTGGAGGTCTTGGAAGTGTTTGAGGTTTTGGTACACACCATGGTTGATAAGGGTGGTTTAAGGGTTAGGGAAGGATGTTTTGATGTGTGAAGAACATGACTACCAAGGTGGGTTTAAATGGGTGAGGGGATGATCCAAACTAGTAATGGGTTAAAATCATTTTAGGTGAATAATGAATTTAGGTGAGCTAGTTTAGGAAATGTGCAGTTTATTACAGAAAATCATGCAGTGTTTACACAGAATTGAGAAAACAGTGTAAAGCAAAAGATGTTGTCGTGCACAGTGGCCGGCTGTTCCTTATCTAGGACCGGCGGTTCCTTATCGATAAGGAGCCGCGGGTTGATATGGAACCGCGACCAGAGGGCTTTCAAAAGTTTCATTTCCCAGTTTTTGATAAACCCATATTTTTACCAAAAGATTCACAAGCCGAAGTTAACTACAGATCATAATCTAATAAGCTAACTATCATAAGGCAAGCACAAAGCTATATAAATCACAAACATCATTGCATAAGCAACATTTAGGATCAAAATAAATAATAATCCAAACATTTAACATAAGTTAATAAACAACTAAACCAAAGTGTTAATAAGCAAATGTTTAAACATCAAAAGACAAGTAAACTTTGACATAATTCAAAGTCTTCACCTCCGTTTCTTGCCTAAATCCTTGATCATTTTTTCCAAGTACTTGATTCCCTTTCTTGACTCAATCCGGTGTTCATGCAAATCACCTCGGGTTCGAAGATTTTGACGATAAAGTTCTTCTAAATTGAGATTATTAGGAACTTCACTAGAGGAATGGTGAGGAGGGGAAGCAATGTCATCTAAACCATCTACGAATGAGTTTGTGGAGTGGTGAGAAGAACTCGAAGAGTCAATGGGAGCACTTGTGCCAATGCCATCACCATAACTTGTTGGCATGTCCATGTCCTCATCATTGAACTCTTGTTGGTCGGATTTACGATCAGATCTTGTCTTTCTCTTATATACCTCTTGAATAGGTAGCATGACTCGTTTAACCGGTTGAAACTGAGAAAGATAAAGATTTAGAAAATCACGGCCAACCCTTTTAAAAAGGCGAGTGAAAAGCATTGCGTAAGGGAGGTTTGTTTTAGGCTTGTGAATAGCATAATTGATCCGTTGAGCGATAAAATATGCCAAATTGTAATTGGTGTTGGTAAAGATGCAATATAACATATGCACTAAACACGCCGGAACATGATCCCGAGTTCCACCAAGACAAAACACATTTTCCCTAAGGATATTGGTTCATTGAACCATATTATCATTAAGGTCGCTTAAGAGAACCTCATGACGTTTCACCGAACGTACCTTAGTATGAAGGCTTCTCTTAACGGGTCGATTACGCTTTTTGGAGACAATGTCGACAATGAAGTCAAGATCAATTTCCTCATGATCATTTGGAGGACAATTGTAGGATTCAAGGAGAGCACTAAGCTTCCATTTATCCGTGAAGCGACAAGTGCCTACAAATGGGACATCAAGAATTTGACCAAACACTTCGAGAGAGTATTGAATGAGTTGATCTTTCAAGATGAACCTAACAGATATTCCATCGTTGTTTTCAATGACGGAGTATGTGCTAAAGAAATCTAATAGGAATCGAGGATAGATGTCTTCCTTAATGTTCAACAAACAATCAAATCCAATGTTTCCAAATATAGACTTGATGTAGACATAATCCTTGATATCCTTTTGGACAAATCTACCCTCATGAAAGCAACGAGATTGAAGTGAGGAAAAAGTATGGGCAAGGTGAGTTGAGTGACAAAAGTGAGATAGGTTTGGCATATACTTTTTGGTGAGTTGATGATCCTTTTGGTATTGTGAAGGCATGATTAGTACCTAAATAAACACAAGCAAATATTTTTCCAATCACTCATATGAAAAATAAAATCAAAGATAAAAAGTATGAGAATGTGTTATATCAATTTCTTGACAAACAAAGGATTGAGTCCGTATCATTCTCATACTCACAATGTAGCTATTCCATTATTTACCAAGAACATATGAACTACGTTGGATCAACAATGGACTAGAACATTGGTTTTTCAAAACAAAGATTTTAGGTAAGCATTAACAATGTCATTACCTATTTGTTCATGGGTTCATCTCAAATCCATCTTTTAACCAAAATCATTTAGCCTAAATTCGGATTTGTTCTACAAGTGGGTTTTAGTGAAATATTAATGAATATGAACCTAAGGAATCATAGTAAAACAACCATGTCAACCCACATTCCTATTAAGGTTTTAATTCAATTTCAATTTTAAAAATCCCCAATTATGAAAGGATGAACCCTAGAACAAAATAGATGAAATTGAAAGAAAATACTTACAATTAATTGATGTTAGATGAAGGATGAGTGAAACCCACAACTTGGAATCAATTAATTTGAGTGATTGAAGGTTTTGGAAGCTTAAAAAATGGTGGAAAAAAGGGTAAACCGTCGACTGTGTGTTTTTGGGAGAGAGATGGTTTGGTTTGAAAAAGAATAAAATGTTGGGTCTACTAGATGTAGATCTTGCAGCCTGTCAGGACCGGTGAATGACTTCTGTAATCACAAGTCAAATCACAAAGAGACTCTATACACAATATGAATGTAGAATATAAAAATAATCAAAGAGACCAAAATAACTATAAAGACTTGATCCTTTCTAAGGATTTCTAATATTGATAATCACTAGAACTATGTTTTGTGAAGGTGTGTATAACCCTTCTGCCTAAGGTTCCTTTTATACTACAAGGAAACCCTAATACATCATTAAAGAAAACGTGTAAAACTGATATGCATATCCTTTCCTAACATATCTCATGCATATCCTAACAGAAAATTAAGTAAATAATAAAGTTTGACTTCGACTAGGACCAGGAGCAGGACTTGCTCCTACTACTACTAGGACCAGGAGGAACTACATACCTCCTAGTCTACCTATTACATATAACTATTACAATGGTCCTAAGAATCCTCCCCTAAACTTGAATTTGACCTGTTGAGTTCAAGTTTCCTGCAAAACGTGCAAAGAAAGCCCGAGGATTGTAGCAGCAAAACAAATAGCAGCATCAACAAGATAAGAATCAGAGTAACCGCCGCAACATGAAACACGAGAAGCTTCTCCAAAGCTTGTAACAAATCAGCATCGTGTTGAATCTTTTCAGCAACATGAGCAGATTTGATGAGCCTTTACCAAGTAGCTGCTCGCTCTTGGGCTAGCTAGGCATTCTGGTGGAATAAGCATCACCCTGGGAGACTAGAACCCAGTCCAACTCTTAGAACGTGAATCAATGGTGAGTGGGAGTACCCTGATGATTTTAGGAAACCATCACAGCCGTCAACGAATTTGATGCGTCTTTACCAGAAGCCGTACCCCTCTGGACTCGCCAACTCTTAGCAATGAAGCATCGGTGAGTTGAACACCCTATAGCTTTAAGCAAGCTATTACAGCTATCAACGGATTTGATAAGATCTTTACCAAGAGCCGTACCCCCTTGGATTAGCCACGTTTCAGTCCAAGACTATGGCAAGTGAAAACCATCTAGTTTTGGGTAACCTGGCAACCATCAACGGATTTGAGAATCGCATCAGGAGCCGTACCCTCAAAATGAATCAACTTTTTCTTGTCGATTAGACATGGTAAGTTGAGAACCATTTGTTGTGTGGACCACGTCCAACACCAAGTGAAACCAAATACCAGGACAAGCACAAATCAGGAACCAGAAACCACATTGTGAAGCAGCTAAGGGATATTATTTACAAGTATAAAATCCAAACTGTGTTAAAAGTATAAGCAGATATTATATAAAAAGTATGTTTGTTTTTCTTTTGTTTTTTTTCTTTAATTTAACTATTTATTTTTTTATTTTTATTTTTTATTTTATTTTTTAACTATAAAGAATGAAGTTCACCAATCACTTTACATATTGGTGAAAAGAATGATAAGAAGAACAAATGAACAAAAATACAAAACATAAACACTTACAACCCAAGCACATCACATACCAGAAGCAGCCTTCTTATCTGCTAACAACCGCGCCTGAATACCTTCCACCAATGCCGTGGCCATAGAGGACTCATTTCCAGATGGAGCAGTAGAAATTTGCAAGTGACTAGCCAACATCGCCTCCATCGAAGAAATTGTCAAAGGATACTCCACATCCGTCAACATAAACACCATATGACCAGATTCTAATTCCAACATATGAACCCCACATCCAGCATATAGCTTCCAGCGCTGAATCACCCATTGCATTTGATCCTTCCAGATGCCCGAAACAGGAGCATTAGGAGGAGCATCCAACATCATCTTAAGATCAGCCCAGATACGCAGACCAGGCCATGAAGACACAGCCATTGGGTCAAAAGGCATACTAGAATCAACCAGTCCATACAACGCCATAAGATCCATACGGTCAGCCCAAGACAACACACCCTGCAAACCCGTTGCCAAAAGCACAGACCCATCACTCAAAGTAATCTGATGGGATACGCCACCAGGAAGTGTTGTAGAACGCTCAACCGTATAACCAGTAATGTTCCCATTGCCCAAAGGTAAGTCAGAATCGCTGTCCGAAGCTGCATCAATCAAATTCTCAGGATCCCGCTTCTCATAAGGGACTGTCTTCCCACGGCGAACACGACGAGCTTGTTTCTGGCGAAGGGAACGTCTAGGGATGGAATCACTAGGTGTGGGTTCAACCTTTACCCTAACCTCAGCAGCAGCAGCAGGGGGAGCAGTAGAAGTAGACTCATGAATGTGCCCACCCAATGGACCAATAGGAGCTGCATCAGAAGTAGGATTTGGTTAAGTACTAGGAACTGGTGGTGATGGAGATGGCAAATCAGGTGTAGTAGCAGCAGGTGTGGTGGTGGTAGCAAAGGTGGTTGTTGGAACATGTGTGGTGGTGGTCGTAACAGGTGTGGTGGTAGAAGCATGAGTGGTGGTGGTAGCACCAAAGGTGGTGGTAGCAGGACCAGCAGTAGAACCCAAAGGAGCAACCAAAGGAGAAGTAGAAGTACCAACGGAAGTAGCAACAAAACTAGATGGACTAGCAGTAGAACCAGGAGTAGGAGCAGATGAAAGACCAGTAGAAACAGCAGGCGTAGAAGAAGTCACACCACGAGGATGGTAAATAAATCTTTCCGGAATTGGTTGACTCTGACGCTTAACCATCTTTTCATAAAGTGCCTTGAGCTCATCAAAAGTCAAAGCCCGCACCCGGTCCCACGTCCAAGGAGCATTAAAATGAGCAGCAGACTGATATTTCACATAACGTTGCATTTGCTTGCGCTCCTCAGTCCGAGATAGAGGTCTGTTCTTTCTCTTTTCCTTAAGTTGTGCAGCAAGGGCCAACTGGTGCTTACGCATCAATACCATAGCCCGCGGAATACAATTGTGCTCATCAACATTGTTACCCAAAAGATCTGTAAACTGAGCATAATCTCGGGTGAGAACAGTCAAAACTTGCATCCATTCACTATCACTCTAATGCATGGCATCGTGCTGAATTTGTTCACGCCTCTACTTTCGAAGCTCTTCTTCAGCAGCTCTATCAGCTTCATCAATCTCGGCTTGAATCCGACGAGCAGCCTCCTCACTTAGCCTTTCCTCTTCAAGCTGGCGACGGGTACGCTTGTGAGATGGGGATGGAGCATCAGTCATTGGGGCCTTGCCCTTCGAATCATGAGAGGGACCAGCATGAGAACCAGCAGCAGGATCAGAATCACCACCCATAGGAGTGGGAATAGCACCAGGAGAAGGAACACTGGAGGATGTCGGAGGAACCGGCAAATCATCATAAACTTTATCAGCAAAGGCAGCCTTTGCCAATAATGTCAAACCATCCTCAACATTCTCCGTGCCTTCCTCATCAGAATCTGAATGGATCACATGCTTCTTGCGACGCCGTTGCTGAGTTTCCAACGCTTTGATGCGATCAGCCAAAGGAAGAACAAACTCCCTAGTAAGTTTCCGATGTTGGTTCAAATCATCCGCTCATGGTACATGCGCATAAGATCAAGCAAAGATATAAGTGTAGTAGGCTCCTCCGCCTGCCCACCAAGAGAACTTGGATCAGGGAAAGCGTCATTGGAGCCCGAAGCAGCATATAGGTCAACCTGTGGAGTACTAGCACCAAACGGTTTATCAGTCGAGTGAGGGGCAGGACTAGGAGGTGGAGTCTCCACAAATGGAGACCTTTGTGGGACTGAAGAAGGACCAGCCTTGGAAGCGGATGGTTTTTCAACCACCAGCTCCTCCTCAACCACATGAGTGGCACCAGCAGTAGGAGCCTCCTCCTCCATGGGGTCATCATCAATTACAACAAACTCATGAGCCTCCTCCTCCTCACCCATATGACCCTGAGCCAATCCCAACATGGCCTCAGTCAGGGGCCTCCATTCCCCAGTAAACCCATTGACCATATTGTAATACACTTTTGCTGTAAGCTTAGACGACACATGCTCAGTCCTATCACGAGGAATGCAAACTAGGATTTGCTGAAGAAACCTAGGGTGCATAAGAAACTTCTTTCTCGAACCGGCATTAGACAGATTACTAACCATCCCCTCAAATAGATAATGAGAAAAGTTAAAAACTCTACCCTGGGCTAAACAAATAAGACCAGTAGCCAAAGAAGTAGGGAAAGCATCCCAACTCCCAGACTTGGGACTCATACAATGGATTAGAAAGTGGACCAGAAGCTTCCATTGGGGGGAAAACCTATTTTTCTGGAAGTTAAACTTCCCCCCATGTTCGTATCCTAAAGCAGCCATCCCCTCCAATACCTCCGAATTGGGGATGGATTCAACGCCACCCTCATCCCGAAGATGAAGAGAAGAGCGAATAGAAGCCTCAGTCACCACATATGCACGTCCATCTATGGAAGCATGGAGTGCACGTGGGCGACCAATCTCATCCACAAGTTGAGCAGACGCCCAAAACTGTCTAATAACACTATCATATATGGTGGGACATACAGTAAATGCAAACCTTAGGTTGGATGCTTCAATGTAATCCAGGATGTCAGCAAAATGTTCACGATGGGGACTATCACCCAGATAAGCAACTCGGTTGTGAGCAGGTTGGTAAGCAAGAGCAGCCATGGATCTTGATTAATTGATGGAAGAAGGATTGTGATTAGGGTGGAGATAGTAGGAGCGGATTTATGTGTGTGTTTATTGTAATGAGTGAGTCAAGGGTGTATGTTGACCATAAATAAAGAAAATGGTAACTGTTCATTGACCCCTATTAATGGGGGGTTGCCCTTTCAAATTTAACCATAATTACATAGTAACCACTTGCCCTTTTTAACATAATTACCAACTCCCAATTTACCATACTTAATTAAAAATATAAATACCAGAATTGGGATCATTGACCAAAAGTCAAAGCACACAATGGTCAGACCAGGAGCAAAACGTGATTAACAAAGGACAAAAGGAATGAACAGTATGCCAGACCAGTACCAGGAGCCAAACACCACTTGACATGGAAGGATTTTAAACCACCAGAATCCAACCAAGTATAACTAGAAGCTGACCAAGGAGGACCAGAAGCCAGTCATGTAAGGCCATATCCACCAGAAGAGAGCAAAATCCTCCACCAGAAGCACCACACACCATCAGAACCAATAAAATATGTTGTTAAAATCTATCAATACGTTAATCTGTCCTAATATGTACACAAAGCCTCCCCTTAGGCTTTGCCTCTCCTCAATCCTAGACCTCAAGGATTGACCATCCCAATATGAACCACCAGGTGGTTAAACCGAGGACCATCAAAAGCTTTAGTCAGCAAATCAGCAACATTGTCATCCGTATGAACTTTAAGAACCTGTATCAGCTTCTTCTCATTGGCATCCCGTATAAAATGATGCCGAATCTCAATATGCTTCGTCCGCTGATGAAAAACAGGATTCTTCACAATGCAAATAGTGCTTTGATTGTCAATAAAAATTTTGGTATTCATAAAATTGAAACCATAATCCAACATCTGATTTTGGATCCACAAAACTTGTCCACAACAACTAGCAGCTGCAACGTATTCAGCCTCTGTTGAAGAAGTAGCTACTATTGTCTGTTTCTTGCATTGCCATGAAATAAGTCGTCGACCCAAAAACTAACAACCACCAGTAGTAGACTTCCTGTCATTATTAACACCAGCATAGTCACTATCACTATAGGCTTCTAGAACAAATGGAGATTCTCTAGGATACCACAGACCCAATGTAGGTTGAGCCTTGATATACTTGAAAATCTTCTTTACTGCATTTAAGTTTGAAACCGTCGGAGTCACCTGGTGTCTAGAACAAGCACTTACTGCAAACATGATGTCCGGACGTGATGCAGTCAAATACATGAGGGAGCCAATCATATACCTGTACATGTGAACATTTACCAGGGGGTCTGGCTCATTCTTGAGTTTGATTTTAGCAACTTCATAAGGAGTTGCTGCTGATCTAAGAGGATCCATGTCAAACTTCTGAAGAATCTCATGGACATATTTATCTTGACTGATGAAAATCCCATCCGATTGTTGCTTGACCTGAAGACCAAGGAAGAATGACAGTTCTCCCATCGCACTCATCTGAAATTCGCCTTTCATCAAGTGTTCAAACTCATCACACCACTCCTTCATAGTAGAACCAAAGATAATGTCGTCCACATAAACCTGAACAAGGATAATGTCCTTGGTATTCCTCCGAAGAAATAGTGTTTTGTCAATAGTGCCTCTTCTATAGCCATTCTTTAACAAGAAAGTTGAAAGACGCTCATACCAAGCTCTAGGAACCTGATGTAACCCATAAAGAGCCTTCACCACCTTGTAAACTTTCTTGGGATGAAGTGGATCTACAAAGCCCTTAGGTTGAGTAACATACACCTCCTCGTCAATTTTGCCATAGAGAAATGCACTCTTGACATCCATCTGAAACACCGTAAAACCCACATAAGAAGTAAAGGCCAAAAACAGACGAATGGCTTCTATCTTTGCAACCGGAGCAAAAACTTCAGTATAGTCAATGCCCTCAATTTGAGTGTGTCCTTGTGCGACAAGCCTAGCTTTATTCCTTACGACAATTCCCCGTGCATCCTTCTTGTTCTTGAGAATCCATTTGGTATTGATAGCTGTCTTTCCATCTGGTAAGTCAACCAGAACCCAAACATTCTGAAACAAGAATTGTTGCATTTCCTCCTGCATAGCCTCCACCCAACTTTGATCCTCAAGTGCATGAGAAACAGACCTAGGTTCCACCTGTGAAAGAAAACAAGCAAACAAACAGTGTTGAAAGTCCGTATGATTATTACGCTTTTGATCCTCAATATAGCCCACAAGAGCATGATGATCAGACGAGGCCTTCTGCTGCATTCTGCGTGTCTTGACAGTAGAACCAGGATCTCCAATTATTTGAGTGGTGGGATGATCTTTATGTGATTGCAAGACTGGATTGGAAGAAACCTCCACTTCTGGTGCCAAGTTATTGAGATCACCAAAAAAGTCAGCATCATATGAAGCATTTTGGAAAATCTCATCTACTGGTTGTTTATGAATATCATCCAGCTTGGTAGAAGACTTCTTTTGATGGTTCCCCAAATCAGAAGGACTAGAGAAACGAGTATTAGAAGCAGACTCACTAGCCGGAGTACCAGTAGGTGATAAGCTAGCACTAGGAGCAAAAGCTGGAGTACTAGGAGCAACTTTGTTAGTAGGCTCAACCAAGGGAAACTCAAAACTACCTTGAGCAGCTGCTTTAGTAGCTTCTTGTTGTTGTTTGAGAAGAGTGTCAAGAGCTGCTTGGGAATCCTGTACATCCAATGGAATTGCATCACTAGGAGGAGTAGGAGAAACTGTGGTGGAATAGGATGGAACCACAAAAATGTCATCCTCATCATCTGAATCAGAAAAACTAGAAGGAACACCAGTACTAGAAGTTGCAAACACTTGTGGTCCTGCATCATGGTTAGTTTTGAAACGAAAATATCCTAACGAATCACTAAGATAATCAAGATCAAAATACCATTCTGGACCTTTGCCTTGGATGTTTGACCTCTCCTCAAAATACCTGAGATTAATAGTTTCAATGATCCGCTTGGCTTGAAGATTGTAGACACGATAAGCCCGAGAATGAACTGAATATCCCACAATGTATCCTTCATCTGCCTTGCCATCAAACTTCCCCAAATAGTCACTAGTATTCAAAATGGTGACTGGACACCCAAAAGGCTTCAAATGAGCAATGTTTGGAACTTTGCCCGTGAGCAGCTCATAAGGAGTCTTCTTGTGAGGATTGGTAATAGAAACCCTATTCAAAACATAACTTGCAGTATTAACAGCTTCTGTCCAGAACATGGTTGGAAGCTTGGAATCGGCAAGCATAGTTCTAGCTGCTTCTATTAGTGTCATGTTCTTTCTTTCTGCCACACCATTCTGTTGAGGGGTCCTTGCAGCACTATAATCTCTTTTGATGCCCTTAGCATTGCAAAGTGCGATGAGGTCTTTATTTTTAAACTCGGTTCCATTGTCGCAACGAATACCTTTAACTTTCTTAGACAACTGGTTCTCTATCAGGGTAAGAAAATATCTAAGAATTGAGTAGGTCTCACTTTTGGCAGCCATGAAGAACACCCACGTAAACCTGCTATATCCATCAGTTACCACCAGACAGAATTGCTTGTGGTCAATGCTTCTAATGGAAGTAGGACCAAATAAGTCCATGTGTAGTAGCTGCAATGGTTCAGTAATAAGACTAAGAGCAGTAATGGCCTTGAAGGATGCTTTGTGCTGTTTGCCTTTACTGCAGGCAATACAATTTATAGCATTTCTAAACGTCTTGGGAGGTAAACCAGAGACCAGATTCAGATTTGCAAGTTTGTGAATGGTCTTGAAGTTCACATGCCCCATCCTTCGGTGCCATTTAGTAGCTTCATCTTCTGAGGCTTTAGCAACTAGACATGCTAGTTGACCAGTAGGGTTGACTTCATTCAACTTGATGCTATAGAGATTGTGTCTTCTAGGGATTCTGAGTAAAACTTGTGAGTCATCCAGAAGCTGAAAGTCTTTGGAAAGCACAAGTGCATCAGTATCGGTGAAGAGAACAAACTGCTTCTTGTCACAAATCTGAGAGACCGAGATCAAGTTGAAGTGTTGAAGTGCTTCCACATAGAAGACCTGCTCAAAATTTAGATTAGGAGTCTTTATCGTTCCTTTGCCAGTGATTCTGCCTTCACCCCCACCAAAATAGACCTTGCCTCCATGAAATGGTACAAAGTTAGAGAGAAGACTTTTATTGCCAGTCATGCTTCTGGAGCAACCACTATCAACAATGCCTAGACTAGGATCCTGGTATGGAGTAACCTACAACAACAAGATAATAAACAAAATGCAAAAGTTAGTGTCTTAAGGGGACCCAAACCTTTTCAGGTTTGAGCCTGCCTTGTGGATCTTTAGAAGAGTGCCAAGAAGATTGATGAGATCCACCGTTGTTCCTTGGTTGCCTTTGCATCATTTGGGTATTATTATTTGACCAAGAACAACCTGCTGAGGGCTTAACAGCAGTTCCCAAACTTCCCAAACCAAAATATGTGTGGTCCAAATTATGTGGATAAACTGGATTTACTGGTTGTTTGGAATCCAATATTTCTCCAATAATCAGAAGCTAAGGGAGAGGACACTCTAGAAGAAGTAAACGTTGGAGCACTAGGATTAAGTCTTCTAGAAGCATATGAGGCAGCTCCTGGTGGACCAGGAGCAGGAGAAGCAGGATTAACAGAAGTATGTGTGTCATAATAATCACAATCTTTAATTAAATGAAAGGCACTGCCACAAACAAAACATGTTTTGAAAGACCTTTTATTAGAATGAGATTGTTTCATACTGCCTACTTTATTACACACAATTCTAGGAGAAACATTCTTCCTAGGACTCAATAAACTAGGACCAGACACACTTGACTTAACAGCAACTCTTTCTTCACACTTCCTAGCACCAGTAGCAGCATGTTCATTCAACTTGGAACTTGTAGGTCTTGACTCTTCACTTGAACCACTAGATGCAGAGTCACCGGCTTTATCACTGAAAGTACATGAGATAAAGTCATTAGTATTAGTAGAACTTGTTGGGGACTCAAGCATCTGTGATCCATCCGAGTCATTATGCCATGAAGTAGGCATAAAAGTTCCAGTAAGAGGAGGAGGGACAGCATGCATTTATGCTGCTGGTTTAAACCTATTGTAACTCGGTTTTCCCTCATCCTCTTTGTCGGCATCAAAGACACTTGAAAAACATAAATCAAAAACATCTTCTGAATCAATATATTTTTCAAATCCTAAGCCTCTTTTAGTTCTGCCAGACATGCTACTATCAATTAATTTTGAAAGATTTTTAGGTGCCTTTTTCCATTTTTCAAATCTTAGCATTGTAGCATCTAATTTAGCTTGCATCTCCTCTTTTTCTTTGATACTAGCATCTCTTACTATTTCTGTATATTTAAGCATATTTGTCGTGTTTTCTAAATCAATGCTTAGTATCCTGATTTTATCCTCATACGCACGTTGTGTATCTTGTAACCACCTCTTTTGTTGTTCCAATGTGTTTAATGAAGCCTTATAGGCTTGAACCTCTAAAAAATACTTATCATTTTGATCATTTACTTCATTAAATTGGGACAACAATTCTGAGTACTTATTATGACAACCAAGAGGACAATGTTGTACCTGAGGTGAGATGCCCATAAGAGCAAATTCGTCAGCTTCTTTTGCATCAGAGAGATTCCCAGCAATCATTGCAAACACGTCAGTCGAGGACTCAGCTGATTCCAGAGTAGAAGCCGGATGATCATTCCAGTTGACCATAGAGTCAACAGATACCAATGCCTTCTTGTCATCTTTTATCTCCTGAACCTTGAAGGCGGAGTACATGCTCTTCTCCGGATCATTCTTGCTAGGGCATTCCCTTGCAAAGTGACCTTGTTGCTGGCAGTTATAGCATCGAACCTTGCTTCTGTCGAATCTTGCTGGCTCCCGAGGGTTGTAATTAAATTTCCTTCCTGCTTTCTTCTCAAACTTGTGAACCCTAAGAGTAAGCATGGCCATCTGCCATTTAAGATCCATCTCATCCATGTCAAGTTTATCAACCTGTTTGAAGTCATCAAAAGCAAGTTGTTGTTCAGCATTAACATCAGCCACAAACGAATGAAGAACGGCTTCTACCATACTACCAGACTTGGCAGTAGGATCAGGAGTAGAAGTATGCTGAACAGTATGCTGAGAGGAGACAGTATTGCTTGGGCTACTTGCATATGACATGGGACTAGATGCCATAGAACTCACAAAGGCAGAATTAGCAGGAGTGGGAAAAGAGTCACTCGAAAATCCTCTTACATGAGGTTCGAAAGTTCTGAGCCTATGAAACAGATCATCAAAGTTGAGATAGTCAAGCCCACCTTTGGCTTTGAGAGAGATCACCACCTGATTCCAAGAGTAGGGTAAGGCTTTAAGAAACCTTGCATTAATGTCACCATCATCAAGCTTTGACCGAAGTTGATTCAACTGGCTCAATATCTTATGGAACCTATCATACCCTTGATTTAGACCTTCAGTTTCTGAGATTTTGAATTCTGTGAATTCATCTCTCAGCATAGACCTTCGCATTTTCTTTGACTCCTCATTCCCACCGAACCTTGCTTTTATGCCATTCCAGATCTCTCTGGCATCATCCAAATGGTAGAAGTCACCCATGTGATCTTCAGGAAGAGATTGAAGCAAAATCGTTTTTGCTTTTACCTCCTTCTGAATAGCTATGATTTCCTTATGGGATTTAGGGTCAAGAAGGGTAATATTACCATTCTTGTCTCGTCCAGTAAGCTTCCTGTTGTTCCCATTCAGAATGATCTTCCAAAGATCTTGATCAGTATTGGTGATCCACCATTCCATCTTCATTGCCCAGTTATCATATTCACCCTTTTTCAGAAGAGGGAATTTACCATTCGTGTTAGAGACCGTAGCCAGGATCTGCTGAGGTTGCACAATTTTAGGAGTGTTGTCTTCTCCTGATTGAGTAGAAGTTGAGGCAGACATAATAAAAAGATGTCAGTAAAAAGAAAACTTGATTCTTCTTGTATAGAGACCCTCCCAGGCTCTGATATCACTTGTTGGGTCTACTAGATGTAGATCTTGCAGCCTGTCAGGACCGGTGAATGACTTCTGTAATCACAAGTCAAATCACAAAGAGACACTATACACAATATGAATGTAGAATATAAAAATAATCAAAGAGAACAGAATAACTATAAAGACTTGATCCTTTCTAAGGATTTCTAATATTGATAATCACTAGAACTATGTTTTGTGAAGGTGTGTATAACCCTTCTGCCTAAGGTTCCTTTTATACTACAAGGAAACCCTAATACATCATTAAAGAAAACGTGTAAAACTGATATGCATATCCTTTCCTAACATATCTCATGCATATCCTAACAGAAAATTAAGTAAATAATAAAGTTTCACTTCGACTAGGACCAGGAGCAGGACTTGCTCCTACTACTACTAGGACCAGGAGGAACTACATACCTCCTAGTCTACCTATTACATATAACTATTACAATGGTCCTAGCATAAAATAATCAAACTGGCGCTCTGACAAAAGTTTCTGCCCGCGGTTTCTTATCGATAAGGTACCGCGGGTTTGAGCCGCCTAGATAAGGAACCGCCTACAGAGGCAGGTTTTTATCTAGGAAAAACGCCAAATTTTGAAAACCAATTTTTTCTAAGATACTTAAAAATATATCATGAACCTTTTAGAATAACATTGGATCATCAAGATACTAGGCAATATGTTTTAATGAAGGATTACGAGTTGAATCAAGATCAAAAAGAACCGAAACGGACAAACGACTACTCGTAGCAAAACGGCAAAGTGGAGAGAAGTCAATGGAAGTGAATCAAGACTAGGACCAATGCTCAAGGGATTATTGACAATCTTCAAATAGTGGTAACGAAGAGCTTGTGTCATATATAGTGGTTTAAGACGTGCCTTTCCGGCGAAACGTTAAACGGTTTTGGTAATGAATAAACACAAAGCAATTATTCAAGTATAGACTAAGATCACTTTCAATGATAGTCTTAGTCTAAACCAAAGTATGAGCAAGGTATTAATTCACTTTCTCTCCCACAAAGGGCCTACTAACCGTATGGGTGCAAACCATGGAAATCATGCTTGATACTTTAAGCTACTACTAACTCACTCTACATCATCATAGTGAGTCAAGTATCCAAGCAATGAAGGTTTGAGAGGATAAAGGGAAAGAATCATAAACCACAAATAAATGTCAAGGCAAGGATGCCAAGAACAAGCACATAGTCAAGTAATGATCAAAAGAATGATCAAAGGGCGTGTGGGAGAACGAAAGCGTACCTTGACCACAAAGAGCAATCCATCAAGGAGTCAATGTTATGCCCAATCAATGACTATCATGAGTACTAAGTCTTCAAGGACTAGTATCATTCCCAATCATCTTGGTATCATCATTCAAAGATGTTGAAGATCAATGAAGATGAGTCTTCTACAAGTGCAAGTAACTCAATCCACAACCAATTAAGTGATTGATCTTCATGAGTACCTACACAAGGCAAAATGAAAACTAGTAGATATATTTCAAGAGTATGTCTAAAATGCGTAAAGGCTACTAATCTAAGTGGGATGCAATATTATCAATTAAAAGACCTATTTTTCAAGAATAAAACAGTTTTGACCAAAGAGAAACTTTAGTACAACTTGACCTTCTAATTTGAGGAGACAATGGATCGATCCAAGTTTCAAAGTACAATATACTTCAAAGATCTTGAGTGACCATCGCTCTGATACCAATTGTAGAAACTTGAAGGGGGGGGGGGGTTGAATAGTTTCTCTTCGATTGGTGACCAAATTAAAATTAATTTCAATTTGGTTTGTATCAAAACTATCTTTTACTTTAGGCTAAGTTTCATAATGATTAGGTTCAATTCAAATGCACTAGCAAGGATAATAGGTAAGTGTAATGATAATGAAATAAGTAAAGAGTAAGGAAGGAGACAACCTAGTGGGAAGACACCAAGATTTATAGTGGTTCGACAACGAGGCTCTATCCTCGTTACTCCACTCCTCGAGTACACCTACTCGAGATTTCCACTATATCTACAAGCTCCCTTCACGGCGGAGAAAACCTTACATCGTTGCTTACATTATTTTCCGACACTAAGCTAAATGTCGAGACCTAATCTTTAGCTAGGACCAATCTACACAACGTTGCCTACTTCACAATTTAACGACACAAGGCTAGATGTTGAGTTCTAATCTTAAGGTAGAACCAATCTTCAGGACGTTGCCTGCTTCAACATTTAACGACACAAGGCTAGATGTCGAGTTCTAATCCAAAGCTAGAACCAATCTTCACGACTCTTCACTTTGAAGCTAAGTGAGAACTTCACACAACACAACTACTAATCACTTTCAAGTTTAGTGAGAACTCACAAGACACAACCACATCACTTTATAGTTTAGTGAGAACTCCTAATCAAATCTATTACAACTCAACTAGACTTATCCAAGTACACACATGTAGCTTGGATCTACACAACACAAATCCAAGCAAACACATATGCAATGGATGTACACAACAAATCCAAGTATCCACAAATAACTTGGATGAACACAACTAGTCCAAGTCTTCATAAATACATTGGATTGACCTAAAACAAAAAGGGGTATCATGATGAATATGACTAGCTCATAGATTCATCTTTATCACAACACTAGTGAGTGAGTGATCTTCTCATTGGACAAGATAAAGGAGGGGATCAAGAGGATAATCATATGTAAACATCCTTAACAATTTAAGTGATCATTTACTAATGATTATGCTATAGAAAATAGAAAGGGGGCTGAGAAAAACGTCCAAGAGGCTTGCTGGAAAATGAGATTTGACCCACTATTTAAAGGAGACAAAGTATAACGGATCTATAACGGCTAGCTGTGCGCGGTACCTTATCTCGCCCGACGGTTCCATATCGATAAGGAACCGCGTAGGTACTTAAGGTACCGCCACTAGAGTACGCTCTGTTTTTTGTCTTTTAGTGGGGTAGGAATATCTGAGGTATTTGAAGCCTTCAAAGGATATTCTAACAGCATTTGGAATATGCCATTTTTAAATTTTCATTTTCCATTTTAATATGAACATTTTCTAAAAAAGAAAGTTTATTAAAAAGTCTTTTGTCATATTAACAAAAGTGAGTTTTAAGGATAATCATTTTGATGATCACTAAGTATGATTAAGAAAGGTTAGTGATATGATTATTACCTTGATGTTAGTTAAATAATTCATTTTGTGTTTTACACTAAATATGTTGTATGGTTTGTTGTGATCAAAACTAAGAAAGATTAGTTAACACTAATAATGTTTTTAGGCATCACTTGCATTAACAAGGTGAATGTGGTGTGTGCTCTACATCCTTCACATTGGAGCTGATCCCTCCGCCCAACACATTATGTAGAGGTCACCCCTCTACAGCATGATGAGGTCACCCCTCCATTTACTCATGCAGCAGTTGTTACAGCACATCACCTATATAAGCTCTTGACAATTAAAATACAGTAAATACATGTTTTCAGAATTAACAGATAACAGTTCAGCTTTATTATTTATAGATCAGACTTTTCAGATTTTACACAGGTTTCCGCTACAACTTTACTTATCAGCCTTACAGCTTCAGTATTTCATCATCTACTTCATTTTTGTATTTTTTATATCATGCTTTATATCCGTTCACTGGGCGTTATGCTCCGCCTTAGTTCCTTTCATGTTCTAACGGTAGGTACACCAGGAAGCTCTTAGGATTCTAAGAGCATGTGCATTTTGATGGAAGCTATCCAGACTTCTTACTTTATGCACTTCTTACATTATCCTGTTTATTTGGACATTGTTTGGTCCTTTCCTTCAGTATTTACTTTTCATGTATTGAGCTTATGTTTGGATTATCGACGTTTGATTCCGGTATTTCCTTTATGGCCAGTTAATCTTTTAGGACATTTACCTTATGCTTTGATGACACGCCATAAATACACATAACGGTCCACTTATCCAAATGGGGAGTTACAATTATGGTATCAGAGCGCAAGGTTCGACCTGTAGGCTCTAAAAATTGACTTGCGACTAGTGGGTAGTCACCAGGAACTTCCCAGATTTTGGCGTTGTTATCTTTCATGTTTCGCATTCATTTATCAGTCAGTTTTCTTCATTTATCAGTCGGTTTTCTTATAATTTTGACTAAGTAAAAGGTTGGTACAGGACTGGCCATATTTAGTCGCATGTACTTTTCTGCGAATTTTGTTTTGGGGAACCGACCCATAGGCGTTCATCCTTACTCATGTCAGATTCATGTTTTTAGTCAAATATTACTTGGTGAACCAGCCAAAAACGATCACCATTATTCAGGTCAAATTTTCATGCTTTCAGTCGGATATTGTTTTGTGAACTGAACCATAGACGTTCACCTTTGTTGACATCATGACATTTTATAAAATATTGACAAGTATAGATTGGACTAAAGCCATCCATATTTAGTCCCAGATTGTAAATTTCTATACATGACAGTTCTTAGAAAATTTTTACAAGTATGAATCGAAACAGAATCGACCATACTTAGTCACATGTTTTGTTCCTTGAATTCTGTGGATTGAACCATATCCATCCACATCAGTTGATGTTAAACCTCAGTCGATTTTCCTTCCATGTTCTTTGTATCAGTCAAGTTTTATACTCTCATGGGGATGTCGTTTTCATGTTGATTAAGTCTAATGTCTCTTTATGCTGATTATGTTTTCAACAAGGTAATGATGCTTTCAGGCTAAAATACAGAAGGATTACAGTAAAATTCTATTTCATGATAAATCATGTTCTGGTCTTCATCAATCATGTCTTTATACTGAACATTGATGAAACTCTATTTAATCATACTTTTCAGCCTCAATACAACTAGCAGTAAGTCGACGTAGGAATTGTCAGCCTATCATGTTACTTATTTCAGTTCAGTTTACTACCGTTTAAATCAATTTATTTCTTTGAGCATGTTAGACAAGCGACACCAGTATCGATCATCCCATATTCCACCAGTGCCATGTACAATATTCCATATGTACCCCATGTACAGTGTCTCAGTTATACTCCATGTACATTATTTCATGTGTACTCCGCGTACAGTGTCTCATATATGCTCCATATGCAGTATTCATTTTTTACTTCATGTACAATAGTCCAGGTGTACTCCAGGTACCCTACTCCATGGATATTTCTAATCGATCCTCAATCATCTCAGGCGTTTCCACTTGTCGATATTCTACCAAGTGCTGATACTGCTCGTGAGTTGAAGATTTTACCAAATGCTGAGGCTTCTAACACTTTGAAGACCTCACAAATGCTGATGCTGCTGATACATTGGAGATTTCTCAAGATGTTATTACTGCTTATACTATGAAGACTCTGCAGAACAAGGACGAAAACTATAAATTTGAAATTTCTAACAAGAATAAATTTCAACCATCGGACACTACCATTCCATTCCATGCTTTTACCTTCTCAGCTAGATGTCACACTTCACTCAGCTAACCTTCCATGCAGAAGAGTGGGAACCGGAACCCGGCCGGCCAGTCAGCATGATAGTTACATGAATCACGGTCATGATAATGACCGTCATAAATTGACAGACAAAGCAGTAGTGACAACCACCGTGCTTATAACTAATCAGTCAGTAACCATCGGAACTCCGGAACGGACGTGACCAGAAATACAAGAGGTCAGTAGTCTAACCGGTCTGTCAATCCTAACAGTTACCAAAAATTTTCAGCCTTGTTTAGATTCATCTACTAAAACACGTGTCAAGACATCAGTCAAGACATAGGTCTTAGGTATCAATTCAGAATACACATATCAGGACACCAGTCATGGTACACGTCATATGATTATCTTCTCAGAGTAACTCCGTATGTTTCTAAATCAGGCTCTCAGAAATTCAGGGTACCTTCCAAGGGGATATGACCGTTTCGTCATGCCACGTATAAAATCTGATCATTAAAGATCCAGTTACCACCACTGAAGTATTAATCAGGTTAAACACGCAGTATTCATTCTGTGAAGTTACAGACGAACACATTCAAGGAAAATCGTCATGTTTTCTTCACGTATTCCTATGACAACTTTATTTTAAAACATGTATTTACCGACCTCCCAGCCAGAAAAGACTCCACAGTACCAACCATATTTATTAAAGTTTTCCTTCCAGTTGAAGACAAGATCCGTCTTACTAACTCCTAAAGATATCAATTTTATTTTCTGCCATAAAATTAATACAAGTTGTTATGCTTACAGCAAGTGACTTATCATTCCAAAGCTACTAAGACCTTTATAGCTATCAGATATAAATCCACTTCTTAAGTTCCTTAAATTCATGATCATCAGATTATTCCAGAGTTTTCAAATAAAAATTTCAGAAGGTTTTCCAGAAATTCCTTCCTAACCACGGGACAAAATTTAACATCGAGCTTGTCTCAAGAACGGAACTCGTTCTCAAACCCCTTGTTGCAGGGTTGTAGCTAAGTTAAAAGAGTTGCAACATTTGCTGCAAGAATTATCGGAATGAGGCTTTATTCGCCCTGGTGCACCACCAGGAAGAGCACCATTTCTGTCTATCAGGAAGAAGGCCGGTATCATGAGATCATGTATCGACCACTGAAATTTTTTACAAGATCACCATTCTTAATCAATGTTCATTCCATAAATAGCAGGTTTATCTGACCTGTTACGATGTCTTAAACATTTTCCAGAACAATTTTCGATCATGCTACCATCAGTGGTGAGAGAAAGAACATGATGTTTTCCAGACTGTTGTTGCACATATTACAGTCTCTAAAAATTCTTATTTTATACTTCTGAGCTCCCTAATGCTCCAGCTATATTATGAAATTTATGAATAATTCTCTTTTCCATGACTCTCAGACAAAATGGTCAGTATATTCATTGATCACATTCTGATATGCCAAATTCTAGAGAAGAACACGAGAATCATCTTCTCGCAGTTATACAGAATCTTTAATAGGAGAAAAATTTATATACATCTTTCCATATATGAATTCCAATTGAACAAAGTGGCGTTTCTGAGCCATCCTACTTTAGCAGAAAGAAATTTCAAACAATGCTGCGAAGGTGAAGGCCATCACCAAATGGTCAAGACCGACGTCTGTGACGAACATACAAAATTTCTAGAACTCAGAAAACTACTACCGCTGAAATCCCTGACAGCTCTCACAATCAGCCTTCCGTAAATAAGCTTACGCTAATAAAGGTCTAATTATCAGGGCTCATACCTTTCGGTGGATATTCACTCAGGTGCCACCAGAATGTACCAAAATTCCAGGCAAGATTTTGATAGAAACAGTATAACACGTTGAGGCAGCTATGTTCATATCTAATGTCTGCCATCCCAGCAGGTTTAAGATAGGAAACCGACATGCTAATGAGTTATTACAACCATTAGAAATTTCGGAACGTAAATAAGATAAGATTCCATGGAGTTTATTGTCAGTTACCACAGACTCAGACGAAGCATGATGCTATCTAAGTCGTTGTTAACCAGTGAACCTAGCCTACACGTCTTCTTTTATCCGAGATGATTACACAGTAACAAATGCGCAGGAAATTCAGTAATAGATCATATGATTCCAAGGTATTCCATCAACAATCTTGTCAGATGGAAATTTGTGTTCGCGAATCGCGCTCACGTTCATGTTCACGATCACGTTTATGTTAACCTCCACGTTTACTTCTCACGTTTACTTTATGATGTTGTTTCAGTCCATACTTTGTGTTACCTCATGATTCAAGTTCATACCTGCATTCATGACATTGTTCACGTTCAGGTTCATGTTCCATCTCGCGATACCCGTTTCGCAACTTGTTACTGAATCCGGTTACTGAAAACTTAAGAACCAGACTCAATTTTAGCACAGCTTTTCCGTAACCAGGCATACGTTTCACATCTCAGACCGTATCGTTTGGCATTCCTTCACGTCCATGATAAATTCTAGTATCACGTTCACAGTATGTTTCATGTATCACATTCATGATATACTTCATGCTCAGCGTTCCTCATATAATCGCGAACCACGTTCACAATTGCTCATGTAGCACATTCAAAAATTGTTCACGTAGTTCGTTCCTATATGTTTTCAGCAGCTTGCCCATAAATATAAATGTTATCTTTTCAGGATAATTGTACGTACTGTTTCATGTATACTATATGTTATAGCTTATTCATTCTATCAGATTCAGAAAATCCATCTTAAGTATGGAACCAGACACTATTCAGCATCATCAGGACAGGGTCATCACGAACAAGATTTTTTTATTATGTTTAGACCTTTGAAGGAATCGTTTCGAGCGGGAGGCCACTCGAAACGGAGGAGTCAATCCTGACCTCTCATCTTTTTCCTTCAATAGATTCATTTAAGTTCTTTCAGACATGTTACGTTCCATGTCCTCTTCAGCCATGTCAAGTTACATGTCCACTCCAGTCATATCATGTTTATACCTTTCACCAGCATTATGTCTTAATTCGGGAACGAATTATCTTTCAGCTTATATGTTCCTTCAGCTTCCTTATTCTTCCAGCCTATGTGTCTTTTTCAGCTCTTATAACTTCATTTGTTTATTACCTTTAATTCGAGGACGAATTTTTCCTTTTAAAAGGGGAAGAATTGTAAAACCACGTCATAATCGTATCCTTAATTCGAGGACGGATTATTTTTTTAGAGGGGAAGAATTGTAAAACCCGTATTTAAAATCCTCGAATATTAAATACGCGTAGTCTCAGCTTTATCCTTAATGAAATGTAAAAAGTAAATACGTAGTCTCAGTTTATTTAATACTACAATGAAATAACTATTAAGAAAATAATTATTGAGTTTAGAAAATATTACGTATGTATTATTTATTTTATAGAAAATAAGTAAACGTTAACAGTAATTACGCAGACCTAGTTTTATTTAAAAATGTTACGAAATTAACTATTCAGTATAATAATTAATTTTAACTATATAAGTAATACATACGTATTATATATTCAGGAAAATAAATTAATACAGGACGGGATTTAAAGCACGAAAACGCAAGTTAAACGTTTATAAACGAAACGAAAAACCAAAAATATAAAGTATGCATGTATTTGGGCTTAGTCTGCAGTTTAATAAACAAGACAAAGGGAGAGTTTTGGGCTTTCAGCCCGTTTCTTGTACAAACAAAAAATAAAACGGGGGTTATCCCCATTTCCTTTCATATAACAATAAACAAAAAAAAGGCTTTCTGTCTTTTGGATAACCGCTGGCAAAAAGGAAAAAAAAAGAAAAAGAAGTCGGGTCTTTTGTGCTCACTTCGATTCCAAGTTCTGGTCTTAGATTTTAATCATGATATCTTGGTAATCGTTCTTATCCCTTTCTTTTTCGGTTCACGAATCCAAAATTTTATAATCAAGAACGTAATGTTTTTTTTAATTAATTAACAAGATTGGTACCGGGGTTTGCTGAATCACGAAGAACCGAGACCATAAGGTCTCGATGTATTGTTGTTCGACACAGCCGAGACCACAACAAGTCTCAGTGGGTTTTTTTTTTTTCGGTGTTCAGGCCGAAACAAACCCCAACAGGGGTATCGGCTGCTAAAGGGGTGTTGTTTATATGTACAGTGGGTATAGGCAGGACAACAGAGGGGTGTTTGGCTTTTCGATCAGCAAAAATAAATCATCAGGGGTGTTTGGGTTTAACCAGCCGAAAGGGGATGTTTGGGATTGCAAACAGTGGGAACAGAAACGATAGCAGTGGGAACCACTGCATTAGCAGTGGGAACCATTGCATTAGCAGTGGGAACCCCTGCTTTAACAGTGGGAAATAATAACTGAACGGTGGGAATAATACACTAACAGGGGGAAAACTATAAACAAACAGTGGGAACTCAAGGAGCAGCAGTGGCTGCTGCTTGGTGACGTCAGCAAGGGGTCCACGTGGTGGGCTCGGTTTGATTAACCCGAGACATGGGTGTCTCGGGTTTCGGGGTTACGGGCAATGATAAAATACGAGGCTATTTAATTAAGATTAAATCGTTTTATCAAGTTAGTTTTAAATAATAAAATCAAATGGTTGTTTCACTAATTTAATTAATAAAATTAATTTGACATTAGTTAAATCCTTTTTAATTATTTAGAAACATGTTGGTTTTATATAAATGATTTAAATCTCATAGAAACAATTTTGGAAACGTTTTATTTTGGGAAACTTTCGAATTTAGGAAACTTTCTATTTTAGAAGGTTATTAATATCAGTATTATAATACCATGATACAGTATAATACAATAATCAGAATACAGTATAATATACGGTAGTCAGAAGTACGAGATATACACTAATCAATAATGTTATCGAACAGTCAGAACTTATCAGATTATATACAACCAGTAATACAAGAATAAATAATTAAACTAAGAATAGTAAGATCAGTAAAACAAATAGATATCAGTTAACTTATTCAACGTCCTTTATTTATGTAGTATCCGTGAAGTCGGAGTAGATCCTTCAGCTTTCATTCTCGTTTCATTACTGGACACGAGGTACGGATTTTCCGTCCTTTCAGTAAGGATTTCCTTTCTATGCATGATTAGGATTCCCCGTCTGCAGCCAAATGTTTTTCCCCGGTATATGTTATATATTATCAAAAATTATTTTAATAATTAAGATATTGCCTGATCCTTATATACAAGCATGACCAGTTAGTTGTACTAGTTACGGAGGTACCGTAACCATGACACTTAAGGCACTGGTTTCATGACTCACATGTAGGAGAGTGATATCCTGCAGTGTCCCATTCAGCTCAGCTTGGCCATTTTATCAGTATTATTAGTGGGGCGTATGGATGCATCCAAGGCTATCAGTTTACAGTTATCAGGTGAATGTGGTGTGTGCTCTACATCCTTCACATTGGAGCTGATCCCTCCACCTATCACATTATTTAGAGGTCACCCCTCTACAGCATGATGAGGTCACCCCTCCATTTACTCATGCAGCATTTGTTACAGCACATCACCTATATAAGCTCTTGGCAATTAAAATACAGTAAATACATGTTTTCAGATTTAACAGATAACAGTTTAGCTTTATTATTTATAGATCAGACTTTTCAGATTTTACACAGGTTTCCGCTGCAACTTTACTTATCAGTCTTACAGCTTCAGTATTTCATCATCAACATCATTTTTGTATTTTTTTTATCATGCTTTATATCCGTTCATTGGACGTTATGCTCTGACGTAGTTCCTTTCATGTTCTAACGGCAGGTACACCAGGAAGCTCTTATAATTCTGAGAGCATGTGCATTTAGATGGAAGCTATCCAAACTTCTTACTTTATGCACTTCTTACATTATCCTGTTTATTTGGACATTGTTTGGTCCTTTCCTTCAGTATTTACTTTTCATGTATTGAGCTTATGTTTGGATTACTGATGTTTGATTCCGGTATTTCCTTTATGACCAGTTAATGTTTTAGGATATTTACCTTATGCTTTTATGGCACGCCATAAATACACGTAACGGTCTACTTATCCAAGTGGGGTGTTACAAGTCGGGTACCCGCGCAATGCGGCGGCGGGTACCCGATGATTTTTTTTTTTACGAACAAATGTTTTTCATTTTAAGTTTTTCTTATGTTGAGGTTTAAACTCGATAACACGAATCACCCGACACAACATAACCCGAATCACTCAAACCTGAAAGTCTGATTTTTAATCGGGTTAGGGTTAAGACACTTTAATCTAATGAGCCTCGATTACACGGTTCGTTAAATATACACATATCATTACTTGTTGGTTGTTTCATAGTCAAACTTAAATTTAAAAATGAGTTATTTGTATAATTGCCAAAGATTTCCCTCTCTTGATTGTTAATGGTTATTTTGGTGTTTTTTAATTGTTAACTCACTTATGAAACCAGCAAAACGTATTGGACGATTAATATATAATGAAAGTATATAATACACACATCACTTTATCACAAATGAAACCCGTGGAACTTAATATACAACATGCATCAATATTTAGCATAGCGTACTTGATTTTCACTATGCACCTTGGTAACTATGACCGCATCTCGTGCCAACTCGGACATAATTTATCAAAACGTGAGTTTCATAGTTTATCAAAACGCGAATTTCATAACAATTCTGTTGGGACAACCCCGTCAGTGTTCAATATCGTTTTCAGAAAGAATTGTATGTTCAGTTTTCAATCTTGAAAATGAAAGTCTGCCAAGTTGACTAATTTCATACACATACACTCATTATTTAAACCTTATTTAAACTTTTTAGCAAAGTTTCAAGGTGATATCCATTTAAAAATCTCAAAAAACTTAAAGAATAAAATATATAACAAAATATATAAAACAATATAGATTCTATTAAAAATAACTCGAATGAAAGCCAAAAGATTAGTGCTAAATTTCATCGGTCGACTTCGGTGATAGGCACATGTTCCCTAGAGTAGCATCTCGCAAAGAAGAAACACCAAATTAATGTTTTATAAAAATCACAACAAAAAAACAAATATCAAAAGAAATTAATCTAAAGTGAAAAGGTTACCTCAAAAGACTTGGCAAGTGAGTTTCACGATGGTGGTTTTAGACGAAGATGATTTAACAAATGATTAACCTAATAATTAAAATAAAAAAGCTCTATAACACATAAAATTATTTGCAGATCTTATGTTTAAATATGGGATCTAGATAGATGCTCATATCTGATAGTGGTTGTCGTGAACGTCGACGGGTATGTATCAGTCGTTGGTGAAGTTCTCCAGTAGGTGTACATGGTGGTGACGGTGGGTGTGATATTTCAGCGAGAGTTGTTATTATGACATGTGGAGATGACAGTGAAGATGTTTTAGAGGGAATTGTGTGAGAAAAAAAAAGTATAGTAAGTTTTAGAGTGTAGCCAAAAAAGTTTATATAGTGTTTAAGGCTTTGTTTGAGATGAGCCAGAGACGTTACAAAGTCTTGAGACATTACGTCTTAAATGGGATAAAGAGCATTTAAAATGGTTGTTACAATTTTGACGGGGTTTAAATTTTTGAATTGAAAGAGATTTATTTTTCAAGATGTTACATTTTAGAATTAAAATATAGTAATAACTTATATACATGTCTTATTAATATTTTTATTTCATTGGTCATTTGGTATTTTCACTTCCTTAATAAAGAAATGTTTAAAACTTAATATTTTAAGACTTGATTTAAAAAGGGTGTAAATGTTTTATAAAATAGTATATATTATATTAATATATTTGTACATTATGCATATAGAGTTGTAAGTTGATTTTTCAACATTTCTAAAATTAAAAGTGTTTTCTTTTAATATGTAGTATAGATTAGGGGTGAGCATTAGGTCCGGACCGACCAAGGCCAGACCGGACCAAGAACCAAAATGGTTGTCCGGTCCAGGTCGGTCCGGTCCGGTTTGGTTTTCAGTCCGATCCGATCCTATTAGGCATAATCGACGTAGATTTGGTAGAACAGAAGCGGACACACCGAATACCGAATTAGCCCAAAATCCCGGACCGAGGACCGGACCGAAATTGTCTTGTCCGTTCTGGGTCGGTCCGGTCCGGGCCACCCATCTAAATGCTCAGCCATAGTATAGATATGTGTTATGGTTTATTATGTTTAAGATAAGTGTTGAAGTCGTGTTATGATATGTAATAGAGTCATGATAGGATAAGTATTTTTGTTGATATTAGATTATTTCACAAACATTTATTTGTTACTCAAAAGTAATCAAGCAAGTTTTGTCACATAAATATATCCTTATTTTTTTCTCTTTTTTCTTAAAAAGCTTGCGCATGCTTGAAGTGGTACTATCGACACAACCTTAACAGGATGTTTAAACTAGTGCTTACATTGAGATTCCTCATTGAGAGGGATTTCGATTCTATGGTTTAAAAATAAGTTGTATTCTCATCCGCTACTATTCATTGCAATACTGTTCATCGAAACTGCTCACCACGAATTGTTCATCAGTCACTATTTACGCATGAATTTACTATAGTCTAACAAACCATATGAAGGATTTTGAATGAACAAATCGAATCCATTAGGAGTCAAATCTCATCCATGATTAAGGAAATTCAATCAGCCACAATGGTGACATGGTCGCATCATAGATTAATGATCGAGGCGCTCTATCTTAGATCTTGCAAATGGGTACAGTGAGTCGAAATTAGAGTAAGTTTGAGAAACTTACAAATCAAGTAACGAATAACTATGAACATCTACTTATCTCGTTTATAACTTTGTTCTTAAACCGACTTTACAACGTAAAATCTTAGTGTCAAATTCTATAACAATTTAGGCGAAGCTTTTTCACTAACTCGCATAATAGAAGCATGTTTCATGAACCAGTGACCGACTACAACTATCACTACACGTAATGGATATCAAAAGAAAGCATATGATTCTTCTTCAACATCAGAAGTTCCATCTAAAGTTTCACTAGAAGCTATGCGAAATCTACTATCGCCTTGGTCATAATTATAAAGATAGAAGAGAGTGTTAAGTTTTACGTTTCATAATCAGAAGAAAAAGAGTCTCGAACGAAGCCGAAAAAAGAGAATAATCGAAAGACAATGGGATGTCGCAGACGAAAAGAACCAAGAAAGAACAAGTAAGGATGTTAACGTGTACTAGTCACATTTAGGGAGCGCTTGGTTAACCGGAGGGGAATGGAAATCGGTAAGGGTAAGAGAATACAAAGGAATGCAATGAACATTCCTAAGTGTTAATGCAATAATGCCTAAAAACGTTACTTGCATTTTTTGGTCTCGCTTAGTTTTGATACGACAATATGTAAAAACAAGCATTTATGAGAACAATGAAAAACGAATTCTTGAGTTCATGTATTTTTCATTTTACCCATTTTCACTTAAGGTATGAATAAACAAGTACTAACCTTAATCAAGTGATCAAGTGATTTAATCTTTTCTTAAAACTCACCTTTTATTAAGTGTGACAAGTTTTTAATTAAACTTTCTTTTTAAGAAAATGTTTTATTAAATTAAATATTTGAAAATTTGAAAATGGCATATTCTTTTTTGATTTGGAATATTCTTTCAGGATATTTTATAATCAGATAAGACCTCCACCACTAAAGGACAAAAAGGGAGCGGAGTCTACTCTGGTGGTTCCCTAGTGCCTAGGCGGTTCCTTATCGATAAGGTACTGCCGGCTGAGATAAGGAACCGCGGACAGATATAGCTGTTGGCCCTTTGTCCTATAAATAGTGGACCTTTCTCAGATTTTCTCTTCACCTCTTTTGCACATAAATTTCCAGATTCAAACATACTTCTTAAATCACTCAAATCCTTGATCATTTGATTGATTACTACTTGTTTAGGAGTGAATCTATCTCATCCATCCCTTCCTCTTCAAGTGCAAAGAGAAGAACACTATCCTTGTGAAGTGTTGAGTCCACCACCAAAGATCCTTTGAAGATCAAATCTTATACATTTGTTGTTGTGTCATAGTTGTGAAGATCCAAGTAGTTGTGTCTATTTGTAAGTTGTGTATGTACTAAGTATAGTTGTGTAGATTGGTCCTAGCTATGATTAGGGCTCGACTTTTAGCTTAGAGTCGGAAATTGGTTAAGCGACGTGTACGGTTTTCTCCACCATAAGGAGCTTGTTGTGTAGTGAACTCTCGAGTAAGGAGTACTCGAGGAGTGGAGTAGGAACGAGGAGTGAGCTTCGTTACCGAACCACTATAAATCCTTGGTGTTTGGTTTGATCTTTCTTTACCCTTAACTCTTTACATTCTTTATTCTTTGTGCATATATATTAGTTAGTATTAGTTTATTTACACTATCATTGTTCATATTGTGCATAAGAAGATTTCACTTATTTCCTTAAGTCTAAGTTTTTTGAGAAAAAGGATTTTTTGAAAACCATCATTTAACAAATAATATAAGAAACTATTCACCCCCCCCCTTCTAGTTTCTACAATTGGTATCAGAGCGGGTTGCTCAAGTATTTTTAAAGTATATTGTATTTTAAAATTTTGAATTGATCTATGGATTCTAACAAGTACCTAGAAGGGCAATCTATGCAAAGACCATCACTTTTTGAAACCGATAGTTTTATTTATTGGAAAAATAGATTTGAGACTTATGTGAAATCAAAAGATTTAGATCTTTGGCATGTTATTACCAATGGTGATTTTTTACCTTATCAATTTAATGAAGTTTCTAAAACAAAGGAATTGGTCACTTTTGAAAAATCTAATGACGATACTAAAAAGAAACTTTCGAAAAATAATGAGGCTAAAATGGTGATTTATAATGCTTTACATAAGAAAGAGTATGAAAGGATTTTTATATGTGAAGCCGCTAAAGATATTTGGAACACTCTTTTAGTAACCCACCAAGGTAATAGCCAAGTCAAAGAAAGCAAATTCGATCTTCTTGTCCAACAATATGAACAATTTGTCATCTTAGAAGATGAAACTATTGATAGTGCTTTTGCTAGATTTAACACTATTATTACTAGTCTAAAATCACTTGATGAAGGTTTTTCTAGCAAGAACAATGTTAGGAAGTTTCTAAGGGCCTTACATCCGAAGTGGAGAGCAAAAGTCACGGCGATCGAAGAATCAAAAGATCTCCCAACTTTATCACTCGATGAACTCATAGGCAACTTGAAGGTTCATGAGATGATAATTTTGAAGGACTCGGAATTGGTGAAAACCAAGAGTGAAAGGAAGTCACTTGCACTCAAAGCCAAGAAGGCACAAATCGATCATGATAGTTCCTCGGATAGTGATGACGAGGAGTATGCATTGGCGGTGAGAGATTTCAAGAGGTTCTTCAAAAGACGAGGTCAACACATGAGGCAAGCCAACAATGACAAGAAACCATTCTTAAAGAATCGGTTTTCCAAGAACGAAAAAGGTGATCGGAATTGCTTTAGATGTGGTGATCCAAATCATTTCATTAGTGAGTGTCCAAAGCCTTCATGCGATAAGAATCACACGGCATTCATTAGTGGTTCTTGGAGCGATAGTGGTGAAGATGTTGATGACAACCTAAAAGAGGAGAAATGTCTTATGGCTCACACTTCCAAAGACATATGCTTGGGAATTGATTTGGAACCCGACGAGTGGATTAAGGATATTGGTTGTTCTAAACACATGACGGGTAATCGAAGTTTGTTCTCGCGCTACAAAGCATATGATGGAGGTAACGTCACATTCGCTAGTAGTCTACGTGGTAATATTATTGGCAAAGGTACGGTTTCTCTTGACTCCATGACTATTGAAAATGTTGAGCACGTGGATAATTTAGGCTTTAACCTTTTAAGCATAGGTCAAATTTGTGACAATAAGTGTAAGGTCATCTTTTCGGAAAATGATAGTGAAATCGTAAAAGATGGAAAGGTCATTGGAAAAGGTGTTAGAAAGCACGGGCTTTATGTCATGAAGGTCAATAAGAAGTCAAAAGACAACATATGTCTTGCGACTATAGATGATAGTTCTACTATTTGGCATAGGAGATTAGGTCACGCTAATATGCGTCTAATTCAATCTTTAGTCTCTAAGGAGTTGGTAAGACACCTCCCTAAGACGAAGTTTGACAGTCACTTTTGTGATGCTTGCAAAGTTGGAAAGCAAGTTCACTCAAGTCACAAAGCCAAGAATTTGGTTTCAACCGCTCGGTGCTTAGAACTCCTACATATGGATCTCTTTGGACCTTCCGCCATACGGACTTATGGAGGTAACTTTTATACCTTGACGACTACTCTAGATTCACTTGGACTAGATTTTTGGCATCTAAGAATGAATCTTTCGATCATTTCGAAATCTTTAGTCAAAGAATTCAAAATCAACTAAGATGTCCAGTTGTCTCTATTAGGATGGATCATGGTAGGGAATTTAATAATGAAGTGCAATTTGGTGCCTTTTGTGAAGCTCATGGTATTACCCATAACTTCTCGGCTCCTCGCACTCCACAATCAAATGGGGTAGTTGAAAGGAAGAATAGGACCATCCAAGAGATGAGTAGGACGATGTTAAACGAGCAATCTTTGCCTCAAAATTTTTGGTGCAATGTCGTGGACACATAGACTTATATTCTCAACCGAATTCTTATTCGACCTTTCCTAGGAAAGACCCCCTATGAAATTCTTAAAGGTAAGAAACCCTCATTGGAATACTTTAGGGTGTTTGGAAGCAAGTGCTTTATCCTCAACACCAAGAACTACCTTACCAAGTTCGACCCAAAGTCTTACGAAGGTATCTTTTTAGGTTATTCCCAAACTAGCAAAGACTACATAGTCCTCAATAGAACCTCGGGCGTAATTGAAGAATCACTTAACGTGACTTTTGATGAAACCCCTCCTTTAACCAAGACATCACCATTGGTTGATGATGACTTGGATGAAGTAGAAGTAGTTAAAGTCAAAGAGGTTATAAAAATAGGAGTTGAAGACCTTAGTGTTGAAAAGGAAGTTAACATTAAGGAGTCTAGGGATCATACTCTCAATAATATAATTGGTGACTTAAATCAAAGGATCCTAATATCTCAAGTCCAAAACCAAAGCAACTTCTTTTGTTTCGTCTCCTTGATTGAACCAAAGAATGTTAAAGAAGCTTTGACGGATGAGAGTTGGGTCATTGCGATGCAAGAAGAATTGAATCGTTGCTAATGATGTTTGGGAACTTGTTCCTCCACCTAGAAGTTCTACCATTATAGGAACCAAATGGGTATATAGGAATAAGCTAGATGAGAATGGTGTTGTGTCTCGTAACAAATCTAGACTTGTAGCTCAAGGCTATAATCAACAAGAAGGGATTGATTATGACGAGACATATGCACCGGTAGCAAGATTAGAATCCCTTATAATCCTTTTAGCCTACGCTTGTCCCTTAGACTTTAAGCTTCAACAAATGGATGTAAAGAGTGCGTTTCTTAACGGTTTGATCAATGAGGAGGTATATGTGGCTCAACCTCTAGGCTTCATTGATTTTAAGAAACCGGATCATGTTTACAAGCTTAAGAAGGCACTTTATGGTCTTAAACAAGCACCCAAAGCTTGGTATGATAGACTTAAGGCGTTTCTTGTTAAACATGAGTATACCATGGGGATGGTAGACAACACGCTCTTTACAAAGAAGAAAGGTTCTCACCTCATAATCGTGCAAATATATGTTGATGACATTATATTTGGCTCAACTTGTCAAGAATTGTGTGATGACTTTGCCAAAATCATGCATGATGAGTTTGAAATGAGTATGATGGGAGAACTTAACTTCTTTTTAGGACTCCAAATTAAACAAATGGACGATGGTATTTTCTTTAGTCAATCTAAGTATGCTAAAGAAATGCTAAAGAAATTTGGATTAGAAAAATCTAGACCAGTGAAGACCCCAATGGCCTCGGATACTAAACTCACCGTAGATGATGATTGTGAGTCGGTAGACAACACCAAATATAGAGGTATGATTGGTAGTTTGTTGTACCTAACGGCAAGTCGACCGGATATCATGTTTAGTGTTTGCCTTTGTGCTCGCTTCCAAGAGGCTCCCAAAACCTCTCACCTTGAAGCGGTTAAGCGTATCTTCTGATACATTAAGGGCACTATACATTTAGGATTATGGTATCCTAAAGGGACCGGCGTAGAAACCATTGTCTATGCGGACTCGGATCATGCGGGAGACTATGTGGACCGGAAAAGCACTAGTGGTGTTTGTACCTTCATGGGTTGTTGTTTAACTTCTTGGTTCTCCAAGAAACAAACCGCTCTTGCGATATCCACCACGGAAGCCGAGTATGTGAGTGCCGGAAAAGCATGCCAACAAGCTCTATGGATGAAGCAAGCGCTTGTTGATTACGGGATTTGTCTTGATAATGTTCCCATCATGTGGGACAATAAAGGTGCTATAGACCTTAGCAAGAATCCCGTGCAACATTCGCGAACCAAGCACATAGAAATTCGCCACCATTTCCTTAGGGATAATGTTCAAAAGGGGAACATTTCATTTGAGAAGGTACCCTCCGAGGATAACTTAGCCGACATGTTCACTAAGCCACTTAAGAGGGAACCTTTTAATTATTTGCGTCTATGTCTAGGATTGATGGAACATATTCCTTAATTGCTTTCCATTTATTGAGTCTATTATTTTCTTTTGAGTCTTTTATCACTTTGAGTCATTGAGTCTCCTAAACTCTTCTTGAAAATCTTCTCTTCTCCTTTTCAAAATCCTCAAAGTCTCTTTCAAAAATGGTCAAGAAATGTTTTGACATTGTTAATTCAATCTAAAAATGTTTTTCATAGATTCTTGCTATTAATCTCGAGCTTACATAATTCATATGTATGAGTCTCTCAAACATAGCAAGAACAAAATAGAATCATGGAGGATAATTGTGTCGTGACTTAAGGTCTTGTCTTACACACCTCCTACATCGATTTTTATTTTAAAATCCATGTATTTTGGTCAAATTCCTATTTGGTGAGTTAGTATGTGTTCTCTTTATCTATCTTTGCTTTTAAGCATAACCCTATGATAAGTTAGACTAGAAAAATAAGATTTGCTGAAAAATCTTCCTTCACCACCAAAACACAACCTTTGTAGGCGGTTCCATATATGAACCGCGGTCCCTTATCAATAAGGAACCGCCGGAAGCAATAAGGAACCGCGTACAATGCTTCCTTCTTTTTCAGGTATTTCTGAAATTCTAAATTTGTTCCAACACTTTTGGGAATCTTTGTTTCAACCCTTTGACCACCCTAAAAATACCTTAAGCCTTCCTATTTAACCATAAGCATTTTGCCATACTTCACATCCTAAAATGTCTTATTCTCCCAATGAAAGCCTTGATTCTCCTCTATTTTCCCCAATTGCTTTCAATCCCAACTCACCCAAGAACACTTTCAATCCAAATTCACCCAAGAACACTCATAATCACATTTATCCTACCAAGAATGTTGATTGTGGAACATCTTTTCTTCCACCACCACCCTTTAGTGTTCTTCCTCCTTCTCATGATAATGTCATGCACCATGGGACATATTGTCATTGTTTTTAATATCAACATCTTGGTATGGCACACATCTATGAGGAGTTGAGCTACATCAAGAGTCTCTTAATAAAGCCTCCTTTTCACTTTGATTATGAGATATCCACCAAGCCACCACCACCACCTTCCGCCACTACCTTGTCTTTCATATAAGCATTGGTTGCTTATCCACAAGACACCTTATTCAAGCAAATCTTAGAATTCTAGATTAACTAAGATTAGATTTATGCTTTTGGCTTGTTTCCTCTTTCATACATCTTTGTATGATTCTTTTTATTTTATATGACTTCACTTGGATCTTAGTCTTTGTGTTTTCTTCTCTTTTTATTTTTTTGTGACCTATAGCTATCTCTTGTTGGTTGTTTCTTTTGTTCAACTAACCCTTCTATGTAGCTTGTCACCATATCTCGATTCCTCGGTACCCCAAGCAAGGGGGAGTAAGCACCAAGAGGGAGTCTTTGCAAAGTCCGTCTCTTCAACACCGACTTGTGCAACCTTTTTGCTTCGACAAAGGGGGAGAAATGAATAAACTCGTCTTCGAAAATCTTGTTTTTGTGTGATTGAGTTTATGTATTTTCGGAATCAAAAAGGGGGATATTGTTAATGCAATAATGCCTAAAAACGTTACTTGCATTTTTCGGTCTCGCTTAGTTTTGATTACGACAATATGTAAAAACAAGCATTTACGAAAACAATGAAAAACGAATTCTTGAGTTCAAGTATTTTTCGTTTTACCCATTTTCACTTAAGGTATGAATAAACACGTACCAACCTTAATCAAGTGATCAAGTGATTTAATCTTTTCTTAAAACTCACCTTTTATTAAGTGTGACAAGTTTTTAATTAAACTTTCTTTTTAAGAAAATGTTTTATTAAATTAAATATTTGAAAATTTGAAAATGGCATATTCTTTTTTGATTTGGAATATTCTTTCAAGATATTTTATAATCAGATAAGACCTCCACCACTAAAGGACAAAAAGAGAGCGGAGTCTACTCCGGCGGTTCCCTAGTGCCTAGGCGGTTCCTTATCGATAAGGTACCGCCAGCTGAGATAAGGAACCGCGGGCAGATATAGGCGTTGGCCCTTTGTCCTATAAATAGTGGACCTTTCTCAGATTTTCTCTTCACCTCTTTTGCACATAAATTTCCAGATTCAAACATACTTCTTAAATCACTCAAATCCTTGATCATTTGATTGATTACTACTTGTTTAGAAGTGAACCTATCTCATCCATCCCTTCCTCTTCAAGTGCAAAGAGAAGAACACTATCCTTGTGAAGTGTTGAGTCCACCACCAAAGATCCTTTGAAGATCAAATCTTATACATTTGTTGTTGTGTCATAGTTGTGAAGATCCAAGTAGTTGTGTCTATTTGGAAGTTGTGTATGTACTAAGTATAGTTGTGTAGATTGGTCCTAGCTATGATTAGGGCTCGACTTTTAGCTTAGAGTCGGAAATTGGTTAAGCGACATGTACGGTTTTCTCCACCATAAGGAGCTTGTTGTGTAGTGAACTCTCGAGTAAGGAGTACTCGAGGAGTGGAGTAGGAACGAGGAGTGAGCTTTGTTGCCGAACCACTATAAATCCTTGGTGTTTGGTTTGATCTTTCTTTACCCTTAACTCTTTACATTCTTTATTTTTTGTGCATATACATTAGTTAGTATTAGTTTAGTTACACTATCATTGTTCATATTGTGCATAAGAAGATTTCACTTATTTCCTTAAGTCTAAGTTTTTTGAGAAAAAGGATTTTTTGAAAACCATCATTTAACAAGTAAATATAAGAAACTATTCAACCCCCCTTCTAGTTTCTACACTAAGTATTATCATTACCATTGTCGGTGCTTGGTTAATATAAGACGTGGTGGTGATTAGATATGATGGCAACAACTGTTAGGATGATAGTCAGTGGTCGCGACGGGATGTGGAGGTTGTGGCAGTAGTGATGATCAATGGTGTAGAATATTGATAACCTATGAATCTATGAAGTGGGTTGATGTTTTCTAGTGAGAGAAACTAGAGAGATAAAGTGAGAGAATATGTGTATGATTTTATTAATATGAAAGTGCAAATGAACAACAACCAACCCCTTTCCATGGTGGAAAGGGGTATTTATAGTTCCAAGCATAACATGGGCTTGGGCCGGTCCATGACAAGCCCATGGACTAGTTCTTACTTAAGTTAATAAGCAACTAATGACTATTTTCTAACTACGAGCTATTACAACATAAATCATATTGTGGAGTGACCGATACTTCTAATATACGTTAAAACGTATTTATAACAATCTCCCCCTAAGGGAGGTCACTCCACGTTACAAAGTTCTAAACCTAGCATACTATACTAAGTCTTCGTTCTTTAGCTCGTAGTCTTTTCTTCTTTTCTTTCTTTTGTTGTGAATATGTTGATTTGATCTTTTTGGCTTTGACTTGAGAGCATTGTTCTTTGGCCTTTCACGTGCGATCTTTGCCTTTCTTGTGAACTTTGCCTCCTCGTGACTTCATGTTCCACACACTTACGTCTTTTTGTTGAATTCTCGAAAGCTTCAGAGTTTGGTACAGCGGAAGACTTCATCTTGAACTTTCTTGAATTTTTGCTGAACTTTGTTGCAAAAGACATAAGCATGTGGGAACGACTTTTACAGGTACACCGCAACACCACCGTCTTCACTGGTACACAGCAACGCCACCGTCTTCAACAGGTACACAGCAACGCCACCGTCTTTAACAGGTACACAGCAACGACACGAATAAAATGGCTTTGAACATTTTATTCTAATTCGGTAGCATTTTACCTCCGGTCGGTGAAGACCGTTGGACGATATTAGATATCGTACCCGTGACGGATAGTTTCAATTAAGTAACTTCCTGACAGGATTTCGCGGGTAAACCCGTTCTCTTTATTCGACCGTCCAAAGCTGACTGCGAACATAAAGAGTGAATCACTTGGATAAATTATTCTTGTGATTAAAAGCCGTCAATTCATGAAACCTGGAACAAGTGAATTTCAATTAAGATTTTCACCATCGTTGCTTTCCAGTTGTCACGAGCTCAATTCATAAAGAATCTTGCACGTCACCTACCAAGTGTTGTTTGATGTTAACACTAGAAGGATTTCCACTCGTCACTGTGGTCAATAAAGAGTCACTCTGAGTGTTCTGGCAAGATCATATGATAATGCGAAGAGGCCTGGAACGAGTTTAAGTTCAATTAAGAATTAAACCATTGTTACCTTCCAGTTTTTCACAAGATTGGTTCTAAAAGAACCGCACGTGTAACCTACCATGAGCTTGTTTGATGTTGGCTCAAGCAGGATTTCCATCTTCATTGTAATACTTGCGTATTACTCGGATGTTCTGGCAATATTACAGGAATACTGCGTAGGACTCATGAAAATCTCTTACTTTTCACAGTGTGTGAGAAAGCAAGGAATAAATGGAAAGTGTCCTAATGAGACTTTTGATGATCTCTTGGCTCTAGACTCGATTGTGCGTTTTGATTTAGTGAGCGATGGCTGGAGAGGAGTGCCACCTTTTCAATACCAGTCTATTCGGAGTGAATAAACCAATAGATAACGTGTTGATCTCCATGTGATTAAAACAAATACCTTTTGAGAGATATTTGAGTTAGCTGGGAAGGGTTCTGCATTGCATCACTGGGTCCATGATGTCTTTCTTCAATACCGAGAATCATTAGCAAAAATGACCTCAATAGCATATGTATTGACCCGGTTTCTGCCTAAAGTTGTAAGGAGGGCTTCTTTCTTTACACCCTTTATCTTTACAATTCTTTTTCATTCTTCAACCCCTTCAATGCTTACCAATACGTCATCACTAGCACCTTGTTGTGATTGTTCCAGTGCTAGCTTAAGTACTTGGTCGGCATTCAGCTACGTTCACATTCTTTCTCCATCTTTCCTAGGACTTCTAATTCTATCTAGGGAATTGTCCTTGGGAAGATTCCATCGGTTCTGATGAATCATTGGACTAAACCTATTCCTACCACCCTTTTGTCACCACATCCGTCGTGAATTAAGCGTGTTTTGGGAAGGAATTGCCACCATGAAAAATCATTGAAAATCACATAAGGTACTTGTGATATGAAATCAAAAGTTTTGTACCTTAGGTGTTTTGTTCATCAAAAACGCTCCCCCTTAACACGTGCTTAACACATATTAAGTTGGATTATCGTTAAGTCTTTTTCATCTTTTAGCCAAGTATCACTTAAGTCTCCTTAATCCCATTTTCTCCCCTTATCCAAAATGTTAACCATTAATATTTGGGATATTGAATGGATTAACCGGTCTTTGGGTAAAAATGAAATCGATGTTTGGCCATAGAACAAATTATTGCTCCCCCTTAAGTTAATAAGGGATAGTTGTAGTGCTTTAGTATGATATATTTTGAAAGATTTAGAATCTCGTGATAAATTCTTGAAAAAATTATCATACCTTAACACTACAGCAAGCCATTAAAGCACATTATTCATAAATATACATATTCACAAATAATACCAATATAGAGTGACCTGAAATGTACGACCCTTTAGATGGATCGTTGCAGTGTCCTGTAGTGCACTCCATATGGTCTACCACCCACGAATCTTTCCAAACTCCTCATCAATCTACGTTCACGGAGCTTTTGATCGATCTTCTTGATCACGTACTTCGCCATCTGCCGGTAACCTGGATGCCAATCCTCCGTCATTTCTGGCAAAGTCCCATCCGAGTTCAGATGCTCCAACTTTCCTCTTAAATCCATTATGGGTAGAGTGAGATACCTCCTTCAAACGGAAGTTGTTTGGAATAAACTTTAGAGTCTTGGCTAGCAATGGCGACGGCTCTGTTGTCTTGTAGTTGTTGTACGGTAGGGTTAGTCATCGTCTCTGCTTAAGATAAAACACAAAGGTTGATACAAACAAGTATGAATATCATTATGACTTTAAACCTAAGCATTGTACATATGACATAATCCCTTAAGCTTTGAAACCATTCAAACATATTTTATTCGGAATAATCACTCAATTCGGAATAATAGGTTTATACTGAATATAAGTCCTATGCGGAACATAAGTCTATTCGGAACATATAGCCTATGCGGAAAAACATCCCTATTCTGAATAAAAAAGGCTATTCGGAACATTGATCCTATTCGGAATAAAATACTCTATTCGGAACATTGCCTATGCGGAGTAACATCCTATTCGGAACATTGAGCTTATGCGGAATAAATTCCCCATTCGGAACATTTGGCCTATGCGGAATACATTCCCTATTCGGAACATTTGGCCTATGCGGAATAATGTCCTTATTCGGAACATTTGACCTATGCGGAATAAATTCCCTATTCGGAACATTTGGCATATGCGGAATAAAGTCCTTATTCGGAACATTTGACCTATGCGGAATAAATTCCCTATTCGGAACATTTGGTCTATGCGGAATAAAATCCTTATTCGGAACATTTGCCTATGCGGAATAAATTCCTTATTTGGAACATTTGCCTATGCGGAATAAATTCCTATTCGGAAAAAGTTCTCTTATGCGGAAAGATTTGGCCTATGCGGAAAAACTTTTGTCTATGCGGAAAAACTTTCTATTCGGAAAAACAGCTTCTATGCGGAAAGTTCTTTCTATTCGGAATGAAAGCGTTATTCGGAAAGTCCTTCTTACGCGGAAAGTTTTCAACACTTATATATTTTTTCTCATTAGGCATAAAATCGATTAATTCAAGTGTTCAAAAGGCCAAATTAGTGCAATTAGAGTCATTCCGAATACAACCCAGGCAAAACCCCCAATTTAATCAACCCTAATTAAGCAGTAATTTCATTCGAATAATTCTCAATTAAAAAGAGTTAATTAAGTTGTTTTTCATGAATGATTAAACCAAATTGATACCTTATGAAGATCTTGAACTGAAAGAATTAATGATTTTGAGATGAATTGTTTTGATTTCGTGTGAGTGTTTGTGTGTTGTTTGTCAATGGCGGCAAAGGATAGAGTAAACAGTGAAGGAATAGACGAAACGGGGGGGGGGGGGGGGGGGGGTTTGACCTAGTCAAATTTTCCACAAGTTAGACATATTGTCAACTTTGCCCCCTCAATTTTTCGTTTTGCTTCATTCAACATTCTTTTGTTTACCAAGTTATAATACTAGCCATTTTGACCCTATCTTATGTTAACTTATCCTAGCCTTTGTGATTATCCTATTTTAACACAAGCACACAACTATTCATGACAAGCTTATAAGTAACAACAAGACAAATGCCAAAGCAATCCAACCATTAACCAGCAAGCTTTTTGATGTGAAAGATGATGAAACATTTTCTCCCCCTTAAACGATGACCCGTTTTCTATTTAAAGAGCTGTAGTCATTGTTTAACGAGGCACTTGATGATGAAAAACATTTCCCAATTGATATCTTGAAAAAGTTTGATTCGTGGTGTCAATAAGATTTCTCTTATTTTAACAAATTAATGCACTGAGACGTACACTAATTCGTGTTAGACCAAGTTGTAAAGTAAACTTGATCCCTTTGCATGATTTGGCTTGTAAATCACGCCCGAGAAAATTAATTCCCGTTCTGAGCCAACGTTTTCCAAGGAAATACGTGACTTTAATATGAAAACCGGGTTGCAGTCAGAAATAACTACAAGCCATAATGGGCATGTTTTAAAACATTTCAACTTTTATACGGACTCTATTTATGGCATCGTGTCAATATTAATCGACATTTCTAAGGCCGTAAATATTACCGTACTAAAAGACATGCCCGTTTTAAACGAAAAATATTTTTGGATTTTCTTGATTTTATAATTTTTATGGTTTTTCTTGGTTTTATATTTTTTATGGTTTTTCTTGGTTTTATATTTTTGTATTTTCTTTTGAGGTTTTTATATTTACTATAATATACATGATCACGAACAAAGGATACTCTGAATAGTTTACCACGACTATTCAGCTGATTCTTCTGCCAACTCTTTGAGAGTCGCTGGGGTGAATGATTTCATGCCAAGCTTGTCGATCAAAAACTCGATTCGTCCTCGATCTAAGGCTTTGGTGAACATATCCGCCAGCTGGTACTCAGTAGTGACAAAATACAGCTCGATCACTCCGTTCTCCACCTGCTCCTTAATGAAATGGTAGCGAATGTCTATGTGCTTGGCCCGGGAGTGTTGAACATAGTTGCAGCAAAGGGCAATGGCGCTCTTGTTGTCACAATACATCGGGATTTTGTTAAATCCAAGACCGTAGTCAGTTAATCGTGATCTCATCCAAAGGACTTGAGCACAGCAACCGGACATGGCGATGTATTCAGCCTCCGTGCTAGAAATTGCAGCGCTTTTCTGCCTTTTTGAAGACCAACTGATCAATCTATCTCCTAAGAGTTGCACAGATCCATAAGTGCTACGCCTCGTGTCTTGACATCCAGCATGATCGGCATCTGCGTATGATATTAAAGCAATCGAGGAATCTTTCGGATACTATAGACCACGATGAAGTGTTCCTTTTAGATACCGAAAGATCCTTTTCACAACATGTAGGTGCTTTTCGGTAGGCCGAGCCTGATACCGGGCACACATGCATACAGCAAATTGTAAATCAGGCCTGTTAGCAGTCAGATAGAGAAGGGTGCCGATCATTCCACGGTAAAGTTTCGGATCAACAATAATCCCATCCATATCTTCATCTAACTTGGATTTCTCCACCATTGGAGTGTCTACGGGGTCACAATTCTCAAAGTTATATTTCTTAAGAGATTCTAGAGCATATTTGGATTGATTAATAAAGATGCCTCTGGGATTCTGAGAAATCTGTAATCCTAAGAAAAATGAAAATTTTCCCATCATCGACATCTGAAAGCGTGTGGACATTATCTTCTCAAATCGATTAGACAATTCTATGTTAGTGGCAGCAAATATTATATCATCAACATAAATTTGTACCAGAAGCATGTCGTTGCCTTCCTTGAGAGTGAATAGAGTGGGGTCCACTTTGCCTTTGGAGAAGCCTTCCGACATGAGATATGTTGACAGGAGATCATACCACGCGCGTGGAGCTTGTTTCAACCCATAGAGAGCCTTCTTAAGCTTGTACACATGGTTAGGAGACTCCGTACTGACGAACCCATCCGGTTGACTAACATAAACTTCTTCCCTTAGTTCACCGTTCAAAAATGCCGTCTTCACATCCATTTGATAGACGATCATGTTCATATGAGCAGCAAACGCAAGGAATAGTCTAATCGCCTCCAATCTAGCCACAGGAGCAAAAGATTCCTCAAAGTCTATACCCAAGGCTTGTTTATATCCTCTAGCGACCAATCTTGATTTATTCTTCAATACCGCACCCATCTCATCAAGTTTAACCTTATAAACCCATAACAAAGTAAGGATGTTAACCTTGTCAGGGCGAGGAACCAATTCCCATACTTCAAGTCATTGGAATTCGTTTAGTTCCTCCTGCATAGCTTCAATCCAAGATGATTGGGTCATAGCCTGCTGCCAATTTTTGGGTACAACTTCAGAGAGAAATGCATGAAAGTAACAATATAGTGCACTCTCTTGTAATTGATGGCGTGTAGAGACTGGTCGATCTAGATCTCCAATAACATTCCTAATTGGGTGATCTTTTGTCCATTTAGTGCTATGGTTTTCAATCCTAGGTGGTCTGGAGTGAACAATAGAAGGAGCTTATTCTGAGGTAGACGCGGCTGAAGGGTTTTCAGGGATCGCTACACCAAAGAAAGGAAGCTCTTGCAAGTGAGCAAATTCCAAGTCGTGATCAGTAGAATCCTCTTCCACATCATTAGGCACAAGTAGGGGTGATGATTCGGGTGTAGTTTGAGAATCACTTGGTGAAGGTGCATCCGGTTCAATGTGAATTGTAGATGCATTAGATAAAGGTTCATTAACTTGAGCAACCACTTCAGGTATTGGAGCAATTACTACAGGTGCTGTAACTTCATCAGTCGGGGGATCGAAGAATTCATCAAACAACGGTTGAAGCAGTTTATCCCACTCGGGCCTTGATGGTGGTAAAAATGATGTAGAAGTAGGATTATTGGGAACTAATCCGGAACTAATAGCACCGGTTCCCATCTCATGAAGCGCGGGTTCAGAGCTGTGTTGCTCAGAAGCCATCGCTGTCAGCTCGTCGAAATCTGCGTCCATAGTTTCTACAATCTTGCCAAGACGATGGTTATAGATTCGGTATGCTCTTTTGGACGGTGAGTAACCAATGAAAATACCTATATCGGCTTTTGGTTGAAGCTTACCCAAGTTCTCACTATTGATGTTTGGATAACACAGAGCACCAAACACATGGAAAAATGAAACATCGGGTTTACGGTCATGTAAAAGCTCATAAGGTGTTTTTCCATGGCGTTTCCGAAGGATAGAACGGTTTTGGGTGAAACATGCAGTAGAAATAGCCTCTGCCCACAAGAACAATGGAGCGTTCGCATAAATAAGCATGGTCCTAGCAGCTTCCATAAGTGTACGATTCCGTCTTTCAACGACACCGTTTTGTTGTGGAGTGCGTGCAGCGGATGTTTCATGTGATATACCAACTCCTTCATAATAATCACGAAGAGTCTGGTTGACGAACTCTGTACCATTGTCTGTACGAATACGGCGGACAGTGGTATTCAAACGTACCTGAATGAACTTCAGAAAAGTGATGATAGCCTTTGGTGCTTCATCCTTTGTACGTAGAAATCTAACCCATGTAAACCTGGAAAAATCATCCACAATGACGAGAATGAATTTCTTACCGCTCACACTTTCAGTTCTCATCGGTCCACAAAGATCCATATGCAAAAGATGAAGTTTTTCTTGATTAGTGTCTTCAGCTTTGGGTTTGTAAGATTTCTTGGTGCTCTTCCCTCTTGAACACGCGGAACATAAATGGTCCTTGTGAAATTTAAGCTTTGGAAGACCACGAACTAACTCGTTTTTAGCCAGATGATTAATAGCATCAAAATTAAGATGAGATAATCTACGATGCCATAACCATGACTTGGTCTTAGATGCTTTAGAGAGAAGACATACTGGAGAGGCGGCCATCATATCTTGTAGAGACAACGTATAAAGATTTGCACCACGAGATCCCTTCAACAAATCTTTTCCTTCCAAGTTGCGGATGAAACAAGTGTGTTGTCGAAAAGCAACCTCAAGGTTGGAATCACAAAACTGTCCTACTGAGAATAAGTTATGACCAAGACCTTCTACATAGTATACCCTAGAAATCGTCACGTTTCCAATCTGATATTCACCATACCCCATAATCTTTGCTATATGATCATTCCCGAATTTAACCGTACCAAGAAACTTGCTGACGAAATTTTGGAGCATCGAGCGATTTCCGGTCATATGTTTTGAACAACCGGAGTCCAAATACCACAGGATGATTTGGACCACCTGAAAATATCACCACACAAAGACAATGTAGAGGAATCGGAATCTGAGTGTTCCTTGTTATTAGCAGGTACAGATTTAATAATCTTAGATTTGCTAACTCTAGGTTTCTTAGATTTCCTAGCCTTCTTTTTCTTAATAGGTGGTGTAGATTCTAGTTGGCTCAAATCCTGAGGTATTTCTTCACTGATAGGCACTATAGTGGGGGCTGACCTAATTAAAGGGCGCTGTTTCCTTACTTGAGTGCGAGTGTTCCTAACTAAAGGACTCTCAGACCTAACCTCAATGAATACATTCCTAGTTAAAGGGCACATTTTTCCATCTAATGTAAAGGTCCTACCAGTGGGACGCCATTGCCAGCCGACTTGGGCACGAGTTCTACCCGTTGGCTTCCATTCAAGACCATTCTTAATAGCATTCATTTCATTAACGTGATCAATCAGACACAAATCATGACGCTGGGAAAACATACATTCATTACAATTCCAACAATTTAAATCAGAATTCACGAATGGTTTAGGCTGCTGCACAGGCGCAGAGCTTTTAGTCTTAACATGATTCGTTTTATTTAAAACTGAACTAGCATTCCTATTGTGGACTTCTACTTTCTTCTTTGTGGCACTACTAGTGGAGGGCTTGATCTTAGCTTTCTTGAGTGGCGATCCTTTAGCCTTAGTAGTCGCTTTTAATCCTGTAGAAGGCAAAGTGGGAATATTAGCAACAGATTTTAAATGTGCCTTACTTGATTGTGCCAATGACGGTTTCGCTCCTGGAGTCTTATTAAATGGAGTGACAGCAATGGGCCTATTATTAAGTAGTGCAGAACCTGGTGTACCTATATATTGCAAATATGCCAAGCAGTATTGAACTCGCTTAATATATTCATGAGCCGAATAATAGTCGCTACTTGAGGGATCTAAGGCATAGAGATCGTCTAAAATATCCCTAAGAAGATCGACATGCTTAATGGCATTCCTCATATAATCATCATAGGTAACCGGGTTTCTCTTATGAAGCGGATTCTTATAAAGCACTACTGACTTGGTTGTTGGAGCACTAGTGGACGGTGCAGAGTCGGTAGCTAAGTTATCAACAACTTCTTGTCGGGTGAGAAGAAGTGTCTCCTTTAACTCAGCCAAAACCATATTTTTGTCTATGAGCAGGATGTTCAAATCAGAGATTTCCTCGCACTTTTGGTTCAATTGTTCAACAAAAGATTGTTGCTGTGCCGCATTAAAAGCGAAGCGTTCTTCTAGTGAACCATAAAGAGCGGATAATCCTTGTCTTGTCCGATCCATCTCTCCTAGAACAGACGAAAGTCTAATTTCTAAGACTTGGTTTTTAGACTCTGCAGCCTCTAGTTCCATTTTGAGTGTTTCATTTGATGACATATCTCTCTTCAATACCGTTGATTAAAGCGTTTTGAAAGTAAATTGTAAGAATCTTGTCACTATTCTCAACACCGTTTTCACAAACATTTGATATCAAAAGATTCTCATTTTGAGTTTGTTGTTTTAATTCTAAAGATATACAATGTTGTTCTAGTTGATTAAAGCGTTTTGAAAGTAAATTGTAAGAATCTTGTAGCTTTAAAAACTCAGCGTTAGATTCGTGACAAGAATGATTATCTACCTCATTTACAGTATCAGCAACATTTACAGAGAGATCACAAACATCATCACAAATATCATTACAAATATTCACAGCATCACAATTAATCATAGCGGATGTAAGCTCATTCGAATAATTAACATTTACAGTAGTAAGCACATCACACGAGATTACTGCAGACAAGAATCGGTCATATTCGGTTAAAATATTTTCTTTTTCAACTAGTTGTAGTTCGTAAGCGGTGTCCATTTCATAAAACACTTTTTGAACTTCACCAATTTCAAAAACAAGATTTTCCTTAAGAGATGCAAAAATTTCTTTTAGACTTTCGACAAACGGATTGATCTCAGTTTTAAACACCTCGTTCATATGTTCGAAAGCCCATTCTCCGGCGTTTAAGCCATTTGAAGTCGTACGTTCCAAAATGACCTTGTCAAAATTAGTAAAGTATTGATTAATCTCTTGCAAGTTTAACCATACAGTGCTAACAGGTGGAAGATCCTTTGGAATTTCCTTAGGACCTTCCATATTGACAAGTGTAGGAAAAGTACTAGGGTTTTCTTCAGCTAATATGTAGGTTGGTGCTGTTATGAGATCTTTGTCCATATGGAATCGAATTCTAAAGTCGGTTTTTGCAAGCTCCTTATTCAATTTAAAATAATCACACTCGGGATATTTTGCAGAATTGTATGACCGATCCTCATCAACTAGATCCTTACTTGTTTGATCATTGGGAAAAACAATCGGGTCTAAAGCCAATCCTAATTGAGTTGCATTATAAAGTCTAGGACTATGTCTTAAAGCTTGTTTTGCATACCGTGGATTAGGGGGAAGGCCTGTTTGACGTGATAAGTTAAATTCTCTAAATGAAGCATCAAATAAGTGAACTAGTTGTGAAGCAGCGTATTGTCTTAACAGCAAGTAATCTAGACTTCTAATCTTATTAGTGGCATTAATCTCCATTTCATTCTTCTTAGACTCTAGTGATTCAAAATCTGTTTGAAGTTTTTGAAAATTAGTGACCACTAACTCCTTTTCTCGAAGTTCATTAGACAGATTTGCTCTTAAGTTTTATATTTCTTGCAAGTGACCCATTTGTTTGTTTCTAAAGTGATCATATTCGAGATTAGTTAGAACACTAGACGAAGGCACTAGTTCCAAGGTTTGAACTTTCTCATTGCTTAAGGCAAGCTCATCAGACAAATTCTTATTCTTAGCTAAGGTTTCTAAGAGCGCAGCATTCATTTGGCTAAGTAATGTAGCAGGAACCATGACCAAATCTTGTTGAGCAGGAGTAGGCGTATGCGAACTTGGTCCCGGTTGTGATTCACTCAAAGTCTGGGGACTCACATTGATATTGCTATCATTGTTTGTCTCCTCGTTTGAAGGACTCACCACCGAAGATTCATTCGAGTCAGCACTCTCTTGCACAACTTGATGTGGTTGAATACTAGCATCAGTGGTATTATCGGTGGTATTAATAAGTACCTCAGATCTCTTATCTGGCCCTAAGCTGGAGATAGTTGCCATGAGAGCAGCCTTTGCAGATTGAAAGTCATCACAGTCGGAGTCATACGCATCAAGATCATCGGCTTGGTAAGCTGCATTCTGCGTAGTGACAACGTCTTGTTCAGCAATCCCGGGATCAGCAAGAAATGCAAGCTCCTCTTCATCAAGTTCCCTTCCCTGTGCCTGAGCATTTACCAGATATATCTTTTCTGCAAACCACTGTCCATCCCTTCTCCTCTTGGGTTTCTTACAATCCCTGGACATGTGACCCTCTTCCTTGCAGTTGTAACATGTAATCATTCGCAACTTGCCCGTGGAGTTAGCCCGTGGAGCAGGATTGACCATTGGTGCCTGATTGACCGTGCGAGCATTGGTGGTTGATGTGGTAGGTCTCCCCTGATATGGTTGAATAGGCTGAACCATGACCCTGTCATTCTCAATAGTAGCTTGTTGACGAGAATTGGATGAATTCCTCAACTGATTGTTGGTAGGAGCTGATCCTCTGTATCCTCGTTTGCTTAAGGTTCGTGTGAGATAAGCAGACATAGTAGTTAGCACTTCAACTGGGTCAGCTCCTTGTTGGAATACAGGAACGGGGACTTCCTCATCATCACAATACAGTGCTTGATCTGGATGAGCTGCATAAGCAGTAGAAGGAATACTCATTTGATCAGGGTAGCTTGTTGGATATGCTGCATTCTCTTGATAAGAGGAATATGAAGGCTGAGCATAAGGTGCAACATTTGCTGGATGAAGTTGTGAAGCATACTGTGGTGAAGGTGCATTGAACCGATATTGTTGCTGATGTGAGGTGGGTGGTTGTGGTAGAATCGAGTATTGTGGGAAGGTTGGTGTCATATAAGGTGATGGATGATAGGCTTGATGTCCCAAGATATAAGGTGTGTTGTTGTGTGACAAGCTTGGTTGATTCGCCATCAAAGCTAAGGAATCTGGGTACATACTGCGAGGAGAACGGTGCATAATCACATGCTTCTCATGTTGCTGAAGAAAAGCATAGATTTGATCTAAGTTGCACTTATGCAAATCCCGGGTTAACTTCACATCGGTAATATACTCACCCCATTCAGCTTGAGGTAAAGTATTCAAGAACTTGGTGTTAACCTGAAATGGAGCAATTACAAGATTGTATACATTCAGATCATTCATTAGAGTAGTGAATCTGAAGTAATAATCGTGTAGTGTTTCTCCTGGGCTGTATGTGAATCTATCAAACAAATCATACAGCTGACACTCCCTTTCCTGTTTGGTGAGAGACGTTCCTTGTAACAACACCTTTAGACGTTCCCACAAATCTTTGGCAACAGTATATTGACTAACCATACGATAAATATCATGCGGAAGAGCTTGGAGAAGTGTCTGTAGAGCCTTTTCATCAGCATCAGCAATGAGTTGTTGTGCCGGTGTGAGTTCTTCATATTCTCTTGGTCGAGACACGTTATTTGCCACAATGGTACCATAGTCGAGTGGACCATTCAAAATCGATTTGACCATAAGCCTTCCGTATGTTGGTTTGCCCTTCAAGTATTGCATCATACGGCCCTGCCATGCCTCAAACACCTCTTTAATAAGCATCGGTGGACGACTATCAGTCCCCGTTATGATCGAGATATCCGTAAGAGATGTCATCTGAGGCATTAATGAACTTGGATTCATTGTGATCACTTAACAGACTCAAAGATTATCGGTTGATCGAGCAGTGAAGAAAGGTTGAGAATTTGTGTTGTGTTGGTTGAACTCAAGATTAAATCCACTAAAGATCGTCGAAAAAACTCAAATACCCCTTGAACTTGCTTATACGGAATAACCCAAACTCAGAATAAACCCTATTCGGAATAATGCCTATTCGGAATAATCCTATGCTGAAAATGCCCTATTCGGAATAAACTCTATGCTGAATAACCCTTATGCGGAAAAACCCCTTATGCGGAATATTTTCTTCAATTCGGAATATCTGGCAATTTGGCTTATTCGGAAAATTTCTCCCTATTCGGAAAAAATTTGGCTATTCGGAAAAAATCTGGCTATTCGGAAAAATATAGGCTATTCGGAAAGTTTTTGGCTATTCGGAAAAATATAGGCTATTCGGAAAGTTTTTGGCTATTCGGAAAGAATTCTGCTATTCGGAAAGATTTCTGCTATTCGGAAAGATTTCTGCTATTCGGAAAGATTTCTGCTATTCGGAAAGTCTATGCGGAAACTTCTTCTATTCTGAATATTTCTCCTATTCGGAATCCCTATTCGGAATAAACCTTCTATACTGAAAATACTTCTATTCGGAATCCCTATTCGGAAAGTTCTGGAAAAATTGTTTCCGAGACTTAAAAAACAGCTTTTAACCCCGATTTTTGATCCAAAACCACAAAAAGTTTTATGATTTTTACCAAAATAAGCTAAACCCAATCCTTATCAATCAATCCCAATAACAAAAACACCAAAAACAACAAGATTCAAGATTGATTTTTTCTAAAGATCACTAATTGATTCAAAAACTAAAAAAGCAACACAATCCTTACCTTAAATCACCCCATAGCTCTTGATACCAAATGTAGAATATTGATAACCTATGAATCTATGAAGTGGGTTGATGTTTTCTAGTGAGAGAAACTAGAGAGAGAAAGTGAGAGAATATGTGTATGATTTTATTAATATGAAAGTGCAAATGAACAACAACCAACCCCTTTCCATGGTGGAAAGGGGTATTTATAGTTCCAAGCATAACATGGGCTTGGGCCGGTCCATGACAAGCCCATGGACCGGTTCTTACTTAAGTTAATAAGCAACTAATGACTATTTTCTAACTACGAGCTATTACAACATAAATCATATTGTGGAGTGACCGATACTTCTAATATACGTTAAAACGTATTTCTAACAAATGGTGTAGTGGTGGTGGAGATGACGTCATCGGTAGTCGTTAATGATGGTGATAGAATGTGGTGGCGGCGTCGATAGAGGTGGTGGTGGTAGCAGTGACGCCATAAATAGTCGTTAATGATGATGATAGAGTGTGGTGGTGGCATCGGTAGAGGAGGTGGTCGTTGGCGAACAAATAATACACTTCAATCTACGGTGATGTTGGTCGCGGTAGTGGTCGATGGTAGGGGTGGTGATTGTACGACGCGTTACCATTGTGAGGTGGTAGCGTCCGCTAGCACTGGTGGTGGTGTTGTTGTCGGAGATTGGTGGTGGCTGATAACGCTCAAATCCAACATGTATTAATAAGCGTTATCTTCACTATTCATATAGTACTTGTGGTAATAAACGGACTTTTATTGCTAATATTGTGCAAAGTTCGGTTAATGTATTTTGTAGGAAGCAAGAATGAAGAAACGTGAATAAAGGAATAAAAAGCACGGATTAGAGGCGAAGGAATAAACGAGGCATAAGATCGTAAGCTCTCGTATGAAGAATAATTGGGGACGAAGGAGTCTTGGAAGTTTAGAGACAAGAAGGAGTAAGAAATAAAGAAGAAGGACTAAAAAAGGAAAAAGGTGGAAGATGGCCAAGAAGCCACCAGCATGACAAGAAGCCACCAGCACGGGTAGAAGCTACCAGCACGGGAAGAAGCCACCAACAACTTGCTAGTCAGTTTTTAGCACAAGTTACATTAAAACTCTCATAAACCTCCACCATCAATGGGAGGCTTCTCATTTCCCCTCCATAATCATTCCCAGCAGTTTTTACCTTCTCCCCAAGCAAAAATGGTGTATAAATTAGACCTTAGGGTCATTTTTTTTAGTGTGCTAAATCCAGGGATCATTCTAACCCTTGACAAAGGTTAGAATCACCATTCCTACATAACCCGAAAGACAATAAACCCTGTTAATCCTCATAGGAGGGACGAATTTCGTAAAGAAGAGATTCGGTTGGAGGTTCATTTGTTGATTGGAGGCTTTAGAATTGCTCTAAATTCTATTTTGTTATTTCCTTGTGTTTTGAAGAACTATTGGTAAACTCTTGTACTTGAATTGATTCTCATTATAATTTAAGTCTTGTTGAATGTTTGAGAATGTTATGAATTGTGTTGCAATGTGTTTGAATTCTGAGTAGTGTGATATACTTGTGTGATGAACATGAATTTTAAAGGAGAGTTTGGTTTTATGATCGAGAGAATATAATTGGGTTTTGATGGTTGATAATTTCTTGAAACATGTTTTGATAATCAAATGAAATATATCTTTTTATTGGATTTATACGTCGAAAGGATTTTCGGTAAACTATGTTCCAAAAGATTTGTGCATGAGTCAATTTGGTTTCTTGGTGATTGACACTCACCTTGACGAGTTGGTTAAAAGAATTTGTCAAAAGAATTATCTTGGTTATAGGTCGAAAGAACCCATTCAAACCAAACTTATCTCTTTGTATTTTCTAACAAATGGGGATTATAATGAATTGTCATAGATAATCATAGGTCGAAAGGGTTTGTCTACACCAATTTGTTAGTATGGATTCTATGAAAAACACTATGGAATGGAATTCATGTACTTTAGATTTGTGATTCATAGTTGCTAAACGCACACAAATTAACTCTCCAACGGATGAAATGGAATTCACACAAGTATTACTTTTAATTATGATTTCCTTTACTAAGTTAATTCTAGCGGTAATATCGGTAGTGACAACCTTATTACCTACACCACCCAAATGTTTTAAATATACGCAAATCCCATGGGACGATCTTGACTTACCCGAATTTTATATAATAGAACGAGTATACTTGCTAGTATGTTAAGGAATTAATAAGTCTTGTTTATAAATGTAAAACTAGGAGTGCAAGACGCGCATCAAGTTTTTGGCGCCGCTGCTGGGGATTTGTTTATTTTTCATGTTATAATCATTACAAATTAGTGGTGGTGTTAAAAATTTAGTTTTTAGTGTTGATAAAGATTGAATAAGAATAGGTTTAGGACCTCATAGTTTAAATAATATGCTTGAATAAATGTGTCTTATGTTTATTTGATATTTGCATTACATATTTCACGAGATCACTTATACACATAAAATCACAAAAAGAGAATAAAAGCAATTAGGTAGTGTTTGGATTAGCCTTTATTTTGTTTAGATTAAAAGTTATATGTTTTTGTTTTGTTCAATTTTGTTCCCTTAATGAAAAACTTCAAAAATATGTTTTTAGAAAAATTCAGAAAATTTTGGTAAGAAAGATGACAAAAAGAAAGTTTTTTTTGGTGTAGACAAAGAAGCCGCCGGCATGAACCCGTGCCGGCCGGCATCTAGCATTCTGTTAACAAGAAGCCGCCAGCGTGATGAGATGTCGGCCGACATCTGTTAAACTGTGAAAGCTTTGCCGCCGGCATGAACCTGTGCAGGTCGGAAAAACTTGGTCTGTTAAAAAAGAATAGTTTGTTGGTTTGTTGTTTGATTTTTTTGGGATATGATTGTATGTTTATTTGTATCATGATTGTTTTCTTATACAAACGTTAACCTTAACGTTCATGGACTTTGTTATATTTGTTTTAATTTTAAAGATGGATACTCTTAGCGAGATTTCCGCATACTTGAATGGGTTAGAAGGAGAACTCAGTGATGAATGTGACTCAAGTGTCACTAATGTGAAAACAACCAAGGACGAGAAGGACTTGTGGGAAGCTTTGCCTCACAAGAGTGTGCTAATCAATGAAGGATGATGTGAAAAAGCGGTCTACCAAAGAGCTGAATATCGTTCATACACTGAACCGTTAATGCGGTTTGCTATTCCATGTACGGTTGAAAATCAAGGGGCATGGGATGTTGAATTAAACATTACTTACCCAACCCACTACATGACGGAATAGATGTTGGGAAAGCTAGGGTTCGTGATAGTTGGCTATACCGAATATGGAAGACGTGTGGTACGATACGTAAGGGTAAACATCCGTGGGTATGTATTTTTGACAGAATTCTATATCATAGACCGCGCCAACATAGGTGAACCGTCAGTGGTCTTTGGTTACAAGTTTCTTTGGAAAACTAGGTGTGCTGTGGATTTTGAGCAAGGTACACTAACGGTAAATTTGACCAAACTCAAAAATGAGAAAGATGATTATATTGAGTTTTTGGTTGAAGACGGACCTAGGTTGAAAGTGGGAATGAAGTAGTGAAGATGAGAAAGGCAAAGAGAAACAAGAACACGGAGGCAAGAAAACTAACTCCAAACAATTACTTGCCAACACAAACCGAACTTGAGGAAGGATCTCCTTCCGCTTTGTGCCCAATCCATTACCATTGGCTTATCCTCTCTCCAATAAACAAAAGGAGAGGATAAGAATTATCTTGAATAAGAAGGAAGAGGAACTCAAAGAACCCAAGCCAATCTTGGAAGTCTTGGATAATTTTGTAAGCTACCAGAAGAAGCTAGATGAAATAGAAATGGGCAAGGCTCGTTTGAAAGGGAAGGAATTCAACGAGCATATCAAAGATAGGATCATTGAACATGGTCTACCTAAGAAGATGCAAGATCCCAGAAACTTTGTCATACCGGTTATAATCAATGGAACCACACCATTCGACGCATTAGCCGACACGGGGGCTAGTGTGAGTGTCATGCCATACTCAATCTATCAACACCTTGGCTTGAGCAATCCGGAGCCATACTTTTCAAACTTAACTATGGCGGACAAAACGCAAACCAAACTTATGGGCTTGGTAAGGAACGCCCGAGTGCAAATCGGGTTTCAAGCTTATGTCATGGATTTCCTTATTATGGACATCCCGGAGGATAGGGACCTACCATCTTTGTTGGGGAGGCCCTTCTTAAAGACATGTGGAGCAGTTATTGATTTGGGTCGAGGAACTATTGCAATTAACGACGGTATTACCGTTCATGCTTATGCACCTAGACCAAGGGCAAAGCCTTGGTACTTCGATTTTGAAAGTGAAATGGAGGACGAATGACTAAGCTATTTTGAAGTTGGGAGAGATGATGATGGTTATCCCTTGTATGCACCATTAGGAGCATCATATTTAGGATGTGAAGATCCTATGGAAAGAGGTTTAGCAATTGAAGCTTACTTCAACCCGTTCAAGAATATTATAGTTTTCAAGAAAATGACGGACTTCTTGGGATCACTACCGGTCCAATTGAAGAACCTTGATTGGGGACTGGACGGGGATAGTACTTATATGAGAAAAGAAGGAGACAAACTTTGGCACGTCAAGATAGAAGTCACTACACCGTGTGGGAATGTGTACACACGAGGGTATAAGACAAAGCATACCAAGAGGAAGCTAGCAAAGAAGTTTAGGGCCGATGACGTATTGAATATGGAATACTTCATGGACTAGAAGAATCAAGACTTCAAGAATAAAACAAGACAAAGGCTTGATCTTTTTCTTTTATTTTTCAGTTTATCTTTGACACTATTTTGGTTTATTTTCTTGGTGATTTGGTAATTTAGACAATTTTTTGTTTTTGGTAATCTGGTTAATTTAGTTATTATGTTTTTTAGGATTTTATAGACATGTTGTAAAAAGTAAAAAAGAAGAGAGAAAAAAATATGGGATTTTATGGGGATATAACCAACCCATATAGAGTATTTGGGGTATTTCACCCAAACACATAACCCACTCACACAACACATAGAAAAAAACGCAGAGAAAAGAAAGAAAGAAAGAGAAGAATTGTTTTTTTAGTTCTTTTGAAGAAACAACAATGGCACCCAACAAGGTAATTGAATCCAACACGCATCTATTAATTTTGATTTTTGATTCATATGAGTAGGTTGGATAAAGCATGAATCATAGGATTTATATTAAGATGTGGTATGAAGTTAGGAGATGGAGCCATTGATAGTGTGAGGGTAGATTAGTTTTGGTTAGGTGATGATGAACTCAAGTGGGTTTTCATCAATGTAGTTGTTTTTTATCTAGTAAGATTAATTAAATAGTTTGGAATGATGAATAAATAAGAAATGTCGATGTTATGTTACTAGTTTTGATTTGTTTAGTAGAATGATTTTTCGGAAAATGGATGATGTTCATAGTGTTTTGATCCATTTTTAAGATAAAGGAAAACTGAGGAAGTGTTAGTGGGGATGATAAAAAAATGGAGAAAGAAAAGACAAGAGTAGTACGATGGGAAAGATGGATGTGATCATTTGGTGGTTAGTATTTTTGCTTTTATATGTCAAAAATGATAAAGTCCTTTTTGATAAAATTGTCGGGTGCTCACGCCCATCGGATTAAGATGTGTCTACTATTTTTGTGTCTTTAGAGTTTTAGGAGTCAAGTACAAGTGTATATTTAAAATTTTGATTTTGGTTTTACTTTACTTACTCGAGGGCGAGCAATGCTTTAGTGTGAGGGGATTTGATAACGCTCAAATCCAGCATGTATTAATAAGCGTTATCTTCACTATTCATATAGTATTTGTGGTAATAAACGGACTTTTATTGCTAATATTGTGCAAAGTTCGGTTAATGTATTTTGTAGGAAGTAAGAATGAAGAAACGTGAATAAAGGAATAAAAAGCACGGATTAGAGGCGAAGGAATAAACGAGGCATGAGATCGTAAGCTCTCGTATGAAGAATAATTGGAGACTAAGGAGTCTTGGAAGTTTAGAGACAAGAAGGAGGAAGAAATAAAGAAGGACTAAAAAAGGAAAAGGTGGAAGATGGCCAAGAAGCCACCAGCATGACAAGAAGCCACCAGCACGGATAGAAGCCACCAGCACGGGAAGAAGCCACCAGCAACTTGCTAGTCAGTTTTTAGCATAAGTTACATTAAAACTCTCATAAGCCTCCACCATAAATGGGAGGCTTCTCATTCCCCCCCCCCCCCATAATCATTCCCAGCAGTTTTTACTTTTTCCCCAAGCAAAAATGGTGTATAAGTTAGACCTTAGGGTCATTGTTTTCAGTGTGCTAAATCCAAGGATCATTCTAACCCTTGACAAATGTTAGAATCACCATTCCTACATAACTCGAAAGACAATAAACCCTGTTAATCCTCATAGGAGGGACGAATTTCATGAAGAAGAGATTCGGTTGGAGGTTCATTTGTTGATTAGAGGCTTTAGAATTGCTCTAAATTCTATTTTGTTATTTCCTTGTGTTTTGAAGAACTATTGGTAAACTCTTGTACTTGAATTGATTCTCATTATAATTTAAGTCTTGTTGAATGTTTGAGAAAGTTATGAATTGTGTTGCAATGTGTTTGAATTCCGAGTAGTGTGATATACTTGTGTGATGAACATGAATTCTATAGGAGAGTTTGGTTTTATGATCGAGAGTATATAATTGGGTTTTGATGGTTGATAATTTCTTGAAACATGTTTTGATAATCAAATGAAATATAGCTTTTTATTGGATTTATAGGTCGAAAGGATTTCCGGTAAATTATGTTCCAAAAGATTTGTGCATGAGTCAATTTGGTTTCTTGGTGATTGACACTCACCTTGACGAGTTGGTTAAAAGAATTTGTCAAAAGAATTATCTTGGGTATAGGTCAAAAGAACCCATTCAAACCAAACTTATCTCTTTGTATTTTCTAACAAATGGGGATTATAATGAATTGGCATAGATAATCATAGGTCGAAAGGGTTTGTCTACACCAATTTGTTAGTATGGATTCTACGAAAAACATCATGGAATGGAATTCATATACTTTAGATTTGTGATTCATAGTTGCTAAACGCACACAAATTAACTCTCCTGCGGATGAAATGGAATTCACACAAGTATTACTTTTAATTATGATTTCCTTTACTAAGTTAATTCTAGCGGTAATATCGGTAGTGACAACCCTATTACCTACACCACCCAAATGTTTTGAATATACGCAAATCCCATGTGACGATCTTGACTTACCCGACTTTGCTACAATAGAACGAGTATACTTGCTCGTATGCGTAGTTAAGGAATTAATAAGTCTTGTTTATAAATGTAAAACTAGGAGTGCAAGATGCGCATCAGTGGCGTTTGGAGGATGGTGGTAGGGACAATGGTGATGGTCAGTGGTGGTGGTGGTGTCGGAGAGTGATGGTGGCGCTTGGAGGATGGTGGTAGCAACAATAGTGATGGTCAGTGGTGGTGGTGGTGTCGGAGAGTGGTGGTGTCAGAGGGTGGTGGTGGCATTAGGAGGATGGTGGTAGCGACAATAGTAGTGTTTAGTGGTGGTGGTGGCGTCGAAGAGTGGTGGTGTTGGAATGGTGATAACGACAATGGTGGTGGTCAGTGATGGTGGTGGTGGTAGGTGGAGACAAACATATACATACATATATCTATTACCTTGAATCCATTACCCTTAATTTATTGGGAAATGGTTCATTACTCATTAGTGGGTATTATTACCTATATTTTTATTATTAATCATTCTTTACCACTAATACCCTTAACCAATCACACTCTTAGTTATGCTTTGTGAGAGATGTAAGAGGGTGTTTGTTTTAGCTTACATAGTGGGCTTATAAGCTTATTAGCTAATATAAGCTTATAAGCCAAAACCAAGTGTTTGGTTAAGCTTATATAAGTGGGCTTATAAGCTTATATAAGGAGGTTTTGGTAAGCCAAGAATTTATGACTTATGTAAGGTTAATTGACCTTATATAAAAATATTACCTAAAAGACTTTTATACACTTATTTAATAATTACTATCCTTTTTATTTTTATGTATTTTTTTGTCATTTTATCATATTAGTTATATAAGCTAAACCAAACACTTAATAAAGGCTTATAAGCTTATTATATAAAAGCCATCATTTGCTTATATAATATAAGTCTGAGCCCACTTATAAGCTTAACCAAACACCCTCTAAGTGAATAAACGAGTCAATGGGTTGTGCTTTGCTCCATCCGAATTAATAAAGAAAGCATAAAAAAGAATTTAAGTGATGTCACCGTTACCAATCAACCTTGAGAACAAATCGAAAAAGAGAACACAAACGTTTAGCAAACGTCCCAAAAAATAAAATCAAACTAGACCGATCAGATCAAACCGAACATACTTCAGTCTGGTCATCGGTCCATTTTTGCTACATTCGATCCTCGGTTTGATCGATTCAATTCGATCTTACAAAATATAGTGATTATGTCTCGCACGATTAGACCGAAGACAAACCGGACCCGATCACTTCGATCCGTTCCTGGATTCGACGTTTCAGACGAATTTTGTTCCTGTACGGTCCGGACCCCCTAGTACATCTAAAAAAGATAATTATTATTTGTAAACACGTTTTATAATAATTAAATAATCATTTTGATCTGGTCATCGATCGGATGTTTTAGACCAACTTTTTTTGGTACCGTCCGGACTAGGGGTTTAAATGATCTGAATCGAGCCAAGTACTGTCAAGCTCGAGCTCGACTCGAATACAAAAACTCGAGCTCGAAACTTGGCTCGAGCTCGATTGAGCTTTATATTTAAAGCTCAAGCTCGGCTCGTCATATAAAACTCGAGCTCGAAACTCGACTTGAACTCGTTTATTTTCAAATGTCATGTTCGAAGTCGATAAATACTCGGCATATCAAGCTCGATAATTTAATTAAAGCTCGATAAGGCTCGCGAGCTTCTCAAACCGAGTATATTGGAGCTCGAACTCGACTCGAGTATATACTCAAGTAGCTCGACTCATTTAAATCGAATCAATTTCGAATAGTTTACGAGTCAATCTCGAGCTGTCTCGACTCGTTTACGCCCTAGTACAGACCCCTTGTAATAATAAGTTGACAATCAAAAGTGTCACATCTAAAAAAGATACTAGTATTATTATTGTAAGTACGTTTTATAATAATTAAATAATCATAGCTAGTCACCTTCCTTCCTGCCTTCCTGTCCTTCTTACAAACAACAAAGTGACGTCACCAGATTCAACATCAACCTGGTCATTAACAAAGAATTAATATTAATAAAAAATAGAGTTGAAATCTAGCATATATACATTATACATACATTGTTGGACCATTTCTCTAAGATTCATTACTGGTACATTTCCATCTTTTTATCATTCTTCATTGATTCCTAATGTCATTTTTTTTTTTCTGGATTTTTTTAAGGTTTTTTAAGGTTGGTTTCAATCACCATTCATTTAGGTAGGATCTTGGTTATGTTTTTCTTGTTTTTTTAAGGTTTGTTTAGGTGTTTGTGAAAATGGTTTAGGTTGGAGATCAGTTTTTTAGTTTTTTTTAATGTTGGATTGATTTGCTTGCATGCTGAATATGATTAGTTGTATAGTGTAATTACTGTATTTGTTTAAGCCCATTTCGGCTTATATAACATAAGCTTTAATTTTGTTAATGACCATTTCGGCAAATAAAATAAGCTTATATAACGTAAGCCCATTTCGGCTTATATAACATAAGCTTTAATTTTATGGTTTATTTGGAGATTTATGGGCTTATATACGTTTATTATGATATACTATAATAAACGTATATAAGCCCGTAAGTTTCCAAATAAGGTTAAAAAATTGTGGTTTATGAAATATAAGCCGAAATATGGGTTATTTTCGGCTTATGTAACGTAAGACCCAATTTTGTGGCTTATTTTGAACCTTAGGGGCTTATATAAGTTTATCATGATATAATATACTACTTATATAAGCCCATAAGTCTCCGAATAAGCCACAAAATTGGGGCTTATGTTTTAAAAGCTGAAATGGGCGTACTTTATATAAGCCAAACCAAACACCTTCTTATGGCTAGTTTGGTTTTCGGCTTATATTTCATAAGCTCACTTTTTGCGGCTTATTTTGAAACTTTTCGTCATAATGAGCTTATGTTATGAAACATAAGCTCATAAAAGTTTCAAAACAAGCCACAAAAAATAAACTTATGAAACATAAGCCCAAAACCAAATAAACCATAAGCTAGCTAATCGGCTATATAAGCCGAAACAAACACATCCAGGTGTTTGTGACAATGGTTTTGATTGGGGGTTAATTTTAGTCTTGGATTGATTTGCTAGCATGTTGGATTTGATTAGCTGTATAGTGTGGCTTATATGTGGCTTATGAGCTTATATTTTATAAGCCCCGGTTTTCCAGCTTATTTTGAGACTTGTGGGTTTGTATAAGTTTATTCTGATAAGTCTCAAAATAAGCTTGAAGATCGAGGCTTATGAAATAGAACCGTAATCAAATAAGCTCATAAGACAATATATAAGCTTAAACAAACACTCCCGCGTACCCATTATGATTCTTTTTATGTATTTTGGAGTCACTTTAATATCCTACTCTTAGTTAATGCTATGACCGTCGACAACATAACTTATGTTCCGTACACCGCGCAGGCATACCCTGCACACTAGTGGGATTGACTGACCGAGTATTGTTGTTGTTGGAGTTACTTATATAGGGTAGGGGTAAAGTTTTCTGCTTATTATGCATATAGGGTACGCAGTTTGTATTATCCAAACTGGTTGTACTTATTCCAGGGTAAAATTAGTAAATTTGGTGAAGAAAGTGTATAGTGAAAGATAAAATTAAGCTTTAAACGTTAAACATTCTATAAGTGGATTTGAACAAATTTAGTTTTTTTTAAGTACTATTGCATATTTCACAAAAATAAGCAAATCCAAAACACTACTTTCTGAGGTACTTATCTTTAAGCTACTAATAAGTACTTTTTATTAAGCAGGAAAAATAAGCAATCCCAAACACCCCCTCATAGACAACCTTTTTTGTATGCTCAAAGCCAAATGGCGAGATCATTCAGTATTGTGTGGGCAACTTGCATTTGATTTGCTGAACATAAGTTTTGTAATTTAGTAGTGAATTCTATATAAACGTATCTACATGTTTCTAAATTCTACGTTATTTTCATTTATGTAGGCGTGGCGCTAAATTTGATTAGCACAACAGCGTTTTTTGCTTTTTGGCTTAGTACTTAAACTGCAGTAAGTTATTTCTTCATGGCTTTAATTAATAAGATTGTTGAGGTAAAAGATTCTGAAATTAATACGCTTGGGACATAGGAAGTTCCGCAATGGAGTGTCATACTTTTGTAATGCGATAAACAATAAATGTTTCCAGTTATAGAATTGTCAGTTACTATGCTAGAAAGGAATATAACTTTATATGTGGAGAATATAACGATTTTTAATAGTACTGGGCTGTTTCGACTTTTAGTGCCAATTAGTGGGAGTAGCTCAAACCTTTTATGTTTAGTTTGTTTAAATATATGCTATTATAACGATAAGGAGGCTCGTGTAATCTGTTGCAACATGTATCATGGATCTATTAATGTTTTTGATATAATTAATGATAATAAATGAACTAGGATACTTCCTAATCGGTTTCTGGATTCTAGGTATACCACAGGTGATATGATCTCTTCATCTAACTATCCAAGCAAGTCTAACTTTAGTATCTCGTGAAGAATATATCAAAAAGGGAGTTTAGTTAGGACCTATGTTAACGTTTATGGGCTACTAAATCGGCAAAATGATCTTATGGTTTGAAATACCAAGGAGATGGAGGAAACACAAACAAATACTATTCAAAACGAGTCACGGCTTTCAAATGCTACACGGTTGCAAAGTGATAATACAGGAACAAGTCAATCCCCTTCTTCGACCTCTCCAGATGGGCCTTCTAAATTTAAAAGAATGCCTAGTGAGCTTCAGTTTCGGGGTTCAAGAGCTCATAGAGTGGCACAAATCCTTTGGTCCACTGGAATGCTTGATGAGCCGATTACTAGCGGTTTCTATTCTATTTTACCAGTAAGTCATGCAAACCTGATTAAAATACGTGGATGACATCATATGTTTTCTTGTGCATATAATTTATGCTTAGCGCCTTTGTATTATGTAGGAAAGAAGACTTAAAGAAAAATTTGACATGATTCCCTCTCTTGAAGAGCTTCACGCGTTAGAGTTAGATGGATTTAAGCTTAATGTCATTGTTGTCGACATGCATAAAGATAAGAAGGTGACAATGTTACAGCAGTTAGCTCTGACTTTAGCAAAAGGATTGACATCTAATCCGGTTGCAGTAATTAAAAAGTTAGGCGGATTGGTACGTCATACTTTCTCATTCCGGATATCTCTTTACGCGCAGTCATGATGAATTTTATATTTGATTTATTTATGATATAATATCTTCTTGTGTAGGTTTGTGATTTCTATAAACTCCCAAACGTGGAGTTAAATCACGCCAAAGGGACATGGGAGGAAGTATACAATGTACATAATCAAGGTATTCAGATGCTAGGTCAAATAAAGCATGGTTTTTGTCATCCCCGTGCTATTCTTTTCAAAGTTCTCGCAGATACAGTTGGTCTGGACTGTAGGCTTATTGTTGTAAGTTTCCATTTTTCAATATCTTATTTTTCTATTTTACGATGGATCTTTATCTTTAAATAGTTGATTTGTTACTTTTACAGGGTTTACCAAAGGAAGGAGAAGGGGAGCGAACAGATTCACACAGGCATGTGTCTGTTATAGTGGAATTAAATTGTACTGAATTTTTGGTTGATATAGTAAGGTATCCCGGACAGTTGGTACCCTTTTCAACAAAGGCGGTATACATGTCCCATGTGTATGTCATTGGTCAAGGTGATTCTGGAAATGATTCATGTGATTCACCTATCGAACCAAATAGTCCCGTGCATGGTGCTGCAGAACATTCAGATGAAGGGTATGGAGATACACTTCCAAATTTGTATTTCTCTTCAAATAAACTTGAAATTGAGATAATTACCTAGATCCATCATCATTTATTATTTGAGTTTTGTAACACGTAGTTTCTGGAATCTATAACATTGTTTGTAGTACTAATTACTTTACTTTATTACGCAGCTTATTACATGGTGAACCTATCATAGCAAATGCAGCATGGGGACGTAATAAGGGTACACTTACAGAACAAAGCACTCCCAGTTCAAGGTTATTTGTCCCCTCTATATAATTTCTGAAGTTTGTTTATCATATTCTAGTGTTTGTTAATCTAATGTCTGACTTTCAGTCCAGAGCATTATTTATTCCGAGGACCCGGAAAATCAATTCTTAGTGGTCATAAAGATTCTCCCAGAGAGCCTGGAAATGAAATGACCGTATCAAGGTTCTATTACTTATTCTTATTCTTTTTATTTATAGAAAAGTTTAATTATAAACGTGAATATTCATTTATCAAATATTTGATGGATTCTGATGAATAACTCCAGGTCTGCCGGGGCATCACCTACAGGAAGCCGTAGGAGAAGACGGAGAAACAGTTCTACCATTATTCCAGAAATTGGTGATGATATTGTAAGGTTGATACTTAAGTACCCTTACTCATATATTATCAATTATCTCTCTTACATATTATTGTTCTCTGGTATATACGTATAATAGATGTGTTGAGATCCATTCTTTTAAGCAACGGGTGAAAGATATGTTTTCTAAATTGTTTAAAAATGCATGTGATTGTAGGGTTGTGCGAGCAATTAACGACACTTTGAAAAGAAATAATTCCATAAGGGAACTTGTTGAAGAACAAAACACTAGTCCAGAGCCTCAAGAAAATGTACGTTTATCTTCTTTTTTTTTTCTCTATTGTATCTGCATTCTCTTGAATTCATGCATTTTTTTTATCGCTTGTGCTATATAATGATTGCAGGCATCTCCTTCGCATATTCATCGGAGGCAAACAAGTTGTCCAAAGGCCATCTCTCTGCCTTCATCTCCTCATAAGTATAGGATTCATGTTCCTGGTTCTGATAGGAATGAAACAGATAAGTTAGAAGCAAATGCTGATATGATCGAAACATGGAATAAGTTGCTTGAATCTTCTTCGTTTGGAAACGAACCATGGTTCCCCTATAACGAATGGAATATTGAATATTCTGAACTAACTGTTGGATCACGAGTTGGCATTGGTATGCATAACCATATCTAAACTTCATCATCATCCGTATGTACCTTTTTATACCTTCTAAATATGTGAATGTTATTTCGTAGGATTTTTTGGGGAAGTTTTCCGGGGCACTTGGAATGGTATAGAAGTCGCAATAAAAGTCTTACTTGAACAGGAGGTGACTGCTGAGAACATTGAAGATTTTTGCAACGAGATATCCATCCTAAGGTACCTTTCCCTTTATGTATCAAGTATCTTACCATGACTTTGTTTCTTACCCGTTAGCTGATTAATCTTCTTTTTTCTGCAGTCGACTTCGCCACCCTAATGGTACTACACTTTATAAACTATACGATTCTGTTTTAGCATATTAGATCTAGTTGGATACTTAGTAAATTAAGTGGAATTTGACCTAAACTCTATTTATGCAGTTATATTGTTCCTTGGTGCTTGCACAGTGCCTCCTCACTTTTCGTTGATCACTGAATATATGGACATGGGGTCACTATATTACCTAATTCATGTGAGCGGGCTAAAAAAGAGAATTAGCTGGCGAAGGAGACTAAAGATGCTGTGTGATATATGCAGGTATGATAGAAAACGTGTTGATATGGTCACTATGGTATAGAGGTGCCAGTTTCGACCCATATACTTTTGAACATGTGGATTTGGGTTACGTTTTTGTATCTAATGGGTCAAACATGTAACATCACTAGAGACAGCAACCTTAAAAATTGTTATATTTGAAGAATTCGATTATTTTGAAACAATTTAGCTTTTGTAATCATATTTAACATACTAGTTGGAAATTTTTTTGGGCAAAAAGTGTTTTGGACCCAACTCAACCCGGCTTGTTTTGACCCGTACAAGAATTACCTCTCACCCTATCTGACCGATCCATCCATTCTATTATCTTTAATATAGCTTTTTTTTTCGGGTAAAGAAAAGAAATATAAATAATCTTTAATATATTACCTTATAACAGTTTCTTGTATTTTGCATACAGGGGTCTTATGTGTATGCATCGAATGAAAATAGTGCACCGTGACCTGAAAAGTGCCAACTGCTTGGTGAATAAGCATTGGATAGTAAAGATTTGTGATTTTGGGTTGTCGCGGGTACTAACTGCCGAACACATGAGAGATTGCACCTCTGCAGGGACTCCTGAGTGGATGGCACCTGAACTCATTCGCAATCAACCCTTTACAGAAAAATGTGATATTTTCAGTCTCGGTGTCATAATTTGGGAGTTGTGTACTCTTCGTAGGCCATGGGAAGGCGTCCCATCAGCTCAAGTAAGTGTATTTAGGTGGTGTTTTTTATTTCTGTATCAGACGTTATTTGATTATTGCGACTTAAAATTAGAATGTACCAAACACTCAAGTAGCACATCCGTAGGTTCTAATAATTGCGTATCAGATAAATGACTTCCAAAAGACACACATCCATAGATCCTAAACTGACGGTATTGTTATAAAATACACCCTGGTTCACGAAAGCAAAATATGATGCTTCTGTTATGTTTTTGTTGTAGGTCGTTCGCGCTGTTGGTAACGATGGAATGCGGCTTGATATTCCTGAAGGCCCTTTGGGGAATCTAATAGCAGGTATGCAGTGTATATTAGTATGATCTCAACGATTGGTCGGTTGTTCACACATATTCGTTATCTTTCCTTTGTTTACCATAATGATTGGTGTTTTATCTCCCCTTTTAGATTGTTGGGCAGAACCAGATCAACGACCAAACTGTGAAGAAATCCTCTCACGCTTAATGAGCTGCGAGATGCTGATATAATTTTTAGGATTGCAAAAGTTAGTCGCTTCCATCTTCTTAAACATCAATGCCTCATGATATACGCAAGTAGATCAGATAGGGAGACACACATAGGGCCTGTCTTTTTCTGCAGCAATTTGGTACACATCGCTACACTTTTGTAATTTCTGCATATTTCCATCATATTCTGGCATTCCGGGCATAAGACCGTGAAGAATCCAATATACAACATGTATATCTTTTATTTGATAGAATTTTACCGTTGGATATATTTCACAATACGGGTTTCAGGTGGCAGTATGACATGAACAAAACGACTGTTTTTTCATTTACCCAAAGATGACATCCAAATAAATAACTGAAAGCTTAAAAGACCTTCAATTACTCAAATCAGATAGAAAGGTTTTGTAAATAGTTACTGATAGACTGATAGTTTAAAAGTGACTCGTGTATCCTTTGTTTTTACTTATTCTGATAAGCTGTACTTAAATGCATCTTGGAAAAGCTTTGCTGATTCTCAAAAGTGTTGCACTACAAGGGTTGCTTTTGGTTATACTCATAATGCATAATGCAATACTTTGCCAGTGTTGGCTTAGGTTCATTTTGTAGTAGTAAGCTCACAGTCACAGGTAGCTAGTGTTTAAAACGGCAACGCCTCATAAATCGTTTTGCATGATACCACGGTGGGTGGATGCGGATGAGGTGATGATGGTGGAGGCGGCTAGTAGTGCCTGGGCTTTGGTCTTTGGGAAAGGGTCACTCGCCATTCGAAAAGTGGGCGGTTTATGATTTCGCCGCTGATTTAAACTTTTTTGAGAGTAAGTAATGGTTTGATGCATGGCAGCTATGGCAGCTAGGGTGAGCATGGTGCGGTTTGATGCGGTTTTTGACTAAAACCGAATTGCAACCGCATCTGACCACAAACCACGGTTTCGGTTTCGCGGTTTTTTTGGTTTCTGCGGGTTTACGGTTTTTAACCACACCGCACCATCACTTGTGACTTATATAATAAATAAGGATTTTTGCGGTTTTTAGTTTAAATTGTTAGATTTTTTTCGATTATAACAATGCATAAGTAGAATCTAACAAACACTGGACTTATGACTTATAAGAATATCAATGATAATATGCACTAGAAGTTTTATTACTTGCATAAAATCATCGATGTGGCGTTTTTCAGTATAAAATAACTATTGTGTGGTGCGGTACGGTTTTGCGGTTCAGGTTTACGGGTAGAACCGCAACCGCACCATATTTACGGTTTTTTTTTTTCTTAAAACCAAACCGTCGATTTTTATCGTGATGCGATTTATACGGTGTCGTTTTTTGCGGTTTTACGATTTACCCTTATGACAGCATGGGAAGAATAAGACTTATGATCGTCCCACATCGGTTAGAGGAAAAAAATTGCATTCGTTTATATATAGGGCGATGCACAAGATGTGTAAGTTGTGATTAATACTATGTTGTCGGCTCTTACAACATTTGCTCATGTTTACTGAATAAATATGACTGATATTGTAAAGCTGAAAACTTGTACACACTCTCAACATTTTTATTTTGATTTATGGATGTCATTGCACGACTCGACCCACTAACCATTAACATTTGCCGTTCTAAAAAGAATATACAGAGTGTATCACGACATCAATATAGATACTTTCCCTGGTGACTTTCCTAGCGACAACCCCGAGCCTATACAATTTCAGTCAAACATTTTCGTGCCGCGGTGGAGATTTTTTCCCAACGACGGGTCGCCGGGATAGTCACAACGAATTAGAAAACCTCAGTGATAAAGTGATATGTGTTTGAACCTCACATACCATAACTATGATGATTCATAAAATAAAATCTTCTTTCATCCTTGAACACGTTCGTCGATTTGGTTTAAACTAGGACGATAGTGTTCGTTGACAATCTGCTCTATGACGTCTTTGAGTTAAATATATCCAACCTCTAAACCCGCCAAACCCCCCATTGCGGGATAACTTTAAAACAATACCTTTTTGAACAACGACGATTTTGTGGGTTGTCTTCGTTAGTGGAAGTGAATATGATTCTTAAAAGTGGGATTCAAACAGTAGTTTGTTTAAGGACTTTTCCAAATGAAACCGAAGATGATCAACCGTAGGTGATTCTTTGAATTAGTGAAAATGTTAACTTATAAGCTGTTGCTATTGCGCATATACAATTTTAGATAAAGGCTATGATAAATTGCGACCCGACCCTGTATTGGTGCGAGATAACTCAAAAGCAAGAACTCAACATGACTAGCAGTTTCTCTTGAAGATGCAATCTTGGATACTAATATGATCCACATGTCATAATTCTAATCTTGTATTGGTGCGAAATAACTCAAGGCCTCTTTTGACTTCCAGATTGACTTCTATAGAAAGGAGGGCTTAACCCCGTACTCTACGGCCAAGCTTCCTATCAGAAGTGGAAGTAAAGGCATACAAGCATCTGAATCTTTGAGTGGTGTTTGGATGTGCGTTTTGAAGGTTTATGATTATCATAACAATTATAAAAACTCTAACATAGATCAAAGAGCATACAGCGGAAGCAGATTAACAAGATCTTTAAATAACACAATTATAATTAATCAAGGCTAGGGTTACATACATTTTCCTTAGCAGTACAATCACCGGTAAAAGTAGATCAAGAACACCACCAGGATGTGATCTAAAATAAGATCACACCACGATCTTGTACACACGTGATACGATGAGCTAATCGTGAGTCTAGCACGAAACAGAACCGAGCCTTCCAAGTCTATGGAAGATCTACCCAACAACCCTAGAGAGGGGCTAGGACTAGATCTAAAATAGCTTATAGAAAATCAAAGAAGAACCCTAATAAGGGTGTGTTTGGCCGGCGGTTAGGACAAAGAAAAGAGAGAATGGGATGATAAATTATGAAGCCTTAGGTGTGTTTATATAGCCCTTGGAAAACTTCTCTTCCAAGGTTAAACAAGATAAAACAACAAAATCTTTTCCCTTCTCTCTTGTCTCCTCTATTTAGGCCGGATATAACATGTGCTAAAAGGGGGTTTCCAGAACTTTCTGACACCTTCTTTTAGCTTCTTTAATATTCTATAACGATCGTTTAAAACTTAACCTTTAATTACTTAACGGTCGTTAGCTGCAGTTTGATTTAATAAATATAATAAATATATTTAATAAATAAATTAACTCTTCACGTAATGTGTGCAATCCCGTGATCTCGAGTTCGATCCTATCACACGACTATCGATTTAACGTCCATAAACTTTCACGTTTAAACTGCAAAATAATATAGTTCTGAATCTTTGAGTCAAATAATCAACTTCCAAACTGCACGTACAAGCATCTGCTGCTCAGGTTTTATGATTCTTGTTTATTACCGCGCGAGTTGGCCTTTTTGAACGTGATAAACTGATTGGGTGAATTGTGGCAGATGTGCCCGAAGGATGTGCGGTAATAAGAGAACATGTTCCCACATCCTATCTCTTTACTCATTAAGTTGATCGACCGGTTTACTTCAAGAGACCAAGGTTAGACTTTCCATGGTTCGCGACGACAGTAGGTCAAAGACTAACTGGACTGTTGACTTGTAAGGTCAAACCAATTAACTTCCAAATGTAACCTTGATAAAGATTTTTTTTTTCAAATTTGCAGCCTATATGCTTCAGATACAATCAAATGTAACTGAACTCAATGCTGCATTTTAAATTTTCTCAGAACCTATATAATTATGTGTCAAATTTGCATATTAGATTCAATCATGTTGACCTCGACAGTCAAATAGTTGGATTACGATTATGACGTGCTCATTGTCTCTATCGCCCCACGACCACCACGTCCTGGTACACCCGTCGTTTCAAGCTCTCAATCCTCCATTCTTATTGATAAACCCTACCTCGGCACCTCAATGTACTACTAATCCAATGCCAATAATGGTTATTTTGAAATTTTCAAGCCAAGTTGATATACAAGTGAGTAAAATGGTTGTGAAAATCGTGAATCGCTTGTCGGTCGATCGATCACCCAGTAGTGTAATCGTTCTAGGCGGGATTAATCGGTTATTAATCAGATCGGCATTTTTAGCAAATTTTGTGTATTTTCGGCAAGTTTTGGGTATTTCTAACGAGTTTTAGGTATTTTCAGCAATATTGAAATTTCCTAAATAGTTACTATAAGTGACAAGTTTACAATGACTTTTCGATATTTTCGGCAAGATTTGCAGGTTTCCGGCCAATTTGACCTCCCTTGACTAGGGGCGGACACACCCTTTGGGTACGGGGTGGCGGCGTCCCCCATAGCTAGACCAAAAATGCGAAACTATAGTGTATTTTTTCGTTAATTTTGAGCGTTTTTTTAAAGTGCCCCCCACTCGAAACTCAAATTGCCCCCATTTACATATTAAAATCCAATATTTAACACTATAAAACCTAAAAATCTCCTATTTTTAAGTTAAAGTACTTGATTTTTTCTTGGGATTTTAAGTTTTTCGTTTTTCTATTGTAAATTTTTTTTTTGCCCCCACAGTAGGATTTCCTGCGTCCGCCACTGTCCTTGACAGTTGTTGACCACTGTTAACCGTCGTTAATCGCCTTTTATATTAATCTGTAAGATAAATGACCTTATAGCAATTAAGCGACGATTAATCGACTTTTAGACTTTTTTTTTTCCGGCCAGAAAAAGGGATACTAGGGTTACCAGCCAACAGAAAACTATACCCGCCTCAGTTTGATTGTAACTATTAAAAGTGTATAACAGTGGGCTGAGCTGCCCATGTTTTCAACATATAAATACATATACATGCAATGCAATGCAACAAGTGTACAAAATATCAACAAGACTAAAAAAAAACCATTTTATGGCTTCTCTTGTATTGCTTTTGTCTGAGCTTCTAAAACACCATGATGCTGAATTTCCAAACACTACGTCATCACCAAGATCTTCTCGTTTTTCGAGTGACGCAACGATGGCAGCTAACCGTGGTGGGTCGTGTGCTAAGGCGATCGAAAAGGGTCACTAAAAAGTCTACGAATACTGTGTCTTGAGTGTATCGGAGGGAGGAAGATTTGGTTGAAGATGATACTCGATCAGTTGAGGTCTGTGTTGAATTTGTTTGATTATTGTTTTGGCCTTAGAATATTGTGACATCTTTTCTTACTGTATTAGTTTAGAGTAAGTGGTTGATCATACAATTACTTGTAATGCAATTCAACCTTCATGTACAACGTTGTTGGTGGAAGTTTTATCGACGAACACTGTAGTCGTAGTTTAAACGACATTGATTTCATGTCCGGGTCACTCTGGACCGATAAAGCATGACTAAACTAGAACAAGAACCGAAAATTATTAAAATGATGGACAATATCGAACAAAAATACATTCAGCTCTCTTTGGTCAGTCAGTCTAATTCGGTTCGATCCGATTTTCAATCCATTTTAGTCAACGGTCTAACAAAACATAATGTCCAATTGTATATCAAATCAGACCAAGGACCAAATTTGATTACAATGATGACCAGAATATATTTGGTCATGTTTGATTTGGTTTCTCGGTCCGAACCTGTCCACCATCTATTATAGTGCCGAGCATATCCAAAATCGACTCAAATCGAAAATAGGAACGAACTGAACCGAATCAAATCGAACAATATCGGTCCTGTCATAAATTCGGGGTTTTGGACCTTTTTGGTCTTTGATCGGTCCGGTTTAACCAGAAATCTCGTCGATTATGTTTAATAAAACTGGACTGAAGACCGAACGAGATTGGACCGACCTGGACCGAACTAGACTATTCCGATCTGGTTTCGGTTCGATCTCTGTTCGGGTTTCTAACCATTTTAATCTTCGGTTTAGTCTGATTTGAGCCCGATGCTCGGTCCTTGGAGACTAAATCATACTATTACCTCCGTCTCAAAATTATTGTTCATATTTCTTTTTTCGTATATTTCACAATTATTGTCCATTTTTAAAAATAACTGTTAAGTTTGTTTAAATTTATTATATTATCTTTAGTCATTTATTAAAATAAAGGAAGCACTAATTAATTAGCAAAAAATACAACTGTGTATTTTGTCTGTGAATAATAATTTTGAGATGGAAGTAGTATGAGAAAAGGATGGATTGAAAACGAGTAGAAATGACAACGGGGCCGGGTTTGCGGGGAATGGTTGCTACCATCCCCATCCCCAAAGTTAAGTATCTATCTCATCCCCGCCCCCATCCCCACCGGGGATTACAAACTATATACCATCCCCATCCCCAGCGGGGAATGAGGACCCCCAATGGGAAATCAGGGATTTTTTTCCCCGTTACACAATTAGCAATTAAAATATGTTTCAAATAACGCAACCATTACGAATAACAAATACGGTAATATAAAATAACATTAACGAGATTAACATTCATGCGATCATGCTCAATATTAATAATAACAAAATTAACACACAAAAGTTTATTCTAAAAGGTTAGCGTCAAAAGAGATATTAACCATCGATTGATAATCTTTCAAATATCTAATAGATATTTGAAACATACAAGAATAAAGATATTCGGAGCGGGTTCGGGGACGGGTTTGGGGAACCAAGGGTATTACCATCCTGCCTCTATACCCGCTTTTTACTAACGGGGAATTCCCACCCCCATCCCTATACCCCGTTCAATTCGAAGAATCCTTGGTCAAATCGGATTCGAGTATCGGATTCTCCGTCGGGGAGTTTTTTTTCATCTCTAAAAACGAGTATGATTTCTGGGTCCAATTTGGTCAACGGTGTTTTATGCTTATCCTTAACCCATAAGGACTAAACCACACATAAACATAAACTAAGAGGGTGTTTGGTTAAGCTTATTAGTGGAATTAGGCTTATATTATATAAGTCATTTATGGCTTATATATGATAAGCTTATAAGCCTATGCTAAGTGTTTGGTTAGGCTTATTAAAATTAATAAAGTAAAATAAAAAAAAAACATATGAATATTAAATTATGTAGTTATTAAATGAGGGTATAAAAGTCTTTTTATATGAAAAAGTTATATAAGCCCACCATTGTTATAAAAGCCTCAAATGTTTAGCTTACCAAAACCTTCTTATATAAGCTTATATATAAGCCTACATATATAAGCTTAACCAAACACTTGGTTTTGACTTATAAGCTTATATAAGCTAATAAGCTTATAAGCCTATTATATAAGCTAAAACAAACATCCTCTAAAGTACAACTTCACAAAACCAAACAACAGATAAAGTCATAAAAAACACACACACACACACTGACACACATCCCAACAACTAATCTTTCCGGCAAAAACCTTAAAATAAAAACAACCTTAAACCATGCCGGCGTTCCGAACACCATTCAACGGGTACTCCGTAAAATTCAGCCCATTCTACGAGCAACGTCTCGCAGTCGCCACTTCCCAAAACTTCGGCATCCTCGGCAACGGTCGCATCCACGTCATCGACCTCTCCCCAACCGGCCCCATCTCCGAACTCACCTCCTTCGAAACCTCTGACGGCGTGTACGACGTCTCCTGGTCCGAATCCCACGACTCCTTACTCATAGCCGCCATCGCTGACGGCTCTGTCAAGATGTACGACCTCAACCTTCCCCCATCTTCAAATCCTGTTCGCTCACTCGCCGAACACACGCGTGAGTGTCACGCGGTTGATTACAATACTGTCAGAAAAGATTCCTTTTTGTCGGCTTCTTGGGATGATACTGTTAAGCTTTGGACTATTGATAGACCTACCTCTGTACGGACTTTTAAGGAACACGCGTACTGTGTGTACAATGCCACGTGGAACCCGCGCCATGGGGATATTTTCGCTTCGGCTAGTGGAGACTGTACTGCTAGGATATGGGATGTGAGAGAGCCCGGTTCGACTATGATTCTCCCTGCTCATGAGTTTGAGATTTTGTCTTGTGATTGGAGTAAGTACGATGACGCGGTGCTTGCGACGGGTTCGGTTGATAAGAGTGTCAAGATTTGGGATGTGAGGAACTACCGTGTGCCGGTTTCGGTTTTGAATGGGCATGGGTATGCGGTTAGGAAGGTGAAATTCTCGCCGCATAGGGCCAGTGTGGTTGTGAGCTGTAGCTATGATATGACGGTTTGTTTGTGGGATTATATGGTTGAGGATTCGTTGATTGGGAGATATGATCATCATACGGAGTTTGCGGTTGGGGTGGATATGAGTGTGCTTGTTGAAGGCTTGATGGCGAGTACTGGTTGGGATGAGCTTGTTTATGTTTGGCAACACGGGACTGATCCTAAAGCGCCGTGATTTGTGATTTGAATTCAAAAGGGGTGATCTTTTTTTTTTTTTTTTTAACTTTTGGTTTATGTGATTTAATAGTGTAATTTTATACTTGTTCTGTGGGATGCTTTGCTTGTTCAATGATTATGATATGCATTGTATGTTCGTAGAGGTTTCATCTCGTTGAAAAATAACAGAGACCCTTTATCATATATTGGTTTAAATACCGGATAATCCCCACTTTCGGAGGCTTTTGAGTTGTAATTTCATTTCCCTTAGAAGATTTGGTGGTGCTTTTTTTTAAGAAATGTGTGAATCAAATGATTGTATATGCTTAACGTCAATCAGTTTTTATTACTTCTACTTATGTGATAAATCGAAATAGGTTTATTTTGGTTATGATCATATAGTAATAATTTGGTTATACAAAGATCCAAACAGTCCCTTTATACGGTAACTCTATGGCTCCTTTTTTAGGACAAGGAAAGTGCGATTAACCACTTAAGTTAACTACGTAATGTAGATTACATGCCTTAGTCTGCTTTTATAGTTGCTGGTTGATCCAATATGGATTTGGTGTAATTTTTTGTCCTTCTTTTGACGGTATGAAAATTTGAGAAGTAAGAGACCGGGGCAGGATTTTTAACCGTAGAAAGTTATTCTAGTTATAATTGATGGATTATGTCGTGAAATGAGATTTACTTAGGACATGGTGTATGTGCCAGCGGACTTGGGAAAGGCATGGTGTGGTTCGAAGGGCATCATACGTTTTAGGATGTTATAGCAGGGGTGAAATGGCATATGGATCTATCTTATAAATTGGACATTTCAGACTTGTAATGCTGAAGCAATAAGTTATTTCCTTTTGTTGGACTAATAAAATAAAATGATATAAATTGAGGAAAAATAGGACCTATTTGCCACATCGTCCAGCATCTATATGTTTGTTGCAAGTTTTCCACTGTCGATATTTTTCCCAGCATACAAGCATCTTAAATAAAAGATGCTGGCCTAATGTTCTATTGATGGTATGATGATTGCTTATATCTGTCAACCGTCGTTTATTTGCTTTTTATTGGGAGATATGGAGTTTCCCTGTAAGATACTGTATTAGTGGTGTTTGTACGTGCGCTTTTTAAGTGATTGTTTGCCTCTTGAAGAACGAGAATCAAATTGTCAGTTGCTTAAAGTTAGGAATAGTATAGGTAGTTTTGTGTTTATCTCAGTAACGAGTCGGCTTGCACATATTATGTAAATTATCTAAATAGACTGGTTTTGCACTTTCAAACAACACCTTGGATGCCTTTTGACTCGTCGTTCTGAAATGTGCAAGTCTTATTAACCACTGAAAGTGCCTAATGTAAATAACTTTCCTTGATTGTTGATCCTATATGCATTTTGTGAAATTTGTTGTCTTATTTTCAATTGTATCTTAAATTGACTAATGTATTTGGGTACATCTTGGTTGGGATATAAGAGACATGGTAGTTTCTGGAACGATAGAAAGTAGAACTTGAAATAGATAGATGATATATGCGTGAAATATGGTTCAACCAGCCGACCAGGAAAGAGCTTGAATCTGTGGACTTAGAAAAGCATGAGGCGATTCCTAGGACACCTCACTATTATCATGGTGTGTAGCAAGGTGAAATGGCACACAATTTGAGAAAGGCATGATGTTGTTCGAATAACCCCGCACTGGCTGACTGGCAGGGGAAATAGCATGACGCAGTGGCACAATTCTAACATTTGTGTTTATCTTAGTACTGTAACTTTCGGGACTTGTTTTATTGTACCAGTAAGTTAAATAAGGCCCTTTTGCTGGACTAGTACAACAGAGACAAATTTTGAGAAAAATATATGCAAGGTCTTCCAACAGCTACTGTATATGTTTGCAGCAAGTTTTTATACGTCAGTGTCCGTCCAGCATACAAGTCTCGCCGCCGAAGGGGAGTTGGCTTAATTGTCTGCTAATGTTATGATGATAGCGTCTGTTTATCGATGCATGTTCATTTATTTGTCTTGGGTCATTGGAGTAGATTTATTATGACCAACAAATCATTTCGATGTTTTATTATTTTTACTATAGTAAAGGCAACTAGTGTCATTTTGTTGTGCGTGGCTGTGATGTTTCAGTCTTGTTCAGCTCGTGTCTTAGTAGAATGTTTAAGAACAAATGGTCTCATTGGGTTGATTCAACTAGCTATGCATATTTAGAGTAAATTTCATCTACCGTCCCTGATAGTTTAAACTTGCATTCTTGGTCTTTATCTTTGGAAAGACTAACACCGATAGTCCTCCACCGTAACACTGATAGTCCTTGTCGTTTGGCGAATATTTCGTCTACCGGCCTGATAGTATACAGTTGCATTATTGGTCTTTATCTTTGCAAAGAATAACAGTGATACTTGTCCACCGTAACATGGTAGTCCTTGTGGTTTGGCAAAAAGCCAAAAATTGCATCTAACGTCCCTGATAGTTTTAGGCAAGGTTCTAAATAGAGCGCTATAGCACGCCTTATAGCGTGTTATAGCGTGAAGCGTGGCCTCCACGTTACGAAAAACAGATTAAAGCGTCACCTCTAGGACATTTATTTAGATAACAAACACATATGTACAGTCCCCACGTCTTTGTTCAGGACATTTATTTAGTGTGAGCAGCTATCAAAGTAAGCATCAAGAGATTGTTGGTTAGAAAAAATATTTCCTTGTACATGTCGTTTAGTTTCTGAAGTTACTATTACAGGTAACATCAACAGAGTCCTATTTATATAAAATAACAAAGAGTACGACAACTAAAGACTTTCGTGATGGAACCAAATGTCTCACTGGCCAACTTACCTAACAAAATGATAGAAAGACAATCATAAAAGGTTAAAAAAACTGCTTTCTTGTTTACTTCTTTATATTTACTTACAATTGGGACTTCTGCTCTCTTGTGCGATTTGTTTACCATGGAAATGTCTTCTGTTGAGTCGGGAAGGGCCAGGGTCTCCAAACAAGGGTTAACTAAAACAGGAGGCGTTAGAACTATGCCTTTTATAATAGGTAAGTAGATTTCATTTCTTGTAGTACCATGAAAATAGCTTAACGAAACCTAACTTTTCTTTTTGGATGGTTGCAGCGAATGAGTCTTTTGAAAGGGTCGCAAGTGTTGGATTAAAAGCAAATATGATCTTATACCTTAAAACCGAATATCATTTGAGTAATGCAACTGGAGCAAACATACTGTTCTTATGGGGAGCCATCTCAGGTTTTATGCCCACTTTGGGAGCTTTTCTTTCGGATTCATACTTTGGACGTTTTCATGTGATTGGAATGGGATCAATCTTTTCCTTGATTGTAAGATCGATTGAATTTCATCCTAAGTCACTAATATTGAACCTAATATTGCATATGTAACAACACTATATTTCTACAGGGAATGGTATCATTGTGGTTAACTGCGGTATTCCCAGCAGCAAGGCCGCTCAGTTGCGATTTAAAGGTTGGGGGTTGTACCAAACCAACCCATGCCCAGATTGCCCTCCTCTTCACATCCTTCGCTATAATGTCTATAGGTGCAGGTGGGATTAGGCCTTGTTCTTTAGCCTTTGGTGCAGACCAGTTTGATCAGCCTCAAAATCCAAAAAACGCTAAGATCTTGCAGCGCTATTTCAACTGGTACTATGCTTCTGTTGGAATCTCTGTCATGGTATCTGTGACAGTTATAGTTTATATTCAAACCGTCAAAGGTTGGATTGTAGGATTTGGAATTCCTGCTGGATTGATGTTGTTATCAGCTGTCATGTTTTTCTTGGGCTCCTCTCTCTATGTGAAAGTGAGAGCAAATAAGAGCATGTTCTCGGGATTTTTTCAAGTTATCTCGGCATCTTTCAAGAACAAACATCTTGATTTTCCTCCCAAGAATTCCAACAGATGGTTCCATCATAAAAAGAATTCCAAGATTCTTGTACCAACGAACAAAATAAGGTATTTTTCATCATCTTGTACTTACGAACTAGACCCTTCCGTTTGCAAAGTGCTTGCGAGACTAGGCTTGCGATACAATATAAGTAACAGAAGGCAAGAAGCATCGATCCCTATTTACACCATGATCGATCAGAAATGTGTCCAGCCTTTGGAAACTCCTAAAACAGTAGTAGCAGAGAATATTAATAGAACCTGAATTATGCTTTGTTTATATACGTATTTTTAAACTTTTATCTCTATGTAATAAAATATTCCTTTTTGTTTCTCCCTCTATGTCGTCTATGTAGATTCCTAAACAAAGCCTGCATAGTGAGTAACCCGGAGAAGGATGTAACTCCTAATGGTGAAGCGATAGACCCATGGAGGCTGTGCACGGTCAAGCAAGTCGAAGAATTCAAAGCAATAATAAAAGTTCTGCCAATATGGTCGACAGGCATTATGATTGCAGTCACAGTAAACCAACACTCTTTTCCAGTGCTCCAAGCCCTGTCCATGGACCGTAAAGTAATAGGGAATTTCAAGATCCCACCAGGCTCCTTTGACGTTTTTTCATTACTGACATTAACCCTATGGGTCGCCCTTTATGACCAACTCCTAGTCCGTCAATTCTCAAAATTCACAAAACTACCACAGGGCCTTAGCCTAAAACAAAGGATGGGAATCGGGTTATTCCTTTCATGTATAGGCATGGCAGTATCGGCAATAGTAGAAAGAAAAAGACGTGACACGGCCATTAGCCAAGGGCTTTCCAAGAGTCCCTACGGGGTAGTGAACATGTCCGCATTCTGGCTAGTACCGCAATATAGTTTGCTCGGATTAGCTGAAGCATTCAACGCAATAGGGCAGATAGAGTTCTACTACTCTCAGTTTCCAAAGAGCATGGCCAGCATTGGAGTGGCGCTGTTTGCACTGGGATTGGCTGTTGGTAACTTGGTTGCGAGTCTAATTGTTGTAATTGTGAATGGTGTCACAAAACAAGGAGGAAGATCAATCAGTTGGGTCGCAAACAATTTGAACCAAGGTCGCCTTGACTATTACTATTGGACTCTTGCGGTTTTGAGTTTGGTAAATGTCTTGTACTTTGTATGGTGTAGTCGGGCTTATGGTCCTTGTGATCAACCAACAGATTGGGATGATGAAATTGATCAAGAGGCCGGAGGTTCATGAAGAGCGAGCAATCTGTTAAGGGATCTACATCGCTCTAGGTAAAATTTAATTCATCTTGTCGATCAAGTTGTTCATTGTAATTTCTACTCTTTCAAGTTAGAATACATAATCGTATTCATCAAATTACTGATTTATCCATAAAATATAGATTGTTTTGTCATCATGGGTTTTTAGTTCTACAACCAAGTGCAGTATGCATGTATATATAAATAACATCCATGTAACTTTTTATGAGAATAACCTAGAATTCAAATTTCGGAAGATAAGTGCAGTATGCATGTATATATAAATAACATCCAATGTAACGTTATAGCTCTAATACACTTATTGCAGATTTTTTTAGGGCTATTTTGGAAAGAGGACTAAAAGGTCCCTGACACTAAAAAAAATGACCTCTTAAAACAAAATTAGCTAATTAACCCTATTCGACCTTTATATTTTGTTGACACATGTCATTTGTACTAATGAGTAGTTAATTATTGGTTTGTACTAGTATGACCCACCTAGTACATGCAAGTACAAAATATGTAAGTGTACTTGCTATTCGACCATAAGTCAAATCAATTATTCGACCCGTACTTTTTATAATAAAATATTAATTTTTAAATGATACCAAATAGTTTTGTTATTCGACTTTGACCTATATTTTATTCGACTCGTACTTTTTAATAATAATAAAAAACTTTTTCCCAAATATATTCTCTAGTTATTCGACTTGTACTATTATATTATTCGACCCGTACTTTTTATTAATAAAAAATTAAAAACATTTTCCCAAATAAATCCTTTTTTATTCCTTTGATTATACGACTTGTATTATCTTATTATTCGACTTGTACTATTAATAAAAAAACATTTTTAAACCCATTTGTATATGGGCGCCTATAGTAATATTATGAAGTCTGAACCCATATCCAAGCACGCATAGTTTTGTATTTACCATGTTCAAAAGAAAGAAGAAAGGCAGGCAATGATAGAACTTAAATTTCTAACTCTCGACCACAGATTACCAGGCCGACCCCAAAGTTTTGTTGGGCACGAGTTGAACATAAATTTGTATTTGAAACAATAACTTAATCACGCCTTAAATCATCATATGAAGGTGATAAGCAAACTATAATATTGTGTAAATCAAGATACAACATTGATCGGCCCAACCTTTGCTAAAAAAACTCTGACCGTTAATTATTATTTACGGCGATGTTGTTCTTGCTGTTGTAAGTTTATTAACTTTGAATAAGCTCCATTTTCGTTCTCTGCGAGACTGTAATGAGTCCCTTTCTCCACATTTTTTCCATTTTGGATCACTGATATCTCATATGCGTTCTTAATAGTTGATAACCTGTGTGCAACCACAACGCTTGTTCTGTTCTTCATTAGCCGGTCTAAAGCCTGTTGAACCACACGCTCAGACTCCACGTCTAGAGCACTGGTGGCTTCATCTAACAGCAGTATTGCGGGATTTTTAACACAGCTCGTGCTATAGCCACTCTTTGCTTTTGACCACCCGATAGTTGAATCCCTCTTTCACCGACCTTTGTTGAGTAGCCTTCTGGGAGGGCACTTATAAACGTGTGTGCATTTGCAAGCTTAGCTGCTTCCATCACTTCGCCTTCTGATGCTCCTTCTTTTCTGTAAAGTATGTTCTCAAAGATTGATGTTGCAAAAAGAGCCGGTTCTTGCTGTACTAGTCCTATATGGCTTCGAAGAGACTTTAGCTTCAGCTTCTTAATGTCCTTTCCTGCGAAAATGCCATGTAAATGACCAATTGTATAACTGTACAAGTTCACATAACGCTAAAAGCAAGTATTATATATTTAAAAAATCCTACCATCAATCATGATTCTCCCAGAGGTTGGGTCATAGAACCGTAGTATTAAAGAAAGAACAGAGCTCTTCCCTGATCCACTTTGGCCCACCAAAGCCATGCTCTTCCCTGCTCGAACCTTTAGATCAAAATCCTTGAAAATCAAGACGTCGGGCGAGGGATAGCTGAAGTTGACACCTTTGAGCTCGATTGAACCGTCAACTCTCGTGATTTCCTCTCCAACATCACTCAAAACCCCAACCCATTCCACGACCACCACAGCCCAAAACCCCATCCTTAACAGCAGTATCTAGATCCAAAAACTACCCATCAACCCCATAAAATACAATTAATTATTAGTTACAGACTACAGTTATCAAAGGAAATGATTTTCGTGTTATCTGTTTCTTACTTGCAAAACCAGTATAAGAAACGTCCACAAACGATCAAAGCTTCGAAAGTTATGCCAAAGTGACCGTGTCTCAACAAAATACGATTTTCGCATGCTTACAGTCTCTTGACGAGGTGGTAGTCTTCCCTGAAATTACATATTTGTGAATCAAAAAAGAGATTATCCAAAAAAAGTCAAACAATTATAATCTTGATAGATAGAAGGTGAACCTTTGTTGTGACCCGTGTTGATTTAAAAAATTCACCATCGTCACGCATTGGCCAACCCAAAGACAAACAATCGGGTGACCTATATAATATAAAAAAAATGAAAAAACACTTTGGGAAAAGATTTTAGACTTAAGGTGATAGTTTATATCCTGGAAGATCTCACCAGAAATATTCATTGAGATCGTCATAATTGCACCACTCGGAGTGAGGGGCCTTTCCATTTCTGCTCCTCTTGGTTTCCTAGAGCATAATAACAAGGCACTATTATAGTTCGTTTAAATTGAAGAAAAAAAATTAAAGTTTCGATTTAAGTCAACAAATGTGAAATAGGTAGTGGTACCTGATCAATGACTTGATAAATTGGAGTTATAACTTTGCGAATAAATGCCTCTTCTTCGCCACCATAAGAAGGCTTAACATTTTCTCCAGTAACAATGCTAACGTTTCCAGTTAACATACCGTATAGTTCAAATGCCATCTGAATGTATAAACTAATTAGCATACTACATAACTTGAAGAAATTATAAAAAACTAATGAAATACTTACATTGTGAAAGAAGTAGCACAGGCACTCTGGCATAAACCGTACGTTAGCCGCTTCACCCCATATAAGAAGATATAAGCCCATGTAAATTAGCTTTCTTTGTTGAACTTCATGTTTTGCTTTAGGAAGCCTGCACAAAGACCAAAGCTTCAACACATGTAGCGTTTCAAATTATCAACTATCGTTAGTTGTGCAGTGCTTACCTTACGCTGTGTTTTTTTTCCTATGTACTTGCACCAGGTTTTGTAATTTTTGAAAAGCTTTGTCATAACAATATCAACAGCTCGAAGCTGCATAACAGTGGTTTCATTAGTTACTTTGTTTTACAAATAAAAAACGGGTCATACAGAGTACATGCCTTATCAGCAGGATCGGGCTTAGGCAGAAGCCGTGCTTGAGGATGAGCGAGTTGCAGGATTAAATGCTCCCTCTGGTTCCTGACATTGTCTTTCTCGATATATTTTTAAATATGTTATAAGATAATTGATCACGGTCGTTTAAAAATAGAATCCATCTGTTATACTACTTGCCTGAAACCCAAACGTTCCCTTTAGCCAATCAAGAAGATCCAGTTCTCCGGATTTTTGCCGTTGTGGGTCAACTGAGGTGGGCCAATTTAAGCCGTCTGTGTTGCGCAGAGCAGCCACTGCTGCCTTAATCTATAGTTACATAAAGTAAGAAATCAAAGTACAATTAACTAACTCCTTAGGAAACACTAATGAAGTAGAAATTGTGGAAGTGAGTACCTCGTCAAACTACATGATACATTGAGACTCCCCAGCAGAATCAAGGGGGAGAATGTTGTAAGGTGCGTATATAACTTGTTTGGCCTCAATATCTTTAGCTGATTCAATGATCTAAACATAAACATGGCAGGGCATTACAAACTGTAAACTAGTTTGGGTAACATTTAACTGATTATATCGAAGCAGTTTTCATATAAGTAATGGCAGGAAAACTGACATCAGCAGGAACTTCTTCAGCCTTTTCGGACTTATTAACGGAGCAAAGGACGTCGAACAACACTCCGGCCACCTGGTAAGCTTTCCCCAACTGAGCTCTGATAATGAAAACAATATCAACAATTATATATTTCAACGAAAAGTGAAAATGGTGAAGAATGTTGATATATGATACTACCTGTCAGCTTTATCGCCTTGATCAAGAGCCATAACGTATTTCTCATAATATTGTTTGTAGAAGCTCTCGATTTCTCGTCCATCGCTCTTTTTAATACGAGCTGCAAGACTTGATTCATTTTCCTGATCAATTGCTCACAGGTTCAGTAAATGTGGTTTCGATAATCTGTTTTTTGAGTTATATAGTAGGCTTTTAGGGGGAAAAATAAAACATGTTACAAGCTAATATGAGGCTTTTACGTTTAACAATTCATTAATATAAATCTACTCAGGTAGTTCGACTTGGATGTGGTTGAAATAGAATCAATTTTAACTATCTTTCTAAGTCAGTAGTGTGTGTGGTTCAATTCATAGCAACAATAAAATATAATCTATGTAGCTTTATCAGTAATCAAACAATATATATATATATATATATATATATATATATATATATATATATATATATATATATATATATATATATAGTCACATTGTCACAACTCTTTCACAAGAAATGTAAGGTAAAAAGTTAACAAGTACCTGCTCCAAGCGTTGAAGGAGAGCCGTTTTAAACTGCCGAACACCACGACCACTCGAGCTTTGATCCAACTTATGCGCTTTCTCAAATGCATATAATCGACCTTAATGTTTACACAAAAGTAGAATATATCACCAACATGCAGTTAATATCAACCCCATCTTTTTTAACGAGCATTTTCACAAAGAGAATATCCACATTACATTCATAAGAAGAGAAAAACCCACATCCATAATCAACCCTAGAGAGTGTGTGAGAGATAATATAATTTTTTTTAGAAACCTCAACCTCTTTTTCTTATCTTATCATCTTCAGCCAACAAACTCATTCAATCAAATCTGATCTTTTCTCAATCAGATACACATCGAAATAAAAACTTCTACCATCTCCCATCAATTACACACGAATCACACAAGAATACAAGATAACATCAAGATCTTTGACAAGGTCCCGGGTAAGGTTGTTTTAATGTGAATCAATTTGATATGATTTGAGTATTAATCGAACCATCACACGGTCTATGACGATGTACTACTATGTGAAAGATCTTCATAGATCTCTGCTTGCATGTCAAAGCACATAATAAATCTGAGATCGAGTGTGAGTTTGAGTTTTGAGTCTTGATGATGAGGGATATAGGAGACGATGGGTTAGGATAGAGTCGGGTTTGAGTTGTTTTGAGATGATGATGTTGTATATATGACGATAAGTTAAACAGGTTGTTTTTTTAATTAACTAAAAGTACGGGTCGAATAATTTTTAAGTCAAAGTCGAATAACATAATAATTGGAAATTAATTTATTAAAAAATATTATTTTATTCAAAAAGTACAAGTCGAATAATGGATGTGACCGATAGTCGAATAACATGTACACTTACACATATTATACTTGTATGTACTTGGGAGGTCCCACATGTACTATCCAATGATTAGCGAAAATGACAAGTGTCACCGGTCGAATAGGTCAAATAGGTCGAATAGGTCGAATAGGCTAATTGGCTAATTGATACTCCCTTAGGCTATTTTTTAGATGTCCATATGGTTTTGGTCCTCTTTCTAAAATAGCCCATTTTTTTACTAACATGGGTGATTTATGAGATCATAAGTTTTATTCCATAATTATAATTTACGTAATAAGAGAAGAAAAACGGGTAATAAGTTACGTCGTTAGCTCTTTTTATAGCAAAACAAAGTTTATTAAATATAACGTGTGTGGATTCATATGTCAAAACATTAATTTTCATAACACGTTGTATTCTAGTCAGTAGCTCCACCGACTTAAGTGCAAGGAAACTAAATGTATCAAACTTGAAAGGAATAAACACATGTTGATTTTCAACACATGCTTTCTTGTGTTTATTCACTTTGCACGAGACCGCTTTTATAACAGACTGACCTACCGTAAAATCTCGACTGCCTAAACCGACGAGAGAAAAACCTCTCTCAAATCAACGCACGCATGTTTCAACACATGCTTTATCGAGAGTGTTTTACATTGATCAAACTGATCATGATAGGCAGCCTTCGGATTTTTTATATCTCCAGATTTTGAGCTAGATCAACAATAACATGCATGAATCTTGAAAAGCAAAAGAACCAATAATATACTCGCCTTAAAGAATCGGAGGATGAATAGCTATAGCCTATGAAAATTCTGGAGCATTTTAGATAAATCGATCACAGAGACGTACTTTTGATAGTAATGCTTGTATTTTAAAACTATTAATTGTCGAACATGCCATCTAATTCGAACATGCTCTTGTTAAGTTAATTATAAACTGAAAATGTTGTGGGTAATCATCTAAACCTTTGCTTGTATTTGTGTGAGTATATGGTGCTCAAAGCGTCTCTCACACGAGCAAAATGGACGCACTCGTAGGCAGATCTTATTAGGGTGAGCAGAAACTGCACCGCAAACCACAAAACCGCAAAAACCGCAAAAAACCGCACCACAATGAAAACCGGTGGATCGGTTTTAAGAAAAAAGAAAATCGCAAAATGTGGTGCGGTTTCGGTTTTACCCCTAAAACCGCGCCACAAAATCCGCACCGCACCGCACCGCACATTAGTTATATAATACCGAAAAACGACACATCGATTATTTAATGTGTGTTTTAAGGGTTCGAGTGCATATTATCATTATTATTCTAAGTAATGTGTGTGTTTACATTAATTATATGCATTGTTATAACCGAAAATACCAATATTGTGAACCAAAAACCGCAAAATCCACATTAATTATATAAAAAATAGGTCGTTGTGCGGTGCGGTTAAAATCCGCAAAACCAAGAAAGCCCGCAAAAACCGCAAAACCGAAATTGCAAAAACCCGCACGATGCGGATTCATATTTTTCCAAAAGCTGCAATCGCGAATGCGGTTTGATTTTTGCCAAAATCCGTACCGCTCCGCCCCATGCTCACCTCTAGATCTTATTATCTCATGTTGACATGTTGCAATCCTTAATTTACTTTGTATCTGTAATTCTATGAACAACCAACTTTCAACATATGTATGGGCTTCAAGTTACGAAGTAGTGATACTTCCATTAATGAGCTAACTTTCTCGGCCCACTTCATTCGAATATAACTTGTAATAACTTGTCAAAAGGGCTCAACGCCTCAACTATATTATTCTAAACTAGTTTTAATACTTTTATACACACAACTTTGATATAAGATTTTAACCAAGTATAATTTTGCAATTGTTTTTTAAAATATATTGTATACTTTAAATGTACATCTGTTATAACTTTTTTGATTCGTCATGTATGACCGCTAAAAGAAACGCCTCACACTCTGAAATCATATTTATATATTTTCATTTTGCTTGGTATGGACAGAAAGTGCTAACAATATGAACATGAAATTAATAGGATATACTTTTTTAGTGCCAAATTACATAAAATGAATATAGGGTGTGCAGGGAACATATTCTTTCACCTGTGTATTAGGTAGGTGTTTGGAATTGCGTTTGCAATTAGATTATCTACTTATTTTATTTTAAAAATGGAGATAAGTTAAAATGAGTATTTGGATAATAAACGAAGAAAAGTGATTATTTGCGTTTAGAAGCTTCCAAAATAGAGTTTTGAAAAAGTAAGTAGGGAGCTACTTATTTCATGTTCAAAATGAAGAAAAGCTAAAAATTAGTCTATTTTAGTCATTACTTGTCAACTAAACAAAAATCTGATTTGCCAAACATTAAAAAAATCGATAATCTGATTATTGCAATTTCAAACAACATAATCCAATCCAAACACAATTTCTCAAAACCACGTTTCTAATTGTTGATTATGTGATTATTCATTTTCAAAACGGATAATCTATTTTAAATAAGCAATCCCAAACACCTCCAGGCACATAACGGATGCTAGTAAGTAGATGAAAATGGCAAGCTTTTATCTATAACAACACAACCATATATAGCTTAGACTGCACAGTCTGCATTTGACCATACGAGCGAGGGGTAAGGTGGTGCCAAAGTTGGTTGTTAGGTTTTTGACGCGAGAGCACCTTTGGTGCACCGTATCGTGGCTCGTGCTAAGAGGATTCGGCTAGTAAATAACAGCTCGGTGTTGGAGTCTATTCGTCCCAACCAGGGTAAGATAATCAATAGTCTAACTACGTACCAATGAAGGTTACCGGATTTCACTTGGAATCGTGTGATCACTTTCCAAAGTAAATTATTCGACCCTATTGCCTGGGTATCACGAATACTTACTTGGGATAAGACCAAATGTATGTTATAGAATTAGGCACAAATCTATAACCCTTTGCTGTAAAGTGTTTCTTGTTTTCTGTGTGTCTTTCATGCAAACAATACGAACCCTTTTATAGGTGATCAACTCAACATGGTCAATGGAAATAATGAGGATTTAACGGCCAATTAACTCCCCATTATATGCCTCCATAAGACCATGAATAGTGGTTACATGACCCATTAAACGTGGTCATTAAATACAGTCACACAGTCAAAGACTGTTACATGTTTCTCGCCAGTACTTGCATAACACTAGCAGTACTTGCATAACACTAGCAGTACTTGCAAGTACCGCTAGTGTAAAACCAAGTACCTTTAGTGTAATCCTAAGTACCGCTGAAACATAACTTTACCACTATAAGAGCCAGGGTGTTTAGGGACCAATGGGTGTATACTCCATACCTCCAAGCCCATTATCAGGTGTAAACTTAACCCACAATTGAACTATATTTCCAACAATCCTCCCCAATATAGTACAATTCCTTTGCATGAAAATTAACTTAAACAAAACTAGTGCATAAATGAAAATATCCTAAGGATTAAATTTCCATCTTAGTAAATTACTTCAAACATTCGAGAATCAGGGTGTTCTAAGAATTGAACCCTCCAACTACTTTGAATACCTGAAGATAAAATACACATAAGTTTTCAAACACAAAACAACTCCTGACACTACTAGCCATGTGTCCATATCCACATTCATAAATGTTGTAAGAGTCAAGTCCATGCTCCCTGAGACGGCGAAATCTCAACATTTACATAGGTGGTTCCTCTTTATTTCATGCTCCTGCTTAAGCATTTTTTCAAAGACATTAACCATTAAGAAGTTTATAACTTCATCCTCCTTTCAGCAGGTACAAGCACATCCTTGGGATGATATACATGTGCTTCAGTCCCCTGAATGTTCAGCTTTCCACATTGAACTCAACGCCCAAGTTTCCTTAGGAGGGAGTTGGCTGTCCTAGCATTCAGTGACTAGGTTGGACTTTAAACCCATCCCTTTAGCAGACTTTATAACCAAGTCTCTAGCCAGTCCCTTCGTCAAGTGATTAGCTAAATTTTGTTGAGACCTCACAAACTCTATTGAAATCACCCTATCCATGATTAGCTCACGAATCATGCTATGTCTAACACCTAAGTGTCTAGACTTACCATTGTACATGTGGCTATATGCCTTAGCCAATGTAGCTGCACTATCACAACGGATAGAAATGGGTGCCATAGGTTTGACCCACAATGGAATCTCAAGAAGCAAGTTTCTCAACCATTCAGCTTCTTTACCAGCAGCTGCTAGAGCCACAAACTCAGATTCCATGGTAGAACTAGTAATGCAAGTTTGTTTCTTAGATGCCCAAGAAATTGCACCACCACCAAGTAGGAATACCCAGCCACTGGTGGATGAATTATCCTCAGTATTGCTGATCCAACTTGCATCAGTGTAACCTTCCAACACTAAAGGATATCCAGTATAAGACAAATAATAACCCATTGTTCCTTTCAATTACTTTAGTACTCTCTGAATTACTTGCCAATGCTGAGTACTAGGATTACTAGTATACCTACTCAGTTTACCCACAACAAATGTAATGTCAGGCCTAGTACTTGTCATGGCATACATCAAGCAACCAATAGTCCTAGAATACTCAAGCTGAGAGACAACCTGACCATTGTTAGGCATCAATTTCTCACTTGTATCCATTGGTGTACTCACTGGAGTACAATCAAAGTGATTGAATTTCTTCAGCACCTTCTCAATGTAATGAGACTGAGAAATCACAATACCATCAATTTCATGTTTAATCCTTATGCCAAGGATAACATCAGCCTCCCCCATGTCTTTCATGGAGAACTTTGATGATAAAAATTCCGTTGTCTGATCAACCTTAGCTTGGTCAGTACCAAAGATTAACATGTCATCAACATATAGGCAAATGATGACTCCTTTACCAAATTCCTCAAATTTGCTATATACACATTTGTCAGCTTGGTTAAGTGAATAACCATTAGACAAAACTACTTCATCAAATTTTTGATGCCATTGCTTAGGTGCCTGCTTCAGTCCATATAAGGACTTAATCAGTTTACACACCTTGCCTTCATGACCAGGCATGATGAAACCAAGAGGTTGGTTCATATAAACCTCCTCATCCAAATCACCATTCAAAAATGCTGTCTTCACATCCATCTGATGAATAATCAGATTGTGAATACTTGCTAGAGCAATCAGCATTCTTATGGTACTGATACGTGCTACTAGAGCATAAGTATCAAAATAGTCTATCCCTGACTTTTGTTTAAAGCCATGAATGACTAACCTTGCCTTGAACTTTTCAACAGTTCCATCTACCTTCATTTTCCTTTTGAAAATCCATTTATTACCAAGTGAATTACAACCTGGAGATAGATCAACCAACACCCAAGTGTTGTTCCCCATGATGGAGTCCATCTCATCATTTATTGCTTCTTTCCAGAAAGCAACATCCTGGGACTTCATTGCTTCATCAAATGTTTTGGGATCATCCTCAACATTAAAGCAATAGGAGTATTGGTCTGAGACCTCATCTCTTGTACCTTCAACCAAGTATAGTTGAAACTCAGGTCCAAAATTCCTTGGAGTCCTATGCCTTGTGCTTCTTCTAAGCTCAGGCTCAGGTTGCTGAACCACAACTTCATCAGTGACCCTTTCAGGTTCTACTGAAGCACCAATGTCCTCAGCTCCAGTAGGAGTCCTAAGGCTTGGTCTAAGGACTGATGAGAACCTAGTCTCATCAAAGTTAGCATCCCTTGATTCAATGATCGAGTTTATTGAAACTGAATCATTAGGTTCAATAACATAGAACATGTAAGCCTTGGAATGCTCAGCTGAAATTGTGTATAATGAAGTTCGTTTTTCTCAGTTCTTGTCAAATTGAAAGTCCTAACAATATCGGGTTTTTAACTGTTTTTGGTTGTTAATATTTTTTTTGGATATTCTATTTGCTAATTCAAACAATGCCTTGCAAAACTGAAAAATATCGTCTACTTATATGTAAAACATCGTGCAAATACCAAGTATTTATTCAATTAAAATTCAAAATGTAAATTTTACAACTATAAGGACTAAAAATGTAAATTCTATGAAAAGTAAATGCTCAAAATGTAAAGTTAACAAGTACAAGGACTGAAAGTGTAAAATCAGTAAACTATGAGGACTGAAATTGAAAACTATGCAAACAACTAACCAATTTCCAAACAAACTCAAACTAACTAACTGAATTTTAACAAACTCTGAAAGTTATGGGACCTAATTTAAGCAAACCCTAAAAAGTTTCAAGTTTAGCCAAGATTATAACCAGATTAATACTTGAAGGACTGAAATGTAATTTTTGAAAGTTTTTAACTAAAAACGGATTTCAAACACAAATAAGCTCGTTTGAGCTTATTTCTCAACCTAAATCAACCAAACCACTTGCAAAATGCTTAAAATAAAAAATAAGCTAGACCTGTAAAAGGAAATAACCTAACAATGGCTATATCTCTGATAAGCACTTTTCAATAAGCACAAAATAAGCTATAAAGGAATCTAGACTTGCACAACTGAATTTTTGTAATGAAACTGATTAATGAGCTCAAAATATGAATGGGAAATCAAGTCTTGTTCAAAATCATCCAGTAATAAGCCCAGAATTTGAAATAAGCTAAAAGTAAGCTTATGTTGACCAGCGTTGACCAAGCTTTTTTCAATAAGCTCAAATTTTCAAAAATCAACCATGAGCACTTACTAAGTGAATTTGTAAAAGAAAATGGACTAGTTTATGAGTAGGATTGTGAGATATGAAAAATCAGAATTCCATTTACAGAAACATGCATTTGCTTACAGGTTTAGATTTTTGCTTATAACTTGCTGAAAACTGAATACTGTAGAAAATCCTTTTAGATTCTAAAACTTCATATTATGACCTAAAATTGAGAACTGGTTTGATGAAATTTCATTAAGAAACAAGTAAATGCTAAGTAAATCAATTTGACAACTTTTCTGAACCAATCCTTGCTGAAAATGACCCACTCTTTTAAACTGCCATTTGCCTTTTTGACTTAACAATTGATTGAAAAATGGTTTAAAACTACTTGTTATGACTTTGTAAATGAAAAGGAAACAAAGTGATCCAACTTCTAACACTAGATTGTCAAGTATCAGCTAATGCCAAACACTACTTTTACTAAACTTTTGGAAATTTGTGAAGACTTTTTGAGTACAAGTTTAAACTGAGTAAAAAGCTTTAGCAAGCTAAGTTTGGTGACCAAAATGAAGTTTATGAGAACTAGTATCAAACTATGATCACAACTAGAACACAAAATGTAAAACCAAGCCAAAGTTACTGAAATAAGCTAAAAATAGGATGAGAACAAAGCTAATAAGAAGATTTAGCTACACTTAAACTACAAACTCAATGAAATCAAATCAATTACAGCTAAAACATGTTTTATCATACAATCACAAACAAGATTAACTAGAGTTGAGCAGGCATTTGACAATTGAGAGGAACTAAAATCAAGAACATCAAAACCTTATGCAAAGGCCTCCTTTGGGGGGTAGAGGAGCGCTGAGCTCTCTATTCTAGTGCTAACCACCACCTTAGCACTAGACAAATACTAATCAACAATCAACAAACAACTACAAATCATCAACATGGCTACAATGGCTTGAAATCATCAATTCTGCTAGAACTTGGACTGGATTCAACAAACAGCTATAAATCTTCAAGCAATTAGCTTATTATGATCAAGGTGTGATCACAACAAACTAAAACAACAACAAACAGGATCAATGAAGCATGAATAAGCAGTAAAGAAGGTAAAGAGAATTGGCGGGAAAATGAAAGTTTGAATTTTATTTATGGAAAAGTTGTTACAAAGATGTTAAGTGGTTACAAACTAACTAACAAACTCAAGAGTGTGTCAAACTCTTGAGTTGTTGAGCTAAGAACTAGAAAATGGTGAAAGAAAATAAAAGTGTGTGTGTTTTCACACTTTTCTACAACAACTGAAAATGAAGGCTAAGCATGCTATTTATAGACTTGAGAAGTGAAGTAGTTGGGGTTGGTGACGTGTTGGAACCAATCCCATGCTTCCACGTGTCCAATTGAGCTTAATTGATTTTGCAGGTCATGAACTCAAATTGGGGATTCTTTGTTGAGTTGATTTCAGGTTAATTGGTTATGACCAATGGATTCGTCTCTTGATTTTGAGCAAGTTTGATGTTAAGCACTTCTCTTGAAATCCACTCTAGCTCTAACCCGATTCTGGCAATTTATTTTGTTGAGGAAGATGCTACGTGTCACTTTGTTATTGGCTGAAAAGAGTGCACACGGATCACACTGTTTTGATTTGGTATTAAATGCTGGCGGTGATAGTGGATATTAATTGTCATGAGGTGGCAATCCATTGTAATGTTTTTGTTGCATTCTTATTGATCATCAGCTTTAAACACGGATTAGGCTTGTATTATCTTTCCAAAAATGGCAATATTCACCCCTTGACTTTGGCAGATTTATTTTAAGCTAGCAACTTCATTTCTTTGGCATTTTTGGTCCTTCAAACTTCATTCTTGAGCAAATATGATCCTTTGACTGAGTTGACTTGAATGTTGACCTTGTTTGACTATGATCTTGACTTTTCCATATTTGCACTTTGGTCCTTCAACTTTGGCAGATTGTCAAGATAGGTCCTTGCACTTTAAAGTCTTGTCACTTTTGATCCTTCTTTGTCTTTTTCATCAAATTAAGCTTGATTATTCCTTGTTTGCTTGAAAATGCATCCTTTTACCTACACAAGTGTACACAAACACAAACATACCACATAATACTGTTTTGACAAGATAAATTGGTATTTTGCTTGTGTTTTAGGGTGATTTGTTGATAAATTGATATGAGTTTTTGCTCATATCAAATCCCCTACACTTGAACATTGTCATGTCCTCATGCAATACTATATATTTTAAAGCACAAAGTTACATTCTCCTCATAATTAATCCACCTTGGCCATATGGAATGCATCTACACTACTCTAAACTACATGATGCATGATATTGATTTTAAACAATGCAATGAACAAAATACAATTTTATCTATATCTTTTTTATTTTTCTTGAAATGGTTTTGATTGAAATAACTCATAAAGAATTCAATGACTTTAATTAGGGCTTGGGTACCATGGACATTTATCACCCTCAAGTTTCACTTTCCCCATACCAAGCTTAAAAATGGGATCATTTTATTCACAGGTAAAAAGTGCATCAACTTATTCATGACAATTAAATGTGGAACCGGTTATTATTTGAGCAAATTGCTTGTGGGCAAATTTGTCATTTATTCAAGTGTGAAGTATAAGAAATGTAAAATCCAAAAATAAGGAAGCACGGTTTTAATCCTAAGTAATCCTCTCATCCATTACTTGAAAAACCGCTCACAATTAATACAAGTCTGTTTCAAGAATAATAAGTCATTCGCCTTATGTGTAAAATCCTCATGTCATGCTTTCATAAGTAGCTACACACTCGCTAAGGAAAAAAAAATAAAACTCACGCAATAATTTACATCCGCCATCTTTTTGAGACTTTGGATCTTCAACCCCGCAACCCGTCAAGGTAATATTGGATTGGAGCAATCTATTGAATCCCCGCAACCCGTCAAGGTAATATTGGAACTCAATAGTCACTATAATTAACACCACACTGCCCCTCTAGGGAGTCTTGTATATATATATATATATATATATATATTTTTTTTTTTTCTAGCCACTCATTTTTTTTCATAAGCCGCTCTTATTTTTCTTTATTCCTCACTAAGAAAGTTTAAAAGAATAAAAGGAAAAAACACCCGCTAAATATTGAGCATGACATAAGTCTAGTACACATAAAACGTTCTAACTTAGAATCTTAAGACGTACTTATATCAACCATGAATGATTAGCCAAAAATGCATAAGAGACTACAAACCAATTAAAACCGTTCTTGATTATTTATTAACAATTATATACATGCGAAGAAAATAGAGGTTAAGAAGAGAAGGGTTTAGCCACAAGTAATTATCATGAAGTTTATCTAGCCCTTTTACACTTGCTTCAACTCTATCATTTCCCATTCTCCACAAATTTAAAATCTCAAATAATGAGAGTGGTGGATGCTTAGCCTAATAGACCAATGAAGGACTACATGGTTAAGGATACTAGCTAGAGAGTGCTAAGATAAGCAAACTCGAGTTGAGTCAAAATATCCATGGTGGGCCTAATATGTCAAAGAAGTCTAAATTTGTTAAACCATGTTTTTATTATATTTTTCTTTTTATATATTTTGATGCAAAATAAAAGAAGGCATATATACAATGCAAATGTGTTATGCAAATGAGAAAATGATTGATGCAAAAATTATGAATGCATATTTTTGGTGGCCAAAGTAGATCAAAAATTTGAAAAATGTTTTAAAAAAATTAATTTTCCCAATTATCATGAAAGACGATGACAAGTTCTAGGTAAGGTCACTTCGATAGAAGACCCCCCTACACTTAAGCTAAACATTGTCCTCAATGTTTAAGAGCATGGAAATATAAAAACTTCCCCTACACTTGTGACAATGAATAGACTTTGCTTAACCCAAGTTAAGGAAAGGACAACTATTAGTGAAATCATGTTTAAGCACAAGGTGTCAATGAAAGATCACAATAGTAACGAAGTGAACCAGATACAAGGGCCTCCTCCATAAGCGCCAAAGCATGAAATGAGTGAGCAACCCTACAAACAATCATGAAGACAAAAGAAGGTCTCCCCTACACTTATCTCCAAGTCTATACCTTTATTTCTAACCTACAACACTCTAAACCTAGTTATACGATGCTTGAGTTAATGAGTCTCTAGCTCGACTCGTCCCTCAATGAATCAATTCATGGGGAAAATGGGGATCTCTTAGACCATTTCAACGGAAATGTCCTCCCTAAAATTATGTTTCACACGGTGACCATTCACTTTAAAATTTGGACCATCGGGTTGTGACAACTCAATAGTTCCATATGGAAACACTTGAGCAATAGTGAATGGACCGGACCATCTCGACTTAAGCTTGCCCGCAAAAAGTTTCAACCTTGAGTTAAAGAGGAGAACCGGCTCTCCAACTTTGAACTCACGATTCTTGATCTTAGCATCATGCAATTTCTTAGTCTTTTCCTTGTAAAGTAAAGAATTTTCATAGGCATTGGCTCTCAATTCATCCATCTCATTTAGTTGATTTTTCCTATGGGAACCGGCTTGGTTTAAATCAAAGTTAGCCCACTTGAGAGCCCAAGATGCCTTGTGTTCTAGCTCGAATGGGAGGTGGCACGCTTTTCCATAGACAAGCCTATAAGGAGTACAACCAATTGGTGTTTTAAAAGCCGTCCTAAACGCCCACAAAGCATCATCAAGCTTATCCGACCAAGAAGCTCGATGCTCTCCCACCGTTCTCTCTAAAATTCTCTTTAAACCACGATTTGTGACCTCGGTTTGACCATTTGTTTGAGGGTGATACGCGGTAGAAAGTCTATGATTAACTCCATATTTCTTCATAACTCTCGTGAATTGATCATTACAAAAGTGCGTACCACGATCACTTATGATGGCCCGAGGTAAACCAAATCTAGCAAACAATTGTTTCAAAAACTTCACAACAACTCTAGCATCATTGTTAGGTAAGGCTTTAGCCTCCACCCATTTTGACACATAATCCACCGCCACAAGTATATACTTGTTTCCCTTAGAAGATGGAAAAGGTCCCATGAAATCAATGCCCCACACATCAAATATCTCACACTCTTGAATAAAATTTTGTGGCATCTCATCACGTTGCGTAATTTTTCCTTGTCTTTGACACACATCACAAAATTTCACCATTTCATGGGCATCTTTGTAAATGGAAGGCCAATAGTAACCCGAATCAAAGACTTTCTTGGCGGTATAGTTGGGCCCAAAATGTCCACCCGTAGGTCCTTTATGACACGCTTCTAAGATCTTAAATGCCTCGGGCCCATCTACACACCGTCTAATGATTTGGTCCGCACATTGCCTAAAAAGATAAGGATCATCCCAAAAGTAGTACTTAACTTCCTTAAGAAATTTCTTCTTTTGTTGATAAGTAAGACCCTCAATAAGCACATTGCCCATAAGATAGTTTGTGATATCCGCAAACCAAGGAGTGGCATCCTCTTGGGAAGAGATAGACATGAGCTCCTCTAATGGAAAGGATTCATTGATTTCTTGATGTGGCAAATCTCCTTGAAAAGGATGCTCAAGTCTACTCAAGTGATCCGCCGCTAAATTCTCGGCCCCTTTCTTATCACGAATTTCTATCTTAAACTCTTGAAGCAACAAAACCCATCTCAAAATCCTAGGCTTAGCATCTTGTTTTGTCATAAGATACTTGAGAGCGGAATGATCCGTATACACTATGGTTTTGGATAACACAAGGCATGGTCTAAATTTCTCAAAAGCATAGACTATAGCAAGCAACTCTTTTTCCGTGGTAGTGTAATGAAGTTGTGCACCGGTCATGGTTTTACTCGCATAGTGTATAGGTTGAAAATGCTTATTAACTCTTTGTCCTAATACGGCCCCCACCGCATAATCACTAGTGTCACACATAAGCTCAAAAGGTAATTCCCAATTTGGAGAAACCAAAACGGGAGCCTTTGTCAATTTCTCTTTAAGAGTCTCAAAAGAGTCCAAACAATCTTGGTTAAAAATGAAAGGAGCCTCTTTCTCCAAGAGGTGAGTCATCGGTCTAGCTATCTTAGAAAAATCTTGTATAAAGCGCCTATAAAATCCCGCATGACCTAAGAAACTCCTCACACCTTTAACCGAGGTGGGTGGGGGAAGCTTAGCAATCACATCAATTTTAGCTCGATCCACTTCTAATCCCTTGTTGGATATTTTGTGTCCTAAAACAATTCCCTCTTTCACCATAAAGTGACATTTCTCCCAATTAAGCACTAAACGTGTTTCCTCACAACGCTTAAGCATTCTCTCAAGATTGGTGAGACATGAGGTAAATGAATTTCCAAAGACGGAAAAATCATCCATAAAAACCTCCATAGTTTGCTCTATCATGTCATGGAAAATCGCCATCATGCACCTTTGAAACGTCCCCGTTGCATTACATAAGCCAAAAGGCATCCTCTTGTAAGCAAATGTACCGTAGGGACAAGTGAATGTTGTCTTTTCTTGATCCTTAGGGTCAATGTGTATTTGGAAATAACCCGAAAAGCCATCAAGAAAGCAATAGTACTCATTTCCCGCTAAGCGTTCAAGCATTTGATCCATAAAAGGTAATGGGAAATGGTCTTTCCTAGTCGCCTCATTGAGTTTTCTATAATCAATACAAACTCTCCAACCGGTGACAAGTCTCGTAGGAATAAGCTCATTGTTCTCATTAGGCTCTACGGTGATTCCACCCTTTTTTGGGACATAATGAACCGGGCTAACCCATGGAGAATCGGAAATGGGATAAATCATACCCGCATCTAAGAGTTTAATCACTTCCTTCTTAATGACCTCATGGATTTTTGGGTTAACTCTTCTTTGACTTTGAATGGCGGGTTTGTAATCATCCTCCATAAGGATTTTGTGTGTACAAAAATGTGGATCAATTCCCCTTATGTCAGATATTTTCCATGCTAAGGCTTTCTTATGTTTCTTAAGGACTTCAATAAGTTGCTCCTTCTCATCCTCTTTCAATTCTTTAGCAATTATGACAGGTAGTTGGTCTTTTCCCTCTAAGAAAGCATACTCTAGGTGGGATGGAAGGTCCTTAAGTTCAATAGGAGGTGTACTCTCTATGGAAGGTTTTACTATAGAAGGATCCTAAATGGTAACTTCTTGTGGAATAGGAGAAGGAATAGGGTCCTCATTGAGCAACTTTTGGATAGTAAGAATATCTTCTTCCCAATTAATGGGAGAATCATCATCACCAAGAAAGTTTGACTCAAATTCCTCCAAGAGGAAATCACTCTCTCCAAAAGGTGTTAAAGAGGGAGCAATTGAGGCCACGGTTTCAACATGGGGCATCTCATCACTAGTACTCTTACAAGCATCATGAAAGTGTTCATCACACACCTCATCTAGCACATCAACAATGTTAATAGTCTCACAAGGTCTAGACTCTTTAGCCTCTTTCCTATCACAAACTTTCCCTAACTTAAACACCACTATCTCATCTTCTACTCTCATAATTAGTTCTCCTTCCGCCACATCTATCAAAGTACGACCCGTTCTCAAAAACGGTCTACCAACAATCAAAGGAACTCTAGGATCCATGTCATAATCAACCACTACAAAGTCGGCCGGAAATGTAAACTTATCCACACCTACAAACACATCCTCCGCTATACCTACGGGGTAAGCTATGGTTCGGTTGGCTAATTCAAGAGTCATCCTAGTGGGAGTGAGCTCGGGAAGAGAGAGTTTTTTCCAAACCGATAAAGGCATGAGGTTAATGCTTGCCCCTAGATCCGCCAAAGCCATGCAATTTTCAACACCGAGAAAATTACAAGGTATCAAGAAGCGCCCCGGATCTCCAAGCTTTGTTGGTAAGGTTTTAAGTAGCACGGCAGAACAATTTTCATTAAGGGATGTGTTGGGCAAATCAACCAATTTTTCTTTGTTTGAGAGTAAATCCTTGAACATCTTAGCAAACTTTGGCATATAAGCAAGAGCTTCCGCAAAGGATATGTTGATGTTGAGTTGCTTAAACATCCTTAAGAAATTGGAGACTTGGATGTCATCCTTGTTCTTTAACTTGTCCTTTTTCAACCTTGAAGGATATGGAAGAGTAGGTTTTGGTGTAGGTGGAATAGGTGTTGTAGTGGAAGATTTGTCTTTGTTAGCTTCTTCATTGGGAAGTGTGGAAGGTAAAGGAGAAGTAAGAATAGGTTGAGAAGGTGTGTTTGAGTGAATGGGAGCATTTTGAGGTAGTGAAGTAGAGGTAGAAGGCTTGTCACAAGTAGGAGCACAAGTGGATGGAATAATAGGAGGTTTAGGAGGTGAAGGATCCTTTGTTGTCTTTCCACTTCTTGTTGTAATAGCATTGACATTTGCCCTTGGATTTGTTTGTGTGTTGGAAGGTAAAGCTCCTTGTGGTCTTTGGTTATACATAATTTGGTTTTGAAGAAGAGCAAATTTCTTGTTATTTTCCTCTTGATTATCTTTCATTTGTTTCTCATAAGAAGTAAGCTTTTGAAGAATCAAATCCATGGGGTTAGGTTGCACATTTCCTTGATAAAAACCTTGTTGTGGAAAAGATGGAGGTGGTGGATTAAATCCTTGGTTTGGTGGATAGAAGTTATTTCCTTGAGGTTGAAAATGATTGGGTGCCTTATAGTTATTCCCTTGGTAAGGTGGTCTTTGCCCTTGATTCCTTGGTAAAATTTGAGGAGGATTTTGTTGAATTTGGGTGGGTGGTTGGGGTGGGAATCCCGATGGAGTAAGGTAATTTTGAGACTTGTAAGAAAGGTTATTTGGATTGATATTTGGCTTGAAGTGTTCACGATGTTCGTCTTGGTAAGCATAGCATTTCCCTTGATAAACTTGCACCTTATCACATTGTTCATAAGAATGGGGGCCTCCACAAGTTACACAAGAAAGAGTAATAGCATTCACATCATTTGAAGAATTGTTCAATGAAATGGTCTTAATGGCTTGAACCATCTCTTGAATCATCTCTTGTTGACCTTTATTCATTTGTTGAATGATCTCTTGGTGATATTTGAAGAATTGGTTATCACAAGGTGTTTGAGAAGTGTTTTGGATAACATGAACCCTTTCTTCAAATTGAGTGTTTGTTTGAACCATTGCTTTAGTCTCAATGATGTCCACGGCCTCTTGCATGGATTTAAGAAGAATATTCCCTCCCGCGGAAGCATTGAGTGAATCTTGGTGGTGAGATTTAAGTCCATTATAGAAAGTATTGATTTGGTGAACTTCATCCAATCCATGGTTAGGGCATCGCCTCAATAACTCTCTATACTCTTCCCAAGCATCACTAAAGGATTGACTAGGTTTTTGTTGAAAGCCTATAATTAAGTTCCTCAAGGCCATGGTCTTAGATGGAGGAAAGAACTTGTTCAAAAACTTAGTGGTGAAACCATCCCATTTGGTGATACTATCGGGTGGTTGGGTGTCTAACCAATGCTTAGCTTGTCCCTCTAGTGAAAATGGCACTAACATCAACTTAATAGCATCATGTGGAACTCCATTGTGCTTAATGGTATTGCAAAGAGAAAGGAATCTCTTAAGGTGATCATGAGGATCATCATTCTTGTTACCATAGAAAGGTGTTTGTGAAACCATGGTAATCATAGCCGTTTTTAGCTCAAATGTATTCGCGGGAATGTCGGGAATCCTAATAGCACTAGCATATCCATGAACATTGGTTTACAAACGTTCCATCAAAGAACGATTATCAACAGCCATGGCTTCTTGTTGTGGATGAATCAAAGCACGATTCTCGTGATCGGCTTGATGGACGGTGGTAGTCTTACTCTTTCTCTTTTTCTTCCTTTTCGGAGGAAGAGGTTGTACACCAATCGGTATTTGTGCACGCCCGCGAGTGAGCATGCAACTCAATACGAGGAATGAGAGAGAAGCTCTCGTGTGACTTTGAAGAGAAAAGGATTATCCTCTTCGAATATCAATATGAAATATCCACGAGAAAATAATATATATGTATGTACTACTTGGGTGCAAGATTCCCAATGAAGCCTTCCTTCTTAGAATACTCACAAGTGAACGGGGGGTTAGGTGGCGCGAAGCACTTAAGTACCTATTGACCCTTAGATGGCATTTTATAGCACATCGCCTTTCTATTCACTTAAATGTTCGTATTCTTCGAATTGTTGCTTATTGAGAGTATTTATCTATTCTTGCTTTATTTTGTTTGATCGATACACGTGTCAAGGATCGGAACGCCCCCTAACACGGTGTATTGCCTTGGCAATATTTATGGAGAATATGTAGATTGGTTGTTCTTATACGTATACGTATTTACTTATAATAATATATGGAAAATATTTTTGTATTTATGAGTTTTTAAGAGAAAATACTATATGTACATAAAAACCGAGAGAATCCAATAATATATATTTTTGGGTGCAATCTCTTAGGAAAAAGATTGCTTTTTGGATTTTTTAATTTGTTTGGTCAATTCTTTAGGAAAAGAATTGTTTTGTTAATTTTTTAATTTTTATATATTTTTATATTTTTGATTTTTTATTTGTTTTTTATTTATGATACGTAAAAATAACGTTCACAAGGTGAACGGATCCCAAAAGCCAATGAAAACCGTCAATCGATAGTCTCTCGTAAAGTCAAAGAACCGGCAGCGGCGCCATTTGAAATTGTGTATAATGAAGTTCGTTTTTCTCAGTTCTTGTCAAATTGAAAGTCCTAACAATATCGGGTTTTTAACTGTTTTTGGTTGTTAATGTTTTTTTTGGATATTCTATTTGCTAATTCAAACAATGCCTTGCAAAACTGAAAAATATCGTCTACTTATATGTAAAACATCGTGCAAATACCAAGTATTTATTCAATTAAAATTCAAAATGTAAATTTTACAACTATAAGGACTAAAAATGTAAATTCTATGAAAAGTAAATGCTCAAAATGTAAATCTAACAAGTACAAGGACTGAAAGTGTAAAATCAGTAAACTATGAGGACTAAAATTGAAAACTATGCAAACAACTAACCAATTTCCAAACAAATTCAAACTAACTAACTGAATTTTAACAAACTCTGAAAGTTAAGGGACCTAATTTAAGCAAACCCTAAAAAGTTTCAAGTTTAGCCAAGATTATAACCAGATTAATACATGAAGGACTGAAATGCAATTTTTGAAAGTTTTTAACTAAAAACGGGTTTCAAACACAAATAAGCTCGTTTGAGCTTATTTCTCAACCAAAATCAACCAAACCACTTGCAAAATGCTTAAAATCAAAAATAAGCTAGACCTGTAAAAGGAAATAACCTAACAATGGCTATATCTCTGATAAGCACTTTTCAATAAGCACAAAATAAGCTATAAAGGAATCTAGACTTGCACAACTGAATTTTTGTAATGAAACTGATTAATGAGCTCAAAATATGAATGGGAAATCAAGTCTTGTTCAAAATCATCCAGTAATAAGCCCAGAATTTGAAATAAGCTAAAAGTAAGCTTATGTTGACCAGCATTGACCAAGCTTTTTTCAATAAGCTCAAATTTTCAAAAATCAACCATGAGCACTTACTAAGTGAATTTGTAAAAGAAAATGGACTAGTTTATGAATAGGATTGTGAGATATGAAAAATCAGAATTCCATTTACAGAAACATGCATTTGCTTATAGGTTTAGATTTTTGCTTATATCTTGCTGAAAACTGAATACTGTACAAAATCCTTTTAGATTCTAAAACTTCATATTATGACCTAGAATTGAGAACTGGTTTGATGAAATTTCATTAAGAAACAAGTAAATGCTAAGTAAATCAATTTGACAACTTTTCTGAACCAATCCTTGCTGAAAATGACCCACACTTTTAAACTGCCATTTTCCTTTTTGACTTAACAATTGACTGAAAAATGGTTTAAAACTACTTGTTATGACTTTGTAAATGAAAAGGAAAAAAGTGATCCAACTTCTTACACTAGATTGTCAAGTATCAGCTAATGCCAAACACTATTTTTACTAAACTTTTGGAAATTTGTGAAGACTTTTTGAGTACAAGTTTAAACTGAGTAAAAAGCTTTAGCAAGCTAAGTTTGGTGACCAAAATGAAGTTTATGAGAACTAGTATCAAACTATGATCACAACTAGAATACAAAATGTAAAACCAAGCCAAAGTTACTGAAATAAGCTAAAAATAGGATGAGAACAAAGCTAATAAGCAGATTTAGCTACACTTAAACTACAAACTCAATGAAATCAAATCAATTACAGCTAAAACATGTTTTATCATACAATCACAAACAAGATTAACTAGAATTGAGCAGGCATTTGACAATTGAGAGGAACTAAAATCAAGAACATCAAAAACTTATGCAAAGGCCTCCTTTGGGGAGTAGAGGAGCACTGAGCTCTCTATTCTAGTGCTAACCACCACCTTAGCACTAGACAAACACTAATCAACAATCAACAAACAGCTACAAATCATCAACATGGCTACAATGGCTTGAAATCATCAATTCTACTAGAACTTGGACTGGATTCAACAAACAGCTATAAATATTCAAGCAATTAGCTTATTATGATCAAGGTATGATCACAACAAACTAAAACAGCAACAAACAGGATCAATGAAGCATGAACGAGCAGTAAAGAAGGTAAAGAGAATTGGCGGGAAAATGAAAGTTTGAATTTTATTTATGGAAAAGTTGTTACAAAGCTGTTAAGTGGTTACAAACTAACTAACAAACTCAAGAGTGTGTCAAACTCTTGAGTTGGTGAGCTAAGAACTAGAAAATGGTGAAAGAAAATAAAAGTGTGTGTGTTTTCACACTTTTCTACAACAACTGAAAATGAAGGCTAAGCATGCTATTTATAGACTTGAGAAGTGAAGTAGTTGGGGTTGGTGACGTGTTGGAACCAATCCCATGCTTCCACGTGTCCAATTGAGCTTAATTGATTTTGCAGGTCATAAACTCAAATTGGGGATTCTTTGTTGAGTTGATTTCAGGTTAATTGGTTATGACCAATGGATTCGTCTCTTGATTTTGAGCAAGTTTGATGTTAAGCACTTCTCTTGAAATCCACTCTAGCTCTAACCCGATTCTGGAAATTTATTTTGTTGAGGAAGATGCTACGTGTCACTTTGTTATTGGCTGAAAAGAGTGCACACGGATCACACTGTTTTGATTTGGTATTAAATGCTGGCGGCGATAGTGGATATTGATTGTCATGAGGTGGCAATCCATTGTAATGTTTTCTTGCATTCTTATTGGTCATCAGCTTTAAACACGGATCAGGCTTGTATTATCTTTCCAAAAATGGCAATATTCACCCCTTGACTTTGGCAGATTTCATTTTAAGCTAGCAACTTCATTTCTTTGGCATTTTTGGTCCTTCAAACTTCATTCTTGAGCAAATATGATCCTTTGACTGAGTTGACTTGAATGTTGACCTTGTTTGACTATGATCTTGACTTTTCCATATTTGCACTTTGGTCCTTCAACTTTGGCAGATTGTCAAGATAGGTCCTTGCACTTTAAAGTCTTGTCACTTTTGATCCTTCTTTGTCTTTTTCATCAAATTAAGCTTGATTATTCCTTGTTTGCTTGAAAATGCATCCTTTTACCTACACAAGTGTACACAAACACAAACATACCACATAATACTGTTTTGACAAGATAAATTGGTATTTTGCTTGTGTTTTAGGGTGATTTGTTGATAAATTGATATGAGTTTTTGCTCATATCATCAGCATATCCAACAAAGATGCATTCAATGTCTCTTTCACCCAAGGTTTTCACCTTTGGATCAGGGAGTCTTACAACAACCCTACAATCCCAAACTTTGAGATAGTTCAAGTTTGGTTTCCTTTTAGTCCAGAGTTCATAAGGGGTAATTCTGTTCCTTTTGTTGGGAACCCTATTTAGTAAATAGCAAGCTGTTAACATAGCTTCACCCCAAAACCCTTGACTTAGTACTGAATAGGACAACATGGAATTAACCATCTCTTTAGTACTCTATTTTTCCTTTCTGATATACCATTTTGTTGTGGAGTATAGGGGGAAGTTCTTTCATGGATTATTCCAACAGACTGAAAATACTAAGTATTCATGTACTCTCCTCCCCTATCAGTCCTAAATCTTTTGATTTGGACTCCTTGTTGTAATTCAACTTCAGTTTTAAAGACTTTAAATTTATCTAATGCTTCATCCTTAGTATGCAACAAATAGACATAACAAAACCTTGAAGCATCATCAATAAATGTTACCAAGTAATTCTTATTCCCTAATGAGGGAGTAGCATGCAAATCACATAGGTCACTATGAATTAGCTCCAAAACTGTATTTACACGTTTTACATCCTGAAATGGTTTCTTAGTAATTTTATTTAGTATGCAAGTCTGACATTTATCAATGTCTATGTCAAAGGCTGGAATTAACCCATCCTTAGACATATCTTGCATCCTCTTAAAGTGGACATGGCCTAGCCTAGCATGCCATAGTGATGAATCATTCAGTTTAGTGGTAGACATATAAGCTGAACCAATATTAGCACTAGCGGTACTTGTTCTGCAAGTACCGTTAGTATAAGCACTAGCGGTACTTGGTTTGCAAGTACCGTTAGTGTAAGCACTAACGGTACTTGGTTTGCAAGTACCGTTAGTATTATCAGAAACAATATTGAGCCTAAACATTTGATTGGTCAAATAACTAAAACCAATAAACACACCATGTTTAGATAAAACAAATTTGTTAGATTCAATCACTTGTTTATAACCACAATTATTCAAAACACTACTAGAAACCAAGTTCTTCCTAATATTAGGAACATGCAAAACATTAAACAAGGAAACAATCTTTCCAGAACTAAACTTAAGATCTACACAACCACGTCCATGCACTAGGGCTGTTGACTCATTTCCCATGTGAAGAATAGATCCATCATTTAGTGACTCATAAGTCTTGAACCAGCATCTATCTTTGCACACATGTACTGTTGCTCCAGAGTGAACCCACCACGCCACATCATCATCCTGCACAAAATAAGCTTCAGATACATATGTAACATAATAAATCTGAAGAGATTTATTAAACATATTCTGACCTTTCAGTGTTGTGTTGTTAGAACCAATCACTGAACCATTTGTGCCTGATCCACTAGATTTGCTGCCACTACCAACACCTTTGCAATCCCTTTTGAAGTGTCCAGGTTTCCCACACTTCCAACAAGCCACTGAGGACTTCTTGTTAGGATTACTTTTGGTTTTATCTTGATGCTTACGTTTGCCCTTGTTGTCATTGTACCTGGAGGAGTTGTTATGCTCCACCATATTGATAACTGATGAACCAGCAACATTGTTGCTCTTTGGCTTGTCACTTTCATGCATCCTGAGGGATTCCTCAATACGCAAATGACTGCCCAACTCAACAAGAGTTAATTCCTCCTTCTTATGTTTCAAGGTATGCTTGAAATCTTTCCAAGAAGGAGGTAATTTGTCAATGACACAAGATACCTGAATGGTATCATCCATGTTCATTTTATGTTGTATAAATCTACCAAGTATTCCAAGAAGTTCATTGTATTGTTCCATGACTGGTCTTGAATTAGTCATTTTGTAATTTGTGAACTCACTCACAAGGAACTTCTTACTTGATGCATCCTCAGCCATATATTTGGCTTCCAAGGAATCCCATAGTTCTTTACCAGATTTAGAATTTTGGTAAATATCAAATAAGGAATCAGACATAACATTGAGAATAATACCACGACACACATAGTCATCATTCTTCCATTTGCTCCTTTTCCTCAGTTCCTCCAAAGTAGCATCATCACCACCATCAGGAATAGGAGTTGTCAGCACATACACCACACTCATGGTTGAAAGAAGAAAGTGCATCTTCTTTTGCCATCTCCTGAAATCCACCCCTTCAAACTTGTCCAGTTTGGAGAAGTTAGCCACCATATGCTTCATTGTAGCCGCCATTGATTATCACAAAATAGTTTACTTTGATTGTTGGAGTCTATTCTTCCCAACCAGGGTAAGATAATCAATAGGCTAACTACGTACCAATGAAGGTTACCGGATATCACTTGGAATCGTGTGATCACTTTCCAAAGTAAACTATTCAACCCTATTGCCTGGGTATCACGAATACTTACTTGGGATAAGACCAAATGTATGTTATAGAATTAGGCACAAATCTATAACCCTTTGCTGTAAAGTGTTTCTTGTTTTCTGTGTGTCTTTCATGCAAACAATACGAACCCTTTTATAGGTGATCAACTCTACATGGTCAATGGAAATAATGAGGATTTAACGGCCAATTAAGTCCCCATTATATGCCTCTATAAGACCAGGAATAGTGGTTACATGACCCATTAAACGTGGTCATTAAATACAGTCAAACAGTCAAAGACTGTTACATGTTTCTCGCCAGTACTTGCATAACACTAGCAGTACTTGCATAACACTAGCAGTACTTGCAAGTACCGCTAGTGTAAAACCAAGTACCTTTAGTGTAATCCTAAGTACCGCTGAAACATAACTTTACCACTATAAGATCCAGGGAGTTTAGGGACCAATGGGTGTATACTCCATACCTCCAAGCCCATTATCAGGTGTAAACTTAACCCACAATTGAACTATATTTCCAACACTCGGCCTGTTATATATTTTGTTTGTTTTTTTAATAAAATATGATATATGTGAGCTCATGCTTTTTTATCTTTTGGCACAATTTTTTCTTTGACTCACCACACTCTCATAAAATATGGTGTAAAAGGATTTTCGTGTCAACGTGACACTCACTTTTTCCTTTGACACAAATTTAAACCCCTACCATATCCAATAGTTCAATACTCTAAAACTAAACAACAAAAACCGAAAGGGCGTGTAACTTCATCTACCATACAATAGCAAGGTATTTTTTAGTCCATGTAGAATTCCCCCGCCACCATATTGGTATCAAGACAATCCCCTAAACAACAATCCAGATCCAAAAATTAGACCCATTAAGCCATTACAGATTGGCTACACATCATCCCTTAACAAGATGAGTGAATATACGTCATGTTAATAACTTAAGTTTATTCGTGGCAGGTTTTGTGTAGGAAAAAGTACTTTTTACACACCAATTTCTTCACACGATTCAAATAGCTTGTACTAATCTCATAGCTAGCTTATACAATGTATACTTCGTGAGTGGGTTAGGAATTATGGATTATAAGCAACTGGATCATGTAGCCATGGGCAAAAACTTAATTCGACCTCTATTAGTTTTTCACTTTTTACAATATATCTCAATCATATTCAAATATACGGTTGTGGTATGTGTTTGGTCAATTCAGTGCCTAATGATCTCACTGACGGATTTGAATAAGAATAAGTCTAAGTATCTATAGACCTTGAACATTATGAAGTCACTAAGTGAACAGTCACTCAGTGAGTTACCTTCGTAAGCTCAGCCCGATTCTAACAAAAAGACTCGAGTATTCAGTGAGGCGAAACTCAGTGAATGATGTACTTAAGACGAAGAAGAATGTGATGGGTTCGGTGAGTTGTGGCAATAGACTCATTGAACTCCGTACGATCTTCCTGATGGAAATGATGAAGTCCTGAAGACCGAAGTAAAAGCGCGATAAGTTTGAAGTAGATAAGGTGTAGTACAAACACACTTATCGTGACTTAACTTTTAAGGATAGACAAGGACACTGAGCTTGTAAAAGACTTTGTCTCGATACTTAGTATAAGTAGATGAAAAAGTATGTACCTTTTACCTTAGCTGAGACAGATCAATTGAACATGGCAATTCCTTATCTCGTTCCTAGCCTTAGTATATAAATAAGACTCATTGCAAAAGAGAGAATTCAAGTTTGTGCACTAAATGCTTTGACATTCACAAACAGATTCTCTCTTCCAAATACGATAGATAGCACTTGAGTTATAAACCCATGTTGACTTAATCATTGAACATATTAAATCGTTAGGATTGATATTGTTCGTTAGTGAGGAGATCACAACACACACATTGTCTATTCAATCCCTATTGTAGTTTCGCATACAATAGGGTATAATCCTTTTGAATAATAAAAGAGTTAAACGTTGAAAGATCTTTTGTGTTTTAGTTATTATATTTGTTGTGTTCTCTAAAATACTGACGTGAAAAAAAAGACTGATGAGGAGACTTTACCATGGGTTATAATTATGCTTAGTAATAATAAGTATAACACTATTACAAGGGACTAACAAGTGGTATCAGAGCGGTAGGTTTATAAAATATTTTATTACCACTTAAAAGTTTTTGAAACCTTGATCCATTATGGCTGAAAGTAATGTACCTCAACTTGTCAATAAGAAAGGAGCTAGTTACTCTTTTAACGCTCCTAAACTGAAAGTTGAAAATTTTAATAAATGAAAGAAGCGAATGTTGTGTTATTTAATGGGAATGGAACCCTACTACATCACTTGTATTAAGGATGACCCATTAAAACCAAAAATAACACAAGGTGATGACAAACCTTAGTCCCAATGGTCTGACGATGAAGGGAGAGTGGTAAATCAGGACCAACGTCTCAAAAGCATCATAATATCTTGTCTTGCTGACGATATTATGGAGGTTGTCATCAAGTGTGCGACGGCCAAGGCAACATGGTCAGACCTAGTTCATAGCTTTGAAGGCCCGTCTAATACTAAGGAAAATCATATAATGGACTTGAAACTCAAATTTAACACTTTCAGAGCTAAAACATCTAAAACACTTCTTCAGACTTACACCCGTTACAAGACCTTGCTCAATGAGCAAACAAATGACAGGGTCAAACTGTCTAAGAATGAAATCAACGTTGGTTTTGTGAACCGTCTCCTTGAAAAATGGCTTAGCGTCTCTCAAAGCCTGAGGAATGCTAACCATATTCAGACTCAAGATATAGCAGATATCTATGGAAGATTTATCTATGAAGATAACCTGATCACTAAACGATATCCTGAGTCTAAGAAAGCCTTTATTACTGCCACCCCAAGTCCAACTAATGGCCCTATATCAACTGCTTTCTATTCTAACGGAATTGTTCAAGACTTTCAAGAGACATCAGATGATGAGGTAGATGAAAGATCTAGCTCAGAATACATAAGAGATTTAAATCAAGAGTTTTATAAAAGAGCCTTTTTGGCAAAATCAAAACGTTTTATCAAAAGAACTAGATTTGCTGGAAAGCAATCCACTGAGAACGTGGACTATTTTAGATGTGGTAAAACGAGCCACTTTGCAAAATATTGTATTTCAAATACACCCTTGGCCTCTTACAAAAATCCAAATTCATCATCAAAGAATGATAATTTTCAACCAAAGTTTACACCAAAACTGATTTAGGCAAGAAAATTGAAAAGGATTACATATCTGAGTATAAGAAAGTCAAAGCCAAACTTGCATTGCTTGAGGTTGGACCTTCAAATACTCTGGCTCAGAAACCTGCCCAAACCAAAGCCATAGGTCTGGTGGCTGAAACCTTCGATTGGGATGATGAAGAAGTGTCTTCAGACGATGAAGAAGTCAGATATCAAGTGCTGATGGCTCTAGTTGATGATGAACTCACCATTGGGAGCAAGTAGCTTGACCGCCTTACCGAAAGAATCATGCTAGAAATGCAAAATAGGTTGACATCGCCATGAGAAAGAAACACTTCAAGGAGCCTGTTTGGTACCTAGACATCGAGTGTTTAAGAAGTATGATAGGGGTCAAAATTTATCTGCATAAATATGTGAGCAACCAGGTCCTAAGGCAGTGTTTGGTGATAAATCATCTTGTATTACTAAGGATATGGTTAAATTAAATATGGTGGAATATTTTTCTCAAAAGTAGCATTCGTAAATGGTCTATAATATAATCTTATCAGTATCAATCAACTGTGTGATGCCAAATACATCATTCATTTTAATGACAAGCAAGGAACAATCTTAAATGCCAATAAAGATATTGTGATGACTGCCCCAAGAATGAATGATGTATATGTCTTAGATATATCATCTGTGACTTCCTCAGGAGCATGCATCTTTGCTAAGGCCTTAGACTCTGTCAACTGGCTTTGGCATAAGAGGCATTCACATCTTTATTTCAAAGACATTAATAAACTTTCTAAACAAAACAAAGTCTGTGGCTTACCTTCTCTTGTGTACTCAAAAGATAAACCTTGTTCAGCCTGTGAAAAAGGTAAACATAAGAGCCTCTATTAAGCCAAAACAAAACTTCTCAATCAGGAAGTATCTACACTTGCTCCATATGGATCTTTTTAGACCATCGGTTCAATGTCCATAAATCATGAGAAATATACCCTAGTCATTGTTGATGAATACTCCAAATACACATGGGTATATTTTCTAAAGAAAAAGAGTCAGGCTCTGAATTCATTATGTCCTTCATCATACAAGTAGAAAATCAAAATGACACAAAAGTCAAACAAATTAGGACTGATAATGTGACTAAATTCAGGAACCAAGAGCTTGAGAGTTTTTGTGATGAGAAAGGAATTTCTCAGAACTTCTCTTCTCCTTACACACCTGAACAAAATGGTGTGGCTGAAAGGAAGAAGAGAACTCTCATTGAAGCTGCAAGGACTATGCTAAATGGTTCTAGTCTTTCAAACCACTTCTGGGCTGAAGCAGTAAAAATTGATTGATACACTCAAAACAGAAGTATAACTGTCAAAAGACATGATAAGACTCCTTATGAAATATTCAACGGAAACAATACTAGACATCAGCTACTTTCATGTGTTTGGATGTCCTGTGTTATTCACAATCAAAAGGAACATCTGGGAAAATTTGATGCAAAATCTGATGATGGGTACTTTCTTGGATACTCCTTTGTCTCTAAAGCCTTCAGGGTCTTTAACACAAGGAGAGAACAGGTTGAGGAATCCTTTCATATCACGTTTGATGAAAGTCTGGATGCCATCAATTTCACAAATCAATCAGTGGATGAAATAGGGATCAACAACTCATCTATATACCCTCCTGATGAGTATGAAAATGATTCCTCACGTCAATATCAGACTGATGTTGATGTTTCATTCAACATCTCACCTTACTATAGGTCAATTACAAACCTGATCACCAATCAACATGTCCCTGAAATTGTTATTCCAACTAATCAGTATGAAGAATCAAATGATTCTCCTAGCACTTCAAACACCAAAGGGGCAGATGATGTAACAAATGACCTATTAATCACTGAAAATCCTTCAGTGGAGATTGATTCTCCGGTACTTGGTTCTGAAGAACAAGTCCCTGATAATGATAATCACTAGTTATCCACAAGTTCTATTCCACGTCCTCAGGACACATGGTCAAGAAATCAACATATAAAACTTGTAAATATAATTGGTGATGTATCTTAGGAGATACTCACTTGCAGTCAAACTGCCTAACTTTCTGCTGCCTCAGCCCATGAATGTCTATTTGTAGACTTTCTCTCTGAAATCGAACCTAAAAAGGTTTTAGAGTACATGAAACATCCAGGATGGGTTGAGGCTATGTAAGAAGAACTCAATCAGTTCCTCAAGAACAAAGTATGAAAAGTAGTTCCTCTCTTTTGGGGGAAATCAGCTCTTGGCATATAATGGGTGTATAGGAACAAGACTGATGAAAGTGGAACTATTTTCAAGAACAAGGCTAGACTTGTTATTCAGGTGTGTGGTCAATTGGAAGGTATTGACTATGAAGAGACCTTTTCCCCTGTAGAGGAATGGAAGCCATCAGGATCTTCCTTTCCTATGCCACATACATGAACTTCAAAGTGTTTCAAATGGATGTGAAAAGTGCTTTTCTAAATGGAAAGATCACTGAAGAAGTTTATGTAGCACAACCTCCTAGTTTTAAGAGTTCCAAGTTCCCTAACTATGTCTGTAAACTTGACAAAGCCTTATATGGACTTATGAAGCACCCATGGCATGATATGAAACTCTCTCTACCTTCCTGATCATGTATAAATTTGTCAGGGGAAGATAGGCAACACATTGTTTATCTTTAGAACCAAGGAAGATGTCTTGCTTGTTCAGATATATGTTGATGACATCATATTCAACTCCACTGATTATAAGCTTTGTAAGAAGTTGAAAAACTTTTGACAAAGAAATTTGAAATGAGTATGATGGGTGAGTTAACATATTTTTGGACTTCAAATCAAAGAGGGGGACAAAGGGATCTCAGTATGTCAAGAAAAGTACATCAAGGAGATACTCAAGAAGTATAATATCTCTGAGTGTGCTTCAATGAAGACCCCTGTGGTTCCCCCAAACAACTTAGGTCTTGATCTAACTGGTAACCAATGAATCAAACACTCTATTGGGGCATGATTGGATCATTAATGTACCTAACTAGGCCTGATATCCATTTCTCAATGATTTTATGTGCAAGATATCAGGCCGACCCTAAAGAATCACATCTTACTGTTGTTAAACGAATCTTCAGGTACCTGAAGGGTACTCCAACCGGGTCTATAGTATCCTCGTTGCTCAGGCTTCGATCTTAAGGGATACTCAGACTTAGACTTTGTTGGCTGCAACATGGACAGAAAAAGTACCTTATGTGCATGCCAATTTCTTAGTGGCAAGCTAGTATGTTGGAGTGCAAAGAAACATCAGTTGGTGTCTATGTCCTATGTTGAGGCTGAGTATGTAGTAGCAGCTGATTGTTGTGCAAACATCCTTTGGATGAAAATTCAACTCAGGGACTACAATGTTGAATAAAAAGTAGTCCCCATATTTTGTGACAACACCAGTGGCACTGCCATATTAAACAACCCAGTTCTGCACTCTAGGACAAAACACATTGATATAAGATATCACTTCCTTAGGGACCACATCATGAAAGGTAATATTGAATTACATTTCATCCCCAGTGAGTATCAGCTAGCAGATATATTCATAAAACCCTTGGATGAACCAGCGTTCACTAGACTGAAAGCTGAACTTGGCATGCTGAACATTGATTAGTCAGGCTCCCTGACGAGATCATGTTCAGTATGGTGTATATTCTAATCAACACCCTGAATAACTTTATGATTTCCTTGACAATGAGCCATATTTAATGTGTAACTAAATGCTTTAAGGATTTAGTTAGTAAATGTTCAAGGTTGGTGACTCAACATATTAAATATAGAACAAATATTCTTTATTTAACTGTCACTAACTAGTCAAGGCCCCCCACCAAATTAACCCACTAAGCATTAATTGCTTGCCTCTTCAAAACTCATCAGTTGTAAAACTGTCTTTTCAACTGCACATGACCCTACGTCATCTCTGCAAAAAGGTTGAAATGCAGTAACGGTACAATATCTGAGAAAAATGGGGTACCACTTGGTTACATGGCATTTAATGCAGAAGCAAAAATATTTCAAAATTATTTTATATAATTATTCTTTCACATCCGAGCCTATAAATACCCCATCTTTCACAAACACACACACAAAAGATTTTAGCAAATAAACTCTGCCAAAATTTTTACTCATATCAAAGCGTGTGTTCAAATCTTGTTTTAAGAAAAGTGTTCTTTGAAATCTGGTAATCAAGATTATTTGCCTCTTTTATTGTTATACCTCATAAGATATTGTGATCGAAGTTATTTGGTGCTATTATTTTTTAGCAATCAAAAGGCTACACTAAATCACTTGGTAAAAAATTGTGTTTTATAACAAGAAACAAGTTTTAAGCTTGATTATCACAAGTGTCATTGCCCTTTAAAGACTTCAAAATATATCTTAAAATGGCACTATCCCAGGTTATTCCATATTCCCCTCAAGCTAAGCATATAATCAGTGAGGGTGACATTTTTCAGGAAACCATTACGGGGGTAATTTTAGTCACCCTCGTAATACATCAGCCTATAAACCCATTTCAAAAATTTTAAAGAACTGTGATTGGGCTGATGCGTTTACAAACACTCCCTCAGTATTGTACCATGACTATCTCAAGGAGTTATGGTATATTGCTGAGGTTGTAACCAACACCCAAGGGCCTGAAGGTTCTCAGGGGTCTAAGACCGAATCACATAAGGAGTCAATAATCAAGTTCACTATGAACAATGGCAAGACACCATTGATTTTAGACTTTAAAATACTTTATGAATCCAATGGACTTGACTATAATAAAGGAGAGTATGTTTCACATCCTAACAATGAGTCAGTTAAAAATGGCTTAAAAACTATCGGGGTCCCTAAACTTCTAGCGGATAAAACCCCCTTGATTAATGTTGCTTTCCCCATAGCTTGGAGGATCCTGGTCACTTTTGTGATTCAGGTGATCGGTGGGAACCATTTATCTATTGAGCAGGTTAACTCCACTCAGCAGATGTTAATCTTCAGTCTCATTCATGGACTGAAGGTTGACATAGGAGAGATAATTTATGATGATCTCGTAACCAGGCTCCTAAAGGAGTCAAGGTAAAAGTATGTGTCTTAACTAAGATTCATATCTTGCGCCATAGATAGGTTACTGGGTTCATCTTACACTCTGGATAAACTTTCTGGGTTTGCACTCGCAATCCTGAGTTCATCAAATTTTTCCAAGAACCCATCTGAAGTCGCCCTCATTAAATTGATGGCTTATATGACTGAGGTGATCAATCGTGCATCATCAGTGTATCCTATTCCTTTCTCTCCAAATAAAGGGAACAAGAAGACTCAGACTATGTCTAAACCCAAACCCAAGACACAGGGCCTTAAGGCTTCTGAGACACTTAAGAAAAATCCCAAGACTAAAAATACCACCCTTGTTTAGACCAATCTTCAATTGACCCAAGGGAAAGAGCTTACGGGAGGCCCTGATACATCACAGTCAGGGTCGACGGGCCAACCTACTGGTCCTTTTGATGTGGATATAGATATACAAATCTCTTCTACGGGACTGCCTAGCCACCAGTTTGATGAAGGCATTCGTAAATCACAACTTTTGCCTGAGGATTAAAAAACTAAGGCCAAAGACTTAGGGAGACGCATACGGGTAACAGAACTCAGTGATAGGCCTTTAAGCTCCACAACTCTCGATAAAGGCACACTACATCCAAAGTATTTGCCTGATGGAACCCAAACAGATCCCAAAGACTCAAGGAGAAGCCAATGGGTAACACAACTCGGTGATAAGGATCTAACTGTCACAACTCCCGATGAAGGCACATTGAATCAAGAGTCTTTGCCTGAGGGAACCAATTCTGATTCCCAAGACTCAGAGGGACGCCTACGGGTAAAAAACCCACTGATGGGAATCTCACCTCCACTACTGATCAATTATAAACTGCCTCTGAGCATTAGTTGGATCAAACCGTATCCATAGAATTTGAGGCAGAGAGTGACCAAAACAAAGGCAAGCCTTTTTCTGAAGGGGAGCCGAATAAAACAACGTGTCACTAACCTTTTGGGACTATGCTTTGCTGTTCCAAGGGTCTGATGATGAACTCCAAGGGTTCAGTGACACTGAAACTATGTTCTTGAGATTTATTTTGAAGAGAAAGGAAAGGATTCAGAAAAAAACTAAAAATTAGTTGTGTTCTCAAGATTTTTTTACAAGAGAAAAGAAAGGAAGATACAAGCCATTTTGGATATAAAATCTTCTTCCCATTTTTGCTATGATTGTTTTTATTTTCTTTTATTTTCTCTTCTTTTATCTTTAATTCTTTTCTTTTCATCCTAATAAAAAGTCGAGAACATAGCGTGAAGAGATGGTTGAGGCAGGAGATGAGATGCAAATTGATGATAAGCAAGTCACTCCTCCTCAACCTCAACAACAGAGACCTCCGTCCCCTCATTTTTTAGAACAAACACCCCCCCCCCCCCCCCCCCCCCCCGAGGCTCAACAAAAGCCCTCCCCTAAGGCAACCAAACAAAAGGAGCCCTCCCCTGAGGCGTCAACTAAAAATCCCTCCCATGAGGAAACAACTGACACTTCATCATTGGGGACACATCTTAAGGATCTCGACTCCTAGTTTGACGACATCAAGCCCATCACTAAGAAGGTATTTTACCAAACTCTCAGAGGTGTCTTCAAGCACCTTTATGAGAAATTAACGGTTGATGTCGCATCCAAACATCATGATATTTCCACCAAAGCCACCACCATACTTGGCGAGTTCAAAGCGTATGGTGATCGCCACGAGGAGACTCAGGGAGAAGTGAGGGTTCTTCTTGATAATTAGATGGATTTCATTAGTTACGTCAATAAGAATCTTCAGGAGTCTAAGAAGAAACTTATCAACTTTCTGAATAAAGCACTGAAATATGTTCAAGAAAATGTCTCTCTAAAGAATAGCTTGGATGAAGCTATTGCCAACACCACTGAGTCTAATTCAAAGGTTGGTCAGCTTTTGGATCAACTTAAGGAAGATAAGATGACTGCAATCCTCACTAGGCTGGCAGATCATCATACTGATATTCAAGTTGTTAAGAATCAGTGCACTTCGATGATTTTCTTCGTCTCTATCCTAAAGCTGAGTTTCAACTCACAAAGGCTGCTAAAGGTTATATTGATAATGCAACCAATTTGTCAGTGATCGCCAAGAGTTTGCAAGAGTCGGATATTCCCATCCTCAAAACACGCATTGCTACATTAGAGACCTCTCAAGCAGTGATTCAGAAAGATGTCAAGTCTATCAAGGCTGACACTCAAAGCATGAATGAGACGATTACTGAAATGTTCATGGCATTTAAGGGAACAACCAAAGCCTCCCCCTCAGAACCAGCTTTTTGCCAAAAGTTAGGATTAATGAGGCTACTCCTTTAAATTTTGAGGGGGATATTGAAGCTTCAAAGCTCTTAACATGGGAAGGAACTTCCTCTCACACTAAGGGGAACACGAGCAAATAGAGACTAAAGAGCCAAAAGAAGCTAACTTGGAGTTGTTAGTGCCTGAACAACAACAGCAGGACCCTGAAATTCAAAATCCTACACCACTAAATTCCATCAAACCAACAACAACAATACCATCTGATGTAGCTATCCTATAATCCTTAGTATTCAAGGTTGACAAGGGCAAGAAGATTGCTACTGAGATTGAGCATTCACCCAGGAAGTCAGTGAAGGATTCTAGGGAAACAAGGACTGACTCTGATGCTCCAATCTTGGTTCCTTTTGAAATTAATGGAAAAATGTACAAGCTTAGTGTTAAACAAATTTAGGACTATATGGACAAGATGGAGAATGCTGAAAGAAAAAAGGCAAATGAAGCAACCAGAGCTAAAATTCTTAAAGTATCTACTGAGTTTGTCAAAGAAGTAGGTGGGAATCCAAAGAAGCTACTTAATATGGTTGATGGTCAGGAGTTTATTAAAAGCAAGAGGAAGAACTTCAGGCTATTCAAAAATCCATGATAAAGAAACAACAAGAGATGAGCTTACTGAGGAAGAAGCTTTTTGATTAGTACACATAGATTACCACACAAAGAAGAAAACCCGAGCCCATCACAAACCTTCAGATTATTCCCAACACCAAACCATTATCAATAGTTGTGTTTAGTAACAATGATGAAAATAATTTTGAGATGATGAAAACATTCTCGTTTTTAGATTTTGGTCTAAGTGAATGGAACAAAATGGGAAGGATTATCAGAACCAATACAAATAAGTGTGTACCTGAGATGCTTAACTCACTAAGCAGACGTTATAAGATCCTACGCGTACTCAGGGATGGAATAGAAGGAGGATTAAACTTGATCCTGAAACAAGAATACCTAGGTTAGAATGCACCATGACTCTTTCTGAAGGTGACCCCTTTGTAAATGCCATGGTGATCGAAGAGCCTGAGTGGGTATCTTCTTCTTAGACGAATTTGGTGATAAGGCATTTCAGAGGATGAATGACATTCATAAGTGCAACACTGAGGGACTTCTTATAAACCTTGTCATGGCTGGTCAGTTTGATTCTGAGGAGAACAGAATGTTTGTATTCAAGCTGAGGGAGTTGATTGCACGAAGACCTAATAAAGAGAAATCAATGATGTCCTCAAGAGTGAAGAAAGAAGCAATGGAAAGCTGAGAGTTCCTTTAGTTTTTATTATGTTTTGTAATAGACTATTTAGACTTTGTAACGATGAATAAAAGAAGTACTTTGTTAAAACAAGACTCTTCATCTTTATTACTTTAAGTATGAGAATAAGCCCTATTGCTCACTTATAATGAAAAGTAACTTAGGCTTATTTTATATCCAAATAAGGGGAGATTATTTGGTCAATTCAGTGCCTAATGATCTAACTGATGGATTTGAATAACAATAAGTCTAAGTATTTATAAACCATGAACATTATGAAGTCACTGAGTGAACAGTCACTCAGTGAGTCACCTTCGAGAGCTCAGCTTGAGTCTAAGAGAAAGCCTCGAGTATTCAGTGAGGCGAAACTCAATGAATGATGTATCTGAGGCGAAGAAGAACGTGATGGGTTCAATGAGTTTTGGCAATAGACTCACTGAACTCCATACGATCACCCTAATGGAAATGATGAAGTCCTAAAGACTAATGTAAAGGCGAGATAAGTTTGATGTAGATAAGGTGTAGTACAAACACTCTTATCATGACTTACCCTTTTAGGATATACAATGAAACTGAGCTTGTAAAGGACTTTGTCCTAATAGTTATAATAGGTAGATGACAAAGTATGTACCTTGTAACTTAGCTGAGACAGAGGAATTGCACATGGCTTACTTGTCTCGTCCATAGCCTTAGTCTATAAATAGGACTCATTGTAAAAGAGATAATTCAAGTTCGTGCATTAAATGCTTTCACATTCACAAACAGATTCTCTCTTCCAAATACGATAGATAACACTTGAGTTATAAACTCATTTTGACTTCATCGTCGAACATATAAAATCGTTAGGATTGATATTGTTCGTTAGTTAGGATATCATAACACATACATTATCTATTCAATCCTTATTATAGTTTCGCATTCAATAGTGTATAATTCTTTGAATAATAAACGAGTTAAACGTTGAAAACCTTTTGTGTTTTACTTATTATATTTGTTGTGTTTTCTACATTACTTTACCATGGGTTATGATTATAATTATTAATAATAAGTATAACACTAATTACAAGGGACCAACAGTATGTGAATCACAATCGTATTCTCTTGATTGATGGCACTCACAAACCCTGTATTTGTTATGTTCTTTATTTATTGTCTTGCAGAAACTAATCGAGCTCCGTTCAATCTCTCAAAAGCGGAAGTTGAATAAGTCGCAGGCTATGTGAGGGATGTGATCTTTAATAGTTCATTGTTTGCGGAAGCCAATGTCCCGAGGACTCATTCTGACAGAATCAAGGAGCGGGTCTTTACCAACCAATTATTTTAGGGAAGCCAAAAAACGTGAGCGCCTAACGCGAGCCTTGATAAAAAAAACAAGGAGAATTTGTGGCCCTCCCACAACCTTTGTCAACTATTGTGTTTTCTTAATGATATTTATGCAGTGAAATTTCCTTTTCATATTTTTCCTTCTACTTTATATAAATTTTGTTTTCGATCCTCTCACATTTGTGTGTCAAGCTCTGCTATTGTGTATGATAAAGACATATAAGAAATTCCGTTCATGCTTATTTTTAGTGAACCGTATATTTTGGGACAACAATTTCGCTAACATTTGCGTTTTTTTAACGTGTCACTTAAAAGTACTTCTAAAAAATAGTAAAATGAAAATTACATTCATGTAGGTCGCAAATTTCGCAATTTACAACTTGATATTCTAAAGATTAACGATGCAAATATTCTTCCTTATTTGCTAACGCGAATCTTTTAAGAAAAAGTACTCCTCTTTTAGCATAAACCTCATTAACCAACTCAGCCACTCATCTTTTTCATTTAACAAAAAAACGTATTTTCTTAAAATTAAATATCTCATAAATCGTTAACCGTTACGCAAAATGAAATATAACATCGCGACGAGAATCAAATCATCTATCTATCGAGGGGCACATGTGTATACTTTCGACAAAAAAAAATTGATTTTTTTTCAATCACATCTGAAAAAATCATATATGATTCGTATCACGAATCATATATGATTTTCAAAAATCATATATGATTCGTGATATGAATCATATATGATTTCAGAAAATCATATATGATTCGTGAATGAATCATATATAATTTTCCCAAACGTGACTTAACAAAAAAAATCGAAAAAAAAGTTCGTCGAAAGTATATACATGTGCCCTCGATAGAAAGATGATTTAATTCTCCTCGCAATGGTGTATTTTTTTCGTTTGACGATTATTCGTTTAAAAGATATTTAATTTTTAAAAAAGTGGTGGGGAGTGGGTTTTAAAAAAATGGATGGTTGTGATTGGTTGATTAGGTTTATGTTATTTTTGGGTCTATATTAATCTTAACTCGTGAATAGTTAGTCTCTTTCGTCTTCTTGTTTGTCAATGCTACCACCATCATTTTTATTTGGGCATGTCACTCAATTACCTTATTTATTACTGGTAATGGCCTACCAAGATCCCCCAATAGAAAAAACCTAATTATGTTTAATCCAATAAAATAATTATATCTAGAGTAAATTACATAAATCGTTTATGTGATTTGTCAGATCTTACGCTTTTGATATTTGTACTCTTTTTTTAAACGGGTCATGTTTTTGTGGTTTTTAACGTGTTACGAGTTTGGTCCTTCTACGAACAAACCACAAAAATGATATATGTGAAATCTGACAAACGAAAAAACCAAAATCGTAACAGGTCAAAATCAAAGAACCAAACCCCCTTAAAATAGCACAGGGAGCAACCTGTCAAACCACAAAAACAATTTATGTAATTTACTCTTTTTTCTATTAGGGGATTCTTGGACGGTAAAATGAAACAATGAAGTGAACAAGACAAATAAGAGAGATGGGTGATAGCTTGGACAAACAAAATTACGAAAAATACCAACATGTGGGACCTACATTAAACAAGCTTGTGAGTGGAATTATTAACGAGACTAGTGGGTGTTAAACCTCCCTTAATCAAGATACTTTATTATTTATTTATTTATGTTATCAGACGTTTTTCTATTAGTTTTTACTTTAAGTTCTTCTTATCATTATAATTTTTTGCTTTGAGTATGATCGGCTATTTTTCACTCGGCTCCTAAATCGTATATAAAACGTTTCTGACAAAGATGCAGACTGTGAAACAAACCACTCGTACTCTTTAGAAAATATAACATTTCTTATAGGATGTGATAAAATTAGGAGATATTACAATGGCAAAGTTTTTGACTTTTTATCCTTACATAAAAACATTCAATTATCTCCTTGCGAGAGGTATGCACGTTTTTTACTCACTAGACTTGGTACTTGTAGCCTCAGAAATGCTCTTTAGGTGAGGTTTCCACACCACGACGTGACCACTTCTTCGATAGCATCTTTTCTTCAAAGAAGTTGAAGATGATGAAGGTATAGGGCAAGTCTTTTTAGTGGTAGAAGGTCGAGGGGTCGGCACAAGGAAGTAAATCTTACCACGTTGAAGCTCTACGTTAGGTGAAAGGATCATGACCTTTGGGTATTCGGCTACACCTTCATTGTTGTAGGATGCGTGTTTCTTCAGGACATGTCTAGGGTTAGCTTTCATGATCTCGGATGCTAGGACGGTGCCACTTATTTCCTCGACGTGGCCGTTAGTATGAACTATGCGAATTACATCGAGTGCTCCACAAGGAAGAATGCAAGAAATGCAACATCTTATGGTATTATTCATGTGTTATCCTTTTTTTTAGCGATGTTTGGTATTGAAGAAGGAGAGAAATATATAGAGAAGAAGAATAAAGCTCGAATAAAGCTCTTTTAATTAGTTTGGCAATATATATTCATTTTTTTCGTAAACTAACATAACAATTAAGTGAAGTACCATTCACTATAATTGACATCCTTGAGCTTAATTTTTAAAGCCTGCGATTTTCGTAAATTTCATTTCTTGTAATATAGGATCCAAACTAGCTTAGGTTAGTTGTTTCTTACGTTCATGTGTAGCCGGAGAGTTACTATAGGAGTGAGTTTTGGCTTGCCTTGCAAGTCAAGAATGCAGTCGACTACTTGGACATACTAGGATAGAGTCGGTTTCCTTGGTTCTTTTGAAGCCGTGTTCCCACCTCATTCCCTGGATGTTTAATAAAAACAGTTGTTTGGGAGCATATAGTCATGGTGTTACTTCCTATCGCATTGGTAAGTTGTGCTAGGCTCGGAGGAAATCTATTCTAGCCATTCCGGCCTTAAAGATTTAGACCTATACGAACAAACCAATAGTAAAATATGATATAAAGATTTTTTTGGCGGTTTAAAATTTTGAGCTAAGTACATAAGAAAAAACGACTCTTAACATGTAAAATCCCAACTGATAAGAGATCGATCAACAACGAATAATGTGAGCTGGCTGATTAAACAAACCACATGTGTGTATGCCTTTTGCGTCCATGATTAATGGTTTTTGGCTCCCTTTTCCTCTAATTAGTTCAATAATTCTGTGGTTTATGAGGTTGGAAGCTTATATATGGTTGAATGATCCAACTCAATGGGGACCCTTGTAAAAAGTGATACAAATGGAGAATGGATAATAAAGACATGACAAGTATAATTAGGTACTAGTTGAATTATAATAACAAAGCCATGTGAGAGTAGGTAACAAGCCATTCTAGTTTCGGGTTTCTTTGTCGAGTCTTTTCCAATCAATGTTGGATGTTTGCTTAGGTTTGTATGTTTGAGCTTATCGATCTTTACAAACAGTGGAGGAAAGATGTTATTGATGTGTTGGATGCACTTCTTCCTTTGTGCGGAACCTATGCTCTCGGATTGTCATATGTATCTGTCTCAGGGACGAAGAATTCGATGATCTGGATTTTTACAAACTGTTATTACAAGCTAAATCAGACTTATCATGAGTGAGCTAATGAAATAATATCACTACGAAGCATATCTTTCCTCGGGGGCTTCAGGTCGAAGCATATGGAGTTCCTATAACCCCAAATGACCCAAAGAGCAGTGAGAACCACAACGTCAAAGCACAATTTAGTGGCAGCTGGCAACTCTGAATTATCAGCCCAAACAAGCAGTGCACTGAAGGTTTAATTTTGAGATAGTCCGAAAATTCCCACCATTTTTTATGGGCCAAATAATCTCTTAGCAAGAATATTTAATGTTCAACCCATTTCAGATTCTGAAGTACTTTGCAAGAATACTTAATTATTATCTTTTATTGATCGACGGTTTGTGGTCTTAGAGTTCATTAGGGTTATAGTTTATAAATAGTCGATCAATAAAAGATAATAGGGTTTTCAATATTTAACATAAACTTGCCATTCGAAAATGGAAATTAAGACACAACAAAGTATATGTCACGTTTATTCGAATCGGTCGAGCTTTAGAGACTTTTTATGTAAGAGTATACTATAGCAATTAGTTCTATAATGGAAGTGATTAAGAACAACTGTGTAACCAAATGTTCATAACCTTATTTCAGTAATTGTGACGCTGCTGTATATATATAGGTCTTTTATGTATCCCTTACTCATATACGTTAGGATGAAATGAGAAGTAAAATTAAAATGATCGATAAGGGTGAGAATTGAGAACAAACCACAAGCACACATTTCAGATACATCTACAAAACCGGATGTATCTCCCTTTGAATTTATGTAAAGTAGTCATCTTGTATATAGATCATGGATGATGGATCCTACAAGTGCTTGTAAAGTGTTGTAATTCTATTTTTAGCGTTTTGCTAGTTTTTTAATAAAATCCTTCGTTGTTTGCTACGGAGTACTAGTGAGTGCCTGAGTGGTTTTACACTTCGGTGACTAGCTAGTCAATCTTCTTATAGTTGCCGATGGTTTGCCAGACATTGTGTTGTCTAATAAGAAACACAGTAACACACACACACACATAGGAACCAACTTACACATCACACATGTTTCAACGGAGACTGGAACCTGGCGACAACCTTTTGCTTGATGGTCGCGTATCTTGCAGATGCCTTAACATTAATGCAAGAAGCCAAGAAAGATGTGCACTTATGTGCTTCATAAAGACAATAGGAGACACGATAAAAATAATACACATACATGAAAACTTGGCAAGAGATATCACTACTGCGATTTACAAACTCTTTCTGCCCTAAAAGAAATATGGTTCGGGTCTAAGTAATAAACTAAAATTACACAATATATATAATGTGCTACATCAAAATTATTTTATATTAATGTTTTTGAGGTATATGCCATTTAATGTATGTTCTTATAAATTATACCTTAAGGAAAGAACCCTCGATCTAGTTGCGATCCAGAAGCTTAGAAATTTTACCTTTTGCAGTTTTCATCACCCCAGCCAGCCTTCCTGCAGATCAGTTCAAGAAACCTATGTTTTAGAAACTGACGATAACCAATTACATTAGTGTAATTATTATTAAACATTGTCGAACTCTAGCTAGCACATCATAAAACATGTGATAAATACTCTGATATATGTGATAATCTTATGGTTTTGCTAAATAACTAGGGAGTTAATTACGTACGATGACAGAACGTGACTCTAGTATTACATCGGGACAAATCTATGTCTTTTGCATAATCTGTTCGGGAATAAAACTCATGACTATACGTAAGATAATGAAAATTAACCTCGATATTACCCAAAAGCATATTTCAAATTGAGAATTTTCAGACGAATATATACGTAGTAATTATGATGAGTAAACTTCCGAGGGATAACTGATACGACCCTCTCGGGTAATATCGGGATAGTGGCACCCCTTCAAGCGTGATGCTAGCTCCTTAAGAAGAAGATTAGAAAACCAGAGACATTTTTATGTTTAACTTCATTGATTGACTCAACTGATAATAATTATTCGGTATATATACCGAATTAACCTAGCTTGTGTCACAAGTTGATCACAAGATAATTACTAAAACATAACAAATACTTTCCTAAACATTTATCCTAAACACATATTTTAAATAAACAAAAGATAAGTATGATGGTATATCCATCACAACCAGGGGCGTAACATTCCTCACTCCTTCGAATTCACCTTGCCCTCAGGTGAAGTCTTGAAAAGCTCATTATTCCGGGATCCCAAATTTTGTGTCGATGCCTAAACACTTGCATTCTCTCTTTAAACTTCTTCTTGGACTCGAGTAGTAAAAATCTCTGGATTCCTGTTCTACACTCCTTTCGTTCGGATGAGACAACCCACATGGCCCTCTTAAGTGATTCATCAACAACAAGACATGATTCACTAACCACAAGCTCAAGGTGCTCTTTATTAGGTCCGGATGTAACCTTCACCACATCTTCTGATGCCACTTCCAGTACAGCGTCCAGTTCCACTTCAGTTGTAACTTCGGGTGCAACTTTTAATGTTGTAGAAGAATCAACCACCTTCTTTTCAACGGTTTGCTCTTGCTCAATTGCCTCAAGACGAGTCTCTACTATACGAGCTAAGTAGAAGGCTTCTCCTAATGTTGTAGGCTTCGAGTACGACCGCAAGAGTTCTAGCTGTAGCTTCAGTTTAAGCCCGGAAATATAAAACGAGGCAAGCAAACTTTCAGAGATACCTGTAACTCGACTTATAAGATACTTAAACTCACTTTGATATTCAACCACCGTACCCATTTGCAAGAGTTTAGATAATGCATCTTTCGCGTCTCGCTCGTTGTCGCCATCCGATGCCATGAATCGAACTCGGAAAAAAAACAGATTTTTTTTAATGGTGAACAGTAACTACGGTGAACAGTAACTCCGGCGAACAGTAACTTTCCGATGAACAGTACTTCGAGATGAACAGTGCGGCTCGACGAACAGTTTTTTTTTTTTTTTTTTTTTTGAAATTGGAATCCTAAATCAAAAACCCCCAACGAATTGAGGGCTCTCAATGAAAGCACCAATTGATACGACCCTCTCGGGTAATATCGGGATAGTGGCACCCCTTCAAGCGTGATGCTAGCTCCTTAAGAAGAAGATTAGAAAACCAGAGACATTTTTATGTTTAACTTCATTGATTGACTCAACTGATAATAATTATTCGGTATATATACCGAATTAACCTAGCTTGTGTCACAAGTTGATCACAAGATAATTACTAAAACATAACAAATACTTTCCTAAACATTTATCCTAAACACATATTTTAAATAAACAAAAGATAAGTATGATGGTATATCCATCACAACCAGGGGCGTAACATTATAACCCAAAGTATAACACATTGACATTCACACAGACCTTCTTTTATACAACGGCTATTTATATTAAACTTCAAAGAAACCTGCTTTCGTGTCCTTTGGAGGCAAATCACAGGCATAGCCAGCAAAACACCGCGTAACATGAATTGGATATATATGAATTCCAAGGAGGCCCAGTATATCTACATATGATGTTGTGACTAATAGATCTTCAATCATCCATTTCATTCAACACAAACAGAATGATTTTAGTATGATCGACTTGCAATCACTGGCTATAAAACTTAAAAATCTAGATCATAGAAGATTACTTCCTAATTATAAAATTTTTATAAGTTAGTATAAGAGAATGCCCCCACAACAGGCCGGAACACTGATCCTTGATCATTAGCAATTAGCAAAACCATTGATCTGTATAGTATACAAAAAATGTGGATATTTTTCTAAGTTGAATTAAGCCTACAAACTAGTACTTCAGTTTACTTTGGCACTTCCTAATGGCGACTGTATAACTCTTATTTACAGTAGTTTGTATTCCAGGGTCGTCTCCTATCGGTATGATTCAACTTGTACATACCTAGGTCTCGCTAGCAGTGGTTTATCGAATACATGTGAACCTTAATTTTATTTTCTTGTCAGCTGGTTTTTGGTCTTATCTTCCAATCATTTTATTTGTTCCTCATTAAAACAAGTTCGCAAATGTTTAAGCTGCTACTTGTGTCTCTAACTATATACCACATCTGATCTCATGTACACTCTATTTAAGGGCGGATATGAAGATCTACATAATTTCAGGACTTTCAGCCACTTCTAAAACCCCTAAGATTTTTTTCGACCAAAAAAATTCCAAATTTTGTTTGTCCAAGAACAGTTTCTATCAAATCAAACAATATATGCGTTAGCATGATTATACCTTTGAGTTTTATTTGTTTCATCTTATTCATTAGAATAAGGTTCATTCTATTCATCAGTTTGTTTGGTTTGTATAATCTGAGATCTGTCGTGCTTATAGGGGTTTTCAACTATAATGCATTACTTATGCAACTCACTATGGCCTACTTTTTATGATTTATTTAGTTGCATATTTATTGTAATTGACTAATTGAGGGTTCATGCCATACTTGAAAATGGGTTTGAAGGTATACATCTATTAAGTCACTAAACCTTAGGAAGCACGGAAACTCCTCCGGGATGCCGTATGACGTATCGGAAACGCGGAGAAACGGGGAAACGCGGGGAAACTCGGGGAAACGCTGGGGAAACGTCTCCGGAAGAAGTGGAAACGTTTCTAAAATTGTGGTACTCCTAACAGTATAGGGGAAATGTTTTGGGAAACGTTTCCGGCCAAAAAAATGGCGTTTCCTTTGGCCAATTAACTAAAAACCCTTTTATTTTTAATTAACATGTATAATTAGTAGATAAAATGTTTCATAACTGACGGCTCATCTTTTTAAACCCTTGAGAAACTGATTTTTCATCTTCATTTTCTTCACCAATTGAGAAATGACAATAACTGATGTATTTCTGGTTAGTAAAAATCTGTAATTGATTGATTTTATATCATTATAATACATAAACTCACAATTGTAGGATCTATAATTCAGTTACAATTTCATGTTTAAGAATTTTTAATTTATGTTTATGAGAAATATTTATTATGACAATTTCTCATATACTAAAGTACTATAAGATAAATAGACGTTTATTCGCCGTACCCGTATCTTAAACTTTAAGATGTTGCCGTTTCCTAGTATCTGTCCCCGTCCCCGTTTCTGTACCCGTGCAAGTTAGGCTAAACCTCTCCAACTTAAATAATGTAGCCTATGAGTCATACTCTTTAATGAGTTCAGTTAGTTATATTCTTTGATGAGTACACTCTAAACAACCTAATCAAAATTCTCATCAGTGGGTTTTTAACCTTCCAGTGAGAAATCTCATCAGCGAGTATACTCATGAAGCAAGCTCGTTCAGTAAACAAGTTCACCAGTGAGCATTCTTAGGGAGCAAGTCGTTCAGTCAACAAGCTCATCAGCAAGCAAACACATCATTCAAAGGCGGGTTTAAATTTTGTTTAATAATCATGATCAATGGTTTTTGTAACTACTATCGATATAATGGAGAAACATTATGAGAAAATTAATTGTCCGATTAGTTTTCATAATTCCATCGACTCAAGTACTCTCTAAGTCTCTATATAAGAGAAACTTCATGCATGAGATACATATACTAAAACAAAAACACTCACAAGTGACAGGGTTTTTGTATTTATACCTAAATCAAGATAATAACTCTCTATAAATTCTAAACACAAAAAAGTACCCAAAGATAAAACTCGCAAGTTAAACCATAGAACGGGCACGCCCTGGGACTCGAACCGCTAGGAGAGACCTGCAAAGGAAAACCTCTAAAACTCACCGTTTCCGACGAAAGGAAAATCTAAAAATTTTGTCTCTTGCAAAGATTTGAAACCTTGACAAAACCCCCTTCCCAAGATCCAAAAGTAACTCAGGTGACCAACCGAGCTAAACCAATTGGTTAACTCTAACAAGCCTAAATCATTTTCCACTAAACCGCCTTTCTCCATTTCTTTCTTGTTGGATCTATTATAGAGTGTGATTAACATCCATGTTTTATCATAACTCGGTCTAAGCTTGTTGTTTGTTCAGAGGATAAAGGTTTTTGGTGGTTATGTCTTTTATTTAGGGTTTTACATAAATTGTTTTGAAGAACTTAACCAAAAAAATAAATTGTTTTGATGAACTCTTTACCCTAAAACGGTTCGTTTAATTTAACCGATTGTGTGCTTAATCTGTTACCATCTTGTTGATTGTTGATTCGTTAAACGTTATCTTGATCCATAATTCATTGGCTAACTGGTTTGTAATGGTTTGACTCTTTTGATTCTAATATAATCAAATTCGACTTATAAAATACTTATGGTTTCTCTTGTGCGATTGATATATTAACATCTTTTTGTGATCTACATGTTCGATGTTTTTAAATGTGACTATGCTCTCGCGTTTGAATTAACCCCTATTTTAGGGCTTTTACTTCCTGGTTTTGGTTTCAATTTGTGTGAGGTTGGGACAGTGTGAACTAGGGTCGGAGCTAGGATTTTTAATTAAGGGAGGCTATCCATACTTAAGGCACAAATATATAGTGTTAGGCGAGACTTAATGTACAAAATAGTAGAAAAATGGCTTGTAATACACATTAATAATAAGCGAAATAGGTTGATTAAGGGTGACTCAGCACCCACTAGTTCCCCTACTAGCTCCGCCCCTGGTGTGAACTATTGTATACAAGTGTGATTTAGGTGGTTTGTACGTAGCTGATCATGGAACGCGGGTGTTTAAGTTCGGGTAGGAGAGGTGTAAAATAAAAGTTAGGTGGGAATAATAATGATAATGATGTTGGTAATGTATTGCCTCACATATCGTCCTACTTTTGATTCTAAGTATTTATGATATTGTTGTTTCAATTCCTCTTTTCTATACAGAGTGGAAAGAAAAAGGATCGTCTAAATATATATAGGTATATATATGCTTAAAAGTTTCTACATTGATAACTATACTACATATGCTTAAACTCTTTTGATACGCTTAATTCGATGAAAAATATGAAGATTTGGGTACAAATGGAGGGACTTCCAAGTTGGATGGCTTGAATGACTATTCGGGTAAGTTTATGGTTGCAGATAGTCTACTTCGTCTTGAGTCTAGTGCTACTCCTATTATTGCTCAAACTAAGAGCGCATGGAGTCATCACTTCAAGTGAGGGTGTTTTGGGGTGCCACGTCAGCGAAACCCACTCACTCACTCACTTGGAAAAATCAGGGGAGTCATCACTCCAAGTGACTCCCCTTTGTGGGTCCCACTTTTTTTTATTTCTCACATTTTCAAATTAAATTAATTCATTTCATAAATAAAAATAAATATTACAATCCTAAAAAAATAGAAAAATACAACTTCGAATAAAAAAAATACGAAAAAAAACTACTAGTTGGAGGAGTCTTCGGAATCTTCAACATCGCGGTATTGATTGGTATTCGGCATTTTTGCGTGTAGACGAGCCTTGATTTCTTCTTTTTTAAAATTTATAAATGCGGCCGATTCGGGATCCATTTTAGAGGTGTCATAGTCGAGAAATTTCAACTCCTCTAATTCGGCAATCGTGTCGTCTTTGCGTTGCGAAGCCGCATACGCTTTTTGTGAGGCTTCACGACGGAGACGAAGGTCATAGGTAACCGCGTCTTCAAATCGAGACGAGTTACTTCCTCCGGTACTCCCCGATGTTTCGGAACGGCTTTTTCTCCCGGGTCGTTCTTTACCCGCGGGGCGGGGTCGTTGATCGCGTTGGAAAAGTTCGTCCGTGTTCATCGGCATCGAAAACGAACCGCCTTCCTCGTTCTCGGTCAAATCAACCGGGGCAACCTCGGGTGCGTCCCATTTCGGGGACTTCCTCAAAACATTCCATGCCTTTTCGTGATTAAACGTGACATTTCTATTCTCGTCCGCGTAAATGGCCCGAGCCTGTTCAATCACATCAACCTCGCTTTCGCCACTTTTTTGTTCCGATGACATTTCTTGTAGATGGCGTTCCACTTCAGAATATTATGATGCATCGGATTCCACTTACCCGTAAGCATGTCTTTGGTACGTTCTTGATAATTTCTTTCGTTAAACACCCGGGTAATCCGAATCCAAAGAGTGTCTCTTTTTTGGTGACGCCCAACTTTTGGATCTTCGGATGTCGCGATGTAACACTCGGCAAGAACGGCTTCTTCGTCCTTGGTCCACCGACCAAGACCTTCATTCGGAACGGGTTCTTTTGATTTTTTTGCGGGGTTTTTCTTTCGGCTTTTTTTGTTGGTTCGGTTTCGGGTGGTGGAGATTGGAGTGATAGGCGTCTTTGGGTGGTATAGGCTTGATATTCTTCTTGTTGCTTTTGTATAAAAGCTTGATCTTCGGGAGTCATCGGACCGTGGGTAGGAAATCCGGGGAATTGTGTATTGGACGTAGTTCTGTCACCGCCACCCATGTTGGATTGAAGGAGGTGGGTGAATCCGAACCAATTTTCACCGGCCATTGTGTTTGTGTTTGTGTTTGTGAATGAGAGAATGATAAAGGAGAGAATGATTTGTGTGTGTGTAAAAAATGATATAGGAAATGTAGTGTATATAGAGATTAAAATTTTAAAAAAAAATATTTTTTTAAAAATTGGGCATTTAATTTAAAAAAAAAATTTTAAAAAAAAACTAGCCGTTAGGCATTTAAAACAAAAAAAAAACATTTTTTTTTTCAAAAATAACGGCTACTAACCGTTTGATTTAAAAAAATTTCAAATTTTTTTTTTTTTTTAAAACTTGACTCACGCCCCGTGAGTTGGTTCACGCCGTGGGTTTTGTGGGTTTGTGGAGTGGTCACGCGAATCGCGTCGTGGGTTTGGCACCCCACGGCGCCATGGTTCCCTGCGCTCTAATAAGATAGAAAGGAGTATTATTCATGGTACCGATATTCTTGTTGATGAAGAAGGGAAGTCGATCCCAAAGAAAAGGGTTGAAGACTTATGTGTGGGTGATGAGGATGATATTTTTGAACCTGAAGATAATGACATGACTAAATATATGGTCGCTGAAATGACTAATATGGGGTATGGGAACAGTAGTTTGTGGGAACAATGGAAAGACTCTTACAAAAATAGTGTAGACTACTATGGCTCATGCGATGATGATATGTATGATGATCATGATATCTCAGGCAATATTCAGGATATAGCTGATAATCTTAGAATCAAGATCTATATAAGTAGGAAATTTTAGTATGTTTTATGTGACTCTATGGTCTTGTTTATATGTTTCTTTCTGATAAGAAGTTGGTTGCCTATGTAACATATGTAATGGGTGAAAATGTAGGATTCACCAACATCCTTTGTAGTTAATTGTTTTTTGGAGTAATAAAACATAGTATCAGAAAAGCTCTTTACCTAAAAAAAACTACATATAATAACAACAGTTTTAAACTAAATGCGAGAAATGTTGCTAGACTAAAATACCTTTACCTATAAAACATAACACAATGTATTAGATATTTAAGTATAATTTACTAACTTCCTTTACTCTTATTTAATCCAAACACATATATACGCACACAAAATCACACATACAAATTAGCATTACTAGTATTATATACCGTCGCTATTCGTGTGAGTGGTAAACAAAAATTAATAATCTTTTCACTAGGAAAAGTTTAGGTTTTGCCCCATATCTTGTCCAACATAGAATGTGCCACATTTAGATGATTCTATTAGGACGAAATATACAGAGGTTAAAAAAACCATCAAAGATCATATTTAAGTGAAAGCAAAATCGTAAAAAATATATAAGATATAAATACGAGATTGAATCCAAAATCCCTTAAGCATATATAATACCATCAGCCGCAAACCCTAAAACACAAATACACAGTTTTGTGTTACCCAAAACAAACCATGGAAGACCTAAATATCTTACTCAAAACCTAAATCAAGCTATACCTTTACCACCAATTCATTACTGTTTCTTTCAGTGAAGATGATTTGAGGAAATGTGGATTCGTTAGTATACTTTTACAAAGAGGATCTGATAAACTTTTATGTTCATTTAGTTAGTCTAATATTACGTTTAAGTGTAATCGAGAAATTACTGAGATACACTAACTAATCTAGCTTTATCCTACTTAAGTTATATTTTCACATGAATCTAGCTACTAAATTTTTTTTGAACCATATATACTTAGCCTAAGATTACGAAATTTCAATAGAAGCTCATCGTAAGAAAACAAAAGCTAGAAGAATGAGACCTAACCAGGTTATTCGATGACGGACGATAGAAGATACGTATGCTTTCGTGTGTGTGTGATATAAGATGTTCATGTAATATGCTTCGTGTTTAATCTGCTTTCTATAAAAAGAATGTGTCTATATGTAGTCATGACGTAGACGGGTAATGTTTGTGTTCAAACACCTCGTCTAGAGTGAAAATATCCCGTCATCCTTCGTATTACCCTCAGTAACTACACGTTTTGAAGTATAACTAGTGATCGAAGATCGTATAATGTGGTTAGAAAAAAGACTAGTCTTAAACACACAATATCGACTCTTTACTGAGACATCAAAAAATACGTATAGAAACAAATACGCAATATTAATCCTATAACAATCTTTCAAAATCCGCTAACAACAAAGATTATTCTCTTAAACACGCAATATCGATAAGTATATACTGTTAAACATCAAGTAGGAGGACTGCAAGTATAATCAGTCCAAACTAAGCATAAAATGACAGCATTGTCCGTTGCATAGTTTCGGACAAGCTTTCGTAGATAATCTACTATAAACATTCATTAATTCTTCATTATATAAGACTATAATTTTGGCTAGTGTTTGTTTTGTTTGGTTTTTATTAATTTTTCAGTTTGGTTTTTGTTTTAAGTTGAAAGGGAGATGAATTATATTCTTTTGTATAAAATTAATTAATTGTACAAAGAATCAGACAAGCTCTATATAATCTAAGACCTATGTAAGGAGATGATATTATTAACATGGTCATCCATAGGGGGCACAAAATCGTAGCAAATCCTAAAAAGGGCCAAAACAAATTTCATAAAGTAGACATAATTAAAACCAGAAATATTAATTTAAACACCATTCATAAACAGTGTTTTGCATGATATGAGAGAGACTGTCGTCCAACTTGAGGTACTTATGTTTTTTTTATGTTGTGTTTTTACAGATTTCAAGACTAGCCTATGTTTCAATCTACTACTTGATCATGAAAATTAGGGTTTTGGATCACTGCTTTTAGGGTTTCCGATTATAGCAAGAAATTGGAAGTCCTAAAGTCGTACCCAATTTAGAAAAATAGCTTATATGACTGTAAATAGAGTTACCATTTGGCGTGGAGACAGTTAAAGCTGAGAGTTTCAAGTAGCTTGTAGCTTAGAAGCATTCACTTCATCGTTTGATTTGGCTTGATTCTTCCTCTTCTTTTTCTTCTTGTAAGGGATCCCTCTTGCCTTAGCTTGACACTCCTTCACTTCGCGTAAATAAACCCGAATTGCTCCATTTCCAAATGGATTATTCTCAGGAGAGCCGCCGTTTTCCTCATAGGCGGCTCTTAATCGCCCGATTAAGGCGTCAAGACTGCCCCACGCTTGCCTGAGAGGGCAAGTGCAAGGGGCAGGAGGGTCAGGTTGACCAAAGAAAACACAACCATGTAAATGAACCTTAGTTTTCCCAAATTGATCAAGGTATCTTAGGAATTCGAGAACGTGGCTAAAGTTGCACTGTGAGAGTGAAACAGGAGGCCTTTGATTCTTTAGATACTGCCCAAAAGTGTTCCAATCGCGTCTTTTTTGTGACTCGTAACGGCTTAAAGGAGCAGGGTTTTGATTCTGCTCCACCGTTACGGATCGAGACGACGACCCTTCGGATGGATCTTTTAGTAAGATGCTTGACATGTAGATGTGATTTGAGAAGAAGGAAAAAGATGGATGATCATCCAAGGTGAAAAATAGTAAAAATAAATAGTGAAGAAGGAAGAAAAAGATGAATATCACAAATCGAGTCTAGTAATGAGGAGACAAGTCATGGGTCCCGATAAGAAAGCTTTTTTTCCCTCTATCATTTCATTTCAATTTCTTCATCAAGGGCATTATAAGCACTAACCATTACTTTAATCTCAATTTTAATCTTTCTATTATTAATAATATATAAGTAGGGTATGGATAACAATCATGATAATTATTATGATATCACTCATTAGCCTCATATATATATTTTCATCATTCATGTAGTCGGTGAGGTCAATCTAATAGCAAATTCTTACATTTTAAATAAAGAAAAGGGTCTAAATTCGAGATAGATTTTAGCACAATGTCTCATATTCTCTTCTGTGCCAGAAACTCCAGTTAACCAAATTCTTGTTGTGTGAACTGCAAGTGCGCGAGGACATTCACATTTCCAAAAGAGCGTCCCTCGATCCGAGGCTGTTTCAAACTAAAGTTTTTTTTTGAACGACAGTATGCATGATTTGTGTGACTACAAATTATCCAAGTAAAGGCTTGAATCCCCACATCAAAACAGTATTTGGTAGTCTTGTAGATGGTTCACAAACATTTGCATTCTGCGTAACAATTAATCACGAAAAATGCTAGGCCAGATACAAGAAAATAAAGAAGAAAACAATCACGAACACAACGAGTTCTAAGGACAAAATCAAGTCGAATTCACACTTATAAGGTTCACTAAACATGTTTTTTTATAAATTGTCAATGAATTTGCATCAGCGCAACATGGATGTATAAAGAAATAAAGCATTTTGTATATTATATTTGTGAAGATATATATAAAAAAAGGGAATCTTGGAGACATTGAGAGGCTGCTAACATTGTAATAATTGAACAATATATTGTGTTTCGTAAAACCTACGTCAAGAGAGAACGTTGGTTTATTTGTCCTTTATTAAATAATTTGGTTGATTTTTTCTCTATAGTTGGTAAATGATTGAAAAAAAATATTATATGATGCAGTGCAGGTTAATACTCTTTGAAATTGTTGTGCTATATATACTGAGTTTTCCCTTTACATATAACCCGTCACCAGTTTTTTTCCTTTGTGCCTTCGGTTCGTATACCCGATTTGTGAAGAACCCTAATTCATATGCATAAAAAATTTACGCCCTTTAATAATAACTTCATCACATGATATATGCATAGGTCTATCCAGATTTAACTATTTAAGTACTTTTTGTACTGTTTAGCCTTTAATGGAATGATATAGAAGAGTCAAAGATTAACTGGCCTATAGTGACTGAACATGGAGTTGAAAGGTCAATTCTTCTTCTCATACTCCCTCCGTCCCAAATTAGTAGTCCTCCGACAAAAAACACATTCTTTTAGAAAATATTACTATCACTGTATTCTTTCTTTTACTTTTTGGTAAAATGACATTCTTACCCTTATGCAATTAATTAAAACTTAATATATATCTTGTAATTTCTAGTACCACTAGGTGCAATATGGTAAACTTGTTATTCCACTTACATCTATTTTTAGAAGGGGACTATAATTTTGGGACGTACCAAAATGGTATACGTGACTATAAATTTGGAACGGAGGGAGTATTACATTGGGTATACTATTACAATAGCAAAAACCCTTTATAAAGTGCAAAATCTCATATACACATATTTATGACCTAATATGACCGGAGTGAATAAATATTTTTAATTTTAATATAGTATAGTTAAAAGTGAATTAAGATAAAAAGTTTAAATACATTTTAATTGATCGAATGCATTTTAAATTCATTTGGAAAAAATCAATATTATTTTTAAAAGATTAACATTACATCGAAAAAATTCATAAATATCCCAAACACCCACGAGACACTCCTGGCATCGTCCCTACACACGTCCCTCTAGCCATTTTCTGTGAGTTTAATTTGCCATTGTTGATTTAAGGTCATCTTCTCATTTTTTAGACGACAGTTATATTGATAGAGCTATCAAAGAAGCAAGAGATTACAACGTTAGTAAGTAAAGGTTTTTCAACCACTCTAACCAACTAGAAGCCTTTCATATAAATTTACACCAATAGTAAGATCGAGAAACAGTATCCTCGGATAGAGAAGCTTTGGATTGATCTTATAATAACGGACCTTCAACATTAATCTACGAAGACCACCGAGCTATCCCAGCTATATAAAGGTAGGCTCTTGTTCTTTTACATGTACTAGACGAGTAATCATGAATATGGTGAGATTTTTATGGCAACAAATAATTATAATTGTATTATTATGATATATAATGATATGAAAAGGAAAAAAATAATGACTATTGTCCGATTTTTAATATGTAATCTAATTGCACCAATATAATCGTTTATATCATGCTTTACTCAATTCTTTTGTTTGGTTGAGATTTGGTAGGGCCTTAAAGATTACCAGGATACTAATATGATATAAATATTATATAATTATACTAAATAATTGCATTTCTTTATTTAATTAACGCCCTTAATAATTGAATGATTGTGCCCTCTTTTGTCCTTAACCTCAATTAGTGTTTTATGGAAAGATGAAATCTATCTAGTACTAGACCTCTAATACACTAGTAAATACTTTTTAATTGTATAAAATTTGATGTTTTATGCTACACCAATTGAATAAGTGCATGACATGTGGAAAGATTTTTTTAAGGCATTAAGAATTGAAGATTAGTAGAGTCAAACACTATGAAATGAGTTGGTGACTAGGTGATGAAATTTTGTTTATTTCTCTTATGAAATGAGTTGGTGACTAGAAAATGTTTTGTAGTGTGTCAAAAGTATGAAATTTTCAAAGAGGGTAGAAAAGAAGATAGATTTATGTGGTAGTAAATGTTAATGAAAAGTGGACCCACCCCACGAGTGTATGTCTCTTACATGGATATTGCAATTTTGTAATTATGGCATGGAATGAAATATGGGGCTAGTTTGAGTATCATCAATGTTTTTCGACTTTTCGCTTTACTTTGTCTAATCTATATTTGCTTAAGAAAAATATAATTCCATCCCTCTAATTTAACTCATATAGCACTTGATATTCTAGACAAATTTACTCAAGTTTAATCTATTTATTATGACGAAACTTTACTAAATATTTTGAAAATACTAAGATGCAATATGTCTATGAGGTTAAACGATATGTCTTTACAAGTGAAAAGAATAAAAAAATACGTTTAAGAAAGCCGAGTGTTTTCTTTAGTCTTTAAGTAGCTCTGCTATTTATATAACGATAGATCTCCCACTGAAACCCTATCAACACCTCTGGTGAATGTGATCCTCTTCAAAACTCTGTGTCGTCTTTGCCTATTCGATTCCACTTGATTCTATCACGAATCCTAAACGAATCAAGAGTAATTATTATTGTTTTATTCTTGTTTTGCGCGTGATTTGTAATGTGATCTTCGTTTAGATATTGATAACTAAGATTTCATACTCATTCGTTAGGGTTAGGGTCAATGGCGGATTTCAGTAGGGGCAGGGGAGCCCCCCTCCCAAAAATAAAAACAATAATAATTTTGACGAGTAAATTATACCTTTCGTCTTAAAGTTATTGTTCATTTTTTTTTATTTTGGTGTGTCTAAAATAATCTGCCCCTAAAAAATAAATGTGCAAGATCTGCCACTGGTTATAGTTTTTTTAATTTTGATTTAGTTTATGCTTGATTAACCTTGTTCCTGGTGATTCACATATTTTATCATCCAGGTTTTTAGTGAAATTGGCAGCTAGGTTTCTTAGTATTATTCAATCTTTCTAATCTCGATTAGGGTTTTCATTGTGCTTGCGGTATCAAGGTATGTTGTAGTGCCTTTGTAGGTGTAAGATGCAATGTGGTTTTCTTGATTCAGGTTGGAGAGGTAGTAATCATAGAAAAAAAATATGATTATGCGATGGAGGGTAAGGAGTCGGTTAAAGATGGAACAAAGGAGATAGATATTACTCTTTCCAGTGCGGTTACTGGTAGCCTTGTAGGTAATGATAATACTTTTTTCTCATGGTACAAATAACGGCACGACTACTATACTTAAATATATTTGGGAAGCATTGTAGTCCTGTACCTAATTGTGATAAGCTATTTGTTAATTTATTTAATTAAGAAGCGAGTAGTAAAACTTTTAATTTCATACTTTTGGTAACCCCGACGGAAAACGGGGTTGAGGTAACGGTCCCATTGGTTTCTATTCGATCTATTAGTGTAAGGCTTACACATCAGTTTATGGTTGCTTCCCTGGTAAACGGTTGGCATATGTCGTTGTTGCTAACTATGTTAGGAACACTTGGTGTAAATTTGGATTGGTTAAATATATACACGCAGGTTACTGAAGTTTCCATAAAGTGACGATTTTGTTACTAAAGTTTAAAAACTTACACTTGAGTTACTCATGTATAGTTTACCTGAAACTAAGCTTACCCATAATGTTTTAACCTGTATTGATCGGTTGCGATCTACGTGGACGCCCACGTGGAGTCAAAGTAGTCTACGTGAATACTTATTAAAAAACACGCACACTAAAACAAAACCTACATTATATCTAGTCTCCATATCGATCCAAAACAAAAAAAACACACTAAACTATTTTTTTCTCTCGATCCAACAAGATTCAATCCACAAACCCAGTTTATTTAATCGATTTAGTATAGGGGTTCCATCTCCCCAATAAAAGGTAAGTTTGATTCTCTAACTGAATTATTTTTTTCCACTATTTCTTTAATTGATAAATCAATTTAGGGTTTTTAATTCGTCGTCAATATTGTGTTATCAACTATTCGTTAATTGAAAAATCAATTTAGGGTTTTCTAATTATGGTTATTAATAGCTTTGTTTCTTGATTTTTATAGATGGCATCTGCATCCTTGTTGATAAAATATCATCGATGGTGGTGTTTTTGTAAAAAATCCTTTATCTTATGAGTATAAAATTTTATTTGATTTAAGAGATGTTAATCTAGTCTCATTAGATTTAGGCTAATCGTTTGATAATTGAGTTTAGTATGGTGATAAGTCTTTGTATAATCTTGTGCCTGGATTAGAGTTTCATTTAGGTTTGAAACCTTTGAAATTTGAAACTGGCTTTCAAGGCTTTGTTAAATGAGGGGAAAGTAAAAAGGTAATGCATGTTAATGCTTCAAGTACTGGGTTTGTTTTACACCCACATTTAGAATAAATTGATGATACTTCAAAAGATAATGTTGATGTGGATAGTGGTAGTGACTTAGACGATGATGATACAGATGCGTATGATTATTAGAGTGAGGAAGAGAGTGACACAACATCTATTGACCATTTTTCTAAATGAGAGAAAGAAGTATTAGCAACTAGGACTAAGAAAACAAAGCCTACACCTAGGAAAAAAGAAAATATAATGTTTAATGAATTTTTTTTACAAGTGTTTATAATGGGCTTCCTAGGGATGACTTTGATGATTCTAGTTTTCATAAGACAGATGAATAAGATATCATAGGTGATCACTATCCAGTACATGATCTTAACATAAACTAGAAGCTCATGAGACCACGCTTAGGAGAAAGGTTTGAGGGTCCTGATCAAATTAAAAGAGCTTTGACATACTATGCTTTGGCACATGGCTACAAGCTTTATTTTAAAGTAAACAACCCTAGGAGACTAAGTAGCTAAGTGTTTAAAATATGAAAAAGAAATGTCTATTTAGGTTGTGGTCGAGTTGGATGCAAATAGAAAAGTCATTTCAAATAAAAATTTTGGTTGATGACCATGTTTGTTCTAGGAGTTATGAATATGTCACATTAATAAGTAGTAACTAGATAGCAAGGAATTATGCTAAAAAGATCATGCATAATCCTATCATGAAACCTAAGGATTTAATTGATTTAGTCCTTAAGAAATACAAATGCAAGCTTACCATTAGTCAAGCAAGAAGGGGTAAGGCTGAGGCTCTACAGCAATATGTGACTTGTTTAGAAGATCACAATGAAAAGTTATGGTCTTATGCTGCTGAGATCCTTAATTCTAATGAAGGGTCGACTTGCAGATTAGGTATTGAGCATGGGGATGATGGTAAGCCATACTTTAGCTGCTTTTATTTATGTTTTAATGCTTTGAGAGATGGATGGCTAGAAGGGTGTTTAAGGGTAATTGGACTTGATGGTTGCTATCTGAAAACAATTTGCAAAGGACAACTGTTATCAGCTGTAGGGAGAGATGGAAATAACCAGATATATCCAATAGCTTGAGTTGTGGTTAATGTTGAGAACAAGGAAAATCGGAGTTGGTTCATGCAGTGCCTAATTGATGACTTGGGAATGGTTGCTGGTGAAGGTTTAACAATCATATCTAACCAACATAAGGTAATAACCAAATCTCATATCTTACTTTCCTTTGTTTACTACATTTACCACTTTATTTACATAGATAATGCTCAATACCTGTGATATGTCCTAACAACTAAAGTTTTGATGCTTTTTGTAGGGTATTATTGAAGTTGCTAAAGTTGTGATGCCTTTTAGCAGAGCATAGACAATATGTAAGGCACATATATGCTAACTTCATAGAGAGGTTCACTGGTGTCCAGCTTAGGAACCTGTTTTGGCAAGCAGCCACTTATCCTGGCAGATTTGAAGAGGTAATGAAGGAAATACAAGAAGTAAGCAAAGAGGCACACACAAATCTAATGGATATAAATCCTAAATCCTATAGTAGGGTTTTCATAAGAATATATAGGGTTTGTGATGCTATAGAAAAAGGGAATAAGTGATTGTTTTAACTCACTAATAGTGGAGGTAAGAAGAAAACCAATCATCAACATGTTGGAGGATATTAGGATTGGGTTAATGGAAAAGATGCAAAATATGAGAGAAAAACATGCAAAGTAGGCTGAAGTTGTATGTCCTAACATCAAAAAGAAATTTGAAAAACTAAAAATCTTCACAAGTAATACATTGTTCTTCTTTTTATTTTAACAGTTCATGTGGGCTGAAGGTATATGTCCTAACACTTTATTATGTTTTGTAGGAACGGAAAAGTGGTGCCAAGTGGTGAGACAAGGTTTGAAGTTAGGAATGGGTATGGGGGTTTAAGGTTGATGAAAGGCTTAGGACATGCACTTGTAGGGCTTGGCAGTTAGCAGATTTACCATGCCAACATGCCTTTGTTGTTTTATATCCATTTACATAAGGAGCCAAAAGAATATGTTTCAGATTCGTATTCAAAAGGTAAGTTTGTGTCTTCTTACAACCACTTCATTGATGGTCTCAATGGAACGGATCATTGACCTTCCTTAACCTTACAAAATCCCTTACCTCCACTTAGTAGAAAGATGCCAAGTAGACCATCACATAAAAGAAAAAGAGATGCTTCTGAAAATGATGGTGACAAGTCAAGGCTTAGTAGGAAGAGACAAGTAAATCATTGTATTATCAATGGTGACTCAAGACACAATAAGAGGGCATATATAGGGAATAGAGATGAAATACAAATGGTTCCACCTATACAAGAGGTGGTAGGACCCCTGCAAGATGTTGTATGACCCTACAAGAGGTGGTAGGAGTGGTGGTTTAGGTGTCAGTGGAAGAGGTTCTGGTGGTAGGAGTGGTGGTTCAGGTGGTAGGAGTGGAAGAGGTTCTGGTGGTAGGAGTAGTGATTCAGATGTTAGTGGAAGAGGTTCTAGTGGTATGAGTGTAGGTTCTAGGGGAAGGAGTGGTGGTTCAAGTGTTAGTGGAAGAGGTTCTATTGGTATGAGTAGTTCTGGTGGTAGGAGTGGAAGTGTAGGTGTTAGTAGAAGAGGTTCTTATGGTAAGAGTGGTGGTTCAGCTGTATAAATGGGTTAGGTTATATAGAATCAGGGATGTAATCAGGAGACAAAACGAGCAGGTGCACTTATAATAAACTGTATAATGTTGCAAACAATGTTTTTAAGGACCAGGTGCATTTAGCATTAATCTAACAAAAATCATAGTTTTTTAACAAATTTAGCACTACGCAACAAAAATCCATGGGTGTCCCGGGACCCCCCGGGACCCACCCTAGTTCCGTCCCTGTATAGAACCCCTCCCCTAAAAAGCAATCTATACCTTCCTGAATTTTGTATTTTTTTATTTATTATTATTTTTTTTATATAATTTTATTTATGTTATAAAATTGAGTTCTGAAAATACGGAATAAAAATTATAAAATTTAATAGGTCAAAAGTAATAAATAGTCTAAATATAAAATCGAAACAGATAAAAAAAACAGTGCATGACTGTAAACTATGGGGGCAAAGAGACAACGCATAAATGATACAGTAGTAGTTTAAAACAGCTGATACATGCTACAATAAGACAAACAGTAGTTTTACCGACTAAATGTACGTGTTACCTATAGTCTAAAGTTGGTAGATATAGTCAAACCATTCAAAGCACCTGCAAGGCTACAATATAAAAGGACACTTTCCTACCGAATCATGTCTAGTGAACTTTTAAGTCTCCCATTCACGTACCAATGCAGAAACCATGTATTAAAGTATATATAGTCCATGAACCTTTAATTCGGAAGTTACTCAAGTTCGGTATATTAATTAGTTCTCCGACTTAAGAACATAAGATCTATAACACCTGCAATGAAGGCTTGCACAAAGTAGATAGTATTAGTGGATAAATACGGCTCGGTCCGATTTCTGGGTTATGTTTATTAGGGTTTTACCACTATTTATAGTGGATGAATAATAAATCATAACGATGTGATTTAATCATGCTAACATGATAACATCAGAGCATACTCCGTTCCTGTAACCCTAAAAACACTTCCGCCTTTTCAAACACTATAAACCCTAATACATTCAACGGTCAAAAACGTGGATACGCTAGCTGTCAATGTTTCAAATCCGTTGAAAAAGGATGAAAGTTCGCATGGTTAGATGAGGAGAGTGAAAAACAACGTGGATTCGCGTATTCTAACATGTACTATCTCATAGTTCGTTATAAAAAATATATAGAAATAAAAGTTTTCTAGAGTATATAGTTTAAGCAAATGACTAAGAAAAGTATCATCCAAAAAGAAAAACCTGAAACGTATATTACATGTATGCTTTATGTTTATTCTTTCACTTTACGTGGATCACATAGGTCAACCTTACTTGTGTCAATTGTTTAAGAGTAGTGGAGTAACATTTGGTTCTAAAGCATGACACAAATTCTCACTCTTGGAAAAAAAAAGTCTATCAAACAGATTAATCGTTGTCTAGGTGCTATAAAGCTATTAACTTTGTTAATATATGTCACCCAATCAAATAAATAAGTCAATCGTGATCAACAACAATTTGTAATGATCAAAAACCACTGTCAATCATGATAAACGGACAAATTTTACCGAAAATACTAAAAAATCACAATAATTTTTTAAAAAAGCTCGTGAATATTTAATTTATATTAGAAAACTGGAACCATTTATAGATTTTAAAAACTTTATTCATAATAAAAATGTTTATAAATTGATGACATTATAAGAGATTGAAAATTTTATAAACTTTTAAACCATAACGAATGCCTTTAATCGAGAGAAGCACTTAAGATTCACTCTCCCTTTAAAAAACAGATTAAGAGGCTCATATGTAACAACTTAATTTGGTAAACACTTAGTAGTATTTTATTGGAGAGAGTAGCTTTAATGCTTTCTCAAATTAGAAAGGATCAAAGTGTCATTTGGTTTATGATTTTAGAATTTTGAGATTTAGTTTTAAGTAATTTTAATTATTGAGAATCAAGAATTCCGAAATTTAAAATGTTTATGCATGTTTGATTGATAAAAATTCATAATATTTTGAAATTTTGGTTTTGATTCGACAAAATAAGCACGAATAAATATTTTTTATATAAATTTTATACTTTTCTATTTAAACTAGTAAAACCCGATTTTTTCACTTTTATATAATTTTTTAATAAATTTATATCAATATTTATATAAATTTTATTTTTCTAGTTTATATGAGTAAAAATCGAATAAGTATCTTTTTATAAGTTTTTTAAACTTTAAAATTTTCTATTTAAATGAGTAAAAATTAAAATTTTGTACTTTTTATATAAATTTATATAAAAGTTAAATAACTTTTTGTATAAATTTTATTTTTCTATTTAAACGAGTAAAAACCTCAATAATATTTTTTTAAAATTATTTTCGAAAATTTTCACTTTTTATACAAATTTCATAAAAAGTATTTAAATTTTATATATTTTTAAATAAGTTTTATTTTTTGTATTTAAACGAGTAAAAACCGAATGAGCAGTTTTTATATATAAATTATTTAATTTTCTATTTAAACGAGTAAAAACCCGAATAAAGTTCACTATAAAAAGTTTATAAAAAAATAATTTTCGAGTAAATAAAGATTATTCACTTTTTGGAACCATTTTAATTTCCTTCTGTTTGACAATTCGACGAATTTCAAATTAATTCGTTTGTCATACCAAACCCAATATTTAAAAATTTCCCCCAACCAAACACACCCCTAAGAGCTTAATCCCACATTGCTTCTCCACTAAAAAGAAAGTTAAACCCCTTAATCTATATCACATGAATTCCCAAATATAACGTATGACGTTATATTTGGTTTTCGTTTTTTATTTGTAGAGCATAAAGTGCGGTTGGTGTGATCGGGTGATGCTAGAAGAAAAGTGGTGTTTTTCTAATGCTTTTTTCTTTTTACTCGAAAACTTATCATTCATCACAAAACATACTCTTCGTAATTTTGGTGTTATGAGACAACCTTGTGATCCACACATAACCTGCTATAATACAGATACTGAAGAAATTGCAAATCCACCCTTGAGTGCCAGTGATTCTACGCGAACCTTACCTGCCAAGCCTCGATATAGTTGTGACACCGTAAAGTTTGGTTGGTGATGTGGCATGAAGCCGTCAGCAACCGTATCTTGCTCTCTATGATAGGTTTTATTTGTAATACTTGCTATATATTTTCAAATAAATGTGAAAACAAAAAACAGTTGTTTTCGAATTAGTCGGTTTGTAATATCAAATCGAAAAATTAACTCAAGTATAACAATTCAAGAAATGTGAACAATGGAAACATGATCCACCTTTTGAATTCTTGGGCAATTTTTCCAAAAGTAGCTATAGATATATTCATCTTACCAAATTGCATCAAGTATCATATTTGTAACCTTAAAACTTATCATGAGTTATCTTTAGAGAATATATATAGTGTGAATACATATAGTGTGTTGCTTTCTTTTACGCCTTAATCTTTAATTTTGAGTAGCCACGTCATTATCCATGCTGATGAATATGATACCTTCTAAAAAGAAAAAATATGATATGTGACAGATATGAGAAGAATACACTTGACATTTAAACAACAGGATTTGAGGCTAAAGCATTAGGTGACATTTGACGTCAACAACAAGATCCTTCTTGTCGGACTAATTGTTGCTTTGCGTAATGCTTTAATGGTAGCTCCATTTTCACACTTATTATTCTCCTTGTTTTGTACTCCAGCCCAAATTATCCAATTTGTCAAAACAAGAGTTCTTCAAGTTGGAAAAATTTAATTGTTAAATTTTCATAAAAATCAACTGGAATATAAAATTAAGAGCATCCTAAGTTCTAGAGCAGTTGGTCATAGGTTCAAATCTTACAAAGGATAAAAATTCATGATTTTCCTCTTTAATTCGAAGCCGTGAGTTCTAGGGGTTTCCTCTAGTAGTTCGGGTCCCGGGACCTACCCGTTAAGGATGGTATAACTCGAGGATCGGATTTCAGTGAGATTGATATGCAGTTCTAAAAAAAAGAGCATCCTAAATTCTTAACACAAATAAACTATAAATATTGGCAAAATAATATATCATAAAGTACGAGGTATTGTTCAATACATCAATTTTACAACCATTAAGCCTTGCATTAGATATAGTAGGACTTGAGCCTGCGCTCCGCTGCGACGTTGTGCAGGGCCTTTTAGCAACGTTTTAAAGGGACGGTGCTGAAGGCGTAGATAACTTTTGGTGTCTAGCAAGCTGCTGCAAACGTTTGTGTCTAAGCAGACTGGTGGTTCAATTCTGACCTATATTATAGAAACAACCTGTTGAAGTAGCAGTTATGTTTAATTTTGACGGTTTATTAAGCTGAATGGAGATAAGATGCTTCTGACCTGTGCATTTTGAGTGCAGTAACCCATGAAACCCGTTACTTTTGAGTGTAGCGATCGTCATAGACACTGGAATTTAGACAAAAAAAAGCTTTATAAATGTAACATATATAAAGCGTTAAGCCATTTAACACTTAGCTGAAGTTGTATTTCACCAATGAAACTCACTCGCTACAGGACGCTGTCTATATCACTACAACTACCATTTTCACACAAACGACTAAATTTCACACAATACACTTGTACTGATTCCAACATCCTAATATAGTTTTCTTTAAACTTATGAACCATATCAAACTATATCAGTTTGACAGTTTATTTTTGAAAGTTCAGGGCACTTAAAAGATGGGCATCCAATTTTTCCTTTGTTTCAAAAGTTGGCAAGCACCTAGGCATTATATTATTTTCGATAAGCAAATTTCAACAGGGCACTTGTAGGGACATGTACAAAGTAGAATGCTTTTTTTCTTATTTGAAGTCAAACAATGTTGTTGAGCGGCTTACTTGGTTCGGGTTATATAACCACCTTATGGTTTATTGCTTTGGGCTTATTTTCATAAGTTCACTTCTTTGTGACTTATTTCAAAACTTTTCTGGTTATATAAGTTTATTATATCATAATGAACTTATATAAGCCGAAAACTTATGGAATAAGCTATAAAATGTGAGCTTATGAAACATAAGCCCAAAACCAAATAAGCAATAAACATGATGTATAAGCCAAAAAACAACAACAGGTTTATTTATTCCATAATTAAAAGACATCACAGCCAAAAATCTCAGTTGTTATTGCTCAACTGCAACACAAAAAAAGAGAGTAGTTCTTACATCTTTGCATCAATTTGATGCACCGTCTCCTGCTAACCTTTTGTGCTCATACCACAAAATACTTATGGTATCACACAACACCTCCTAAAAACAAAAATGAAAACATAAGTTTCACTAAATTACCGAAAGCAATATACTTCATCTCATAATTACAGCCCTACAAACCGACAACTAACCTTTAAATATGGAAAACTGAGTTTTTTCATACGATATCAAAAATGCTGACCAAGCGAATGAAATTATGTTGTTGATGCTGCCCGCTGAGATCTAGTGTCAGACATAACAGCCTGAATCCAAAAAATCAAGGTCACGTTACTAATTAAAGCTCGAATGTGTAGACATAAGTTATGCATATGCTTTTTGGTTAAGATAACTTTTTCTACTATAGTTTATAACTTATACCTTCATAGTTGGGCACAATTGTTGTAATGATAAAGTTCGTTTTAAACAAACCATCAGGAAAGAATGATCGTTGGTCGCTCCTTCCTTTTTTTATAAACCATCAGGCAAGAACGATCTCACATCATTCGCCTCACATCCGACGTTGAAAAATGCAGCAACAACATCATAGTCATTAAGCTTTCATACCACCATTACTTGGGGTGCCCGCACTTCATCGTGGTGTTTCCATATCTTGTTTTTTACACATGACGAAACGTTTATCAAACCTGCATTCCATAATTGGGTTTTGTGTTAGTAAATGTATCATTAGTTACAAAAGTATACAAATTAACCCGAATACATGGACATGTATAATGCAATTTAAAGAAACTAAGGTTCAAAACAGGTACTGCCACACTTGATTGTATCTGATAACTAGATTTTACCTAGTTATAAATTAAATATTAAGTTCGTGTTCTCGGAATCTTAACGAATTGATCTAGGCTCCTATGTGTGACTTAGTTGATCTTTGGTGAAAAAGAATATTTTTGGGTGATTTTAAATTTAAATGCAAAGACTTAAAAGTAAAAGTGCTTTTTAAGTAAATCTAAGTCTAATTAAAGTAAAGTGCGAGTATTTAAAAACGTGACTAAAATTAAAGGGCACTAAAGTAAAATGACGTAAACTTAAATCTATCTAAGGCAAACTTAAAGTGCGACTAAAACTAAGGCAAATAATCTAAAAGTGCAATTAAATAAAAAGGCAAGAAAAATAAAGCTTGAAGATAAAAATCAAAGACAAAAGCTAATAAGAACCTGAATACAGCTCATTCGGAATAAACCTTCGTTTGGAACAATCACTCGTCCTAAATGTCACCTTTGGTTGAAATGATTCTTCTTCACTTGGAATATTACCAAAATCCTTGATCCGGAACAAATTGATCTGAATATGTCACTTATCCAAAACAATGCTTCGTTCGGAACTTACTGATTCGGAACTCTCACTTGTTGCCTTGATTCGGAAGTATTAGGTCACCCCTTGATTCGGAAGTTTCCGGATGAAGCTCTTGATCCGGAACTTTTGGAAGTTCCGAATGAACAACCTTGACTCGGAAGTTTATGACTTCCGAAAGAAAAGCCTTTATTCGGAACTTTTGAAAAGTTCCGAATGAAACCCTTGGTTCGGAACTTTGGAGTTCCGAATGAATCCCTTTGGTTCGGAAGTTTTAACTTCGTCCGGAACTTTGAAAGTTCCGGATGAACAAGCTTGGTTCGGAACTTTTGGAATTCCGGATGAAACCTTGATTCGGAAGTTTCCGAATGAACCCTGCTTGGTTCGGAAGTTTTGGACTTCCGAATGATTAAGTTTGGTTCGGAAGTTTGGGCTTCCGAATGAACACTTCAGTCCTTTCCTTGCCTTGACTCGGAACTCTTCCGGGAAAGATCAAAAACAAGGCAAACACCCCCGAAGAACAAGGAAAACAAGTAGCAGCAGATATAATAACAAAATAATCAAAATCAATCACACGTATGAATAAAATCAGTAACGATTCAATGAAATAACATCAACAAGCAATTAAAAACATGAAATCAAACAACTTTTACCACAATAATCAAAAACCACTTTGGATCAAAATAAAAGCATGAACATAAACATAAACACAACAAATCAAAGATTAAGAAAGGTAGATAAGAGATTGACAAGATAAAGTAAAGATTGACAATAATTAAATGAAAACTTACTTGAAATTAAATGAATTTAAGGTGCGAGACAAGGTAATAAATTGACAATTAAGTAAATGACAAGTAATTAAAATTGTGGAAGAACTAGTGTCACCCTAGCCAACAAGAGTGAAAAATAAAACATCCTAATCTATTTATAGGGGAGGATTAAGGAAGCTTCCTCCCCTCTTTCCTTTTCTCTTAATTGCATAATTAAGTCCCTCCTTCTTTTAATCTTCATTAATTGCGTACTTAGTCCTTTTCTTCTAATCCTTCTTTAATCTTGGACTTAAGGGACTTTTGACTTCGGGATTTCTTTTGAACTCGTCTTTAAATTCTTCAATAAAATAGACTTGAATTCTTCGGCTTTTGATAAACTTCCGTCTTTTGACTTTTTCTTCGATAAATCTTCAGAATTGGTCGTGGACTTCCGTTCTTTTTGCACTCTTGACTTCTTGACTTCGTCTTTTATCCTTTTCTTCAATAAAAGTCCGTAAATGCCCGTGAATGTCCGTGTTTTCTCCATTTTTAACCTTTTTATCCTAAATCACAACAAAAACACAAACCAAGCATAATTCCGACATAAAAGACATAAAATACATGTTTTGGTCCGGTTATTATTGTAGTTAAGTGGTAGAAAAGATGGATGTTTACACACCTATCAAATCCCCTACACTTGACCATTGCAATGTCCTCATGCAATGCATTAGTTACAAAGCAAGATTACACTTTTCATCATAATTAATCCACGTCGGCCTTTATTAAAGAGATAAAATAAATAAAAACATACAGAATAAAGAAATCAAAAGCATACCTTGGGTTTTGGAAATGTTATGAATAATCATCATCCTCAAGTTTTCACTTTCTCCAAACCAAGCTTAAAAACGAGATCATTGTTATTATAAGTTAATAAACTAACACGAACTCATGTGGGTCAATTATTCACTTAGACTCCCTTATTCCTAGGTGTATCTCTTATATTTTATTATTTGTCTTGAATGATCACGAAGATGCATTGTTTGACTTATTTCGATAGTTATTTAGTCTGAAAATAAAGTGCACGATTTAATCAATAGTTAGCTAAAGGACCAAATCTTTTAAAACTGCTTCTCGGGATATCAAAAAGTTCATATCTTGGCATAACTTGGTTCGCGATTTGAGACCTTTCTCGGGCCGATATTTGGCAGCGACTTCATACTTCAAATCTTGAGAGACGTTCATGAAATAATGGTCTTCTCTTCATAATTGGAATTTCTTCACTTGAAGTTTTGAGAGATTCATACTTGGACCACGACTTCTTCATTTTTCTCCAATCTTTATTTTGGACTTTGATATACAACGATCCGCCTCCTTTTATGACTTGGATCTATTTATCCTCATACCTTGTTAGGGTCTTTTCGGATACACTTCTCCATGACTTTTGGGGAGTTTTTGCTTTACGTCGTGTGTCTCGATCCTTCATATTGATTTTCGATAAATGATTCTTCACATCACTTTGGATCTTTAGCAACAAAACATAGCCCTCATGCCTTGTTAGGGCCTTTTCGGACTCGCCAATCTTCGCGCCCCGCTTCATAAGTTATGCCTTGGCTATGAACTCTCGTCATTACCGAGCAACTTTTAAACGATCTGGGGCTAGAAGCTAAGTAACTTTTCAAATCGTACAACTTTATTTATTAGCAAATAAATTATTAGCAAGCGATGAGAGAATAGGCTTATAATTAACTCACATAAATTCACGAAAGAATACCGAACTTATAATTGGCTCTATCATCTCTCGTTCTCCACAGTTTAAAATCTCAAGTAATGAGACTCGTGGATGCTTAGCCTATTAAATCAAAGTTTTGGGTTTTCGAGTCGCCTATAGGATCTTGCAAATTCTTAGACTCTTTCAAGTTTAGAAATCGCATTTTAAAGTTCCCTTGATAAACGACTCTCTAGGATCAATTATAGGAACTTGCGAAAAGTTCTTGTTCTTAACCCGTAAGAGTTAAGACTTTCGCGTTTTATAGCTCCCTATATAAAAGCCTAGCAAAACTTGACTTAAACACGTTAAGGATACTAGCTAGAGTAAACTCGGATTGAGTCAAAAGATTCACAACGTTTGAAAATTAAAACCACTTATTAAACATTTAGTCTAGCAGAGAAAGAAAATAACTATACAAAGATAACAACTAATAGGCCAAAATAGATCAAAAATTTTGAAAAATGTCGAAAAATTGATTTTCAGGTTAAAATGAGGACAAAAACAAGGAAAAGACCACTTAACTTCGATAGAAGTCCCCCCTACACTTAAGATAAACATTGTCCTCAATGTTTAAGCATGTGGGAGTAAGCTCCCCTACACTTAAGACATTGTGCACGTTGTTTAAATCTTGCTAAGGAAAAGACAACTAAAGAGATTCCTATTTTAATATTGAGAAAATAGAAAATAGTGAATCGAAAAGAGTTTAGGATAGAACCGGGAAGAAGTAGAACACGGAATCACGGGTTCGTCAAGAATCATCAAAAGTGGATCATAGAAGCTCGAATCCCTGATTAAGAAGTGAGGAGAGGAAATAGCAATCCAAAGGGTCCCCCCTACACTTATGGTAAAGAAAGCGGAAAGATAGATGCATGGGTTGCCTCCCAAGAAGCGCTTGATTTTTGTTAACCGAGTCGTGAGCCTGACTCGACCTTGATCATCAACGGAAGTAGCATGAAAAATATCCACCAGGATCAAAGACATAGTTTTCATCCATCAATAAGCAAGAGCTTAAGGCGAACAAGGCAAGCCAAAAGAGCAGTGGCAAGGTTCCCTTAAGCAGTGATGGAGCACAGTAGAAGCAAGTATGGTGCGGTGCAAGCATGTCTTCAATGGGTCCAAAGATTTTTCCTTTTATTCCATCAGGTGGATACTGAGATGGCTTAAAAACTTCAATACCGGGGTCGAACACTTTTTCCTTCAGGGGAAAATAGCACTCAGGCTCAGCCGAGTGTGAAGAAGATCCGCAAAGAAGCACAACCTCGTCCTCGGAAGTGGGACAAAGAGGTGTCAAATCATACGTGCAACGGATTTCGGTGTCGACCGGTTTCTTCTCCTTTGACAAAATGCTCTTCAAATCCAAAGTAGGATCAAGACGATAATCTTCAAAGTCAAAAGGAGGAGCATCACTCTCATGAGGGAAGTATGTGTTGAGAAATTCAGAGAAATCTTCCTCAAATGAATAATCGTCCAAAGTAGGATCGAGTGATGGTGGAGGATCTTCATCATGTGAAGAATCGCTCGATGGAGTATCAGCCTCATCGAAATCATCGAAAGTGGGCGGCTCGGGAGACTCAGAAGTAAAATTAAAATCATCCGAGTCTGAGCTAGAATCATCATCATCATAAGCATCGAAGAACGGTTGAGAATCATAAATGGGCGAAGCGTCCAAAGTAGGGGGAGAATCATCCACATTATCTTCAAAGAGTGGATTGTCAGTGGAAGACTCGAATAGAGGATTGTCATAGACGGTAAAGTCATCGAGCACATTTATCATATTCACTGATTCTCGGCCTCCAAAAGATTTGCCTGTAAGCTTCCCCATTTTAAAAACTTTAGAATCATCCCCGACTCGTAAGATTAACTCACCTTCGGCCACATCTACTAAAGCACGTCTGGTTCTCAAGAATGGCCGACCAAGTATTAGAGGAATACGAGGGTCCATTTCATAATCAACTACGACAAAATCGACCGGGAAAGTAAATGTGCCAACTTTAAGAAACACATCTTCGGCTATACCAACGGGGTAAGCGAGAGTGCGGTTTGCAAGTTCGAGAGTCATCTTTGTTGGAATGAGGTCGGGCAATGATAGTGTTTTCCAAACACTCAGTGGCATCAAATTAATACTAGCCCCGAGATCAGCAAGGGCAGTAAATTCTTCAGTTTTGTTGAACACGCAAGGCAACACAAAACGACCGGGATCTCCAAGCTTTTCCGGAAGTTCTCTAAGAAGGACTGCAGAGCAGTTTTCATTTAATCGTGTGTTGGCGAGTTCAATCAGCTTTTCCTTCTTGCTAAGCAATTCCTTGAATGCTTTGACAAATTTCGGCATGTGGCAAAGTGCTTCAACAAGGCTAATGTTGATGGTCATTTTAGATAGCATATCCACATATTTCATTACATTACAGTCATTCTTAGTTAGCTCGTTGGTCTTGCCTATGCGAGAAGGGTATGGGATTCTGGGTTGATAAGGGTTAGGTGGAGGTGTAGTTGGTGAAGGTTGTGATGTTGAAGGGTCCTTCCGAGATACATCGTCATGACGAGGCGGAGACGGTAATGGTGTACTACTACTAGGTGGAAGAGAAATAGGGATACATGGTGGTGGAGGAGTTGTAGATGATGGTGGTGAGTCAGGTGGATTGACAATGGTAATTCCACTACGCGTAGTTATAGCACTCACATTAGCTCGCGGATTAGTGACGGTGTTTGAAGGTAGAGAACCCGAGGAAGAAGAAGGTTGAGCTTCGGGCAAGAAACTAGCCAACAGATTCTTTAATTCAGTTGTTTGAGTGATGAAAGAGGATTGAAGATTTTCACGAACCTCGGTTCTGATGTCATTACCTTGCTTCAAGATATCTCCTTTCAAATTGATTATCTGGCTCTGTAGGTTCTTGATTTTGTTGGGAATAAATTTAGGCCAGAACACTTGAACGCTGACAAGAACAACTCAAGCGTTGACAAGAGCAAAGTGAGCGCTGACAGCATAAGCGTTGACAAGATAAAGTCAAGCGTTGACAGATTGAAGACAAGCACTGATGGAAGATGTGAGCTACACGTTTATTATATTCTAGATTACTTCTAGTAAGGATAGAGACGACAATGTATTTTCTATGTTTATCTTTACCTAGAATAATTGATTCGTAGCTTATTGTACAAGACTTCTTGTTCTATAAAAGAAGATCTTTTAGGTTAATGTTGATTATCAGTTTTCATAGTATTTGTAAGTTAAAACCTTTCATTGTAATCAACACGATTATTCTAATACAAGTGAAAGTTTGTTTAACATCATTGTGTTTTAGATCAAGTGTTAATTCCGCATAACACTTTGTTACTTTATTCATAAGCAAAGGTTTCTCTACGTGTAGTACTTGATCTAATCTCGTATACACAAAGCTTAATCGATCTAAGTTTGGGATCAACAAGTGGTATCAGAGCTTGTTGAGAAACTTTTGATCTTTAAGTAACGCAAGAACCCTAAAACACCAAAAACCCTAAAAACCCTAAAATTCTCAAAACCCTAAAAACATCATGTCTGGCACAAATCAACCTCCTGCTTTGCTACAAAACAACTTCTCAAACCCTAGCATCAAAATTCCCATGTTTGATGCCAGGAACTTTGAGCTTTGGAAGTCCAATTTTGAGCAATATATAGCTATTCATGACTACACTCTTTGGGAGATTATCGAATATGGGAACACATTCGATAAAGCAGCAAAGATTACTGCTGCAATTGCCACAAGGACAGCTGTTCCTAATTGTCCTGAATCTGATAAGGTGGAAAAGCCTGAAGATGGGAGAGCTGTAGTTGTTGAAGATATAGCCAAGAAGAGGGTGGACATGAAAATCTTGAATATCTTGAAACATGCCCTAGGTCATGAGAATCAGCACAAGTACAAACGTTTTGAGTCTGCAAAAGAGCTTTGGGAAGCTCTTGAAGTAGCACATGGTGGCAATGCTGACACAAAAGAAGAAAAGAAGAAGCAACTCTTGCATGAGTATGCTGTCTTTAAAGCTCAACCTAATGAGAATCTCAGCAGTGTGAGAAGTAGACTTCTTGAGACCACAAGTCAACTTTCCTTCATGGGAAAACAGATTGATGACCCTGAATTGAATGCTACTTTTTTCAAAAGCCTTGGTGATGTATGGAAGATTGAGACAAGGTCTATTCTTGTCAATAATACCCACAAGACTTCTAGGTTTGATGACATCTTCAACAAGTTAAGACTGTTGGAGAATGAATGGCAATTGGAGAGTGATAACAAATCTTCCAGTAGCAACATGGCCTTCTTTTCACAAAGTGAAGGCCAATTTGATTCCATGAACTTCTATGGACATTCAGCCCCTGGATCTCAAGTTGTCAGCGCTGGATGTCAGTCTGTCAGCGCTGGATCATATCCTGTCAACGCTTTGTACTCAAGCGCTGACACACACAATCATGGCGCTGATAGAATTAAACCTGCTGGTTTTGATCTAGATACTGTGTGTGCATTCATTGCTTCTTTGCCCAGTGATTCAAGGATTACATATGAAGATCTTGAGCAGATAAGTGATGAACAATTGGAAGAGATGGACATCAAGTGGACTATGGCTCTTGTGAGTTTAAGAGCAAACAGGTTCAATAAAAGGTTCAAGAAGAAGATCACCTTTAATGCTAAGGATGTTGCTGGATTTGACAAGTCCAAGGTTGAGTGCTACAACTGTCATAGGATGGGGCACTTTATGAGGGAATGTAGATCTCCAAGAAGATCTGATGCTGGGAAGCCTTCAAGCCAGATGATTAAGAGCCCAGATCCCAAGGCCATGGTTGCTGTTCAACAAATTGATGGTGTTGGGGAATGGGATTGGAGCTGGATGGCTAAGAATGAGGAAGAGGACAGAGCTTTGGTTGCTGAAGTTAAAGAAGAGCATGCTGAATATGCTCTCATGGCACACTCCTCCTCTTCATCAGATAATGAGGTATATGATGATGCTTTCTGTTCTAAGGGTTGTCGTTTAAATACTGAAAAATTAAAACAAGAGATAGTTAAATTATTAGATGAGGCAAGTACTGAAAGATGCAAAGTATCTAACTATCAAATTGCTCTTACCCAAACAGAAAAGACAGTAGCTGAGTATAAGAAAATGGAGTTTGATTTAAAGGATCAAATAAACATCTTAAAACATGAGTTATTTCAGAGTAAAGATGTGCAAGATATAGTAAATAGGGTTAATCTTGATTTGATAGCTCAGTTAGAGGAGGCTAACAAAAACAAAGATAATGTGAGTCTTAAAATCCAGAGATTTGATAAGGCCACACAATCCCTAGGAGAGTGTGTTAGTAAACAAAGAGACTCTAAGGATATGAGTGGGATTGGGATGAATAATTATACTGTTGTTCCACCACCAGCTGGGGATTTCTATGGTGTCCAATCAAAGGACTTATCTTGGACTGGATTGCCAGAATGCCAAGAGGAGGAATTCATTCCTCCACCTAGAGTGACTTCCCCAGTTGAGGAATACAATCAAAAACTGACTGACCTAGAAGAGTGGAAGAAAGCTAACCACACCTTGTTTGTTAAGGGAGGGTTGTTGTGTGATAGTCCAAATGAGCCCACACCAAACATGATACCAATTGATGAGTCCATTGATCGTAAACCTATTAAGATCACACACCCTACCACTGGCAAAACTGTTGACCTTGGCCCACAAACTGTTAGAAAACCTAGTGTCAAATATGCAGAGATGTATAGGAATACTAGGTCACCAAAAAGCCAGGTTAGTAATCATGGAACATGCTTCTTTGCTTCTAGACCTAAGACTATGTCTAGAAAAGCTTGTTACACATGTGGTAGCTTCTCACATTTGGCCTACAAATGTGTCAACGCTTCCAATGTCAACGCTGATAGGAACCATTTCAGCGCTGACAAAAGTCAACATAGGTCAAACACTGTCAGACCCAATACTTTTGTGAACAAAAGTTCACAAGTTGTTAGACCAGCCCCATTCTTTTCTAAAGGGTCTAACACACAAGGCCTAAGACCTTTTCAGAAGTCAAATACTTGGTCAAATAGGCAATGGGTTCCTGTAGCAAACCCTAGGTTCAACGCTGATAAGAGCAAGCGGGGCGCTGACAAGAGAAATTTCAGCGCTGACAGACACACTGCTAAACCTAGGTACTTGCAATCACAGGGAAATAGGTCTAAAGCTTCTACTAGCTTAACATGGAGACCAAAACAAGACCAAAACCCTAATTCCACTGGTATTTCTATGACATGCAACAGGTTTCATTATATTTCAAAGGCATTGTCAACACCAATTGGGGTTAACTGGGAATTTCATTCAAACAGGGATGAAAATGGGGTTGTTATGAGAACCAAGTCTGTTCTTGTTGAACAACCAAATGAATCCAAGTCTTCCCAGGATTGGGTTCCCAAAGAAAACTAATGTGTTTTCTTTATGTGCAGGGCATTCAGAAGAAGATCAATGATTATGGATACTGGGATAGTGGATGCTCAAGGCACATGACAGGAAAGGAAGACTATCTGACCAATTTCTCTCCTATTCAAGATGGTGATAAGGTATACTTAGGAGGGGGCTACGGCACCATTACAGGAAAAGGAACCCTTGTCACCAACAATCTACGGTTTGAGAATGTCTTCTTGGTAAAAGAACTGGATTATAATTTGTTTAGTGTATCACAAGTGTGTGATAACAAAAATAAGGTTCTTTTCACAGATACTGAGTGCTTGGTGTTAAGCAAAGATTATAAGCTTCCAGAAGAAAAATATATAGATTTTAGAACACCAAGGCATAAAGACATATATAATGTGAATCTTAATGGAATTAAGGTAAATAATAAAATGTCATGTCTGTATGCTAAAGCCTCAGTAGATGAAAGTAATCTTTGGCACAGGAGACTAGGGCACATAAACTTTAAGAATATCAATAGACTTGTGAGGCTTGGTTTAGTTGATGGTTTGCCTGAAAAGGCTTTCCACAATGACCACTCTTGTGTTGCATGCCTTAAGGGCAAGCAGCACAAGGTCTCATTCAGGTCTAAACAGGTGCACTCTAGTTCTAAACCACTTCACTTATTGCATATGGACCTCTTTGGTCCAACTAATATAGAAAGTTTGAAGGGTAAATCATATTGTTTTGTTATTACTGATGATTACTCCAGGTTTACATGGACTTTCTTTTTAGCCAAGAAAAGTGAAACTGCCCTAAGTCTGATTAACTTCATTACCCAAATAGAAAAGAAGAATGGTAATGAGGTCAAAATTATTAGAAGTGACAATGGGGGTGAGTTTAGAAATCAGTTGTTAGATGATTTTTGTTCCAAGAAAGGGATTACTAGGCAGTTTAGCATAGCTAGAACCCCACAGCAAAATGGGGTTGCTGAAAGGAAGAATAGGACCCTTATTGAAGTAGCCAGAACCATGTTGGCTGATGCCCACTTTCCTATAGCCTTTTGGGCTGAAGCTGTTACCACAGCTTGTTATGTTCAGAATAGGGCATTGGTCAACAAGATACATAATAAGACACCTTATGAATTACTTTGGGGAAGGAAGCCCAATATTGGCTTTCTCAAGCCATTTGGTTGTCATGTAGTTGTTCTAGAAACTAGTGAGGCCCTAGGTAAATTTGATTCAAAAGGTGATGAAGGCTACTTCATGGGTTATTCAGTGCAGAGTAAAGGATATAGGGTTTACATTAAAAAGGAAAAACGTATACTTGAAAAAGTACATGTTAGGTTTTTAGAGAGTAAACCTAGTGATCCTGAGAGTGGTCCAAATTGGTTGTTTGACTTAGAACCTTTGTCTAGAGCTTTAAATTATATGCCTGTTACTGATCCAGACATTGTGAAGGTAACTTCAAGTGTTTTGGAAAAGAGAATTGGTAATGTTTCAGGAATACAGGTTGCTAAGGAGGATGGACCACCAGCAGTTAAATCATCTCCCACACAAGAATTTGTTACACTTCCTATATGGACAGATGAGTATTATGCTGCTGCTACTGCTGCAAGGAAAGATAATGGTGGTGTTCAAATACCACCAAATACAAGCATGCATGATTCTTCAAGCGCTGACAAAGGGAAATCAAGCGCTGACACGACCAATTCAGACGCTGATGGCTCCAACGCTGACAACAACAGTTCAAGCGTTGTTAGCCCAAACGCTGATAAACAAGGATCAGACTTTGGAGACACCTTTACACAGCTTTTCTCTTCTCATTTTGAACAGGGTGGACCTTCTAATGTCCATGAAGAGATTTCTGTTGATCAAGAAGAATCTGAAGAAGATATTGGCAACATGGAGCGTGAAATTGAGGACACCAGACTTTTTGAAGGAGGAGTTCTCACTTCCATAGCAAAGGATCACCCCACATCTCAGATCATTGGTGATGTTATGGCTCCAGTTCAGACAAGAAGATCCCATCAAGGTCTTGGTGGATTTATTGCCAATATACACAAGAAGGTTGATACCCCTCTTGTACAAGCATGTTTGTTTGCCTGTTTTCTGTCACAGGAAGAACCCAAGAAGATTTTTGATGCTCTCAAAGAACCAAGTTGGGTGGAAGCAATGCAGGATGAGCTTCACCAATTTGCTATACAGGATGTTTGGGAGCTGGTTGATTGTCCTAGATATGTGAGACCAATTGGGACAAGATGGGTTCTAAGGAACAAGAAAGATGAAAGAGGCATTGTAGTCAGAAACAAGGCACGTTTGGTAGCTCAGGGTTATACACAAGAGGAAGGCATAGATTATGAAGAAGTCTTTGCTCCAGTTGCAAGAATTGAAGCGATCAGAATTTTCTTAGCTTATGCTTCTTGCATGAACTTTACTGTTTATCAAATGGATGTGAAGAGTGCTTTCCTCTATGGCACAATTGTTGAGGAGGTTTATGTAATGCAACCTCCTGGTTTTGAAGATCCTGAGAATCCAGACAAGGTTTATAGAGTAAAGAAGGCAATGTATGGACTTCATCAAGCCCCAAGAGCATGGTATGGTACATTGTCCACCTACTTGGTGGAAAATGGCTTCAAGAGGGGCACCATAGATCAGACACTGTTTACAAAGAAGAAAGGAAAACATGTATTACTTGTGCATGTCTATGTTGATGACATCATTTTTGGGTCTACTGATCCAAAAATGAGTGAGGACTTTTCCAAGCTCATGACAGATAAATTCAAGATGAGTGTAATGGGTGAGATGAACTTCTTTCTAGGTTTACAAGTTCAGCAGAAAGAAGATGGTATCTTCATCTCCCAAGACAAGTATGTAGCTGAAATCTTGAAGAAATATGGTTTTTCTCCACATGAGAAGGAGGCTTCCACTCCTATGGATAGGCAACACCCTTGGGGAAAAATTGGAGCTGGAAAGGATGTGGATGTTAGGCACTATAGATCAATGATTGGTTCATTGATGTATCTTACAGCCTCAAGACCTGACATCATGTTTGCTGTGTGTGCATGTGCACGCCATCAAGTGACTCCCAAAGAATGTCACCTTTTTGCTGTGAAGAGAATTTTTAGGTATCTAAGGTGTTATCCAGATCTTGGATTATGGTACCCAAAAGATTCTCCTTTGGACCTTATTGCATATTCAGACAGTGATTATGGTGGTGACAAGTTTGATAGGAAATCCACAACTGGTGGATGCCAATTTCTTGGGAGCAGATTAATATCTTGGCAATGCAAGAAACAAACAGTGGTGGCAAACTCTACAACTGAAGCAGAATATGTGGCTGCAGCTGCTTGTTGTGGACAAGTCTTATGGATTCAGAACCAGCTGTTGGATTATGGGTATAATTTTATGCATACCAAGATTTTTGTAGACAATAACAGTACTTTATGCATTATTAAAAATCCTGTACATCATTCTAAAACCAAACACATAGAAATTAGACATCATTTTATAAGAGATTGCTTTGAGAAAGGTTTAATACAACCAGATAGGTTAGACACAGAAGATAATGTGGCTGATTTATTAACTAAACCTTTTGATGCTGGAAGATTTCAATATTTGGTAACAAATATTGGAATGGTTAATCTCACTTAATATGTGTTTTGGAACCTTTTTGTAAAAGTATGTACAGGATAATGCATTGTTATTGATCTTTGGGATGATTTAGATTTTCCACTTTATTTTTCTAACACTGACAAAGGTAAATGTAACGCTGTCAAGTGTTATTTTGCCGTTGTTGGAGGTATTATTGTCTAACGCTGACAAGAGTTCCTTCAACGCTGATAAGTGTTGTCGGGACGCTGTCAGCAACAAATGTTAGTTTTGTGGTTTTCATCTAAATATGCAGGTAATGGTAGCTTTATGCCATTGGATACAGAGTTGCTTATGGATCTTTGAAGAGCTATTTGGACATGTTTTGTTTATGGATGATGGTTGGAATATTTATATTCCTATCTTGACATAAATTTTTATGTTCATATATATTTTGAGAACTCATATATCATAGTTTAAGGGGAGGTTTAAGGAACCTTTAGGACTCTTGGGTATTCTTAGAATACTCTCATCACAATTCTAGATTGTGTCCACTGGTGAGTATGGGTTAGTTTTACTAAACCATGAGGCACTGTAGCATGCATAGTATATCAACTTTGCATGCTGCCAAGACATTTTTGGCCTAGAATTGGTTGTGGTCTGTTGGGAGGCTTGGGAATCCTTTTGATATGGGTTTTACCTGGGAGTAACAAGGATTTTATGAGGTAACTTGGTTGTTAAGAATTTTGGTTAGCAAGGGACACTAGAGGACTGTTATGTCTATCTTGCTTATGCAAGTGTGCATAACTGGACAGTGCTTGCCGCCCTATGATAATTATCAGCTTTTGGTTATCTTCTCTAGGATAAATTACTTGTTAAGGTCATTTTTCACTTTTTAAAACAATTTTATTTTTGGACGCTGACAAGATTTTTCCAAGCGTTGTTGTGACCAAAATGGACGCTGACATGGCTTTAGGCGAACGTTGACAGGATTATAGCCGTTGGGCGTTGATGGGTTATATTTGACCGTTGACAAACAATGGGACCTACCCAGTTGTAACTTTTTGACATATTTTCAAGCCGTAATTTTAGGAGTTGTTACTTTCATTAAATGCATGAGATAACTTATAAACTTTTTCAATATTTTCATGATTGATTTTTGAAAATCTTTGCCTATTTTTGGGCCAATCACGTGCATTCATCCACTCCTATAAACTTGGCTCCTATTTTAAACAGGGTATCTATAATTCTTGTCTAACAACTTTTCTCTTATCAACCTTCATCTTTTATACATCAAATTAACAGCTTTCATCAATGGCACCAAGATTTAACTCCGCAGAATTGGATTTGGGGTTCAAGTCTCAACACAACATGATTGCTTATCTTGTTGCTGATAATACTTTGTTCCCTCAATACACTCAGATGGTGGAGTATTTGAATGCATCCCCATTAAGGTATGCTCTTTCTTATGCACCACTCATTCCAGTCACACACATTAAACAGTTTTGGAACACTGTTAGTTCCTCAACAGTTAATGGAGTGACAACATTGACTTCTATTGTACATGGGAGACCTTGGGTGGTTACTGAGGCCTTGGTACGCCAGGCCTTGCATCTTAATGATGCTGATGGTATAACCATGCTTCCCATATCTGAAATAGAACAAGGGCTTAGGGCTTTGGGATACCCTATTCCTGATGAAGGTACTCTTAATAAGTACCATAAGCAGGAATTTCCCCCAGCCTGGAAGTACCTAATTTACATTCTCCTTCAGTGTTTGAGTCCCAAATGTACTGCACACAATGAGATCAATAGATCCATTGCAACTGCTATTGTGTGTATTGCAACAGGGCAAAATTATAACTGGTCTAAAATGATTTTTGAAGGAATGTGTAAAAACAAGGGGACAAAAATGACTTTAGCTTATCCCCGTTTTCTGCAAATGGTTTTTGATGCTCAAAGATATTGTTCAAGGGATCACAATGACTTTTATAAGATCCCTGCACAAAAGAAGGCTATTTTTACCAAGATGAATTCACCACCTCATAGAGATCTACCATTAACCCCAGCTATGCTTGCTGTTATTGCAGCAGCACAACCCCAACCAGACCCCCAACCTCATATTGACCCTCAACCACAACTTGAACCTATCCCTGAACCTTTACCCTCACCTGACCACATGCAAATAGACCAAAATCCATTCGACGCTGACACATCTAATGTGGGCGTTGATATGCCTATTTCAACCGCTGACACCCAACCATCACAATCCCAAACACCCCTTAACCAACCTACATCTACACCTTCTTCTACACCATCTTCCACACCACCAGTATATAGGTTGATTAAACGCCAAAGGACTGCTGGAGTGTTCTCCTCTGGTGGTCCTAGCCATGTAGCAGAGAGAACCACCACCACAAGTGTGGCTGGTGACCTGGATGAGGCTGGGACTATTGGTTCTGGCTTAGAAGCTGGCCAAGGCAGTCCCACCATAATTAAGTCCTCATCCATGCCCAATGAACCTGACTTGGGAGGTCAAATCCCCATTCTGGAAGAGGGCAGACTGGAACCAATGACGCTTTTAGAATTGACGGCTGTCTGCATTAGCTTGCAAAAGCAAAATGCAGACTTAGTACAAATTGTCAGTAACCAAGGCCTTGAACTCAAAGAATTGAGGGAGAGGATTGTTGTTTTGGAGAGTGCTCATTCAAGGGGAGGTATGGAGGAGTCTTCCAAAGGGGAGGAAGCAAGAAATCTGAGTGATAAGAGCAGTCAAGATGGTCAATCATTGGATATTGCTGAAGCTCTTACTACATTAAAGGAACAAAAAGGTTTTGATACGTCCTTAATCTCTCCAACCAATTTAAATTTATCATTTACAGATATGCTGAGAGAGGTTACACAAGGCGCTGAGGGAAAATATTTAAGCGTTGATAAGACAAGTTTGGACGCTGACAGAAGTATTTTGGGCGCTGATAGAGGAAATTTGGGCGTTGACAGATCTGCATATGGAGGTGATGTATTCCAGTCATCATCTATCATCAAAGATGTTCCTACTCAGGTATTATCATCTACCCTACCAACAATTGAACCAACAGATAAGGGTAAGGGTAAGTTGGTAGAAGAAATTGTTCCAAAGAATGTAGCTCAGGTTGAATTTGATAGAAGATTGGCTGAGCAAATGATGGAACAAGGTAAAAAGGAAAAGTCACCATTTGTTGTGACTTCTGAAGAGGAAAGTAATGGAGCTAGCTCAGATTCAAGTGTGATGATTGTTGAACCAGAAAGACTTGAGTATGGTGATGAGCTTGCTAGGGAAAGGCTGAGAGATTTGAAGTTGCAAATTGATTTTGATATGCCAGAGGTAGTTCAGATGTACAATTCTTGGGAAGAAAGCTGTATGGATAATCCAGACTTGACCATTTCAGACCAGATATGGGGTTTGGAAATTCTTCTTAGAGTTCAGAAGGATTGTAAGGTGATGTTGAAGTACAAGGCAAGCAACATTCTCTCTGAATTGAAAAGGGATAGAAGGAAGCTCTATTTTATGTTGCTCAAATGTCATGGAGTTGGATGGACACATCAGAAGCTGAAGGCTTTGACATTTGATGAGTTGGAACATAGGGCTTATCCTATTTGGGTGAAAGTGCAAGAAGAAAACACTTTCAGACTTCTTTCAGATGAAAGAAAGGAGCAACTTGCAGAAGAGATGGCAATTAAGAAAGCTATGATAGTTCCTAGACCAGTAAAGAAGGGATTTATTCTTGAGTTTCCAAAAGATATGAATCAACTATATCCAAGTGAAGCAATCATTAGAAAGAGCCTAAAGCTCTCCCCATTAGAAGCTTCAGATATGGTGCATGTGTTACCACTAGATTCCAGGAATCCAATTGTAAGTTATGAGGAAGATGAATGTGGATTCTGGAAAATTGGAAGATTTGGCAAGGAGGTACACACTTTTACCACTCTCATATCTTTATTTGCAAGTTGTGATAGAGAAGACTTGGTAGACCTTTGGAGGTTACTAGAGACCAAGTATGAGGCTGAAGCACCAACTTCAGCCAATGGAATAAAACTTTGGACCACATTCAAAAGAATGTGTGGGATAAAAGAAGAAGATCCTGAAATATGGAAGGATCTTGAGGATGACCTCAGTGGTCTTCAATGGAGGTTATATTCAGCTGCTGGTGTATACCATTTGAGTTCTACAAAGTTTGCTGAGTATTTACTTGTAGATGCTCAGTATTTCATATCCAAGGCTGTTTTGGAGAAGATGAAGGACACCCAGTTGGAGATAGACTATACAAGTGACGTGGCAAAGAATTTGATCAGATTTATTTATCATCAATATGACAAGGTTTGTCAGACTCCTCCAAGTTCTTAGTGTTTATTCAGAAACTTGATCATAAGAGTGGATATCAAGTTTAGGGGAGGATTGTTGGGAATAAATTTAGACCAGAACACTTGAACGCTGACAAGAACAACTCAAGCGTTGACAAGAGCAAAGTGAGCGCTGACAGCATAAGCGTTGACAAGATAAAGTCAAGCGTTGACAGATTGAAGACAAGCACTGATGGAAGATGTGAGCTACACGTTTATTATATTCTAGATTACTTCTAGTAAGGATAGAGACGACAATGTATTTTCTATGTTTATCTTTACCTAGAATAATTGATTCGTAGCTTATTGTACAAGACTTCTTGTTCTATAAAAGAAGATCTTTTAGGTTAATGTTGATTATCAGTTTTCATAGTATTCGTAAGTTAAAACCTTTCATTGTAATCAACACGATTATTCTAATACAAGTGAAAGTTTGTTTAACATCATTGTGTTTTAGATCAAGTGTTAATTCCGCATAACACTTTGTTACTTTATTCATAAGCAAAGGTTTCTCTACGTGTAGTACTTGATCTAATCTCGTATACACAAAGCTTAATCGATCTAAGTTTGGGATCAACAGATTTGCTCACCTTGAGTTCTCATGATGGTGTCAACATCGGGATTAATGGGTGGGTGTTGTTGGGTGGGTGGTTGATAAGGGTTAGAAGCACGAGGTGGGATTTGGTTGCTTCTATTGTAGTTGTTGGCGGGGTTTTGGTTTTGAGGAGAAAAACCGGGTGAAAGGTAATTGTTTGAACGGTAGCTCAACAGATTTCTATCCCCTTGTTGTCTAGCTTGGTAATTTTCCGGTGAATAATTACCGTAAGCTGCATACACATTTTCCGGATTTCCTTGTGTCGAAGGACAATCGGTGTATGAGTGAGGACCGCCACATGTTTCACAAGGATTATCGACCGCTTTAACTTGTTGTTGTTGGTTGGAAGCGAGAAGCGTAATACTTTTGCTCATTTCAGCCATCATGCGGGTGAGTTCGGTCATCTCAGGGTTTGCTGAGGTAGAAGAAACATTGACTCTCGTGTTGTTTCTAGAAGAAGCAGAGGAATCCTAGTTCTTATGATGAGTAGTCATGTTTTCAATTAACTCTCTACACTCCTCGGGTCTCCTTTTCATGAATGTGCCACCGGCGGCTGCATTGATCGTATCACGATCTCGAAAAGTCAATCCGTTGTAGAAAGTATCAATCAAGGTGACCGGAAGCATGTTGTGGTTTGGACAACGGTCGATCAAGACATTATATCTCTCCCAAGCGTCGAAAAGAGATTCATCAGGGTCTTGCATGAAACCGCTGATCTGATTGCGAAGGCTTGTGACCATGGATGGTGGAAAGTAGCGCGAAAGAAAGCGTTGAGTCATGTCATCCCAAGTGTGAATAGAATTCTTCGGGAGACGATCAAACCATTTCTCGGCATGATACGATAAAGTATGTGGAAAGAGTTGTAGGCGGAGAACATCCATTGTGGCCCCAGGCAACTTCATGCTTTGGGTGATTGTAATGAACTTGTCGAGGTGTTTGTTGGCATCATCATCAGGCAATCCTCGAAATGGGTTTGTTTGTACTTGCTGAATCATGTGGTGCTTCAACGAAAACTCAGGAGCGTTGATTTGCATCGGCGCAATCGGTCATCCTCGTCCAAACATTGTTGGTTGACAAAGTTCCTCCATGGTCCGAAGATCGGGCTGTGGAAGAGCATTGTTGTTATTATTAAGGTGCGGTGGTTGATTATTGTTGTTAACACCTGTCATATCTAAATCTTCTTGAGGCTCGGGCTCTTGATAATTAGAAGATCTAGTACGCATACACCTGAAAATGCAAAAGAAAACAAAACCAAACACAAAGACAATATATACAATAAAAATAAAATCTTTTTGGATTTTTTGAGATTTTTAATTTTTATGGTTTTTTATCAATTTTTAATTTTTATGATTTTTGAATTTTGAAGGCAAGAAAAATAACGTTCACAAGTGAACGGATCCAAAAAAACAACGTGTCTAGCACAGAAAACTGTTGATCTTAACGAAAAGAGCCGGCAGCGGCGCCATTTGATAACTAGATTTTACCTAGTTATAAATTAAATATTAAGTTCGTGTTCTCGGAATCTTAACGAATTGATCTAGGCTCCTATGTGTGACTTAGTTGATCTTTGGTGAAAAAGAATATTTTTGGGTGATTTTAAATTTAAATGCAAAGACTTAAAAGTAAAAGTGCTTTTTAAGTAAATCTAAGTCTAATTAAAGTAAAGTGCGAGTATTTAAAAACGTGACTAAAATTAAAGGGCACTAAAGTAAAATGACGTAAACTTAAATCTATCTAAGGCAAACTTAAAGTGCGACTAAAACTAAGGCAAATAATCTAAAAGTGCAATTAAATAAAAAGGCAAGAAAAATAAAGCTTGAAGATAAAAATCAAAGACAAAAGCTAATAAGAACCTGAATACAGCTCATTCGGAATAAACCTTCGTTTGGAACAATCACTCGTCCTAAATGTCACCTTTGGTTGAAATGATTCTTCTTCACTTGGAATATTACCAAAATCCTTGATCCGGAACAAATTGATCTGAATATGTCACTTATCCAAAACAATGCTTCGTTCGGAACTTACTGATTCGGAACTCTCACTTGTTGCCTTGATTCGGAAGTATTAGGTCACCCCTTGATTCGGAAGTTTCCGGATGAAGCTCTTGATCCGTAACTTTTGGAAGTTCCGAATGAACAACCTTGACTCGGAAGTTTATGACTTCCGAAAGAAAAGCCTTTATTCGGAACTTTGGTCCTTGATTCGGAACTTTAAGTTGATTCGGAACTTTTGAAAAGTTCCGAATGAAACCCTTGGTTCGGAACTTTGGAGTTCCGAATGAATCCCTTTGGTTCGGAAGTTTTAACTTCGTCCGGAACTTTGAAAGTTCCGGATGAACAAGCTTGGTTCGGAACTTTTGGAGTTCCGGATGAAACCTTGATTCGGAAGTTTCCGAATGAACCCTGCTTGGTTCGGAAGTTTTGGACTTCCGAATGAGTAAGTTTGGTTCGGAAGTTTGGGCTTCCGAATGAACACTTCAGTCCTTTCCTTGCCTTGACTCGGAACTCTTCCTGGAAAGATCAAAAACAAGGCAAACACCCCCGAAGAACAAGGAAAACAAGTAGCAGCAGATATAATAACAAAATAATCAAAATCAATCACACGTATGAATAAAATCAGTAACGATTCAATGAAATAACATCAACAAGCAATTAAAAACATGAAATCAAACAACTTTTACCACAATAATCAAAAACCACTTTTGATCAAAATAAAAGCATGAACATAAACATAAACACAACAAATCAAAGATTAAGAAAGGTAGATAAGAGATTGACAAGATAAAGTAAAGATTGACAATAATTAAATGAAAACTTACTTGAAATTAAATGAATTTAAGGTGCGAGACAAGGTAATTAAATTGACAATTAAGTAAATGACAAGTAATTAAAATGGTGGAAGAACTAGTGTCACCCTAGCCAACAAGAGTGAAAAATAAAACATCCTAATCTATTTATAGGGGAGGATTAAGGAAGCTTCCTCCCCTCTTTCCTTTTCTCTTAATTGCATAATTAAGTCCCTCCTTCTTTTAATCTTCATTAATTGTGTACTTAGTCCTTTTCTTCTAATCCTTCTTTAATCTTGGACTTAAGGGACTTTTGACTTCGGGATTTCTTTTGAACTCGTCTTTAAATTCTTCAATAAAATAGACTTGAATTCTTCGGCTTTTGATAAACTTCCGTCTTTTGACTTTTTCTTCGATAAATCTTCAGAATTGGTCGTGGACTTCCGTTCTTTTTGCACTCTTGACTTCTTGACTTCGTCTTTTATCCTTTTCTTCAATAAAAGTCCGTAAATGCCCGTGAATGTCCGTGTTTTCTCCATTTTTAACCTTTTTATCCTAAATCACAACAAAAACACAAACCAAGCATAATTCCGACATAAAAGACATAAAATACATGTTTTGGTCCGGTTATTATTGTAGTTAAGTGGTAGAAAAGATGGGTGTTTACACACCTATCAGTATCTTGGATGGTTTAAGGAGAAATAAAGACATGATTATAGAATATAGGACCACATAGAAAGTGAATGTGCAGAAATAAATGAAATGAGTTAGTGTGTACCTTCATTACCCTTTATGCCCTTGAACACTCAATGAAAAGTAACCCAATCAAAGGATCTTGCAACCTCAGCTTCCGAGAAAGACGTTAAGGATACACAGCCTGGTTGTGCAGGTATCTAAAAATGTTTTGCGACACCAATAAAAATCATTACAGGAACACCTCCACTGTGTGAAATGCCAAATGAATTTATGAAAACGGGTAGATAATGGCCATTCCCGTTTCAAGAATTATGGGAATGGGTACCCTATATAATATAAGCCACCTGCAAATACATAGAAATAATAAGTTACCCTTTGAATATGCCTATCTGAGATACACCAAAAAAAGATGCGAGTATCACGCTATGCATATGCTGCCTTTTCCTATCTAAAATAGTAAGTGATATGTTATCATTATTTGGTATGTTTTTTATATGCAAGTTCTTGAATTTATAATGCAGTATCATTATCATTGCATGTTTACATCACAGATGTAAGTATCATGCTATGTATATGCTGGTTTTTCTATTAGATATACGCAGTTCATAATCAGTGTCACAGACTAGAAGTAGTTAGAACGCAATATTTTTTTTAGCATAATTTGAGGTGTTTCATGTTTGGGATTGCTTATAAAAGTGTTTATCTATGTATAGCACAATACGAAGCAATTTCCTATAATAAGAAAATCCAAGAAATAAGTTTCGGAATATTTACATTCCCAACTGATTTTTCATGCTAATGTATCATGTTTAAACCCAAAAGTTGCATACTATACATTTGTTAAAAATTAACCACAACCCCATTAGAATGTAAAGATAAATACAGGAAGAGGTAAAAAAAGAACGTTACCTTGTGCTAGAAGGAGATCAGAAGATGATTCACAACTGCGGTTGGCGGGATTTTTTTTTGGTGCTATGTTGAGGCTCAGATAAATGAGCATCGGATCTTAGGATATGCGCACTTTGGTTGCAAACATACAAAGCATATTGTGCCAAGAGGCATACAATCCTAATCCTGCTCTAGTCCACTTAGGGACGCTCGAATATTATCATCACTGCCTTGTAGGAGCTTTCAACAGATACATCACCACATACTCGAATATGTTACCGAAAAGTAGACCGCGTATCAAATTATCTTACACATCTCAAATGTTAGCCTTAGAATCATTAGTATCCAAGAAAAGCAACCACCCATACTCGTCCGGAGTGATATAAGTGAGCAATCAGCATTGAAATTACAACCGACATGGTTGCAAACGTAGTAGCCTTGCCTCACCAATCCATATGTAAACTGAAATGTTTCAAATGTATTTTATGTACACACGATCGTTAAATGTATGCGGCTCAGGTGTAAGCGTATGGAAGCGGTACCCAAAAGCCGCCATGGTTGCAACCACAGGGGTGCCCCGCCAAGCTACTACCTTTGCCAAACACTGCTTACCAAAGCAACCCACCGACACGACTCTCATCATAGCCTAAATCAATGAGGCTCAGGTGTAGGAGTATGTAAGCGATACCCAAAATCCGTCATGGCTGCAACCACATGGGTGTCCCGCCAAGATACGACCTTTGGCAAACCACGCTTACCAAACGAACCCACGGTTGCGGTTCTCATCATAGCGTTATTTCTGTTAGTGTTTCATGTACGCGTGCTGCCACGCGAAGATATGGTTCGATCTCAATTCCAAAGTCGCAGCTTAACCTTTTTTATATGTTCAAGTTCACAATAAGTAAAGCATTACCTAACAAATATATGAAAGGTCGAGTCTACAAACCTGTCAAAGCTTCTGTATCAGCAATAGTTCAAGCCCCACGACGCTAGATATCTGGAGTCGTGTGCTGGCATCTGCAAATCTAATAACTTGACACGCCAATATGCGGATAACAATATTTTTTAGACTAAAGGACGCAAAAAAAAAACAAAATGTGAATCGAATAAATTCATTCGACCAGAAATGTTTGGTCTGCAACGCAAATAAGCTTGAGTATATGAACCATATATGTGGCTGCAAACACGCTGTAGTGATGTTATGCCAAGATACGGATGGGTGGCACCCATCACGGTCAAGCAACTAATAACTCATTGCAGTTGCAAGAGCATAAATGCGCATATACAATTATATCATCATCTCCTACAATAAACATAAAATAACTTCCTATGAATCACATATTCAAACCCGTAGGTCTGTAAAAACCACAATTTATTACTAAAAAGGCGCCATGGCTGCTCGGGTCAGTGAGTAACTATACGCATAATAAAACCATGCTATAAACGAAACCTATGGCCGCAAATCTATTGATCTGGACCTCTAATTTAAAACCAACATTAAACCACAAATATGAAACACAGGCCCATCTACATGTTTCAAACTATTTGTTCTCTCTAACACTACCGACCGTCTTATTTCTCAGGTACAAATTTTAGCAAAAACGGGAAACCTCTAAGATGACGCCAATCACACGTTATGTGTGACTACTGAGATACAGGTGTCGGTAGACCACACATAACAAACGTAAGACTATCATTCATTTGGTCAGACATTAGACATCATCTCACCCGCTGGTAGCTTTATTCTCACTTGTTTGTAGAAAGTTATTAAAAGCGTATAGCGAAAACCAATGAGAGGCACGATAACTATTCGTTAGATCAAAGAGTGCCTAGAAAAAAAAACATTTATTTTATTTTCTCGAGGCTCAGACAAGTAACCAATCGGGTATGTCGAATATGAGGATACGACGTCATGGCTGCAAACATTGCAAGTTTGCCCCACCAAGATACACGCCGTCCAAAATGTAATCGAACCCGCTTAGGGATGTTAAGATATTATCATCATAGCCTGTTGGGACCATTAACACGTGCAATGGAATAGACACAGTTACCATGCTTTTTGGGCATGAACATCGTCACACACCCACAAGAATCGTCGCATATCATTGATAGCCGAAACGAACGGATGGTTCGCATCGCTAAACCATACAACTTATTAAATACAGGTTCTTTTGTCCAAGAACCAATAATTCAGAAGCAACAAATCACCACAACTTATGAGGCCATCACCAATGTGAGACAACCGTGACCATCGTAGGGATCAACAGCGGCATCGAAAAAGGCACGACCATGACTATCGTCGTCTGCCATCAACACCGGCAACGAAAAACACTGGATTACAACGTTTCAACCAGAAACCCCCAATTTCGAATTTAATCAAACCCTAATCGGAGTTTGATGAAACCCTAATCGGATGTTTAACGTACGCAACATAAGCCTTAAATCAATTACCCCATGACTCGGCTACGTAAGGGTAAACAAACACCACGTTACTTAACCCTAACCTGATCAAAAGAACAATCTTAAGGGAACCACAACAGTTAATCTAAATTAGCAGAGTTTCAAACATAAAAATAGTAAAAATAATACCTCGAAAGAGACAAAATTTGGTATCACGGACCAATTACTCGTAATCTGCATCGCCTCACCACCACCATCACCCCATGAGACATCTAAAGGCACAACCATCACATACCGACCCATATCGTCGCACACCGTTGAAAACAACAAGAAAGAGATCAACAAATCAAAAGGACCCATAAAAGTGTCACCAACATGCCAACTACGTCGCACAGCGCAGATGGCGGAAACGAATAGGCAGGGGCAACACACCAAAGAGGGGAATCACTGGTATTAATCAAATCTGCTCAATAAAGACCTTGTTAGATCAAACACAGATCCACATCAAACATAGGTCAACCATTAGATCCATATCAAACTTAGATCCACCAATAATTTTTAAATCAAACAAACCAATAAATTTTTAGGTGAGTGAGAGTAGCAAATGAAGGCAACGAAATAAGCAAAGGGGTTGAAGGAGCGTTTTTATGAAGGGCGTTTTACCAAAGGGTAATTAAACAGGAAAGGGTAACTGATCAATTAATGAGGAACATCCATTAATGAATAACAGAGCCAGTAAACGGGACTAACCAGAGAACGCTGCGTGATTTGTGTGTGTGAATAATGTGAGGGAGAGGCTAGTTTGCGAGAGGGAAAAATAATGGTAGTTTATTAAGGGTGTGAGGGGAATCACTGTTCATTAGGAACCGTGATTCCCCTCTATAATAAGGAGGGTAATGGTCTCATAAGAGGTTTCCAAACGATGTTCATTATCTAAAAAAAGTGCCATCATACTTACGGGTTGAAATTTAGTAAAGTACTTATGTATGCTTTTATTAGTTGTTATTATCTACAACTCATTTCTAATGATAAACATGAATAGACACACAAATCTTGTAACTTTGTCGAAAAATAGTGTAAGGAACTATGAAATATGATTTATGAGTTTTCAATTGAAGTTTAGAAAAGTGAGTGTTTTATCCCCAAAACCCTTACTTTTTTTGACAATTTTTATTCTACCCACAACAACGATCTAATGCGACCTTCATTTTTCTGTCACATTAGATTTCTCTCTCCGACGACTTACAACGACCTATTTGCCACAACAAGGCAACATAATTCAATTTTTTTATTGTTTTTATTCAATAAAAAAACATTACATTAAATAAAAATACATTACATTAAAAATACATTACATATAATAAAAAAACATTACATTAAAATGACATTACATAAAATAAAAAATATTACATTACAAAATATAATAATAATAATAATAATAAAAATAATAATAATAATAATAATAATAATAATAACAATAATAATAGTCTTGATTTTCAAAGACTCAAGACATTGGAGCACGCGCTGCTGTACATATTTTTCATAGAATAGGTTTTACCATTGCTAAAGGGGTGGGAGCGCAGATAGTATCTCGACTCCCATCCAATTTGTTGTAAATCCCTTTTTGTTTTTAATAAAAATGATAAATAATAATTAAAAAAAATAAATAAAAAAAATAAAAAAAATAAATAATAATAATAATAATAATAATATACATTTTTAATATGATCAGTTTCGCTATAGCTAAAGGAGTAAAGGCTCCATATAGTATCTCGGCTCCCCATTAACTTTTAGTAAATCTTATTATTCTAATAAAGTGATGTTGATATATATATATATATATATATATATATATATATATATATATATATATATATATATATATATATATATATATATATATATATATATATATATATATATATATATATATATATATATATATATATATATATATATATATATATATAGATTTTGGTTCAAATGAGAACTTTTTAAAGTTGAAAAAATAAGAACTAGCTAAAATCTCACAAACGACACTCTACTTCAAATAATTTTTAAACGAGATTAACTAAAACTAAGTTTTTTAATAATTTCATGGGCTTTCTTTTGAAAATTGACGAATTCTAGGTGATACATCTTGATTTAAGGTGTGATTTGTATCATGTCTTGGTATCGTGTATCATGTTATTTAGTGGTGTTTGTGTATCAAATGTACCATTTTATGTATAAGATATTATCTTGGTGAGATTTTGATGTATGTGTATCACATTTTTAATTGTGTATCAGTAATACGTTACACACTAAATCGTCGTTTATTAGTCAATAGAATGTTAAGTTGTATAAATAATGTATATTTTGGCGTATTATTGGTTATATGATTATGTATCAATGTTTTATTGGTGTTTTATATTAGTTCTCATTTTTACAACTTTAAAAAAGCTCTCACATTAACCTTTCTCTCTCTCTCTCTCTCTCTCTCTCTCTCTCTATATATATATATATATATATATATATATATATATATATATATATATATATATATATATATATATATATATATATATAAGATAATAATAATAATAATAATAATAATAATAATAATAATAATAATAATAATAATAATAATAATAATAATGTATATATTTTCCATATAATAGGTTTTACCATTGCTAAAGGGGTGGGAGCGCAAATAGTATCTCGACTCTCATCCAATTTGTTGTAAATCTCTTTTTGTTTCTAATAAAGTGATGGTTTAATAAATAATAAAAAAAATTTAATAATAATAATAATAAATAGTAAAACTTAAAACTTAAACTCCCTGATTGACAAACCGTGGCACTTCATTCTCGCTCCAAACGGGACTTCGTTTCAAAATTTTCCAACATTCATAGTATGTAAAATCCGAATGAAAAAAAGTGTGAAATTCGATTGCAGCTTCTTGATAAACACTATTTTCAGAAGTCCCAATTGAATGCCTACATAAGACATTACCGTAAATAAAAAAAATTGACCAACTTTAATACGAATCACACATTTCTTTTTGCTGATAATTGAGTCATAACTTTTTTTTCGATCACTCTTTTTGCTATGAAAGTACTCAAGTACCTCCATCCAAAACTCTTTCACCTTCTGACTTCGACCTGCTCGGGACGTCTCCGAAACGTGTACCGAAGATTCACACAAAGCTACCTAGTGCTCGGTAGTCAACGAAAATTAGGAACTCATTATTTTAGATGGTATAAAAATCGTAATTTGGAGAATTGTGAGGTTAATGAGTGTGAAATGCTTGAATAAATGAGGTTTTTATACAGATAAAAGGTTAAATTTAAAATTAAAAAAAAAAAATCCAATGGTAACTTTATGTATTAAACATTTTCCTTTTCTTGTTTTCAAACCGACCATGCCTGGGATCGAGTTGTGGCGATCTACTTGAGTGATTCGATCGTCGCAACGGTGTCGATCGAGTGTCACTCGATCGCTCTTGATCGACCAATATACCATTGCTCGTAGCCTTAAACAACTTGAACCTGAATAACACCTCTAGTTTCATCGATTCTTTTGCAAATGACCAATACATTACTAACTAGGATGAATCTAATCACCTATCGATCTTAGTGAAGACGGGGAAGGCTTCGGTCCTTCCAAAGTTCGTGATAAGTAGTGTAAATATTATGTATTCTGATTTAAAGTTAATGTATATTTTTTTAATTTAAGTATATATATAAAATAATTCGACATTTTTAAAATAAATGCTAAAGGTCCGTCACTGTCTATTAGTGTGTATAAAAACTAACATATGAGACATTATAATCACCTATTAGCATAGGCGAGAGACAAGAGGAGCAAAGTGTGCACATGTTTTTTTAGTGAAATAATTGTTATGTCAATTTTTAAAAAATATATGATTATTTTTAATTTTTCCTTTGTGAATGAACCGATTTATAGTGTATTTTTTAAAAAATTATCGAAATTTGCCTTCTTGACTATATATCTTTTTGGGATCAAAATCCTATTAAGTTGAAAGCAATTTTATTGATCATTTTGGCCAATCAGAATTTTATTAAATATATATAAGTTTTTCCTTTAATACAATGCAGGACTTCGTATATATTTATTTTTATTGTGATTAGAGAGCTTAACGTATCAAAGTAACTTCAACTTTAAAAAAATCTTTTTTTCATCTTTTAAAATTTTTAACAAATCAGGCATTTTTTTTATAGTCACTTATTTGAGATATAAATTATTTTCATGTAACCCACACTTTTCTCTTTCTCTTAGATATGTGAATGAAATAAACAGCACACGTTGTTTTTGGGACCTTGTGTTTTCTTATAACACATAAAGAAGAATTATCTTTGTTCAATATTTGTTTTTCTCTGTTCAATGTTTGAATTTATCAAGTGTCGTTTTCAATGAAAAGCTACCAATTCACAAAGGCCACACCCACTGTCTTTTGATTTTATTTTTCATGAGTAATGCTAGTAATAAGTATTTTCCATGAATAGTAATTACTAATTAGGGTGAGAAAAAAAGACGGAAAACCAAACCAAAACCAAAAAATCGCACATAAAAGGCCGAACCATTTGATATTTAGAAAAAAGAAATTCTTGACGATTTTTTGTTGTTTGTAAAAAACTTAATAAAAGATCGCATTCGCAGCTTATATAAGTGAATTTATGGAATGCCACCATTGCAAAAAAAATTCTTGATGGTTTTTTGTTGTTTGTAAAAAATTTAATAAAAGACCGCATTAGTGGCTTATATAAGTAAATTCATGAAATGCCACCATTGACTAGATTTTTAAATAGTTTTTTAAGATAAAGTGTGCATGACAAAAAAATTTATTTAAAAAATAAAAATATACAATACAACTATACTATGTATGATCTTGAGTAATAAAAAAAATTACAATATTAATATTATAGTACATTTATCAATTTTTAAAAGATTTAAAACAATCATATGTATTCAATTATTTTAAAGAAGGATCGGGTATATATATTTTTTGGACTTTGCAAAACTCGTTTAAAATGCCAAGACTTATATCTCATATTTTTATTACTTTTTATATCGCTGTTTTCTATTTTTTTTTTTTTTAAACGGCAAATGTTAGTGGTTAGTGGGTCAAGTCATGCAATGACATCCAAGCGAAAAAAATGCATTCTTCGAACTTTCGCCTAGTTATGTTCAAGTTTTTATCCGCATCGCCTGAAAAGCCCTTGGCATGTCTTGAACCCAAAACCTCCAAAAAAAACCGGAACCCTCGCCTAATTATGTTTCCTACTTTATTTGATACATTAGTTTTGCTAATGTATGCTAATAACAGTTCGTTTGAACAAAGTTTTTTTCGATTGAAATTAGTATGAAATAATCTTCGATTCGGGTCTTGGTTTTCAAACACTTAAATTTTCGATTCGGGTCTTGGTTTTACTCGCCGCCAGCGCATATCCTTTTTCATCAATGAAATGACACCTAAATTCTTATGTCATTCGAATATTTGATCGATAATCTCATAAATGCGTAGTAGTAGCAGATGTCAAATGGTGGATATCCAAATACATACAGCCCAAGAAAATGTTCCCACGAGCCCAAATTACTCAAGAACCACGGCCCAGACTCTGCTCAAACATTATTGCTTTCCAATAGCCCACAACAATGATCCATCAATAATCCCAAAATCAAATTATCAAACAATGATAAGTTGAACATAGTTGAAATTAATATGGATATTTTATTTACTCGTCACTTTTAACCTCTAGCAAAAATCTTATTATATGAATGTATGACTATCAAGCAAATATAAATTTTCAAATCATATAATAGTATGTTCACCACCCAAAAACTACATGAACGGATCGATCCCATTTTGCGGAAGCATAAGATCCCGTGTGTGTTTGGCGTGAAACATTTAGGAGCGGTAATAAATTTATTTATGCTACTGGTAGCAAACGTGTTTATTGTCTCATCTCGCTTTCTTTTGTTAGTTCGATGGTACATTGTCGTTGTAAACAAAACTCGAGCTTTACCCAGCATCAGCCAAATGGAAGCATCCACCATCCGCCATCATCCCTCCCCGCAAACAAAACCCGCCGCGTGCATAAGACACAATTAACCAGATGTTGAGGGGGAACTGATAATAATAACTAACATGCCTAAAGATTTAAACTATCGTCACTATGTGGGAGTCGATTCTTGTAATGAAAATATCCACATATAAAAGCGAGCACGTGTTACACAAAGAAGCAAAAACATGAAATGTGTTTAGAGACCTAAAGGCTACCATATTAGAACTAGGAATAATTGGTCTATGAATAGCAGGAGTGAATGTTGATAATCCAGTAGAGAGATCTGTAATACATAAACGCATACCGATTCATCAATTTGTTGTATCAGTTTTAGTGTTAGTTAGTACAGTAAGGGTGTGTTTGGTTCACAGTATATTTTGAAAGGAATTATAATTGTTAAAAAGAATTGTAATTTGAATGAATTATAATTGAAAAAAAATGTAACGTGTTGTAATTGTAATGTATTGGAACTAGTTATAATACCAGTGCACGCACGGGTTTTTTCTTATTTTTTAATAACGTTTTTTGGCTATCAACACCCGAGCTTTACAATGTGCATTCTTCAGATCATATAAGCTTAGTCACGAAATAAGAGAGTAATAAACTCAAGCAAGGAATTGCCTACGGTTTAGTTTAAACCTTTTCTTATTGTCTATCCGGCCAATGCTCATACGTGAGATTGCACAAATAGTACGAACACTACGATAGGATATCATCCTAGTATCAATTTATATTTTTACCCATCACTAGTACTCGAAGCCTAGTTTGATCTATGTCATGATCATGAAGAACATAACTTTATTCCTAATTAGCAACCCTTATATTTTCTTCTATTTTGTAGACTATGAAAAGATTGAGCAATTGGAAATACCATGATTTCCTTATTAAGAGCGACTTACTCTAGAACCTTTGATTGCATTTCTGTTATGGTATAATACTTGTTCATGTTGTCATGATCATAATAGTGACTATACTTTTAAGTAAAAAGCAATATATAAGAAATGTACCTTGTTCAAGGAGACATAAAACACACACTTTATTGAGTCAAAAGGAAGATCTATGGTGCTTCTTGAGAGCAATTGCTTGCCTAATGAGCTTTACCTATATGCTTTCAATCGGTGTTTCCATTATAGTGTCGAACCCTCAGAGTGCATGTAGAAAATACCTCCTAGTCATCAAAATCACAACGCAAAGTCAATTAAAAAAACAAATGACATGTATACATTATTTGTCATGTGAAAATGCAGGTGCAGACATAAAGGCATGAAACACATACTTTATCCAGCGCAAGAAAGATCACTTGTGGCCTCATAGTACGTATGACGTTACTAAGAGAGTTCAATAACTTTTTATAATCCTTGTTGGTCTTGTAGTTCTTCATGTGAGTTTTTCAAAACTCCATCCTCAAGTTTGTAAATCGTTGTCTATCGTCATTGTAATATTAGATGAAATTAAAGTTGTCGCATAATAGGTTATAAATTCTACAATTTTACTTGCAGATGAGCCGACTTGGGTTACATGTAGTATCTTAAAATTGGCTAAAAAGGACACACGCGAATGGGTAAAAAAATTATTCAAATAATGCAATTTTATAATGTTAAATAAAGGTCCAAAATCAATATATCAAAAAAGTTATATTATTTGTTGTAAGAAAAAATGAGTCTTGTCTAAAAAAATTCCCAGCTGAGCCACTTGGTATCTGCAAAAATCACATACAACGGCCTTAAATGACAGATCACATACAAACACTTATCTGACTATAACTTGACTGGCCAAAATATGTTTTTAAAACTCATACAAATATAACAGTTTGGAAATTGAACAGGCCTGAAAAAGGTTTATGGAAAGAGATTGATTAGATACGTTCAACTTTACATGTAGCAGTTCCTCAACAGAATTCCAACGATTATCACAGTTTTCATATGTCATGAAAGTCGTTATGGGCTCATACTCATCAGCACTCCGAGACTGAAGCTGGTAATAAGTGCATTTCCTTTTCCCACAACGACCACTTTTAAATTCATCAGTGTTGACCTTTGGTGGCAAACCACGTTTACAATCTCTTGAGGGGTCAACTCCATAATCCTTCTACTCGCTTCTTCGTTCATTATGTTAGTGATAGGTGTGAAAACACCTATCCTTTTACCACTTATTTCTTACTCAAACAAGACCAAAACACGTATTTAATATCATTGTTTGGAATTATGCGTGGTTTTTGTGTTTATTGTGTTTTCAGAGTCAACCGGATGAATATTGAAGAAAACATGGGATTGCACGGGTTTTATCAAAGAAAAAGACTCAAGACGAAGTCTATTGTCCAAGAGATGCAAAATATTTGAAGTCAATGGGCCTATTTGAAGATTTATCGAAGAAAAGGACCAAAGATGGAAGATTTACACATGTCGAAAGAACTCAAGTCTATTAAACGAAGAAATTAAAAGACGAGTTGAATTTAATCGTCGACAAATCCCGAATCAGAATCGAAAACGTCAACTTTACTGAAAAGGCGAGAAGACGAAAAGAGAGAAGGAAGCCCACTCACCAACCAACCACTAGGACTATATAAGGAATTCCCCTTCACACTTTTTGGCCAGTAGTTTTTAGTTTTTGTTTTCCTCTTTTCTTTCCTTCTTGTTCGTAGGTATCACCAACACCATTAGGGTATTTGGTGATTTTGATTCTTTTTTTCACAAATCTTGTAGTTTTAATCTTTTCCTTTGATTGTTTAAACCTTAATCATCAATATAATCTTTCCATTTTCATCTTGTTCATCTTGTTCTTTGATTCAAAGTTCTAAAGTTCTTATTTGGTTGATTTGATCTTCTAAATTTAGTGGGTTTTGTGTTTTTATGGTTGGGATTTGATGTTTATGGTTAGTAGATGATCATTGGTTAGTTTGGTTTAAACCTTTTTGTTTATTTGGCTTATTTTGATCAGAATCGTCTTCCCCTATTTTCGTTTATGTTTACTGTTCTCCATTCCCCAGTTATTCTGGATAGAACCATTATTCCGGATAGCCATTTATTCCGAGTAGCACTTTTATTCCGGATAGCTTTTATTCCGCATAGCAATTTATTCCGGATTGAACCATTATTCCTGATAGCCATTTATTCCGAGTAGCCCAGTTATTCCGAATAGCCCATTTATTCCGCATAAGCATTTTATTCCGAGTAGAACTTTATTCCGAATAGCCTATTTATTCCGGATAGCACCTTTATTCCGAGTAGAACTTTATTCCGAATAACTTATTTATTCCGGATAGAACCTTTATTCCGAATGGATCTATTATTCCGCATAGACTTATATTCCGGATAGAGCATTTCTTCAGTTATTCCACATCAATAACATTATTCCGAATCAAGCAAGTTTTCAGTGAGGTTATTTTACTACTTTATCGTTTAATTGTTTAATTTTAATTCAAGTTTTATTTCATTAAGTGTTTTTGGTTTAAATCTTTATTTACTTCATTCATTTACCTTTTTAGTAGAATAGAAAACCAAACCCCCTATTTGTCACCAAGAACAATCATTCCACTTTGAGTTGTGATCAATTCGAGAAGATTCCGAGAATTAAATCTGAACCCCATCCAAAAACCTTGTATCAAATGGCGCCGCTGCCGGCTCTTCTCGTTAAGATTAACAGTTTTTTATGAGAACTTGGATTTTGGGATCCGTTCACCGTGAACGTTACTTTTTCATAAAAAATTTCAAAAAACCCTAAAAATATAAAATTTTCAAAAATCCAAAAAATTAAAAAAACCATAAAAAACCAAAAATATTTCTTGTTTGCTTTGTTAGTTCTTTTGCAGGTGCATGCGTACACGATCAACGTCTTATCAAGAGCCCGAGCCTCTCGAAGACTTAGACATGGCCGGTGTACACAACAACAACAATAACCCACCTCAAAACAATAACAACAATAACAGTCCACCTCTCAACAACAATAATAACAACAACAATGTGCCTCTACCGGACAATCGCCCGATGATTGAACTTTTGCAAGCACATGTAGATGGCAACAATGATCCAATTGTCATACCCGCGATTGCAGCCAACAACTTTGAGCTCAAATCCGGCTTTATCCAGATGGTCTCCGCTCAACCATTCTTGGGGCGTACCATTGATGATCCTCATGACCACATCAAAAGGTTCCTGCAACTCACGAATACGGTTAAATTCAATGGTGTTCCACAAGAGGTAATCCGTTTACAACTTTTTCCTTTCTCCCTAGAGGGACAAGCCCGACATTGGCTTGCAAAGGAACCGCCACAAAGTATTCTGACGTGGACGGATTTGGAGACCAAGTTTATAAACTACTTTTTCCCACCCTCTCGTACTACCGCTTTGCGGAATGAAATCATTAATTTTGAACAAAAGTACGATGAGTTGTTTAGTGAATCTTGGGACCGTTTTAAAGATCTTTTAAGAAAGTGCCCACAACATAGTTTTATCAAAGTGCACCAAATTAATACTTTTTATAATGGTTTAAGCATGAATGACCAAGATTCACTAAATAGTGCCTCGGGGGGGGGGGGGGGGGGGGGTAATATTTTGGTTAAGACTTCTAATGCCGCTTGGGATATTATTGAAAATAAGTCTCGTGTGCAAACCAAGAGTGTGCGGACCAATGCCGCTAGTGCTAGTACTAGCGACCACGACAAGAGACTTGACAAAATTACGTCGCTTCTTGAATCGCTTGCTACCCAAACCGCTAGCAACACCAACAGCATCAACGCTAAAAATGCTCAAGTCAATGCTGTCAGCCAACCATGTGAAATATGCGGGGGTCTTCACTCTTACACCACTTGTACCACCACCCAAGACTATCCTTCTGAGAATGTGAACGCAGCATACGGTACCTATCCTCCGGCCGCTTATCAAGCTCGTCCTCAAGGTGACCGCAACTTGCTTAGCTACCGCTCAAACAACTTTCTTTCACCGCCCGGTTTTCCTCCTAACAACCCAAACCAAAAACAAAACCTCAATCGTCCTCCTCAACAACAACCTCGTGCACCATACCAACCACCTCACAAACAACCATATCCACCTCAAAGAAACAACCAAGTTTACCAACAACCTGCTTATCAACCACCCGCCTACCATGCTCCTCCTCCCAACCAACCCACCGCATTACACCAAGATGTTGAAACCTACATGAGGACCAATGATGTGATCGTGGAAAATCTCCAGCGGGAAATGCTCAACTTGAAAGCAGACATGGTGAAACAAGGGAACGATCTGAGAGCTGATATGAGAAACACTTTGGCAAGTCAAACGAATGACTTAAGGAACATGATGGCTAGTTTCTTCCAAGGTAATCAATCCTCTTCTTCGGGTACTCTTCCGAGTAACACCGTTACGAATCCAAGAGGGGAGATGAAAGCAATCACCACTCGCAGTGGCAAAGGTACCAAGGAACCCGAGCTTCCTATACCTTCACCGGTGATTGTGACTAAGGAAAACGAGTCGCCTGCTCCTATTCCTCAACCTTCTATTTCCCCAATTCCTCCACCTCTTACTTCTACCCCTCCTCCACCCAAGGATGTGAGTGATCCTTCGATCCCAAAGACTTCCTCTTCTTCCGAGATACCTTATCCATCAAGGTTGAGGAAAGAGAAGCTCAAAAGCAAGGACGATATTCAGGTTTCGAACTTTATAAAAATGTTTAAACAATTGAATTTCAACATCTCCTTCGCTGAGGCTCTCGCTCACATGCCTAAGTATGCGAAAATGTTCAAAGATCTTCTTAGCGACAAGGAGAAGCTTCTTGATATTGCTAACACCCAACTTAATGAGAATTGCTCTGCAGTGCTCTTAAGGAAATTGCCAACCAAGCTTGGTGACCGGGTCGTTTCTTAATCCCTTGCAACTTCCCAGGAGTAGAGAATTGCATGGCCCTAGCCGATTTAGATGCCAGTATTAACTTAATGCCTTTAAGTGTGTGGAAGCAATTATCTCTCCCTGAGCTAGTCCCCACCAAAATGACTTTGGAATTAGCTAACCGTACGGTTGCTTATCCAGTGGGGATAGCCGAAGACGTCTTTGTAGGAGTCGACAAATTCACTTTTCCTGTCGATTTCGTCGTCGTCGATTACGATATGGACCCTCGTGTGCCATTAATTGTTGGTCGTCCATTCTTGAGGACCGGTCGCACTCTCATCGATGTTGAAGCCGGTGAGCTTATCATGAGAGTGGGTGACGATAAAATCGTTTTCAACATGGGAAAGCTTTCTAAACAGCCTTATTCATACGAGAGTGTTAATTGTATTGACGTTCTTGATGAGGCTTGTGAAGAACACTTCAAAGATGCTTGTAAAAGTATTCCTACCTCTCTTCCCAATGTTGAGACTGTTTCCTCTATTGACTCATCACTATCTCTATTTGGAGAAAGTGATTTCCTTTGGAAAGATTTGGAAGCCACCATGGGAGATGTGAACTTAGAACATAACGATTCTCCCACCGATTGGGATGAAGATCTTCGCCTCATTGAGAACCTTCTTAAAGAAGACAATATTTCTCCACCATCTCCCAAGGTTATTGTTATCGATGAACCGACTTTGAATACGCCTCCCGTCAAAAATCCTCCGGATTTAGAACTTAAGGAGTTGCCGCCCCATCTCGAGTACGTGTTCCTTGAAGACGAAAAGAATTCGCCCGTCATTATCACGAAGGACTTGAAAGAAGAAGAGAAATCTCGCCTCATCGCCGTGCTTAAAGATCATAAGAATGCAATTGCTTGGAAAATTTCCGATATCCGCGGAATTGATCCAAACTTTTGTACTCACAAGATTCTCATGGAAGATGACTTTAAATCCGCAATCCAGAGCCAAAGAAAGGTTAATCCTCGCATTCACGACGTCATCAAACAAGAGGTTATCAAACTTCTTGATGCCGGCTTGATTTACCCTATTTCGGATTCGCCTTGGGTAAGTCCCGTCCATTGTGTGCCCAAGAAGGGCGGAATAACCGTTGTTTCCAATGAACACAACGAGTTGATTCCCACTCGTCTCGTTACTGGGTGGAGAGTTTGTATTAATTATCGCAAGCTCAATGATGCCACGAGAAAAGATCACTTTCCTCTTCCTTTCATGAATCAAATGCTCGAGCGTCTTGCGGGTAATGACTATTACTGCTTTTTAGACGGTTTCTCCGGGTATTTTCAAATTCCCATCGATCCCAAAGACCAAGAAAAGACCACATTCACTTGTCCCTATGGAACATTTGCTTACAAACGCATGCCTTTCGGTTTATGCAATGCTCCTGGGACATTCCAAAGGTGTATGATGGCGATATTCCATGACATGGTTGAAGAAACTATGGAAGTCTTCATGAATGATTTCTCGGTTTATGGCGATTCTTTCTCTGCTTGCCTTGCCAATTTAGAACGTATGCTTAAGCGGTGTGAAAACACTCGCCTTGTTCTTAATTGGGAAAAATGCCATTTCATGGTAAAAGAGGGCATCGTGCTAGGACACAAAATCTCCAAAGCCGGTCTTGAAGTGGACCGTGCTAAAGTCGATGTTATCGCTAAGTTGCCTCCACCTTCAAACGTGAAGGGTGTGAGAAGTTTCCTGGGTCATGCGGGCTTCTACCGTCGCGTTATCAAAGATTATTCTAAAATCGCTCGCCCGATGACCCACCTCTTGGAAAAAGATACCCCCTTTATCTTTTCCACATAGTGTCTTGAAGCCTTCAACTTGCTTAAGGATAAGCTAACTAAGGCACCGGTCTTGGTTACCCCTAATTGGGAGCATCCCTTTGAGTTGATGTGCGATGCTAGCGACTATGCTATTGGAGCGGTTTTGGGCCAAAGAGTGAACAAACACTTCCAACCGATCCATTACGCTAGCAAGACAATGACAAGGGCTCATTTGCATTACACGACAACCGAAAAAGAACTTTTAGCTGTTGTTTATGCCTTTGAAAAGTTCCGCCCCTATCTTGTCCTTTCCACCACAATCGTTTATACCGATCATTCCGCGTTGAAGTACTTGTTGACTAAGCAAGATTCCAAACCAAGACTTCTTCGCTGGGTTTTGCTATTCCAAGAATTTAAAATCGAAATTCAAGATAAGAAAGGAGCTGAAAACCTAGCCGCGGATCATCTCAGTAGACTTGAGGATCCTTACCAAGGGGATCATCCAAACAAAGAGATCAATGACTCTTTTCCCCTGGAGACCTTAATGTCTATCAACTCGACTTCTGATGAAACCCCGTGGTTTGCGGACATTGCAAACTATTTGGCGGGTGGAATTCTCATTGACGGGTTAACATCCCAGCAAAAGAAAAAGTTCTTCAAAGACATTAAGACTTACTTTTGGGATGACCCGTATATATTCAAACAATGTGCTGATTTGATTATTCACCAATGTGTTGATGGATCGGCAGCTTTAGACATTCTCGAAGCTTGGCACAAAGAACCCACCGGTGGTCACTTTGGTCCCAACTACACCGCCAAAAAAGTGTTTGACTCGGGATTTTATTGGCCCACCATTTATCGTGATGCTCACGAGATGGTTAAACGTTGTGATGCTTGCCAAAAACAAGGCAAGATCACACATAAAGACGAGATGCCTCAGAATTTCATTCAAGAATGTGAAATCGATCGACTTTATGGGGCCATTCCCTTCATCTAAAGGAAACAAATACATCCTTGTAGCCGTTGACTACGTTTCTAAGTGGGTTGAAGCCAAAGCTTTACCCACTAATGACGCAAGGGTGGTTTGTAACTTTTTGAAATCGTTGTTCGCTAGATTCGGTGTGCCTCATGCCATTATTAGTGATCGCGGGACTCATTTTTGCAATGACCAATTTGCAAGAGTCATGGCTAAGTATGGTGTAAATCATCGTCATTCCACCGCCTACCACCCACAAACTAATGGCCAGGCTGAAATCTTTAACCGAGGATTAAAGCGAATTCTTGAACGAACCGTGGGAGAGCATCGTGCCTCATGGGCTGATAAACTTGATGATGCTTTGTGGGCTTTTCGTACCGCATACAAGACTCCGATTAGTTGTACACCATATCGTCTCGTGTACGGAAAGGCATGCCACCTCCTCATTGAGTTGGAGCACAAGGCTTACTGGGCCTTGAAGTGGGCTAATTTCGATATCAACAAAGCCGGTGACCTACGCAAGATCCAACTGAATGAGCTGAATGAACTCCGGAATGAGGCTTATGAAAATTCTTTGATCTATAAGGAAAGGACTAAGCTCATTCACGACTCTAAGATTAAGAACCGAGAGTTCCAAGTTGGAGACAAAGTTTTACTCTTCAACTCTCGATTGAAAATCTTTTTGGGCAAGCTGAAATCTCGTTGGTCCGGCCCATTCACCATTGCCCAAATTTTTCCATATGGTACTCTCGAGCTCGCTCAACCTAATGGACCTAATTTTAAGGTGAATGGCCAACGAGTGAAGTTGTACTTTGGTGAGGACATCTCTCAGGAGATGATTCCATCCCTCACCACGTTTCCCATGAACTAATTTTGGGTCGAGTCAGGCTCGTGACTCGGTTATCAAAAACAAGCGCTCCTCGGGAGGCAGCCCGAGTATATATCCTTTTCCGTTTTAACCTCCTAAGTGTAGGGGGCCTCTATAGTCTCTTTGTGTTTGTGTGGTGATGTGATTACAGGGATGAATGCACTCTTGGAACCTTTGAAGAACCGTGCCCCCGTGTTATCCGAAATCCGTTTCTATCTCTCAAGTATCATGATTCAATTTTCTTCATACTCACATTTGAAATTGATCATGTTAGTTGTCTCTTCCTTAACTTGATTTAACCAACGTGCACAATGTCATAAGTGTAGGGGAGAATTTTCCCACATGCTTAAACATTGAGGACAATGTTTATCTTAAGTGTAGGGGGGACTTCTATCGAAGTTTTAAGTGGACTTTTCCATGAAAATGCCTTCATTTAACCGGAAAATCATCTTTTTCAGCATTTTTCAAATTTTTAATTAACTTTGGCCATTTAGTCGTGATTTTTAAATTTTTATCGTTTCTTTCATATGTATATATCCCGCAATAAAGTCAAAAATATTAATAAAGCGGTGTAGCTAGTTTTGAAATCTTTGACATATTAGGCCCGTTGCGATTATTTTGACTCAACCCGAATAGACTTATCCAAGTTTATTCTAGCTAGTATCCTTAAACATGTAGACCTTAATTAGTTTATTAGGCTAAGTATCCACGAGTCTCATTACTTGAGATTTTAAATTGTGGAGAACGAGAAATGATAGAGTCAATTATAAGTCGCTATTCTTGCACAAGCTCACTTGGTGTAATTATTTGCCTATTCTCCCATCACTTGCTAATAATTTATCTGCAATAAGTAAGGTCGTACGATTTGAAAAGTTACTTAGCTTCTAGCCCAAGATCGTTTAAAAGTTGCTCGGTAATGATAAGAGTTCATAGCCAAGGCATAACTTATGAAGCGGGGCGCGAAGATTGGCGAGTCCGAAAAGGCCCTAACAAGGCATGAGGATTCAATCTTATTGCTAAAGATCCAAGGTGATGTGAAAAGCATTATTCCCAAAATCAATATGAAGGATCAAGACTCACGACGAAAAGCAATCAACTCCCATAAAGATCATGGAGAAGTCTATCCGAAAAGACCCTAACAAGGTATGAGGATAAATAGATCCAAGTCTGAAAAGGAGGCGGATCGTTGTATCTCAAAATCTCAATTAGCGATTGAAGAAATAATCATGAAGTCGTGGTCAACAAAGTTGGAGTACCCCTCAAAAGTCTCCAAGTGAAGAAACTCTATTACGAAGAGAAGACCATTATCTCAAGAACGTCTCTCAAGATATGAAGTATGAAGTACATGCCAAATATCGGCCCGAGAAAGGTCTCAAATCATGAACCGAGTTATGCCAAGATATGAACTTTTTGATATCCCGATAAGCAGTTTTAAGAGATTTTGTCCTTTAGCTAACTATTGATCAAATCGTCCTACTTTGCTTTCAGCCTAAATAAACTATCGAAATAAGTCCAAAAATTCATCTTCATGATCATTCTAAGACAAAAATAAAATATAAGAGATACACCTAGGAATAAGGGAGTTTAAGCATATAATTATGCCATGTGTGTAAGTGTTTGATTTGCTAACTTATAATAACAATGATCTCATTTTTAAGCTTAGTTTGGGGAACGTGAAACTTGAGGGTGATAAATATTCGCAGCACCAAAGCCCTAATGTAAGTCTTAGATCTCTTTTCAAGTTATTTCCATATAGTTATTTTCAAGTGAAAATGGTTTTCTATCCTTTTGTTTACTGTAAAAGTTTTAATTTCTCTTAGTACTTTAATTTTTGTTTAGTAGTATTTTAATAAGGCCAAGGTTGATTGATTATGAGAAAAGTGTAAACTTGCTTTATCGCTAAGCATTGCATGAGGGCATGGTAATGGTTAAGTGTAGGGGATTTGATAGGTGTGAAAACACCCATCCTTTTACCACTTATTTCTTACTAAAACAAGACCAAAACACGTATTTAATATCATTTATTTGGAATTATGCGTGGTTTTTGTGTTTATTATGTTTTCAGAGTCAACCGGATGAATATTGAAGAAAACATGGGATTGCACGGGTTTTATCGAAGAAAAAGACTCAAGACGAAGTCTATTGTCCAAGAGATGCAAAAGATTTGAAGTCAATGGGCCTATTTGAAGATTTATCGAAGAAAAGGACCAAAGATGGAAGATTTACACATGTCGAAAGAACTCAAGTCTATTAAACGAAGAAATTAAAAGACGAGTTGAATTTAATCGTCGACAAATCCCGAATCAGAATCGAAAACGTCAACTTTACTGAAAAGACGAGAAGACGAAAAGAGAGAAGGAAGCCCACTCACCAACCAACCACTAAGACTATATAAGGAATTCCCCTTCACATTTTTTGGCCAGTAGTTTTTAGTTTTTGGTTTCCTCTTTTCTTTCCTTCTTGTTCGTAGGTATCACCAACACCATTAGGGTGTTTGGTGATTTTGATTCTTGTTTTCACAAATCTTGTAGTTTTAATCTTTTCCTTTGATTGTTTAAACCTTAATCATCAATATAATCTTTCCATTTTCATCCTGTTCATCTTGTTCTTTGATTCAAAGTTCTAAAGTTCTTATTTGGTTGATTTGATCTTCTAAAGTTAGTGGGTTTTGTGTTTTTATGGTTGGGATTTGATGTTTATGGTTAGTAGATGATCATTGGTTAGTTTGGTTTAAATCTTTTTGTTTATTTGGCTTATTTTGATCAGAATCGTTTTCCCCTGTTTTCGTTTCTGTTTACTGTTCTTCATTCCCCAGTTATTCCGGATAGAACCATTATTCCGGATAGCCATTTATTCCGAGTAGCACTTTTATTCCGGATAGCTTTTATTCCGCATAGCAATTTATTCCGGATTGAACCATTATTCCGGATAGCCATTTATTCCAAGTAGCCCAGTTATTCCGAATAGCCCATTTATTCCGCATAAGCATTTTATTCCGAGTAGAACTTTATTCCGAATAGCCTATTTATTCCGGATAGCACCTTTATTCCGAGTAGAACTTTATTCCGAATAGCTTATTTATTCCGGATAGAACCTTTATCCCGAATGGATCTATTATTCCGCATAGACTTATATTCCGGATAGAGCATTTCTTTAGTTATTCCACATCAATAACATTATTCCGAATCAAGCAAGTTTTCAGTGAGGTTATTTTACTACTTTATCGTTTAATTGTTTAATATTAATTCAAGTTTTATTTCATTAACTGTTTTTTGTTTAAATCTTTATTTACTTCATTCATTTACCTTTTTAGTAGAATAGAAAACCAAACCCCCTATTTGTCACCAAGAACAATCATTCCACTTTGAGCTGTGATCAATTCGAGAAGATTCCGAGAATTAAATCTGAACCCCATCCAAAAGCCTTGTATCAGTTAGTGATAGGTGTGAAAACACACATCCTTTTACCACTTATTTCTTACTAAAACAAGACCAAAACGCGCGTTTAATATCATTTGTTTGGAATTATGCGTGGTTTTTGTGTTTAATGTGTTTTCAGAGCCAACCCGATGAATATTGAAGAAAACATGGGATTGCACGGGTTTTATCAAGGAAAAAGACTAAAGACGAAGTCTATTGTCCAAGAGATGCAAAAGATTTGAAGTCAATGGGCCTATTTGAAGATTTATCAAAGAAAAGGACCAAAGATGGAAGATTTACATATGTCGAAGAAACTCAAGTCTATTAAACGAAGAAATTAAAAGACGAGTTGAATTTAATTGTGACACCCCAGGCAAATCCCACATCGGCTGTGGCCAGGAGAGATCCATGGTTCATAAGATAACAATCGCCTTCTCATGACACAACGCGTTTTGTGGTCTACTGCAAGTGGGGTTCTTAGGAACTGGCAGTTAAGCGTGCTCATGTCAGAGTAGTACTAGGTTGGGTGACCAGCCGGGAAGTACTTACAAGAGGGCCACAAAGCAAAGCCGTGAGCCTGCGGGCAAAGCGGACAATATTGTAGTCTGAGTAGGCGGGATGTTACAAGTGGTATCAGAGCCACTCCTGAGCCGTTCGGGATGGTGGGGCAAACCTCATCGAGGACGATGAGTCCCGAAGGGGGGGGTGATTGTGACACCCCAGGCAAATCCCACATCGGCTGTGGCCAGGAGAGATCCATGGTTCATAAGATAACAATCGCCTTCTCATGACACAACGCGTTTTGTGGTCTACTGCAAGTGGGGTTCTTAGGAACTGGCAGTTAAGCGTGCTCATGTCAGAGTAGTACTAGGTTGGGTGACCAGCCGGGAAGTACTTACAAGAGGGCCACAAAGCAAAGCCGTGAGCCTGCGGGCAAAGCGGACAATATTGTAGTCTGAGTAGGCGGGATGTTACATTAATCATCGACAAATCCCGAATCAGAATCGAAAACGTCAACTTTTCTGAAAAGACGAGAAGACAAGAAGAAAGGAAGAAAGCCCACTCACCAACCAACCACTTAGCCTATATAAGGAAATCACCCTCACAAAATTTGGCACCTAGTTTTTAGTTTTTCTTTCAGTTACTCTTTTCCTAGTTCGTAGGAAGAACCATCTCCCTTAAGGAGTGGTTTTCATCTCCTTTGATATTTTTCTGGAATCTTGTAAGCTTAATCCTTTCATTTTGTTGATTGAATCTTAATCATCAATACAAGTTTTCATTTAATCTTTTTATTCATCTTGTTCATCTTCAGCTTTTTATTCAAAGTTTTTAAGTTCTTATTTAGTTGAGTTTTGATCATCAAAAGTTGTTGATTTTGTGTTTTTATGATTGGGATTTGATCCTTATGGTTAATAGATAGTCGTTGGTTAGTTTGGTTAAAACCTTTTTGTTGATTTGGTTCGATTAGGTTAAGATTCGTGTTCCCCTGTTCTTTTCTTGCTGTTTACTGTTTTTGAATTCCCCAGATATTCCGCATAGGTCAATTATTCCGAGTAGCAAAACATTCAGCATAATCATCTTTATTCCCAATTATTCCGCATGGTTATCTTCCTTCGTCCTTTATTCGGAATTTTTACATATTCCGGATAGGATTGTTACCTTTTCCTTTACGCGGAATATTTATTATTCCGCATAGCACTAGTATTCCGCATGGTTTCGTTTATTCCGCATAGAGTTAAGCATTCCGCATAGCCATCATTATTCCGAGTAGAAAACCATTATTCCGCATAAGCCCATATATTCCGCATAGAGTTTGTTATTCCGCATGGTCTCATTATTCCGAATAGCTTTCTTTATTCCGAGTAGTAATTATTCCAAATAGCATGATTATTCCGCATAAGCTTCAACATTCCGCATAACTTTGATATTCCGGATAGAGCATTTTAAGGTTATTTTTCAGTTACTGTTTTATTTACATTTTAATTCAAGTTTTATCTTTGTTAATTAATTCTTTCTAGCTTACCTTTTAGTTACTTCACTCATTTATCTTTTTAAGTAGAATAGAAAACCAAACCCACTTTTTGTCACCAAGAACAAATCATTCCACTTTAAGCTGTGATCAATTCGAGGAGATTCCGAGATTAATCTTGAACCCATACAAAAAGCATAGTATCAAATGGCACCGCTGCCGGCTCTTCTCGTTAAGATCAACAATTTTTTGTGAGAACTTGGATTTTGGGATCCGTTCACCGTGAACGTTACCCTTTTCATAAAAAAAAATTCAAAAAAAAAATCCTAAAAAATATAAAATTTTCAAAACTCCTAAAATTAAAAAAACTATAAAAACCGAAAATATTTCTTGTTTGCCTTGTTAGTTCTTTTGCAAGTGCATGCGTACACGATGAACGTCTTATCAAGAGCCCGAGCCTCTCGAAGACTTAGACATGGCCGGTGTACAAAACAACAACAATAACCCACCTCAAAACAATAACAATCCACCTCTCAACAACAATAATAACAACAACAATGAGCCTCTACCAGACAATCGCCTGATGATTGAACTTCTGCAAGCACATGTAGATGGAAACAATGATCCAATTGTTATACCCGCGATTGCAGCTAACAATTTTGAGCTCAATCCGGCTTTATCCAGATGGTCTCTGCTCAATCATTCTTGGGGCGTACCATTGATGATCCACATGACCACATCAAAAGATTCTTGCAACTCACGAATACGGTCAAATTCAATGGTGTTCCACAAGAGGTAATCCGTTTACAACTATTTCCTTTCTCCCTATAGGGACAAGCCCGACATTGGCTTGCAAAGGAACCGCCACAAAGTATTTTGACGTGGACGGATTTGGAGACCAAATTTATAAACTACTTTTTCCCACCCTCTCGTACTACCGCTTTGCGGAATGAAATTATCAATTTTGAACAAAAGTACGATGAGTCTTTTAGTGAATCTTGGGACCGTTTCAAAGACCTTTTGAGAAAATGCCCACAACATGGTTTTACCAAAGTGCACCAAATTAATACTTTTTATAATGGTTTAAGCATGAATGACCAAGATTCACTAAACAGTGCCTCAGGGGGTAATATTTTGGCTAAGACTTCCAATGTTGCTTGGGATATCATTGAGAATAAGTCTCGTGTGCAAACAAAGAGTGTGCGGACCAATGCCGCTAGTGCTAGTACTAGTGACAACGACAAGCGACTTGACAAAATCACTGCGCTTCTTGAATCACTTGCTACCCAAACCGCCAGCAACACCAACAGCATCAACGCTAAAAACGCTCAAGTCAATGCTGTAAACCAACCATGTGAAATATGCGGGGGTCCTCACTCTTACACCACTTGTACTGCCACCCAAGACTGCCCTTCTGAGAATGTGAATGCAACATACGGTACCTATCCTCAACCCGCTTATCAAGCTCGTCCTCAAGGTGACCGCAACTTGCTTAGCTACCGCTCAAACAACTATCTCTCACCACCCGGTTTTCCTCCTAACAACCCAAACCAACAACAAAACCTCAACCGCCCTCCTCAACAACAACAACAACCTCGTACACCATACATACCACCTCAGAAACAACCATATCCACCTCAAAGAAACAACCAAGTTTACCAACAACCTGCTTATCAACCACCCGCCTATAATACTCCTCCCAATCAACCCACCGCATTACACCAAGATATTGGAACCTACATGAGGACTAATGATGTGATCGTGGACAATCTCTAACGGGAAGTGCTAAACTTGAAAGCAGACCTGGTGAAACAAGGGAACGATCTGAGAGCTGATATGAGAAACACTTTGGATAGTCAAACGAATGACTTAAAGAACATGATGGCTAGTTTCTTCCAAGGTAATCAACCCTCTTCTTCGGGTACTCTTCCGAGTAACACCGTTGCGAATCCAAGAGGGGAGATGAAAGCAATCACCACTCGCAGTGGCAAAGGTACCAAGGAACCCGAGCTTCCTATACCTCCACCGGTGATTGTGACTAAGGAGAACAAGTCAACTGCTCCTATTCCTCATCCTCCTACTTCCACAATTTCTCCACCTCTTCCTTCTACCCCTCCTCCACCCAATGATGTGAGTGATGCTTCGATCCCAAAGCCTTCCTCTTCTTCCGATATACCTTATCCATCACGGTTGAGGAAAGAGAAGCTCAAAAGCAAGGACGATATTCAGGTTTCAAACTTTCTTAAAATGTTTAAACAGTTGAATTTCAACATCTCCTTCGCTGAGGCTCTCGCTCACATGCCTAAGTACGCGAAAATGTTCAAAGATCTTCTTAGCGACAAGGAGAAGCTTCTTGATATTACTAACACCCAACTTAATGAGAATTGCTCTGCAGTGCTCTTAAGGAAATTGCCAACCAAGCTTGGTGATCCGGGTCGTTTCTTAATCCCTTGTAACTTCCCGGGAGTAGAGAATTGCATGGCCCTAGCCGATCTAGGGGCCAGTATTAACTTAATGCCCTTAAGCGTTTGGAAGCAATTATCTCTCCCCGAGCTAGTCCCCACCAAAATGACTTTGGAATTAGCTAACCGTACGGTTGCTTATCCAGTGGGGATAGCCGAAGACGTCTTTGTAGGAGTCGACAAAATTCACGTTTCATGCCGATTTCGTTGTCGTTGTCTACGACATGGACCCTCGTGTGCCATTGATCGTTGGTCGTCCATTCTTGAGGACCGGTCGCACTCTCATCGATGTTGAAGCGGGTGAGCTTATCATGAGAGTGGGTGACGATAAAATTGTCTTCAACATGGGAAAGCTTTCTAAACAGCCTTATTCTAACGAGTGTGTTAATTGTATTGACGTTCTGGATGAGGCTTGTGAAGAACACTTCAACGATGCTTGTAAAAGTATTCCTACTTCTCTTCCCAATGTTGAGACCGTTTCCTCTATTGATTCATCACTATCTCTATTTGCAGAAAGTGATTTCCTTTGGAAAGATTTGGAAGCCACCATGGGAGATGTGAACTTAGCTAATGACGATTCTCCCACCGATTGGGATGAAGATCTTCGCCTCATTGAGAACCTTCTTAAAGAAGACATAATTGCTCAACAATCTCCCAAGGTTATTGCTATCGATGCGCCGACTTTGAAAACGCCTCCCATCGAAAATCCTCCGGATTTAGAACTTAAGGAGTTGCCGCCCCATCTCGAGTACGTGTTCCTTGAAGAAGATAAGAAGTCGCCCGTCATCATTGCGAAGGACTTGAAAGAAGAAGAGAAATCTCGCCTCATCGCCGTGCTTAAAGATCATAAGAAGGCAATTGCTTGGAAAATTTCTGATATCCGCGGAATTGATCCGAACTTTTGTACTCACAAGATTCTCATGGAAGATGACTTTAAACCCGCAATCCAGAGCCAAAGAAGGGTTAATCCTCGAATTCATGACGTCATCAAACAAGAGGTTATCGAACTTCAAGATGCCGGCTTGATTTACCCTATTTCGGATTGGCCGTGGGTAAGTCCCGTCCATTGTGTGCCCAAGAAGGGCGGAATAACCGTTGTTTCCAATGAACACAACGAGTTGATTCCCACTCGTCTCGTTACTGGGTGGAGAGTTTGTATTGATTATCGCAAGCTCAATTATGCCACGAGAAAAGATCACTTTCCTCTTCCTTTCATGGATCAAATGCTCGAGCGTCTTGCGGGTAATGACTATTACTGCTTTTTAGACGGTTTTTCCGGGTATTTTCAAATTCCCATCGATCCCAAGGACCAAGAAAAGACCACATTCACTTGTCCCTACAGAACATTTGCTTACAAACGCATGCCTTTTGGTTTATGTAATGCTCCTGGGACGTTCCAAAGGTGTATGATGGCTATCTTCCATGACATGGTGGAAGACACTATGGAAGTATTCATGGATGATTTCTCGGTTAATGGCGATTCTTTCTCTGCTTGCCTTGCCAATTTAGAACGAATGCTTAAGCGGTGTGAAGACACTCGCTTTGTTCTTAATTGGGAAAAATGCCATTTCATGGTAAAAGAGGGCATCGTGCTAGGACACAAGATCTCCAAAGCCGGTCTTGAAGTAGACCGTGCTAAAGTCGACGTTATCGCTAAGTTGCCTCCACCTTCAACCGTGAAGGGTGTGAGAAGCTTCCTCGGTCATGCGGGCTTCTACCGTCGATTCATCAAAGATTTTTCTCAAATCGCTGGCCCGATGACCCACCTCTTGGAAAAAGATACTCCTTTTATCTTTTCCAAAGAGTGTCTTGAAGCCTTCAACTCGCTTAAGGATAAACTAACTAAGGCACCCGTCTTGGTTACCCCTAATTGGGAGCTTTCCTTTGTGTTGATGTGTGATGCTAGTGACTATGCTATTGGTGTGGTTTTGGGCCAAAGAGTGAATAAACACTTCCAACCGATCCATTACGCTAGCAAGACAATGTCGGGGGCTCAATTGCATTATACGACAACCGAAAAAGAGCTATTAGCTGTTGTCTATGCCTTTGAGAAGTTCCGCCCCTATCTTGTCCTTTCTACTACAATCGTTTATACCGATCATTCCGCGTTGAAGTACTTGTTAACTAAACAAGATTCTAAACCAAGACTTCTTCGCTGGGTTTTGCTTCTCCAAGAATTTAAAATCGAAATTCGCGATAAAAAAGGAGCTGAAAACCTAGCCGCGGATCATCTCAGTAGACTTGAGGATCCTTACCAAGGGGATCATCCGAACAAAGAAATCAACGATTCTTTTCCCTTGGAGACCTTAATGTCTATCAACTCGACTGCTGATGAAACCCCGTGGTTTGCGGACATTGCAAACTACTTGGCGGGTGGAATTCTCGTTGACGGGTTAACATCCCAGAAAAAGAAGAAGTACTTTAACGACATTAAGACTTACTTTTGGGATGACCCGTATCTATTCAAGCAATGTGCTGACTTGATTATTCGCCGATGTGTTGATGGACCGGCAGCTTTAGAAATCCTTGACGCTTGCCACAAAGGACCCACCGGTGGTCACTTTGGTCCCAACTACACCGCCAAAAAAGTGTTTGAATCGGGATTTTATTGGCCCACCATCTATCGTGATGCTCACGAGATGGTTAAACAATGTGATGCTTGCAAAAAACAAGGCAAGATCACACATAAAGACGAGATGCCTCAGAATTTCATTCAAGAATGTGAAATCTTTGATGTTTGGGGTATCGACTTTATGGGGCCCTTCCCTTCATCTAAAGGAAACAAATACATCCTTGTAGCCGTTGACTACGTCTCCAAATGGGTTGAAGCCAAAGCTTTACCTACTAATGACGCAAGGGTGGTTTGTAACTTTTTGAAATCGCTGTTCGCTAGATTCGGTGTGCCTCGTGCCATTATTAGTGATCGCGGGACTCACTTTTGTAATGACCAATTTGCAAGAGTCATGGCTAAGTATGGTGTAACTCATCGTCTTTCCACCGCATACTACCCACAAACTAATGGCCAGGCTGAAATATCCAACCGAGGATTAAAGCGAACTCTTGAAAGAACTGTGGGAGAGCATCGTGCCTCATGGGCTGATAAACTTGATGATGCTTTGTGGGCTTTTCGTACCGCTTACAAGACTCCGATTGGTTGTACACCATATCGTCTCGTGTACGGGAAAGCGTGCCACCTCCCCATTGAGTTGGAGCACAAGGCTTACTGGGCCTTGAAGTGGGCTAATTTTGATATCAACAAAGCCGGTGACCTACGCAAGATCCAACTCAATGAGCTCAATGAACTCCGTAATGAGGCTTATGAAAATTCTTTGATCTATAAGGAGAAGACTAAGCTCATTCACGACTCCAAGATTAAAAACCGAGAGTTCCAAGTTGGAGACAAAGTTTTACTTTTTAACTCTCGGTTGAAAATCTTTTCGGGCAAGCTGAAATCTCGTTGGTCCGGCCCATTCACCATTGCCCAAATTTTTCCATATGGTACTCTCGAGCTCGCTCAACCTAATGGACCGAATTTTAAGGTGAATGGACAACGAGTGAAGTTGTACTTTGGTGAGGACATCTCTCAGGAGATGATTCCATCCCTCACCACGTTCCCCATGAACTAATTTTGGGTCGAGTCAGGCTCGTGACTCGGTTATCAAAAACAAGCGCTCCTCGGGAGGCAGCCCGAGAATCTATCATTTTCCGTTTTAACCTCCTAAGTGTAGGGGGACCTCTATAGGTGTTTGTCTTTGTGTGGTGATGTGATTACAGGGATGAATGCACTTTTGGAACCTTTGAAGAACCGTGCTCCCGTGTTATCTGAAATCCGGTTCTGTCTCTCAACTATCGTGATTCAATTTTCTTCATACTCACATTTGAAATTGATCACTTTAATCGTCCCTTCCTTAGCTTGATTTAACCAACGTACACAATGTCATAAGTGTAGGGGAGACTTTTCCCACATGCTTAAACATTGAGGACAATGTTTATCTTAAGTGTAGGGGGACTTCTATCGAAGTTTTAAGTGGACTTTTCCATGAAAATGCCTTCATTTAACCGGAAAATCATCTTTTTCAACATTTTTCAAATTTTTAATTAACTTTGGCCATTTAGTCGTAATTTTTAAATTTTTATCGTTGCTTTCATATGTATATATCCCGCAATAAAGTCAAAAATATTAATAAAAGTGGTGTAGCTAGTTTTGAAATCTTTGACATATTAGGCCCGTTGCGATTATTTTGACTCAACCCGAATAGACTTATCCGAGTTTATTCTAGCTAGTATCCTTAACCATATAGACCTGAATTGGTTTATTAGGCTAAGCATCCACGAGTCTCAGTACTTGAGATTTTAAATTGTGGAGAACGAGAAATGATAGAGTCAATTATAAGTCGGCATTCTTGCACAAGCTCACTTGGTGTAATTATTTGCCTATTCTCTCATCACTTGCTAATAATTTATCTGCAATAAGTAAGGTCGTACGATTTGAAAAGTTACTTAGCTTCTAGCCCAAGATCGTTTAAAAGTTGCTCGGTAATGATAAGAGTTCATAGCCAAGGCATAACTTATGAAGCGGGGCGCGAAGATTGGCGAGTCCGAAAAGGCCCTAACAAGGCATGAGGATTCCATTTTATTGCTGAAGATACAAAGTGATGTGAAAAGCATTATTCCCAAAATCAATATGAAGGATCAAGACTCACGACGAAAAGCAATCAACCCCCATAAAGATCATGGAGAAGTCTATCCGAAAAGACCCTAAAAAGGTATGAGGATAAATAGATCCAAGTCTGAAAATGAGGCGGATCGTTGTATCTCAAAATCCCAATTAGAGATTGAAGAAATAATCATGAAGTCGTGGTCAACAAAGTTGGAGTACCCCTCAAAAGTCTCCAAGTGAAGAAACTCTATAACAAACAGAAGACCATTATCTCAAGAACGTCTCTCGAAGATATGAAGTATGAAGTACATGCCAAATATCGGCCCGAGAAAGGTCTCAAATCGTGAACCAAGTTATGCCTAGATATGAACTTTTTGATATCCCGAGAAGCAGTTTTAAGAGATTTTGTCCTTTAGCTAACTATTGATCAAATCGTCCTACTTTGCTTTCAGCCTACATAAACTATCGAAATAAGTCCAAAAATGCATCTTCATGATCATTCTAAGACAAAAATAAAATATAAGAGATACCCCTAGGAATAAGGGAGTTTAAGCATTTAATTAAGCCATGTGTGTAAGTGTTTTGCTAACTTATAATAACAATGATCTCGTTTTTAAGCTTAGTTTGGGGAACGTGAAACTTGAGGGTGATAAATCTTCGCAGCACCAAAGCCCTAATTTAAGTCCTTGATCTCTTTGCAAGTTATTTCCATATAGCTATTTTCAAGTGAAAATGGTTTTCTATCCTTTTGTTTCCTTTAAAATTTTAATTTCTCTTAGTACTTTAATTTTTTGTTTAGTAGTATGTTAATAAGGCCAAGGTTGATTGATTATGAGAAAAATGTAAATTTGCTTTATCACTAAGCATTGCATGAGGGCATGGCAATGGTTAAGTGTTGGGGATTTGATAGGTGTGAAAACACCCATCCTTTTACCACTTATTTCTTACTAAAACAAGACCAAAACGCGTGTTTAATATCATTTGTTTGGAATTATGCGTGGTTTTTGTGTTTAATGTGTTTTCAGAGCCAACCCGATGAATATTGAAGAAAACATGGGATTGCACGGGTTTTATCAAGGAAAAAGACTAAAGACGAAGTCTATTGTCCAAGAGATGCAAAAGATTTGAAGTCAATGGGCCTATTTGAAGATTTATCAAAGAAAAGGACCAAAGATGGAAGATTTACATATGTCGAAGAAACTCAAGTCTATTAAACGAAGAAATTAAAAGACGAGTTGAATTTAATCGTCGACAAATCCCGAATCAGAATCGAAAACGTCAACTTTTCTGAAAAGACGAGAAGACAAGAAGAAAGGAAGAAAGCCCATTTACCAACCAACCACTTAGCCTATATAAGGAAATCACCCTCACAAAATTTGGCACCTAGTTTTTAGTTTTTCTTTCAATTACTCTTTTCCTAGTTCGTAGGAAGAACCATCTCCCTTAAGGAGTGGTTTTCATCTCCTTTGATTTTTTTCTGGAATCTTGTAAGCTTAATCCTTTCATTTTGTTGATTGAATCTTAATCATCAATACAAGTTTTCATTTAATCTTTTTATTCATCTTGTTCATCTTCATCTTTTTATTCAAAGTTCTTAAGTTCTTATTTAGTTGAGTTTTGATCATCAAAAGTTGTTGATTTTGTGTTTTTATGATTGGGATTTGATCCTTATGGTTAATAGATAGTCGTTGGTTAGTTTGGTTAAAACCTTTTTGTTGATTTGGTTCGATTAGGTTAAGATTCGTGTTCCCCTGTTCTTTTCTTGCTGTTTACTGTTTTTGAATTCCCCAGATATTCCGCATAGGTCAATTATTCCGAGTAGCAAAACATTCAGCATAATCATCTTTATTCCCAATTATTCCGCATGGTTATCTTCCTTCGTCCTTTATTCGGAATTTTTACATATTCCGGATAGGCTTGTTACCTTTTCCTTTACGCGGAATATATATTATTCCGCATAGCACTAGTATTCCGCATGGTTTCGTTTATTCCGCATAGAGTTAAGCATTCCGCATAGCCATCATTATTCCGAGTAGAAAACCATTATTCCGCATAAGCCCATATATTCCGCATAGAGTTTGTTATTCCGCATGGTCTCATTATTCCGAATAGTTTTCTTTATTCCGAGTAGTAACTATTCCGAATAGCATGATTATTCCGCATAAGCTTCAACATTCCGCATAACTTTGATATTCCGGATAGAGCATTTTAAGGTTTTTTTCAGTTACTGTTTTATTTACATTTTAATTCAAGTTTTATCTTTGTTAATTAATTCTTTCTAGCTTACCTTTTAGTTACTTCACTCATTTATCTTTTTAAGTAGAATAGAAAACCAAACCCACTTTTTGTCACCAAGAACAAATCATTCCACTTTAAGCTGTGATCAATTCGAGGAGATTCCGAGATTAATCTTGAACCCATACAAAAAGCACAGTATCAGTTAGCATCAACATTAAACCCTTTCATAAGCTGCATTTGAACATATCAATTGGCACTCAAAGGAATGAGTGCAAAATTAATAAGTGCCAATTGCATCATACTGTAAACGCTAACACCAAACCCGCAGTTGTATCCACCTCAGAATGCTTGATATATACCCGTTTCGACCCAGATGAACATATCGTACGAGTCTTTTACAATATGTTATTTTAATATTTGTTTTACCAAATATATTGCATATTAAAAAATAGAAGTACGAAAGTACAAATAACGAATGATCGAAATACCATTAATCATGTCACTATCTTTATGCCAAAGATTCCAGCAACCAAACAGTCCTTTTGATAACCATTTTTCTGCACGAAATTTCAGCAACCAAAATGCCTTAGAAACAATTTTTATGCACAAAATCAGCAACCAAACAATCAATTTACTAAATAAAAATTAGCAACCAAACGACCATTTTTCTGCATGAAATTTCAACAACCAAACACGCAGTTAAAACATTTTCAAGACTCCCATCGAAAGTCCATCTCATCAACTATGTCACTTTCATCGCAATTTTATCAATTTTTCAGAAATTTATGATATGTGCAGTATATACTAATGGACTTCCTATATCGAAACCACATGTAGGGTTGAATTAGATGCAAGGAGAGTTGAAGTTCTAAATTAACTGAAATTATTTGGCATAGCCTTTGGCCTTTTGAATGAAACTTTGTTATATTCAATGTACCATTTTGAAACGATGTGATTGAAGGAATGCCGTTAGGATCTAGTACATCAGTAGTTTATATCTAGCTGTCAAGGACATAGTAATAGAAGTTCATTATTTATAAATGAGGAAATTGAAGCAACACAAACACAAATCATCTAGAAGGGTTTAGAAGAGTCCCATAAATATCGTGCACTTCCTGACTGGTCCCTAACTCCACAATAAAACTCCTTATTTTTTCAACTTGCCTTAAATTCAGGTAAGAGGTCACTACTAGATACCAAAATCAACAACTTCCACCTTATAACTCCGACTATCAAATCCAAAATCTATATCTTATATCTTATGAACACCAAGAAACAACATAAATACAATTGCACCAGATACATGATAGACCGGAGACATTATCCACATAACGGATCTTGATTAGATATATTGTCGTTTCTAGTTGCAAAGAATAATGCATGGAAAAATGTAGCAAACATACCAATCGCTTTCTCCTAGATGTATTGCTATTGAATTCGCCCGAACTTTATTTTCACAAAGGTAATTGACAGTTCATCTAGACATGACAATTTCTATAGCAAGTGCCTGAAGTCAAATTTACATGAAACAAATAATTATCTTCGGAGAAACAAATATAAACATAAACTAATTAATGTAGCTCATCACACTAATTAAATATATAACGGAGTAAAATACAGTTATAGAGACTAATTTTGGTATCTGAACTTGTCTGACATCTGACCTGAACTTGACTCCTTACTTTCAGCTAGTTTGCTGCCCGAACATATCATGTTTAAAAAAAAAAGTTGTTACCCTGTTGTTTTTTGTCCATTCCCCATACACCATCAACAAACTTATATATTATAACATAAATTTAACCTCTATGTTCTAGCGTCAATGTGTTAAACTATTTTTTTTCTTATAGACAAATTGTTCACAAACATGTATACTAATGCCTTACATATTTTTAAGACAATACTTAAACCAACATCGTCTTTATTAATGAGGAATTCACATACCGCTAGTCTAAGATCCATTTGATGTGTCCAGTTTGTGAATATAGCACAGGGCTATACAAGCACACATGACTAAATTATTTTTAACCTTATAATAGGAATATAGGATACCATTAGATTAAGAAAATTGCATTACTTGATCACTTTCAACAGGTAGGTAATTAATGACACATTATTACTTAATATTACTCCAAGATTTGATCGAACAAATAACACAATGTCTAAAACAAAATCACAATAATAATAAACAAAATCAAGGAATCAAAACAGTCGATTAAAGATGAAAGATGAAACTAAATACAGTTGATTAAAGATGAAACTGAATCTAAGTGAAAAAAGTATCAAACAAATCCTACCGAATTATTTAATTATTGTTTTATGATTCATCTTTTGTTGTTATAAGTCGACTTCTGTTGTTATCGAGTTTCTAGTTTTTGGAGATATGGTCTAGCAGGTGCATATGTTAATTTTTTTATGTTTTTATAGATGTTCCCCTGAGCACCTCCTACTTTTTGAAATGTTTTGGACACCCTTTACTTTAAAAAAGTTACGTGTGTTTTTTCTATAAAAATTTTCTTTTCATTTTTGACACATGTACTTTTTATCATGTTTTTTACTTTTATTTATAAAATACGAAAATTAATGTTTTTTTTAAATTAAGGAAGAATTAATGTTTTTAAAGGAATAAATAAAATAATTATTTCTTACTAAGGAAAGAATCTCTTGAAAAAGTCTCTACTTTAGGTTTTGCTTTACAAAGAAAAAGATTGTAATTGATATATTTTATCAATGTGTTTGGTTGGTTATCATTCAAATTTATTAAAAAAAATTAAAATAATAATATTTATAAATAATAAAAAATAATAATAATAGTAAAACAATAAATAAAAATAAAATATTAACAAAAAAAGATATATATAATAATAATAATTAAAAGACAATAATAATAATAATAATAATAATAATAATAATAATAATAATAATAATAATAATAATAATTAGTTTCGCTGTTGCTAAAGAAGTGGGAGCACAAATAGTATCTCGGCTTCCCACTAATTTCTTGTAATTCCTATTATTTTAATAAAGTGATGTTTATAATAAAAAATAAAATAATAATAATAACAATAAAAATAATAATTATAAACAATAAATATAATAACTAATAATAATAATAAATAATAAATAATAGAATAATAAGAATAATAAATAAAAAGAATTATTATTATAATATTTAATAATATGTAATAATAAATAATGATAAATAATAATAAATAATAGATAATAGTAATAAATAGTAAAATAATAAATAATAAGTAATAGTAATATGGGGTGAGGTTATTTTCAGAACCAAATAAATGTACAGAAATACGAGAACCACCTTTTTACTCTTATAATGCAGATGTATATTCATCGTGTTAGTTAATTAGGTAGAAATACATGAATTTTCATTGTCGTAGGTCACTAGGAAGATGTATCCTAGGACCATGCACATGTATTTGTTTTTTGTGTATTATAACTATCTTTTCGTTGGATAATATGAAAACACATGTGCACTTTTCATATTCCTCATTATACTCGGATCTATAACCAATAAAACAATTAGTAAATGTTAATTTAAACATAATAATGAAAATGCATATGCATTGTTAAGAGTATAAAAGTGGTTCTCGCAGTTCTGTACATTTATTTGGTTCTGAAAATAACCTTACACTAGTAATATGTAAATACTAATTAATTTATTTATATTATTTTTATTGTTTTTTATAATAATTAATTTATAATAATAAGAATAATATTTAATATTTCTTATATTAGTTATTTGTTAACAATTATTATATTTATATATTAATAATATAAAAATATTATTTTTATTAATAGTAACAATTTTAATGATAATAATTTAATTAGTTATTTTTTAATTTTTTTATGATATTTTTTTTATTAATAATTATTTAATTAATACTTTTTTTAATATAGCTATTTTTAATAGTTTTTTAGTAATGTTTTTTATTATTTTTGTAATAATTATTTTTTATTTTTATTTAATTTCTAAAAATTATTATACGAGAAAATAATAATTTAACTATTTAATATTATATTTATTTTAATAATTGTTTTTCAATAATTTTATATTAATACTTTATTAATGTTATATTTGTATTTTATTAACAATTTATTAATATAATAATTATTTTATTAAGGCTATGATATTTTATTAATATAATAATAACTTTTAATTAATAAATAATAATAATAACTTAATAATAATAACTTTTTTATTACTAATTTTTAATTATTTTACTATTATTTTTTTAATTAGTATATCACTTTATTACTATTATTATTTATAAATACCGTCTTTTAAATATAAAAATACTAAATTACAACGTAATTCAAAACTTTTCATTCAACTTCATATGTAATCTGAATTCCCTCAATGAATGTAATTTTAATATCTGAATTACAATTACAACGCAAACCAAACAAACTACGTAATGTAAAGTGAATTACAATTCCTTTACTTATGCGAATCAAACATGTTATGTAATATACGTAGTAATTGAATTACAATTAAATCCAATTATGTTTGAATTACAAGAATCAAGTAGATTAACCTTCTTACTGTCGTAGATAGGTGTCTAAATAGACCAAAAATTACATACAAGTTACAACCATTACATATAAGCAATTTTCAACCTAGCCGTGATACAAAACGTAAACTGTTCTACAACCATTCAATCATATTTTTTTTTCTATCTAACGTCAGCCATTGATTACACCCAAACACTCAAGTGCCACGTACGTTTCCATATAAAAAAAGACCTCAATGATTGTATGCATAACTGTTATAGACCGAAGTAGATACGAGAAGCAGAACTATAAGATCATTAGAACGGGCATGACTTCAAGAAAGTTAAAGAGAAAAGACTTGAAAGTAAGTTTCTTTTTCATTCATTTCATATATATTGCATAAACAAAATACACTTAAATACTTAGGCTACCCACAACGCGGAGTAAGTCGCGACCTACTTTTTTCAGATTTCTCTCTCCTGCGACCTATTTGTCTCAACCAGACGACCTAGTGCGACCTTGTTGAAACTCTTTTTTAGTTTATAAAAACACATTAAATTTCATAAAAAAACCATTACATTTAGTTTTTTTAAAAAATTACATTATTATTCAAATTTAAAAAAACATTACGATAAACGTAAAAACATTAAACATAACATTAAAACTAGTTTATTAATTGCGATTCTTCCAAAAGTGTTCCACTAGATCGGCTTTTAAGTTGAGATGAAGATGTGGGTCGATTATTTGCTGAGTAATTTGTAAACTTTTCTTCATGCGTATTGACCGGATCGTTATCAACATGTTCTTCTAATTGATGACATATGGGTGATATCGCCGCCGACCTGTGTTTAATTATCATATTGTGTAATATGATACACGTGTACATTATGTCCGCTAGTCGACGTTTTGACCATCCTCGGGCCGGGCAATCAATCATCTTCCATTTTGTTTTCAAGACACCGAAGGCTCGCTCAACGTCATTTCTTGCTGCTTCGTGTTTCGTTTTATACAATCTTCGTTTGCGATCATTCGTCGGCGGATCTTTTATATACTTAATAAGAACCGACCATTGCGGATATATCCCATCAATAAGATAATATCCCCGACAATAATGTACGTCGTTAGCCACGAATACCAGTTCAGGTGCTTTCCCAGATTTAAGATCATTGAATACAGGGGACTGACGTAAAACATTCACGTCGTTATTCATCCCAGCTACACCAAAGAATGCATGCCAAATCCATAAGTCTTAAGACGCAATCACTTCCAATAAAATGAACGGAGTTGAACCTTGATCACGCCTACTAAATTGAGCTTTGTAGGCAACGGGACAATTCTCCCACGGCCAATGTGTACAATCGATACTTCCTATCATTCCAGGGAAACCGTGTTTTGCCTCGTGATGAGCATAGAGTTTCTCAAAGGCAGTATAAGTAGGCTTTCACAAGTAATATGTACCATATAATTTCATTATGGCGGTAAAAAACCTTCGAAGACACTCTCGGGCTGTTGACGCACTCATTTGCTAATATTTATCAAGAGCGTCAGGCACGGATCCGTACACCAATTGACGAACAGCGGAAGTACACTTCAACAATGGCAAAAGACATACTCGATTCAGAGCATCCGTTGAGTTTCGAAAAGAAGAATAGTTATTTGTCAAGTCGTCAACAATTCGTAAAAATAAAGCTCGATTCATTCGGAATCGTTCAAGAAATGTCTCTTCAACATATTGCGGCCCATCAATAAAATAAGCCTCCACTAGACGGTTATGTGCACCCCTGGTAATCTCTATGTATATACGCCCGTTTTTTTGGCGTGATGCTTCGTAAGCCGCTTCACAAGCTTGCGTAAAAGCCTCTAACTCACTTGTAACTTCATATTCGTCGTCGGATGAATCGGCAAAAAATAATTCATAGGACATTCTATCTTGGATAATTGTGTGTTTATTTTGTGTGAAAAAATGATAATGAAATGAGGTATTTATAGGTAAAAGTTTAAATTGTAAAAGTTTTTTTTTCCAACGGCTGAATCCTAACGTCTTTTTTTTTCTATTCAATTTCCAAATCAATCATTGCCTAGACCGAATTAGGGGTGATCGAGTCCGACGACCGAATCGCCGCAACGAGATGATTCGGTCGCGACCGAATCACGACCGAAATTATTCAGACGCGTTGCGGGTAGCCTAAAAGAAACATGTGATGATATCCTAATTTTTAGGAAGTAAACTATAAACGTGGGAACTATAACTACATTAAACTTGTATGTAACAACATTAAACTTGTATGTAACAAAAAGCTCATTATGGTTCCTACACATGGACGAAGCCAGGAGAAAATGTTACCGGGTGTACAAATTTTTTGAATCGTAATATAACAGATATAAAAAATGAATTAAAACAAAGAGTAAAAACACGTTCCAATTGACTGGGTGTATTTAAAATGCATTTAGGAAAAACCGATGTTTTATTCATAAATTAACACTACAGAGAAAAATCCATAGGGGTCACGGACACTCGCGGAAACCCCTTGGCTCCATCCCTGTTCCTACATTAATGCATGTACTAGAGGAGTAACTGTACGTCAAGGCTAGTTAGCATGTGATGATTTTCAATGTTTTAAAACCCGGGTCTGTGATTGACCCGGCAAAGACACCGGGTCACCGGGTTGGCGGGTCAACCGGTTCGACCGCCGGGTCAACCTGGTTTCATGCCAATGCCCAAATATCCATTTTCTACTACCCAGACTGTTATTGTGTTGTAAATAGCAGCTAAGAATCATGTTCCTTGTGAGATTTAAAACTAAATGATGAGTTTATCTTTAAGATCCCTGAAAATAAAAATAAAAACAAAGTGAATATCATGATATCTCTAATCTAATATATGCCTACAATCCTTGTATCAAACAAAATCAAACCAAAATTATACTGTAAAAGATAAAGAATCAAAATTACCTCATCCTTTATGTTCAGCTTCATGTGTATACGATTTAATTGCGATCCTCAAATCTGGTGATGATAGATTTGATTTAGTACTAGATTTAACATTTAAGAGGTAGGCGAAGTTGTTGGAAGCTGTGTGTGGCTAGAAATAAGTTAGGTAGCATTGAAAAAATATATATACCATATGTTCTTATCTATTTCAACCTTTAAAACAGATAGGATAAGAGATCCGGTGGTTTTTGTTCACCCGGGCTGACCTGGGTTTCGTAAAAACCGGCGGTTCAGACCGGGTTTCAAGCATTTAGAAAACCGGTTAGTTTTGGCCCGTTTTTTAGACTGGATCCGGTTCAACCGGTTCACCCGGCCGGGTCGAACCGGGTTTCAAAACATTGATGATTTTCATGCACGTATCAATAACACTGTACAAAAACTAACGTAAAATAATAGATAAAGAAAGAGACGATTACATTTTCCTCGCCTTGACCATAATAAAATCATCAACTTATATGATTTTGTTGTATGCCAAGTGATGCTTGTAAAAATGTTAAGAAGTTGTATAATATTGTTTGAGTATTCTTAAAATGTATTATTTACAATTTCATCAACAACACATTATAATCATAACCAAACAACATGGTACGCATCTCACGTTATCAACTCTCACTACACCATTTCATATAAAGAAGTAAAAATATGGTTCTTTAGCCAATGTGGGATTCTAAAAAAGTTGACCATTTTCATTTAAAAACACATTCACTTCTTCATATCTGTGAGGCATGGGCGGAGCCACATAGGTGTCGGGTGTGGCACGGGCTACACCCTTTTTGAGGCCACGTAGTGTAAATTTTTTCGAAAATTGTCAGATTTTTGATTTGTGCAACCCCCACATTTGTATGATGCAAGGTGAGTTTGTGCAGTAATGTTTAATGGTGCACTTTTTATATAGCCCAAAACTAGATACAAAGTAAAAAATTAAAAAGCCCACTAAACCCAAATATATTAAACCTAATATACAAGATACAAAGTTACTAGTAAAAAATAAAACAACCGTACCCTCTCTATTCATTAAAACTAAAACAACGTATTCGGTATTTCATCTCTATTCTCTGTGCCATCCTCCATCTCAAATCATAATCTTTGAAGGTATCAATTTAAAATAACATTTATTAATTATTATTAATTGTAATGGTGCTACTTTTATGCATATCATTTAGATGAATAGAGTGCTTAGGTCATTAGAAACAATATCTTATGGAATGGATTGATAATAAATAGTTTTTTAATTTTATGTATATAGTTAGTAGGGGTTAGCCACTTGCAATTGTTTTGTGCATTGTTCAATATAAAAAAAGTTAGCTTTTTGTGTATGGTGTTATTTTAATTATTTAAACATTTAAATGATTAATTGTATTATTATAGCTTATTTTTATTTCAAACATTTTGTACAGAAAAAATGGAAAGATATAAAAAGCTTTGGGAAAATGTTTCCACTCGTAGCAAAGGTGGAGATTCAGTTGCACAACCTACTCCACAGCCTATTTCATCGGAACCTACTCCAGGTCCTTTCGCACCAATTAGTATAAAATTAGATGATCTTCCTTGGGATCCATCACACAGGCCACTCATCTATAGTTATGACCCTAACATAGTAGAGGAAATAAGGAGAATGTATTGGGATAGAGGTCCTTGTCGACCAAAGGGCCATAAGTTTCCAACCAAAATGATCGGGTCTAAGAAGCGAAGTTTTGTTGTCACTTGGTTCAGTGAGTTTCATTGGTTAGAATATAGCATAAAAAAGACAAAGCATATTGTTTATGTTGTTATTTGTTTAGAGATCTTGGCGCGGGTGATGCTTTTACGGTACAAGGGTTTGATAGTTGGAGTAAAAAGACGAGTTTAAAAGAGCATGTAGGCGAACTCAATAGTTTTCACAACAAAGCACTTCAAAAATGTGAAATTCTAATGAAGAAAAAACAATCTATTTCTCTTGCCTTTCATAAGCAAACGGAACAAGAGATGAGCGATTATCGTATTCTATTGTGTCTATCTATTAAGACTTGTGGATTCTTGTTAAAAGGTGGATGTCCTTTTCGTGGTCATGATGAAACTATAAGTTCTTTGAATAGAGGTCTTTTTTTGGAATTGTATCACTTGCTTGCAAATGAGAACAAGGAAACTCGAATGGCTGTAGCACGAGCTCCATTGAATTGTACCTTAACATCTCCACAAATTCAGAAACAAATATGCGAATGTTTTGCCAAAGAGGTACTTGATTTCATTCTTGAAGATATTGGTGATGATGTGTTTTCCTTATTAGTTGATGAGTCCAGTGATGTATCCAAAAAGGAACAAATGGCAATGGTTTTTCGATATCTCGATAAACATGGAGTTATTCAAGAGAGATTTGTTGGGGTTGTTCAAGCGAAAGAAACTTCTTCCGCCACTCTTAAATCTGCCATTGATTGTTTCTTCACAAAAAACAATTTGAGTTTGAAACAGGTAACTCTCTGGTTTTACAATTTATCTATGAAATTATAAATTAGAAATTTCAATCCTTCATTACTTTATCTCTTTGTAATTATTATTAAATTTTGAAACAGTTAAGAGGCCAAGGGTATGATGGAGCAAGCAATATGCGTGACGAGTTCAACGGTTTAAAAGCTTTAGTGTTAAAAGATAATAGCTCCGCACATTATGTGCATTGCTTTGCACACCAACTTCAGTTAGTGGTTGTAGCGGTTGCAAAAAACCATGATGGAGTTATGAAGTTCTTTGAAAAGCTAATATGTGTGGTGAATGTGGTTTCATCTTCATGTAAAAGAAAAGATATGATTCGAGATAATTACAAGCAAAGAATAGAATCAGAACTTAATGAAGGTGTAATAGAAAGTGGAAAGGGGAAAAATCAAGAGCTCTCGCTTACTCGACCTGGTGATACACGATGGGGTTCACATTATAAAACAATTGTGAGATTGTTTTCTTTGTTTCCTGAGGTTCTTAAGGTGTTAAAATATGTGGAAAAAGATGCTCTTGATGACCGAAACCGAAATCAAGCAACTGGTATTTTATCATATTTTAAAAAGTTTGAGTTTGCGTTTTATTCCCACTTGATGGAGCACATTTTAGGAATCACCGATTTATTGTCGAAATCTCTTCAAAAACGAGATCAAAATATTGTAGAAGCGGTTTCAATGATAAAAGGAACAAAACAAGCATTGGTAAGACTTAGAACGAGTGGGTTTGATGCATTTTTGAAGACAGTGACTTCTTTTTGTGAAAAACATGCTATTGCGGTATTGAAGATGGATGAAATTTGTGTTACTAAAAGAAATCGAGTAGCTGGCATAAAGAATCGATAGTCTTTTGAGATAGATATATTTAATACAGTTTTGGATATGCAAATACAAGAATTTGGAGATCGATTTGGTGAGATAAGCACTGACTTACTTATCAATATGTCAGCTTTAAGTCCATGTGATTCATTTTCGATGTTTGATGCATCAAAGCTAATTACTTTAACTACCTTTTATCGAGATGATTTTACGGATGCAGATAGGTTTTCTCTTAAGCGGGAACTTGATCTCTACTATGAGACCGTGATTCATGATACGGACTTTAGGAAGTTGAAAGGAATTGCCGATCTTGCTACATTGATGGTGACACGAAAGAAGCATATATCTTTTCCTTTGATATATAAGTTACTGAAGCTTTCTCTACTCTTACCTGTGGCAACCGCAACCGTAGAAAGATGTTTTTCAGCAATGAAATTGATAAAGACAAACCTCCGCAACAGAATGGGCGAAAATTATATGAACGATGCTTTAATTTGCAATATAGAGAAAGAACTTTTTGTGAAGGTTACAAATGAAGACGTGATGAAGCGCTTTCAAGGTTCGAAACGTCGAAGAGGACAATAGTAAGATATAAAGTACTTTATTGACTAGTTTTTTATTTTTATTATTTATAAAGACTTCGAATAAAATTTTGGTACTTTTGAAAAAAAAAATTGTGCAACACCCATATAAAATTCCTGGATCCGCCACTGCTGTGAGGTCAGTTTAGCTTTCACTAGTGATGCATATATATATAAGGTTTATGGAGCTTAGTCATATTCTAGTTGTGAGATTGTTTACACGCTTTAATAACCAAATATTTTCCATGATATATCATCATATCATTATCACTTGAGACCACAACTAAACAAGGATCTAAATCTCGCGCTTGGAGCGTGTAGTTTTAGAGTTCAATTTAAAAGGTAAGACTCGAGCACTCTCGACTTGAGAATACTTTTTTGGATCCTTAGTCTATGTACTTGTGCTAAAAAAGTCTAAATATATGCATAACGTAAAGTGCATCTTACATCGAAGTCTAGTTAATTGAGGTCCATGTCGAAATGATATTACCTTTTCAACGATAGCATTCACTTTTGAAATAACTGATCTGAATTCTCTTGGATTTATGTAGAGGGGTCAAACGTATGTAATCCACATACAACAACACATCGTAGATTGGTGTCTCAAAAAAATCCAAATTGATCCACAAGAGTCAAGTGGATCAACCTTCTTAGTGTCCCACCACTACAACAAATTGGTTAATTTTTTACATTTATTATGGCACTTGTTCACACTTTAAAATGTATAAATTTGAAGAGTTCACTCTTTTATTAGTGTTCTTTGTGTGAACAAATTAGGTGTAACAAATAACGTCACACTTTTAAGTGTGAAGATATTTAATACTTCACACTTTTATGTGTGAACTTTATAATATTTCGCACTTTTATGTGTGAACTTTTTAACACTTCACACTTTTTAATACTCCGCACTTACAATTGTGATTATTTTCACAAATAAAGTTCACACTTTTTAAAGTGCGAAGAAAAAAATGTGAACGAACGCTAAATTTGTTGTAGTGCACATAGGTGTCTCAAAAACCCAAAAATGATTTGCAGCCGATAGATTTAATCCACTTTGAACTCTAGCCGTGATAACAAACGTAACATCATTTACAACTATTCGATCATATTTTTTTCTATCTAATGTGAGCCATTGATTACGCGAGTAACCTTACACACTCCAGTAACACGTACGTTTTCGTATAAAGAAGACCTCCATGATTGTATTCTAAACACGGTACAAAACAAACGTAATTTAATAGTTAATTTAAAGAAAGAGACCGTATAAAGAAGACCTCCATGATTTGGAGCTAGGCGCGGTTGTCTTTGCTCACAAAATTTGGAGACACTACCTCTACGGAACTAAGTGTGTAGTTTACACCGATCACAAAAGTCTTCAACATATCTTAGACCAAAAAGAACTCAACATGAGACAACAACGTTGGTTGAAACTACTTAGAGACTACGATTGTGACATTCGTTATACCCCGGGAAAAGCTAACGTTGTAGCCGATGCTTTGAGTAGAAAACCCCGTGAGCGACCCCTAAGGGTTCGAGCCTTAGTGATGACTATTGGCTTAAACATACCCACAAAAATCTTAGAAGCCCAACGAGAAGCTATTAAGATAGAAAACATCGATAAAGAAGAAGCCGGTGGAATGATCACCAAAAATCTCGTTGCACGTACCGATGGAACATTGTGTCTTGACAATAGAAGTTGGTTACCTCGTTATGGTAATGTCCGAGAACTAATCATGCATGAATCGCACAAGTCTAAGCACTCGATCCATCCCAGATCGGACAAAATCTACCATGACATGAAAATGTTCTATTGGTGGCCAAACATGAAAGCCGACATCGCGACTTATGTTGGTAAATGCCTAACTTGCGCCAAAGTTAAGGTTGAACACCAAAAGCCTTCCGGATTACTAGTCTAACCTAGGATCCCGGAATGGAAATGGGAACGAATACTATGGACTTCATTACAAAACTCCCAAAAACGTCCGCGGGATACGACACGATTTGGGTCATCGTCGACCGTTTAACGAAATCCACACATTTTCTTCCGATGAAAGAAAACGACAAAATGGATCAATTAGCACGATTATATGTGAAAGAAATCGTTGCTAAGCACGGCGTGCCAATTTCTATCATATCGGACCGAGACGGTCGATATTGCTCAAGATTTTGGCAATCACTCCAAGAAGCGTTAGGAACGCAATTGGACATGAGTACGGCTTACCATCCTCAAACGGACGGCCAAAGTGAAAGAACCATCCAAACATTGGAAGATATGCTCCGCGCATGCGTAATCGACTTTGGAAACGGATGGGATCGACACTTACCGTTAGTAGAATTTTCATACAACAATAGCTACCACACTAGCATTAAAGCGGCGCCGTTTGAAGCACTTTACGGTCGAAAGTGTCGTTCACCCGTTTGTTGGGCAGAAGTTGGTGATGCACAACTTACCGGTCCGGAAATTATTCACGAAACAACGGAGAAAGTCGTACAAATCAAGATTCGTATGCAAGCGGCTCGTGATCGACAAAAGTGTTACGCCGACAAGAGACGGAAACCGTTGGAATTTAAAGTTGGAGATCGGGTGATGTTGAAAGTTGCACCATGGAAAGGTGTAATTCGTTTTGGTAAACGAGGAAAGCTAAACCAACGATATATTGGACCGTTCGAAATTATTCAACGCATAGGTGACGTTGCCTATCGTTTGGATTTACCTCAAGAACTTAATCGCGTGCATAATGTGTTTCACATTTGCAACTTGAAGAAATGCTTATCCGACGAAACGCTTGTTATACCTATGGACGAAATCCAACTCAACGACAAACTCGTGTTCGTTGAGGAACCCGTCGAAATTATGGAACGAGAAGTCAAACGACTCAAACAAAGTCGCATACTGTCACACCCCACCATGGCGGAATATGGGGCGCGACGTATGGATATCATCACAACATGGCGTGTCTATAGAGATAACTATATGAAATAAGAAATGTCATAAAATGGTGACACAAAAGTCATGACAATATCTCAATAAATGCAGGAGTCTAGGTAAGTAGGTAACAGTCCTACCTCTTACCCAAGACAATCAAATATCACAACAAAACAAACATATAGGTGCCAATAATATCACTTATTAAACAAGCAAAAGAAACTAAGAAGGAACGGGGATCTCCTTCTATATGCAATCCTAAGCTTCTCCAATCCTAGCCACTTATGTTCTCATGCTTAACCATAGTATCACCTGAAAGAGACACTAAAACACGTCAACATAAAGTTGGTGAGAGTCATAGGTTTAGACTCCAACGCTAAATCAGTTACAAGCTGTGAATAACAATCATCAACAAAAGAACATAGGGACAATGTGTTACAATTATGTATTAACAACTATCAATCAAGACCAATCATACCAAACCAATCCAAGGCTCCTACCTTGCCAAACAACACCATGGTACCTTAGATGATCACCCTATGTACCTATCCCAAGGCCACTACCTTGGCAAACCACAAGGCCACTACCTTGTCAAACCACAAGGCCACTACCTTGTCAAACCACAAGGCCACTACCTTGTCAAACCACAATAACTTATCAAAAATCGCATAGCAGTTAATCACATAAGTGTACACACAAGTCCATCACAACCATAAAACATTCACAGCAACAATTTAGTAACAACTCAACACAGTGTCTCTTCCATCCCATCTGGAAGTCAAAAACAAAAATAAATATGGGACTATGAACACTCACCTGATAGCTCCTTCACACGTCCTTGCACTAGCAACAAGCTAACAAACCAAAAACACGAAATCAATAAACGAACCAATCACTAAGATGGCTCATTAACCTATGATGGACATCTAACCCATTCTCACATATTTACCTCATTAATAAGCTCTAATTACCACATTACCCGTCCTTAACAAGTCCTTAACTTGGTAAAGTTTAATAACTAACCCGTTCGTATTTTACCCAAAACAGTCCTAGTTTTTATGTCTTAAAACTTTAGGTCAAACTCCCACTTAAACCTACCCATGGTTTCTGTAAAAGGAATATTAACACCCTTACATATGTTGGCTAACACCTCCCACTTTCCCTAACCTTAAAGCTACTGTTAAGACCCCGATATATATATATCTACTTTCGTTATTCCAGATTTCCTGATTTTAAACGTACTAAAAGTTTGTTACCATTAAGGGGTCTTACCCTAAACCACCACCTTAGCCCAAGTGCAGATATTAACTACAATATATAAAACATCTCCCACGTTCGTGAGAAGATCCCAATGCAACCCTAAGTGCCCCAAACAACCCAAAACTTAAAAAGAAAACAGGCTGAATTCAAAACTGTTTTGACCTCCGACTGTTGTAACCTGTTTTTGACCCACTTCCCGACCTCCAATTTAGTTCTAGTTTCTTGCATTAGAAAGCCACTTAAATTACCTTTTTAGGGATACTTGGATCGCATCTTGAATGTTCATATAACTCCCGATATGATCAAAACAATTGACTCAAAATTCTGCCCAGTTTTTAAAAACGGATTTAACAAAATCAACCACATTAATTAACCCTAATCACTCTAATTACAAGCCCTAATTTATGTGATCATCATATAATGATTAATTCAACATTAATTTACTGTTTTTATATCAACCCTAACCTAATTCCATCATAAGAATGATTAATTAAACATAAAAACAATTTAATTAAAAAGGGATTAAAGGTTTTTACCTTAAAATTAATGAAAGATGAGAAAAACCCAATTTTTGAAGAACCCTAATTCTTCTCTCTTTTTTTTTTTGACGACTAATACCTCCAGGGAGAAGGAAAATTCGTTTGGTCTATGTGTATAATGTCACTTATATAGTAAAACAATCCATGTCCAAGTATAATTGTCCACTTTCCTTTTTTTCCTTTTTTTCCCTTTTTTTTTCTTTTCCAAACCGCCTAACATCCCCTTAATTTTCGTTTTTTTTTTCCTTTTTATTATTAATATATGTATTAATAATATTACCTTAATTTTTCTTAATTTATTTCAGCTCCAAAAGCCTCCAAAACCGTAAAACTAGTCAGTTTTTACGCGTTTTACCGTAAAAGACGTAAAATATACACTTTTATAAAAAATATCAAATTTTGAAATAAACTTTATAACTAAGTCCTAAATGACTTAAAACCATCCCGAAAAATATTCATATGACTAATTACCTCTTCCGAGGCCTCTAAATGCTAAACCGTAAATCCTAAAAAAATACACTATTACTATAATACTTATACGTATACGTAAACACCAAAATATCACTATTTCATTTCATAGTCACCACTTGTGAGCTCATGAACATGAAATAACCGTTCCTCGATTTACTTATGAGTACTCTATACTCATAAACGATAACCACACAAACCTCGTTCACACAAAATAAACACGAAAACACAAAAATCAAGTAGTCACACATAAAATAACCTAAAAGTAAGACCAAGTGACGAACCTCAAAACCACGGTTGTCACATCACTCCCTCCTAATATAAATCTCGTCCCGAGATTTACTCGTTAGGATCAACACACAGACAACAAATCACACGAGGATACTTGTTCTAAATGAACTCCTCTTATTTCCACGTGAACTTCAGTTCAAGTTTCAAGATACCACATGTACAAACCAAAAATAATTAAACCCATTGCCAAACTCTTGACCTCACAGTCAATAAATCTCGCAAATGACTCTTCGATAAAACAAAGACTCTTATTAGCACAAAACCCGAATAACCGGTCATGCAAATATGCATCCTCAAACAACATTTACCAACCCCAATACATGAAATGTATCATGTATACAACTCATTTCCCCCAGGTAATTCTATGCTCATAAGCTAATGGTCTGATCTTCCCAAAGATCATAAATGGACCTAAAAAACTCTACATCAACACTTACATCTTTCCAAATCATACCACCCGTTACTATGGGTGAAACTCCATACATAACTTTGTCACTAAATCTAGTGGTTTCCTCCTTTTCTACATAGCATCCCTTGTTGCTCTCATTCTGTCCACAAACACCATTACCACATTAGTAGCCTCTTTTACCAATTCTAGTCCACAATGAGGACAACTCACCCTATCCTTTCATATCGTGCCTCAAATGGCATTTATCGACTTCTAGTACGATAACTATCATTATATGAAAACTCAGCCATCGCTAACGAGTTTCCGAACTACCTCTAAATCAATCACCCATGTCCAATTACGTTCATCAACTCCCTTCAGTCTGTATCCCAAACTACTTTAAATTCCAATTTCCTTACAAAGTGACCTATGACGGTCTTTCACATATCCATTAATTCTTCCAACTTCCCAACTACGTGACTTCTCATTCCTCTTGAAATAGGTGATGAATTAGTCAGTCTATCAACTATCACCCAACTCTCATCGTACTTAATCCCCCACCGCATTATGTATCCCTTCCACCAACTTCGTCCTTACATCTCCCTTTCTAAACTACTCCTATCCATGTAGGAAGTATAGTCTACGTCCCTTTCCTCCTTACGATTGTCCAAGCCACGCAACATAAATGTTGACGCGTTCACTGCTTTAGACAACTCAACTCGTGCAACCCACATCCTTCATCCAAACCACTCTAATACATCATCCCTATAGTTCAAGTTCATCTCAGCTTCACCTCATCCTTCTTATTCCATGTCTCATCGACCATGCTTTCCTTTCCCTGATGGTACTTGGCCTTGCAATTTTCTTTCATCAATTAACTCCACCTATCACCTTTGCCAAATGTTCAATCAAGATGATTGAATATGTGTTGGATACGTTCATGATCCGTATAGATCATTCTCCACGTCTCTTACACCAAATGCCTCTAGCATTCTAGGCAGATATAACAGTCCAACTCCACTAACTAAGTCTATCCAGTTCTTCCAAATCTTCAGTTCCTGCAACGTATAAGCGATCGCCTTTCTTTGTCGTCCTCGTACGCGTCCAAATCCCTGCTCCACATATCGTCATGCTTCGTGAATTCATCCAGTCCTTCCGATAATGCCAAGATCTGCTCATCATCCAATCCACCTCTTCAGCCTCCAAAATTCTTCCTCGTCCTTCTTCACTTCGCCCCTTGCTGGTTCCACGATATGCCATCATCTCTGACTACTAGTCCTGGCCAACTAAATCCTAAAACTCACACTTAAAAATCTCACGTTTCATTCCCTTTACTAACAACTCCAAAACCAACACATAATTCGCCTCATCCACCTTCTAAGATTTGAGTAGATCAAGATGTCGTCGATGCTCCCGATGACAACTCATTTATAGACGTTCATGCACACTCGGTTCATTGACTCCATGAAAACCGCTAGTGCTTTGGCGAAACCAAATGCATAACCGTAAACCCAAAGCGTTCATACAATATCCTTAGCAATTTCAACTATGTCCTCCTCACACCCTCTCTTAGCGGCAATACGAATAAATTCCTTGCAATTTCTAACAGCTCTTGTTCTTAATTCACTCCATCAACGATTTGCCTTGGATGACACTAACTACAACTCTCTCACTTCTCCTACTTGCTCTATTCATGGTTCTACCTCAACGCTCCTAAACCATACAAAACCAAAACTACATCCTGAATACACCAGATACGATCGACGAATTAAACCCACGGATAACTAACGACATTTCACGTGCACCAATTAAAACAAATCAAAAACCACGAGACTCCAAAGAAAACTCAAACCCAAAACATGTATCAATTTCCAAATGACCCATGACAACGAAAAATAATCCAAGAAACACCCAATGGCAACCAAAACATATTACGCACCGCCACATATTATTTAAACAGTGCAAAGATCGACTTTCCAAAAGAATATATATATATTTTTTTAAAATTTACTATTACCTCCCACATCTATGTGACTCAAACAATCTACAAACAACCCTCTTGACGAACTCAAAACTCAACTCAAAAACTAGGTATCCCGTGCACCCCATATCAAAAAAAATTAAACTACTATTCAAACTCAACCTCTAACCCGACACTTGCACAATAATTTCGGCCAATATACTAACCTCCCATGACTATACATTCTGAATATTTGAAAAGTACGTTCCGAGTACATAATTTTTGGCTTTTGAATCACTCAAAAAGCTCTAAAAACGAACAAGTTATGACCAAATCAGTTTTATGCTAGTTGTTTTAAAAAAAACTAAAGAATAAAGTTAATGATTAATGTAATCCTTTTAAATGACAGATATAATTGTACGTGTAACCTTTATAAACTCAATTTAACCTTGTATTAATAATTATAAATGACATGAATCAGTTAAATCCGATTATATAAACTATGTAAGTAGAAAGAAATTTTACTTCGCTTTATTTTAATGAAAGTCTTTTAGAATTTGAAATAAATAAGTGTTGATAAAAAAAACTTATGTTACATCTTGTTTCAAACATGACTCCAACACCTTACCCTTATTTTACCGAATACAACCAACTATCCAACTCTATAGTAGATTTCCAAGTCCCCCCTTTTTCCATATACCAACCAAAAGAAATGTAAGACTCAACCTAAAAGATTTCATTATCCCAAAAGAAATCTCCATTTATTTCATCGGACTTAAAACCCAGAACAACATTTTAAAACGTACACGTGAAATATGAACTCAAAGAATACGCTACAAGACACAGTTCAAAAAAAAATTCGAAACGTTGTTGAAACTCCATCAACTCCAGCACCATAAAACACGAACAAACACAAGGTACGTTCAAGTTATAATAACTAGTGAACGACCATATACCATAACTTAACACATAGTAGTATATATACATCCACATATATATACCTATTAAATCACCCAAAACATACTCGTTACCATACATGTCGGATCAACCAATCACGTCATACACTCGTTTTTCCACACGACTAATCACCATCTCACCGTGCCACAACAAGGCATAATGCCCACCTCCAAAACCATATCGTGTGACCCCATAATCACACACCACAACTATAACACAAAACATAAAACACAAAAAGAACAATAGCCGTATCATAGGCAGCCATTACATAAATCCATATATAATACGTATACCCAAATTCTACATCTCATCATATACAAGCATGTACTAACCCTCTTTCATGCAACCATACTTGAGAACCCATTGAAGTTGTGGTACTTGTATAACTATGTTGGCCACCATACTTATACAATTACCCTTTCCCCAATGCACTCCCTCCTATGATGACACTTATAAGAATCAATACAACATATAACACATAAATCTATCTACTCACATAAGCTCATAACCACATAACCAATAAGGTCCAAAACTCCATCTATAAAATAACATAATAAAACTCTTGGAATACAGAAATCCATAGTCTAGCTAAAACATCCTAGACTAAATCCAAAACGAAAACATAATCAGTTATAAGTCATGTCGCCCATAAGAGTGGAAACAGCTTAAAATCCTTCCTACCCATGTACTCCTAGTAACTCGAACCACCACACGATTCTTAGGGAACATGACTTAAACATCAAAAGAAAAATAACATACCTGAGGTATGTAAAATAACTCGATAAAAGATAGAAACTACCTTGTACTAAATTATGTACTATAATGTACAATTTAAGCAAAATACAACAATGACTAGCGTGGACGATTATGGTTCAACCAACACTAGTCACATCCCTAAAAGAAAATAACATGTGACTAAGTATGAACATACTACGGTTCAATTCATACTAGTCAAAACATCGCAATAAATAACATCCAAACACATCAATTATAATAAAATGCACACATACTCCTATGACGCCTATATGCAGGGACCCTTAAGCTATAGACTAGGCTACGCGACTAGGCAACCTAATTCTCTATAACCATTGGCTCTGATACCATTCTGTCACACCCCACCATGGCGGAATATGAGGCGCGACGTATGGATATCATCACAACATGGCGTGTCTATAGAGATAACTATATGAAATAAGAAATGTCATAAAATGGTGACACAAAAGTCATGACAATATCTCAATAAATGCAAGAGTCTAGGTAAGTAGGTAACAGTCCTACCTCTTACCCAAGACAATCAAATATCACAACAAAACAAACATATAGGTGCCAATAATATCACTTATTAAACAAGCAAAAGAAACTAAGAAGGAATGAGGATCTCCTTCTATATGCAATCCTAAGCTTCTCCAATCCTAGCCACTTATGTTCTCATGCTTAACCATAGTATCACCTGAAAGAGACACTAAAACACGTCAACATAAAGTTGGTGAGAGTCATAGGTTTAGACTCCAACGCTAAATCAGTTACAAGCTGTGAATAACAATCATCAACAAAAGAACATAGGGACAATGTGTTACAATTATGTATTAACAACTATCAATCAAGACCAATCATACCAAACCAATCCAAGGCTCCTACCTTGCCAAACAACACCATGGTACCTTAGATGATCACCCTATGTACCTATCCCAAGGCCACTACCTTGGCAAACCACAAGGCCACTACCTTGTCAAACCACAAGGCCACTACCTTGTCAAACCACAAGGCCACTACCTTGTCAAACCATAATAACTTATCAAAAATCGCATAGCAGTTAATCACATAAGTGTACACACAAGTCCATCACAACCATAAAACATTCACAGCAACAATTTAGTAACAACTCAACACAGTGTCTCTTCCATCCCATCTGGAAGTCAAAAACAAAAATAAATATGGGACTATGAACACTCACCTGATAGCTCCTTCACACGTCCTTGCACTAGCAACAAGCTAACAAACCAAAAACACGAAATCAATAAACGAACCAATCACTAAGATGGCTCATTAACCTATGATGGACATCTAACCCATTCTCACATATTTACCTCATTAATAAGCTCTAATTACCCCATTACCCGTCCTTAACAAGTCCTTAACTTGGTTAAGTTTAATAACTAACCCGTTCGTATTTTACCCAAAACAGTCCTAGTTTTTAGGTCTCAAAACTTTAGGTCAAACTCCCACTTAAACCTACCCATGGTTTCTGTAAAAGGAATATTCACACCCTTACATATGTTGGCTAACACCTCCCACTTGCCCTAACCTTAAAGCTACTGTTAAGACCCCGATATATATATATCTACTTTCGTTATTCCAGATTTCCTGATTTTAAACGTACTAAAAGTTTGTTACCATTAAGGGGTCTTACCCTAAACCACCACCTTAGCCCAAGTGCAGATATTAACTACTCCCTCCGTCCCAAAATTATTGTCACCAGACAAGAATTACACAGTTTAAGAAAATTACATTTATTACAGCTTTTTCTCTCTTACTTTTTAGCATAATGACATTTTTACCCTTAGCTAATTAATTAATTCTTCTTTAAAGTTTGTAATAACCATTTCAAACAAGGATAATATAGTAAATTTATCAAAGTTTTATATCTATTTTTAGTAGTAGACAATAATTTTGGGACAACCCAAAATAGAAAGATGGACAATAATTTTGGGACGGAGGTAGTACAATATATAAAACATCTCCCACGTTCGTGAGAAGATCCCAATGCAACCCTAAGTGCCCCAAACAACCCAAAACTTAAAAAGAAAACAGGCTGAATTCAAAACTGTTTTGACCTCCGACTGTTGTAACCTGTTTTTGACCCACTTCCCGACCTCCAATTTAGTTCTAGTTTCTTGCATTAGAAAGCCACTTCAATTACCTTTTCAGGGATACTTGGATCGCATCCTGAATGTTCATAGAACTCCCGATATGATCAAAACAATTGACTCAAAATTCTGCCCAGTTTTTAAAAACGGGTTTAACAAAATCAACCACATTAATTAACCCTAATCACTCTAATTACAAGCCCTAATTTATGTGATCATCATATAATGATTAATTCAACATTAATTTACTGTTTTTATATCAACCCTAACCTAATTCCATCATAAAAATGATTAATTAAACATAAAAACATATTAATTAAAAAGGGATTAAAGGTTTTTACCTTAAAATTAATGAAAGATGAGAAAAACCCAATTTTTGAAGAACTCTAATTCTTCTCTCTTTTTTTTGACGACTAATACCTCCAGGGAGAAGGAAAATTCGTTTGGTCTATGTGTATAATGTCCCTTATATAGTAAAACAATCCATGTCCAAGTATAATTGTCCACTTTCCTTTTTTTCCTTTTTTTCCCTTTTTTTTTCTTTTCCAAACCGCCTAACATCCCCTTAATTTTCGTTTTTTTTTTCCTTTTTATTATTAATATATGTATTAATAATATTACCTTAATTTTCCTTAATTTATTTCAGCTCCAAAAGCCTCCAAAACCCCAAAACCGTAAAACTAGTCAGTTTTTACGCGTTTTACCGTAAAAGACGTAAAATATACACTTTTATAAAAAATCTCAAATTTTGAAATAAACTTTATAACTAAGTCCTAAATGACTTAAAACCATCCCGAAAAATATTCATATGACTAATTACCTCTTCCGAGGCCTCTAAATGCTAAACCGTAAATCCTAAAAAAATACACTATTACTATAATACTTATACGTATACGTAAACACCAAAATATCACTATTTCATTTCATAGTCACCACTTGTGAGCTCATGAACATGAAATAGCCGTTCCTCGATTTACTTATGAGTACTCTATACTCATAAACGATAACCACACAAACCTCGTTCACACAAAATAAACACGAAAACACAAAAATCAAGTAGTCACACATAAAATAACCTAAAAGTAAGACCAAGTGACGAACCTCAAAACCACGGTTGTCACACATACCTATTGTCAAAGTACGTTGGAATGCACGGAGAGGACCCGAATTTACTTGGGAACGCGAGGACCAATTTAAAGCAAAGTACCCTCACTTGTTTACTAATGTAGTGTCGACTAAATTGTATTGTTTGTTTTGCTTTGCGGACAAAGCCCTCTTTAGGGAGAGCGAATGTAACAACTTGAATTTTCGCGTCTTATTATTATAATAGAGACGTGCTCGTTATTAATCGTTTACTCACTAACAGTTTGTGCCGGTTTATTACTACATATCAAATTTTCGAGAATACACGTACCCACTCTTGTTTAAGTCGCGTGATTGAGTTCTTTTGTGTTGTAATTCACGTTGCTAAAATTCGTACACATCTAAAACATCGTGTTCATTTGAATTACACTTGTTGGATCGAATGTCATGTTGGATTACCTTAAGGGATCGAACACTATTACCATGATGGGCCGAATTTGCCACTCAAACCTTACTGGGCCGAATTTAACTAACTTAGCAATACAAAGTTAGCAAAACTGAAAACTTGAACAAAGTTATAACAAAAGCTGTGGTTCCAAAACTCAGTCAAACCAAGTCAACACACAAACCTGGAAATCATTTTTTTTTATAATCCCACTCACCACTCCAGGCCAACACACAGGCCGAGATTACCCCATTTGCTTGATTAAATCTTATGGTTCATCACACTTATTTTGTAACTAAACCTATGAACTCACCAACCTTTGTGTTGACACTTTAGCAATGTTTTTCTCAAGTATCAAGACGGAGGAGTGACTTGGTTGTGCCATGGAGATAATAAATTGTCGTGACTATCTTTTGAGAATATAAATTTTACTGTTATGTCTTTAAAATTTGATTTACTTTATAATGTTGTATCAAATGCTTCCGCACAATTTTATTTAAGTTTAATGAATTTAAAATGACTTTTAATGTCGTTCTTTATAATCTATGATAGTCATGACCGTCGCACCCCATTGTGTTCCCTTGCTATGATAAATTGGGGGTGTGACAGTTAAGTGTTAAACGTAAATAATTATACCATCGCGACGAGCGTTTAATTATCTTTCTACCAATATGCATTATGATATACTTTCGAAGAAAAAAATTTTCGTTTTTTTTCTTCTTCGTTAAAATTTACGTGAAATATCATATATAATAATAATATTTCATCATATATGATAACAACGTTAATCATATATGATATTGGTTTCTATCATATATGATAGCTTATATCATACTAGCATATTACCCGCGCAATGCAGTCGCGGGTACTCGATAACTATTTTTTAGGGAACAAATGTTATATTTTAACTCATCAAATGTATATTCAAAGTAAAATAAAAGTTATAAAAAAAGTCAAATCAAATTAAAATAAACTTAATATGAATGAAAAACTAAAATTTAACAAAAATATATTAAAATGGATGTTCAATTGAAGAGCACGAAATTCTATAAAATATAACGAAATTAGATTATAAAAAAATAAATAAATAAAAAGATATTTTAATTAAAAAATAAAAGTATTTTAAATAGTTTGTTACAAATGTTTTTACAAAAGTTTGTTTAAAAAATAAATGGATGAGATTAATTTACCAAATATGATCTAATGGGTTAAATCTAACATTCTTATATTAATTTTTGGCTTGGAGTTAGGTTTGGTAATTTTAGGTTCAGGATTAAGATCGGAGTTAGGTTTGGAGTTACCCTCTTTATATAATAGTATAGATATGTGATGTGATCGTGATAGTATAGTGATAATTAGATACGTTATAGGGTAAATTAGAAAATTACCTTTAGGAAAAAGTAATAGTCTAAAATTACCAAAGACGAACTCAATTAAACACGTGATGAACCAAGTTCGTTGTACACGAAGATCTTATGAATTTGAGACGTTTTGATTCGATTTGGACAATTGATTCGAATAGGTTTTCGGTTTTTAAACTAGAAATTAAATCTACCAATTTTAAACTATTTAATTTTAACCTAAAGGGCATGAATCGTAAACCCCCAATTATTTAAATCTACAAACACAATTACTTAAAATTTAAAACTATTTAAAAAAAATTTAAACTATTAAATAAAAACAAATAAATCTTATCAATTAAAGTAAAATTTACTTTTACGTCTAATCAAAAATATCTTACTTCTAAAAATTAATCAAATTTAATTTTTTTTAAGAACTTACTATATTAAAATCTAATTATATAAAAACTAATTTAATATCTAAAAATAAAACATTATTTATTTATATATATATATATATATATATATATATATATATATATATATATATATATATATATATATATATATATATATATATATATATATATATATATATATATATATATATATATATATATATATATATATATATATATATATATATATATATATATATATATTTAAATTATTTTATTTAATACTTTATATAAAAGAAAAATTAATTTAACAAATATTATATTAAACTAAGTAACTTAAATTTATTTAACTTTAAAAACTAAGTAATCTATTTTTAAACTAAACTGACAGTCCAAATTTTAAAAAAGGTTTATTAATGATTGAAGATGATAAATAAACAAAGTAAGCACCCAGCGCAAGTGGTAAATTCGTTTGGCAGTTGACTTGAGGGTCAAGAGTTCGAGCCACAGGAGTGGCGTTTTTGACATAATTTTTTAGACTACGAAAATAAATCAGATACAAGTCACAGGAGTGACTTGTTTGTAATTCAGCAGACTAAACGAGAATGTTTAAGACTGCTGAGATAATCAGTACAATAAAGAAAATCAGAAACAACAAAGGTGCTAATTAAACATCCAACTCAAGCAGGCCAAATATTACAATCACATAAACAGATAAAATGATCAGATTCTACAATACAGCAATTAAACTTCATAATAGATCAACTAGAAACACACAACAACTCAGAAATTGCAGCTATATTAAACACTACCAAGTAGGAGCAGACTCAGATTAACAAATCAAAACGATCAATGTAAATAGACAGCTAAAATTAATCCCAACCCCATTAAACGGTTTAAAATACAACAAACAGAACCCCAAATCGATCGTAAGACCTATAGACTACAAACACATAATGAATTAAACAAACAGGTAGCACTGTTCAGTCACTCGAAATCAAAGCAAATCAGATTAACTCGCAGCTAATAAAAGATTAAGCAACAAAATCAATAGTAACAGATTAAAAATAGAACAAAATCAGAACTATTATTAAATCCAATTAATCTTAAGCTTAATTAAACATCAATTCAAAAATAGTTAAAACCAATACTCCTATTTATCATAAGCAGATTCATAACATCATTTCAAAAACAAATAACATCAATACTTTAAATCAAAAGCAGTTTATTAACATAAAACTAAAAGAGCTGAGAAGCATTTGAAGATTCCGTTGGGAAGAAGGACGACGCTGAGCCTCCTTATGACCTTATTTCGACACCAAACGAACCACCATTCACCATTCGAACACCACCGTTAATCATCTCGAATAGTACTTTATTTATCCGGTAGGGATAAATTGATTCCGAATTCACTTTTATTAATCAATCAAAGCTATTTGATTAACTTTAATCAATTAATATTCATATAATGTCAAAAATAGATTATAACAAGAATAATCAATAAAAGCAGTAAATTAATAAAAAATTTTGAAACTCAAATCCACTTTCATTAATCTCAGTAAAAGAGTACAAAACTATTAAAAATAAAATACAAATTATTCTAAACCTATTTTAACATTATAACTATAAAGAGAAAAATTAGAATACGATTACAATATTTTTGTGGGTTTTTATAGGCAAACCCAAGGCCTGCTGATGAAGGTTTGTTGAAGGGAATCTTGAATCTTGGCCATTGATTTCTTCCTCTTCTCTTTCATCCTTGATCTTGTGGCTGAAAATAGCACACTAGCACACGGATTGCCAACGTGGCAATCAAGTGTGCTAGTTGTGCTTCTTTGAAGCTGACTTGTCGTCTCTTTATTGGAGGATTGATGGGAATGTGTTGTTTCCGCCAGTAATCAGATGCCACGTAGCAACACTCTTCTACTCTTCTCTTCCTTAAAACTTGGGCATTTATTATCAAATCGTGTGACTAACACGTGTGGAGTGAAAGCCCCAATTTATTTGAACTATTTATTTTCTTATGGTTAATTAGGGTTTGGGTGAAAAGTTACTGGTTTATTTGGTTTTTGGGGAAGATGGAGATGCATAGAAAGTAACGAATGTATTTTTTTATTTGTGGGAGATAAGAAAAAACGTGTGTGTGAAAGTGACTGAAAAGTTGTGGGTGAAAAGTAAATGAGTTGACCAAGTGTGTGTTTAATAAACACAATTCGTTACATTTGTTTTATTCGACCTAATGGGATTTAAACCCATACTCCACCACCGTCACATCCGTCTTGGGCCTTTGAACCCATATATACTCCATCCGTAACATTATTAATGTGCAATGGGGCTTGGCCCATTTGTTTGTTTACTCATAAATCGACAATTGGGCTTTTTGACCCAAGAGTGAATGCAATTTTCCAAAATTGGGCTTTTAAGCCCAATACACAAAAGTGGGACCCACTTGGCCCACTAGCCTCATAAAAGATTAAATCCGCTAAAGACGAGCTTGTTTTTGGCTTCCTCGATCTTTTTCTTCAAACTTGTGCCGTTTTCGCCGGTTTTCGCGAACTTGGTACCTACACACATGAAACAACAAAACAACACATATACAAGGAAATTTCATATGTTTAATGCATTTATTCATTGTTATTTGATATAATTGATATGAGTAAAATCACTCGTATCAAACTCCCCCTTGCTAAGCAATTGTCGTGTCCTCACGCAATGATAAAATTAAACACTATCTACACTATTATTCAACTTTTGACAATTTATTTTGCAAAGACATAATGTATTGTTTTCATTATTTGAAAAATAACTTTAAGGATCATAAAACTCAAATAGATTCATCGTCCTCGACTTTTCACTTTTCCATGCCAAGTGCAAAAACAAGAACATTGTCAATCATAAGCCCCAAAATTAAACCAACTCATACAAGTAATTTGTGTTAAACTCAATCTCCTATTATTCCTAATTGTATCTCTAGATTTTATTTGTCATTCACTCAAAGGCTCATTTGACTTTATTTGATATTTATTAATCCAAAAATGAAGGCAAGAACGGTGTAAACTCAACACTGAAAACCTAACCTAGACATCAAAAACCGTTGTCACTAAAGAAAGCCCACATCAAGGATAACTTAACACGATTTGAGGGATAAATCCCCGGACCCGAAATTTGGCTAATATGGCTACTTAAAAGCAAAAAATAAAAACCTCCAAAGTCAATTATGACCTTATTAATGGAGTTAGCAACAACTACATCATAACACCTTTTGGCTCTTTAAGATGTAATTGTGCTCCTTATTTAAAATCCACACCCGAAGGCTCCTTGGACAAAAATAAGGGAATTGACATCACCATCCCACCTTATGGTTCATGATGATGAAGCAATTTTTATTCAACACGTCCCCTTGCCATACACCCTAAGGCTCTAATAACAAGGTTAGTGCTACATGACTCCCACCCGAAGGCTCCTAGAGAACATGTTTTTATTTATTCTTCTTTATTAATATGATATGTATAGTAAGCCAAATTTCCGCAATCCCATGATCAAAAGTCCATGACGCTGACACCCTTAATGTGTTCTCACTTTAATTACAAGGGAAGAAAAAGAAGGAGTTACGAGTTAAGATATCAAGCCTAAACCACTAAAAACTTCATTTATTAAGCAATTATTATTCAAGTGTGGAAAGTAAATACGAGGAGATTAAATCAAACACAAAAATACTTGCACAAAGAAGAGTTAACCTTAGAAACTTATGACTGAACTCTATCATCTCTTGTTCTCCATATTGTAAAATTTTAAAAATTTGAAATCAATGGATACTTAGCCTATTAAATCAAAGTTTTGGGTTTTCAAGTCATCTATAGGATCTTGCATCTTCTTATACTTTTTCAAGTTTTAGAATTTGCGTTTTAAAGTTCCCTTGATAAATGACTTTCTAGGATCAATTATAAGAACTTACGAAAAGTTCTTGTTCTTAACCCGTATGAATTAAGACTTTCGCGTTTTAAAGCTCCCTATATAAAAGCCTAGCAAAACTTAATTCAAATACGTTAAGGAAAAGCTAAGGTAAAAACCGAGTCGAGTCAAAAACTATTTTTATTTTCTCCAGCGGAAAGCCTACGTTTGTGTCAAAAACACTTATTTTATTTATTAAAACTTAAAAAAAACACTAAAAATTTAAAATTTTATTGAAAAATGAGAAAAACGACACGTTTAGACACGACAAAAGCAATTGCAAGCGATTATATCGATTGACTCCCCCATGCTAAAACCAAACATTGTCCTCAATGTTTCTTAGATCAAGAGTAACACCCCCTTGCTAAAACACGAAGAGTCTAATGAAAAATCCTAGCATGGAAAGAGCACGCAAATCTATAAGCCGTTTATTAATTATGCCTCAAGATAAAACGTTAGTCGATAAAAATCAAAGGATAGAGAGTGTGCCCCTTTTTGGCATTCAAAGAATGGAAGATTAAGTGGACCGGCAAAAACCAAACACGAGAGTCTTCAATGATAAGGGTCATACCTAAGATTCACAACACAACAAAACACGAGCACGAGCTTGAAAGATCAAGCCTTATTAGTTATTAGAAAATAGAAAGAAGATAGAATGTATGGGACTCCCCCACAAGGCACCTCGTTTTTGTTCACCGAGTCATGAGCTCGACTTGATCCCCGCATTCATTGGTCCTTAGAGAAAATGGTGAAAACCGGCATAATGGAATAAAATCCATAATAAAGCACGATGTTGGGGTCAAAGATTACATCCTCGTTGTCGGATGACAAACAAAAGGATAAAACTCCAACACAAATCTCTAACAAGAGATGGTAGTAACAAATCACTAAATTGATGTAGCATGCTCCCCGAGATAAACTCGCACTAAGATGATCGAAAAATCTTTCAATTATTACATCGGTGAAAGGCCGAGATTTCCCTAAAACAACGATTCCGAGGTCGAATACCTCGTCCTCGGTGGAGAAAGTAATAGACAACACGGTGTCGTCCCCCTATGCTAATCCAACATCATATGAAGCACATGGTAAAGGTGGTATAAAAGTCTCAACACTAGTGGTTTCAACTTGCATGACTTTGTTGACCTTATCACTCTTAGGAATGTGAATAAAGGGGTCATGGTACTCAAAATGAGTCGCATGAAAAAACCGCACATTAAGATCAAAGCGAGTAGGAAGGATAATTAGAGCAAAGGTAATTTCTCCCTCCGGGTCAACATTATCATCATCATAAATCGGGTGATCAAACCAAGTATCTTCATCACCGTCATTAGACTCTTCCTCAAATTCCGATGGAATGTCTATGGAAAGTAACTTATCAAACTCCTTAATGAAGAGCTCATCATCACAAAGGTTGTGAGATGTAGGAGGTATGATGCTCTCAAAATCCTTTTGAAACAATGGGTTATTGTTCATTGAAGCTTCAAAGAGAGGATTTGAGCAAGTCACTAAAGTGTCATCAATCTTGTCATCACACTCGGATACAAGATCATCATTCTCATTAGAAGGAAATTCATCGGAGAATTCCTCAAGAATGGTAGGTAAAACATGAGAAACACGCTTGATTTCAAAATCGGTAGCGTCTTCACTTCCTCGTGGAAGTGGATCAACAAGTTCATCGGCGAACTTATCGAATGAATAGTCACTAACCTCACTCGGTGTGAAGTTAGGAATCAAAGGCTCTTCAATGGAAGATTGTGCCTTAGGAACATCAATATAGTCCATCGAAGAGAGTGAAAATGAGTCCATTTTCAAAGATTGTTCAATTAAAGCAATATCTCTCTCGGGATCAAAATTCTTACTATCAAACTCACTAGCATCAAATGGTGCACTAAGGTATTCATCAATTTGTTTTTCAATCTTAGAACTTTCATCCTCGTGTGGAGTGAGTGGAGATGAGGTAAGATTACAACATGATTCAACTAAACAAACATCTTCCTTTGAATTTAACTTTTCTTCATCACAAAATGAGGTTTCCAAAATTGGCAAATCACCATTGTACAAGAGAGATTCCTTGTTTGTGTCACTTTCAATAGGTTTATCTAGTTTCACACTTTCCATTTTCTTAGAAACCAATCTTGGAATTTTTTCCCGGTTTGAAAATCATATGTTTATCCCCATACCACAATTTAATCTCCTTTTCCCCATATCAACTACAACATCAGCCGTGTACAAAAATGGTCGTCCTAAAATGATAGGCACACGAGGATTTGGCTCATAATCAATGATTTCAAAATCGGCTAGGTAAATGAACTCCCCCACTTTAACAAGGACATTTTCCGCTATACCAACCGGACGGGTGGTGGTACCATTAGCAAGCTCAATGATCATTCGAGTGGGCATAAGTCGCAAATAGTCAAGAGTTTTCTAAATGGCTAAGGGCATTACGTTAATACTAGCTCCAAAATCGGCTAGAGCTTTGTATTCCCCAAGCTCATCAAAAACACAAGGTATCAAGAATTGACCCGGATCATTATGTTTCTTAGGAATGAAATCAAAGAAATCCTAGGTACTAATCACATTTAAAGTAGCCTTGGTGACTTTAAGAAAACTTTCTTTAGGTGGAACATAAATTTTCTCAATCACTCTTTCCTCATTATCATCATCATAAATGGTGATAGCCTTAAGCTCTCCCCTCGGGTTAGGAATGGTATTACTAAGTAAGCAACCCGAAGAAGAGGATGGTTTGCTCATAAAAGACTCAAACATCGAAAGCAATTTATTTTGACCTTGTTCCATACTTTGTTGCATACGATTTTGACTTTGCTCAAACATTTGCTCAAATCTTTGTTCAATTCTTTGTTGGTTAAGCTCAATATTATTATTTTGCCCTTTAATCGTATTTTGAAACTCATTTTTCAAAGTTGCCATTTGTCCTTGAAGATTATTTTGAAAAGCTTTCAAATTTGCCTCATTTGACTTGATATAGCTTGACAAATCATTTTGATTATTGCCTTGAAAACCTTGATTGTTTTGATTAGCATTAAACCCATTTCCTTGATTATAATTCTCTTGGTTACCACGGTTAAAATTATTCCCATTATTTCCATTGTTGTACCTATTTTGAACCGGTGGAGCAACATGATTTTGACGAGGAACTTGACCGTTGAAGCCATAAGTTCCCGTCGCGACAAAAGCACTAGCTTGATCAAACCCCATGGTTGAACAAGCATAATTAGGATGTGCTCCACCACATGATACACAAAAACTCTCAACCATATTAATCGATCCATGAGGATTCTTCCTAAGCTCATTCAAAAGCGTGTCAATCTTAGAGTTCAATCTAGCAATCTCGATATTAGACGAATTCACATTGGAAGCACTCGGTGTGTTTCGTGAATATTGTGCTCTAGACTTATTCTCAATTATACACCACGCGTCTCTCGGAGTTTTTCTTAAAAGATTACCACCCGCGGCAGCATTTAACGAATCTTGTTCAATCATATTAAGCCCATTATAAAAAGTATTTATTTGATGCAATTCCGAGAAACCGTGGTGTGGACATTGTCTCAACAAATCTTTAAATCTTTCCCAAGCAACCCCAAACGATTCATGCACTTTTTGTTCAAACCTAGTGATCTCGTTCTTAAAGTGTGTTGTTTTTTATGGTGGAAAGAAATAATTCATGAACTTAGACACTAAATCATCCCATGTTAAGATCGAACCCGGTGGTTCTTTCTCATACCAAATCTTAGCATTACCCTCGAGCGAGTACGGAAAAAGCATGAGCTTAATCGCGTCATTAGGCACATCTCTAAACTTGAGAGTCGAGCTAATTCGAAGAAAATTCCAAATGTGAGAGTGCGGGTTATCGGTCTCATTGCCACGAAATTGGTCGGCACGAATGAGCGATAAAAGACCCGTCTTAATCTCATAATGATCCGCCAAAATAGCCGGCACAATGATTGCTTCCCCATACCCTTCGGTGGGTGCACGGAGCAATTCCTCCATTGTTCGGTTATCGACCATCTCTACAACAATAGGTGGAAGCTCGGGTTCCACTATTCGTTGTTGACGATTTCTATTTCTACGAGGAATATTTTCAAGCTTATTAAAATCAATCACAAGACGAGAAGAACGTAATTGCATACACTACAAAGACGAGAATTTAAAGGATTGAAGAAAATAAATTAGACAAGAAGAAGATTATTTTTGGTATTTTTATTTGGTATTGCTCAATCAATAATGATCGATAAAAAACAAGGAATAAGGATAACTACTATGGAAGTAAATTACCCTCGGTCGACATTGAAACGATAGGTGAAAACCTAAACGTCTCGAGGTTCAATAAGTAAACTACAAAAATAAAATTTAATACTACTTGAGTCGGCAAACCAATATTAGGTCGTCCCTCTCAATATACGCACAAGCAAGCGGAGAAACGAGGTGGCACAAAGCACTTAAAAACCTTTTTCCTTAGACGGCCTTTTATAGCACGGCGCCTTATACCCACCTTATGGTTTTTATAAATCGAGTTCAAACTTCTTATTAGTATTTATCTATTTTGCCTTTTATTTTTGTTTTGGATTCGACTACAATAGCTAGGTGATGAAATCCCAACTAAGGCCTTATTTGAAAAGTATGTAAATTTATTGTTCTACGTAATACAATATATTAATCACAAAAAATGAGAAAAACGATACATACTATATAATAGAAAAATAACAAAACTTTCCGAGGACGGAAAGGGTCTTCAAATCAACGATCAACAAATCTCCACAAAGACGAATCGTACACAAGATCCCCGGCAGCGGCGCCAAAATTTTTGATGTGATCGTGATAGTATAGTGATAATTAGATACGTTATAGAGTAAATTAGAAAATTAACTTTAGGAAAAAGTAATAGTCTAAAATTACCAAAGAAGAATTCAATTAAACACGTGATGAACCAAGTTCGTTGTACACGAAGATCTTATGAATTTGAGACGTTTTGATTCGATTTGGACAATTGATTCGAATAGGTTTTCGGTTTTTAAACTAGAAATTAAATCTACCAATTTTAAACTATTTAATTTTAACCTAAAGTGCATGAATCGTAAACCCCCAATTATTTAAATCTACAAACACAATTACTTAAAATTTAAAACTATTTAAAAAAAATATTAAATAAAAACAAATAAATCTTATCAATTAAAGTAAAATTTACTTTTACGTCTAATCAAAAATATTTTACTTCTAAAAATTAATCAAATTTAATTTATTTTTTTAAGAACTTACTATATTAAAATCTAATTATATAAAAACTAATTTAATATCTAAAAATAAAACATTTTTTATTTATTTATATTTTTTTTAAATTATTTTATTTAATACTTTATATAAAAGAAAAATTAATTTAACAAATTTTATATTAAACTAAGTAACTTAAATTTATTTAACTTTAAAAACTAAGTAATCTATTTTTAAACTAAACTGACAGTCCAAATTAAAAAAAGGTTTATTAATGATTGAAGATGATAAATAAACAAAGTAAGCACCCATCGCAAGTGGTAAATTCGTTTGGCAGTTGACCTGAGGGTCAAGAGTTCGAGCCACGGGAGTGGCGTTTTTGACTTTATTTTTTAGACTACGAAAATAAATCAGATACAAGTCACAGGAGTGACTTGTTTGTAATTCAGCAGACTAAACGAGAATGTTTAAGACTGCTGAGATAATCAGTACAATAAAGAAAATCAGAAACAACAAAGGTGCTAATTAAACATCCAACTCAAGCAGGCCAAATATTACAATCACATAAACAGATAAAATGATCAGATTCTACAATACAGCAATTAAACTTCATAATAGATCAACTAGAAACACACAACAACTCAGAATTTGCAGCTATATTAAACACTACCAAGTAGGAGCAGACTCAGATTAACAAATCAAAACGATCAATGTAAACAAACAGCTAAAATTAATCCCAACCCCATTAAACGGTTTAAAATACAACAAACAGAACCCCAAATCGATCGTAAGACCTATAGACTACAAACACATAATGAATTAAACAAACAGGTAGCACTGTTCAGTCACTCGAAATCAAAGCAAATCAGATTAACTCGCAGCTAATAAAAAGATTAAGCAACAAAATCAATAGTAACAGATTAAAAATAGAACAAAATCAGAACTATTATTAAATCCAATTAATCTTAAGCTTAATTAAACATCAATTCAAAAACAGTTAAAACCAATACTCCTATTTATCATAAGCAGATTCATAACATCATTTCAAAAACAAATAACATCAATACTTTAAATCAAAAGCAGTTTATTAACATAAAACTAAAAGAGCTGAGAACCTTTTGAAGATTCCGTTGGGAAGAAGGACGGCGTTGAGCCTCCTTATGACCTTATTTCGACACCAAACGAACCACCATTCACCATTCGAACACCACTGTTAATCATCTCGAATAGTACTTTATTTATCCAGTAGGGATAAATTGATTCCAAATTCACTTTTATTAATCAATCAAAGCTATTTGATTAACTTTAATCAATTAATATTCATATAATGTCAAAAATAGATTATAACAAGAATAATCAATAAAAGCAGTAAATTAATAAAAACTTTTGAAACTCAAATCCACTTTCATTAATCTCAGTAAAAGAGTACAAAACTATTAAAAATAAAATACAAATTATTCTAAACCTATTTTAACATTATAACTATAAAGAGAAAAATTGGAATACGATTACAATATTTTTGTGGTTTTTATAGGCAAACCCAAGGCCTGCTGACGAAGGTTTATTGAAGGGAATCTCGAATCTTGGCCATTGATTTCTTCCTCTTCTCTTTCATCCTTGATCTTGTGGTTGAAAATAGCACACTAGCACACGGATTGCCAACGTGGCAATCAAGTGTGCTAGTTGTGCTTCTTTGAAGCTGACTTGTCGTCTCTTTATTGGAGGATTGAGGGGAATGTGTTGTTTCCGCCAGTAATCAGATGCCACGTAGCAACGCTCTTCCACTCTTCTCTTCCTTAAAACTTGGGCATTTATTATCAAATCGTGTGACTAACACGTGTGGAGTGAAAGCCCCAATTTATTTGAACTATTTATTTTCTTATGGTTAATTAGGGTTTGGGTGAAAAGTTACTGGTTTATTTGGTTTTTGGGGAAGAAGGAGATGCATAGAAAGTAACGAATGTATTTTTTTATTTGTGGGAGATAAGAAAAAACGTGTGTGTGAAAGTGACTGAAAAGTTATGGGTGAAAAGTAAATGAGTTGACCAAGTGATGTGTTTAATAAACACAATTCGTTACATTTTTTTATTCGACCTAATGGGCTTTAAACCCATACTCCACCACCGTCACATCCTTCTTGGGCCTTTGAACCCATATATACTCCATCCGTAACATTATTAATGTGCAATGGGGCTTGGCCCATTTGTTTGTTTACTCATAAATCGACAATTGGGCTTTTTGACCCAAGAGTGAATGCAATTTTCCAACATTGGGCTTTTAAGCCCAATACACAAAAGTGGGACCCACTTGGCCCATTACCTTCATAAAAGATTAAATCCGCTAAAGACGAGCTTGTTTTTTGCTTCCTCGATCTTTTTCTTCAAACTCGTGTCGTTTTCGTCGGTTTTCGCGAACTTGGTACCTACACACATGAAACAACAAAACAACACATATACAAGGCAATTTCATATGTTTAATGCATTTATTCATTGTTATTTGATATAATTGATATGAGTAAAATCACTCATATCAATATGATACTGGTTTTACATCATATATGATATTAGTATCATATATGATAGTTTTCGAAAACGTGAAAAAAATGAATAAATTTTTTTTGTCGAAAGTATATCATATAACATATCTATAGAAAGATAATTAAATGCTCTTCGTAACGGTATATTGTTTTTCGCATAACGATTAACGGTTTAAAAGATATTAATGTTTGAAAAAAAAGGTGAAAATATATTTTGTGTTTAATCTTATCCATTAGATTAAAATAAATATGGAATGTAGAGATTGGTCATTTGGTATCCAAATAAAGTTTAGTATCCAAATGAACTTAAATCAAGTTATAATATAGTTGGAGGGTGTATCAGTAATTTACAGCTTTAACAGCTCTTGACAATTTAAAAAGCTTTATAAATTAGCTTTGTATTTAATAGCTACTTGGTGAAATTAAAAACCTAACATTTCTAAAAAAAAGTTTTAAAAAAACTCTTACCAAAAATTGTCTAAGATATTAAACTTTATAATAGAGAAATAACTTGAACACTCTTTCAATTGATTAGTACACTCCAAAATATTACATCTTGATATTTATACCCTTGTAAGGGTGGATATAAATGAAAGTGATATAAGGGTATATATGTCAAGACATCATATTTTAGAATGTGTCAATCAATACAAGGAGTGTACAAATCACTTGTCTTTCTAATAGGAGTTTTCTAATAAGTGTACCATTGTTGTAGATATAAATTTAAATGTCACTATCAAAGCACCTTACCTTAACTTGATTATTAGGACATACGGGAGCGTAAGGTGGTGTTTGTTTTTTTATAAAATATCTTACTGGGATCTGGATGACCATAGCATCTGAATCGGTCAGAGAAAAATACCAAAATGAGTGTTTGTTTTTTTTTCTTCATTCAGATGCGGTCAGAGGTTATAACATCCTTTCGGACCAGACTTGAAGGGCTAGTCTTAATACCTCTGATTCCTGAAAAAACAAAATAACCATGTGTGCTCCTTACCCACCTATCTCCAAGCGGCTATTTGCAGGCATCCCGAAAGCATATAAATCCTCGACCACCAACCACAGTTGTTGCCTTGCTGGGATTTGAAAACCATGCTTTCTTCTTCATCCTCTTTATTTGAACCATTTTTTTCATCTTTTTCGTTCATCTTCACTGGTTATATCATATGGGTTTGGTTCTTATATGGATAAAAGTTTTATAATTGCAAGTGGATCTGTGTAAGTTTGGAGTAGTTGGTTAAAGATGAGTGTTGTGATGTGTAAATGGTTATGAGTCTATTCATTTGTATGTTAGTAGGTTATTAGTTTATGCATTTAACATGTATATTGACCACTTTTTGACAAAGTATCAACAAAATTTCAAGTGTGTAAACATTGTCAAATTTTGTGGTGATGAATTACGTATAATTGTTTTTTCTTTTAAAAAGTATGTGATGCAAATTAATAGAGTAATGTTTTAAACATGTATTGTTTTCGTTAATACAAACAGACGCTTAACCAATTAGACGTTTTCAAATGAAAAACAAACAGTCTTAACGTATTAAGATTCAGACATTTACGCCTCATATTCAGATTCAGATGTGCGAATCAGATACAGATTCAGAGCCTTTTAATAAACAAACAGCATCTAAGTTTTGTCTTCCCACCATTTGCTTTTTCTCAATATTTTTTTGTTTTGGTAACCCCATTTCCAGTACTGCTTCTTATAAAACCAACAATGTGTTACTCAAAGTTGTGTCCGAAAAATAGATTCCAATTCCTTAAAACTAACTGCTAAGTATCTAAACTTTATCAATCCAGCTAACTGTTTTAGAGAGCCAAAAAAATTGTGATTTTCCTTATTGGTTGATAATTGACATAGGCCTATGAGGTATAATTAATATTTACGCCAAATGATGAATCAGGTAGGTGTAAGTTGTAACAACGTAATCCTTTTCTCACTAATAATGTAAAAAGTGATTGAACCGTCTAGAATCGCTAATAAGGACAAGAATTGTCTTTCCTCAATATTCAAGGCCTAGGATCCAAGGCCAAAAAAGATTGGATTAGGGAGCTGAATATTAAACATAAGGTAGGTTTCTTGTCTCTACAAGAAACGAAGATGGAGAATATCTCTCCAATGGATGTTAAGTATTTATGGGGTAATTCTGTTTTTGATCACCTTTATTCTGATGCTATTGGGAATTCGGGTGGAATTTTGTGTGTATGGGATCCAAATGTTTTCTTAAAAGAACAACATATTATCTCTAATAATTTCGTTGCTCTGTATGGCACATGGATTTCGACACAAACAAAGCTTCTTTTGGTGTCTGTGTATGCTCCTCAGTCCCTCGTTGAAAAACGTTCTTTATGGGATTATATTAGATCTCTTATTACTAGATGGCAAGGTGATAGTCTTATCATGAGAGATTTTAATGAAGTCAGAAATTCGAGAGAGCGTATGGGGTTGATTTTTAATAAGCAAGGGGCTGCTGCGTTTAACGATTTTATTTTGGGTGCTAGTCTAATTGATATGCAGTTGGACGGATACTCCTTTACTTGGTCTCATCCGTCGGCTAGTAAAATGAGTAAGTTGGACAGATTTCTATTGTCTGAAGGTCTTATATCTTTATTTCCTCATTTGTCTGCAATTTGTTTAGATCGTCATTTATCAGATCATCGCCCGATTTTGCTCCGGGAAATGATTGCTGATTATGGAGCTTCTCTATTCCGTTTTTATCATTCTTGGTTTAACATTAAGGGGTTTGAGAATATGGTGTCTACTACCTGGAAATCTATTGAATTATCTGACCGAAATGGGATCGTACGGTTTAAAAAGAAACTACAAACTTTAAAGAGAGCTATTCGTTTATGGGTCGCTGATTATAAGCGGAGTCAGTTGGGCAGGTTAAATGAGATTAAAACTAAATTGTCTGATATTGATTTTAAGTTAGATAATGGGGAGGTATCTGATGATATTCTTCTGTCCCGTATGGATTTAATGAAGCAGATGCATGAGATTAAATCCTTTGACGCGCACGAGTCTTTTCAAAAAGCAAAGGTTAAGTGGGCGATTGAGGGTGATGAGAACTCTAAGTTCTTTCATGGTATAATTAACCGTAAACGATCCACTTTATCTATTAGAGGAATTATGATTGATGGAGAATGGGTGGACGAACCAAGAGGGGTTAAGGAAGAATTTCGTACTCATTTTGCTGACATATTCCAACATCCGGTAACCAAACACCGGTGTAGCCTAAATTTCACATTTCCTAATCAGTTAGACTCCGACCTTGCTGCTGATTTGGAGAGGACTATTACGTGTGATGAAATACGTAAGGCGGTTTGGGCTTATGGTGAAAACAAATCTCCTGGACCCGACGGATTTACTTTTGAATTTTTTCGTAAATTTTGGGATGGTGTCGGACCTGACTTATGTGCAGCGGTATTGTGGTTCTTTGAGCACTGTTCATTTACCAGAGGATGTAATTCTGCATTCATTGCTCTTGTCCCTAAAATTCTGGACCCGAAGTTTGTGAATGATTATCGTCCTATCAGCTTAATAGGTAGTCTTTACAAGGTTATTACCAAGATTCTTGCTATGCGTCTTTCTGTGGTGATATCGAACCTTGTTTCGGATGTTCAAACTGCTTTTCTTCCAAATAGGCATATTCTTGACGGGCATTTCATTATAAATGAGTTATTGTCTTGGTGTAAACATAAGAAGAAACAGGCCATGATTTTCAAAGTTGACTTCGCCAAAGCTTATGACTCGATTAGATGGGATTATTTGGATGACCTTCTTCAAGATTTTGGATTTGGGACAAAATTGGTGTGCTTGGATTCGTGGTACTCTATCTTCTGGTATGGCTTCTATATTAATAAATGGTAGTCCAACTAACGAATTTGAGTTTCATTGTGGGTTAAAGCAAGGTGATCCCTTGGCTCCGTATCTTTTTCTTCTCGTTATGGAATCTCCGAACTTGTCTTTTACTCGCGTTGTAGAGGCAGGTATATTCAAAGGTATGCAAATTAATAACTCTCTTATGATCTCTCACCTTTTTTACGCGGACGATGTGATGTTTGTCGATGAGTGGTCTAAGGATAATTTAACATGTATCTTGCATGTTCTCCGTTGTTTTTCCTTACAATCTGGGTTGACGATCAACATAAAAAAAGTCATCTTTTAGGCGTAGGTATCCCTAGTATCATGTCGGTTGTTGCTGCATCTAAACTTGGTTGTTCCGTTTTGAGTACTCCTTTCAAATACTTAGGTGTTTTGGTTGGTGGTTCTATGTCGAAGATTAAGGTCCGAGATGAGATTATAAATAAACTTCAATCTCGTCTCTCTAAATGGAAACTTAGAACTCAATCCATAGGTGGGCGACTTACGTTACTCAAATCGGTTTTAGGTTCCACTCCTATTTATTGGATGTCCTTATTTAAAGTTCCTAAATCCGTTCTATGTTCAATGGAATCCATTAGAAGGAATTTTTTTAACGGAACTCAAGGTGTTGATAGAAAGATTGCGTGGGTGAGATGGTCTAAAGTACTTGCTGCTAAGAAGCATGGTGGTTTATGTGTTTCAAGTTTCTTTGCTTTGAACAGGGCCTTGCTTTTTAAATGGATGTGGAGATTTTTATCCAAAGATAACACTCTTTGGTATCGTTTCATCTCTGCTATACATGGCTCGGATATTCAACCTTGTAAGTCTTTTGGGTCTTGGATTTGGAGTTCTATTATTCGTGAATTGGAAGTTCTTAAAGCCCAAGGTGCTGACCTTATATCTCATTGTAAAAGACGCATTGGTAATGGGATTCACACAAGTTTTTGGGATGATGTTTGGATAGGTGATCAGAAACTTAGCTTGCGGTTTCCACGCGTCTTTTCACTGGAAACAAACAAGGTATGTACTGTTGCTTCTAAAATTGTGAATACTTTGGATTTCTCGTTTCGTCATTAGGTCAGAGGAGGGGCTGAGGCCTCCCAATTCAATCAACTACAGGAACTTGTTGGCTCCACTATTTTGTCTAACTCTAGTGATCGATGGTATTGGGATCTAAATGGTTTTGGTGAGTTTCGGGTTAAAGATGCTCGCATTCTATTAGATGCTGTTTTTCTGCCCAAGGAGGATCAGGCTACGATATGGATCAAGTTAATTTCGTCAAAAGTAAATGTGTTCGCTTGGAAAGTGTTCCTTGATCGATTACCAACGAGGGTGAATTTGGTTTCTAGGGGCGTCATCCTTTCTTCAACATCTTGCCCAGTTTGTGATTCTGCTGCTGAAGACCTTTCCCATCTTCTTTTCAGTTGTTCTATGGTTGTGGATATTTATCGTCTTGTGTGTCGTTGGTGGAATATTAGCTGGTCGCCTATTGGCTCATACTCTGATTGGCTTTCCTGGTTCGAGTCATTTAGATTGGGATGTAACACTAAATCTATGTTGGAAGGTGTTTTTTATGTCACATGGTGGAGTATCTGAAAATTCAGGAACGAGTTATTGTTCGCGACTAAGAAGCCTCGAAAAGATACAATTTTTGATGATATTGTTGCGCTTTCTTTTCTTTGGTGTAATTCTAGATGTAAAAGTTATTTTTCATGGGATAGTTGGCTTCAACACCCTTTTTTGATTTCTTTGTAATTTACTAGCTCCTTGCTAGTTTTTTCGTAATAAAGTTGCCGTTCAAAAAAAAGGACAAGATTTCTTCAAGATTTACGGCAGTTCATAAAATAATATGCCTACCTTACAAGAACTAGGAATAGCCGAGGTGAATGTTAATCGAGTAGATAGATTTCATATACATAAACGCATATAGATTCATCAATTTGTTGTATCGGTTTTAGTTTTAGTTAGGACAAAAGCTAAAGATACGTAACATATATTTATAAAAAGACTGGTCTCGTCAATGTAGTATCTAAACGACCAAGCTCGTCAATATACATTCAAATAATGTTTGATCTCGTAAATATGACCGGTGAATTGACTGAAATGACCTTATCTTCTTCCCCTTGGATTTGTTTTTGAACTTATATTTGATTTTAATTGATATTCATCATTGTTTTCAGATTTTATCCATTCAAATTGCAGATTCGATTTCACCACATAACATTACTCATTAGTTGTCTAATACGTAGTATTACCAAAGAATTACTACTACTCGTGTATAAGAATAAGAAAATATAAATGAATCGTTTCAGTTAAACAATGGATACATTGACATTTGGTTATCCATCTCATATATTAATTAGACTAGGGATATTGCCCGCGCTTCGCCGCGGCGGGTTGTGTTTGTGTTTGGTAACGTTTTTAGGGGGCGATTGAGAAGTCGCATAACTGAGCTCCCTTGAGCATCTTCTAAAGTTTTTTGTTCTTTTAATTCGACCGTCGCTTCTCCTTCCTGCATAACTGAGCTTCCTTCCTGCAGGCTCAATTGGTCAGGCTCAATTTTGAGCAGAAACATGTTCATATCAGTTTGTCCATAGAAACATGTTCATATCAGTTATACCTCAGTAGGGTATCCCACAGCGTGAGAACCGCCTAAATTCCATGAGTCCTCCAAACCGTCTGCTTATCTTCTACAATCTGCTTACTATACGACAAACCTAAAATAAAAAACCAAATGTTTATTAGTTTCAAATTATCTTTCATCCCAACTTGCCACTACTTTTTAGTAAGCAGCTTAATTTTAAGTGCTTATTTTAGCACCCAACTAAAATTACCAAGATAGCATTTTTTTTTAAATTTCTTTTATCATCATCAAGCAAATCCCAACATATCTTAAAAGATGTATTCGAGAGTATGAGATGTGAAGATTTGCTGAAAAATAGCTATTTCTTTTATGCATTAATCTCTCCATCCCAACATGACTGTTCAACTAAAGCTAAAGCGATACATCCTAAAAGATAGTGGTAGTGATACGAATGGGAGATGAAGCTATGGCTAGCTAATACCTGGCAGCACGTGAAAACCTAATACAATATTCTAAAAATTAACTAAAAAACTTAAGTGCACACAAATATGGAACATCAAACCTGCAACTTGAAGGTCGGATAACCACAATTTTGAATCGCAATTCTTCAACCCCCATTGATGTTCCACGACAGAACACTTCCTGCAGAAACAAATAATAGACATATAAGTCCTGATAGAAAATGTGCATGAACCACATGAATTTTTTTCGCGAGTATGTTAAATTCAAATGCAAAATCTTCTATACGTTGCACCGGATAACTATTATCTCGGCGTCTGAGAGAATTTACTTATCAGTTTTATCACCATATATCAGTATGTCAAAGCTTGCATTCTAAAAGTAGATTATGCAATCAGAATACGCATTTACTGTATACTTCTATAAACCTGTCCTATTGGAATGGATCCTTATATCTTTATTCAGAAAACAAAGTCAAAAGTAATGACGCTTACAACATGTAAGAAAGAAACATGGTTGGCTCAGATTTGCGAGGTTAGAACCTGATAAAAGGGCGTCCCACCCGCCATGGCTGCAAACACGATAATGTGATGCCCTGCCAAGATATGGTTGGGCGCCACCCATCAGGTCCAGTAACTTATTGCACTCGGAAAAGCATAAACGCTGTAAAGCAATAGTATCATCATCGCCGAAACTAATATTATACACACAAACACTTATTTTGCAGCGCATGATTTATAAGCGTGTGAATCTCGCCACACGGGCATCAAAATTTATATTTGGATTCTGATATGAGCATCTCATCGACCCACCTCATTCCAAGAATGAATGGTCGCAACAAAGGTGTAAATAATAAGTAACGGGCAGAGAGAAGTGTCAACTTAGCTGCAATTTCAAAATACTTGCCATGCCATCATACCAATGATTCAGTTTTAGCATGAGACATGCTCCAGAAGGGTAATAGTTGAACAAAGAAACCGATCAACTATTTCTGGTTCGTAACCGGTATGAAAATACAGTATATATAGGCTCAGATTCGCGAGTCCTGACATAGATAAAAGAGGAGACGACCCGACATGGCTGCAAACACCGTGTTCTTGGTGCTGCCCCGCCAAGATACAGGTCATTTGGCCTCACCATGATCAATATTAATGCACAAATGCAATATCATCATGGCCTGTAATTCTCAAACATCATGAAATCAGAAAAGCAATCATAAGTGAATGTAGACCAACATAAGTGAATGTAGCCCAACATCAGCAAAGAATCATGAACAACGGCACCCGACTGTCATTAATAGCAAGGCAGATATGCAATATCATCACCGCGTGTAGTTCTTAAAAATCATGAGATCGGAAAAGCGACCGTAAGTGAATTTAGGACAAAATGAGTAAAGAATCATGAACATCGAATGAACATTGGTCTTTTCAACTTGCATTATATCCAGAAATTATATTGTATACCTTATAATAGAGGGGAATCACGTTCCCCTAGGAACAGTGATCACCCTCTCATACTCATTATTTTATTACTCCTCCTCACACACACTTCGTCTATTATTACTCCCCCTCTATTAACCCTCTCACATAAACATCTCACAATCACTCCCTCACATCCGTTTATTAAATGAAGGTTGTGAGGCTCAGAAAGCGGCTACGCCCGGTATGGCTGCAAACTTAAATGTTTGCCCCGCCAAGCAGGGTTGGTGCCTTAGTTTGCGGCTTATGAGCCAAGCGCAATCGTCACACAACCTTCACTTTCGTCGCACACCATACATAGGGGCAACGAAAGCAAGGGTGGTATCGAAACACATAAATTTCATCATCGCCCACATAAACCCCCGATCAAACCACCCGCACAAAAAAACACCAAAGCATAGAAAGAAGGTACCTGTATTTTAGCTTATATGGTTATTTGACAGGCATGTTCCACATCAAAGTATAACAAATAAACAGCCTCACACATCATGCCATCGCCTTTTCAGAAGCTATATTATAGTGATAAGATGGTGTTATTGAAAATACATTCCTGCTCGAAGCCTTTCATCGGATTCAACTAAAAAAATGGACGATGGATCGTGCGTTGTTCCACCTTAGTGACCTTTAATTTCCTCACTTGACCAACAATCACTGCACCTGCGTTCACGAATGGAGTTGTGGGGGCCTTGAATCAGTTCTATCAGCATATATATCAATTATATATCAAAGCTTGCATTCTAATCCCAATGAGAAAATTTACTTATCAGTTTTATCACCATATATCAGTATGTCAAAGCTTGCATTCTAAAAGTAGATTATGCAATCAGAATACGCATTTACTGTATACTTCTATAAACCTGTCCTATTGGAATGGATCCTTATATCTTTATTCAGAAAACAAAGTCAAAAGTAATGACGCTTACAACATGTAAGAAAGAAACATGGTTGGCTCAGATTTGCGAGTTTAGAACCCGATAAAAGGGCGTCCCACCCGCCATGGCTGCAAACACGATAATGTGATGCCCTGCCAAGATACGGTTGGGCGCCACCCATCAGGTCCAGTAACTCATTGCACTCGAAAAAGCATAAACGCTGTAAAGCAATAGTATCATCATCGCCGAAACTAATATTATACACACAAACACTTATGATTTATAAGCGTGTGAATCTCGCCACACGGGCATCAATCAAAGCCTGACCATGCTCGGCTCAGACAGAAACCCTTCAAGAAAGACCGGATACACACGCCATGGCTGCAACCTCCCGATAAAAGGGCGTCCCACCCGCCATGGCTGCAAACACGATAATGTGATGCCCTGCCAAGATACGGTTGGGCGCCACCCATCAGGTCCAGTAACTCATTGCACTCGAAAAAGCATAAACGCTGTAAAGCAATAGTATCATCATCGCCGAAACTAATATTATACACACAAACACTTATGATTTATAAGCGTGTGAATCTCGCCACACGGGCATCAATCAAAGCCTGACCATGCTCGGCTCAGACAGAAACCCTTCAAGAAAGACCGGATACACACGCCATGGCTGCAACCTCGACAGGTTGCCCCGCCAAGATACGTGGAATCGTAGGGTTAACCCGGGCCATTCAAGGTCATCATAGCCTGAACAATTGCACAGTCCAATGGCTAAATAATCACGTGTCCTAATCACAAATGTACCGATAATAGGCTGCAAACACGATAATGTGATGCCCTGCCAAGATACGGTTGGGCGCCCCCCATCAGGTCCAGTAACTCATTGCACTCGAAAAAGCATAAACGCTGTAAAGCAATAGTATCATCAATGCCGAAACTAATATTGTACACACAAACACTTATGATTTATAAGCGTGTGAATCTCGCCACACGGGCATCAATCAAAGCCTGACCATGCTCGGCTCAGACAGAAACCCTTCAAGAAAGAACGGATACACACGCCATGGCTGCAACCTCGAAAGGTTGCCCCGCCAAGATACGTGGAATCGTAGGGTTAACCCGGGGCATTCAAGGTCATCATAGCCTGAACAATTGCACAGTCCAACGGCTAAATAATCACGTGTCCTAATCACAAATGTACCGATAATAACTGCAATAATCCGTCTACAAAAACTGCAAGAATCCGTATAATCCTAGGTTTAGGCCGAGTCCATCAGGTCATGACAACCTGAACAACTACACATCCAACAAAACCCGTCGCGGCTGCAAATCCAAATAATTGCCACGCCTAGCGACGGGTACCACCAAAAGCAGTTATCATAAAGCCATTGGTTGCTTATGCAGCCACACATAAGATGTAGGTGATACCACCAGAAACAAATATCATGAAGCAAAGCAGGATCAAATGACGCCACCAACATCAGAAACCCACAACGTATACCATGACATTTAAGTTATGAAATATTATCCAAGAACCAATTAATCCATGAGGCAGGCACCTAAACAGAAACGCTCAGAATTAATGGAAGTGAACATCCGATAATCAAAACTCAACTAACTTGCTTATCGAACTAACCCAGTGGATATAACATATATATGGAGCAAGGATTCCACAAATGCGTTCCAACAATAAAAAAAACCCTCTTTTTTCTTGTATGCCATCAGGCGCCAATAAACCCACCTCACATAAACATCTCACAAACTATCACTGCGCCTCTCTCTCAATATCAGTCTTTCTCACAGATATCTACTTTATAACAAAGATACCCACATCTCAATATGACTATTTTTCACAGATAACAAAGATACCCACATCTCAATATGACTATTTTTCACAGATATCCACTTTATTAAAGATATAATATCTACTTTATAAAAAAGGAAAAACAATCAGAGCTAAAAAAATAAGGGTTTTCATGAAACCCAATAAAGGGTTTCCATCAAACCTGATACGAATTCAATATGTGCAGAAGAGCTAAAATAAATCAGGGTTTCCATCAAACCCATGAGAGTGCCTCCAACAAACCCCAAAAACCACGGCTGATTTATGTCCAAAAGAGCTAAAACGAATCAGGGTTTCCATCAAACCCAAGAGAGTGCCTCCAACAAACCCCCAAAACCACGGTTGATTAGATCGATTAGAGAGAGCAACAAATCACACGAAATCAGGGTTTCCATCAAAACCCAAAGGTTTCCTCGATTGCATCGATAGAGAGAGAAAGAGTGATATTGAGAGAGATAGTTTGTGAGATGTTTATGTGAGAGAGTTAATAGAGGGGGAGTAATAATAGATGAAGTGTGTGTGAGGTGGAGTAATAAAATAATAAGTATGAGAGGGGGATCACTGTTCCTAGGGGAACGTGATTCCCCTCTATTATAAGGTATACAATGTTTAACAAACTTGTTATTTTAACCATCTTATTCTATCCAATAGCTAATATCCAGAAAGAAGTCAAAAGGTTTTATCTAATACACGTAAAAGATCTAACCATTCGCTATCTCCTGTTCTTCTTTTCTCGCTCCTCTTTTGTTTCTTTAGGTGGCTCTTTTTTTGCTGTGATAAACTCAATCTCACGTTTAATCTATTCTTGTTGTGATAAACTCAAACTCCTTTTTTTTTTTAGAACGGCAAATGTTAGTGGTTAGTGAATCGAGTCGTGCAATGACATCCAAACGGAAGAATGTCTTCTTCGAACTCGCGCCTAGTTAGACTCAAACTCCTTTTTGGCTCCTTTTTTGCTGTGATAAACTCAAACTCAAGAGTTGCTTGTGTTTCTTGCGGTGTTTTCAATCTATTTCTCCTTGACATCATCAAGTTGGTGTTAAAGATTTTTAAATTGTTGAGTTTTTTTAATTTTAGTATTTTATTTTTTTGGGTTTGAAATATATACATATGAACAAATTTAAGACAAACTAATGAATTTTCTGGGTTTCAATGATGAACACATTAAAAAGAAAATGTAAATTCATAAATAAAAATAAATAAGGAAGAATACAAGGGTAATTTAGATACTACATTAATGAGACCAAGTCTTTTTATAAATATATGTTACATATTTTTAGCTTTTGTTCCTTAAGTTAATACAAACAGATTCCAAGAGTCATGTGAATTTACCTTCTTATGAGTTATTGTCCTAGATATGCATCTCAAAATAAACCAAAATGATTTACAGCCATTAGATATAAGCAATTTTCAACCCTAGCCGAGATAACAAACGTAAACTCTTCTAGAACCGCTCGGTCATATTTTTACTAATTAATATGAGCTGTTCACTACACCCACTACTCTTAAACTTTCAAATAATACGTACGTTTTCATATAAAGAAAATCTCAATGATTATATTTCTAAAACAGTACAAAACAAGCTTAAAACTAAGGCAAAATTCTTGAAATGACTCAAACTGCAACTCTATTTCATAAAATGCACTAATCAAATGAAAAATTCTTAAAATATTTTATGCAACTTATGCGACTTGAATAAAAACTTGAAAAAGGTAATTTTACTCCTTATGACACATATCAGATGTGTCATAAAAAGTGTAAATGCTTGTCTCTTATACAACCCTTTATGTTTTTTATGCGATTTGAATAAAAAAATACCTTTTTTTCAAAAAAACAACTTTTAATAAAATCTTTTTATTTACTTATTTTATATTATTTTTTTATGCAACTTTTACTATTAGTAGAGAATGATGTGACATTTGTGTAAGACACTTTTTGCCAAAATATATGAATACACTTTTTATACTTTTTATGCAACTTTTATATATTAATAAATAATAAAAAGTACCATGGATTTAATTGTAAAAGTAGGTATGTGTAAGTAACATTTTATGCAACCTTTATTTACTTTTTATGTAACTTCTATTCATTAAAAATAATAAAAAGTACCATGGATTAATATGTAAAAGTAGGTATGTGTAAATAACATATTATGCAACCTTTATTTATTTTTTATGTAACTTTTATTGACTTTATAAACTAAAAAATAAATATATAATTTTTATAATTTAAAAAAAGAAAAAAGTTAATAAAAAAAGTTTGTTTATAAAAAGTATAAATAAATCCTTTTTCAAAAATTATTTAATTATTAAAAAAAATAATTATTATATTCAATTATTAATTTTATAATAAATTAAAAAAATTTAAATATTTTTAAAAAATATTATTTTCTATTTATTTAAAAATTAAAAAACAAATAAATAATTTTTATAATTTTAAAAAAGAAAAAAACTTAATAAAAAATTTGTTTACAAAAAGTATAACTTATTAATTTTATAATAAATTAATAAATTAAAAAAAATTTAAAAATATTATTTACTATTTATTAAAAAATTAAAAAATAAATAAATAATTTTTATAATTTTAAAAAAGAAAAAAAAAGTTAATAAATTTTTTTTATATAAAAATTATAAATAAATCCTTTTACAAAAATTATTTTTAATTATTAAAAAAATAATTATTATATTCAATTATTAATTAAATATTAATTTTAGAATAAATTAATAAATAATTATTATATTCACTTCGTTATTTTAAGAAAGGAAAAAAAACACTACAGAACCCAAAACACATACAGAACCCAGTTATCAATGTTTTATTAACCTAAAACACCAAACAGAACACAAAACCGCCATTTTCAAAATTAAACCTCTTTCACAATCAAGCCTCTTTCAGAACCATTTTCAGCCATTGGTGTTGATTGTTGATGGCGAATTAGTCAACAATCGTATTCTCAGCCATTTTCAGAAGTGTCCATCCTAATGTGGGCTAAGGTAATCCGATCAATTTAGTCATTTAAGTTCCAAAAATTTTATTTCTTCATTGATTGTTTATGGATTATTTGGTTCTGGGCTTAGTATTTGATTCTGGATTGTTATTTTGTTCTTGCAAAACAGTTAATGGGGCTGTTTGGGATTGCTTTATATTAATGGGTGTGTTTGGGATTGCTTTATATGAAATAAGCAGCTCAGCTTATGAAATAAGCAGCAACTCAGCTTATGCACTTATATACTACATAAAGCACTTGGATAAATATTGTCAGGCAACCTTTTAAGCATATGAAAACTTTTTTTATTACATAAAGCTCTTGGATAAATATTGCCAGGCGACCTTTAAAAATCAAAACAATATCAGATGATTTTGAAAATTAAAAAAGATCAAAAAATTAAAACAATATCAGATGATTTAGAAAATTAAAAAAGATCAAAAATCAAATACTATGACCAAAACCATATACTATTTCAACTTATGTGACTTATATAGTTATATGATTAGTTTATATAACTTTTTTAGGAATACGAGGGCAAAGTTATTATAACAAGCAAATTGTACTATTTAAAGTTGATCAAAGACAAATTGGACAACAAAAGAAGGAAGTTGTTTAGGGAAACTTGTTTCGGCAATTGGTTAGATATTATGTATTTTGATCATGAACCACACATGATTGATTATATGCTGAAAAAACAATGTCGTGTAAATGATTCTCGCTATGATATGCCGTTAACATATTATGTCAATGGATGCGGCCTACATTTTAATCGGCGGGAGTTTTCTCTTATCACTGGGTTTCGGTTTGGAATAGTTAATTTTCGTTTGTCTTTTAGCTGCCCTTTTTGTAAGTTCAATCCGTTTGTGACTCTCACAAGCACCTTATAAAGCTCGCCATGCAACTGCTTTTTTCTTTTAAGCTACAACATGTCAGATTCTTTCAACTATATCTTCCTTCTGCTTAATTAAGTAAACCAGTTGTGGTTGATATTGTATTCGTTACTTCATATTGTTGAACAACCTCAGACCTTCATGTCCCATACCTGGATAGTTACAAACCGTAAAACCAATAATAAAGGTAACATCATCCAGTTAACTACAACCATTTCCATTTCTAGAAAACAATATAAGGGCACCAATACCCTTCACCATGAATCGCTAGTCCCAAAATCATAACATTCCAACATATAGTATCTTTTTCCATCATTTCATCAAACTGTTTCTCAGCAACATCCAACTGTCCACATTTATAATATTAACGTGGTGCACGTCTCACACAATATTTCAACTTCACCTCATACACTCGCTTATGAACTCACACCCCAATCATGAATGAGTCTATGTTGTCATGCCTTATATAGAGTCACTAAGTGTTGCGAAAATTTTCAAGCTATCAAAAGTAGCAAATAAAAGTTCAGAGTTTGTTAGTAGGGGATAAGCACAAGTATATATCCCAGATATCTCGTTAAAGTAGGTGTGCATATCTAATACCACATACTTATCCCATGTGCTTAAATGCATAACTTAACTTCCTGAATCCTCGGCTGTAAAATAGGTAAACTTTTATTTTGAATGGTTAAGATTGGTTTTTAACACGATCCTATTATAGGCATGATTTTTTTCTCTGCTCCATGAACAATAGAAAGGGGGATTTATATTCTTATACCTATTTATAGGTTTTGTACAAATCATTTGGAACATTATAAATATATTCAATTATAGAAAGGAACGACGTCGTTTTTGTTACGGGCTTTTTCTTTGGGCTCTCAGGTTGTCCGGTCCAATTTTTTTCCCTTTCAAAACTCCTCTTCTAAGTTCCAACCTTCGAGATAATTCTTGGTCTCTCTTTCCATCAATCTCATTTTCTTTTTTTTCTTATACAATTACGAAGATCTAATGACGTGGGGAGTATATGTTGTATTCTTAATAACAGTAATTTCTGGATATGACAAAGGAAGATGTCAACGGAGGTGAATGTTCTTCTATTAATGGAGTGGTTGAATAAGTGGTCGATAAAGTTGAAGATTGGACTTTAGTATCAGGTATTATTTTTTTAATATATGGATATTAATTTTGATAAGGGTGCTTGCTTACTGTTTAGCAGAAAAGTTTAGGTGTGTTTGTGATTGTGGATCTACATGATAACCAAAATACTACAACACCTGGTGTTATTGATGATAGTGTAGGATCTATAAACAAAGAGCGTGAGTTCTTTTCCTTTGGTGAAAAAACATCATAACACTATAAAAAAGTTTTTTATGCGTGTTTCAGTGTGATAAATATGTATCATGTTTTATTTATAGATCAGAAAGTATGCTTAGCTATGCTAGCTTGATAGAAATAAATCTTAATTTGAGCGGTTGTGTACAGAAAAGAAAAGTATCGCATGCAATATTTACTTTGTTTTTGCTTTGCACAGATAAGCCACGTGTTTAGTACACACCGACGCAACGGAGCTACCTATTATGTGAATGCATATAAAACCAAATCAAGGTTTGTTTCGTTGAAGTCCTTATTAAATCTTTTACTTGATCGTTTATTGTATCATTTTTTTAAAGTGATCATGGTTGAATTTTCAGTTTCCATCCACCATGGTAGTAGACGCTCGACCACGTCTTAGTGGTTGACAACAGGCTGCAATTATCAAGATTTGTCAATCGGGTTCCAATGGACCAGAAATTCGGCCCGTAAATGTCCGAAACAAAGCTTCGAAGGGCTTATGCTTCTTACTGTAAAATGGTTAAGACTTAAGAGATAGAAGTAGAGGTGCACAGAAAAACCGGTTCTTAAACCGGAACCGGAAAAAAACCGGAAACCGGGACCGGTCAAAACCGGTTTATTATAAACCGGTCCCGGTTTATTTAGGAACCGGGGGTTTGAGACCGGTTCGTGATTTTCAAGAAAAAAAACGGTTTGTCAACCGGTTTTCGGACCGGTTAACCGGAACCGGTTTATTTTAAACCGGAATCGGTTAACCGGCATAAAAAATAAAATCTAAAAAACCAGAAAATCTAGTAATAATTCAAAATTAAAAAAATAAAAAAAAATTAAAAATTAAAAAACCGGAACCGGTTAACCGGCATAAACCGGTCTGGGACCGGTCTGGATTTTCAGCCTCCCAGCCGGTCCGGTTTTTAACCGGTTAACCGGACGAACCGGTTTTTTGACCATTGACCAAAGACCGGGCCGGTTCCGGTTTATATACAAACCGGACCGGTTAACCGGTTTTGTGCACCTCTAGATAGAAGTATCAGGTGCCTGTGAGCTATAGTTTTGGTGATCAGTGTAAGTTTTTGCATTCGTAGTGTACCAGGAGTTACTTTGCAATGTTGACGCATCTTCGATGGCATCAAAAGGTACAAAGTTCACTTTATTTAATTTCATTACTTTTTCGATAATTTGATAGTCATGTGGTTGTAATGTGATAGGTTGTTTGCGGTATTGTATTACCCGATGGGCCTGATAAGGAAGTAAAGGCAAGACGGTTAGAGTTTTGGATTTTGAGTCTGGACAAGTTGTTATTTTCCTTTAATATGATCACTTCAAGAAAGGGTGTTTGCATTGCTTAATTTGTAATAGAAAACTGTTTTTACTTAAAAAGTAGATTAAAAGAAAAAACCAACAAAGTAAGGAGTATCAAACACTCCTCATTTCCAACAAAAAAACAGTAATGGATAACTATTAAGTAGAAGAAATGGTATGTGGTTTTCTTATTTTGTAATAAATGCAATGTACTCGAAAATATAGTAATGGGCTACAAAAGTCTAACGGAATTTTTTACCAACGTTTTAGGTTTACAACAAAAAAATATGTTTAAAAATACGTCACTTATCAGATTCTGCTTATTTTACTTCAAATTTAGCTGTGGATAACATAATATTGCTTTTGCTTAAAAACAAGCAGATTATAAGAAAAAAGGTGATGCCAAACACCCTGGACATTAATTTGGGTGGTGAAGTGCGGTATGCTAAGCGAAGGTCCATGGATGCAGGACACACGGAATGCCCAAGGTAGGAAGAAGGATGCACAATGGCTGAGGCATCATCCCGGCACTCCTCATTTCCAAAGGTATGTTACTTTCTGCCGTGAAGAGCATTGAAAGAACTTTATTCGTTGTTGTTGCATTTATCAAGAGCATGGAATCTGGTCATCAGAGGAGCTTTTCGTAATACTTTTTAAAAAGCCAATGAGATTATTAAATACGGGTGGTTTGTGTTTGACTATTTGGAGTCATGAGTGTATTCTGTTAATAACAGAGTTGTCGTTGTGAATAATTTTAGTTATGAATCTTACTACTTTATAAAAGGTTTAAGCCTTTTCTATATTTAGAAGTCTTAAAAATTTTAAGCCTTAAACATTTCTATATTAAGTAATAATCTATTATCTTACTACAAAAGGCCAATTAAAAGTATATTGGACTACGTTTTTAATTCATGCATAATGCATTTGTAACTTGCATGTGTTAATAGCTCATTTAAAAGCATTATGTTTTCAATTATAATTAACTTCAATTAACTCTTGGTAACAACCCATTTCAAAACGCTTGCAACCTCCGACAGTAAATAAAGACAATAATCAAAATTAATTATCTTTAAATACATATGTAACCATCACCACAGTCATGCCAAAACCTACGGGAATTGTTGGTGGTTTTACAGATATAAAAGACAATACACACATACTAATACACAAACACTTCTCCCACCAAACAATTATCTGAATGCGCCGCTTCTCTCATCTGAATCCCTGCCGCTGTCACTACCTCGATATTTGTATGTTTGTGTATGTGTCCCTTGATGATCAACGAGTCGAATAACATTTTCTCACCGTAAAGTATTGTCACAGGGTACCCGCCGCCGCATTGCGTGGGTACCCTGCTAGTATGTTTGAATATCTCTTTGTTGTAGGTAAAGTATGGTCCAGAAACCGGGGAAGAGGAAAATGATGCTTTGCCTAAACGAATGAAGTTGGTTCATGGCTGTGAGTCTATTCCATTTTTGAAACTAACCGAATAAGAAGATGTCGCATGGGGAAGTAAAAAGGGGGAGGAACTTTTAGGATGCATTAGTTTTATGCATTTTGCAGTCATTTGTAATATCCTGGATTAGTAGAAAAAACATGATGGCAGCCCCCATTCGAATTAGTTTTCTGCATAATTCATCTTTATTATTGGTAACTGGCAAACAAAGAATACAAAAATAACGTCAAAAACAGCCCCGCTGCAACGCGCGGGCAGCAATCCTCTTGTTAAACTAAAAGAAAGACGAATAAATATACAATCTCTAGATCATTTGCATTACATGTATCTTTTTCCATCAATGAAACGATGAAATAATTCTCAAAACACACCTTTGAACATCATCACTAGCTCGATTATGTGACCTAAATCATATATCTTCGTCTGAATATTTAATCTAACACTTTCTTTCTGGGTGTAAAACGCAAAGAAATTAAGTATAAAGGATAAAAAGAATCGAAAAAAACAAAAGGGAAAATATTATTGTTAGCCAAACAGCCCACGTAACATTTTCTTAAAAGCCCAGTGTTTTTAAGATCCAAGGCCCGCATTTGTTCAAACATGTTAACTCTAATTACTCGTCATCTTCAACCTCTAGGAAACATGTTTTACATGAATGTATGACTATTAAGCAAATAAAAGTTTTCAAATCATAAAATAGTCGGTTCCATTTTGGGGAAGTACAATATACATGGAATATTACACCATCTGAATATAAATTGGGGCAATTGTCCCAAAAAAAGAAAGATACTACTTACCATCCTGCTTGGCACCATATGGAGTATTTGGAAGGCGAGAAACGATTGCATCTTCAATACGATTCATAATCATTTCACGGCGATTGCGGAAGACATTATTTCATCTACATTTCTTTGGATGAAACATAGGGGTACTCTTTCTTGTAATTGGATAGATTGGCAGTGCAATCCTTTTTCAATATCGTTGTAATTTGTTCGCTGTTTCCCCTTGCTCTCTCTTAGCTTCTTGCTAAGTTGAGTTGCTTAATAATATTTGCCGTTTCCAAAAAAAACAATATACATGGCGTTTTGGCACGGAGCATTTAAGAGTTGTGAACGTTTAATACTCATTTTTCAACACTTAAAGCATCTTCAATGATTAAAATCAAAAAAGATTTTTCTCATTAATTACATTAAATTTTTTAATAAATGAGTTCTAATAAAAAGCTATTGAGTAAACTACTCTCACGCAAACCTCTTCACAAAGCCTTTTTGAAAAAAAAAGAAAAAACACATTCAACAAGCAAAAAATAAAGCATTAAATGCAAACATTTTGTTTAAACTATTTTTAAAATTCAAAGTCTTTATGAAAATTTTTATAAAAAGCTATTCTTTGCAATGGTAAAAAGACTTCTAAAAGTTTTTTCAAATAGTATAAACTTTTTAGTAAACCCTTGCATTGGAGATGCTCTTAATGAAAGTAACATTTATGAGTGTTGAACATTATGAGTAGCTTTACACATTACGAGGGTATTTGTTTTAGCTTATATAATGGGCTTATATAAGTCATTTATGGCTTATATAAGCTTATGTTTAATAAGCTTATAAGCCCATCGCTTATATAAGCTTAAGTTAATATGAGGGTAAAATGATAAATATGTTATATAATCCCAAACTTTTATAAAAAAAAAGTCACATTTTTGTGACTTATTAAAACACTCATATATAAGCTTATAAGCCCACTTATATAAGTTTAACCAAACATTTGGTTTAGGCTTATCAGCTTATATAAGCAATTAATCTTATAAGCCCATTATATAAGCTAAAACAAACACCCTCTACGATTACACACGTACAACTATATTATCAAACGTTTCTATAGAAAAAAAACATTTTTACTTAGAACTGATGCTCACTTCATCTACTTATTCCGACGGGCTCACTGCTATTTTTGTCAAACAGATCCGCAGACACTCGATAATAGTTACCATCACACCAAACCTACGTTTCATAACTTGTGGGGGTTCAGTGACCTTACATAGATATGTTGGTACATTTGCATATTTCACAATAAATTTGTTTATACTAGTTGCAAACGTCTTTATTGTCACGTCGTTTTCTTTTGTTAGTTTGATGGTGCCATTGTTCTTGTGGATAAAACTCGACCTTAAAATTACGTTTACATTCATTGTATAAGTTTATCATGCCACATTATATTGCAGTATTCTTGTTATAAAAAAGTAGGGCTGAGAATGATAGATCTAAAATCGATCCGGATCGAATAATTTCGGTCCGGTCCTCGGACCGGGGTTTTGGACCAATTCGGTCCTTGGTCCGATCGGTCTAGTTCGGTCTTACCAAAATTTCGTCAATTATGTCTAATAGGATCGGATCAGATCGAAGACCGAACCGGACTGGACCAACCCGAATCGGACCGGACCATTTCGTTCCGGTCTCGGTCCAAAGTTTCGGACTATTTCGATCCTCGGTCCGATCCGGTCTTGACCGGTCCGGTCCGGTCCTGAACCGATGCTCAGGCCTATAAAAAAAAGCCAAGAGCGATAATCCAACTTGTTTACTTAATTAAAAACGGCGTGAGATCTTAGTGAGCAATTACTAGTATTATATTTTTTGAGTGCTAGACTTGGTCATAGCCAATTCTCTTTTTTACTCTTCTATATATAAAATTTCTAAAAATATATTATTTTCGGTTTTTAACAATCGACATTATATTTTCACGCGAGTGATTAAGGTTTCGGATCTTTTATCCGACGAATTAGTGGAGTTTAAACTCGCCATCATATGATTTACTGTAGTATCTAACAGTTTGTTTTTATAAAAATACTAGGTAACATTAGCTCCATGTCTAATCATGATTTTTGACATATTAATTAACTAATTTACGTGGCTTAAGCCCACCATCACACATATTCAAACTTGGTAACACGCTCTTTCTTTTTAAAAAGTTGTCGTGATTAATCATCGTTTGATAAGGCAACTTATTGTTGGACCAACAAATATTAAAATAACAACAACGATCAGCACTGGCTTTTCTCAATACTTAACTTTATATAAACTGTTGGGATTTAAGATACTAATTAAACCATTAACTACGAGTACGTAGCGAAATGAGTCTAGTATGACAAACATAATTATTCATATAATAAAAACAATTTAAAACCAACTTTGAATTAATTGAAGCAATCAATTAATGAATCTTGATCTTGAACTATAATAGTCAAATAACCGTCTTTATCGTTTGCTTACGCGACACGTCAAACGAATAATTACTGTGAAAACCTTAGATCTAAAACACTAATTGGGATTACGTACAGGGGCGGAGCCATGTGTATAACAATGGGGGGCGCTGCCCCCAACAATCTTTTTGCGGACATCCAAATCATGTAGGAAAAAAAGTCAGATTTAAGAAAAATTATCCAGTGCCCTCATAGAAATTTTTAAAGTGCCCTCAACAATGACAATGTTTTTTTGATTTGGTTACCTTTTCCGGTGGTCTGTCTGGTCGGAATAAAGATTGGAGAAGAAGACTGATAGTGATATAGGGAAGTGGGATAAAGGAATATGGTGGGGACGTGGGTTAATAATGTGAAGAGTGAAGACTAAAAACAAAAAAAAATGTACTGTCTTAGAGTTTATTTAATAGAATAATGAAATATGTGATACTAGTAATTGTTTTGTAATTTCTCTTTATTATCTACTGTACTATGAAATACAGTAATATTTTTTTCTTAAATAACTACGGTATGTATTGAGACATTTTACAGTTTATTGATAGCATAGCAATCACAATTTTCGTCAGACTATCTACCGCCGAGTGTTCTTTACTTTTTTGTAAGTATAATGCGTTCGACATATCAATATAGCAAACACGTATATTTATTTATTAAAAGATAAAGTTGTCGAAGTTACGAATCAAATTCTATTTTATAAACATTCGCACCTACTTTAAACATTGTCTACGTAAAAAAAGAAAATTTTGTTGTCGTTACTTAAACCCGACCCGATTTGTTCAACTCACATTAATAATTATATTATTGACCTTTGCCCCCTGTAATCATAATTCCTGGCTCCGCCACTGATTACGTAGGATCGGTTTATAAAACGTTACAATATACTTAGAAAAATCACCCTAAACCCTAGTTAGGATTTAGCATGCAACGAACTATAAGGGGGACCAAAACCTTGACACGAAGATCAAGGATTTTGTTAAAGGCTTAAAACCTTCATATAACAGTACTAAAATGTTGTCGATTTTGCAAAAAATTATACTTTGTTCTTTAACATTGGCTAAAAGTAGGGTTGTTCATTATTTGGGTTTGATCTACGAAAACCGAAAATCAAACTAAATTGTACTCGAATTAGAACCGAACCAAAAATATAATTCGGGTTATGGGTCATAACCGAACCGAACTGAAATACTAATTTGGCTTTTGAGTTGGATATGGGTTTGACAATCATACCCAAAAACCGAACCGAAAATCGAAATTGTACAAATATATATGTTTATATATAAAATAATTATTAAAATTTAATCTTAATATAAAAATACAATTTTTATACTTGAAATAATTTTTTTCTAAATATTTAAATAATTATGTATTTTTCTAGAAAATTCAGATAATTCGGGTCAACCGAAAACCGAACCGAATTCAAATTCGGTTTTCGGTTCGGTTCGGTTTGATTTTCTAGTTAACCTAGAAAAAATTTAATCAAATAACTCGAACCGAATAAACCGAACAACCTAATAACCGAACCAAAAGACACCCTAGCTAAAAGGATACACTAAACCAAAAAGAAGATCAACCTGGTATTCTAAAAGTAAACATATAGTAAAATAGACGATACTTAACTTTATATAAAGCTATAGTAATGATTTAACGAACTAGTTATGAACTAAAAAAAGTTAAAAAGTAGACTCTATGAGTTAAGCGGCAGCACCGACGTACTTACCGGTGGGCACATTAAATAAGTCGATTGGCACAAATTTCGAAGTACCGGAAAGTGGAAAGATTCCGAACGGCTCAATCAAGTCAATGTTCACTGATGACGTGTGTTTACTATATTGGGTCAATAGTCAACTACTCCAACTGCTCTCTTAGATACATGGTTATAAATAGCGTGAAGCGTGGCGTTGCGGCATGTCCAAGCTACACGTTTTAATGGCTAAGGCGAAGTTTTAGCGTTTTTATAACGTGGCTTATAGCGGCACAACATATAAAAATATTTATTTGTTTTATGTATTTCAATACTAAATTTATATTATTTTCATAATAAGTGTTGTACATAATAATTAAAGCTAGAAAACTCTCCTTACATATAATAATATTCATTTTTTGGAGTTGAATTTAAAAAATAACCGCACCTCATGTCGTAGCGCGCATTGACCAATTGCGTAGCGCGGAAGTCAAGCCTCAAGCTTTAGCGCGCCTCAAGGCGGGCTATATCGAGCTATTTAGAACTATGCTTAAATATTACATTTATCGGTAACTTTTGGGATTGTATTTCGTCTCGAATTTTTAAATCGTACTGATTTTCGGTACTTCAATTCCATGCGGTACGGTACTGGTACGGAATAAAGTGGAAAAAAATTCGATATCACTTATTCAGTACGAGACCGGTAACAAATCAGAAAATTCTAAAAAAAAAGGAAAATCTTGATTTCTCGGTACCGGTACAGATATTCAAATACCGTTCGATACGGTACAAGTACTATTAGTTTATGCTCGAGAAAAAAATGGTACCACTAATCCGGAACAGGATCGGTACGATACCGATACCGTGCTCATCCATACTTGCCTCACAAAAAGAAAAAAAATCCGGATCCATTTGTCATTATTCACAGTTTACATTATAATGCACTTTTTATCAGTTTTTGTTTTGTATTTCTTTTAATTTAATATATTTTATTTTTAAAATTTTATAATTTTCATACTGTATTTATAGTTATTTACTTTTATAAGTTAAACTAAATTATAAAAATTAAATTAACTTAAAAAAATTGTAAAAATCAGAAAGGGTATAGATGGGGTTTTTGAGGGTCTTAATAGCTTTGTGTGTTTACAATTTTCAAATGTAGCATTAAAATTGAATATATTGCAATTTTTGGTTTTTTTATCTTGGAAATGGTTTAACAGGCTACAAAAATTTATGGGCATTCTGTTGTTTTGTGTGTCTTTTAGTCACTTGTCCGTGAATATAAGAGGAAACAAATCATGGTTTCAAGTTTGAACCACTCGGTTGTGAGATTTATTCTTTTTTTTTAAGAATAATATTATTTAAACATTGAGTCTCGAGTTAAACTATTCAAATATACAGGTCTTGGCACTCAAACAATTAAAAAAGATTTATGAAGAAAAACTTTAAAACTTACGATTTCACACGAGTAAAAACTTCTTTTCAAACTAAAAAAAACTAAAATGATCAACTCTGATAAGACTATTTACTGAGATTTATATTTTGATTACCACCTAAAAGATTTTTCGTTCTTTTCCTAAAATGATCAAAATAGTTAAAGCTTTATAAAACGTACTCCCTCCGTCTCAAATTTATACTCCTGTATACTATTTTGGGACGTCCTAAAATTATATTCCTCTTGCAAAAATAAATGTAACTAATGTAACAATTTTATCATATTGCACCTAATGGTATAAGAAATTACAAATTATATATAAAATTTTAATTAATTACATAAGGATAAGAGTGTCATTTTATAAAAAATAAATAAGAGAAAGAATGATAATGATGTTTTCTAAAATAATGTGTTTTTTGTAAGAACTATTAATTTAAAACGGAGGAGTATCTCATATATTCAAGTACTCCATTTTTTATTAGTCACTAGAAATTACATTTTCTACTTTTTACCTCAATGCCACTTCGCCATTAACCTCCTTTCACTTCTTATAGCAATTCATCTTTATTAGTCACGTCATATTTATCGATCAATTAAATAATCATTTTATACAAATATATCTCACACATACTCGCAAACCAAATAAAATATATTAATTTACACAATGCCTGGAAAACACCATGGCCAGCGTTGTGAGGGTTTCGGCTTCTAGCTCGTGAGGTTTATGGTCGTAGTGGGAGTCGCGCGTGAGGCTTGAACCCACAAATTTTGGCGAGTGATAAGTTAAACGACGGTCAATAAAAAATAACCAATTATTGATAAAAAAAATGTCAGAAATAAATAATACGTCAAAAAGACCGACTAACTCGACCTCCGTTATACCCAGCCTAAGATACGCACATTGGTGACCAACATGGCATTTAGTGTGTGGAGCAAAGTTTTTAACTGGTGGAAGTTAGGTCCTGTTAACGCTTTTACGACAAAAGACATTCTGACACATGTGGGTGGCTCTCATTTCTCGAGTCATAATAAAATCATGTGGCAAGCTACTGTCTGGATCACCGGGTACATGTTATGGCAATTCCGTAATGAGCGGGTGTTTAAAGAAAAAGTTCACAGTACTAATTATTTGTTTCAAGAGATTCAACTAAAGTGCTATGAATGGGTTTCTAGGAGAGCTAAGAGAGGCGGGTCTCCGTGGCAGTTGTGGGTTTCCAATCCACAGGGTTGTTTCAAAAGTTCAGATGAGGCGTGATTGTGGCAGATAGTTTTTCTCATGTGGCTTGATGTTTTGAGTTTTGTAGTAGAACATGAGCGTTTGTGTTTGTTGGATAGATGTTGTTCGTGTCTAGTTTGTGTAAGTGGTTTGTTTCTGGTGAGTTGGAGATTTATTAGCTTAGGTTGAATGGTCTTTCCCTATTATCTCGTTGGGTGGTCCATTCTTTGCCTAATTTTTTTTTGGGCTCGGCTAAGGTTTGTTTAGCGTGGCTCTTTTGTTTGTTGTTTCGTAATATAATCTGCCTTTTCTAAAAAAAAAAAAAAGATTCATGTTGCCTAGCTAGTGTGAAGTATGCGTTTGGGCTTATTATACCACACTTTTTCTAGTTATCATAACTCGATTTATTAATTTGTAACCTAACCCTACCTCAGTCACGGTGAATTAATAAATTGATTCCCAGAAAGTAAGATGGGTACCACGTACATCTAGAACTAGACAACCTGGCAAAGACAAGATACAAACACCAAAGGGTACTTTCGTCTATCAGAATAAAAGGCCCCCTTTATCCATATAAAGGAAACATTTAATATTTGCAATTATGGTTTTTTATTTTAAGAATAATTGTTAACAGTAAATGAGTATTGTTGAAAACTATTAAATGGGTTTGTAGCTAGAAATTATTTTGAGTGAAACCCTAGAAAGTGATTCATCATCTATGAGTCCTCTTGAGATATTTGAACAAAAATGATCATCTTCACTTACATGTAGGGGTGTTCGGTGTTTGGTTTGACACCGAACAAATCAAAAAGTAAACCGGATCAAAATCGAATGAAACTGGGCCGAGAATTTTAACTGGTGTATGATTTGGTTTAAAACTGAATTGAAGTATTTAATTGGTATTCGGTTTGGTTATGATTTGACAAAAAGTAAATCAAATCAAAACAAAAAAACCGAACAACTTTATACACATGAAATTTTTAGCTATATATATAAATATATTCTATCTTATTAACCTAAGTAGTTATCTTTAAAACTAATCACTCACTGAAATAAACATTGATGTATATCTCGAGAAATTGAGCAAAAGTTTGCCTACTTGGTTCATATAAATTACCATATACACATATGAAGTAAGTTTGAAGTTACACATGTGTGTTTGTATGCATAGAGATGAACTATTCAAGTTAATGAGAATCTTGAAGATTTTCTATTTCGCTTCCATTTATTTCTATTAAGTTTTATACCCTACATGGCTTATCATTTGTTATTTTTACTTGAAATTTAGGCTTTTATTTGTGATTTCTAAATTATGTTTTGGAGTTTACGTGAATTTGGTTTTCTTGGTTTAAACCGATATCAGACCGAATTCTAATTTGGTTTATGGTTTGGTTTTATCAGTACTATAATTGGTTTGGTTTGATTTTGCTTTGAACTTTGAAAATTTTCAAACTGATTAATCCGAACCATACAACCCACAAGCCCGAAAACCGAACCGATGAACAACCCTACTTACATGTATAAATTATTTTTTATTGTTTTCCTATAACTTTTTTTAGAGTGTGTCATAGCAAAAAGTGGTACCGTATCCAAAAAGCGATGCCATATAAGCTATAACAGGAGAATGGCTATGACAACATATATTATAGTGTGTGGTAAGCCGTAGAAAAAGTGATGTCATAAAACTAATATGTGGTTATGGCACCACATATTAGAGATATTCCTTGTGATTTTAATAAAATATGTTTTATAAAAAAAAACTTCCATTCGTGACCTAAATTAGGTGTGGTCGTGGCACACCCAGCTCCCATATGAATCCTCCTTGCTCACGTGTAATAGACGTGTGAAGAGTTGGCTCGATCATTGCAACCATTGAAAAAGAGCAATAAATTTGTGTGCGAGAAAATTCATAAATTATTTGTTTTTTTAAGTGAGATATGTGTAAAAGGTAATGAAAAACATTAACTATTACATTACCGTGATAAGAATAAGGGTCCGTTTGGTTTGAAGAATGGTTTTACTTTGGGTGTAGGTTTATAAAATAGAGGGTTTAGGATTGAATAAGATTTGAATTTAATGTATGTTTTGGAAAGAGTAAATATATTTATTTAATTAATTTTATAAAACATAAAAATAAAAGCTTCACATATAAGACAAAAATAAAAGCTTTGTTCTGTGGCTGACAAATTTTTAAATTTAGAAAATATACAATGGGCTAATGGAAAGTTAAAAACCCATCAGTGTATGTGAAATTGTGATTTGGGGATATTATAACGCGTTAGACCAAAGAGAAATAAACCAAACATTTACTTTTTGTTGTCCATGAGCCTAAACAGCCCTACACCCGAATACCAAACACACCCTAAATGTTAATGTGACATATAACCACATCACAACCACACAACCTTGTTACTCCTGGTTTAAAAGCAGACGTTTACATCTGTGAAAGTACAAATTTCTTGCGCAACGTGTTTTATCAATTATCAATTAAGAAAAAACATAAAAAGAAATAAATAAACAATTACACGAAGATAATGTGTCGTGTATCATTGTTTTTGGTGATCCTAGGCAATAACGAAAAAAAGTCTTTTTACGTGCTTTGAATAAAAATAAGTTAAAATAAAATCAAATTATATATCTCATACATGTTTAATATTATGTAGATTTATATATATAAAAAATATAACACTTTTAAAATAAAGACATTAACCGTATATGTTGCACACCCATCTAAAAACTTTTGCGTCCCACATCCTCACAAGCCACAACTACAATAGAGATGGTCACGTAATAAGTTGTATTATGCTACCGAGTAGTCACTATTTGACAACCAAATCAATTACAATGAACCCACACCAAAAAGTTTTACTAATAAATTTAACCCATAAGTTTCCATTTGAAGTGTCTTTATCATGACCATCATCTCATTTCATACAAAAAATGACATATAGAATGTGAACAAAAAATAAAAAAAACATGACCATGTACATAAAGTTTATCTTTATTGACACATCAACAACATTGATACCCACCTTGGAACCAAATTTTGGCTTGTAGAGTTGGCAATCTTCTCTTATTCATTTTCCTTGGTCATAAGATTCTTTTTCAACATCCATTCAACTTATTTTCTTTTTAAAAACAAATATAATTTTGTTATTTGTAGCTTTAAGTTGTATGTTTAATTAATAAAATCATGTAATAAAAGGTCAAACATTTGGTTAGGAGAAAGTATTAAAGTTCAAAAATATTTTGGTTCATCCTTAAATTTATAGGATAAACAGTTATTCAAATGATGATTATAAATAACGTAAGGCGTAGCGTAGCGAAATGTCCAAGCTATACGTTTTAGCGGCTAAGGCGAAACTTTAGCGTTTATAAAGCGTGGCTTATAGCGGCCAACATATAAAAATATTTATATGTTTTATCATATTTCAACATTATATTTATATTTTGTTCGCATTAGGTGTTGTACATAATAATTAAAGTTAGAAAACTCTCTCTAAATATAATAATAATCATTTTCTAGAGTTCAATTCAAAAAATCACCGCAGCTCATGTCGTAGCGCGCCTTGACCTATAGCGTTGCGTGGAGGTCACGCCTCAAGCTATAGCGCGCCTCATAGCGAGGTATAACGAGCTATTTAGAACCATGATTCAAATATAATAGCAATTTTTGCATATTAGATTTTCTTAAAGCATAAGGTATTGTGTTGATATTTGTTTAGCTGTACGAAAAAGTGCTAATTCCAAAAATAATAAATAAGTTATTTTTATTTATATAATTTTTATCAAATATTACATAATAAAAACAGAAAAACTGAAAGACGACGTTGAGAAAAAGAAAAAAATATTAGTAGAGAACAATAATTTTAGGATAAAGGAAGTAATATGTTTAGCGAAGACAACGTCAGCAACAAAACAATGACGAAACGTAACTTTTCGTTTTAACAAAACGTTTAATAACATACTTTATAATTGTATAATTATTTAGGCTACCTGCAACAGCGACTAGGTCGCGACTTTGATTTTTCATCTTTCTCTCCTCTTTGATCTAGTGCAACCTAATTCAAATTTTTTCATTCAATAAAAATAACATTTTATTAAAAAAACATTTTATTCTAAAAAAACATTTTATTCCATAAAAAACACATTACAATAAATTAAAAACATTACATAAAATAAAAAACAGTACATAAAAAAACATTACCTAAATTAAAAAAACATTACGAAACATAATAATAATTTTTAAGTTGTAAAACCTAAAAACTTAAACTCTTCGATTATCGAAGTATCGCATTTCAATGGTGCTCCAATGGTGACTTTGTTTCAAAATTTTCCAACATTCACTGTATTCAAAATCCATATGACGAAGAGTGCGGCTTCTTGATAAATATATCTTTTGAAGTCCCAACCGGGTGTCTACGTACGACGTAATTATAAATCGCGGTAAATTGACCAACTTTAGGACGTATTGAATTTTTTCATTTACTGATAATTGAGTCGTAACCTCTCTTTTGCTCACCCGTTTCTTGATAAAAGAAGTCACGTACCTCCGACCAAAACCCTTTCGACTTATGATGTCGACCTGAAAGTGAATTCTCCGTAACATGCACCCAAGCTTTACATAAAGCTACCTCCTCTTCAGCAGTCCACGAAAGTTGATAAGTCATTTTTTTTAAGATTGTATAAAAATTGAATTTTAGATAATTGTAAGTTTAATGTGTGTGAAAATTGAAGATTAAATGGAGTTTTTATAGGGATAAAGGTTAAATTTAAAAAAAAAAACATTTTAAAACCAGGCTTAGTAATCAGGTCGTGGGTGGAGTCGTTTATGATCGACCGAGACATGATGACCGAATCGTCGCAACAACGCGACTCGATCGCGACCTATTTGCGATCGATACAAAACACACCCGTTGTGGGTAGCCTTATAATTATAACTAGTAAGTGAAAGTGGTAGTTGCTTTTAATTGATACTAAAAAGTATTTATTTCCATCTCAAAAAGGAAAAAAATTAAAATTATAATACATGTAATTAATGTTAGTTTTAATTGATAAAAAAAGTTATGTTATTTTTATAGTTAATGTAAAAATTAGAAATGAGTAATTAAAACATATTTTGATTATAATGATAAAAAAGAAAAACAAGTGATAATAATTATAAAAAAATAAAATATTATATATGTTTTAAAACAAACATACATACTAAGAACATTTTTTTTGAAACAAAAAAAATTATTCAACTTTTAGAATTTAAAAAATATAATATTTGAAATCTTTTATTTAGTAAATCAAAAACGGTTAATAAGAATTTTTTTATTAAAAATAATATTTTTTAATAAAAAATAATTTATTTATTTATTTATTCTATTTTTATGTTTTTTTAGTAATTTAAAATTTTTCTTATTTAATAAAAGTTTATAAAAAATTTGGTTGAAAAAAATGCATAAAATTATAAGTATCAAATTTGTGAAAAAAACTAAAGAAAAAGAAGTTAATAAATAATCTTTAATGAATAAATTTTAAATAAATTAGATGATGTTAATTGAAAATTATAACATTTTTATATTTTTTTAATAGTTAAAGAAAAATAACAAATACTTTTTATATTTTATAACTTAATAGTATTATAATTATAAAATATTAAACACGAAATTCTTTTATATATTGGTATATGAAACTAAAATATTAAAGTAAATTAAATTTATTTGCAACCAATACAAAAGAATTTATACTTATTGTCTTATAGGGTGTTTGGTTAAGCTTATAAGTGGGCTTAGGCTTATATTATATAAGCAAATTATGGCTTTTATATAATAAGTTTATAAGCCTTTAATAAGTGTTTGGTTTAGCTTATATAACTAATATGATAAAATGACAAAAAAATACATAAAAATAAAAAGGATAATAATTATTAAATAAGGGTATAAAAGTCTTTTTAGGTAATATTTTTATATAAGCCCAATTAATCTTACATAAGCCACAAACTCTTTACTTACAAAAACCTCCTTATATAAGCTTATAAGCCCACTTATATAAGCTTAACCAAACACTTGATTTTGACTTATAAGCTTTTATATAAGCTAATAAGCTTATAAGCCCGCTATATAAGCTAAAACAAACGCCCTTTTAAAGAAAACAGTAGTAAGCTATAGAACATAAATATTTTTTGTTCCAAAACACATACATTTGAGTCATAGCAGTTAAGCTGCCTCAATCCACTCACCTACTCTTCTCACTTGTTAAACTTATTTTCTCTCTCACACACAAACACACACTCATTTCACACATAGTTCCATTTTCTCTATCATCATTTATGACATTATTTGTTTTTTTAAAAATAAATAAATTTCTCTCTGTCTGTGTCTTTACTCACTGGTTAAATAAATAAACAGGAAGGACTAGTAGAGTCTGTACAGTTGACTCATTATTAGTAACAGAAGAACCGTTGAAGAAGAAGAAGATGCCGTTAGTAAGAGTTGAGATACGAAATGAGTACGGTTTAGGAATGCCTGAACTATATAAAAATAATAATAATAATCAAAATAATGAAAATGAACAAGATCCGAAGGCGGTGCTTGACGGTGTTGCGGTTGCTGGTCTCGTCGGAATCTTACGTCAGCTTGGCGATCTCGCCGAGTAATTATCTTTTTATTTCTCTTATTTATCAATCATTTCTGATTTAATGTCTATTAGTTACTTTTAGCTTAATTTTTTATTTTAATTATTGCTTCTAAGCTTACTTTTTAAGCCTACTGATCAATTTGCTTATGACATGATTTTAAGCTTAATTTCTGATTCGTTGTGTATTACTTAGGTTAACTTATATATAAGTTGCTTTTTTTATAACGTTAATTTTAATTTTTAAGCTTTTTTATAAGCTTAGTTTAAATATATAAGTTGCTTTTTTATAACCTTAATTTTAATTTTTAAGCTTTTTTATAAGCTTAGTTTGAATATAAGTTGCTTTTTCATAAGCTTAGTTTTGATTTTAAGCTTTTTATAAGCTTAATTTTAATATATGTTGCTCTTTTATTAGCTTATTTTTTTTTTAATTTATAGATTAAAGTTAGTTTAGCCTAAATAATCCGGTTAACTTAATTTTTATAATTTGTGATTCAGTGTCTATTTAGGATAGCTTAATTATTGATCCTATGCTTAGTTTTAAGCCTAGTGATTAATTTGCTTATGACATGATATTAATCTTACTTTGTGATTCGTTGTGCATTACTTAGGTTAACTTAAAAATAAAATGTGCTTTTTTATAAGCTGAATTTTAATTTTGACCTTTTTTATAAGCTTAATTTCAATATAAGCTTATTTTGAATTTATAGGTTAACTATACTTTTTGCCTTGAGTTTTAAGCTTAAATTTTATAATTTTTGATACGGTGTATATTTAGGTTAGCTTCAGTTTTAGTTTAATTTTGCTTATTTTTTGTATTTAGGTTAAGTTGATTTGTAATTTTAGCCTAATCTTGTTTAGTTTGCGATTATTTAGGTTAGCATCACGCCTACGATTTATAGTAGCGTCAATCATGAAGCAGTATTCAGGCTAACTTGAATTTTAAGTTAAGTACTTAATTTTGTTTAATTCGTGTTTAGACGAGTGTTTACAGGTTAATTTTGTGATGTAAGAATTTGTGGTTAGTTGCTGGAGTTAGGTTATCGATGAAATAAAGTTTTGTTTTACCTTTTTTATGTCGATTGATTGAGTTTGTGGAAAAGAACTGTAGCTTTGATTATAAAGTGTCACTTTCATTTTTTTCAAGTATTGTAGTGGTTGTGGTTGGGGGTTTGGTTTGGTTTGCTTTTTTCTAAAGAAGTTGAGCTGTTTGTTATGCTTTTTTTGGTGAGGTGTGCATTCTGGTTGGGTAGTTTCGCGTTTAACTTTACGGATGAATTGTAATGGTCCATATGAAGTATGTTTAGGTTTCGAGTTCTGTACTTGTGTGACAATGGTCGAGTCAGTATAATGATTTCAGGTTCAAAAACATCCTGTCTCTTAAGATTATTAACATAATCAGATTAGATGTCGAAACTTACAGTCATATCTAATTGAAACAAGAACGTTGAATTAATTCTAGTCTTGTAAATCAATTAAGTGGGGTATCGAGATAGATAAAATGATCCTCTGGATGACTTCTGCGTCATGTTACAATGTCTATACATTTGTTCTGGTCATCAAAACCTTGAATCCTGACATTAGCCCATGCCTGTAAGTCGGTATAAATTTATGATATGACAAGTATATGCTCCGCAGTCCAGAACTCCAGATAGATTTATAGATCTCAAATGCACTGATTTACCATAATTTGCAGAGTATTGATTTAACGATGGCGTCAATCCTTTAAAATAGCTTTTGGGTATATTTTTTAGTTTAAGATTCTTTACGTCACACGCTACGTTAGAGAGTCATACAGAATACATCCACATGTATATCAGATGAAGCCACTAACACTTTAGGATATCCTTTGTGGATGGTTTATTTGGCTTTATATTCGTTTTCCGTGTAAATAAGATGCGAGGCATGATGAACTTTTTGCGAGTATTTACTTCCAATCTAGCCCATTTGAGCTGATATAAAATGTTATTACATGTACAGATTTGCAGCAGAAGTATTTCATGGATTACAAGAACAAGTGCTAATTACATCTTCTAGAAGCCATAAATTGATAGAGCGAGTACACAACATTGAAGCTGCACTCCCTCCGCTAGAGAAGGCTATTTTGGCACAAAGGAGTCACTTGCATTTCGCTTACACAGCTGGTAATACTTTCTCATGTTTTGTATTTCCACTACTGATTGTGTAGCAAGGGATATACACTACCGAATTCTGGAAGACTCCCTTTCATATTATCATCATAGAATGAAAGAAAACTAGATGTTACTATCATATTACTTGATACGGAGTATAACCTATTTCGTCTGACCGCAAAATCTCTATCATTCAAGTATCGTCTATTCCCAAGCGAATTAGTATCGTACTTTGGTTATTTTATAACTTGTTGACATAAGCAATTACGAGTAACACAGCTGCTTGTAGATATATGAATTTACAGATGTCCATGTATGACAGGTTCTCACTGGCATACTAGGCTCAGAACTGAACAAAACCATTTCATATATAGTGACTTGCCACGATGCATAATGGACCCCTATGAAGACTGCCGTGATCCTCCACGCCTGCACAAACTTGACAAGTACGAGTATCGTCTGATATTTATATAATAGTAGTTCTCTTAGTTTGGTAGATGCCCTAAACTTCATTGTTCACTTTCAGATTTGACATTGGAGGCCCAGGGTCTTGCTTCAAAAGATACTCTGATCCAACTTATTTCAAAAGAACTTCAGCTGGCCGTTATGAAGCACATCTTCAAAGTGTCCCGAGAGAAAAGAAGGCTCGTAGAAACAAGGTATATCTCATAAGCCGCAATCTGTACTAAAATCCTCTATCAGCTAAGAGTATAGGTTACCAACAAGTTCACTTTCTCAACTATGATATGCTTAAAGTGGATTAGTTTACTTAGCGTTTATATATCTGCTTTATGCAGAAAAAGAGATCTTCGTCCAGGTATAAAGATGCGACACATGGTGCTCCAATTGTTATGCAAACCGAAAGGTACAATGCTCCTAAACTTACGTGTGATATTAAGAGGTGTGACTAACGAGAAGAGTAGTAGCAATTAACCACTTGTTGCTGCAGTAAAGCCTTGATATTCATTTATGTGTTAAAACTTTTTTTTTTTCAGAACGGATTTTGGATCTTCACGCTTTGAAGAGAAAGCATCCCCTTCTCAAGATGTCTCCACATTCCATGTTCCACAAAAATCTAGGGTCGAACCTGAAGTTGATCATTTGACATCTTTTGATTCAAGAAATGGGTCGGATTACATAGACTGTATATTCCGTCCAAGCTACTCAACACAATCTGAAGACAACAATACTAAGGAGCCGTCTTCTGATTCAAATCTTCAGGGTAATTCTTATCTTGATTCAGCTTCCCGTGATGGAGATAGTGGAGCCCCAGATGAAAATATTCACGATAGTTATTTAGCAGAGCATAGTAGCTCAAGGTCGCCTTACATTACCTGGGATGAAAAGCTAGAAATCATAGATTCTACAGGCCGGCCAAATGACACTACAGATATAATTTGTACAACTGAGAAAATAGACACTGAGGAGAAGGAAGATCTGAAGTCCAGAGTTGTCGAGCGTATTGATAATGGCTTTCATGATGAACATATTCAAGCTCCTGTCATAGTCAGGGGCCAGCCTGATGAGATTGAAAGTGAGACAGATTTTTACATGGATGCACTAAACACCATCGAATCAGAGTCTGAAGCTGAGATAGATTATCAGACAAAGACAGAACTGAAGCAATATTCCAATGTGAACAACAAAGATGCGGAAATGATGCATGAAGCAGAAGCAGCTCATCTAGGTGACAGTTCAACGAGTTTCGAGTTTCATCTTCCAGAAAGCACTTCCACGAGCAAAGCTAAGTCAATACCTTCCAAGTCTCATATGGAAGCTTACACTTCCTCAAAGAACGACAATTATGAGGACATGGTCCACTCAGGTCACCTAGTAAGTAGTGCCCAGCCAACTTCACCACAGGCGGCTGACATTTCTACAATTTCCGTGACTACCCCTGACATGTTTAAATCTGAGGAACCCGAAAGACATGTTATCAATGAGGAGTCTGCGCCCTGTGATGAATTATATTCTAGCACTAGAGAGGAGAGCTCACAGCCTCTCCCGAATGAGCAGATTTCAAGCACTTACGAGTCTCCCAAACCATCCTCGTCAACTTCTGGTGCTCATACTACAGTCAGCAATCCAGTTATGTTCTGGACAAATGGTGGCCTATTGGGACTAGAACCTTCCAAACCTCCAGATTTTGGTTTGCCTGCTGCTGCTGGTCCAGATCCTGTGGGAGAAGCAGAAACGGATGAGACACAACACTCAAATCAGAAATCCATAGCCAATGATGTTGGACATGAGCAGAATGGTAAGGCCTCCAGTACATCGAAATCTGGAATTAATGAGTCAGTTCCTAAAGATAGTGTAGAGGATAGCATTCATTCATCGCGGATATTTGAATTTAGCAATAGATTACTTGTCAATGGTTTCCGAAAGCAAATGTCACTTGTTGGGAATGAAAAGCTTGCAAGCTCTGTGAAAACTGATGTTCCTGAGAAGACGAGCATTCATAAAGGGTTTCAAACTGTTACTGGGATACCTTTCAGAGAGCAGTTTGGAAGTGGAATTCCGCGCATCTCACCTTCTTCTCCTCCTCTTAAACATATGAGTATATCGTTCCAGCCTATTGATGGCTTTGAGACTTCTAAACTTAAACTGATGCTCCCTGATGGCAGTAATAACAATGAAAACAGCGGACACATGTTTCCATCGTTTCAGTTGGTGCCAGAGACTGCAGGTTCACTACACGATTCTGGTTCTGACTCTGACGACGACACTTTTTGTAGGTCATCTCCATATGCATCAGATGATTGCCATAGTAATCCTTCTGAATCAAACTCCGAGCAGTGGGATTCCAGTGACTCTCCCAGAATCAAGGATCCTGAGCTAGACGGTACTTTTGGAAGGATATCATCTGCAGAATCTGTTTCAAGCTCTCTTGTAAATGGAATTAGATTTCAGCAAGGCTTCCCTGATCCTGTAAACTATGGACATTTAAGTTCATTTACCGAGGATGGCATACGACCTTCTCGGCGTGGTCTTTTGTTCGATATTCCGAACTTGGAATCTATCAGTTCTTCACATAACCAGGTAACTGATGATTTCAGTGAGAATCATAAGGAGCCCACACCACCTCCTCCACCTCTCCCTCCAATGGAATGGCGGGGAATTAAGCCACATCCTTGCGTGACAACAGAGAAAGAAGATGCTCTTTCAGAGGCCTTGAGTTGTACACTGAATCTGACACCTCCAGAGCCTACGGTACCTCAGCAACCTAAGCCAGCTCCTATAAAACAGGATCATTTTATGGAAAAAACCGATCTTAAGCCTAAGCCTAAGGTAAGCTTGCTATTTTTCAAATTGTCATCTTATGGGTTACCGGAACAGTGTCTGCGGAACAAGAAAATAAATGCGTGAAAAACTTTGTATTTTCTTTGCAGCAGCCAGACTGGCAGAATCTGCATGTTCAGAATGGAGCTAACCGCGCCGTCAATGGTAAAGGAGGTCCGGAAAAGGAAGATTTTCTACAGCAGATTAGAACAAGAGTTAGTATTTTACTTGTTAATTACTCTTTATGTGCCAATCAAATGAACCTTTTGGATTTTCAGTTCAGTACCAAATTAATGTATGGTCGCAAAATTAAAGATCCTGTAACCCGTTAAACTTGATTTGGTTGTGGCGTTTTAATCTATCTTTGGTGATTAGTCTTCCACATGCACGTACTGTATCTAAATTTTAACATGAGAGTAACATGCTAATGACCATTTGTATGGTATGCAGTCCCGCAATCTGAGACGTACTTCAACAGCTCCACTTACTACTACACCAGCAGGCCCAGCCAACGTTAAAGTTACTGCAATTCTAGAGAAAGCAAGCGCAATCCGGCAGGTATGTTTCAACTGTCACACACATTAATAGTTGCAGTAACCTTATAATGTTCCAACAAGTAAACTGGTTGAGCGGGTCAAACGGGTTAATACTCTCCTCTTAAGTGTTATTAAAATGTTTTCATTTAAATTATATATTATTTCATCGTCATATTGAATACTTTTATCATTTCTAAAATGGACAAAGAAAATGTTGATGGGTCTACCTTTTTGCCAAAATCACCCAATTTTGACACGAACCTTTACGATCTGTCACCCAAACCGTCCATGTTGCCACCAATAAAGGAACCAGTATGCAAACAGAAAGGACAGGAAAAATGTTATCCCATCCGCCAAATTGTACTGCATGTTTTGCTGCGGTTTAGTGTATATCAACCAGGTGAATTTTAATTTAAAAATGCAAATTTGGCAGGCTGTAGGAAGTGATGACGGAGAAGATAACTGGAGTGACACCTGAGTTTAAGTCTGCAACCAACTTCAGGTGACGTTGCAGTCCTACGGTCATCTATATGTTAATACTCCCATTCCTTTCTTTTTGTAAGTAGTAGTATATTATCCTTTATTTTTGTAAGTAGTTTGTTTATTAATTTGTTCATCAGTTACCATTATTTGCCATAAAATCAGTTAATGTTATAATTTTAAACAGTCAAAAGCAAAACCATCTTCATTAGATATGTTAACATTGTCGATGGGGATATACTGGGGATATACATGGATAACAAGGTGCGAGAGTATCTATACGGTAGGCTAGGAGTATTTGTATATATAAAAAACAACCAACCGAGTGTGAAAAAGTTCCAACAAATGAATGATACTAATCTCGAAACAGAATATGATAGACTATAGAAGGCTAGAAGCTATCAAAACGAAGCTGCTACTTGCATCGATGCAACGATACATGGTGAAACTGAACCACAAATGTGAATATCTGTAAATGCATGTCTAAACTGTTTCGTTTTTCAAAAATGGGATAGGTTTTTAAACGAGTCAATTGGTCAACAAACCGGTTTGACTTAAATGTGATCGGTTTGAAATAGGTTTTTGGTTAGATTTTTAACCGTTTTTAATTGGATCGCTTCGTTTTTAACCTGTTTTTAAACTTGTCTGGCGGTTTTCTTAAACCGGTTACGAACCACTAAATTGGTTTGGGAAAAACCGGTTTTTAAACTGTTTTCGGTTTTGTTTTGGGTTCGGATTATGAACCAGTTTTTCCTCGTGTTATAGGATGAATATATGTATGTGTAACTGTATTGAGGATATTTTCGGGTTCCATATACGAGTCAAAGTTAGTGAGGTTGAAGTAAGACGATATTTTGACTAAAGGTTGGTAAAAAAGTCGAGATTTTTTTTTAAAACTACGATCGGTTTTTAAACCGGTTTCGTTGGTGTCAACTGGTCAACAAATCAGTTTCGTCTGAGTCAACTGGTCAACAAATCGATTTGACTTAAACCGAATTGGTTTGAAACCGTTTTTGATTACCTTTTGAATTGAATCTTAAGTAGTCTATCAGTGGTGCAAAGCTAATTGCCCCTTTTCATTAGGAGGCGAAAGGTTAGACCAACCGATTTTCACTGGTTCTGTTCGGTTTTTAACCAATTTTAAATCAGTTCGGTTTGATTTTAACTATTTTGAAACCAGTCCGGACCATTTTATTAAACCGGTTATAGACCGCATAATCGGTTTTGATTTTTTTTTTATCAGTTTATGAACCGGTTTTTTCCCCACCTCCAATACTGACCATTATAAACACATCGAATCTCTCTCAGTGTTGTATTTGCGTGCATTAGAAATAACAGCTTTTACATAAGGTCAAGGGTTCAAATCTCACTAGATGTATATATTTAGGAGTGGCTACGGAGGTTCACCTGCGATGACTTCGGGCTATCTAAAAGAGTAGTCGCCTTAGGATCAGTCGATTCGCATTATCAAATCAGAACCTAGAGTATACCCAAAAAAATGTGACAAATTTGTTAAGGGGGTGTTTGGTTAAGCTTATGAGTTGGGCTTAGCTTATATTATGTAAGCCATTTATAGCTTATATAATATAAGCTTATAAGCCGATGTTTAATGTTTGGTTTAACTTATTAAAATTAATAAAGTAAAATGACAATGAAGCACATAAATAATAAGTGATATAATTATTAAATATGGGTATAAAAGTCTTTTTATATATTACTGTATTTGATATATAAGCCCACTATTCCTTATAAAAGCCAATGTTTAACTTACCAAAACCTTTTTATATAAGCTTATAAACTTATTTATATAAGATTAACCAAACACTTAATTTTAGCTTGTAAACTTATATAAACTAATAAATTTATAAGCCCACCATATAAGCTAAAACAAACACCCCTATATCAAAACAACAATGTTTATGATATATAGTGCTGTAAACAATAACTAAAATCTAATCACCAAAAGACATTTACTTGATGCCAAAACTCATCCTAGAGGATTTACATTGGATGTGCACTTGCACCAATAGTAGCCTCTTTCTTTTCTTTTTATTATTTTATATACTTGGTTTCTCGATATTGCCAGCCGATTAATCATTAGACGACTATCATTTTATATAGTCCGGAGTCGGTGCAGGTAAACATCTCTGCCACGAATTTCACCTAATACTTGTTGCCTCCTTGGCTAATGGTTTCATTTAATTTCACGTTTTTTTTGTCATTCACAAATTTTGTATTAATTACTTCAAATTAAGTACATTTGTCTCCGATATAACTATATATTGTCAACATCAACAATATACTTTCGTGTTAGAAGTCCTAATTACTGGTCTTAACATCATTAATAGTTTTCAGCCGCGGTGAAAAGTGAAAACGAGTCGAGCTGATCTCGAGTCTGCACTCAAGTTCAGCTTATGAGAAAATTTAGAATCATGGGCACTGCTCGGATTCAACACATTTTATGACACATATTTTATGATACGCCTAAACGAAATAAATCTTGACTCAAGAACAACTTGTTATGGGCACTATACTCAAACGCATATTTCTATTTAGAGCTCGTTTATATAATATGTTTACGCTAAACGCACCACTCAGTTCTTTAGTTTGACAACACAGGCCAGCAACTCACACACTGGTGGATGTTACAAAGCTATAATCACCTTGGTTTATCCAGCAACATTGTCTCATTAGCAGAAATCTATCCTATAAATGCAGAGCGAACCAAATAATCACAACTCACTACTACTCAACACAAAAGCTTCAATCCATTAATAAGCAATGGCGAACCCGAAGGAAGGAGGACTCATCAAGAAAGGCCATCAAGATGGTCTTAAACTCGCTGTCTCCATTCTGGAAGAAAACGGTCTTCCATTAGGTCTACTACCTCTTGCTGACGTGATCGAGGTAGGGTTCGTTAAGACCACTGGATACATGTGGATCTTGCAGACTAAAAAAGTAGAGCACACTTTCAAGTTGATCAAAAAGCAAGTTAGTTACGACACTGAGATCACTGGTTACGTTGAGAAGAAGAGGATCAAGAAGTTGAAGGGTGTGAAAGCCAAGGAGTTGATGTTGTGGCCACCAGTTAATGACATCAGTGTTGATGATCCACCCACCGGAAAGATTCAGTTCAAGAGTCTTGCTGGGATCACCAAGACTTTCCCGGAGGAAGCATTTGCCGCTGGTCAGTAAGTTCAGAAGTTCCGGCAAGGGGAGTTATGGGAGGTTTTCTTTTTGTTGCAAGTTCTTTTACATGCATGTACTGCAGTGTTACCACATGATGGAGGTTAACAAATAAAATTGTTTCTTTTCTATAGAAGCGTTGTTACGCGGTAATGTATCAAACGTGCTATAATCTAAATTATCTTATAAACACGACTATATGGCAAACAATCAAAAAACAAATATCGCAATGGCACTTATAAAGCAAGGGCATCAGCAGAAGAAAAAGAAAACTTGATAGAAACTGTTATTCACGATCTATTGATTAGACTCCAACAAGAAACACGGTTATTATTTGTTCCTAGAACTTATAATTTGATTCATGTCAGACATCATTTTTGGGCAAGTTTTCTAGTGTCAAACAAACCGCTTTCTAGGATTAGAGTAGGTTGGAAGAGTTGACAACCAGCAACGAGTGCATCATCTTACATCTGACATTCATCCAAACGACTCGAGTGCAGCTGAAATGCTGGAGTTACCCATGCTCCACAGTTGCATTGCATACCAGCCCAATTGAAAAAGCCTAAACGAATGTTGCAACCAATGCACTTAAGCTTCTGCGCCACATAACCGTCTTCTACTGCAATATAACATAAGAACAGTCAGAGCTGTTTAAAACGGGCAGGTTGAGTAACGACAAAATTGGGTTCAGGTAAAGCTTTGTAGGGCTTAGGTAACCCAAAACACTTTAGGTCCAACATTATTTATAATGTGTGTTTTAAAGGGGCTACTACTACAATTTATGGAGTCAAACAGTTGGGTGTAAAGTAGAAAAATAACACTTTGGACGACTCTCAACCGAATTGACCCTTTTGATTTTTAGCGATACTTTGATTAAACCCGTTTGACCCATTCACAATCAAAAGTTATGGTAATAAATATATGTAATACTTGATCAGTATGAAAAGGAGAGTGTTCTTACAGGGACCAGATTGCATCCATTTCATAGGCTCGACAAATATGGATGTACATCCATTTTCCGTATCACCAGCTTTCTTCCGCCTAAAGGACGCTTTCCCTTGTCCACGCTCGTGACGAACTATCTGGTCCTGGGAAGCAACAATCCTTCGACATTTCTTGCAGCGGTAAATTATCTGAGGAATCTCTTCAGATTTTACATCAGTCTGGCCGGATACCTCCATTGCAGATTCCATTTGGGCAGTCTGACCGGATACCTCCATTGCAGATTCTGATTGGGCTGTCTGGCCGGATACCTCCTTCGCAGATTCCATTTGGGAAGTCTGACCGGATACCTCCATTGCAGATTCCATTTGGGTACTCATTTAAATCTTACACCTTGCTGCAGAAGATAAAGAAACTCATGTTGATAGTTAAATTTACATATAGAACAATATTACCAACGGACTCAAGCTTACTCAAGATATTTTATGCATATACACTATTCGTTCATGGGACATTAACACAACTTCAAACATAACAAATTTACCATTCTAAAGAAAACTTTTGAGACTGCTTCTTTTTCTTTTTTTATTGTGCTTATAAGCAGCTTTAAGATAAGCACAAGGAAAAGTGTTTGGAGTTGCTTATTTAAAGAGTTTTTGGGTTAGATATAAGAGTGGGGGAACGGTGGAGCCATTGTTGGCTGTTAAGGTTTTGGCACAAAACATTCGTTGGCGCACCACACCGCGTTTAGCGCCAAAGCCTCTCGCGCCAACCCCACCAGCTCGGCTGGTAAGTTTATTTCCTTTTTTATTTTTTTTAATAAAGTGGGTATTTGTGGGCCCATTAAACCCTTTTTTTACCCTTTGGCACCACTTTTTCTTTAGCTCACCACAACAACACCAAATGTGGTGCAAAAGGATTCTTGTGCCAAACCTACGTGGCACTCACTTTTTCCTATTGCACTACTTTTGGGCCCCAACCGTTCCCAGTGCTCTAAGGGTTAAGAACATAGTCATCAACAAATGGCCTAGTGGTCACTAAGAGTTTCAAACCTCACTCACTAGGTAAATATCTGAAAGTGGCTGGTAAAAGGGTCAGAAACGGGCATGGGTACCTCGGTTAGACCGTGTACATCTTAACTCACCCTCGCGGCTCGTTTAAGTTTATAGGGCTGGAGCTCGTTAAGAGCCTAAATCTTTTAGCTCGAGCTCGTCATGGGTACCCTTTTTAATTTCATTCTGAACGCCAACTAACTATCTCACAATATAAACACAAGTAACGCAACAAATCTATCCCACATGTCCTAATCCATAAGGGGTATGTTTGGCGAAACAGAGTTGGGGCTCAAGCTAATACTATAAGCCGAAAGCTGAAGCTTATATTTTTATAAACATGTTTAGCAGCTTGTTAACGTAAAATCACATAAACCCTTTGGTAACAAGATCCTATATTGCCATAAAGTTATAAAAATACAGAATCAAAATTCCTAGTGTGAATTATCAAAACAGTGAATTATGTTAACGATGAGAATTCGTACCTTTTAATCGATTTCGGCTGAACTTTTTTTAGGGTTAATGTTGGTTTCCAAATTTTATTTTTAGAGCGAACTTTTAGAATCGGCACGAATACTTCCGACATATATTATTATACGACGTCGGTGTGTGTTCTTTTTTACTTTTGCCCCTTTTACTTTATCCTTTTTTTTTTTAATCTTTTTGGGGTAAACTGTAAATTTTGTTTCTTAACTTTTTTAAAATGTCAATTTTGCTACTGAGTGGAAAGCTTTGACAATTTTGCCACGAACTTGTTAAAATCTTTATCTCTCGTTAACTACTTCACGTGCCATGCACGTGAAGGTATTTTCGTCATTTTCACGCCTTACCATCTCGTCAACACGTCCTCCAGCTTTTCTTTATGCAATTTTCGTCCCCAAAACTGGATAACCCCCTACATTTTTGAATCATACACGTGTGCTTACCATATTTTATACGCAAAAAAAATCATTGGTTTCCAAAAACCATCGCAATAGTAATTTGATTTCATCCAAAATCGTGAATCGAGTACATAATGATTAATTTAACGAAAATTGCAGATCGAAACTTTGGAGTTAGGTGAGAAGATAATCACATATCCCCCTTTTTGTTGGTTTATATGGTTAGGTTTTTATTACTTTGAAGGTTTTTGTAATTTTTGTACATGTTTACAACATGCATATACTGAGTTGAATTTAGTTACGTTGTAATTATAGATGTTAATGTTTATTTGTGCGCTTATACTAGTTGTTGATTGTTTATGTTTAGTTTATTTTCACAGACAATTATCCGAACTTTTTTACCAAAAAAAGCAGTCATAGTGGATATTTTCAGCAACGCCTTCAAGGACATATTTCTATCCAACAATAGCTTGGTATGCTTTAGTAGATGTATAACGATTTTCAATCGTTGAGTAGCATTCGTTGTTACATGATTTAGGTTTCAAGGATGTTAGAATTTTCCACTCTTATTTTAGAATACCAGGGTAATCCTTAGATGAGGGATTGGTACCATTAGATTCTGAGCAAAATGTAACAAAATTGAAGAACTACGTTACCACATCCAAAGAGATATAGGTTTACATTCAACAAACAAATGTAAATGGTTTAGCAACTCTTGATCTGGATACGCAAGATGAAATGTTCCATCCGGATACACAGGATGAAGTGTTCCATCCGGATACGCAGGATGAACAGTTCCATCCGGATGCATCCCTTGTTGGTCAAAATGATGCTAACATGACGATTATAGGATATAATGGAAGTCAAGCATCAAACGAGTCATTGAGTTTTACAAAAATGATGTAAAACATTGAATTGAGAATTTCAGGTGGTGTTTGTGGGAATGAGCCTTTTGACGGCCTAGACGATTTGCTGACATTGCTATTACAGTAGAGGATATGTTTCAACAGGCTCCCGCTGATGATCCCATCAACGATGATGAAGCCGAATACACAATGGAAGAACTTCTCCAAAGGTGTGATGCACCCTTAGATGCAAATGACAAGGTCGATGAAGAGGTTGTTGACGAGGAACAGGTTGCTGAAGATTCCGAGGATGTAGACAGTTTGGATGAGACCGATGAAAGTAATTTTGAGCAAGAAGATACAACCCCCATTGAGCCAGATGTGGACATGAACAATTTTGATTTTGAACTTGATTTACACCTTCAAAATACAAAAAATTAGGTTGTGGAAGACGAGGATTGGGATTGTCACTGTAACGAGCATGACTTTGAACAATACATGGGTTATGCTCCAGATGATTTTGCCTTTGTTATTAAAAGGAAGACAAGGCCCAAACAAATCAATAGTGAATATCACGGCAAGGAGGATGTAACCGTGAAATTCTTCGTAGGCAAGCTATATCCAAGCAGAATACCGATACATGAAGACATAAAAACGTATTCGATCATGAGCAGGAGAATGATTAAAGTTATGAAGTGTGATCTGTAGGATTATGTAAATCTTGCTTATACTAGAGAGAGAGTAGAGAGAGAAAGATGGTGAGAACACACACACAATATGAGAGAAAATATGTGTAAAAACACACTTTTACTATGTGAAATTATGAGTGAATCACACCCTCTCCAACTAAGGAGAGGGTTTATATACCAAGCCCATGAGATGGGCTTGGGCTTATAATGGGTCGCCGGCCATACATTACATGGACCGGACTTTGGCTTGTTTGATTAATAAAAGTTACTAGGACTACGAGTTACTTAACTAATATACTGCCGGAGTGACCGATCCTTCTAAATACATAAAAACGTATTTCCAACAATCTCCCCCTAAGGGAGGTCACTCCAAACAAGGGCGTTACTCGAGTTACAATAATAAAATAAACCTAGCATACTATCTTGTCTTGAACTCGTTGATTGCGGTAAAAATACGCTTTTAGGAAAAGACGTATTATAGGCAAGTATTAATCGATACGGTTTAGGAAAACCGTAAAAACGAAAAGTCCAAGTTCGTTCTCGGCGGAGGTGTATGTTGTGTATACCAATTATATAAAATCAAAGTTTGGATTAGTGTCGTTTTTGGATGAGAAAAGAAGGAAAATAAAGACGATGTACGCTAAAAACTACTCTACGACGTGAAAAACGCGGAATCGTAAAACCGACAAAAAATGAAAGTCCACTAAAATTAACCAAATTTTTAGTTTAAGCTAAGAAAAATATGAATAAAACAAAAATTTCCAAAAACTTTTTAATAATTTTATATTAACTTTTAAAGTTTAATAAAAAACTCAAAATTAAATAAAATTGAAAAAGAGTGAAATTGAAAACTTTTCTTTATGTAAACCTCAAAAATATTAATTAAAACTTAAAAACTATTTTTCTAAATTTTTAAATTACTTTTTTCTATTTTTAAATTACTTTCTAAAATTTAAACTAAAAATATTAATAGAAAATTGAATAATAAACGGAAAAATATAATTTTTGCTTTGAAAAATCCTAAACTTAATAAACAACAAAGGAAAAATGAAAAACAACTAAAACGCCACACCAATAAGCTGGAAACTGGCTTATTACATTCGAACTTAATTATAAGTTGAAAACAAAACACCCCTTTAATACAAGCCCTAGGGAAACTTTATCAATAAAGACCCTAGGGCATGACGGTAAGGAGTGTGTGTTGTGAAGTGAGTGGCGCAGGTTCGAGTCCTGGCCACGTCTAATTTTTTTAAAACTTTTTTTATTGTCTTTTTAACTAACTTGAAAACCAGTAAAGCCAATACTCCAAAAACACAAAAGAATCCTAGGTTACACGATTTAATCCTACAAATTGAGATCAAAAACAACACAGACTAGGACTTTTGAAAACTCTCAGACTGTATGTTACCCGATATCTGGCAGTACTAAAAAACAAAGAAATAAAGGTCGTTCACTGGATGAAATTGAGAGCTTGATTTGCTTGTTTTGTGAGTTTTTTTGGAGCAATAGGGCACCCTTACACTCAGTTGAGTGTAGGGAGTCAATTAAAGTAATAAAAACACCAAGCTTACAACACAAAATCACAAAAGGAGGCAATAACAGTCACTGATGTGACTTAGTGGGTTCTAGGCACCTAGTGCTGATCTTTTGGGCAAAAGGGTGAGATTCAATTTGCCTAAACTTACACAAAACACCACCAAGTCATAACTAGCAAGTATACAACCCTAGTTTAACCAATATCCTACGAGATTACAAAGTTTCAAGTCACAAATATTACTAACACATCCTATATGATCTTCCTAAATAACTTGACTGTTTTTTAACCAAATAATACCATGAAATTTCAGTTTAATGTTTCCAAACTCAAAGATAACTAATCATGAAACCTACCAATAACATATAAAGTGTGTTTAACATGTTTTAATCCAATATTGTGTCACCCAAATCAAAGAAAACAGTAAACCCAAACACCCCTTTATATTTCAATAAACAAGATTTAAGCTAAGATTTTCTATTAAAATGCTTTAATCTGATTCCAAAAAGATTAAACCTATCATTAACCAATTGATAACATGAACTAAACACTAAATAAGCAACAAACAGGTTACAGACAAATCCACATAGAACCAACAAAGAAATCAACAAAAATTCATGAAGAGGGTTCAAGCCACCTGAGTTGATGCCTTCTCTAAGTGAATTCTAGAGGACCTTTATGAGCTGATTGGAAGTGTATAGAGACCCTGTTGAGGTTCAACAACTGAACCAGGGTTAAATATATTCAAAAATGAAAATGAATGAGGATGGTTTGGTGAGTCTGCAGCAGACCAACACCACTTTCTTCTTGACCTACACAAAACAAACAATAAGAAAAGAAACTTCTTGTAACCAAAAGACCACAAGTTGAAAGCTTGTGGCTTTTGCTACAGTAAATAAACAGATAAATAAAAAAAGATTTTGAAAAACCTTTTGATACACAAACTTTTAAAACCTTGAAACAAATTTGTAACCACTGAAACTTAACAAACCAAGCACAAGGATCATCATTACCACCATAAGTACCACCATAAGTAACTTGAAGGGCTGCCCAAAGATCTTTGGCAGAATCATAGCCTCTATACTTATGCTGATTGGCTTGTCCCAAAGAAAGTTTGAGGATGCTTAGAGTCTTCACATCATTCCTTCTCTTTGTAATATCCTCAACTGAGACAACTCTTCCATCTTCAGGTTTTTCTTTTCGATCCTCCTCACTTGAGCCTGGAGTTGATCTTAGAGTGATTGCAGCTTGAATCTTGACAGCCTTATCGAATGTATTTCCAATTTCAATGATTTCCCATAGGGTGTGGTCATGGATTTGAAGGTACTGCTCAAAATTGAATTTCCATAACTCAAAGTCGTCTGGGTCTAGCATGGGGATCCTTATGTTATGGTTTGCGGAGGAGGTTAACTCTGGAGTAGACATGTTGTCTGGATTTTAGGGTTTCTTGAAAATTAGGGTTTTTGTGTTCTTTAGATCAAAGTTCCTCAACAAGCTCTGATACCACTTTTTGATCCCAAACTTAGATCGCTTTAGCTTGTGTAAACGAGAGTTAATCAAGTTAAACACTTAGAGAAACTTTGTTGTATATGAAACAATTTAAGTATTATGCAGAATTAACACTTAAACAAGACACATAAACAGAATGAATCAAACTTTCACTTTGATTGATTAATCGAACTTGCGTACAATGAAAGTGTAAAACTTATCAAACTTATATTGAAACAAAACCTAAAGGCCTCCTTTTATAGATTAAGGAACCTTGTACAAGAGTCTACGTATCAGCTATTCTTGGTAAAGATAAACATAAGAAATACATTTTCGAACATATCTTTACTAGAAACATAAAACTTGTAGACTAAGTATTCTATTAGTGCTTGACTTCTTCCTAACAACGCTTGACTTCTTCCTGTTAACGCTTGTCTTGACAACGCTTGATTTCTTCCTATCAACGTCCAATTTCCTCTTGTCAGCGTCTAAGTGTCTTGGCTTCATTTTATTCCCAACATCTAGAACATGAAATAAACTGAAAACCCTAGCAATGAAAATTCCCTAAAAGCCCTTGGACGAATTTTTCAAACTTGGTCAATCTTGGACATGTGATGAGACAGTTGTTGTTCTTCAATCTTGTGCGTTCATTTGAGTGTTGAGAGCAAGGAAAAGCATCCATACGTTTATCTTGTCCCCTCCTAGGGTTTTGTGGAAAGTGAAGGGTGCAGGGGTGGTCCATTGTAGCCACATGGGTGTGTTGGTGAGTGAGATTAGGGGTGGGTTTGGTTAAGGATAGAGAGAATTAATGATCTGGAGGTTTAAAGGTCAAACCCATTTGTTTTGACCGAATTCATAATTAGGGTTTATGGGATGGGGTTGTTGATAAACAGTTATGTTTGATTAAGATTAGGGGATAATCGGTTTAAATCTTTGTTTAACACCAAAAACAGATTATTAGAAATCTGTTATATAAAATTCGTTGGGTGGGATGGTGAAGTGGACAAAAGGTGGTGTGTGATTGGCTGAGATGTGACGTGTCACAAAGTGAGTGGCTGTTGAAAGTTTCCTTGTCTCCTAATTTCAGTCCCTAGGTTCCCATTTACTTGCCATATGAAGTTTTAAACAGCCCATACCAAATTCCCTTTATAGATAAGTTTTTGTTTTCCTACTTTGGCCACCAAAAACTTTTGAGAATGTATCACAAGGACTAAAAATGCATTTTATTCATTCTTCAAGCGCATATCTTGTATTGTCTTGATAATTTAGGGACCAAATGCAATTAATGATTTTTGCAAGGGTATAAATTGCCAAGTCTTCAAAAGTTGAGGGACCAAAATTGCCAAATCTTCAAACTTCAAGGACTTCAATGAAAATTCATGATTCGGTTCCGGTTCTTTGTGCGGCTTCGTTTCTCGTGTTCGTTTTTGCTTGATTCTTGTGATCTTTTTTTGATTTCACGATATCCGTACCTAAAATACACAATGAACAAACATATGCATGTTTTGGGGTATTTTAATGATATTTTAAGCGTTTTAAGCCCGACTTGGACGATGAGACTATGTATAATTGCAGTCTCATCACTCGTAGTCTTTGTCTTTCTTTTCTTTTTCATTTCTAGTGAATGTGTTGATGTGATCTTTGATATCAATCTTGAGCATTAATCTATTGCCTTGATCTTGTGCATCCATCACTTGTGATACTCGCCTCTTCGTGACTTCATGTCCCACATACTTATACCTTTGTAATTCTTGAAAGCTTCAGAGTTCGATACAGTGGAAGACTTGACTTTTAGTCTTTCTTGAATTTGTTGAAGTATTAAGTGCATAAAGTATAAGCATGCGGGGACAACTTCTTCTCGGATTCTGCACCACCACCGTCTTCAAATGTAGTAACATGAGTAGACACGAACGAAATAGCTTTGAACATTTCATTCTAATTCGGTAGCATTTTACCTCTGGTCGGTGAATACTCTTGGATAATATCAGATGTCGTACTTGTGGCAGGTAGATTTAATTAAAAATCTCCTTGACAAGATTTCGCGGGTAAACCTTTTCTCTTTACTCGACCGTTCAAAGCTGACTGCGAACGTAAAGAGTGAATCATTTGGATAAAATTATCGCATGATTGAAGCCGTCAATTCATGTTCATGGAACAAGTTTGATTTATGAAAGAATCGCACCATTGTTGCTTTCCAGTTGTCACTAGCTCGATTCATATAGAATCTTGCAAGTTACCAACCAAGTGCTGTTTGAGGTTAACACTAAAAGGATTTTCACTCATCATTGTGAAGACTAAAGAGTGTCACTCTGAGTGTTCTGGCAAGATCACTAAGATATTGCGTAAAGGCCTGGAACGTGTTTAAATTCAATTAAGAATTAAACCACTATTGCTTTCCAGTTATCACATGTGTGATTCATAAAAAATCGCACAAGTCACCTACCATGAGCTTTTTAATGTTCGCTCAAGAAGGATTTCCATCTTCATTGTAAATACTTTTGTATTACTCGGATGTTCAGGCAAGATCATGAATATTTTTCTCGTAGGACTCTTAATATCTTTCTTACTTTTCACAGTGTGTGAAGAAGCAAAGAAATATGGAAGTGTGTCCTAATGCGATATTTGATGATCTAAAATGGCTCTAGACTCGATCGTGCATTTTGTATTTTAGTGATCGGAGGCTGGAGAGGAGTGCCATTTTTTCAATATCTATTTATTCGGAGTGAATAAATCAATAGATAACGTGCTGAACTCCGTGTAGTTAAAACAAATACCTTTTAAGAGATATCTGAGTTAGCTGGGATAGGTTGTGCATTACATCACTGGGTCCATGATGTGTATCTTCAATAACATATGAGTTGACCCGGTTTCTGCCTAAGTTGTAAGGAGGGCTTCTTTCTTTTCACAACTATCAAGATCTAAGTTGAAACATACATCGGTTTAACCCTTGATTCGAGGGTTTGTAAACGAATTTATGTTTGTCTTGGTCCACTGAAAGAAGGTTTCAGAGCAACTAAAAGGGATATTGGGTTCGGTGGAGCATTTATTAAAGCTCCATACAGTGGTCAAATCTTAACGCTTATTGGTGTGGATAACAATAATGGTGTGTACCAAGTAGCCTATGCAATTGTTGAACCTGAGTGCAAGAGTTCATGGTTATGGTTCCTTATCTGCTTAGGAGACGACCTTCATTTTCAAGCTAATTTAAACTTCACATTCATCTCCGACAAAAAAAGGTATAGTCCTTGACTAGTAATTAAATATTTCGCGCTAACGAATTGAAATATTGTTTCTTGATTTAGGGGTTATTACCAGTCATTGCAAATTTGTTTCCTGCAGCCGAGCATAGATTATGTATCAAACACATTTACGAAAATATGAAAAAGGAACAAAAGACTAAAAATTAAAGGATATTATTTGGAAGTGTACAAGGGCATAACAATAGCTTTGTTGGATGCAACAATAGATCAAATAAAAGTAGTTGACCCTAAAGCTTACGATTGGTTAAAAAAGATTCCTCCAGCATCATGGTGCAATGCACATTTCTCAGGTATGTTTGTTTGGTTGGTTGAATATGAAATTTTCAATTTTAATACTTGACTGATCAAATTAGGTATGTTTGTTTGGTTGGTTGCATATGCAATTTCAAATTTTATTACTTGACTGCTGATACTACATGTGACATTCAGGGATACCTAAGTGTGATATCCTGCTGAACAACATGTGGAAAAATAGAAAGGATTGAATAATTTTACCGATTAATATTACTTATTTGAAACTTTACGTGTGATTAGTAAGGATATATAGATAAAGTATGATTGAGTTGTAATAAAGTAAGTAATATAGATAAAGGAAGAGTAAATCAAACCACGATGCACAGTCATTTATAGTGGTTCGGCCTAGCAAGATCTCACTTATCTTGCCCCTACTACCACTCCTCGAGTATCCACTCGAGAGTTTGAATTTCACTAGTAAACAATTCCTTTATATCGGTGCGGAAATTCTTAAACGTTGCTTACAATATTTACCGACACCTAAGATATGATGTCGTGTTCTTTCACACGGGTACAACAACTCCCTTTCACACTATGTATTTTGAGAACTAAAATACTAACCACACTATTACACAAGTAGTAGATGCATGGGTATAACAATGGTGATTGTATAGATAACACTTGATACAATCATACAAGTAAACTTTGAAGGATCAAAGCTTGTATGTAGAGTTCTTGTATATGATCATCAAAGAGAGTAAAATCTATATCACAGGAGTCAAGAATAAGATTAAGAATAAAGATTAGAGTGTTAGAAGTAATTCTAGATTAGAGAGATAATAGAGAAGACGGATGAGTTGAAAGATTGGAGAATGCTTGGTATTTATAGGCAACATGACCAGCTGATCACGGACCCTCTTTACGTTCGGATCCGTGCCTTCTGAATTTTTTTGGTTCATAAATACCTTATCCAATATCACACTCAATCATGATTACACTCGTATTTGACTTTTGTTATCAGATATATGGAGTGGGTACAATGTATTTTGTACATGTTACGTTTATACAAAACTTTATAAATGTATAGAAATTTTTGTAGAAGTTGGAAACGTAAAATCATTGATCCAAAGCTTTAGTATTGTTTTTAATACAAGCTTAAAAATATATTTGATGATTTGTTATTAACAAAACTTAAGAGGGATTCAAAATATAAACATCGTTTTACCACAATATTTATATTCACACAACATATGTGAAGCTTTTAACAGTAAGTTGGTGGATGGTAGAGACATGTCAATAATTGGTTGTTTGGAATACATATGGGGGTATCTTATGAAGAGAACTGTAAATGTGCAACAAGTGATAGATAGAAGTACTAGTTTGCTAACCCCAAATGCTACACGAATTTTTAACTGCATTAAGGCATTTACAAATGATTATAATGTTCTTTATAATGAGGGGCCAGTGTAAGGGACCTAATGATCAGTCTGTTGTGAGGCTCAACATTAAGTAATGTGATTGTAGGAGATGGGAGTTAACTGTCATACCATGTAGGCATGTTGTTGCAGCTATGAACAACAAGGAAACTCATGGAGAAGATATTAGGATAACATAGGAATGGGTGGAACCATGTTATTGGTTAAGGACATGCAAGGATACGTATAGATATAAGGTTGAACTTGTTAGTAGTTGCAGTTTCTGGCCAAGATGCAGGTTCGTAGTCTGTTACTACCTCCACACCACCATGTTTCTATAGGTAGACCAAAGAAAAAGAGAAGAATTTCCAAGGATGAAGCTGATGAGGAGGCTATAAAGTAAATGGCTAAGATGGGAAAGATGACAAGGGCGGGCATCCAGATGACTTGAAACTAATGTAAAGGCCAGGGTCATAATAAGAGAGGGTGTACTAGTGGAAGTTCAGGCCATGGAGTAAAAAAAGGTTACGAATCAAGCTAGGGAGTCCAAGATAGTCAGCCAATGGCATCAGAAACAACTCAAGCATTAGGAACAAGTTCAGCTAGTAAGGGTACAATGAAGAAGAGTCCAATCAAGATAGGGATGGTGGTTCTATAAATTAAAAAAATGAGCTTGGAGCTGTGAGTTTTCATAAGTGAGATTGCACCAGTGAGTTTGATGGTGCAAAAATGTACATAATTATTTCATTGTATGTGTGTTTAAGGACAAAAATGTTATTCTTATACTTTTAAACAATATTTGTTTTAGACAGTAGACATAATGGCAGTTTAGGGCCTGATTTGCAATGGTAGTTGTTTAATTCAGGGGTTCTATGGTACTTGTTTAATTTACTATATTGGTTCTTGTTGTCATTTTAGGCATAATGTTATTATTTTTTAACTAAATCAGTCAAAGTTTGGTCATTTTCTATAGTAGTCTAGAGATACTGCATAACACCCTTTCCTAAGCAGATATGATTTAGACTAGCATATAGTTCCAAACGACAACAAAATACCCTTTTTTATTGATTAAAGTCAAACTTGAATACATGTTTCCAAACACCCAAAAAACCCATATGTTGACTAATTAAAGTCAAGCTTGAATACCTGTACCCATATACCCCCAAACACCCAAAAAAACCTGTTTGTTGACGGATTAAAGACAAAGTTAAAGAGCATCCTATATCCAAACATCCAACACAATTCATAATATTCAGCAACCCATAACAAACATTTTACTGAATCATAAATCACTATTAAGACATAACAAAGATTGTTTATTAACATAAAAAGGTCAATAAAACCAAAGATGACCTTATTCTTTGAAACATGAAACTAAACATGAGACTAAAAACCAGAAAAACTTGTATACAAGGAACATAAAGATCGAGGAAAAAAGAAGCATCTTCTTTAGTTTCTTCACAAGAGCTTCCTTCTCACTCAACAACATCATTTGCTTATTCAAATCTTCTTCGAGCTCATTCCGGGCCATAAAGAGCCCAAGAATCACATCAACTACTCATTAACACATTGGGGGTCACTCCAACCAATAAAACCACAACCAGGACATGATGCTTTGATTATTGCGGGTTTGCCAGTTCACATATGATCACCATGCCTACATCCGTGATGTGTTAAAGATGATATAAATATTATTGTGTCAATGTACCTATATATGCAAGCTTCCAACCACACGTGTTTGTAATGGTGGTAAATGGTTTCGGGGACAAAAATTGCATAAGGCAAAGCTGGGAGATGTGCTGACGCGAGAAGGGTTAAAAGACGAAAATACCATCACGTGCATGACTTATGAGGGGGTTGACGGGGGATAACAACTAAAAGTTAAAAAAACGTCTACTCAGGGTTTCTTTTACACGATTTTAACAAGTTCGAGGGGGTTAACGGGAGATAACGACCAAAAGATAAAAAAGTCTACTCAGGGTTTTTTTGCACGATTTTAACAAGTTCGATGGCAAAATTGCTAGAAATTTCCACTCATTAGAAAAACTACCGTTTTTGCAAAGTCAATGGACGAAATTTGTTATTTATCCGTCTTTTTAACTATAGGTTACTTATGCAAAACATCCCCCATGATTATAGAGGGGCACCAAAGTCCATGCCCAACACATATGTACAAAATGGGCTTCACTGCCCAATTTTAATCGCTTTTATTTAGAGGTATTTTACAGCCTAATTAGGGGGCACTTGGTTAAACTGAGGAAAATGAGAATAGGTGAGGGAATACAAAGGAATGCAAATGAGCATTTCTTAGTATTATTATTATCATTATTAGTACTTGGTTAGTATAAGTTGTGTTGGTGATTGGAGATGGTGACAATAAGTGCTAGGGTGATAGTTAGTGGTCACGACGATGACGATGCTGGTAGAGGAAGAAAGTAATGGAAATTAGTAGCGATTACTGGTGGTTAAGGATGGCGGCCGTTGCAACAGACGATTGTAAACTTTTGGTACTCGACAGAGGTGGCGATCGGAGGTGGAGGTGGTGGTAATGGTGATGATCAGTGGTTTGATGGTTTTTAGGTGGTTATTGACGGGTGGTGGTTGCGATAATCGGTTGTGACGATCGGTATAGGTGACCATGGGATGTGGAGGTTCCAGCAATGGTGATTATCAGTTGTGGGGGCGGTGGCGTCATTGGTAGTCGTTAATGATGGTGGTAAAGTGTGGTGGCGGCATTAGTAGATGTGGTAATCGCGGTGGACAAATATACACTTGAGTCCACGGTGTTGTTGGTCACAGTTGTGGTCGATGGTAGGGATAATGATTGTGCGACGCGTTACAATGATGAGGTGGTAGAGACCGATGGCAATGATGGTGGTGTTGGAGAGGGGTGGTGGCGTTGGGAGGGTGGTGGTAGCGACAATGGCGATAACGGTGATGATGGCGCCATTTGTAGCTGTTAAAGATAGTGGTAAAGTGTTATGGCGGCATTAGTAGAGGTGGTAGTCGTAGTGGATAAATACACGCTTGAATCTACGATGATGTTGGTCGCGGTTGTGGTCGATGGTAAAGGTGATGATTGTGCAACGTGTTACCATGATGAGGTGGTTACGGCTGGTGGTATTGGTGGTGGTGGCGATGGTCAGTGGTCGCGATGATGACGATGTTGATAGAGGTGGTAGCGGTTGGTGGTAGTGGTGATGGCGTTGAGAGGGTGGTTGTAAGGACAATGATGGTGGTTCGTGATGGTGGTGGTGGTAGGTGGAGACACATACATACAAGAACCTATTACCTCGAATTCATTACTCTTAATTCATAAGGATATAGTTCATTATCCTTTAATAGATAATGATTAATTATATTCCTCACAACCAAATAATATTAATCTTTATCATTTTTATTTTTTACCTCATAAAACCTCTAACCAAACACACTTATTTGTTCATATCATAAAGTTTATTCAAAGAGTATTTAACTTATCCAATATCTATTTTGTTTAATTTTGATTGTAACATAAAGCTATTAAACTTTGCTTATTAGAAATTATTTACAAGTTGCTGGTTGCAAAACTCATACTTTGTTATGTTCAAAAAGCTTTTCATTTATTAAAAAAAAAAATTTCACTCACAACTTAGTGGCTTATAATGTTTTACTTAACAATTTTTAGATACTTGATCAACTTTTTTACAACACAACTTTGCTTATTTTGCTTATATAAAAGGGCATATTTTTAAGTTACACCTATGGCCACTCAAATTAACCAAATGGACAGGAGTGGAACTAGAGGTTCCTAACAGTGTCCCAGAACTCGATGAACTTTTTTCACGTATTGTACATTTATTGATAATTTTGATTTCATTTAATGAATATGGTCTTAAAATTACGTGTTACATAAATATTTGTTTTATAATAGTATTTAAAATTTTGTATGTACGATGACTTAGTGCTCTGCCGTGTCATTACTACATCCCTCGACTACATCCTTTTAAGTTTTTAGGGTGTGTTTGATATGAGGTAATGGAATGCGAGAATGATTATAAGAATGATTACATTCGTTTGGTATAATTATATTGGAATCAAATAATGTAATCAAACTCATTTATCCATTTTTTCCATAGGAGTCAACTAGGTTTCTATCAACTCATTTCATTTCTTTTATTTTTGTCATTTTGTCCTTACTAAATCAATTATTTATTTTGTATAATCCATTTGTCTTACTTTTATTTTCATATAAAAATGGCCTAATTTAAATATAATTGGTTCCAAAATATAAAAACTAAACCAAATAACAATATTAGATATTATACTATTACTTCAATTTCACACTGTTATCATTCTTATACTGATTATCACTCGTAAATGCATATCAAAGTATCAAACGCACCCTTAGTATCTAATAGGTCTCAATGATTGGGCACTATGTTATAGATTTCACATCACTGTGTTGATCTTAATCATACACGACTATAGAGCTCTATACTTCTGGTTTGGGAATAGGAATAAAAAGGTTGCTTTTACTAAGAAAACATTACATAAAGGGTAATAAAAAAAAAGCTTCATCTTATCCTTTTATATGTTTGTTAATATAAGAAAAATTGACATGAAAACTTTAAAAACATGATATGATGTGCGTGATTGTTTCTTATATGTAACTTTATGCATGATGCAAGACATAAATATTGATCCCCGATTAGATTTCTCGTATTCACATAGAATTATTGAAAAAGAATAACATTTACAATCATAATCACTATCATATTTGCTAATTATGTCGTTGTTAGTTGCTTTTGTTGATATCATAAGAGAAGTTAACGTAGAGAAATTTGATACTCTCAACTCTCAAGTAACTATATAGGACGCCTTGGCTTGCACGAATTGTATTACTAAGACATACACCATGATTAACTATAAGATGATTTATTGAAAGGTTTACAAAATTATGAAAAAATTGATGGGCACATGAGAGATTTTGTGGATAAATGGTTACCGATTCGAGTATCGGGTCTTTCTCACTCCAGTTAGTACTCTGCTAACGAGTAGAGTTATCGAAGCTATTCCTGAATACGCGAACAATTGCTTGTACATAAATCATTAGGAGTTAAGCGTTAACTAGTTTAGTCAAGTACACTATATACGTGCTTAGTTGGAACTCTCTGCAATATGATGTCATTATGTCAACTTTGAAAATGAAATATTTTAAACTAAACAACTAACTAAATTTGTTTGTGTATGCATAGTAGATTGGTCATTGGTCATGGCTTTCAAGTATCTCGAAACAAACATGATGTATGTGACAATGACTTGAAAGGGAGTGTGTGGATCCTAGCGTTATAGATTCCAATTGAATCTAAGTTGAAATTTTGAATTGAATCAGCCTATTGAAAAGATTCATAAGACGTACGAGCATGCAACTACTACGTAAGCAACTAGTCCCATGAAAGTGAACTAAATTGCATAACTAATTAATCATGGATCATAATCATGTTTATCTTTAATTTAATACTTCGTATGTGTATTACTTTGTCTATTTCCAATAATTTCATAACTTACGGATGTTGCTTGTTAACAACCTTCTAATCTTGCAAACAATTTGACGTCCATGAAACGATCACTAATTATCTAATCAGCACTATTAGAGCATTAGTCTAATGGGTAGAGCTCTTGTACTTGAGTCAAATGACTCAAGTTTAATTCTCATTTTTGGCATGTGTTTTAAATAGGTATCCGCTTTCGCAAAACTTATGGGCACACTGGAGAAACTTTGTGGAATAAGAGTTTAGGGGTCGAGTCTCGGCTCGTCTCACTCCAGGTGTTGCTCCTCAGAGAGTTGTCGGAGCTATTCATTGTGAGGTGGACAATGGCTGGTGCCAATAGACACCCGGAGTTAATGTGTTTCCGCTAATTTTCACCTTTTGTAGAATTATCTAATCAACTTATACTTTAACAATTTTTAAATATTTTTTTATTAATTTTTAGATAATCAAATGATTAATTTTGAAGCAAACATTATAAAAGAATGACTTATTGACATGTACTAGAACTAGGACCATTCATAACTATACTATTTTTAATTTTGTGATTGCGTGCAAATAAAAGATCTTTAATAATTTAAGCCTTTAGAATGGGCTTTCAAAATCAGGTCTCTTTAAATTGTGCGAGGCATCAAGTTGAATTCATGTCTTGTTAGATGTAAACAACTCTAAGTAGCCACGTCAATTTTTTGAAAAAAAAATAAAATTTTGCCCTATTTGAATATTTGTTTAAAACCTGTGAATTAGTCAATCAATAAGTCGAAAACTATGGTTACCCAAAAAAAAACCCCGTAAGACTGAGTCTTTGAGGGCTTACACACGCGTCGTCTCTGCTATGAAGGGTGGGTCCCACTGACGCCTCTAACGACCAAGAAAAAATGAGATACGACAATACCAAGTCCAAGTCGTGCATTGCGTGTTTTTGATAGGGTATATTTGTATTTAAGTGGAGTATGTTTTGATGATGAAGTTATATGTCTTATTACACTAAATTGATATTGAACTTGGTCCTAAAGATATAAGTTGATATTACTCTGACTATAAACGAACTGAATATTTACTGAACAGTTTTTGAACCATTCGGTAAGAACGTTTATGCTTGTTTGTTTCTTAAACAAATGAACCATCAACAATATTTTACGTTTGTTTAGTTAAATGAACGAAAATGAACAAAAGATTCATTTGTTCATTTTTGTTTATAAATATCCGATATTTATTCGTTTATGATCATATATATGTTTATATTCGACTATCGTATCTTTTTATTATATAACTTTGAAATTGATTTACTTAACAATACTAAGAAAATGTATTATTATGCACATTTTTGTAAATTTAATCTTTGGTTACGTTTGATTGTGTATGTTCGTTCGTTTAATGTCTTAGTAAACAAACATAAACGAACATGAACAACTATATTTTTTAAGAGACAAACGTCGACAAGGAAATTTGTTTGTTTAAGTGACCGTATTCATTATTTGTTCATGTAATATTAAATAAACGAACTTGAGCAAAATTCGATCAGCTAACACTCGTTAGATCCATTTAGAGCCCTAAATATGACGATGGTAAATGCGATATTTGAGTCTCCCTGTTACACTGACGCTAATAACTTATCAGATATATTAAAGGAATAATTTCATATATCACCCTACTTTCATGTTTAATTTTATATATACCCAAAGTGCAAGTTATCTTATGAATGCATGATTTACAATGTTTTTAATAAATGTTTGGGTATATATGAAATTTCCATTTAAAAGGAGGGGAGATATGAAATTGCCCCTAGGTTACCATGACTAAGAGCACCCGGAGTCATGGCGCCGTGGGGTGCCAAACCCACGGCGCGACTCGCGTGATGATTCCCAGGAAACCAAAAACTCACGGCGTGAGCCATGGGCGTGGGGCAACCCACTCGGCGTGATTCAAGTTTTCAGGTTTTTTTTCTATTTTTTTGTGTATTTTGGGTGTGTATTGGGGAAGAATAAAGGGGTATTGTGTGTATTGTGGGACCCACATTCACCCATCATTTGGAGTGATGACTCCCCACTTTTTTTCATGTGAGTGAGTGAGTGAGTTTCGATGACGTGGCACCCGAAAAACCCATCACTCCAAGTGATGGTTCCTTGTGCTCTAAGCTCAAGTTAAGTTAGAGTTTAAAGGGCAGGGAGTCATGGCTCCAAGTGATACGTTTTTGGGTGCCACGTCATCAAACTCACTCACTCACTCACAAGAAAAAATATGCGGAGTCATGGCTTAGAGTGATGGGTGAATGTGGGTCCCACAATATCCCTTTCTTCTTCCCCAATACACACACAATACAATACAAAAAAAAAAAAAAAAAAAAAAAAAAAAACCTCTTCTTCCACGCCAAGTGGGTTTACCCACGTAGGGTTCCCACGCCGTGGGTTTCTTCGCTCGTCGGAATCATCACATCAACCACGCCGTGGGTTTGGCACCCCACAGCGTTACGACTCCCTGCCCTCTTAGAGTTTAAGGTACTCCATCCGAAAAAAGTGAAACATGCATAGGTTACCGAAAACTAAACATTTTTACCCTAAATGTCGAGTCCGATTGGATTAACCTAAATTAACTTTTATATATTACTACGTAATCATCTTTCATGCATCATGGCATTGAAAAGTAGTACGTACTTACAAGACACTTCAATTTTGCCTATAAAACCCCATCCATGCATGCCATAATAGCTCACACCAATATTCTTAATTAGCACACTTTCTCTTATTAGAAACACACATTAAAACATGACAAACTCACAAAGCATGGGTTCGATCTTATCCATGGCCTTGCTATTAGCAACCATGGGTTTCCAAGCCAGTTCCCGCACCCTCAGTGACCGGCCAACCATGCTCGTTAGGCACGAGCAATGGATGGCTCGTCATGGACGTGTTTACACAGACGAAAAAGAAAAACAAATACGTTTTGAAATATTTAAGAACAACGTAGCACTTGTAGAAGCACATAATAATGGAGGTCTTGGCCAAGGCTATACACTTGAGGTCAATAAGTTTGCTGATTTAACTAACGAGGAGTTTCGTGCTTCCTATCATGGTTACAAGAAACAATCGCCTGCACGTGAAGCGTCGGGTGTTTTTCGATATGGAAATGTCAGCGCAGTAGTCTCTGGTGAAGTAGATTGGAGAAAAGAAGGGGCTGTAACGTCCGTTAAGGACCAAGGCGAGTGCGGTGAGTCTACTTATCTTTACACTTTTGGTTCTATTTATTGGTACCTATATATTTCGAGCTTTCTAATGATGAAATCTTTCTTGTTCATGAAAACAGGATGCTGCTGGGCCTTTTCGGCTGTTGCAGCAATGGAAGGATTGAACAAGCTCAAAACTGGAAAACTAGTATCGTTATCAGAACAAGAACTAGTCGATTGTGACATTAACGGTATTGATCAAGGTTGTGAAGGTGGTCTTATGGAAAACGCCTTCCAATTCATCCAAAAACAAAATGGTCTAAGCGCGGAATCTGCCTATCCATATTCTGCAGAAGACGGTATCTGTAACACCAAGAAAGCCGGCGTCCCAGCTGCCAAAATCTCGGGTTATGAGAAAGTTCCAGCTAACAACGAAAAGGCCCTGCTGCAGGTAACAAAATAATATATAAAGACATATTAGATCAAAATATATAACTAGCTTATAAGTCTAATGTTCTTAAATTTTTTATGCAGGCCGTCACGCACCAACCTGTTTCAGTAGCTATTGATGGAGGCGGATATGATTTCCAGTTATACTCGGGAGGTGTTTTCAGCGGGACTTGTGGGACTGATCTTGACCATGCTATAACTGCAGTCGGATATGGTACAACGACGGATGGAACGAAGTATTGGCTGATGAAGAACTCGTGGGGGACGTCGTGGGGAGAGAACGGGTATATAAGAATCAAAAGAGATGTCTCGGCGAAAGAAGGATTATGTGGTATTGCTATGGATGCATCGTATCCTGTTTGAACATGTTCAAGTGTTGTTCTATTCTAAGACGAAATTTGTGGCATATGTACTAGATAAGTGTGTATAATTGTATATGTCGTATGATTAAAAAATGTACACAGATTGCCTTAATTGTATCTGTTTAGTTATATGTCATTTGAAAAGATGTATAAAACTTTGTACGTATGATTTAGAAGAAAGTATTGAAATTGTACACAATATTTTAGTATTGCTTTACTTTGACTTCTTTAACCCTTTTGTCCCTATACTAGATCATCCTGTTTGATATCAAAGGACGGTGGTGTCGTAGATCTGATTTTATAGCTAAAAAGTGATGTCACGTTAGCGAAATGAGTTATAACATTAGAAATATCATGACACTAATTTTCATTGATATTGACGTGTTATAAGATTTCTAGTGTCATAAGAGGTTAGAATAAAAAAAAATAAGAATCGTTTGACGTGTGATGATAAGCATACCATAAGAGCACAGAGAGTCATGGCTTCAAGTGATACATTTTTTGGGTGTCACGTCATCGAAACTCACTCACCAACTTACACGAAAAAAAGTGGGGAGTCATGGCTTGGAGTGATGGGTGAATGTGGGTCCCACAATACCCCTTTTTTCTTCTCCAATACACACACAAAATACAAAAAAAAAAAGAGGCTAAAACCCAGACTCACGCAAGTGGGGATACCCACGCCCATGGCTCACGCCGTAGGTTTTTCTTGTTCGGGGAATCATCACGCCAAACGCGCCGTGGGTTTGGCACCCCACGGCGCCAACACTCCCTGTGCTCTAAAGAGGTGATTTGTTTCAACTCAATTTTTCTTGATTTGATATAAGCTACAGCAAGTAAACCTGATGACGTATAGTGTGAAACACTCTTTGTTAATATTTTGATGACTTTACTTACTGGGTTTTTTAAGTCCGGTTTAACATAGTTTGTATGCGATTTGTTTAGGTCACGAGACCACCTGTACGCGATATTTATAAGATGGACGGTAATTTGTATTTAGAAAAAATATATACCTAATCAAATAAGTCGAGTATATCTCCTATTTAATTAGATATATATCTTTCCTAAATACAAACCACCGTCCATCTTACGAATACCGCGTACAACTAGTCACGGTCTACGCAAACGACATGCGGCCTACCACAATATATGGACCCAACCTAGTAAGTAAACCCATAAAAATACTAACGGATCGGGCGTTCCACATTATACGTCATCAGTAGTTTTCAAATATAGGTTCAGTCTTGAAAACAAAATTACCTCAATGCTTTTAATCTTTTTATACTTCAAACAATATAGATTGATATATATGAATTTTATGTTACTTTATATTTTTGACATACATATGAACTAAAAGACAACATATTGATCATTGAGGAAGTGCAGGACATCTAAGAGCAAACGGACTCATCGCGGTGTGGCTCGGCGTGACCACACTGCGGTTTACAGCGTGGAAGACGGCGTTGGCACAGCCATGCGCGTGGAAACCATCCAAATTTACACAAAACACTCTCCTCCATTTTACACAACCCCCCTTAACAATTTAACCTAACCAAACGCACCCTAAACGGCTAGATTTTTTGCTCCAAAAAAAATTTTTGATTTTTTTTTTAAAATACTGCTAGCCAACGGCTAGTTTTTATAACATTTTTTTTAATATTCAAAACAGCGTAACGGCTAGTTCTTTAAAAAAAAATTAATGTGCAACGGCTAGTTTTTAAAGAATTAATTTTTTTTTAAAACCCCTATATATATAACAATATACCCTCTAAATTTACACACTCCTAATCCTTAATCTATTACATATCACATACGAAATCATGTCCAGAAACCCCAACAAACCTTCTTTCGTTCGCCTCCTTAACACGTTTACCGGAGGTCCGTCTTCACAAGAACTATTTTCGGATGATCCGGAATGGCTAGAAGTCCAACGTCAAACATACGAAAATTTCCAACGCCAAAGATACACTCAATTTCAATCCAACGAGGATATTGAGTTCCAAAAGCTTCAAGAAAACCCACCATCCTTCGATGAACCACAATCCTCACAATCCTCACAACCCACACCCGAATCACAAAAAAAACCCCGTAAACGGCGGAAAAAAAAAGAATGTTGATTTGAGTCAACTAGGGGCGGATTTCGAGGAAAACCCGGATGTGTCGAAAACTATGTCACGTTAGGCTGCATCGGAGGAGGCATTGCTTGCCAAATGTGTTGATCCCTTTGAATGGATCTATATTCTGTTAATAATTTGTACAATAGTTTGTAATCAAACTAGAGCACTTGAGAACTCTTACTCAACCAAATAAGTTATGCGGAATCTAACTTATAAAGCAAAGAAGAACATAATTACTTTTAACTATTTGATCTTCTATTAATCGACTTTCAATGAGGTACAATAAACTCATTATACCTATGTTCCTTTTATAGTGTAAGGAACCCTAGAAATATTAGAATATTCTATTATGATAAGTATATCACATACGATATCTTATCAATTTTCTAAACTATTAAGTATATCACCCTAAGATATACTCTAACTATAATTATGACATATCGTTTCTAAAGATATATTCGTCCTAATCAATATAATAGTACTTACAATATAACTAACAATACTTGTTATGTACCGCGTTAACACTAACGGTACTTGCCAACACTAACAGTACTTGTACTTGCACTAGCGGTACTTGATACTTTACAAATAATTCCCAACAATTCTCCCCTAAACAAGAATGATAACTTGTTTTCTTCTTGTTTCTCTGTGTACTGAATGTATTAAATACATGTCTTTAGTCTTCTCTTCAAACTCGGATTGACCTTGGTAATCTTGTATTTGTATCCAACTGAATGTAGCCAAACACTTTACGCAGATCTTCTTCTGATATGATAATCTTCGAGTCTTCATGAATATCATCTTTGTCTTCAAATTATGATCTTCTTGTGTCTTGTAAACATTCATTTTGCAGCAACTATGTTGTCATCTCATATGTCTTCTTCCCCTTTTTGTCATCATCAAATAGGAGTCTTCTGCATATAAAGCACCTATGAACCAACAGTTCCGCTTGTGTCTTCTTACCTGAAATAAAACATTTAACAACAAACCAATCTGTATTGGCATCATGATTTTTAGCAAATCATCAGCTATCAACGGATTTGATTTATTCTTTACCATTTAGTCGTACACTCTGGAATAGCCAATACTTTATTAATAAAGAATAAGTTATACTGATAACTCTACAAATTTTGGTAAAATGTCAACCATCAACGGATTTGGTAATGTCTTTACCTAGTACCGTTTGCCCTAGGACTAGCCAACTCTTTGTCTCGAAACATGGTGAGTTAGAACCATATAGTTTTTAGCAAACTACCAGCTTTCAACGGATTTGAGAAGTCTTTACCATAAATCGTTTGCTTATGGACTAGCCAATTCTATGTGTGTTAGACATGGTGAACTGAGAACCATTCACTTAAGGCTCTTTCTCAGCTTCTTCTTCTTCTTTTTCCAAATCCTTGATTTGTTGTTTAACCATTCTGATCAACTCAAAAGTACCATAAGATTCCTCTGAAACTTCTAGTTGTTGTTCTAGCATCCTTCCAATCTTGTTCCAAGAGGATATCTTTTCTCTTGAAGCATGTAATAAGTTATATCATCTACATCCAAAGTGTGTATACCACATGATCTATAATATCTCCAGTAACTAGGAATCTGATTCTCTAAATCCTTCAACATTTTTTATCACTATTGTATGGCTCATACATGAACTTCAATTCATTTCTTAATAGTGATGTTTCTTCTTGACCTTCACTTCCTCCTTGAACAAATTTGTTAAGGTCTTGAATATCTTGTCTGTCAAGGATATGTAGAATATCTTATAGTAACTTGAACATCCTAAATGTTCCATCTGTTCTAGTTATTCCATGAATTTCTAATCCTTGTCTCATAGCACCTGTCCATCTTATGATTGATGACTTCTTTCCAAATATTTTTGTGTCAATACATTGATCTTCAAATTTGACTATCTTCAAGTGCTTTCTACAACTTTCATCATCATCACTATCTTGATCTATAGACTTTGCCTTTTTTTTAGCTTCTTGCTTTCGCTTGGTTGGTCTCTTCCTTTTAATACCTTTGGAGGTTCCTTCAAACTCAATTCATCCCTCCTTCAAATCAGTATGTACCAATTCTTCAAGTACTATTCACTGTGTATGTACTGCTTGTACATTTTAAGTCTCTTTTTCAACACTATGAGCTGCATTTCCCTCATCCATCCTTTGATCAGTCTTTGCTTCTTTTGAAACTTCATTCACCCTTTTTTTCTTTCTAGTATATGTAGTCTTGATAGTTGGAGATGCTTCTTTCTGTCCAGCAGTACTTGCATCAAGTCTGGGGGTACTTCTAAATTGTCTTTGTTGTTGCAGATGTTTCTTGACATCTTTAATGTCCTTTTTATCCTTTTCAGATCCAATCTCAACAAAATTCAATTTGCTCCTCTTGTGTTGTTCATACAAAGCCTTTATTTCACCAAAAGTCTTTCTGACTAGCTGATCATGGCTGAAATACTTAACCTTCTTGAGGTAAGACATCATTTGATTTCTGAGTTGCATAGTAGTTGTAGGATTAACTTTTTCTCTTCTTCTCTTTTCTGCAAAGAATCTTTGTTGCTCCCTTACCAAATCATCAATCAACTTATCTTTCTCTTCTTCATTATAAGCATCTCTTTCTTCAGCTATTAAGGATTCTGCAAGAAGTTCACTTGCCTTTAGTTCAACCTGAATTATATCATATTCTGCTATGTTTCATTCTTGTTGTACTCTTTGGGATTCAAGTAATTGTTGCTTTGCTGCAAGTTATTCTTGTAACTCCTCATCACGCAATTGTGCTTGAAATCTAAGAGCTACCTATTCATCATGCTCTAATTGGTGAAACTTATTCATGACTTTGCTTATGTCATCATCTGAATCACTTTTATCTTCAGATTCAGATTGTAATTTCTTTTTGCCCTTATCCTTTGGATTTATCTTAGGTAATTTCTTCAATAATCTTGAAGATCTTCTTTCTTCATCTTCATTGGATTGTTGATGAATGATAATACCTTTTGTAGTGGGCTGTGAAGCTTGAACTTTCTTACCTTTATCTTTATCTTTAATGGCAAGATTTTCTTGTTGTGTCTTCATCTCTTCTTCTGCTAGCCTTGATTTCTCAGCTGAGCTCTTCTCTCTGAGATCAAGCAGCACTTGTGCTAATGTCTCATCTTCTCCAAAAGATGGAGTCTGGCTTTCTTCAGAAGATGGTAGTGAAGCTTTTTCACCAGCGGTACTTACAGTTGGCTTAGCAGTACTTGGTTCTTCAGCAGTATTTACTTCACCAGTTATAGACAGACTTCTTTCTTCTATCACCAAAGTATATCCGGATACTTTTTCTCGTTTGGAAGTTGTCTTCTCAATCTCTAACTCCTCAGTCTTGTCTGATTCAACATTCATTCTTGATCTTGACAGTACTTGGAAAGACTGTTTCTTGTGAAACCAAAATTTTCTTTGTGGTGGAGTTGTAGACATAGGAAACTTAACAGTTATTTCCTTTAGCTTATCATAAAACTACTCCAGTTTACTTATAGTTGTGGTGATGGAGGTTGTGGCTGAGTTACCACCATATCTTCATCAGCAGATGGTTGTGGTTCCTCATGAGCAGATTGTTGTGGTTCCTCATGTTGAAGCTCCAAATATGTATGCTCCAAACTTGCATTATCCACATCATTCTCTATGCCATCATTAACCTCAAGATTTTCAATGCCATCATCATCTTCAAAATTGATGTCATTGCCAGAGATCCTTGTATGAATATCAGAAGAAGGTCATTGTTCTTCATCATTCCTCTCCTGTTTGGTTGCATTTAGTTGCTTCTTCTTGAAGTGTCTGAACTTTTGCTTTTTAAGAGCAGCCTTCTGAATTACCATGTGGTTCCTCATCCAATGAGTGACTTTATTCCTTAGCCTGATCAAGTTGGCTTCCGAATCAGTAATTCTTTTATCTTGAGCGAGTTTCTCTTTTCGCAAAACATGTACCTGTTTGGACAAGCTTGTGCACAAAGCAGTTATATTTGTAACATCCACCACCTCTGTTGTTGTTGCCTATGGAGAACCATTAGCAGTAATTGAAGTAGCAGGTGTGTGGATCATCTCATTAGAATTTGGATAATTACCATCATGATGAGAAGAAGATTATGTATCTTCAGATGATTGGGGGCTCTGGTGAGAAGGAGTTTGCTGAGAAGCACTAGCTGAGCTAGGTTCCTCACCTTCTTGATTGGCTGGTTGGGCTAACATATTAGCAAATAGTGGTGTTACTGTTCCTGAAAAAGAGCTACCATTCTTTATCAAGAAAGAAAGGGTTCTCTTGGTGAAAGAGGGGACATCCCAAGTATTTGTTAATGCTGGTAGGTGTGGGACTTGGTCATTAACTAAAGCTTGAATGAATCTAGGATACATTAAAAACTTTTTGGACCCTTTCAAATTTCTAGTCATGCCTTTAAAAATTAATCTTGAAAAGTTAAAAACTCTGTTATTTGTTAGACAAATACCAGCTGATGCCAAAGTAGCAGGGATTTGATCAAAAGATGTACTTTTAGAGCTTAAACAGTGAATTATAGCATGAAAAAGTAATTTCCATTGTTGTGAAGATAAACCATTAAAGAAAGTGAGACTTTCCCTACCACCCTCATAACCCATGGCTGCAAGGCCATCATGTATCTATGTGTTAGTCAACATACTTGTTCCATTTGCATCATCAAATCTTAAACTAGCCCTTAGCAGTACTTCAGTCACATAAACATTTCTATTATTTACCCTAGCCCTTATGCAAGGTTGATTATGACGAGTACCTAAAACAGCAGTATTTCAAAATTGTGTAACAATAGGAATATAGACAACAAGACTTACAATAAGTGCAAATCGTACATGACTTCGAGAGAGAAAGTCAAGTATCTCATGAAAACCAATGGAGTCATCATTCTGAGTAAGATTAGCAACCTGGTTGTGCTTAGAGATCACTTGTAGAGCAGCCATTAGTATTTTTGATGATCGTAAATTAAAGAGAAGGTTATAGAATCGAGGTATAAAAATAAAAGATTAGGTGAATCAATTGTATAATTGGGGCTAGTATTTATATGAAAAACAAACCCAAGCACGAAGAAACTGCCAAATTTACAAAAGAGGCCCTCAGCGATACAACGGCTATGTAGCGGTACATGGAACATACACGGTACTTCAAATTTTTCTAACGGTACTTGGTTCCAAAACGGTACCTCAAAAATTACACTTGTTCATGCACTCCACTAATATTGTAACCTCTTTTATCTTAATCCACTAACCTGCAATCACATCAAAAACATAAACAAACACTATACAATAATAATTAGCATAAAAATTGTACAGTTGTTACCTCCCCTTAACATATGCAGCAGTTATTTGTTGAGCATACCAATATGTGTTACCAAGAACTCAAATCTCTTTGCATCAAATGCATTGGTTAATAAATCAGCTACATTGTTATCTGTATGGATCTTCAAAACCTAAATAAGCTTTTTGTCATAAGCATCTCTTATAAAGTGATGTCTTATTTCAATATGCTTTGTTTTTTTAGTGAAAGACTGGATTCTTGACAATGCAAATAGTACTTCCATTATCAATGTAGATCTTGGTATTCATAAAGTTAAAACCATAGTCTAACAACTGATTCTGGATCCAAAGTACTTGTCCACAGCAATGAGCAACAGCTACATATTCAGCTTCGGTTGTAGAAGTAGCAACAATAGTTTGCTTCTTACACTACCATGATATGAGTCTTCTGCCTAGGAATTGACAACCTCTTGTTGTGGATTTCTTATCATGGTTAGCTCCGGCATAATCACTATCTGAGTAAGCTTCCAAATCAAATTTAGAATCTATAGGATACCATAATCCTAAGTTAGGCTGACTTTTAAGATACTTAAAAATCCTTTTCATAGCATGTAGATGTGACACCTTTGGATTGACTTGAAATCTTGAACAGGCATATACAACAAACATAATATCTGGTCTTGAAGCAGTAAGATACATCAATGAACCAACAATTGATCTATATAGATAAATATCAACATTTTCACCATGTTCGTCTTTTGACAAATATTTCTTAGCTTTAAAAGGTGTGCTTGTACTCCTTGGATCCATACTTGAAAACTTCTTTAAGACTTCAGCAACATATTTATCTTGGCTGATAAATATTCCATCCTTCCTTTGTTTAACTTGTTGTCCTAAAAAGAAGGTAAGTGCTCCCATAGAACTCATCTGAAATCTTCCTTTCATTAAAGCTTCAAACTCCTCACACCATGATTTCTTGGTTGAACCAAAAATAATGTCATCAACATAAACTTGAACTAGGATAATATCCTTAGCATTCTTTTTGATGAACAGAGTTTTGTCAATGGTCCCTCTCCTATACCCATGTTCCAAAAGAAAAGTGAATAAAGTTGCATACCAAGCCCTTGGAGCTTGATGTAGACCATTAAGGGCTTTAATAACTTTGTAGACTTTGTTGGGGAATTTAGGATCTACAAAACCTAGAGGTTCTGAAACATATACCTCCTGAGAAATAGTACCATAAAGAAAGGCACTTTTCACATCCATTTGATAGACTATAAAACCCATATATGATGCAAAGGCCAAAAATAACCTAATGGCTTCTATCCTTGCCACCGGTGCAAAAACCTCATCATAGTCTATCCTTTCTTACTGTCTATAGCCTTGAGCAACAAGACTTGCCTTGTTCCTCACAACAACACCTCTCTCGTCCTTTTTGTTCTTGAAAAGCCACCTAGTACCAATAACCCTTTTTCCATAAGGAAGATCCACAAGAATCCAAACCTTTTGTAGTTCAAATTGCATTAATTCTTCTTGCATGGCATCTACCCAACTTTCTTTATCAAGAGCTTGAGAAATTTTCTTAGGCTCTACTTGTGATAAGAAACAAGCAAACAAACAATGATGAGTATCCTTATGATTAGTTCTTTGTTGTTGTTTGACATAGCTCACAAGTGCATGTGTTTCACTACTAGCTTGAAGTTGTCTTCTGGTTTGCTCAACATACTTTGGGTCTCCAATAATTTGTGGTGTAGGATGGTTGTTATTGACTTTATGAGTGGGAATAGAACTGACTTGTATTTTAGTTTCCAAATTATAGAAATCAGTTATTGCACCCTGCTCATTATAGGAAGCTTTGGAGAAGATCCCTTCATTTGGACTAGTATATGTGATGACGTATAGTCCCTAGTCGGGCGGGATAGTCCGACTCACGGTTACTACCCGCATCCATCAGGAATGGATTGAATGCCTGTGCGATGCGCGCACGCAGCCTAGGAGGCCCGGTAAGCCGTTGTCGCACATACGGCTGATTACTTAGCCGGATCCTTGTCGCGGCACGACAGGATCAGACAAGAATATAATCTATCATATAGGTATATTCGCCTAAAGGGAAGAGATATACACTTACCTTGGTTATGCGATAAGGATCAAACTATTTTAGGTCATTATCTCTTCTTTTGGCCGCAAGAGTAGGAGAGCCCAGCCAAGACTCTCTCGGGTATAAAAGGAACCCCATAGGTTCCACAAAGGTACGATACACACAATACCCTAAACACTACATACTCAAATCGATTACTTACTCTCACGCCAGAGTCTAATCGGAGGTCACAAACCCATGGTAAGCCTAACGGTGTCTGTTTAGTGCGCAGGGTCCTCAAAACAAGTTTCACTTGGTGCAAGAGCCGGAGTCCACAAGCCCCCAAATTAAGCCTAATTCGGGTCAAGCTCGGTCTATCCAACTTTTGTATCAACAAGTTGGCGCCATCCGTGGGACCCACACTAAGCTCTAGATAATGACGAAAAGCGGCATGAATGAAGGACGTCAAGGATCCTCAATGGTATATGGTCGTATCATATCCGCGAATGTTACTCCTGGATCTACCAGTGAAGCAAACACTCGGGATGTAAACAACCCACCATTCCTGGGGTCAAAAAAGGAAAGTGAAGAGGAAATGTGGCGTCGCCAAGCCAGAAGAATCTATCATTCTAGTCCCTTAGGAAGTCTATCTTTCCGTCGTAACATTGCATCCCGCCCTTTCGCTTAGCGAAGGATACACAACCATTGGCTAATTGCCGTTGGTAGAAAACGCGAAAAAGGTCTACAGTGGGCTCTATGTCTATGGTACGGCAGTTTATTTCGAAATTCGAGATTTTAGCCGCCCCTATGCAATGAAATTGAGAGACGTGGGTCTCATAATGCCTCAACACACTAAGAAGGAAGCGTGACACGGGTAGACGCTGGTTTGTGTAGTCGAAAAACCGGGTGTACACCCCTATCTTTTCCGCTGGGGCCTAGCTTATATTATGTCGAGGGTTAGGAACTTCTGGGTGCAGATAATTGGGTATGTAGAAGTCAGTGGTGAATTGATCTAGCTCCTTTATGGTCAAGGTTGGCGTAATGTCGGATAAATGTTTCACCATGGTGTTATATATACACTACGGTTGTCACGTAGATTACCTTCGCAGAGATCTGGTGATGATGGTATTTGTTGGAGGCGTTAATGGAGGTTTGAGAGTTTTATAGTTTCTAAACAGTCATAAGGAGGCGTCAGGGGTATATATATACCTACTGATTTACTGTTTACAGTTAGATATTGTGACAACCCTGGTTTTGAGGTTCGTCACTTAGTTTTATTTTGTGCTAGTTGCGTGTCTTTACGTGTTTATGTGCTTATTGGTGTGTATAGATTGTGGTTTGGATATCGTTTCCGGTACGGGGTACCTTGTGAATGAAACGATGTGTGATGATTTCATGTTCATGAGTTCACATGGTAGTGACTATGAAGTGAGATGGTGTTATTTGGTGGTTCTAAGTATACGTATATGTATTATAGAAAATCGTATTTTTACGATTTACGGTTTAGCATTTAGAGGTCGCGGATGAGGTAATTAGTCATATGAATATTTTTCGGGATGGTTTTAAGTCATTTAGGACTTAGTTATAAAGTTTATTTCAAAATTTGAGATTTTTTTTAAAAGTGTATATTTTACGTCTTTTATGGTAAAACGCGTAAATTTGACTAGTTTTACGGTTTTGTGGTTTTGGAAGCTTTAGGAGCTGAAATAAATTAAGGAAAATATAAGTAATATTAATAGCATAATATTAAATAATAAAAATAAAAAAAACGAATTTAGGGGTGTTTGGGTCGGTTTAGACGCACCAAAGAAGAAAGAAAGAAGGGAAAAGCCCAAAACAGGCCCAATGGACTTGTAATGGGATTAGGGGGCCTTTAGGACTTAACCAAACCCAACTCATAACTATAATAATCAGGTTTTTAACCTCCATAACATCTTCTAGCCGAAATTCATCAATGGTGGCCAATTAGGGTTCTTCAAAAATTAGGTTTTCTTCATCTTCTATTAATTCAAAGGTAAAACCTTCATAACCCTTTTTAATTTAATTGTTTTTATGTTTTTATAATCATTCTTATGATGGAATTAGGGTTAGGGTTCATATAAAATCAGTAAATTAATGATGTGATAATCATAATATGATGATCATATAAATTAGGGCTTGTAATTAGAGGGATTAGGGTTAATTAATGAGGTTGATTTTGTTAAACCCGTTTTTAAAAACTGGGCAGATTTTATGTCAATTGTTTTGATCATATCGGGAGTTCTATAAACTCTTATTTTACGATCCAAGTACCCCTGGAAAGATATTTGAAGTGGCTTTCCAATGCAAGAAACGAGAACTAAATTGGAGGTCGGGAAGTGGGTCAAAAACAGGTTACAACAGTCGGAGGTCAAAACAGTTTTGAATTCAGCCTATTTTCTTTTTAAGTTTTGGGTTGTTTGGGGTACTTAGGGTTGCATTGGGATCTTCTCACGAACGTGAGAGATGGTTTATATATTGTAGTAAGTATCTGCACTTGGGCTAAGGTTGTGGTTTAGGGTAAGACCCCTTAATGGTAACAAACTTTTAGTACGTTTAAAATCAGGAAATCTGGAATGACAAAAGTAGATATATGTATATCGGGGCCTTAACAGTAGCTTTAAGGTTAGGGAAAGTGGGAGGTGTTAGCCAACATATGTAAGGTATAAATATTCCTTATACAGAAACAATGGGTATGTTTAAGTGGATGTTTGACTTAATGTTTTGAGACCTAAAAACTGGGACTGTTTTGGGTAAAATATGAACGGGTTAGTTATTAAACTTAACCAAGTTAAGGACTTGTTAAGGAAGGGTAATGGGGTGATTAGAGCTTATCAATGAGGTAAATATGTGGGAATAGGCTAGATGTCCATCATAGGTTAATGAGCCATCTTAGTGATTGGTTCGTGTATTGATTGCGTGTTTTGGTTTGTTAGCTTGTTGCTAGTGCAAGGACTCGTGAAGGAGCTATCAGGTGAGTTTCATAGTCCCATGTTTAATATTGATTTTGACTTCCAGATGGGATGGAAGAGACACTGTGTTGAGTTATTTTCTAAATTGCTGCTGTGAATGTTTTTGTGATTTGAGATGGACTTGTGTGTACATTATGTGATTAACTGCTATGTGATTTTTGATTGTGTATGATTTGGATCGGGGGACACGTGCCGTCTCAGTTATTGTGGTTTGACAAGGTAGTGGCCTTGTGGTTTGACAAGGTAGTGGCCTTGTGGTTTGACAAGGTAGTGGCCTTGTGGTTTGACAAGGTAGTGGCCTTGTGGTTTGACAAGGTAGTGGCCTTATGGTTTGCCAAGGTAGTGGCCTTGGGATAGGTACATAGTGTGATCATCTATGGTACCATGTTGTTTGGCAAGGTAGGAGCCTTGGATTTGGGTTTGGAATGATTGATCTTGAATGCTAGTTGTTAATACATAATTGTAGCACATTGTCCATATGTTCTTTTGTTGATGATTGTTATTCACAGCTTGTAACTGATTTAGCGTTGGAGTCTAAACCTATGACTCTCACCAACATTATGTTGACGTGTTTTAGTGTCTCTTTCATGTGATGTTATGGTTAAGCTTGAGAACATAAGTGGCTAGGATTGGAGAAGCTTAGGAATGCATATAGAAGGAGAATCCCCGTTTCCTTCTTAGTTTACCTTTATGTTTTTTTTTATAAGTGATGCATGTTGGCACCTATATGTTTGATATGTTTGTGTTATTTGTTTGTCTTGGGTAAGAGGTAGGACTGTTACCTACTTACCTAGACACCTGCATTTGATGAGATATTGTCATGACTTTTGTGTCACCATTTTATGACATTTCTTATTTCATATAGTTATCTCTATAGACACACCATGTTGTGATGATATCCACACGTCGCGCCCCATATTCCGCCATGGTGGGGTGTGACAGAATGGTATCAGAGCCAATGGTTATAGAGAATTAGGTTGCCTAGTCGCGTAGCCTAGTCTATAGCTTAAGGGTCCCTCCATATATGCGTCATAGGAGTATGTGTGCACTTTATTATAATTGATGTGTTTGAATATTATTTATTGTGATGTTTTGACTAGTATGAATTGAACCATAGTAAGTTCATACTTAGCCACATGTTATTTTCTTTTTGGGGTTGTGACTAGTGCGGGTTGAACCATAATCGTCCACACTAGTCATTGTCGTATTTTGCTTAAATTGTACATTATAGTACATAATTTGGTACATGGTAGTTCTATCTTTTGTTGGGTTATTTTATGTACCTAAGGTATAGTATTTTTTCTTTTGATGTTTAAGTCATGTTCCCTAAGAATCGTGTGGTGGTTCGAGTTACTAGGAGTACATGGGTAGGAAGGATATTCAAGCCGTTTCCACTCTTATGGGCGACATGACTTATGACTAATTATGTTTTCGTTTTGGATTTAGTCTAGGCTGTTTTAGCTAGACTATGGATTTCTGTATTCCAAGAGTTTTATTATGTTATTTTTATAGATGGAGTTTTGGATCTTATTGGTTATGTGGTTATGAGCTTATGCGAGTAGATGGATTTATGTGTTATATGTTGTATTGATTCTTATAAGTGTCATCATAGGAGGGAGTGCATTGGAGGAAGGGTAATTGTATAAGTATGGTGGCCAACATAGTTATACAAGTACCACAACTTCAATGGGTTCTCAAGTATGATTGCATGAAAGAGGGTTAGTACATGCTTGTATATGATGAGATGTAGAATTTGGGTATACGTATTATATATGAGTTTATGTAATGGCTACCTACGATATGGCTATTGTTCTTTTTGTGTTATATGTTTTGGGTTATAGTTGTGTTGTGTGATTTTGGGGTCATACGATATGGTTTGGTTTTGGAGGTGGGCTTTATGCCTTGTTGTGGCACGGTGAGATGGTGATTACTCGTATGGAAAAACGAGCGTATAAAGCGATTGATTCACTTACGTGTATGATAACGAGTATGTTTGGGGGATTCAATAGGTATACATATGCGGATGTATATATACTACTATGTGTTAAGTTATGGTATATGGTCGTTCACTAGTTATTATAACTTGAACGTACCTTGTGTTTGTTCGTGTTTTATGGTGCTGGAGTTTGGTGGAGTTTCAACGACGTTTTGAATCTTTTGAACTGTGTCTTGTAGCGTATTCTTTGAGTTTCGTATTTCACGTGTACGTTTTAAAACGGTGTTCTTGGTTTTAAGTCTATTGAAATAACCTGGGATTTCTTTTGAGATAATGAAATCTTTTGTGTTGAGTCTTACATTTCTTTTGGTTGGTATATGGAAAAAGGGGACTTGGAAATCTAGTATAGGGTTAGATAGTTGGTCGTATTCGGTAAAATAAGGGTAAGGTGTTGGGGTCGTGTTTGAAACAAGATGTAACATAAGATTTCTTTTTAGTCAACACTTATTTATTTCAAATTCTAAAAGACTTTCTTTAAAACAAAGCGAAGTAAAATTTCTTTCTACTTACATAGTTTATATAATTGGGTTTAACCGATTCACGTCATTTATAATTATTAATTCAAGGTTAAATTGAGTTTATGAAGATTCCACATACAATTTTATCTTTCATTAATATAAAACTGTTTCGGTCATAACTTGCTCGTTTTTAGAGCTTTTTGAGTGATTCAAAAGCCAAAAATTATGTACTCGGAACGTACTTTTCAAATATTCAGAAAGTATAGTCATGGGAGGTCAGTGGACCGGTCGGAATTGTTGTACAAGTGTCGGGTTCAAGGTTGAGTTTTGAATAGTAGTTTATTTTTATTTGGGGTGCACGGGATACCTAGTCCTTGGGTTGAGTTTTGAGATCTCCTAGAAGGTTGTTTGTAGATGGTTTGAGTCACATGGATGTGGGGAGGTAAAAAAAATAATAATAATAATAAATAAGAGTATATTCTTTTGGAAAGGTCGGTCTTTTGCACGGTTTAAATAATATGTTGCGGGGCGTAATACGTTTGTTTGCCATTGGGTGTTTCTTGGATTATTTTTCGTTGTGATGGGTCATTTTGAATTGATACACGTTTTGGGTTTGAGTTTTCTTTTGAGTCTCATGGTTTTTGACTTGTTTTAACTGGTGCACGTGAAATGTCGTTAGTTATCCGTTGGTTTGATTCGTTGATTGTATCTGCTGGATTTAGGATGTAATTTTGGTTTCGTATTGTTCGGGAGCGTTGAGGTAGTCATATGAAAGACTTGGTCGCGCCTACACGCTTAAGTAGGTGACCATGAGAGAACGGTCGGAATACCCTTAGTGGGGAGGAAAGAAGTTCGTAGACGAACTAGTGTGGTCATGAGGTCTCTTAGGAGTACTAAGGAGATGAATAGAGATTTGTGGGATACTAGCACAAGTAACGCGCCATAGAGAGTGTTGGAAGGGGATATAATACCTCAAAGGTATTTATGATTGTTCGTAGGGCATGTAAGTTTTCCAAAAATTTCCTGAAATTTAGTAGGTTTGCCTATTACTGTGAGGTAGAACCATAAATAGAGCAAGTAGGAGAAGTGAGAGGAGTTGTAGTTAGTGCCCTTCTAAGGCAAATCGTTGATGGAGTGATTTAAAAACAAGAGCTGTTAGAGATTGCAAGGAATGCCGGATAAAAGTTGAGTTGCTTAGTAGTAGATTGGATGTGGAAAGAGGTTGAGTGGTCTGATGAGAGGAAGTACCGGTCTTTTAAGATGTGTGTAGAATTTTGCAAGTAGAACGAGGTAGGAATTTATTCGTATTTCCGCTAAGAGATGGTGCAAGGAGGACATAGTTGAAACTGCTAAGGATGTTGTATGAACGCTTTGGGTTTACGTTTATGTATTTGGCTTCACCAAAGCACTAGCGGTTTTCATGGTGTCAATGAACCAAGTGTGCATGAACGTGTATAAACGAGTTGTCATCAGGAGCGTCGAAGACATCTTGAACTACTCAAATCTGAGAAGGAGAGTGAGGCGAATTATGTGTTGGTTTTGGAGTGGAGTTATACGTGAGATTTTCGAGTGTGAGTTTTTAGTATTAAGTTTACCATGATGAGTAGTTAGAGATGATGGCGTATCATGGAACCAGCAAGGGGCGAAGTGAAGAAGGATGAGGAAGCGTTTTGGAGGCTGAAGAGGTGGATTGGATAATGAGCCGATCTTGGCATTATCGGAAGGACCGGATGAATTCGCGAAGCATGACGATACGTGGAGCAAGGATTTGGACGCGTACGAGGACGAAAAAGAAAGGCGATCGCTTATACGTTGCAGGAACTGAAGATTTGGAAGAACTAGATGGACTTAGTTAGTGGGGCTGGATTGTTATATCTGCCTAGAATGCTAGAGGCATTTGGTGTACGAGACGTGGAGAATGATCTATACGGATCATGAACGTCTCCAACACATATTCAATCATCTTGATTGAACTTTTGGCAAAGGTGATGGGTGGAGTTAAGTGATGAAAGAAAATTGCAAGGCTAAGTACCATCTGGGAAAGGCAAGTATGGTTGATGAGACATGGAATAAGAAGAATAAAGTGAAGCAGAGACGAACTGGAACAATATGGATGACGTATTAGGGTGATTTGGATGAAGGGTGTAGGTTGCACGAGTTGAGTTGTCTAAAGCGGAGAACGCGTCAACCTGTAAGTTGCGTGGCTTGGATAATCATATGTAGAAAAAGAGAAAACCACTAGAGTTAGTGACAAAGTTATGTAGGGAGTTTCACCCATAGTAACAGGTGGTATGTTTTGGTAAAATGGAAGAGTTGATGTAGAGTTTTGTAGGTCCATTTATGATCTTTAGAAAGATCGGACCATTAGCTTATGAGCATATAATTTCCTGGGGGAAATGAGTTGTATACATGATACATTTCATGTATTGAGATTGGTAAAGGTTATTTGAGACTACATTTTGCATGTACGGTTATTCGGGACTTGTGTTAATGAGAGTTTTTGTTTTATCAAAGAGTCATCTAGGAGATTTATTGACTGTGAGGTCAAGAGTTTGGCAATGAGTTTAATTGTTTTTGGTTTGTATATGTGGTATTTTGAAACTTGAACTAAAGTTCACGTGGAAATGAGAGGAGTTCTTTTAGAACAAGTATCCTCGTGTGATTTGTTGTCTGTGTGTTTGATCCTAAGGAGTAAATCTCGGGACGAGATTTCTATTAGGAGGGAGTGATGTGACAACCCTGGTTTTGAGGTTCGTCACTTAGTTTTATTTTGTGCTAGTTGCGTGTCTTTACGTGTTTATGTGCTTATTGGTGTGTATAGATTGTGGTTTGAATATCGTTTTCGGTACGGGGTACCTTGTGAATGAAACGATGTGTGATGATTTCATGTTCATGAGTTCACATGGTAGTGACTATGAAGTGAGATGGTGTTATTTGGTGGTTCTAAGTATACGTATATGTATTATAGAAAATCGTATTTTTACGATTTACGGTTTAGCATTTAGAGGTCGCGGATGAGGTAATTAGTCATATGAATATTTTTCGGGATGGTTTTAAGTCATTTAGGACTTAGTTATAAAGTTTATTTCAAAATTTGAGATTTTTTTTAAAAGTGTATATTTTACGTCTTTTACGGTAAAACGCGTAAATTTGACTAGTTTTACGGTTTTGTGGTTTTGGAAGCTTTAGGAGCTGAAATAAATTAAGGAAAATATAAGTAATATTAATAGCATAATATTAAATAATAAAAATAAAAAAAAAAACGAATTTAGGGGTGTTTGGGTCGGTTTAGACGTACCAAAGAAGAAAGAAAGAAGGGAAAAGCCCAAAACAGGCCCAATGGACTTGTAATGGGATTAGGGGGCCTTTAGGACTTAACCAAACCCAACTCATAACTATAATAATCAGGTTTTTAACCTCCATAACATCTTCTAGCCGAAATTCATCAATGGTGGCCAATTAGGGTTCTTCAAAAATTAGGTTTTCTTCATCTTCTATTAATTCAAAGGTAAAACCTTCATAACCCTTTTTAATTTAATTGTTTTTATGTTTTTATAATCATTCTTATGATGGAATTAGGGTTAGGGTTCATATAAAATCAGTAAATTAATGATGTGATAATCATAATATGATGATCATATAAATTAGGGCTTGTAATTAGAGGGATTAGGGTTAATTAATGAGGTTGATTTTGTTAAACCCGTTTTTAAAAACTGGGCAGATTTTGTGTCAATTGTTTTGATCATATCGGGAGTTCTATAAACTCTTATTTTACGATCCAAGTACCCCTGGAAAGATATTTGAAGTGGCTTTCCAATGCAAGAAACGAGAACTAAATTGGAGGTCGGGAAGTGGGTCAAAAACAGGTTACAACAGTCGGAGGTCAAAACAGTTTTGAATTCAGCCTATTTTCTTTTTAAGTTTTGGGTTGTTTGGGGTACTTAGGGTTGCATTGGGATCTTCTCACGAACGTGAGAGATTGTTTATACATTGTAGTAAGTATCTGCACTTGGGCTAAGGTTGTGGTTTAGGGTAAGACCCCTTAATGGTAACAAACTTTTAGTACGTTTAAAATAAGGAAATCTGGAATGACAAAAGTAGATATATGTATATCGGTGCCTTAACAGTAGCTTTAAGGTTAGGGCAAGTGGGAGGTGTTAGCCAACATATGTAAGGTATGAATATTCCTTTTACAGAAACCATGGGTATGTTTAAGTGGATGTTTGACTTAATGTTTTGAGACCTAAAAACTGGGACTGTTTTGGGTAAAATATAAACGGGTTAGTTATTAAACTTAACCAAGTTAAGGACTTGTTAAGGAAGGGTAATGGGGTGATTAGAGCTTATCAATGAGGTGAATATGTGGGAATAGGCTAGATGTCCATCATAGGTTAATGAGCCATCTTAGTGATTGGTTCGTGTATTGATTGCGTGTTTTGGTTTGTTAGCTTGTTGCTAGTGCAAGGACTCGTGAAGGAGCTATCAGGTGAGTTTCATAGTCCCATGTTTAATATTGATTTTGACTTCCAGATGGGATGGAAGAGACACTGTGTTGAGTTATTTTCTAAATTGCTGCTGTGAATGTTTTTGTGATTTGAGATGGACTTGTGTGTACATTATGTGATTAACTGCTATGTGATTTTTGATTGTGTATGATTTGGATCGGGGGACACGTGCCGTCTCAGTTATTGTGGTTTGACAAGGTAGTGGCCTTGTGGTTTGACAAGGTAGTGGCCTTGTGGTTTGACAAGGTAGTGGCCTTGTGGTTTGACAAGGTAGTGGCCTTGTGGTTTGCCAAGGTAGTGGCCTTGGGATAGGTACATAGTGTGATCATCTATGGTACCATGTTGTTTGGCAAGGTAAGAGCCTTGGATTTGGGTTTGGAATGATTGATCTTGAATGCTAGTTGTTAATACATAATTGTAGCACATTGTCCATATGTTCTTTTGTTGATGATTGTTATTCACAGCTTGTAACTGATTTAGCGTTGGAGTCTAAACCTATGACTCTCACCAACATTATGTTGACGTGTTTTAGTGTCTCTTTCATGTGATGTTATGGTTAAGCTTGAGAACATAAGTGGCTAGGATTGGAGAAGCTTAGGAATGCATATAGAAGGAGAATCCCCATTTCCTTCTTAGTTTACCTTTATGTTTTTTTTGATAAGTGATGCATGTTGGCACCTATATGTTTGATATGTTTGTGTTATTTGTTTGTCTTGGGTAAGAGGTAGGACTGTTACCTACTTACCTAGACACCTGCATTTGATGAGATATTGTCATGACTTTTGTGTCACCATTTTATGACATTTCTTATTTCATATAGTTATCTCTATAGACACACCATGTTGTGATGATATCCACACGTCGCGTCCCATATTCCGCCATGGTGGGGTGTGACAGATATGTACCACGTGTTTCCCACTTGCTAGATCTGATGGTAGAAGTTGAAGGGGTAACTATGACGTGGCAAGCCCTTTTCCCGGGTACCGAGGAGGTTAGGTAAAAGGGGGATGAATGTCTTCTTGGCAGGAATATTTGAAATCTTTGTTCATATTTGGACTATGCGAGTGTTCTGTTTGATTTTTAGTCTAGTAGCCGAGGTTGGAACCTGCGACCACTAGACTAGGGGACATGATGACGTATAGTCCCTAGTCGGGCTGGATAGTCCGACTCATGGGTTATACCCGCATCTATCAGGAATGGATTGAATGCTTGTGCGATGCGCACGCGCAGCCCAGGAGGCCCGGTAAGACATTGTCACACATACGACTGATTACTTAGACGGATCCTTGTCGCAGCGTGACAGGATCAGACAAGAATAGAATCTATCATATAGATGTATTCGCCTAAAGGGAAGAGATATACACTTACCTTGGTTATGCGATAAGGATCAAACTATTTTAGGTCATTATCTCTTCCTTTGGCCGCAAGAGTAGGAGAGCCCAGCCAGGACTCTCTCGGGTATAAAAGAACCCATGGGTTCCACAAAGGTACGATACACACAATACCCTAAACACTACATACTCAAATCGATTACTTACTCTCACGCAGGAGTTTAATCGTGGGTCACAAACCCACGGTAAGCCTAACGGTGTCTGTTTAGTGCGTAGGGTCCTCAAAACAATTTCACTTGGTGCAAGAGCCAGAGTCCACAAGACCCCGAATTAAGCCTAATTTGGGTCAAGCTCGGTCCATCCAACTTTTGTATCAACAATATGCATCTTCACTGTCCATTGCTTGTAGAACATCTTCTAATGAATCAACAGACTTTGCAGAACTTGGCTTAGCAGTACTTGCAGATGAAATACCGCTAGGTTGAGTATATACTGCTGAGTATTGTGATTCCAAAGATTCTTCTCCTGAATGCTTATTAGCAGCTGTAGCATTCTCCTCTTGATCTTTAAGCCTCTAAAGCTCTTGTGAGGCGTGATCATCATTGGATGGCATTGGTTGCTTTTGTTGGGGGCTGGCAACCATAGGAGAAACAGTAGGCATACTAGGTACATAAATATGAACATCATCATCTTGAGAATCTGATGAAGAAGGTCCTTCATGAGTACCTAAATTTGTTGTACCAGTCTCTTTACCTGCATTGTTAGTTTAACAAACTTTTTGCACAGAATAGTAATCCATGGAGTTAGTTAGATAATCTAAATCAAACATCTAAGCATAACCTATTCCTGAGACATTGGGTTTATTCTCTAAGAAATTAACATGGGAATTTTCTTTAACTTTTCTAGATGCCAAATTATAAACCCTATATGTTTTACTTTGCAAAGAATATCTTACTAGATATCCTGAATCAGATTTTCCATCAAACTTCCCCAATTGATCAAGAGTATTCAAAATATACACATGACACCCAAAAGGGTTCAAATGACTTATGATTGGCTTAACACCAGTCAAAATTTCATAAGGTGTTTTGTTTTGAGGCTTGGTTATTAAGACTCTATTTAGCATATAACATGCAGTATTGATTGCTTCTGCCCAAAAGGTGTTTGGCAAAAGAGAATCAGCTAGCATAGTCCTAGCAGTCTCAATTAGTGTCCTATTTTTCCTTTCAGCTACTCCATTTTGTTTTGGAGTCCTTGGATTGCTAAATTGTCTCTTGATACCTTTAGACCTACATAATTCATCAAATTAAGCATTCTTAAATTTTGTCCCATTATTTGTCCAAATGATCAAGACTTTTTTAGTGAACTATTTTTCAACTAAAGTGACAAAGTCCTTAAGTAATTCACTGGTTTCATTCTTGTGTGCTAAAAAGAAAACCCAACTGAATCTACTAAAATCATCAGTTATTACTAGGCAAAAGGTCTCGTGACTAATACTTCTTACAAAAACTGGACCAAACAAATCCATATGTAAGAGTTGCAAAGGTTTAGTCACAGAATTGACAGTCTTGGTCTTACAAGAGGCTCTATGTTGTTTACCTTTTTGACAAGCAGTACATGTCAGATCATTTTGAAAAGATTTATTAGGTAACCCTCTAACCAGATTTTCATTAACCAATTTATTTAGGTTCTTGAAATTCACATGAACTAACCTCCTATGCAATAAATTAGACTCATCATTAGAAGCTTTAGCCAGCAAACATGTAATGCCACCTGTTAGAGTAATAGTATGAAGATTGAAGGTGTACATATTTTCTTGCATGGGTACTTTAAGTAGTACTTGAGATTCCTTTGGCATCTCAAAGTCATTGGAAAGCACCAAGCAGTCTGTATCTGTAAAGAGCACTTTGTTCTTTTTATCACACATCTGTGATACAGAGAAGAGATTGAACTCATTCAATTCTTTTACAAAGAACACATCTTCAAATTCCAACTTTCCTGTAGTGATTTTTCCTTTTCCAGTAATCCTGTCTTTACTTCCACTAAAGGCTACTGGTCCACCTCTGAATTTTTCAAATTTAGCAAGGAAATCTTTGTTCCATGTCATGTGCCTTGAGCATCCACTATCTACAATACCTTTATCTTTCAATTCATCTATTAGGTGCCCCTGCACATACACAAAACTCATTACTTTTTAACAGGGACCCAAGCCACATTTGGCTCGGATCTTGTGGGACCTACATACTTAAGAGTTTGATAAGTAGGTTTTACAGTAAGACTACACACACTCTTATATTTCATGGTTCCAGTTATATAGTCAAAAACATAAGGTGACTTTATATGTTTAGGCTTCTTTGACTTAAGTACTGTTTTAGCAATACTAGATTGAACACATGATGTTTGTCCTTTAGGAACCCACATTTGCACTGGTTTGTTTTGTGGCGTACTTCTAGGTGTTTTTACAAGCTCAAATAAATCCCTAGAAGTTTTGTGAGACAATGGTTTGTGTGAATTTTGACCAGCAGTTCTTGCTTTTGGTCTAGCAGTACTTGCAGTTCTAGGCTTGCCGATACTTGGCTTGCTAGATTTCAAAGGTACTAGACCTTGTTTCATAAGTACTACTCTTGGAACAAAGTCCTTGGTAGTGAGAGAGTGACTATCCTTATTGATCTTATTAGGTTTAATTACCCTTTTAGTATGGTTAAACTTTGGTTTCTCATCTTTAGTCCCTATTTGCCTTTTTACTTGTGCATTTTTTTCATTACCTTTCTTTGTGACCTTTTGTGCAGCCCTTAGCTTTGTAATTTTATCTTCATGTAAAGTTAAATCTTTGATAAAGTGATTTAAACTACCATAAACATAACATCCTTTTCTTCTCAAAGAAAACCCAAAAGGTAGTTCTGACTTAGTGTTCTTATAACCTAGCCCACCCTTCTTGGTATTACTATGATGTTTTGCATTATTATCCATTGCCTTACTAGGAGTTTTCACCTGCTTGGGAGCAGAACTAGTTGTAGGCACATGTCCTTCAGGCATAAAGGTGCTCATCAAAGTTGGATAAATAATGTTTTTGGTTACAACAGACTTATCTTGGGTCAAGGTACTAGAGTTTGACTCTCAATCATTGACTTAATAGCAACATCAACTTTTGACTCATCTAATTCTATACCTATACCATTATTAGGGGGCATGAAAATTCCTGATAAAGGTGGAGGCCATGCCTTCATTCCTTCATCATACCTATCATTTTCAGGAGTATCAACTGACTCATGAGAACTATCAAAAATCTCCTTTGATAAGTGTAAGTTTATGGACTTATATTTAATAGTCGTGTGATAGGATCGAACTCAAGATTACGGGATTGCACACAATATGTAAAGAGTTAATTTAATTAATAAATATATTTATTGTATTTATTAATTTATTTAATAAATATATATTTATGTATTTATTAAATTAAACCGAGCAAGTAACTATATAACTTTAACGATCGTTGATTAATTAATAGTTAAGTATTAACGAGTGTTAAAATAATATATAATAAGAGAATTAAAAGGAAGAAGGACGGAAGATTTCGAAACACCCCATAGGGGTGTTTTGGTGGGTCGGTTAGGGCTTCAAAGGGGGGGGGGGGCAAAAGTTGCCTTTTATTTACTTGGGCTACAATGGGTTTGAGGCCTATAAATACACCTCCTATCCCTCATAATCTTCATAACTTGAATCTCTCCTTATCCCTCTCACTTAGTTCGATAGCAAGGGTAAACCCACGAAGGGTTTTCGGTTGGTTTTCTTGGTTGATCGATTGTGTTAATAATCTAGTCCTAGACCCTCTCTAGGGTTTTTGGGTAGATTAATTACAAGCGTTGTAGCTCGGTTTTCACGTGCTAGAATCACGGTTAGCTCGTTGTATTACGTGTGTACAAGATCGTAATATAGTCTTACTTTAGACTATATCTTGGTCTATTACGATATAAACCCGAATTGGTGATTCGTTCTTCGTCTTGTGGATTTGCTTTTGCGTAAAGGTATGTAACCTTAATTCGATTAATTATAATTGTGTTTTTATTATGATCTTGTTAAATCGCTTCCGCTATATGTGCTTTGATCTCGTTAAGGGTTTTATATAATTGTTTTGATGTTAATAAACCTTCAGTGGCATCGAGAGTCGTTTTAACATGTTATAATTATCGAAAATCTAATTTTTTAACTAATAATTGTTTTGAGTTAAAACTACATGTTTTTTAGGTTTTCATAAAATTAGGGTTTTGTTTTTTAAAATTTAGGGTTTTGACCGAATTTTTAATTAAAAAAAGGGAATTATTTTGAACCCTAAATTACATGTGGGATAATTTTGGATTAAATTGCATGATTAATTGTTATGTCATGTATGGTTACGATCCGTAGAGATTTAATTGTTAAGATTTGTAGGGAATCCATGATTACGTGCATGTTTTCATGGATCGTAAAATTATATGTTTATATTATTTTATGTGCTACGTGATTATTTGATTCAATAAATCTAGAATTAGGGAAGACTTTTATATGAATATAAAGACCTATATTTGATGATTATTGAATAAATCGTATACATGTGGTTATTTGATTCATTTATTGCATATATAAATTGTTATTATGTGTTTATGATTTAGTTTTTTTTACTTGTTTATATTAAAAATTTGGTGAATTGTTGTAAACAAGGGTTTTTTTATGAAAACAAATAATATGGACTAAATCATATTAAAACAATGATTTGTTAGAGATTTAAATTACATAAGATTAAGTTGATTGGGGAATTGCAATAATAATCTAACGGCCTACTCTTTTTGACAAACTATAAAGTGGGTTTAACGCACCGCTGGTCATGTACCCGGTTAAGGAAGGAGGTGTTATGTCATTAGTCGCTGACCAAATTCTCGGCTCGCATGTGCGTCATATTGAAATTACCTATGATTATTAATTGAATTATAACTTAAGTGTGATTTACCACAAATTCAAATCCGAAACACAATGAATAAGGGTATTGCTTTGTGCGTATCCGAGTCCTAGCAAAAGTACTTTGTGAATAGTTGTGGGTAAATTCTTTAATTGGTTTAACCAATACCGCAACATAATTTATGAAGAAATTTAATCTTGTGGAAAAGTTTACTAAATGTTTTATTAAACTTATGCCATGGAGATTGTATGCATGCTTCTCCATACATTGATTTTGACATCAAAATTTATACCCTTTAAATTTAAGTCGAATGCTCCTAATTGACGAACACTTGAAATTACTTCGTCATCAAATGAGATTTTTGGGTGATGTTGTGATGGAGAGAAAACCATTTGTAGAATGGAGAATTCGTATGATGGTTTTAAGTTACTCAGATTAGACGACTTAATTAAGTTACTTGATGGTTGAGTTTTTGTATACCCTTTAGGAAAAGAGTACCAAAATAGGGTAAGCACGACGATTTAGGAAAACCGTGTACAAATGACCCTAAAATGGGGATCGTTCTCGAGGAGGCTTGTGTGTTGTGTTAATGAAAGGATTAGGATTAACTTTGTGATTATATTTGTGAGAAAAAAAATAGAAATGGGATAAGAAGAGAATGACGGTTACGATGTCGTATTAAACTAAGACGAAAAAGGTGTACACGTAAAACCGTAAAAAGTACCAAAATTAAAATTTTTACCCTAAAAATTCCTAAAAATCACTAACAATCCACAAAAATATTCTAAGAGTTTACAAAAAATCCAAACTTGCCAAAACCTTTTAATTAATTAAATAATGACTTTTTAATGCTAGTTAAAGCCCTAAAAATCAATATTTAACTATTAAAAAGTCCAAGACAAGATTTTAAAGTTTGTAAACCTCAAAAATACCCTAATTAAGCTAAAAAGTATTTTTCAAAATTATAAAACCACTAAAAACTATTTTTAAACAATTAAAAACTATTAAAATCAACTAAAACTTAAAATAATTCTAGAAAATAATTATAAGACTCTAAAAATATTCTAAAAGTTGTAAAATTCCTAACTTAATGTATTTAACCTAAGAAAAATATAAAAACTTGAAAAATCTAAAATTTGAAATTTAATAATAAAATAATATTAAAATAATATTAAAAATCCAAAAATTATTAAAAATTCTAAAAACTTGCAAACTAGTTTATTTAACCTAATTAAACAGAAAATGAACTTGAAATACCAAAAATGCCCCTATTAGGCCTTCAAATGGGCCAAATACCCAAACAGTCCCTTATTGGACTTAATATTGGGCCCATTAAGAAAAAGTCCTCAGAATTGGCCCAAAAGCTCCAGTCAAGCTTAAAATTTGATTCTAAACACAATTTTCCAAAGGCCCAAGAGCTGAAAATGAGCTTAAGCTAGCTTATTTCAAAACAGCTTATTCTTAATGGGCTTTTTGGCCCATTAAGCTATAAGCTGATGCCATAAGCTAAGATTTTACCCACGTCCTTCTCTTGACCTAATTAAGCTATTTGCAAAAAGAAACTTGAAATAAGCTCAAGAAATAAGCGTGAAAATGCAATAAGCAATCTACACAAAACGACAAAATAGTCGTTTTTTAGTTCTAGACTATTTCAAGAGCTGATTCAAGTTGCAATAAGTCACAAATGGCTTAACTAAGCTTAATCAACAAAAATATTTTCAATAAGCACACTTAATAAGCTGGAATAAGCAATAAGCCAATTTTGAAAAAGACAAAATAGTCGTTTTCTAGTAGAAACTTAAAACCAAAAGCTGTAAACTTCCAGATTCACTTATAAGCTCAAAAGATTAAGACCTATTACAAAAAATAAGTTGTTGCACATTGGAATAAGCCAGAATGACTTATTAATAAGCTGAACACAAATTATAACTAGCAGTGGCTAGCAGCAGGGGAAAGGAGTTCCCACTGCCTTGACTTTTTGACCTGGCTTTTTAGAGAGTTTTACTTGATATCTTTGGACAATCAAGGCACCCTTGTGATCAGTGAATCACAAGGAGTCAATAACAAGCAGAAAATCACAAAATCACCAGCCAATCAGTGCAGTTAATTCAATCTTTGCCCAGATGTGTTCCAGACAAGTAATAAGCAGGTCTGATGACTATAAGCTACTTTAAAGCTAGTAAAAGCTAACCACAAGCCACCCAATGCATACACAGGCTCAAAACAACTTATAGTAACACAGCTTAACACATTTCATGCAACAAATCCAACAAATGAACAAGATCTAAGCATAAGCAGTTACTGATGAACAATGGAGAACACAAGAACTAAGTTTGTTGATATACTTGACACAAAATCCAATTTCAAGGCCTCAGATCTATCACATATGTTTCATTAACAATGATTAAACACTTGTTAGCCCTAGGTTAACATAAAAACTAGGTGTGCACAAGATTTCAAAGCAAAACAACAAATATTCAAGATTTTATAGCAACTTGTTTGATTTAGTGATTCAAGGCACAAAAATTGCATATATCAGATCACAATAGCCTCAACATCAGATACACACTCAAACAATACCACAATTCCAACTCAAAACCACATAAACTAGAACCAACAGTCAATCCCAAACACCCTTTTAACTTTTTAAACTTAATTTTAAACAACTAAAAGTCTTCTCGAGATTGATTAAGCCCAGTTTAACATCATAACATACCACAAATGAATCAAGAAGCAATTTGCAGGCATAAAAACACACTTATACTAGCAAAATCACAAAATCACATAAATACCAAAAAATAATCAGAAAGATGAGTTTTGAGGATTCAAACCTCCAAGATGTACATCCATACCTTGGAATCAATGAGCTGAGGTGCTAGCAAGAACAAGCACCAGCTTCCCCCTGCTAAGAACTACAAGCATGCCTAGCCAAAGGCTTGAGCCTAGATTAGCACAAAATAAGATGGAATAGGTGACAAAGGTCAAGTCTTTACAAAACTTAGGTCCCCACAAGGCCTGAATCTTCCCTTAAGGCCTCACCACCCATTAATCAACCAAGATTAGGAGGCTATGATCACCCTTAAACACAAAGAAACAAGCTGTTGAACCACAAGTACTTAGCAAACCACTTGACTAAATTTTGAATCAAAAACGTATAACCAAACTCCAATATTGTTCAAGCTAGTTGATTTGTGACTTATTTCACTTAAAGAAACACCTTAATGAACAATCCTCACCCAAGCACATGCCAAATTCTTGAACTCAGTCAAGAACAAAGGGACTCAAAGGCTTATACGCTATCTTGGACTTGTTCAAGGTTTTGTTTAAGTACAAAAACGTGACAATACAACTACTTAACACAATAAATATCAATGGAACTCAGTTTCAATCACAACACAATACCAAATTCTATTAAATTCAGAAAAATGGCTTTACAAGGCTTGACAAAGAAAAACTGAGAACAAGAGTAAAGGAAAGACCCTAAACCCTTTATATAGAGGGTGTACATGTTACTAGAAGCTGATAAAAACATAAACCCTAGTGTAGTGATGTCCCAAAAATGCCCTTGGATTTTTGAATATATGTTGACTGAATTTGGACTTCTTGGCGTTTTGTTGAGATGCCAGAGGTGAAAATGTGATCAAAGGGCTCACAATAAGCTTAGAATTGAAGCTACATTGTGGATGGTTGATTTTCTGTCACTGTTTTGTTTGGAGGTGAAAAGTGGAGCAGGGGAGGGGTGGTGATACATGTGAGCTGATGGTGATGGGTGTTTAGGGGTTGGGTTATGTTAAGGGTGGCCTTAATCATAAATCTAGAGTGATTTAAGGTTTAATTCACAAAGGTTAAGGAAAACCGAAATTGGATTAAGAACATGAAGAACACATGTTTTGATCTTCATTTGTGTTTAGGAAGGTGTTAGGCGCCAGATTATTATTTAATTAACTTTTGAAAAAGTTAATAAATAATAAACGGGTGGGTGGAAGGTGATGTGGAGGAAGGGAGGGTTCTGATTGGTTGAGGAGATTTGGTGGGTGAGGTGGCAGCACATGGTTGGTCTAGGTAAGATTGGTTGTCTGCCAAGTTTAGTCCTTCTTCTCCCCTTCTCTTGTCTTTTCAGTCAAAACTTGATATCAACGCCAACCCCTTTGTTAACAACTTTTCTTTTTCATACTTTTGCCCCAAAAAGTTTTGCAAAATATAATCAGGGGTATTTCTTGCCATTTCTTGATTTTTGAAGGGTTGTTTTGGCATTTTCTTCATGGATAATGGTCTTGACTTGTTTTGTTGACTTCTTGGAGGACTAAAAATGACAAGTCATAATTGTTGAGGGACCATTTTTTCCAATTCTTCAAAGTTAAGGGTCCTTTTTGCAAATTTGACAAACTTTAAGGATCAATCTTTTAATTATGAATAAACAAAGGTTTAAAGTGTCAATTATTCAATATTGGAGGACCCTTCTTGTTCAATCTTCATATCTTCAAGGTTTATTCTTGGAAAATCATCACTTGGGCTTGGTTCATTGTGCGGCTTCATTTCCCGTGTTCGTTTTTGATTGGTTCTTGTGATCTTTTTGTCATTTCCTCAATATCCGTACCTAAAATACACAAGTAACAAACACAAGCATATATATGGGTATTTTGATGATATTCAATGCATTTTAAGCCCAATTTGGACGATGAGACTATGTATAAAAGCAGTCTCATCACTCCCTCATACTAAACCATTGTCGTGCCCTCACGAAATGCTAGAATAAAGTATCGTAGCACCTCCAAAATTCATTTTTATTCACTTTTATTGAATGATAAACTAGCTACACTACTACTACTACTTGCATTTTAGACATAATGTATGATTTTCATCGCAAAATAGGACGTTTAGGTTCATAGAATAAGAACACGTAAATGCTTCGTTAGAAATAATTTGATCGTCCTCGATTTTCACCCCAATTCTATGCCAAGCGTACAACGAGATCATTGTCATTATAAGTTAGTAATGCTAACACTACTCATATGCCCTAATCACGTACTTATCCTCCCATTATTCCTAAGTTGTATCTCTTATATTTTATTTTGTCTTGAATGTTTCACGAGGATACATTGTTTGACTTATGCGATAATAGAGATTTAGGTCTAAAAATAGAGTCCTAACGGTGTAACCAAGACAATCAAATCAATAACCCCTCCTAATAGACAACGATGTCAAAAAATTAAGTCAACAAGAAGGATCGATAAACACGGTTTTATAACGGTTTTGAACATGAGACTTATTACCAAGACTTTTATACGCCCCCTAACGGAAGGGCCTTATTATCTTTGGTTTACCTCCATCTTTTATTCAACTTCGCCATGAAGCTTTTATTATGAACTTCGGTCTTGCCTTGCCTTTTATTATCCACCTCATCGGTAGTTTTATTAGCCAAAGACGTATATCCTCACGCTAAGGCGAATTTTGGATCTTTAAAGCTTCGAAGATTAAGGCTTGATTCACTTTCAATTTTGCATAGATTTTTCGGCCTTGTGGGGCTTCAAATTGTTTGCTTGATTTAGGTGAGCACTTGAAATCTTATTATTGGGTGAGCTTTTGATTATTCGGGTGCCAATACTTCAAACCCGTGACGCTGGCGATACCTTAATGTCTTCCCAATTTAATTACACGGAAGCTACTAGAAAAGACTAGAAACCCAACAATCCCAACTAAACCGCTAAGTCAATATTTATTAAGCAAAAATATTTACATGCGAAGGGAGAATAAGCAAACAACGAGAACACATGAGTTTTTGAAAGAATATGAGTACTCTACGTTTAGCATAGTAACTTATAATTAACCCTATCATTTCTCGTCCTCATTTAAGAGACTTAGCCTAATGTGAAGTTAAGGAATCAAAGCTAAGTGCTCAACACGCACGGTCGAGTCAAAAGTTATGCTTATTCTCGCCATCGGAAAACCTACATTCGTGTCTTCAAACACTTATAAAACATGAGAAAAATTTTAAAATTTGGCCATTTTTAGCCTTATTTTGCAACAAAGCGATAAACAAAAAGATAAACTTTAGAAAGCGTGAAGGTTTGGCAAGGCAAGTATCTATTCACCCCCATAGTAAAGTTAAACATTGTCCTCAATGTTTCGAGTCTAGGGGTGCAAACACCCCCATACTAGAGACGTAGTCGAATGCCTAATCTAGCATGGAAAGGGTGTAACCGTTAAATTTAAAGCCGTTTATGAAGTGTGCTATAAACCTAAGGTTAGAACATCAAAAGGATATATCATTTGGATATTGAGAGAGTCTTCAAAGTAATCGATCGAGTGCTCCCATAAAACGAACACGAGAGGCTCCAATCGTGAAGATCATGATCTAAAAACCACAATTCACAAACAACCACGAAACAAAGGTTGGAAGGGAACAAATCCCCTCACATTAAACTAATTAGAAAGCAATAATATTTACAAGGATAAGCATGAGAATCCCCCACGAGGCACCTTGTTTTTGATAACCGAGTCAAAAGCTCGACTCGAATCCCCCATAAATGTGATCATTTAGGGATTATCTTGGTATGGTCAATTTTTGGTGGGGCTTACATGATAAACAAGGCCAAAAAACAACCGGCATTAAGGACTAAGTCCTTTGATGGTGCAAAATACCGGGATCGAAGATGGCGTTCTCGTTTTCATTGGAAAAACAAATCAACGCCACTTCATCATGTGTCAACACAAACCCAAAGGGTTTAAACAAAATAGATGAGAAGAAATAGAAGGGTGGGACAATGGGTAAGTCACAAAAACCATGAGCTACTCGAGGTAGACTCGCACCAATCAAATAGAAAGATTTTCCATTTATTGCATCGGTGGAAGACCGAGATTTCCCTTTATAAGCAATTCCGGGATCAAATATCTCGTCCTCGGTGGAGAAAGGGGAGGGAACATAAGGTGCTTCCCCCACACTAAGTCCACACAAAGCATCGTCAAAAGGAGAAGACGAGCTTGTAGCACTCAAAACACGAGGTGATGACGGAGTTAGCATTGTAGAAAAATCTTTTAAATCCAATTTAAAATCTTTCCCTTTTTCATCTTTTAAACTCTTCTTATGAGAACCCGACTTAATTATGTCAAAAATATTTGGTGTTTCTAAAGCAATGTTAGTTACACTAAAAATTCTCACATTTGAAAACCGTTTTGGTTTTGGTGGTGGTAAGTTCTCAAAATGTTTGTCAACAAAGAAAACTACCCCATCGGGGTCAACATATTCATCATCCGATGAATCATTCTTGATTGGAAACGTAGGCTTAACACTCTTAACCTCCATCGGCGGAGGGGACGGAAAATCGTTTTTATCATCAACTCCTAAAACTCTCTTTGAAATCCTTTTGCAAATGTTTTTGATGGGATTGACATTGTTCAAAGACGTGATAGAATACACATGAGAAAGTGTGGAGTTTTGAGTTGCATTTATGACGAGTTCTTCCTCATTGAAACGAAGAGTGATTTTCCTAGCATGCACATCAATAAGTGCTCTCGAAGTATCTAAAAATGATCGACCTAAAATTAGAGGAACTTTAGGATCGATGGGGATGTCAACAACAATAAAGTCCACGGGATAGTAGAACTTTCCAACTTTTACGAAGACGTCCTCGGCTACTCCACAAGCTAGAATCGTAGAATGATCGGCCATCTCGATTGACATTCTTGAAGGAGTGAGATTGGGAAGATTGAGCGACTTAAAAATCTCAAGAGGCATCAAATTTATACTAGCACCAAGATCGGCCAAGGCGTAGAATTCCTCCATATCTTGTATTGCACATGGGATTAAAAATTTACCGGGATCACCGACTTTTTGAGGTATGCGGCTAAGGAAAACCGAAGAACAACTAGACGACTTTTGCAATTTCTCTTTGTTATTCAACATACTTTTAAAGTTTGCGGCAAATCGAGGCATCATGACCAAGGCTTCGGCAAAACTTATATTGAAATGCAAGTCACGAAACATTTTCATAAAAAGTTCAAATTGATAATTATTTCGTTCTTGTGCCTTTTCCTTGTTTCGTCTTGAAGGGTAAGGTAAGGGTGGTGTGGGTTGGGGCATAGGCAAAGGCCTTGGAATCTCGGGTTCCACTATTGGTATTGGTTCAACCGTAGGTGTGGTTTGAGCGGTACTTCGTGGACTTGGAATTTGCTCCTTTTCTACCACCACCTCGGGTTCTTTCTCTTTTTCCTTCTCCATAGAAGTAATTGGATGAGAAATGGGTTCTTTGAAAGTTTTACCACTACGAGTAGTAATAACCTTCAATTCTCCTTTCGGGTTTACGATGGTATCACTAGGAAGACCACCCGAAGAAGAAGGTTTACACATGATAGCTTCAAACATTTTTCCCATTCGATCTTCAAACTTAGATTGCCTAACATCCGCTTTTAACAATTCTTGCTTAATCTCATGTTGACCTTGCTCCATTTTTTGTTGATTTTGTTGGAGACGTTGAACATTTCCTTCCATTTTATTAGCATGAGTCTTAAGTTCATTAGCAAGTTCGTTTTTAAGCTCGTCTTTCAACTCGGATCTTAAGCTAACCATTTCACGTTGCATATTATCAAACTTAGCATCGTTTGCTTTAGCATAATTCAAAATTTCTCCTTGAAGATTTTTGGTGTGATCATTTTGAAAACCTTGGGTAGTATTTTGAAAATCACGGTTTTGGTTTTGGTTTGAAATTTGCCCATTTCCACTTTGATAATTACCCTTGTTGAAGTTACGTTGAACACCATTTTGATTGTTTCGATAGTTGTTAGCATTTTGATTTTGTGGAGCTTGATTTTGGCGGGAACCTTGACCGTTTTGGTTATAAGTTCCCGTGGCTACATAAGCATTCGAAGTGTTACCATCCGCGGTAATGCACTCGGAAAAATCATGAGCTCCACCACACGAAATACAACTCTTGGCAACCGCCTTAACCGATGCGGAATTCAAAGCATCTTGTGCTTTCCAATGAGTCATAAGAGTCGAAAACCTATCGAAAAATCGATTCTCCTCATTAGCTTCATCTTGCAAGGCACTCATGTTACGAGACGATGATGAACCCATAGTGGCAACACTCGGTGTGTTACGAGGGCTATAAACCTTAGACCTATTCTCAATGATTTTCAAAGCCTCATCGGTCGTTTTGCACAAAAAATTACCACCCGCGGCGGTATTTAGGTAATCTCGTTCATGATCATTAAGCCCATTATAAAAAGTGTCAATTTTGATGCAATTCGGAAAAATCATGGTGTGGACATTCATGTAACATTTCTTTAAACCTTTCCCAAGCCATTGAAAAACTTTCATTAGATCTTTGTGTAAATCGTGAAATGTCGTTTTTCAAATGTGTTGTTTTAGATGGTGGAAAAAATTGATTCACAAACTTAGAAATGAGATCACCCCACGTCAAAATCAAATTTGGGGGTTCTTTCTCGAGCCATATCTTGGCGGGTCCATCTAACGAGTATGGAAACAACATTATCTTAATGGCATCGTGTGGTACATACTTAAACTTTCTTGTCGCGGTGAGACGATTAAATTGCCTAATGTGATAATGTGGGTTGTCTTTTTTGTGTCCGTGAAACTTGTTGGCTTGAAGCATAGACATTAAACCCGTCTTGATCTCGAAGTTCTCCGCAAGGATGGCGGGAATCACAATGGTCTTTCCAAAACCCTCGGTGGGTGCTTGAAGCAACTCCATCATAGTACGATTAGCCATGATAGCTCCTTGTTCTACAATAGGTTCCTCACTTGGAGTCTCTTCACTAGAAAGATTAGGAGTAGGTGTTGACTCCTTTTTGTTTTTTTGTTTACGTGCACGTCTTGCTTGATTACAAGTAAGCATAAACGTTACGTACAACGTGGGGGTGAGCAAAGAAGATTCTTTTTGGTGTTTTTACTTTTTCAATTTTTTTTGGAATTTTGATTGTTTTTACTTTTTTTGGATTTTGGAATTGTATTAAGTAGACAAAAATCTACAAATCTCCTCCTTAATCAAATCTCTTGATTAAAGAAGCCTCAAGGAATGAAAACGATCACGTGAAGTGAACGCCTTCGATGACTTTAGAACGTTGGTGGAACACCAAAACGTTCAAGAGGGTTTAATCAGTGAAACCAAGAAAATATATATGATACTTAATAATACTTTGGGCGGCAAAACCCTCGATTAGCTTTCAAAATCAAATACTCACAAGCAAGCGGGGAAACGAGGCGGCGCGAAGCACTTAAGATCCTTTTTTCTTAGGATATATTTTATAATATCCGCCTTATACCCACCTTATAGTTTGTATTTTTCAAAATCGAGCTTCTCGAAAGTATTTATCTATTTTTGCCTTTTTTCTTTGGTTTGAGATTCGAATACAATGATTGGGTAATGACATCCCAAGTCAAGGTTGTGATTTCTCACGTATTTGGAGTACTTGTGAATTTATTGTTCTACGTATACAATATAGTAATAGTATTCACAAAAAAACGAAAACCGATAATACGTATTAGTAGAGTGCTACTAATACAATTAGCTATTATGGCTATATAAAAACAACAATTGTTCAAATCAAAACACAACACGCCTCCCCGGCAGCGGCGCCAAAATGATGGTTGAGTTTTTGTATACCCTTTAGGAAAAGAGTACCAAAATAGGGTAAGCACGACGATTTAGGAAAACCGTGTACAAATGACCCTAAAATGGGGATCGTTCTCGAGGAGGCTTGTGTGTTGTGTTAATGAAAGGATTAGGATTAACTTTGTGATTATATTTGTAAGAAAGAAAAATAGAAATGGGATAAGAAGAGAATGACGGTTACGATGTCGTATTAAACTAAGACGAAAAAGGTGTACACGTAAAACCGTAAAAAGCACCAAAATTAAATTTTTTACCCTAAAAATTCCTAAAAATCACTAACAATCCACAAAAATATTCTAAGAGTTTACAAAAAATCCAAACTTGCCAAAACCTTTTAATTAATTAAATAATGACTTTTTAGTGCTAGTTAAAGCCCTAAAAATCAATATTTAACTATTAAAAAGTCCAAGAAAAGATTTTAAAGTTTGTAAACCTCAAAAATACCCTAATTAAGCTAAAAAGTATTTTTCAAAATTTTAAAACCACTAAAAACTATTTTTAAACAATTAAAAACTATTAAAAGCAACTAAAACTTAAAATAATTCTAGAAAATAATTATAAGACTCTAAAAATATTCTAAAAGTTGTAAAATTCCTAACTTAATGTATTTAACCTAAGAAAAATATAAAAACTTGAAAAATCTAAAATTTGAAATTTAATAATAAAATAATATTAAAATAATATTAAAAATCCAAAAATTATAAAAAAATCTAAAAACTTGCAAGCTAGTTTATTTTAACCTAATTAAACAGAAAATGAACTAGAAATACCAAAAATGCCCCTATTGAGCCTTCAAATGGGCCAAATATCCAAACAGTCCCTTATTGGGCTTAATATTGGGCCCAATAAGAAAAAGTCCTCAGAATTGGCCCAAAAGCTCCAGTCAAGCTTAAAATTTGATTCTAAACACAATTTTCCAAAGGCCCAAGAGCTGAAAATAAGCTTAAGCTAGCTTATTTCAAAACAGCTTATTCTTAATGTGCTTTTTGGCCATTAAGCTATAAGCTGATGCCATAAGCTAAGATTTTACCCCCGTCCTTCTCTTGACCTAATTAAGCTATTTGCAAAAAGAAACTTGAAATAAGCTCAATAAATAAGCCTGAAAATGCAATAAGCAATCTACACAAAACGACAAAATAGTCGTTTTTGAGTTCTAGACTATTTCAAGAGCTGATTCAAGTTGCAATAAGTCACAAATGGCTTAACTAAGCTTAATCAACAAAAATATTTTCAATAAGCACACTCAATAAGCTGGAATAAGCAATAAGCTAATTTTGAAAAAGACAAAATAGTCGTTTTCTAGTAAAAACTTAAAACCAAAAGCTGTAAACTTCCAGATTCACTTATAAGCTCAAAAGATTAAGACCTATTACAAAAAATAAGTTGTTGCACATTGGAATAAGCCAGAATGACTTATTAATAAGCTGAACACAAATTATAACTAGTAGTGGCTAGTAGCAGGGGAAAGGAGTTCCCACTGCCTTGACTTTTTGACCTGGCTTTTTAGAGAGGTTTACTTGATATCTTTGGACAATCAAGGCACCCTTGTGATCAGTGAATCACAAGGAGTCAATAACAAGCAGAAAATCACAAAATCACCCAGCCAATCAGTGCAGTTAATTCAATCTTGCCCAGATGTGTTCCAGACAAGTAATAAGCAGGTCTGATGACTATAAGCTACTTTAAAGCTAGTAAAAGCTAACCACAAGCCACCCAATGCATACACAAGCTCAAAACAACTTATAGTAACACAACTTAACACATTTCATGCAACAAATCCAACAAATGAACAAGATCTAAGCATAAGTAGTTACTGATGAACAATGAAGAACACAAGAACTAAGTTTGCTGATATACTTGACACAAAATCCAATTTCAAGGCCTCAGATCTATCACATATGTTGCATTAACAATGATTAAACACTTGTTAGCCCTAGGTTAACATAAAAACTAGGTGTGCACAAGATTTCAGAGCAAAACAATAAATATTCAAGATTTTATAGCAACTTGTTTGATTTAGTGATTCAAGGCACAAAAATTGCATATATCAGATCACAATAGCCTCAACATCAGATACACACTCAAACAATACCACAATTCCAACTCAAAACCACATAAACTAGAACCAACAGTCAATCCCAAACACCCTTTTAACTTTTTAAACTTAATTTTAAACAAGTAAAAGTCTTCTCAAGATTGATTAAGCCCAGTTTAACATCATAACATACCACAAATGAATCAAGAAGCAATTTGCAGGCATAAAAACACACTTATACTAGCAAATCACAAAATCACATAAATACCAAAAAATAATCAGAAAGATGAGTTTTGAGGATTCAAACCTCCAAGATGTACATCCACACCTTGGAATCAATGAGCTGAGGTGCTAGCAAGAACAAGCACCAGCTTCCCCCTGCTAAGAACTACAAGCAGGCCTAGCCAAAGGCTTGAGCCTAGATTAGCACAAAATAAGATGAAATAGGTGAAAAAGGTCAAGTCTTCACAAAACTTAGGTCCCCACAAGGCCTGAATCTTCCCTTAAGGCCTCAACACCCCTTAATCAACCAAGATTAGGAGGCTATGATCACCCTTAAACACAAAGAAACAAGTTGTTGAACCACAAGTACATAGCAAACCACTTGACTAAATTTTGAATCAAAAACGTATAACCAAACTCCAATATTGTTCAAGCTAGTTGATTTGTGACTTATGTCACTTAAAGAAACACCTCAATGAACAATCCTCACCCAAGCACATGCCAAATTCTTGAACTCAGTCAAGAACAAAGGGACTCAAAGGCTTATAGGCTATCTTGGTCTTGTTCAAGGTTTTGTTTAAGTACAAAAACGTGACAATACAACTACTTAACACAATAAATATCGATGGAACTCAGTTTCAATCACAACACAATACCAAATTCTATTAAATTCAGAAAAATGGCTTTACAAGGCTTGACAAAGGAAAACTGAGAACAAGAGTAAAGGAAAGACCCTAAACCCTTTATATAGAGGGTGTACATGTTACTAGAAGCTGATAAAAACATAAACCCTAGTGTAGTGATGTCCCAAAAATGCCCTTGGATTTTTGAATATATGTTGACTGAATTTGGACTTCTTGGCATTTTGTTGAGATGCTAGAGGTGAAAATGTGATCAAAGGGCTCATAATGAGCTTAGAATTGAAGCTACATTGTGGATGGTTGATTTTCTGTCACTGTTTTGTTTAGAGGTGAAAAAGTGGGGCAGGGGAGGGGTGGTGATACATGTGAGCTGATGGTGATGGGTGTTTAGGGGTTGGGTTATGTTAAGGGTGGCCTTAATCATAAATCTGGAGTGATTTAAGGTTTAATTCACAAAGGTTAAGGAAAACCCAAATTGGATTAAGAACATGAAGAACACATGTTTTGATATTCATTTGTGTTCAGGTGTTAGGCGCCAGATTATTATTTAATTAACTTTTGAAAAAGTTAATAAATAATAAACGGGTGGGTGGAAGGTGATGTGGAGGAAGGGGACTGTTCTGATTGGTTGAGGAGATTTGGTGGGTGAGGTGGCAGCACATGGTTGGTCTAGGTAAGATTGGCTGTCTGCCAAGTTTAGTCCTTCTTCTCCCCTTCTCTTGTCTTTTCAGTCAAAACTTGCTATCAACGCCAACCCCTTTGTTAACAACTTTTCTTTTTCATACTTTTGCCCCAAAAAGTTTTGCAAAATATAATCAGGGGTGTTTCTTGCCATTTCTTGATTTTTGAAGGGTTGTTTTGGCATTTTCTTCATGGATAATGGTCTTGACTTGTTTTGTTGACTTCTTGGAGGACTAAAAATGACAAGTCATAATTGTTGAGGGACCATTTTTGCCAATTCTTCAAAGTTAAGGGTCCTTTTTGCAAATTTGACAAACTTTAAGGACCAATCTTGTAATTATGAATAAACAAGGGTTTAAAGTGTCAATTCTTCAATATTGGAGGACCCTTCTTGTTCAATCTTCATATCTTCAAGGTTTATTCTTGGAAAATCATCACTTGGGCTTGGTTCATTGTGCGGCTTCGTTTCCCGTGTTCGTTTTTGATTGGTTCTTGTGATCTTTTTGTCATTTCCTCAATATCCGTACCTAAAATACACAAGTAACAAACACAAGCATATATATGGGTATTTTGATGATATTCAATGCATTTTAAGCCCAATTTGGACGATGAGACTATGTATAAAAGCAGTCTCATCATTACTTAGTGAGATCTGGAAAGTTAATGCATTCAGAAGGGATGAAACATGTTTACAATGCAAAACGTTTTTTTTTTGCAATGTAAATCCCTTAAATATCTAGAAATTAAAAATTGTTTGTCAATTGAATTGTTCAACAAGTCGCTATGTTGAATACACTCATTACTAGCAGATCAACTGATGTAATGGATTTATGTCAATATAGAAATCAAGGAAAATAATATGGTTTTTAAACCAGGGTAATTTTATTTTCTTGAAAGTATTTTGTTATCGAAAATACTAATATTTGAACTTAATTCTGTAGAAATGGCCCAACCCACCAATAACACTATAAGTTCCGCGTTCAAAACTTTCTTTGAACGTCCTGAACTTACTGGCCCAAACTTTAATGATTGGTACCGCTCGCTAAGAATTGTCTTGAGAGCAGCGAGTATTATCGATATCTTGACTACTCCCTATCCGGAGGATCTTGCTGAAGGAGCATCTGATGCGCAAAGGCTTGAACACGCTACTAATGTTAAGAAGCACTCGGAGGTGGCTTGCTTAATGCTAGGAAAAATGGCTCCTCCACTTCAACAGAAGTATGATCTATTTTCACCTAAGTGAATGCTTGATGAGCTCAAGGCTATGTTCGAGAAGCCGCAAGTTGTGGAGATCTATGACTTGGTAGATGCTTTGCATAGCTGCATGCAAGCTCCAGGAAAGTTTGTAAGTACCCATTACTTGGAGACGAGGGGTTATATGGAACAGCTCATTGCACTAGGACAACCCTATGATCATAATATGGCTATCAACTTGATCAATAGGTCCCTTAACAAGGATTTCAATGATGTCGTTAGAAACTATAATATGCATTGCATGGGGAAGACATTTAATGATTTGCATGCAATGCTCATTGACTATGAAAAGGGGTTGAAATACAAGGCATCTACTGCTATGACTTCTGTACTAACCATACAAAAGGGTAGAGTGAGTAAGTCAAAACCGCAAGCGAATAAGAAGAAAGGCAAAGGCAAGGGTAATTAGGGCAAACAATTTGCGAATTATTCTAAACCTAAGCAGAACTTTGTCAAGAAGAGTCAATCTCAAAAGGATGATACTTGTCACCATTGCAAGGCAAGTTGTCACTGGAAGAGGAATTGCCCTCTTTACCTCGAAGAATTGCGAGAGATAAAGAAGAAGTTTGAGCAGAGCGCTAAAACTTCACGTACTCTATTTATGATTCAATTGTTCAATTTAACATACAAATTAAATTCCTGGGTATATGATACGGGATGCGGTATTAACATTTGTAATACGCTACATGGATTTAATCTGGAAATGAAGCTTTCCTATGGGGAACAATTTCTGCAAGTGGGCAATGGCGCACAAGCAGCGGTTGAAGCTATAGGAACATTTAATCTAGTTTTACCTTTGGGTTTAGTACTGAGTTTAAATGATTGTCATTATGCACCTACAATTGTTAGGGGTGTTATTTCCTTTTCTTTTTTTGTTAAATAATGGGTTCGTTCACACGATTGATTATAATAGAATTTCTGTTTGGAAAAATGGTATTTTCTATCTTAATGCAATTTCTGTGAATGGTGTGTTTTAGATAGACATGCATGATAATGAATCCAAGAACAATAAATTTGTATTTAGCATGAGTAAGAAGAGAAAGTTTGACAAGAACTCTTCTTATCTTTGGCATTGTAGACTTGCCCATATTGGGAAGACTCGTATACAAAAGCTTCAACGTGAAGGTCTTTTGGAAAGTATCAATGATGAATCATTTGATAAATGTGAGTCTTGTATCTCTGGAAAGATGATCAAGAAACCTTTTAATAGCAATATTGAAAGAGCTACTGATCTACTTGGACTTATACATACTGATGTGTGTGGGCCACTTAGACATACGTCAAGGAAAGGTTCTAGCTACTTCTTAACATTTACGGATGATTATAGTCGTAATGGTTATGTTTATTTACTTAAGCATAAACATGAGGTATTTGAAACATTCAATGTGTTTAAAGCACAAGTAGAATTGCAATTAGGGAAGAAGATTAAAGCTCTTCATTCTGATAAAGGTGGTGAATATTTAAGTCAAGAGTTTATAGATTATCTAAGTGAGAATGGAATTGTTCAGCATCTTACTTCTCCCTATACTCTACAACAAAATGGTGTATCCGAAAGGAGAATCGTACATTATTGGATATGGTGCGATCTATATTTAATCTTACAACTTTACCTTTATCCTTTTGGGATTATGCTTTAGAGTCTGCTGTTCGCATTTTAAATATGGTTCCCACAAAGAAGGTCATTAAGACACCATATGAACTATGGCATGGCAAGAAGCCATATTTGTCTTATTTAAAGGTATGGGGTTACGAGGCGTATGTGAAACGTGACTCGGGTGACAATCTCCAACAACGATCTATAAAATGTATCTTTGTAGGATACTCTAAGGAAACTATGTGTTACTACTTTTATTATCTACCTGAGAACAAAGTGATTGTTGCTAGGTATGAAGACTTTCTTGAATCTGATCTTATAAATCAAGAATTCAGTGGGAGAAATTATGATCTTGAAGAGAGTCATATAGATACATTACCTTCTGAAAACACTAGTGATGTAATTCTTGTAGAACCATAAAGTCTGGCGGTTCCACCGGAATTAGTTCCTCTGTGTAGATCCAAAAGGATTAAAAACGCAATAGCAATATATGTCTTAACATAAAGGATGGTGATGAGTTAGGGGATCTTGGTGAACCCGCTAATTATAAATCCGCCATACTTGATCCGTAAAAGGATAAGTGGATGGTTGCTATGGATGAGGAAATGACATGAAAGTAAATGATGTTTGGATTCTTGTAGAACCACCACCTAATGCTAAAGTAGTGAGACATAAGTGGACATGCAAGAAGAAAACCGACATGGACGAAAAAGTACAATCCTATAAAGCTCGTTTAGTAGCTAAAGGTTTTACTCAAACTTTTGGCGTAGACTACGAGGAGACATTTTCTCTTGTAGCAGACTTAAGAGCTATTAGGATTCTCATAGCTATAGCAGCATACTATGACTATGAGATATGGCAAATGGATGTTAAAACTGCCTTCTTGAACGATCGCTTAGATGAAGACATCTATATACATCAACCAGAAGGGTATGTTGATCTTGAGAATCCAGGACATGTGTGCAAACTTCAAAGGTCCATTTATGGTTTAAAGCAAGCATCACGTCAATGAAATAAAATATTTGACGAAGAAATCAAAAGGTTTGGATTCATTCAGAATCGTGATGAGCCATGTGTATATCGCAAAGCTAGTGGGAGTGATGTAGTATTCCTAGTCCTATATGTTGATGACATATTAATCATGGGAAGTAACATTCCAAGACATAAAGCAGTTAAGGTTTATCTTGGTAAATATTTTTCTATGAAGGATTTAGGAGAAGCTGCATACATTCTGGGAATTAAGATCTATCAGGATAGGAAAAGACGGTTAATTGGTCTATATCAAGATGCTTATATAGATAAGATTTTGAAGAAGTATAATATGCATAAATTCCAAGAAAGGTTTTCAACCTATGGAAGTTAAGCATAATCTTAGTCATGCGATGGATGGATAAACTCCTGAAGAGGAGGCATACATGCAGAAGGTGCCTTATGCTTCGGCTGTAAGATCTATAATGTATGATGTTAGATGCACAAGGCCTGATGTGGCGTTTGCTCAGAACTTGGTCAGTAGATACCAATAGAATCCAGGGAAGCTCCACTGGACTGCTGTTAAACATTTTCTACAGTATTTGAGGAATACGAAAAGAGATGTTTTGCTATTCAAAGGGTAGCCATATACATAACAAAATGTGGTTTGGATTAGGAAGTTTATTGAAGATCTAGGAGTGATGCCTTCAATTAAAGAACCTATAGATATGTATTGTGACCATTCTGCCGTAATAATATTTGCCAATGACCCTGGAGTCATGAAAAGCGCCAGACATTTTATGCGTAGACATCACTATGTCCGAGAACAAGTTGAAGCTCGTGAAATCAAATTGATAAAAGTGCACACAGATGATAACGTAGACGATCCTTTAACTAAGGCTTTGCCTATACCAAAAGTAGTTAAGCATGCCAAGTGATTAGGATGCAACTAGCTAGCGAACTCATGCAATAAATATGTGATTAGTATTTGGATAAAGGATGTTATGACATTATTATATAATGAAATAAATATTGGGTTTCGTTTATTTCTGTTATTTAATAAGTGTATCATATTTTACATGTTTTAATCCATGAATAAATGTTATGCTAAATGTCCGTTGTCGATTAATAATATGGGAATATTATTAAATTAAGACAAATCAAAATAGCGATAGAGTATATTGATCGATTTTGGATGATATTCGATGAATCGAATATTGGACTTATCCCAACTATATGTTTTTACTTTATGGATCTTTGTCATCAAGTAAAATATAAATAGTTATCCTTAGACTTGAGATACCAGGAAACTGTTGTGAATCTAGTACATCTCTGTGGAATAATCTAACGCTAAACGTAACTGGTAGCTATAAGGATTATTTTCGGAAATGTTGCAAAATTCATAAGTTTTGCTAGTAGTCAATATAGGATTTATTTCCTCCAATTTCATTTTGAAGTTTAATACAGTTTGGCCCCTCGTGGGATTAGTAAGATGTTTGTGTGGCCACACCCAAATTTGTTTTTGTAATCTTGCTGAATCTATGAACGAGAAACAAAATGGTTAGATGAAAGGAACGACTGAGATCCATATCCTTATTAACATTGTATTAGAAATAAAAGGATAATAATAACGATACAGAATCGTTAAAAGGTTTTGTCCAGGAGACCTTACTCGATTTGTACTAGAGACACTGCTAAGTGTAACTAGACGCTAGTCAATGTAATCACGATATTCGAAATATGTCCAAGTGGGAGCTGTAAGTTTATGGACTTATATTTAATAGTCGTGTGATAGGATCGAACTCGAGATTACGAGATTGTACACAATATGTAAAGAGTATTTAATTAATAGATATATTTATTGTATTATTTATTTAATAAATATATTTTATGTATTTATTAAATTAAACCGAGCAAGTAACTATATAACTTTAATGATTGTTGATTAATTAATAGTTAAGTATTAACGAGTGTTAAAATAATATATAGTAAGAGAATTAAAAGGAAGAAGGACGGAAGATTCCGGAACACCCCATAGGGGTGTTTTGGTCGGTCGGTTAGGGCTCCAAAGGGGGGGGGGGGCAAAAGTTGCCTTTTATTTACTTGGGATACAATGGGTTTGAGGCCTATAAATACACCTCCTTATCCCTCATAATCTTCATAACTTGAATCTCTACCTCTCCCTCTCACTTGGTTCGATCGCAAGGGTAAACCCACGAAGGGTTTTTGGTTGGTTTTCTTGGTTGATCGATTGTGTTAACAATCTAGTCCTAGCCCCTCTCTAGGGTTGTTGGGTAGATTAATTACAAGCGTTGTAGATCGGTTTTCACGTGCTAGAATCACGGTTACCTCGTTTTATTACGTGTGTACAAGATCGTAATATAGTCTTACTTTAGACTATATATTGGTATATTACGATAAAAACCCGAATTGGTGATTCGTTCTTCGTCTTGTGGATTTGCTTTAGCGTAAGGTATGTAACTGTTAGGTACATTGTAATAGTTATATGTAATAGGTAGACTAGGAGGTATGTAGTTCCTCCTGGTCCTAGTCGTAGTAGGAGCAAGTCCTGCTCCTGGTACTAGTCGAAGTCAAACTTTATTATTTACTTAATATTCTGTTAGGATATGCATGAGATATGTTAGGAAAGGATATGCATATCAGTTTTACACGTTTTCTTTAATGATGTATTAGGGTTTCCTTGTAGTATAAAAGGAACCTTAGGCAGAAGGGTTATACACACCTTCACAAAACGTAGTTCTAGTGATTATTAATATTAGAAATCCTTAGAAAGGATCAAGTCTTTAGAGTTATTCTGTTCTTCTTAATTATATTTATATTCTACATTCATATTGTGTATAGAGTCTCTTTGTGATTTGACTTGTGATTACAGAAGTCATTCACCGGTCTTGACAGGCTGCAAGATCTACATCTAGTGGACCCAACAAGTGGTATCAGAGCCTGGAAGGGTCTCTATACAAGAAGAATCAAGTTTTCTTATTTCTGACATTTTGTTTATCATGTCTGCCTCAACCTCTACTCAAACAGGAGAAGACAGCACTCCTAAAATTGTGCAACCTCAGCAGATCCTGGCTACGGTCTCTAACACGAATGGTAAATTCCCTCTTCTAAAGAAGGGTGAATATGATAACTGGGCAATGAAGATGGAATGGTGGATCACCAACACTGATCAAGATCTTTGGAAGATCATTCTGAATGGGAACAGCAGGAAGCTTACTGGACGAGACAAGAACGGTAATATTACTCTTCTTGACCCTAAATCTCATGAGGAAATCATAGCTATTCAGAAGGAGGTAAAATCAAAAACGATTTTGCTTCAATCTCTTCCTGAAGATCAGATGGGTGACTTCTACCATTTGGATGATGCCAGAGAGATCTGGAATGGCATAAAAGCAAGGTTCGGTGGGAATGAGGAATCAAAGAAAATGCGAAGGTCCATGCTGAGAGATGAATTTACCGAATTCAAAATCTCAGAAACTGAAGGTCTAAATCAAGGGTATGATAGGTTCCAGAAGATATTGAGCCAGTTGAATCAACTTCGGTCAAAGCCTGATGATGGTGACATTAATGCAAGGTTTCTTAAAGCCTTACCCTACTCATGGAATCAGGTGGTGATCTCTCTCAAAGCCAAAGGTGGGCTTGACTATCTCACCTTTGATGATCTGTTTCATAGGCTCAGAACTTTCAAACCTCATGTGAGAGGATTTCCTAGTGACTCTTTTCCCACTCTTGCTAATTCAGCCTTTGTGAGTTCTATGACATCTAGTCCCATGTCATATGCAAGTAGCCCAAGCAATAATGTCTCCTCTCAGCATACTGTTCAGCATACTTCTGCTCCTGATCCTGCTGCCAAGTCTGGTAGTATGGTAGAAGCTGTTCTTCATTCTTTTGTGGCTGAAGTTAATGCTGAACAACAACTTGCTTTTGATGACTTCAAACAGGTCGATAAACTTGACCTGGATGAAATGGATCTTAAATGGCAGATGGCCATGCTTACTCTTAGGGTACACAAGTTTGAGAAGAAAGCAGGAAGGAAATTTAATTACAACCCTCGGGAGCCAGCAAGATTCGATAGAAGCAAGGTGCGATGCTATAACTGCCAGCAACAGGGTCACTTTGCAAGGGAGTGCCCTAGCAAGAATGATCAGGAGAAGAGCAGGTACTCCGCTTTCAAGGTTCAGGAGATAAAAGATGACAGGAAGGCATTGGTATCTGTTGACTCTATGGTCAACTGGAATGATCATCAGGCTTCTACTCTGGAGTCAGCTGAGTCCTCGACTGACGTGTTTGCAATGATTGCTGGAAATCTCTCTGATGCAGAAGAAGCAGACGAGTTTGCTCTTATGGGCATCTCACCTCAGGTACAACATTGTCCTCTTGGTTGTCATGATAAATACTCAGAATTGTTGTCCCAATTTAATGAAGTAAATGATCAAAATGATAAGTATTTTTTAGAGGTTCAAGCCTATAAGGCATCATTAAACACTTTGGAACAACAAAAGAGGTGGTTACAAGATACACAACGTGCGTATGAGGATAAAATCAGGATACTAAGCATTGATTTAGAAAACACTACAAATATGCTTAAATATACAGAAACTGAAAGAGATGCTAGTATCAAAGAAAAAGAGGAAATGCAAGCTAAATTAGATGCTACAATGCCAAGATTTGACAAATGGCAAAAGGCACCTAAAAATCTTTCAAAATTAATTGATAGTAGCATGTCTGGCAGAACTAAAAGAGGCTTAGGATTTGAAAAATATATTGATTCAGAAGATGTATTTGATTTATCTTTCTCAAGTGTCTTTGATGCCGACAAAGAGGATGAGGACAAACCTAGTTACAATAGGTTTAAACCAGCAGCAGAAATGCATGATGTCCCTCCTCCTCTTACTGGAACTTTTATGCCCACCACATGGCATAATGACTTGGATGGATCACAGATGCTTGAGTCCCCAACAAGTTCTACTAATACTAATGACTTTGTCTCATGTACTTTCAGTGACAAAGCCGGTGACTCTGCATCTAGTGGTTCAAGTGAAGAGTCAAGACCTACAAGTTCCAAGTTGAATGAACATGCTGCTACTGGTGCTAGGAAGTGTGAAGAAAAAGTTGCTGTCAAGTCAAGTGTGTCTGGACCTAGTTTATTGAGTCCTAGGAAGAATGTTTTTCCTAGAAATGTGTGTAATAAAGTAGGCAGTATGAAACAATCTCATTCTAATAAAAGGTCTTTCAAAACATGTTTTGTTTGTGGCAGTGCCTTTCATTTAATTAAAGATTGTGATTATTATGACACACATGCATCTGTTAATCATGTTTTTCCTGCTCCTGGTCCACCAGGAGCTGCTTCATATGCTGCTAGAAGACTTAATCCTAGTGCTCCAACGTTTAATACTTCTAGAGTATCCTCTCCTTACGCGTCTGATTTTTGGAGAGATCGTGGATTCCAAACAACCAGTAATTATTTTCAAAACATTAATCCAATCTATCCATATAATTTAGACCACACGTATTTTGGTTTGGGAAATTTGGGAACTGCTGTTAAGCCCTCAGCAGGTTGTTCTTGGTCAAAAAATAATACCCATATGATGCATAGGCAACCAAGGAACAACGGTGGATCTCATCAATCTTCTTGGCACTCTTCTAATGATCCACAAGGCAGGCTCAAACCTGAAAAGGTTTGGGTCCCCTTAAGACACTAACTTTTGCATTTTTATTATCTTGTTGTTGTAGGTTATTCCATACCAGGATCCTAGTCTAGGCATTGTTGATAGTGGATGCTCCAGGAGCATGACTGGAAATAAAAGTCTTCTCTCTAACTTTGTACCATTTCATGGTGGCAAGGTCTATTTTGGTGGGGGTGAAGGCAGAATCACTGGCAAAGGAACGATAAAGACTCCAAATCTTAATTTTGAGCAGGTCTACTATGTGGAAGCACTTCAACACTTCAACTTGATATCGGTATCTCAGATTTGTGACAAGGACCATTGTAATAGTTATATGTAATAGGTAGACTAGGAGGTATGTAGTTCCTCCTGGTCCTAGTCGTAGTAGGAGCAAGTCCTGCTCCTAGTACTAGTCGAAGTCAAACTTTATTATTTACTTAATATTCTGTTAGGATATGCATGAGATATGTTAGCAAAGGATATGCATATCAGTTTTACACGTTTTCTTTAATGATGTATTAGGGTTTCCTTGTAGTATAAAAGGAACCTTAGGCAGAAGGGTTATACACACCTTCACAAAACGTAGTTCTAGTGATTATTAATATTAGAAATCCTTAGAAAGGATCAAGTCTTTAGAGTTATTCTGTTCTTCTTAATTATATTTATATTCTACATTCATATTGTGTATAGAGTCTCTTTGTGATTTGACTTGTGATTACAGAAGTCATTCACCGGTCCTGACAGGCTGCAAGATCTACATCTAGTGGACCCAACAGTAACCCTAATTCGACTAATTATGATTATGTTATTATTATGATCTTGTTAAATCGCTTCCGCTATATGTGGTTTGATCTTGTTTAGGGTTTTATATAATTTTTATGATGTTAATAAACCTTCAATAAGTCCTTGTCAGTTAGGGTTATCCTAGGTTGGTCATCTATATAACCTAGGCATGTTTTATCATAATACCCCATTTGTGAATTAATCAGCTTATCCATACCTTTTGAGGATTTTTGCCATTGATTAATCACTTCTCTTTCATTAAAAAGACTAGTTTTTAAAACTTCATTTTCTGCTTTTATTTTCATAAGTTGTTTTTCAAAAGCTTTAATAGCCACATCTTTTTCCCTCATTTGAAGAGTTGAAATTATAATTTTCTCTTCATAGTTTTGTTGACCCCTTTTTATACAAAACTATATTTACTTCTACCTTGTTTAAAAGCATTTGCTTCTATAGTACATGTGTTTACTTTTTGATCATGTTCATGAAGTTCTACTTTTAGACTATTAAACTTAAGAACACAATCTTTAGAACAAGGATGTACCTCAGTATCTTCATGTGAGAGCCATCAAACCAAGTTCTTCTTATTCTTCCACTTCAGTCCAATTAACCACTCAATCTACAGTTACCAATGCTTTAGTTCCTTTGGGACTTCTGCTATCTCCTTTTGGAAAGCTTTCAGAGACTCTTGGACTGGTTCTATAGCTGTTCTTGGACTTTTGACTGCTCCCTTTAGCCTTATATCTATTGCACTCCCTTGCAAAGTGTCCATTCCTTCCATAGTTATAGAATTCAACTTTAGATTTTTCATATCCTAATGGTTCATTAGGATCAACATTCATCTTCCTTCCAGTCCTTTTGTAGAGCCTATTGGATCTTACAGAGACCATAGTAGCTTGCCATTTGAGATCCATCTCTTCAATATCAGCATCATCCATTTGCAATAAGTCATTGAGGGTTAACCTTGGTCTATTGTCTTGTCCAATGAAGAATGAGAAGGCATCATTGTCACTAAACAGTGATGAGGATCTTCCTTGTGAATTCTAAGACGTTAATGGACTGCCTTCAGTACCTTAAGAATAAGTACTGCTTGTTAGTCCTCGAGCGGTATTTTGGAAGTAAGTACCGCTACTTGATCCATCAACGGTATTTTGAGAGTAAAGACCGATGTTTCCTTCTAACACAAAAGCCAAGTTAGACTTTGGTGTTGTTGCTGCTTTGGTTACTTCAATGCCTTTAACATCCATCTCATACACTCTAAGATTGTTATAGAGATGATCAAAAGGAGTTGAATCCAAACCATCCCTTGTGATGAAGTGCATGGCCATGGCTTTCCACTCTTGTGGAACACTTCTTAAGAATTTTAGATTGGCTTCTTCATGAGGAATTACTAGTATATGAACTGCTAATTGAATGAGCAATCTACTGAACCTTCCATAACCACTATGGATCCCTTATGTACTTGAAATTGAGAAGTTATCAAATTCTTGTTTCAAAACAATCTTTTTCATCTTCTTAGACTTGTCATTGCCTCCAAATCTAAGCTTGATGGCTGCCCACATAGCCTTTGCATCCTTGAAATTATGAAAGCTAGGTAGAATGTCTTCTAAAAGTGCCATAGCTAAAGCAGTTTTGGCTTTTCTTTCTCTGATCTCTGCTTGTACCTCTTCAGTAGTGACAGCAGGTAAAGCATAACATCTACCATCAGGTAACCAATATAACTTTTTAGGAGTATTCCCATTCTTGATAACCTCCCATAAAGTATGATATGTGTGGTTCAAGTAGTGTTTCATCTGCATTGCCCATGTCTCATAGTTATCACTTTTGAGAACAGGGAGTTTTACAGCATAAAGAGTATGGGAAAAAGGTGTAGTTTTATGAGGACTACAACATCTGTAGCTTGTGCACCTTGTGTAGGTGGAGGTGCAGGATGCACAACTTGAGGTTGTCCCTGTCGTATGGGATCAGGATCTAGAATTTCTTCCAAGTGAGGATTATCACCAGATTGAGACATTGATTTTGTGTGAGTGGAGATTTAGGGTTGTGTTCTTCTTATTCATAGTTTCTCAACAAGCTCTGATACCACTTGTTGAACCCTTTGAATGGATCTGTATTATGTTAAGAATTTGTACAATTGTTTGTAATCAAACTAGAGCACTCGAGAACTCTTACTCAACCAAATAAGTTATGCGGCATCTAACTTATAAAGCAAAGAAGAACAGAATTACTTTTAACTATTCGATCTTCTATTAATCGACTTTCAATGAGGTACACTAAACTCATTACACCTATGTTCCTTTTATAGTGTAAGGAACCCTAGAAACCTTAGAATATTCTATTATGATAAGTATATCACATACGATATCTTATCAGTATTCTAAACTATTAAGTATATCACATAAGATATACTCTAACTATAACTATGACATATCTTTTCTAAAGATATATTCGTCCTAATCAATATAGAAGTACTTACAATATAACTAACAGTACTTGCTATGTATCGCGTTAACACTAACGGTACTTGCCAACACTAGCAGTACTTGTACTTGCACTAGCGGTACTTGATACTTTACAAATAATTCCCAACAAAATGTTATGTTGAGATTTCGGAGGACCCGAATGTCGGGAGATCTCAAAAAGGAGAAACGTTTTGGTATAGGGTTATGGGGACTTTTAATAACCAAAATTTTCAAAACCGTACCAAGGATATGATTTCGAGTAAATGGAGCGATTTGAACCACGCTTACCAAAAGTTCAATGGTTGTTACCGACGTAGCAAGGTGGCAATAAAAAGTGGGGAAAGTGATTTGGATGTGATGGCGAGGGCTCGAACAATTTATCAGGAGGAAAGTAAAAACAACACTTTCCACCTCGAAGACTCTTGGAAGGTTTGAAAGCCCATGCGAAATGGGACCCTCCCGAAGCCGTTGATTTAACTGGAGACGTTCCGTCTCTTGCAAATGAGGCTCTTTTTGCATTGAATGTAAGACCCCGCCCCCGGCAAAGAACGAACCGAAAATAAGGCAAGATCCGAGTCAACGAGCAAGGGAGCGAGTAGTGGGTCGAACCCATTCGGGGATGCTCTAACCGCTGAGTTTCGACTCAAAAGGCAAGCCGCCCAAGAAGCCTACGAAGTGTCGATAAACAAAGACAAAAGTGGCTTATGATGGAGCAACTAAAATTTCTCACGACATCGACTAGGGGTTGTGACGAAACCGAAGCTTGTTTGATCAATGTGAAAAAGGAAGAAATAAAAAAGAAACTTGATTGAAGTGATGATTAGGTTTTTTTTATTTTCGTATTGTTTTTTTATTCCGAATTATTTTTTTAGAATCTAATGTTTTTATTTTAATGAATAAAGTAAATTATGATTTGAATAAATTAGGTGGTGTCTGTTTTATTAAGATGTTTCACGTCTGAATCTAACTACCGCATCTTACTGGTAAGATGTGGTTGTAATGTCTGAATCTGAATTAATAATTATTGTTTGTTTTTTCATGATTGTCTCAATGATTCATTTATATAGTATATTAAAATAAGCAATAAATAATGACCAAGTAAGTTGTGTTAACAAAATTTTTTTATCTTAAATTTAACAATAATAATCCATTACATAAATTATTGAATACAATTTATTTAATAATAACAAAATTAAACACAAACACTCTTTAAGATTGATTATTCATCATATTACAAGACAAACATTTAAAATCTAAAGTCAAATTCACACATAGATTGCCTATGGTCACTTTATTTGACATTGCAACGAGTAAAAGTATACGAATAAATTTCATCTAGAGTGTAATATGCTTGTACTAGATTCATTTTAATACTAATATACTTGTAATAGTTTCATTTTAGTACTAATATTTATCTTTCCAATAAAAGCAATCAATCTTCTTATCTTTTCATCCTCTTTCTTTATCTCTTTCCTTTTGTCTATGCAACTCGAACACCATTTTTATCACATGCTATCCATGGCTATCGTCGTGCTTTATTCATTCGTTCCCTAATAAGTGGCATTCAGACATGACCACCGCCTTTGATTGAGTCAGAGCTTCCACATCTATCCATCTCTGACTCGCAAGAAAAAAACAAACACACCAAAATCTGGATGAGGTCTGACCGCGTCCGACACAAGCAGTTTTCAGAGGCAGTCAGACATTTTTACAAAAAACAAACACAGCCTTAATTGTTGAGGGTTGTTTACGAAAATAAGTGAAAAATTTGGCGTGGTGGTGTGGAAATGGTGTGATGATAAGATGGGTTTTTTTGGTGTGGATGTGGAAGTGAAAAAGCTGACGTGACGGGGTGTTTTTTGGTGTGGAAGTGTGTCGATTCCTTTTGCTCTAACGAGACACCCTCCACGCACTGGAACACTGTTCATATGCATTTCGGGTCCCGTAATTGTGCGGGACATCTAACGAGTACCCTTCTGGTACGAGAACACGGCTCATATGCATTCCTGGTCCATAAAAGTAATCGTAAGTCCACGTGGAACCTAGTTGGTTTTATTTTTATACCATTAGTTTCTTAATTGTATAAGTTAGTCAATTGTTTGTGGTCTTTCTAATCTTTTGGTTTGTTAGCTATATTTGTGGTAAAAGTGTTGCACGTGGCTTCTTCAACCATTATTTAAGTATGTTAGTCTTATCAAATAATAAAAAACCTTCACGTCTTTATTTTTTCTTAGTCCTTTTTTGCTCGTATATCACATTTACAGTTGTGTGTGTTTGTTTCATCTCTGCGCTTACCAATTCAATATTAGTATTAGAGCCTCGTTAGCTCTACTTCAACTGATGGAAGAACTCCAGTTAGTTGGTGGTGTAAAGAAGTTGAATAACATCAACTACAACTCTTGGTCTACATGCTTGATGTCGTACTTGCAAGGCCAAGATTTGTGGGAGATTATAAATGGCTCGAATACTACATCACTGTTACGAGAAGATGCTAATGGAAGTTTGAAGAAATGGAAAGTGAAGCCTCGTAAAGCTCTATTCATTTTGAAAACCACGGTAGAAGATGAAGTATAGGAACATAGAAAGGACTCGTTGACACCCAAGGAGGCGTGGGATACCTTGGTATATAAACACATGAATATGATTCATTGTTTCATAACTTTAAACCAAACTTTTCTCCCCTTGTTTCTCGATGGTCGATGACAACAAGGTACCCTAAAGGGTATTCGGGTTTGATTTTATTAAGTATAACTTAATCAAGATCTAGCAATCGAAGGTGGTTAAGTGAGTGTCATGTGGAATATCTTAGAGAAGATCTAATTTGACAACAAGGTACCCAAAAGGTTATTCGATTAGCTTTTGTATTATCGAGATAAATCAAGAGTAACACGTAGAGAAACTTTGTGTTATCAACAATCTAAGTGCTATGCGGAATTAACACTTAGAATAAAGAACAAAATAAAAAATTATGTAAACCAAACTTTCAACTTCTATTGATAATAATAACGGTGAATAAAGTGATGAAAGTATATATAAACATAAACCTAAAGGCCTCCTTTTATACACATAAGGAGCCTTGTACACAAAGTTATCGTGTCAACTATTCTAGGAAGATATATTAAGATAAACATACAAAATACAATATTCATACATATCTTCCTATCATAAAACGTGTTGACTTTAAGTCTTGACAACGGCTTGATAATTCTTGTTTGTGCCTATTCAGTCAGCGGCTTGATAACACTATGTCAGCGGCTTGATGTAATGTGCCAGCGGCTAGATGACTTGGCTAATTTTATTCCCAACAGATAATACACTGCTTACAGATTCTTTTCCACATTTGTTTGCTTTGGAATCAGATAAAGATATCACTGTGGCTAATAAGCTTATCTCTATTTAGGATTCCTTTTGTCGTACAGTGAGAGGTGGTGTCGAAGACCATCAGCTTCAGCAATTGCATTCGCTTATTGATTCTGTTAGCCTTTCTTCTTTAATTGACAGATGGATTTGTGACTTGGATGGTGAAGGTAGTTTTCATGTGAAGGATATTAGGAAACTTCTGGACGAGTTTTTCTTTCCTAGGTTGAATCTTCCTACGAGGTGGCTCAAATCGGTTCTGATTAAAATAAATGTTTTTGCTTGGAAATTAGCTTTGGATCGTCTTCCTACCCGTGTAAATTTGGCAGCAAGAGGAGTGGTTTCTGGCACTACAACATGCCCTATCTGTGAGTTGCATACAGAAGATTCGACCCATTTATTCTTCGATTGCTCTTTGGCTAAAGATGTAACGCGTCTTATATGTCGTTGGTGGGATGCGGGCGTTCCAACTTTTTCTGCTTATGGTGATTGGCTCGTTTGGTTCAATTCGATTCGTCTTGGCTCTAATCTTATGGCTATTTTGGAAGGGATTTTCTTTATTACGTGGTGGAGTTTGTGGACAAATCGGAATCAACTTCTTCTCGCTAGTAAAAAGCCCCGTAAAGATTCTATTTTAGACGATATCATTCTTCATTCTTTTTTTGGGTGCAATGCTAGGGGTAGATTTAAATTTAAGTGGGATAGTTGGTTGCAACACCCTTTTTGGTTTCTTTGTAATCTAGCATCTTGCTAGTTTTTTCTCTTTTTAATAAAGTTGCCGTTCAAAAAAAATAAAATTGACTACTGAGTGAAAAAAATCGCGACTGAAAGTAAAAAATATATCAACAAGTTGTATCCGCTTACAAATCTTACCTTTTAGTTACGGACGGAGAGTATGGACGGTGTAATTAATTGATTCAAATCAGACCGGAACTATTTCAGTTCGGTCATCGGTCAACACTTTACCTCATATTTCGTACACAATCAGTTTGATTCAATCAGCTGAGCATCAAGTTGAAGCCGACCCAACCTGGAAAAACGTAAACCGAGTTAAGATAATATGCCAATCGAGTACCGAACCGAGTTTAGAATCAAGTAACCGAAATCGAACCCGACTAAGGTCTTGTCAATTCGGTACAATTCAGGTTAGATGGTTTGAGTCGACTAAGTGTAAATATTGACTCGAACCGAACAAGAAATCTAAAACCAAAAACCGATCCGAATAAGCTTGGTTCAGTCCGGTCCGCTCGATTTTGACCGGGTTTTCAAGTGAGTTTAGTTTTTGGATTCACTTCTCAACTCTAACCGACATTTACTTGACCAATAGGGTTGTAAACGAACTGGACGAACACGAACTGGACGAACTTGACCAATAGGGTTCATGTTCGTTCGTTTATTTTTAACCAGACAAATAAACGAACACGAACACTTAAACGGACGTGTTTTCTTTGTTCGTGTTCGTTTAATAAGAGAATGAGGTGTTCATGTTCGTTTATGTTCGTTCATTAAGAAATTAAACGAACCTTAAACGAACACAAACGATCGATAATAAATGAACGAAGAGAAAAAACATAAACTTTATCAAAATATGCATAATATTAGGTATTATAAGTGTTGTTTTGTTTAAACATATCTTTTCTAAAAATACACAGTTAAAAGATTTGATATACGAGCATGAAAATATATAAATAAACATAAACGAACGTTAATGAACACATAATCGGACGTTCACGAACATAAATGAACGAGGGTGACTTTTGTTCATGCTCGCTCATTTAATTAAACAAACGTAAAACGATGTTCATGTTCGCTTATTTAATAAACAAACGAACATAAACGAACTTTTAACCGAACGGTTCATAAAATGTTCACTGAATGCTCAGTTCATTTACAATCCTATTGACTAGGATAAAAAACCGACCGAACACATCGGTCTGATATTTGCGGCAAAATGGGTCCGGTTATTTAACCAGGCCGAACTTTTAACCAGCCCGGTTTTTAACCGGTCCGGTTTTCCTTAACCGGCTTGGTTTTGGACCGCGATCAGCCCAAAGGTGCACACAACTGGTTAACCGGTCCGGTTTATATATAAACCAGAACCGGGCCAGTCCTTAGTCAATGGTCAAAAGACCGGTTCGTCCGGTTAACTGGTTTAAAACCGAACTGGTTGGGAGACCAAACTTACAGACCGGTAGAATCGGTCCCAGACCGGTTCTTGCCGGTTAACCGGTTCTCTTTTTTTTAAAGATTTTGAATTGTTATTAGCCTTGAACCATATTGAAAAGAAACACATCACTTTTATTAAGCACAACATCACGATACATTGTTACAATACATAGGAAATGAAAAAAAACAATACAAATACATCGAAAAGAAAAACATCGAAAGGAAATACATCAAACACAATACATCGAAAAGCTAATCGGAAAGATTGTTTTCATCTTCGGATACGGAAAACACAGCTTCCGCAATAGCTGTAGGTTTATAAAGCTCATAACAATTACATTAAACCCTAAATAAGATCAAAGCACACATAGTGGAAGCGATTTAACAAGATCATAATTAATAACACATTCATAATTAATCGAGTTAGGGTTACATACCTTTTAGCTATAGCAAATCCACAAGAACACCACCAAATCACCAATTAGGGTTTATATGAAGAATACCAAGATATAGTTTATAGTGAAACTATATTACGCTCTTGTACACACGTAATGCAACAGATCAATCGTGAGTCTAACACTAATAAACCGGAGCTTCAACCCTTGTGGAATATAGCGAAATTCAATAACCAAAAAAACAAAACGAAACCCTAAAAGAGGTGTTTGTTCGATCGGTTTAAGAGAGAGAGACAAAGAGATGGGATGGATAAATTATGAAGGGTTATGAGGGTTATTTATAGATCAGCAAAACTTGTTCTCCAAGTCCTAATCAAATTAGGAAACAAATCCCCTCCTCTTTGGGCTTGTATAACCGGTGGTGGAAACCCATAGGGGTATTCGGGAACCTTCTAATTTTCCAATGTATTCCATAACGCTCGTTATACTTAACTTTTAATTAACGATCGTTTAAGTTAAGCTTGGTTTATACTTAATAAATATAATAAATACATTTATTAATTTAATTAATCCTTTACGTATTGTGTGCAATCCCGTAATCCCGAGTTCGATCCTGTCACACGACTGTTTAATTTTATGTCCATAAACTTTCAGCTCCCACTTGGACAAAATTCAAATATCGTGATTACATTGACTAGCGTCTAGTTACACTAGCAATGTCACTAGTACAACTCGAGTAAGGTCTCCTAGAAAAAACTTTTTAATGATTCATCATTATTATTATCCTTTCATTTCAAATACAACTTTAATAGGATATGGATCTCAGTCATTCCTTCATTAACCATTATGTTTCTGTTTTACGGATATAGCAAGATTACCAAAACAAATTTGGGTGCGGCCACACAAACGTCTTACTACTCCCCCGAGGGGCCCATCTGTATTATACTTCAAAATAATTTGAAGGAAACAAATCCCATTTTGACTACAAGCGAAACTTACGAACTTTGCAACACTTCTGAAAATAACCCTTATAGCTACCAGTTACGTTTAACGTTAGGTTATCTCACAGAAACACACTACATTCGTGATAGTTTCCTGGTATCTCAGGTCTAAGGATAACTATTTATGATTTACTTAATGACAAAGATCCACAAAGTAAAATCATATAGTTGGAATAAGTCCACTATTTGATTCATCAAATATCATTCAAAATTGACCAATATACTTTCAAGTATACTCTGTCACTATTTTGTATTGTCTTAGTTTAAACAATATTCTCATATTATTAATCGACAACGGACATTTAGAACATAACAATTATTCATTGATTAGAACATGTAAAATAGGATACAAAATCAAATAACAGAAAATAAACGAAACTCAATCTTTATTTCATCAATTCAATAATGTCTTAACATCCTTTAACCAAATACTAATCACAGATTTATTGCATGAGTTCGCTAGCTAGTTGCAACCCAATTGCTTTGGCATGCTTAACTACCTTTGGTCTAGGCAAAGCCTTAGTAAAAGGATCAGCTACGTTATCATCTGTGTGAAGTTTTATTAATTTTATTTCACGAGCTTCAACTTGTTCTCGAACGTAGTGATATCTACGTTTAAAGTGTCTGGCGCCTTTCATGACTCCAGGGTCATTGGCAAATATGATTGCGGCAGACTCATCCCAATGCATATTTATTAGGTTTTTGTTGCAAGCATCATCCCCAGATCTTCAATAAAATTCCTAGTCCAAACCATATTTAGTTATGTATATGGCTACCCTTTGAATACCAAAACATTTCTTTTCGTATTCCTCAAATACTGCATAAAGTGTTTAACAACAACCCAATGGAGCTACCCTAGATTCTGTTGGTATCGACTGACCAACTTCTGAGCAAACGCCACATCAGGCCTTGTGCTTTTTACAGCATACATAATAGATCCTACATCCGAAGCATAAGGCACATTCTGCATGTATGCCTCCTCTTCAGGAGTTGATGCATCCATCTCATGAATCAGATTATGCTTTAACTTCCATAGGTTGAAAACCTTTCTTAGAGTTATGCATGTTATACTTCTTCAATATCTTATCAATATAAGTATCTTGACTAAGACCAATTAACCGTCTTTTCCTATCTCGATAGATTTTAATTCCGGGAATATACGCAGCATCTCCTCAGTCCATCATAGAAAAACATTTACCAAGATAATCCTTAACTTCTTTAAGTCTTGGAATGTTACTTCCCATGATTAATATGTCATCGACATATAAAATTAGGAACACTACATCACTCCCACTAGCTTTGCGATATACACATGGCTCATCACGATTTTGAATAAATCCGAACTTTTTGATTTCTTCATCAAATCGTTTATTCCATTGACGCGATGCTTGCTTCAGACCATAAATAGATCTTTGAAGTTTGCACACGCGTTTTAGATATTTAGGATCAACGTACCCTTCTGGTTGTTGCATATAGATTTCTTCATCTAAGCGACCGTTCAAGAAGGCAGTTTTAACATGCATTTGCCATATCTCATAGTCATAGTATGCTGCTATAGCTATGAGAATCCTAATAGCTCGTAAGTCTGCTACAGGAGAAAATGTCTCCTCGTAGTCTACGCCAAAAGTTTGAGTAAAACCTTTAGCTACTAAACGTGCTTTATAGGATTGTACTTCACCATCCATGTCGGTTTTCTTCTTGAAAATCCACCTTTTTTTCACTACTTTAGCATTTTTAAGCGCATCAACAAGAATTTAAACATCATTGATTTTCATGGATTTCATTTCCTCATTCATCGCAACTATCCTTTTAGACTTTTCTGGATCAAGCATTGCGGATCAATAGTTAGCAGGTTCACCAAGATCCCCTACTTCCTCCTCATCATCCCCTATGTTAAGACATAGTTTGCTTGGCGCACGTATAGTTCTTCCAGACCTACGTGGAGGAATTAATTCCGGTGGAGCTCCCAGACTTTCTGGCTCTATTGGAATTTCTTTGCTAGTATTTTCAGAAGGCAATGTATCTTCTTGAATTTCTTCAAGATCATAATTTCTCCCACTGAATTCTTGATTTACAAGATCATTTTCAAGGAAGTCTCCATACCTAGCAACAATAACTTTGTTCTCAGGCGGATAATAGAAGTAGTAACCCATAGTTTCCTTAGGGTAACCTACAAATATACATTTTACTGAGCGTTGTTGGAGTTTATCTCTAGAGTCACGATTCACATACGCCTCACAACCCCAAATCTTTAAATAAGACAAATATGGCCTTTTGCCATGCCATAATTCATATGGTGTCTTATCAACCTTCTTTGTGGGAACCATATTCAGAATACGAACAACAGATTCTAGAGCATAGTCCCAAAAGGATAAAGGCAAAGTTTTAAGATTAAACATAGATCGCACCATATCTAATAATGTACGATTTCTCCTTTTGGATACACCATTTTGTTGTGGAGTATATGGAGAAGTAAGTTTCTGAACAATTCCGTTCTCACTTAAATAATCTTTAAACTCTTGACTTAAATATTCACCACCTCGATCAGAACAAAGAGCTTTAATCTTCTTTCCTAGTTGCAATTATACTTCCGCTTTAAACACTTTGAATGTTTCAAATACCTCATGTTTATTAAGTAAATAAACATAACCATATCGGCTATAATCATCCGTAAATGTTAAGAAGTAGCTAGCACCTTTCCTTGACACATGTCTAAGTGGTCCACACACATCAGTGTGTATCAAACCAAGTAGTTCAGTAGCCCTTTCAATATTGATATTAAAAGGTTTCTTGGTCATCTTTCCAGAGATACAAGACTCACATTTATCAAATGATTCATCATTGATACTTTCCAAAAGACCATCACGTTGAAGCTTTTGTATGCGAGTCTTCCCAATATGGGCAAGTCTACAATGCCAAAGATAAGAAGAGTTCTTGTTTAACTTTCTCTTCTTATTCATGCTAAAAATAGAACTAAACTTTCTCTTGGAATTATTATCATGCATGTTAATTTCAAAAACACCATTCACAGAAATTGCATCAAAATAGAATAAACCATCTTTGAAAACAGAAATTCTATTATTATCAATAGTGTGAATAAATCCAAAATCCAACATACCAGAAAAGGAAATAACACCACTAACAATTGTATGTGCATAGTGACAATCATTTAAACTCAGTACTAAACCCGAAGGTAAAACTAGATTAACTGTTCCTATAGCTTCAACCGCTGCTTGTGCACCATTGCCCACTTGCAAAATTGTTCCCCATAGGTAAGCTTCCTTTCCAACTCAAATCCCTGCATGGTATTACAAATGTTAATACCACATCCCGTATCATATACCCAAGAATTTGATTTGTATGTAAGATTAAATAAAGTTACCTCAAGATGCCGCAACACTAAGCTCAGCCTTCTGCTTTATTTCTCGCAACTCTTCGAGATAAAGAGGACAGTTCCTCTTCCAGTGACCACTTGCTTTGCAATGGTGACAAGTCTCATCCTTTTGAAATTGACTCTTCTTGACAAAGTTATTCTTGGGTTTAGAATAAGTCGCAACTTGTTTGCCCTTATCACCCTTGCCTTTGCTTTTCTTGATGTTCTTGTGCGGTTGTGGCTTACCCACTCTACCCTTTTTGTACATAAAGCACAGGAGGAGTAGAAGTAGATGTACTTGCCTTGTCTTTAAGACCCTTTTCGTAGTCAATGAGCATTGCGTGCAAATCATTAACTGTCTTCCCCGCGCAATGCATATTAAAGTTCCTAACAAAATCATTGAAGTCCCTATTAAGAGACCTATTGATTAGGTTAATTGCCATATCATTGTCGTAGGGTTTCCCTAGTGCTATAAGCTGTTTCATGTAACCCTTCATCTCTTGATAATGTGCACTAACGGGTTTCCCAGGGGTTTGCTTACAACTGTGCAAAGCATCTACCAAGTCGTAGATCTCCACAGCCTGAGGCTTCTCATACATTGCCTTGAGCTCTCCAAGCATTTGATTTGGAGCAAATAGTTCAAACTTTCTTTGTAAGAAAGGAGCCATTTTTCCGAGCATTAAACAAGGCACATCATTGTGCTTCTTAACCTCTGCCTCATAATCCAATCTTTCAACTGGAGTAGCATTAGGGCCAAGGGGTGCAGGAAACGCCCTGGTCAAGTAATCAGAAGTACCCGCTACTCTCAAGACAATTCTTAGTGAGCGGTACAAATCGTTGAACTTTGGGCCAGTTAGTTCCTGACGTTCAAGATAAGTCTTGAAGGCAGAACTCAACGTGTTGTTATCGGGTTGAGGCATTTCTACATAAATAAGTTCAAAATATTATTATTTTCGATAATACCATTCAAGAAAATAAGATTACCCCGGTAATATCCATAGTATTTTTCTTGAAACTAGAATCCACATTGACATAAACTTATCACATTAGTTGATCTACTAGTGATAAATGTACTCAACATGGTAACTTGTCGAACAATAATTGACAATCAAATTTGCAATTTCTAGATATTTTTAGGGATTTACGTTGCCAAAAGTCATTTGCATCGTAAACATGTTTCAACCCTACTTTATGCCTTAAGTTTCCAGATCTCACTGAGTAACTCAATCAAGTCGACTAATCTAAAGAACGTAAAACCTTCATGTGCAATCTTATTCAGTCATGAAGTTTTCTCTTCATTACAACATCGTCCAAATCTCATATGACAACAATTGTAACTTCAAGTGTTCGTCAATTAGATGGCATAAGACTTAAATTTAAGGGTATAGATTTTATTGTCAAAATCATGTATGGAGAAGCATGCATACATCTCCATATCATAAGTTTAATAAAAAAAACTTTTAATAAACTTTTGGCGAGTCAAAAATTTCGCCATAAATCGCAAGTTGAGGTATTGGTTAAACAAATTAAAGATTTTACCCACAACAATTCACAACGTACTTTTTCTAGAACTCAACTAAAGCACAAAGCAATAACCTTATTCATTGTGTTTCGGATGTATATTTGTGGCAAATCAACCTTAAGATATAATGCTTATGATAATCGTAGGTAATTTCAATTTGACGCACAGGCGAGCCGGGAATTCGGTCAGCGACTAATGGCATAACACCTCATTTCTTAACCGGGTACATGACCAGCGGTGCGTTAAACTCACTTTATAGTTTGTCAAAAGGAGTAGGCCGTTAAATTATCATTGAAAATTATCAATCAAAGTAATTCTATGTAATTTAGATCTCAAACCAATTCATTAATTTTTATATGATTTAGTCCATATTTATTTTCTTAAAAAAATTACCCTTGTTTACAACATACAATTAATATAAAAACGTATGAAAACAAGTAGGTACAAAAAAACTAAATCAAATAGCCACATGCATAACAATATATTCAAAGAGCATAAAATCTAGGGTTTTTATAAACATAAAAAGTCTTTCCTAATTTTAAAACTTTGAACAAATAAAGCAAATAACATATAAAATCATATGATCCGTGAAAACATGCATGTTCATCACGGATCTCCCACATAATCTTAACAATTAAATCTCTCTACGGATCGTAACCATACATGACATAACAATTACTTCATGCAAACATCTAAAGAAAATCATCATGTGATTTTTAGGGTTTCAAAAAAAACTTTTTTAAAAAAAAATCGGCTAAGCCGATTTTAATAAAAAACAAAACCCTAATTTTGGGTGAAAACCTAAAAAACAACATATGATTTTTAACCCAAATCAATACTAGTTAAAAAACTTTAGATCTCGATAATTATAACATGTTAAAATGGCTCTCTATGCCACTATAGGTTTATAAAGCTCATAACAATTACGCTAAACCCTAAATAAGATCAAAGCACACATAGCGGAAGCGATTTAACAAGATCATAATTAATAACACATTCATAATTAATCGAGTTAGGGTTACATACCTTTTAGCTATAGCAAATCCACAAGAACACCACTAAATCACCAATTAGGGTTTATATGAAGAATACCAAGATATAGTTTATAGTGAAACTATATTACGCTCTTGTACACACGTAATGCAACGGATCAATCGTAAGTCTAGCACTAATAAACCAGAGCTTCAACCCTTGTGGAATATAGCGAAATTCAATAACCAAAAAAACAAAACGAAACCCTAAAAGAGGTGTTTGTTCGGTTTAAGAGAGAGAGACAAAGAGATGGGATGGATAAACTATGAAGGGTTATGAGGGTTATTTATAGATCAACAAAACTTGTTCTCCAAGTCCTAATCAAATTAGGAAACAAATCCCCTCCTCTTTGGGCTTGTATAACCGGCGGTGGAAACCCATAGGGGTATTCCGGAACCTTCTAATTTTCCAATGTATTCCATAACGCTCGTTATACTTAACTTTTAATTAACGATCGTTTAAGTTAAGCTTGGTTTATACTTAATAAATATAATAAATACATTTATTAATTTAATTAATCCTTTACGTATTGTGTGCAATCCCGTAATCCCGAGTTCGATCCTATCACACGACTATTTAATTTTATGTCCATAAACTTTCAATAGCAGCTTCATCACATGATACTTCTTCATCGGAAAGTGTGGGTATTTCACCCATTTCAACCTCTTTGTCGTAAACCTACTCTTCAAAGTCAACCGGGATTTCAAGACTTGCTTTGTGTTGTATACGGTCGGCCGCGTCCAAATAATCTTTCCAACACATGCACATCTCCAAGGAGGCCGGAGTTAGTCTTGTTCTTCGGTTTGAGAGCACCCTTCCACTTGTAGAAAAAGCGGATTCCGAAGCTACCGAACTAGATTGTACCGAAAGTATATCTCGTGCTATTCGAGCTAGAATTGGAAACATAGGCTCTTGTTCTTTCCAAAACACCAACACATTAAAATTTGAAAGCTCATTTGGATCCATACCCGCGGTCTAATTGCGAGAGGTATAAATTACATACTCGTTATTCATCAAGTGTTCATTTCTTGCCCTTTTGGTTGCTTTATCTTGTACTAATTGCCACAAACTCATAACTATGTTCCTTGAACGCGAAGGAGACGATGAGGCACCATCATTTGAAGGAGGTTGGTTGCCATACATTTTCGAATAAAAGTTCCACAAACTTTTGAATTGTTAATTGAAAGTTTTTATTGCATCTCTTGCAAACCACGCGTTTGAATAAAAAAGCTCCAAGTCATCCGAAATTGATTCGATACAAACGTCTACCCCGTTTAAGTTAATGCATGGATTCAAAGCGGCATCACAAGTAAGAATAGGTGGGAATTTTCCAAAATATTTTTGTAGCTTTTCTTTCATTAGAAAAACCATACTTGTATAAACATCACCATTTAATTCAAATTCACTTAGTTTTTTTTGCACATTATAGCGATTTGTTGCAATACATAAAGACCCGTTGGATAATAAACTCCCGAAACTAAATTTGTGGCATTGTTAAACACTTCAAGTAACTTGGTTATTTTTTAAATATGATCCCAATTCTCGGTCGCAAATCCATATTCGACAAAACCATTTTCGTGCAATTTGTCATGAAAGTATTGTAAAGTTGTCTTTTGTTTTAAAGCACTTTGAAACGTAAGATAAGTGGAATTCCATCTAGCAGGAACATCCCAGTTAGGTGATAAAAATGGTTTTCGTGCTTCTTTACAAGCCCTCATGTACGCAACGTATCTTGCATTCTCCGCTTTAAAAATATCTTTCAACATTTTGTTAATGCAATAATGCCTAAAAACGTTACTTGCATTTTTCTGTCTTGCTTAGTTTTGATTACGACAATATGTAAAAACAAGCATTTACGAAAACAACGAAAAACGAATTCTTGAGTTCACGTATTTTTCATTTTACCCATTTTCACTTAAGGTATGAATAAACAAGTACTAACCTTAATCAAGTGATCAAGTAATTTAATCTTTTCTTAAAACTCACTTTTTATTAAGTGTGATAAGTTTTTAATAAACTTTCTTTTTAAGAAAATGTTTTATTAAATTAAATATTTGAAAATTTGAAAATGGCATATTCCTTTTGATTTGGAATATCATTTCTGGATATTTTTATAATCAGATATGACCTCCACCACTAAAGGACAAAAAGGGAGCGGAGTCTAGTCCGGCGGTTCCTTAGCGCCTAGGCGGTTCCTTATCGATAAGGTACCGCCGGCTAAGATAAGGAACCGCGGGCAGATATAGCCGTTGGCCCTTTGTCCTATAAATAGTGGACCTTTCTCAGATTTTCAATCCACCTCTTTTGCACACAAATTTCCAGATTCAAACATACTTCTTAAATCACTCAAATCCTTGATCATTTGATTGATTACTACTTGTTTAGAAGTGAATCTATCTCATCCACCCCTTCCTCTTCAAGTGCAAAGAGAAGAACACTATCATCGTGAAGTGTTGAGTCCACCACCAAAGATCCTTTGAAGATCAAATTTTATACATTTGTTTTTGTGTAATAGTTGTGAAGATCCAAGTAGTTGTGTCTATTTGGAAGTTGTGTATGTACTAAGTATAGTTGTGTAGATTGGTCCTAGCTACGATTAGGGCTCGACTTTTAGCTTAGAATCGGAAATTAGTTAAGCGACGTGTACGGTTTTCTCCACCATAAGGAGTTTGTTGTGTAGTGAACTCTCGAGTAAGGAGTACTTGAGGAGTGGAGTAGGAACGAGGAGTGAGCTTCGTTGCCGAACCACTATAAATCCTTGGTGTTTGGTTTGATCTTTCTTTACCCTTAACTCTTTACATTCTTTATTCTTTGTGCATATACATTAGTTAGTATTAGTTTTATATTACACTATCATTGTTCATATTGTGCATAAGAAGATTTCACTTATTTCCTTAAGTCTAAGTTTTTTTAGAAAAATGATTTTTTGAAAACCATCATTTAACAAGTAAATATAAGAAACTATTAAACCTCCCCTTCTAGTTTCTACAATTGGTACCAGAGCGGGTTGCTCAAGTATTTTTAAAGTATATTGTATTTTAAAACTTGAATCGATCTATGGATTCCAACAAGTACCTAGAAGGGCAATCTATGCAAAGACCACCACTTTTTGAAACCGATAGTTTTATTTATTGGAAAAATAGATTTGAGACTTATGTGAAATCAAAAGATTTAGATCTTTGGCATGTTATTACCAATGGTGATTTTTTACCTTATCAATTTAATGAAGTTTCTAAAACAAAGAAATTGGTCACTTTTGACAAAGCTAATGATGATACTAAAAAGAAACTTTTGAAAAATAATGAGGCTAAAATGGTGATTTATAATGCTTTGCCTAAGAAAGAGTATGAAAGAATTTTTATGTGTGAAACCGCTAAAGATATTTGGAACACTCTTTTAGTAACCCACCAAGGTAATAGCCAAGTCAAAGAAAGCAAAATCGATCTTCTTGTCCAACAATATGAACAATTTGTCATCTTAGAAGATGAAGCTATTGATAGTGCTTTTGCTAGATTTAACACTATTATTACTAGTCTAAAAGCACTTGATGAAGGTTTTTCTAGCAAGAACAATGTTAGGAAGTTTCTAAGGTCCTTACATCCGAAGTGGAAAGCAAAAGTCACGGCGATCGAAGAATCGAAAGATCTCTCAACTTTATCACTCGATGAACTCATAGGCAACTTGAAGGTTCATGAGATGATAATTTTGAAGGACTCGGAATTGGTAAAGACCAAGAGTGAAAGGAAGTCTCTTGCACTCAAAGCCAAGAAGGCACAAAGCGATCATGATAGTGATGACGAGGAGTATGCATTGGCGGTGAGAGATTTCAAGAGGTTCTTTAAAAGACGAGGTCAACACGTGAGGCAACCCAACAATGACAAGAAACCATTCTTAAAGAATCGGTTTGCCAAGAACGAAAAAGGTGACAGGAGTTGCTTTAGATGTGTTGATCCAAATCATTTCATTAATGAGTGTCCAAAGCCTTCACGCGATAAGAATCACACGGCATTCGTTAGTGGTTCTTGGAGCGATAGCGGTGAAGATGTTGATGACAACCCCAAAGAGGAGAAATGTCTCATGGCTCACACTTTTAAAGAGGTACATTTCGAAACCGAATATTATAGCAATGATAGCTCCACCTTAGATGATATTGAATTAGAAGGCCAATATGACAATTTACACAAACTTAGCCTTAAATTCATAGAAAATAACAAAACACTAAAATCAACTAAAACTAAGCTTGAAAATGAGATTAATGAACTTAGGGAAAAATTAGGCAAGCTTGAGAAAAATAAAGAAGTTGATATAGGTTGCTTAAGTTGTGAGAAACTTAGGTTAGAGAATGAAGATCTCAAGAGCACCTCCATTAAACTGGAAAAGTTCATGAAAGGTACTAGTGCTCTTGATGATATGTTAAACAAACAAATTCATTCTAAGGAAAGACTTGGTGTAGGTTTTAACTCAGATGAAGCATTAACTAGTGAACCTGAACAAGTCCGATTTTCATAAAAACTACCTGTTGTACGCGGTCCCAAGCTGTATGGGGCGGTTCCTTATCGATATGGAACTGCCGCCATAGATAAGGTACCGCAGGCAGAAAGCATTTTTGATGAAAATCCTGAACTTTCTGAAAAGTCAAATTTAGGTGAACATCCTAAGCATCTTATTGTTAACAAAGTGAAATTACCCATACTTGACGACAATGCCGTTGATAAGTTCTATAAGCCTTTGAGTAAACCTCTAATGGGAAATAGAAGTTTATTAAGACCATCTTCTACTCCACCAAGAGTACGGAATGAGTCTAGGCCTAGAAGTAGAACGACAACACCTAGAAGAGATAGTCAAAACAATTCACGACCTAGAAGTAAAACTCCAACACCTAGAAGGAATGACCATAACTCTAAACCAAGATAAAATACACCTAGGAGAAATAATAAACAACAAAATGGTTATATGAATTATTATCCTCCTCCCTTTTGTTCCCCATGGGGAAACCCTCCTCCATTCATGCATCCCAACCAAATGCAAGGGATGTTTGGAACTAACAATTTTGGACCCATGAGATATTGGGGACCAAATGTTTGATCGTGTATGTTGTTACCTGGATATTCTTGGGAACTGATTTGGAACCCGACGAGTGGATTAAGGATAATGGTTGTTCTAAACACATGACGAGTAATCGAAGTTTGTTCTCACGATACAAAGCATATGATGGAGGTAACGTCACATTCGCTAGTAGTCTACGTGGTAATATCATTGACAAAGGTACGGTTTCTCTTGACTCCATGACTATTGAAAATGTTGAGCACGTAGATAATTTAGGGTTTAACCTTTTAAGCATAGGTCAAATTTGCGACAATAAGTGTAAGGTCATCTTTTCGGAAAATGATAGTGAAATCGTAAAAGATGGAAAGGTCATTGGAAAAGGTGTTAGAAAGCATGGGCTTTATGTCATGAAGGTCAATAAGAAGTCAAAAGACAACATATGTCTTGCGACTATAGATGATTTTTCTACTCTTTGTCATAGGAGATTAGGTCACGCTAATATGCGTCTAATTCAATCTTTAGTCTCTAAGGAGTTGGTAAGACACCTCCCCAAGATGATGTTTGATAGTCACTTTTGTGATGCTTGCAAAGTTGGAAAGCAAGTTCACTCAAGTCACAAAGCCAAGAATTTGGTTTCAACCTCTCGATGCTTAGAACTCCTACATATGGATCTCTTTGGACCTACCGTCATACGGAGTTATGGAGGTAACCTTTATACCCTAGTTATAGTTGATGACTACTCTAGATTCACTTGGACTAGATTTTTGGCATCTAAGAATGAAGCTTTCGATCATTTCGAAATCTTTAGTCGAAGAATTCAAAATCAACTAGGATGTCCGATTGTCTCTATTAGGACGGATCATGGTAGGGAATTTGATAACGAAGTGCAATTTGGTGCCTTTTGTGAAGCTCATGGTATTACCCATAACTTCTCGGCTCCTCGCACTCCACAATCAAACGGGGTAGGTGAAAGGAAGAATAGGACCATCCAAAAGATGAGTAGGACGATGTTAAACGAGCAATCCTTGCCTCAAAAGTTTTGGTGCAATGCCGTGGACACATCGACTTATATTCTCAACCGAATTCTTATTCGACCTTTACTAGGAAAGACCCCCTATGAGATTCTTAAAGGTAAGAAACCCTCATTGGAATACTTTAGGGTGTTTGGAAGCAAGTGCTTTATCCTCACACCAAAGACTACCTTACCAAGTTCGACCCAAAGTCTTATGAAGGTATCTTTTTAGGTTATTCCCAAACTAGCAAAGCCTACATAGTCCTCAATAGAACCTCTGACGTAATTGAAGAATCACTTAACGTGACTTTTGATGAAACCCCTCCTTTAACCAAGACACCACCATTGGTTGATGATGACTTGGATGAAGTAGAAGTAGTTAGAGCCAAAGAGGTTAGAAAAATAGGAGTTGAAGACCTTAGTGTTGAAAAGGAAGTAAACATTAAGGAGTCTAAGGATCATACTCTCAATAATATCATTGGTGACTTAAATCAAAGGAACCTAAGATCTCAAGTCCAAAACCAAAGTAACTTCTTTTGTTTCGTCTCCTTGATTGAACCAAAGAATGTTAAAGAAGCTTTGACGGATGATAGTTGGGTCATTGCGATGCAAGAAGAATTGATTCAATTCGTTGCTAATGATGTTTGGGAACTTGTTCCTCCACCTAGAAGTTCTACCATTATAGGAACCAAATGGGTATATGGGAATAAGCTAGATGAAAATGGTTTTGTGTCTCGTAATAAAGCTAGACTTGTAGCACAAGGCTATAATCAACAAGAAGGGATTGATTATGACGAGACATATGCACCGGTAGCTAGATTAGAATCCATTAGAATCCTTTTAGCATACGATTGTGCCTTAGATATTAAGCTTCAACAAATGGATGTAAAGAGTGAGTTTCTTAACGGTTTGATCAATGAGGAGGTATATGTGGCTCAACCTCCCGGATTCATTGATTTTGAGAAACCGGATCATGTTTACAAGCTTAAGAATGCACTTTATGGTTTTAAACAAGCACCCAAAGCTTGGTATGATAGACTTAAGGGGTTTCTTGTTAAACATGAGTATACCATGGAAATGGTAGACAACACTCTCTTTATAAAGAAGAAAGGTTATCACCTCATAATCGTGCAAATATATGTTGATGACATTATATTTGGCTCAACTTGTCAAGAATTGTGTGATGACTTTGCCAAAATCATGCATGATGAGTTCAAAATGAGTATGATGGGAGAACTTAACTTCTTTTTAGGACTCCAAATTAAACAAATGCACGATGGTATTTTCTTTAGTCAATCTAAGTACGCTAAAGAAATGCTAAAGAAATTTGGATTAGAAGAATCTAGACCAATGAAGACCCCTATGACCTCGGATACTAAACTCACCGTAGATGATGATTGTGAGTCGGTAGACAACACCAAATATAGAGGTATGATTGGTAGTTTGTTGTACCTAACGGCAAGTCGACCGAATATCATGTTTAGTGTTTGCCTTTGTGCTCGCTTCCAAGAGGCTCCCAAAACCTCTCATCTTGAAGCAGTTAAGTGTATCTTCCAATACATTAAGGGCACTATACATTTAGGATTATGGTATCCTAAAGGGACCGGCGTAGAAACCATTGTCTACGCGGACTCGGATCATGCGGGAGACTATGTGGAGTGGAAAAGCACTAGTGGAGTTTGTACCTTCATGGGTTGTTGTTTAACTTCTTGGTTCTCCAAGAAACAAACCGCTCTTGCGATATCCACCACGAAAGCCGAGTATGTGAGTGTTGGAAAAGCATGCCAACAAGCTCTATGGATGAAGCAAGCGCTTGTTGATTACGGGATTTGTCTTGATGATGTTCCCATAATGTGTGACAATAAGGGTGCTATAGACCTTAGCAAGAATCCCGTGCAACATTCGCGAACCAAGCACATAGAAATTCGTCACCATTTTCTTAGGGATAATGTTCAAAAGGGGAACATTTCAATTGAGAAGGTATCCTCTGAGGATAACTTAGCCGACATCTTCACTAAGCCACTTAATAGGGAACCTTTTAATTACTTGCGTCTAGGTCTAGGATTAATGGAACATATTCCTTAATTGTTTTCCCTTTATTGAGTCTCTTACTTTCCTTTGAGTCTTTTATTACTTTGAGTCTTTGAGTCTCCTAAACTCTTCTTGAAAATCTTCTCTTCTCCTTTTAATAATCCTCAAAGTCTCTTTCGAAAATGGTTAAGAAATGTTTTGACATTGTTAATTCAATCTAAAAACGTTTTTCATAGATTCTTGCTATTAATCTCGAGCTTACATAATTCATATGTATGATTCTCTCAAACATAGCAAGAACAAGATAGAATCATGGAGGATCATTGTGTCATGACTTAAGGTCTTGTCTTACACACCTCCTACATCGATTTTTAAAATCCATGTATTTTGGTCAATCTCTATTTGGTGAGTTAGTATGTGTTCTCTTTGTCTATCTTTGCTTTTAAGCATATCCCTATGATAAGTTAGACTAGAAAAATAAGATTTGCTGAAAAATCTTCCTTCACCACCAAAACTCAACCACTGTAGGTGGTTCCATATATGAACCGCGGTTCCTTATCAATAAGGAACCGCCGGAAGCAATAAGGAACCGCGTACAGTGCTTCCTCTTTCTTCGGGTATTTCTGAAATTCCAAATTTGTTCCAACATTTTTAAGAATCTTTGCTTCAACCCTTTGACCACCCCAAAAATACCTTGAGCCTTCCCTATTAGACCATAAGCATTTTGCCTTACTTCACATCCGAAAATGTCTTACTCTCCTAATGAAAGCCTTGATTCTCCTCCATTCTCCCCAATTGCTTTCAATCCCAACTCACCCAAGAACACTTTCAATCCAAATTCACCCAAGAACACTCTTAATCACATCTCTCCTACCAAGAATGTTGATTGTGGAACATCTTTTCTTCTACCACCACCCTTTAGTGTTCTTACTCCTTCTCATGATAATGTCATGCACCATGGGACATATTGTCATTATTGTCAATATCAACATCTTGTTATGGCACACATCTATGAGGAGTTGAGCTACATCAAGAGTCTCTTAATCAAGCATCCTCTTCACTTTGATTATGAGATCTCCACCAAGCCACCACCACCACATTCCGCCACTACCTTGTCTTTCATATAAGCATTGGTTGCTTATCCACAAGACACTTTATTCAAGCAAATCTTAGAATTCTTGATTAACTAGGATTAGATTTATGCTTTTGGCTTGTTTCCTCTTTCATACATCTTTGTATGACTCTTTTTATATGACTTCACTTGGATCTTAGTCTTTGTGTTATATTCTCTTTTTTTTTGTGACCTTTAGCTATATCTTGTTGGTTGTTTGTTTTGTTCAACTAACCCTTCTATGTAGCTTGTCACCATATCTCGATTCCTCGGTTCCCCAAGCAAGGGGGAGTAAGCACCAAGAGGGAGTCTTTGCAAAGTCCGTCTCTTCAACACCGACTTGTGTAACCTTTTTGCTTCGACAAAGGGGGAGAAATGAATAAACTCGTCTTCGAAAATCTTGTTTTTTGTGTGATTGAGTTTATGTATTGTCGGAATCAAAAAGTGAGAGATTGTTAATGCAATAAGGCCTAAAAACGTTACTTGCATTTTTCTGTCTTGCTTAGTTTTGATTACGACAATATGTAAAAACAAGCATTTACGAAAACAACGAAAAACGAATTCTTGAGTTCAAGTATTTTTTATTTTACCCATTTTCACTTAAGGTATGAATAAACAAGTACTAACCTTAATCAAGTGATCAAGTAATTTAATCTTTTCTTAAAACTCAGTTTTTATTAAGTGTGACAAGTTTTTAATTAAACTTTCTTTTTAAGAAAATGTTTTATTAAATTAAATATTTGAAAATTTGAAAATGGCATATTCCTTTTGATTTGGAATATCCTTTCTGGATATTTTTATAATCAGATATGACCTCCACCACTAAAGGACAAAAAGGGAGCGGAGTCTAGTCCGGCGGTTCCTTAGCGCCTAGGCGGTTCCTTATCGATAAGGTACCGCCGGCTAAGATAAGGAACCGCGGGCAGATATAGCCGTTGGCCCTTTGTCCTATAAATAGTGGACCTTTCTTAGATTTTCAATCCACCTCTTTTGCACACAAATTTCCAGATTCAAACATACTTCTTAAATCATTCAAATCCTTGATCATTTGATTGATTACTACTTGTTTAGAAGTGAATCTATCTCATCCATCCCTTCCTCTTCAAGTGCAAAGAGAAGAACACTATCATTGTGAAGTGTTGAGTCCACCACCAAAGATCCTTTGAAGATCAAATTTTATACATTTGTTGTTGTGTAATAGTTGTGAAGATCCAAGTAGTTGTGTCTATTTGGAAGTTGTGTATGTACTAAGTATAGTTGTGTAGATTGGTCCTAGCTACGATTAGGGCTCGACTTTTAGCTTAGAGTCGGAAATTGGTTAAGCGACGTGTACGGTTTTCTCCACCATAAGGAGCTTGTTGTGTAGTGAACTCTCGAGTAAAGAGTACTCGAGGAGTGGAGTAGGAACGAGGAGTGAGCTTCGTTGCCGAACCACTATAAATCCTTGGTGTTTGGTTTGATCTTTCTATACCCTTAACTCTTTACATTCTTTATTCTTTGTGCATATACATTAGTTAGTATTAGTTTTATATTACACTATCATTGTTCATATTGTGCATAAGAAGATTTCACTTATTTCCTTAAGTCTAAGTTTTTTGAGAAAAAGGATTTTTTGAAAACCATCATTTAACAAGTAAATATAAGAAACTATTCAACCCCCCCTAGTTTCTACACATTTGTTTAAAAGCTTCTTTCATGTGACTTATCGGGGCCACGTCTAGTCCGTCTTGCACAACCAAGTTAATGATGTGTGCAACACAACGACTATGGATATATATGCCATTAACCGGTGGTTCGTATTTCATCTTTAATTTACCCATGGCGTTTGTATCGTTGCTAGCATTATCCAACGTGATTGAAAAAACTTTATTTCCAAATTAAACCTTTTTAAGACTCTAACTAACATATTAGCTAAATTCTTTTCCTTGTGAGGACTTGGTAAATCTTCGAATGAAATGACCCGTTTCATCATTTGCCATGTTTTAGGATCAATCCAATTGCGGTGACACACATGTATGATCCGGTCAAACCATGAGGGGGGTCCAAATATCCGTAGTTAAATATACACAAGTATCCAAGTTTAAAAAACATCTTTTATTACTTGTTTAGCCGCTTTCCATAATTTCATAGCATCACGTTTTAGGGTAGTGCGACTTACATGGTTGTACTTTGGTTGAAGAGTGTTTTGAAACACCCTAGTGATACGCGGGTTGTCAAAATGGTTGAACGACAACCCCTCTTGAATCACCATCCCGACAAATTGTTCTCGAACCCAGTCCGGATGATAAGAAAATATACTCCCGTCTCGACTCATAGAAGCTTGACCCTTTGCCGGAGTATTCTTGAGCGTCGGACAATGTCCGAGATGAGCCCTCAACGACGAGTTGGCACCGGGCGCCAAGAAACCAAAGCAATGCTTACATTGAGCCTTTTTAAAACCGTTTGATAACAAAACGAAGTTGTACTCACTCCAAACATCGGCGGTATGAGTGTGTGAAAGAATTTCAACAACCGTGGGTTTGGGTTCTTCGGGTTCTTGTGTTGTTGAACCAACACCGGTAGTAGACGAATTAGCTCTTTTAGACATTGAAGAAATTCGGGTTTGAATTTGATTGAATGTAGAATGAGAAAGATAGAAATTGTGTTGTGTGTTTAAAACATACACACAAAAGGGTGTTATATAGTAAAAAAAAAATTATCCAAATGGGTCCCAAATTACCTTACAATAGATGTCCCATTAATACCATATGGTCCCACCCGAAAATTCAAAATTCAAAATTTGAAAACAAAAGACACGCTCCTAACCAGTTTTAAACCGGTCAAAATAAACCGGTCCCGGTTAACCGGTCCATAAACCGGTTGTAAAACCGATTTTTTCTCCAAAATAAACCGGAACCGGTTTATAATAAAGCGGTCTCGGTTATGTGCACCTCTACGATATATTAGGGAGAAGCGGGTCTGGTTTTGAGACAGGTCCGGTTTCATTAGCCCGGCCTGGTCGAGAATCAATGTTTTAAAAACCGGGTTGACCCGGCCGGTTGAACCGGTTGAACCGTGAACCGGCTTAGAGACCGGGCCGTATGTGGCCGGGTTTTTGCTTGTTTGAGAACCGGATTAAACCGCCGGTTTTTGGTTGAACCGGGTTGACTCGGTTTGATTAACCCGGCCGGGCCATGATTTTTTATAAAAAAAATATTTCAAAAAACTTTTTTCTATAAATATTTTTAAGTTTTAAAGATATATATTGAAGTAATGATTATTAATGTTAGTTAAAATAAAGTTAAGCTAGCTTAAAACGTTAAATAATATGGCTTTATTATAATCTGTTACAAATTGTAAGCATAAATTAATTATTTTTGCAAATTTTTACAATAATGTTTTAAATATAAAATTTAAAACTAAGGTTAGTGAGTAAAAAAATACTACACATTAAAAATATAAAAAAATACATGTATATAAAGAACCGGGTTGACCCGGCGGTTAAACCGGTTGGACCGGTTAAACTGTAAACCGGTCACTAGACCGGGTTAACTAAAAAACCGGGTTTTAAAACATTTGTCGAGAATACATTGCTTTGGGATTATCTCCTCAATCGAATAATTGACTTAAAAAAAAAGTCAAAACCAAAAAGAAAATACCAGTTGACGTCTAATTCGATTTACGTTTCCTTCCTGTAATTAGCTCATAATCCTAATTACACATTGATTTTCACAAGAATCAGGTACTCATAATTGTATACTAACCGATCTTCTTTGCAGTACTTTTGACTTTATTTAATGGTCAACATTATTGTTTTTCTTTATCGTTGATTCTAGGTGGTGGTTTTACTGTTTGTGTTTTTTTTAAGGATATAATTTCCAAAACTATGTCTGCTGGAAGCGAGAATGGGACTGTTTTGCAATTTGCGCCTTTTCAGAGTTCTGTCGATGAGGGTTTTTGGCATGGATTCTCTTCTTTGAAACTCAATAAGCTCAAAACTGACGAGTCTCCGGTTTCTATTACCGGTTTGTTACTGTTTTACTTTTATCATTTATTTTACGCCTTGGTTTCTTTTCGCTAAATTTCGTTATGTTTATGCTGATTATTTAGTCGTTAGTCCCGTGCCCCTTATTAGCTTGTAGTCGTGGCCTAGAAGGATATCCGAGTAGTTCATTGCTTTCGTTTTTGGGGGCGTTACTTAAAACAGAAATTAGAAATCGGTTTCTAAACTGTTACTATCAGAAATTTGTACGTAAGCTCAAAACTGACCAGTTTCTATAATGGGTTTGTTACTATTTACTTTTATGATTTATGCATTTGGCCTAGTTGAAATCAGAAGGATATCCGAGTAGTTCATTGCTTTTGTTTTTGGGGGCGTTACTTAAAACAGTTGATATGAGAAATTTGTACATAAGCTCGAGTCGCCAGTTTCTATAATGGGTTGTTACTGTTAATTTTATGATTTACGCGTTGGTTTCTTTTGGCTTAATTTTGTTATGTAATGCTGATTAAGTAGTTAGCCCCGAGCCCCTTATTAGCTTGTAGTTGTGGTTTAGTTTCCACTATGGTTTCTAGTTCAAATCAGACGGATATCCGAGTAGTCCATTGCTTTTGTTTTTTGGGGCGTTACTTAAAACAAAAACTAGAACTCGGTTTCTAAACTTTATGAGAAATTTGTACATAAAGCTCAAAACTGACGAGTCGCCAGTTTCTATAATGGGTTTGTTACTATTACTTAAATGTTTTACGCATTGGTGTCTTTGGTTAAATTTCGTTATGTAATGCTGATGAAGTAGTTAGCCCCGAGCCCCTTATGTTGTAGTTGTCGGTTTCCACCATGGTTTCTAGTTCAAATCAGACGGATATCCAAGTAGTCCATTGCTTTTGTTTTTTGGGGCGTTACTTAAAACAGAAACTAGGACTCGGTTTCTAAACTGTTACTATCAGAAATTTGTGCGTAAGCTCAAAACTGACCAGTTTCTATAATGAGTTTGTTACTATTTACTTTTATGATTTATGCATTTGTGTCTTTTGCTAATATCATTATGTTAATGCTGATTAAGTTGTTAGCCCCGAGCCCCTTATCAGCTTGTAGTTTGTGGTTTAGTTTCCACTATGGTTTCTAGTTTAAATCTGAAAGATATCCGAGTAGTCCATTGCTTTTGTTTTTGGGGGCGTTACTTAAAACAGAAACTGTTAATATGAGAAATTTGTACATAAGCTCAAAACTGACGAGTCGCCAGTTTCTATAATGGGTTTGTTACTTTTACTTATATGTTTTACGCATTGGTGTCTTTGGTTAAATTTTTTTATGTTAATGGTGATGAAGTAGTTAGCGTAAGTCAATGCGTAAACAAGTCAAGATACTAGTAACTACGGAGTTTTAACTTGATGGATGAGAAACTGTAACAATCTGTTTGTCACTAAGACGGAACTTGAGTAAATTAATTGGGAGGGCCAAGTGCTATATCACTTAATTTGGGAGGGGCAAAGTTGTATTTCCTTTAAGCGAATATGAGTAAAACCTCAAACTTTTGGAAGGGCCGTGACCCTCTCTGGTCTCCACTAAAGTCCGTCCATGCGTCCCATGTCGGTGGGAGATATGAAGTCCTGCATCAGTGGGAGATAAGACATTTGAGCTCTTTATAAGCTTGAAGTCGTGGCCTACTAGTATCCTTCCCTACTGATTTGTAGTTGAACTTAGACGGATACCCGAGTAGTCCATTGCTTTTGGCTTTGAGGGAGTTACATAAACACTACGTAGGATTCGGATTCTAGACATCTTCGTATGAAAATAATTGTATCTCTTATGCATAACAAAAGATTCTGATTTTGGAATAACGAATCAAAATATGAGGCGATTATTGTTTGTAAAAATGGACATGATTCAATGTTTGTGGAGTTGGATTCATTGCAGTTACTGGAATACTGGGTACTAATCCGTTTGTGTTAACTGTATGTGGTAGGTTTCTATGCACCTTGCTCAAATCCTCAAGTATCTAGCCATCTAACTCTCCTTGGCGAATCTTTACCAACTGAACCAAGTGATGACCCACTAACCGAAACAATCCGTGGGAACAGAAACAGATGTTCTGCGCCTGGCACTCTTTATAACACTAACACATTAGAAGGGTTTCACGCCCTTGACAAGCAGGGTCTGTTAAAATCTGAAGCAAAAAAGGTATGACCCAGAACAAATTTTGTCTTTTTGTCAAAACTCAACTTCTGCTTGTGAATTTGCAGTTTTATTAATTTGGTCACATATTTTCCAGATTTGGGAGGATATCCGATCCGGAAAAGCTGAGGAGGACAGTTCTGTGCTATCGCGTTTCCTTGTTATATCATTTGCAGACCTTAAGAAATTTAACTTCTATTACTGGTTTGCTTTCCCTGGTCTCGTTCTTGACCCTCCAGCAACATTGGTTAATTTGCGTCCAGCATCAAAATGGTTCACCCCAGAAGAGGTTCGATGATATTGATTTAGTACTCTAGTAATTAACTCTCTTTGTTTTGCCTTGACAATGTACTATCTTGTTTGCATTGCATACAGGCCGAATCTGTGTCGACTTGCTGTAATGAGTGGCGTAACTCAAGTTTAACAGCAGGTAGAGTCGTTCAAGCTTTTCTCGATGAATATTCATTCCTGAAGTGTTTTACATTCTATAAAAATGTTCTAATACACGAATTTTGCAGATGTACCGTTCTTTTTGGTCTCCATTTCTTCAAATTCACATGCTGCTATCAGACCTCTGAAGGACTTTGAAGCTTGTCAAAGTGAAGGTCATAAGGTAACAAACACTTCTATCTTTCCGAATACGCTAGTAGTAGTATTATGCCAGAACCTTCGCCATATTATACAGTAAGCCAGTTTCTTGAAAACCCTTGTTATTATGGTGGCAGATTCTATTTGCTTTTTATGACCCGTGTCATCTTCCGAACAATCCTGGCTGGCCTCTTCGCAACTTTTTGACATTTATTTCTGCAAGATGGAACATAAAGAAGGTTCGGTTCTTATGCTATCGTGAGAACCATGGCTTTGCGGACTTGAATTTATCCCTAGTTGGTGAAGCTCTGATACAACAATCACAAGGTAGATCAATCGACTTTGGGTATAAATTATTTTTTAAAACAAATGTGTTTCTTATAGTCACACGAAACGCGGTACGCTTCGGTACGGAAACGAGAAACGGGTACGCGGTACGCGGGTCCTTAAAATTGGGTACGTAGGGGGGTAGGCTCATTCCGGTACGCTCCGGTTCGCTTCGGTTCGATGTACCATATAATTTGGTACGATGTACCCAATTTGATACGAAGTACCATATTAATAATATATTTCTAAATTAGCGTAAATATAAACCAAATATCTAGATAATATATCAATACCCAAAAGATTGTGCTTGAACATTCTTTCCAAAAGATTTTGTCTCAGCATACATGTTCATGTGAGATGGTTTTAATTCTGAAAAACATACCAAAAGATCAGAATGTTACACATATCAGACAATACATACTACATACTACATCCTACATCAGATACTAACGATAAAGAACAATGCCAAGCAGTTTAGTTTAAGTTTTGCTAAAAGTAACTTTAATTAAATAATTGTACTTTGGGAGTGTAATAAATATGTGTATTATTTTAAGGTTTGTTTAAGTTTGTAGATAAATGTATCTGCTGAATTTAATACGTCGTACCCTCTCACTTCGGTACGCCGTACCGATCCGTTCCGGTACGTCGTACCGGTCCATTCCGGTACGCCGATCCTATACACTTCGGTACGCTGATTGACAATGTTTGGGGACGCCGAATATAGCGACTCAGATCGCGTTTCCGAGCGATCTGAGTCGCGATCGTACCGCGTTTGGGTACGAACGATTCGAAACGCGAAACGCGGCCGAGTCAGCGTTTCCTGTGACTATTCTTCTAAGATGCTTACTTTTGATCCACAACTGTTTTTATAATGTAAATCAGCATGGGAAGATCAAGAACATGTGCCTAATGCTGTTGGATGGGAACTCAATAAAGGGAAGAGAGTACCTAGACGCATTAATCTATCTACTACCATGGATCCAACTCGGTACGTTGGGTAGTTACACTTTTTTTTGGGTACTTATTATGTGTCACCACTCACAAAAAAGTAATTGAATCATACAGGATGGCTATATCTGCTGCGGATTTGAATCTAAAGCTAATGAGATGGCGTGCTTTGCCATCTTTGGACCTGAACATGTTGTCTAGTTCTAAGTGTCTATTGCTGGGAGCTGGGACTCTTGGATGCCAGGTGGCACGTATGCTTATGGTGAGTGTTGCACGGATGTTCCTTACTGCAACAAGATTATAGTGGTAGTTTACTACATCCTTGCCGTCTTATACACCTATGCTCATGTATATAATGTGTATTTCAGGCTTGGGGTGTACGGAAAATAACATTGGTTGATAGTGGTAAGGTGGCCATGTCAAATCCTTTGAGGCAATCCCTATATACTTTGGAAGACTGTCTTGATGGCGGCGATCTCAAAGCATTGGCAGCAGTTAAAAGCCTCAAGAGAATTTTTCCAGCAGTGGTAAATTTAATAGAACTATAGATTTGAGATCATGTGTATATACAGTAATTTATTAAAACTTTATGATTTTCGTTTGCAGGAAGCAGAAGGTGTTGTGATGGCTATACCTATGCCTGGGCATCCGGTACCTAGTCAAGAAGAGCAAAATGTGCTAGATGACTGCAGACGTCTTCATGATTTGGTTGACTCTCATGATGCTGTCTTTTTGTTGACTGATACAAGGGAAAGTCGCTGGCTTCCAACTTTATTATGTGCCAATGCTAACAAGGTTAGTTTGACTTTAAGAATTATAACTCAATTAAATGGGACCCCGAGATCGTATGAATTAAGACCCTCAGAATGAGCGTGAAATGACCAAAAGGAACAAACTTGGCGTGGGGACTGAGAAGTATGCTAGTAGAGTAAAAGGGGAACTTTTATTTTTACTTTTAAACTAGTACTGTATTTTAGAACTTTTTGTGATGTAGGAAATCCCTATTATGCCCTTAATCGTTTCAGCTGGGATTGACTTGCTTTTCCTTTTTTACTTTGATATTCAGCTTACAATTACTGCCGCGTTGGGGTTTGACAGTTTCTTGGTAATGCGTCATGGTGCTGGTCCTCTTACTGTAACTGATGAGTCGAAAACCGAATCGGTTAACTCTTTATCTGCGAGTGTTGAAGAAATGTCACTGACGCAGAGTGATAGCAAGCTGCGGTTGGGTTGTTACTTTTGCAATGACGTGGTTGCCCCTGTTGATGTACGTAGCTTATCCACTTGATCTCAATGCATACATGTCACGTGATTGTCATACATAAAAGGATAAACAGAGTTATTAGGCATTTGCGCAGGCTTATAGACTTCACATGTTACATAGGGGGTGTTTGTTTTAGCTTATATAATGGGCTTAAGCTTATTAGCTTATATAAGCTTATAAGCCAAAACCAAGTGTTTGGTTAAGCTTATATAAGTGGGCTTATAAGCTTATATATGGGTGTTTTGATAAGCCACAAAAATATGGCTTTTTTTATGAAAGTTTGAGCTTATATAACATATTTACCATTTTACCCTCCTGTTAACTTAAGCTTATATAAGTCATGGGCTTATAAGCTTATTAAACATAGGCTTATATAAGCCATAAATGGCTTATATAAGCCCATTATATAAGCTAAAACAAACACCCCCATAATATCACATATGAGTAAAGCCTAGTTAAAGTGTTTAATAAAATGCAGTAACAAATAAATGAGTTATAAAATTTGCAAATTCTATATTGTAGTCTATATGTTATCTTTGTAAACATTACTTATTATTCTTCCGCGTATCATGCAGTCAACAGCGAACCGCACTTTGGACCAGCAATGTACGGTAACACGTCCTGGGCTTGCTCCTATTGCATCAGCCCTTGCGGTGGAACTGTTAGTTGGGATTTTACATCATCCTCTTGGGTAATGCTTCGTTTTTGTACACAAATTATGTTCTTGAGAGTACTTGTAATTTCATATGCATGATTTTGTTCATTTCAAAACATAATCATAATTATGTTTATTTTTTAACCGCATTCTCTATAGGATATCAGCAAAAGCTGAATTTGGCAACTCTTTGGATAGTGGAAGCGATGAGCAGCCTCTTGGTATATTGCCCCATCAAATTCGAGGCGCACTTTCACAGTTTTCTCAGATGATACTCGTGGGACACTCCTCGAATAGCTGCACTGCTTGTTGTCCAACTGTAAGTACTTGTTTACAAACGGAAGATGTTTTTTCTTCAAATACAAAACTACAAAGTTACAAAAGAGTAACGTTACATTACTTAACTAGTCCTCCTAAAAGACATCTAAGAATCATGCGGTGTTTAGATCTTTGTCAGTGGATCATAATTTCACCATATGGTGTTTAGAACTTTAGATTGTTATGTAGTACGTACAACTACCACACTGCAAACCATGACTACGCTATGGATCATAACAAGGGATTATAGCAAAGTCATAGTTTGCAGCGTGTTAGTTTGGTTTTGACTTTTAAGGTCAAAGATGATCATATCAATTCAAAAATCGGCATTGTAGGTAGGGGTGAGTTTAGTTGGAGCATAATAAGTTCTTTAATTTTCTTTTTTCAAAGGAAGTTAGTGTTTTGTGTTCTGCAGAAAAGAGCGAGGTTTACAAGGAAACAAACAAAACACAAAAAGTGTGTTTTCTATTTTCCCTTGTTAAAGTAGGAAATGCAAATTTCATGGTTTGTAGAGAAAATGATGGGAAACATTTGATTTGAACGCAACTTCTATTTCCTTGTTTTCTACAAAACACTTTGGGAAAACAAGGGTGTTTAGGTTTCTCGAAGAGTTCAATGTTTGCATGATACAGTTACAACAACCTTCTGTTGAATCGATACAAATTTCTTGCCAGTTTCGATATGAAAATTTAGAGCTTTGACTTTAAAAGTCAATATGACCTCATTATGAACAATTGTGATTTCCAGGTGGTTTCAGAGTATCGAAAAAGGGGTCTCGATTTTGTTCTACAAGCCATTAATCATCCTACTTATTTGGAGGATCTCACCGGACTAACAGAGTTGATGAACTCAGCCAACTCTTTTGAACTTGATTGGGATAACGAGACTGATAATGATGACGAAGATTGTGTTGAAATCTGATTCTCTTGCGTGTTCCTGGGGTAAATTCTCTCAAGTTGCTAACTTTTACTTCGACAATTGTACAAAATCAGGATTAGTAGGCTGTAACCATCTTCTTAATGAATTTACTTGATGTAAATGACAGTGTTGACATTATTATTGAATAAATCCGTTGATGTGCGCTTCACATTGTTCTAAGTTGACACAGCAGTGTTACAGTTATCATTTATTTGATTAGTCTGCAAACCTTATTAATTGTAAATGCCAGAAACTCGCAAAAATTAAGGGTTAATTATACTATCAGAAAGCATCACACTTTTTTGATGTGCACGTCTTTAACCAGTTCTGTGCAAATCGAAGTCCTTTTAACATGTTAAATACCCCGCCCTCTAGGATGCTACACGTGCAAAACTGCGAAATGGTGATGTGAAAAAGTTTAAATGTTTTTTTTGATTTTCCGAGGCGTAAGGCAGTGGTTTTCGGTGCTGGCTGACTGTCTCGGAAGATGGTGTAACATGAGTAGACATCATTATTAAACACAAGAATTATTTTTCTTTTGAAAATGTTTATAAATAATATGTTCACATAAGCCTAAGGTAAGGGTTTACATAGGCTTATAGTTAGTCAATTACTTACATACCTTTCAAAAATAATGTATTATCAAATAAAAGCTAGAAATATATGTGATTTTACATTTGTCTCTGATTTTAGCATTAATAAACTTTAACTCTAACTAATTCATCAAGTAAATTTATAAAAATATAAAATTCACCTTTCAGTTTATAATACAAGTCTTAACCCTTTAAGGCTGGATATTAAGTCACTCGTGAGTCCCACCCCTCCTATATAACTCATGTGTGAGTATATACCCACTGTTGTCAAAAACCCACATAGGTGAGTTAGAATATAGTGGGCCTTTTTTTTTCTTTTAATTATTTTCAGTGTATTTTATTAGTTTGTGAGTCAGTTGGGTATTTAGTAAGGTATGACGTGACGGTGAGTTTCTCACCGCTAGTAAAGTTGAAGTTGTAAAGTAGGTTGAGTGAGTCAAGAGAGAAAGTTGATGTAACGCTAAAATAGAGGTTCCATCCAGCCTAAGACCAAGTGAACAAACCTATAATAATCATCAAATCAATGCCAAATTATTCATGAACCACTAACCATCAAACAACCCGTTGTGATGATCACAAAATCAAACACCATTTACACACACACAAAATATGCACCACCTTCAGTGGCATGTACCACCATCACCAAACCGTGGCTTTTTTCTCCCTTTCGTGCGTTAGGTGGGGATGTAACGAGGGAGATTGCAAAAAGATGATTCACTAGTGGCGAACTTGGTGTATAGATAGTCTAAATGCGAAACAGACATACTTTCTAGCAAAGCGGTAATTCAGATCGGGCTTAGATTGACTGATTAATGAGTCAGAAACTTTAACTCAAATACGATTATTTAAATAATTAGTTCTGCTGAGTCACATATAAACAATAATGCGTACATGATCTATTTAATCCACATGTTAAACATGTTAGAGGCCTCATAAGTTGAATGAGTTTTAGGTTCGTTATTTAACGCATTTATCTAAGCGAGTAGTCACATTACACGGCTTAGGTGGTGTTTGATAAGAACTTAATAGGTCTTAATTGAAAAACAAGTGAGTAAATTAAGTCAGTTGCAGTCTTTTTGTTTTGAGCTTAAAACTAACACATGTTTTTCTAGAATAAGCCAGATGAAGGAAGATCTCTACAATAAGTGAGTGACTTATTTCATAATTTTACATATTTAACGTTCCACTCTTCACTTGTAATTTTCATGTAACTTCTTTTTAGGATAAAATAGTAATCTTCTTAAGTTCAGACATTTTATTCAGCACCTAAAACAAACAATTATACATTTATCTATAATCAGACAGGGTGAGGTTCTTTTCAGAGCCAAACAAATGTACACAACTGCGAGAACCACCTTTTTACTCTTAAAATGCACATGTATATTCATCGGGTTAGTTCATTAGGTTTAAATACATGTATTTTCATTGTCGTGCGTCACTAGAAACATGTATTCTAGGACCATGCACATGTATTTGTTTTTTTATATATTATAACTATCTTTTCATTGGAGAATATGAAAACACATGTGCACTCTTTATATCGCTCATCATAGTCGGATCTATAACCAATAAAATAATTATTAAATGTTAATTTAAACATAATAATAAAAATACATATGCATTTTTAAGAGTATAAAAGCGGTTCTCGCAGTTCTATACATTTATTTGGTTCTAAAAATAACCTTACACTAATCAGGCATCAAATATTAAGACAATCATTATAATTTTACCGGACTTATACAAAAATCAAACAAACAAACCCTTAATCAGGTTTACGAATCGACCCGCTTAACCCATTTAACCCATATAAACAAATATATTTAGTTTCTAATTATAATTCACCTAGAATAAGTCGGCCCAAATACGGGCCGGCCCAGCCCAGCCCATCCAAATCCTCTATATATACACACAATCCGTAACGCGTTTTTTAGAGACACGGTATAATGCGTTTTTAAGCTGAGCCATGGGAAAAACGCTACACGAAAACTCACCAACCACACCCTGTTCGCGTTTTCGAGTCTGGCACCTAGGGGACAACGCGTGTTTTCACGCGAAAACGCGACACAAAAACGCGAGAACCGTACCGGTTCTCGCGTTTTCGTGTATTTACTTTTTTTTTTTAAAAATAAAAATAAAAAAAAAAATTCTCCATAGCTCAAGCCAACCAAGGAACCTAAAATTTTAGTGTTGTGGAGGTTTTGGTGTTGTGAGATCATTTGGAATAAATTAACCATACCGTGACAAAATTATAGTGTTATCCCATGGCTTGAGCCAACTACACCTTGGACTCTTAGTCAGGTTTACGAATCGACCCGCTTAACCCATATAAACAAATATATTTAGTTTCTAATTGAGTGTTGATACATGAACCTAATTAGGGGTGAGCAAAACCGACCGACAACCGAAAACCGACACAAACCGACCGAAACCGAAATCGACCGACACAAACCGACTAAATTCGGGTCGGGATTCGGGATGAGTTTTTCATGATTTCGGGACTCGGTTCGGGTCGGGACTCGGGATTAATTCGGGATCGCACAAAGAAAACCACACAAATCGGGAGTAACTCGGGCTTAACTCGGTTCGGTTCGGGACTCGGGCCTAACTCGGGTCGGGATTCGGTTTGAGTTTTTCATGATTTCAGTTTCGGGATAAGTCGGGATCGGGTCGGTTTCGTCCCGATGCTCACCCCTAAACCTAATAAGAAGGCCTAAAAACAGACCTAATGCCACGTGACGTGTTGTGATTGGTGATATGTAGGGGCCCACTATTTCATATATTCTCTTTTTTCACCTCAACCTTTAATTGGTTAGGTATACGAATTAAATCTTTTATCATTTTTCTTTCTAATTATAATTCACCTAGAAATAAGTCGGCCCAAATACAGGCCGGCCCAGGCCGGCCCAGCCCACCCCATCCAAATCCTCTATATATACACAATCCGTAACCTTAACAAAACAATGAAAACAGAAAACCTTAATAAAAAGTTTGAAGACATAATTAATCGACTAGGGTTCACAATGGAAAACAACAACAACAACCTTAACCAATCCAAAAAACGCAAAACCGAAGAACCAACATCAAACGACACCGTTTCATTAACCCAACAACACGCACTCAAAATCCTCCAACCCTTAACCAAAGACCAGCTCATATCCATCCTCCAAACCCTAATCACCCGCGATGACGTGGCACCTCTATCAGCCGTCAGATCAGTCGCCGACACCGACCCATCTCACCGCAAGCTCTTCATTCGCGGCATTGGCTGGGAGACGAGTACCGAAACGCTGAAATCTACGTTTGAAGCCTTCGGTGAAGTGGAGGAAGGCGTGGTGATACTCGATAAGGTTACGAATAAGTCGAAAGGGTACGGGTTTGTTACTTTTAAGCATGTGGATGGTGCTGTGAAGGCGTTGGTTGAGCCTAGTAAGAAAATTGACGGGAGGGTCACTGTCGCGCAGTTGGCGTCGAATAGGGACGGTGCGAATGGTAATGTGGAGGGTAGGAAGGTTTTTGTGGGGAATGTGCCGTGGGAAGTTGGGAGTGAGAGGTTGTTGGAGTTTTTTAGCGCGTTTGGGGAGGTCGAGGAAGGGCCGTTAGGGTTTGATAAGCAGAGTGGGAAGGCGAAAGGGTTTGCGTTTTTTGTTTATAAGAGTGAGGAGGGGGCGAGGAGGGCCGTGGCTGAGGGGGTTAGGGTTATTGATGGGTATCAGGTTTTGTGTAAGATGGCGGTCGATGGGAAGAAAGGGAGAGGGGATGGTGGGATGGTGGCGCCGCGTGGTCCAGTGCCGGTGCCCGGGTTTGTGCATCCGGGAAATAGTGCGCCAGGTAAATTCTTTAACTCTGTTTGGTAGCATAGTTGTAGCTATAATTGATTTGATTCCATCGGTATGGATAGCGGGCTTAAAACATCTAGAATAGTGATTTAAAGCCTGTGGCCAAACACGACCCGTGTAAATTTGTTTGCTGCTAATTGTGTATACTTATTTGAGCCGACTGTATTCTAATGCTATGATGTATTACAGGTGGGGGAATGCCGCCTCCTTTTGTGCGACCACCCTATCAAATTCCGCCACATCCAGTAGCTGGTAATGGTCCAGGCTATGTAAACCAGGGGCCACCTTCATACAACAACAATGGATATCCTGCTGGTACTGGAGCGCCAGAGTATCCTAGGCAGAATAGTTACGGTCCTCCCATGAACAGATTGCCCCCAGTTCAGAGCGGATATGTTGACAGGCCACTGACTAGTGCTCTTGGACCTCATGGTGAAATGTACCAGGGTGGTCCTCCATATTATTGAGGTGTTACACGTTTTCTCTTTTGATTGTTTAATTTTTGTTTCGGACTGCATCTATATATTCATGGGTGCATCATACCATCTAGAGTTATGCATATTTTCTCTTCTGATACTGTGGTAAACTTGTTTGCTGTGATATAAGAAAACGAGTCTTCATAGACTAGGTTAATGTGTAAAGTTTTATGGTGTCACATTTGTTTGGTCGGGTCTTGCACATTACCTGTTCGTGGATCTATTTGATTTTGCCAGATTGTTGTTTGTGAAGTGACCTGCAAAAACTAGTTGGTTTGGCTTAGAATGTTTATCTTTTTGAGTTTAATTGGAGCCCATCATGTCGTTTTTTGATTTTTATTTGATTTTACTAATTATGTTTTGCCCTTTTACAAGGTGCTGCATTTTTCTCAGAAGTTGACTGGTTTTTGGTGTTAGAATTTGGAAGTAATGGATTTAGCTTAATGTGGATATTCCATTCAGGTGTATGAGAGCTTGTTGGACGCACATGCTTTAAATGGTTGTGCTGATTTCGTGATTGCTGTCAATGGTTGATAATTCGATTGCTGCTACTATCTGCCTATATGATGATTGTTTTTTAGTTTGTTTTTGCTGAAGTAGATCTTTCATCTTTGTCGAGAACTTGTAACTTATTATGGGAATAGATGTTTGTGTTTATGTGCAATGTTGATTCTCTTTGTTCGTATAAGGTTCCTTGTGCTTATAATTTCACTTTTCAAGGTTCCTTTTTGGTTTATTAGTTTAGCAGCATTCTGCTAATTGCTACCTGAGATTTTGAAGGCTGAAATTTGATTGGAAATATGAGTTTGGATGATTAGGGGTTGTTTGGGCTATGGTGGGCTTATTAAAGTTGATAAGCTCATAAGCCCCAGAAATTGAGCTTACTGGCTTTTAATATATATAGAAGCTCATAGGCCCAGCTAAGACACCCCCTTGCTGTATTTTATGATGTAGTTGGCTCTCTTTTTCCCTTGTTTGCATCGGATGATGTTTTTTGTGCTCACATCTTGAGGTGTACGAGTGACACTTATGTCGTGTGGATGTGCATACTTGTTCAGATGCTGTTTTTGTTTTTTTTTCATCGTGATTTGCACAATTGTCATGTTTGTTTATATGGCATAATCTTATAATGTTTCTCGAAGGATTGTAAATGATTTTATGTGGCATCTTCATGTGAAGATGATTGTGTGAATACTGAATACACTTTTTCTTGTTCGCTTCTTTTGAGATGGAAGCTACTTTTGGACTAAATGTTGTCAATGGTCTTGCCAATTCTTTATTGGACACTGTGTTGCTTGATTATTTGAATATAGTTACATGAAATCTTTGATACTAGGTAAGTTTATAAGTTCTGCTAAAGGTGTCTCATCGGACGAGCCTTGTATCGAAAGAACAATATCTGATAAATACGTTATACCACAGTCGATGTAATGGCCTTATCCTAAGTATAACATTCCAAAATTTATAAACTTAAAATAGAGGTACATTCGGGTTGTCTGGTTTTTTGTGCTATTACCTCCGTCCTATATTAAATGTCCATGTTGACATTTTTCGGTCTTACTTTTTAGACTTTGACAATAATTTTTTTTATTTATATTATATATTACTTGAAAAAAATTATACCAATGTAAAACTGTTTAAAAATTCCATCTATCCATATATTTTGCACCACGTATTATATGGTCAAAGTTGTAAAAGAAAGACCGAAAAATTCAAAGTAGACATTTAATATTATTTAGTTAGCCATGTAGCAAGCATTTTTATTTTATTTTTTTAGCTAGCAGGATACACAACCTATTATGTGTGAATGGTGTGAAACCTTTGACTAAATTACGACCTTATTAATGTATGTGGATGGTATGAAATCTTTTCTGCAAACTGTTATGGATAGGGTCGTTGAGAACCATGCAGCCATTACTGAATTATTTTTCTTTATGGTCGTAGATAAAACTATTACTCATAATCTTTTGGTATTGATGTTGGTTATCAATTCTGTTCAAGAGCTAAAATGATTGCCTTATGCCTTCATTTGCATTGGCTTAATGACATTGATTATACGAGGAAAACTTGCATCAAAATCATATAAGTTAATATGTGAAAATGTATTGGATTGACATTTAGCGTCATTTTCTATCAACATTTTTGTTTTCGTGACTCAATAAGATAGCACCTTACCGAGTCACAAGAACAAAAGTGTTGATAGGGAACGACGCTAAGCTATCATTCAAATAGTACATTTCTCAATAACTAATAAGATTTTTTTTTTGTAATCTTTTCTCATATAATCGATACCATTAAGCCAATGAGAATAATGCACATCTAAGGTAATCGTTTCAGCCCTTGAACAGAATTGATAATCATCATAGATAGAAAAACACCTTGACTTCATATTCGAGTTTTAACAGCTTTTCATTTGTCTTCTAAAGAAATTAGGGGACGTATTTATATTACTTATGGAAATGCTTTCTCAGTTTTACATGTTCCTCACCAGTTTTTTACCGTCATTTTATTACTAGTAGCACGTGGTCCTAATGTGTAGGTTTAAGAGTGTCATTCCATTTATGTGAATAAACTATAAATCATAAGGTTAATCTTCTCAGGGGCTGTTTGTTTTAGCTTATATAACATAAGCTCATTTCGGCTTAAATAACATAAACCATAATTTTGTGGCTTATTTGGAGATGTATGGGATTTTATAAGTTTATCATGATATAATAAACTTATATAAGCCCATAAGTTTCAAAATAAGCTTAGAAATTGAGGTTTATAAAATATAAGCCCAAATATGGCTTATTCTCGGCTTATATAACATAAGATTCAATTTAGTGGCTTATTTTGAGACTTATAAGTTTATCATGATATAATAAACTTATATAAGCCCATAAGTCTCCAAGTACGCCACAAAATTGGGGCTTATGTTATATAAGCCAAACCAAACACCCCTTCAGAATATGAAACGAAGTCTTGTCTATATGTGCTATGATCTTATTTCTTATATCTAAGGTTGGAGTAAAGCCACTATTAAAAATAATAGCAAGGGAAAGAGAGGTGTGTGGATTTAGTTTGTAGGCCGCACCCTTGAAAGAATTAGTTGGAACATGGCAAGATGATCACAGATTTGTAGGCCGAGTATGGTTTGTGTACGGTTGGTTGTATACACGAGGTCATCCTCCCCGGCCTTTGCTACTGGGATAAGTTTTTAGAGAAACAATACTCTGGCAAACATGGTTGTGTTCTTTGGAATCCATATCCACGAAGGATCATGGATTGAGCTCAGTTACAACAAAACCAGAACAACCTTTGCAGGTACATGGAAGTGTGGAACAGGAGTGTTCGGTAAACAAACGTTTTAACTCTTTTTGTTCCCAACACAGATCGGAACTATTCTCTCTGATTATATTATATTACTATTACTACCTGTGTTCTCTTGGATGCGTTTTATCTGATATGAACAGGTCTCAGTTTGGAAGTTCTGTCTAGCTTTGGTGGTAAAACAAACCGTCAAGATCTGGATTACCAAGAACCAAGTTGCGAAAGTATGCTTTGATGGATCAGTGCATATCTTAGGACCACATGCTTTTTGGCAGTATAGTTTGTTTAGAGCTAAACCGGGCGATTGTACAGATAAATGACAAAAGTGTTGTTACGTGTTTGGTATAGAAATATTTCTGCTGTATGTGGTGCTTATATTATGCTCTCTAATAACTTAAGATTTGAGATCTTCTCACGTAGATATATCATAAGTATATGAACATGATCTATAACCTTTTTTTACAAACAGAATAGTAGTTGGCCCTTAATCAGGGACTCAATTTTCTTTCTGAATGTCCCGAATAGCAAATCACACCCTAAACGCGCCTTGATCTCCATTGGAGATCTTATCGGGGCGCTCAGTTAGGGCGAGATCTCCCCAAATCCGATCCAATCCCTACCGTGGATCTTACCGGGGCATCATAACAAGCGCAATGCTCCGCCAAATGCATGTTGTTTTCGTTTGTTATCGTTTCTATGCTATATTTTTACAAATATTAAGATTAACTAGCAGAGTATTCGCGTGTAGCAGCGGCGAGTACTCTGTAACTGGTTAGTCGAACCCATGGTGACTCCGATATCCTGGTTGAACCCGTTGGCACGATTTGGTTTATAAAATTATATACACTATTATATTTGGTAGACAAAATATGTAATTTTTTTTCTTATTTTTAGTTTTTGTACAATGTGAACTTTTAAATAATAGGATGTTTAAATTATATATTAAGTAGTATTAATTATTTTTATTCTTAACTGTGTATTAACTATTATGTATTTGTTAGTTTTAATATGAGTATTAAATTATAAATCCTTTTGTTATGTAAATAGTAGAGGTGACAAAATGGGCGGGCGGGCGGGCATGGGCTAAATGGGCGCGGGCTAAACGGGCGCGGGCGAAACGGGCACGGGCGAAACGGGCGGGCGAAACGGGCGGGCTAAACGGGCGCAAGCTAAAAAAGGGAAAAAACATATAAAAACCTACAAATAAAAAATTAAAATACTTGATTGAAAGCCGGGATAAAAAATTTAATAAAAATTATTCGTCGAGTATACTAATTTGTATTTTACAAGTGCGCCCGTTAAGCCCATTTAGTATCCTACATATGCGCCCGTTTAGCCCATTCATTATAAAAAATGGGCAAAATCCTTTTTTAAAAATGAGCAAAATATGCCCATATGTATCAAAATGGGCAAGATTTGCCACCTCTAGTAAATAGTATTTTAAATTGATATCGATTTGATTGAAAACGTAATAAATAATAATTAATTAATAAATATATTTAGCTACCAATATATAAAAAATGTATTGTTTTGATTATTATTATTATGAAATTTTATTTATTAATCACACAAAATTGGAAGGGAGTCGAGAAAAATATTATTTTTTAAACATTTTTTTAATATGGATTGCCTTTTTTTAGTTATCGAATCACAAATTCGATTACTAGGTCACGAGATTGATCATCGGATCAATCCGATTGAGTTACCAGGTAATATGATTGATCACCGAGTCAAGCTTGTCGAGTCATCAACTCACGGGTTCAACCACCGAGTCCACCCATTCAAGTCACCCGTGTACCGTTTTGACCACCGGGTCAACCCGATCGAGTTACCGGTGTACACGTTCGATCATCGGGTCAACCAGTTGAGTTACCAGGTCACTGATTCGACCATCAAATCAACTTGATCGAATTATATGATTACCGAATCAACTACCAGATCAATTAATATATCATTAACTATTTATTGCTAGACAATTGTCGCAGATATACGTAAATACACGTCTAGTAAATATAAAAAAAGTGTATCCTCTTTGTTGAAGATGTTAATTTTCCACATTTCCCATTATACATCTAACATGTCATTGTTTTTACATAATATTATCAAGTTACGAGTTCGATCATCAAATCAATCTGGTTGAATTATCGGGTCACATATCGATCACTGAGTCAACCCGACCGAATCACCGTTTCACGAATTCAACCACCAAGTCGTCCCGTTCGAGTAATCGGGTCACATAATCGACCATTAAGATTGAGTCACCGTTACACTGCTTTGATGACCGAGTCAATTAGTCGAGTCATATCCGTCAAGTCAAGTAGCATATGCATATCGTTATATTTTGCCTCTATCCATGCATTTACACACGTTTAGTATCGATATAGAAAACGATGGAGAAAAACGTGGGTGGAGGAGATAATTTTGGTTAGGGAAAATTAGTCTATGATTTGATAAAACCCACTCATAATTATGTGGGTATGGGTTTTTGGGCCATTAACCCATTGCTTAAAATCCACGTGGGGCTACCAACCAAACAAGGCCTATAAATCCATTACTTGTTACCCAACATCACAAGACAAACAGCTTTCATACTTCTTATCAATTTGCTGTTTGAATAAAGAACTTTTTTTTTTAAATAAAAATGATGTTGTTAAAATCTGGTACCCCATTTCTGTTATGTAACCAACTTTCTGTATCACCACCATCTCCAAGATCCATGTTGATGACGTCATCCCACCATTCACCAACTCCTGCTGCTACCTTAAAACAACAACAACAACCTTCACTTGTTGTTTTCTCAGGTATCCTTACTTCAATGTACCTTTTAGTCTTTAGGTGTGGTTTACATTCATAATTAGGGGGTGTTCAGCTTAATTTCTCAACGGGCTTATATAAGTTTATTATATAATGATAAACTTATACTATAAGCCATCAAATTATAAGCCCAAAACAAGCCATATTTTTGGGGGTGTTTGGTTAAGCATATAAGTTGGGCTTAGGCTTATGGTATATATAAATTATAATCCTAAGCTTATAAGCCCGTGTTTGGTTAAGCTTATTAAAATTGATTAAGTAAAATGACAAAAAAGCAAACACATGAATAATAAATGATGTAGTTATTAAATATGGGTATATATTAATGTTATATAAGCCCACCGTTTCTTATAAAAGCCACAAATGTTTAGGGGGTGTTTGGTTTGGCTTATATAATGTAAGCCTATGTAGGCTTATATAACATAAGCCTCAGTTTTGTGGCTTATTTGGAGGCTTATTGGCTTATATAAGTTTATTATATCATGATAAACTTACATAAGCCCCTAAGTGTCAAAATAAGCCACAAAATCGGGGCTTAAATTATATAAGCCCAAAATAAGCCATATTTGGCTTATATTTCACAAACCTTAATTTTTTAAGCTTATTGGTGACTTATGGGCTTATATAAATTTATTATATCATAATAAACTTAGATAAGCCCATAAGTATCCAAACAAGCCACCAAATTGAGGCTTATGTTATATAAGCCGAAATAGGCTTACGTTATATAAGCTAAAACAAACAGCCCCTTAGCTTACCAAAACCTCCTTATATAAGCTTATAAGCCTACCTATATAAGCTTAACCAAACACTTAGTTTCGGCTTATAAGCTTATATAAGCTAATAAGCCCATTATATAAGCTAAAACAAACACCCCCTTCGGCTTATAATATCATAAACCTCAAATTTTAAGCTTATTTGGAGACTTATGGGCTTATATAAGTTTTTTATTTTATAATAGTAAACTTATATAAGCTTATATAAGCCCATAAGTCTCCAAATAAGCCACAAAATTATAAGCTAAAACAAACAACCCCTCATACTGTAACTTTTAGCCTTCAGGGGGTGTTCAGGTTATATAGCCGGCTTACGAGCTTATTCGGTTTTGGGTTTATGTTTCATAACCTCGTTTTTTGTGGCTTATTTTCAAACTTTTTGGCCTATATAAGTTTATTATTCCCTCGGTATCAAAACTATCGCTTCTCGACACAATTATTACACCTTTCACTCTCTTGCTTTTTAGCAAAATGACAGTTTTACCTTTAGCTAATAATTAAGTCTTATTAAATGTAATAGGGTAACCTTATTAATACTTCTCTATTTACACAATAATTTTACGACCACCCAAAATGGAAAGAGGGACTGTAAATTTGTGAAGGAGGAAGTATGTCATAATAAACTTGGGGGTGGGTGGTTGGGTGGGTGGGGGTTAGATAGCCGGCTTATGACTTATTTGGTTTTGGACTCATGTTTCATGACCTCACTTTTATGTGGCTTATTTTCAGCTTATATAAGTTCATAATAACATAATGAACTTATATAAGCCGAAATGTTTTAAAGAAGCCACCAAAAGTGAACTTATGAAACAAAGCCCAAACTAGATAAGCCATAAGCCGTCTATATAAGCCCAAACAAACACCCCCTTATATAAGCCGAAAATAAGCTTATGGAACATAAGTCAAAAACCAAATAAGCCCGTAAGCCAGCTATATAAGGTGAGGCAGACACCCCCTAATTAGAAGGGGCGTTTGGTTTAATTGTTAGTTATCACGAGAAAAGATCTAGACTTGAGGGGAACCACACGGTTTTTTGCCACGTAGTGTAAGCTTTAGGGGATAATAACAATAGAAAAGTATCTAACTTGTCGACCTTTGTATGTATTTCGTGACCATTCTATCCTTACGTTTTTTAACCACCATGTTAACGTCGAATGGTAAAAGTAAACGGTCATTATACATGCACAAAATACACACAAAGGTCTAAATTTGAAAGGTTTGTGTTTAAATAGCAAAAAAAGATGGCTACGCAGAACAACAAAAATGAGTTAAATACATTCTTTTGTTATTATCCGTAATTTTTTTGCCAAAAATCCCGATTTCTCCAAATTGAACCTGTCCAATGATTTTTGTTATATGTTTGGTTTAGTTAGCCCATATTTTCGCACATCTAATATAATGAAAAGTCATAATATTTGATGACCCTTTTTGGGATCCTTGATTTACAAGAATCTAGAATGCGGGTAGTAACTACTACTTTGGAGTTACTGTCGAATTGGGGAAATTTTTGGACTTTCGTTCATCACTAGAGCATTAGATGTAGTAAAAGTGTAAAACTATTGTAGGTCCAAGCCACTTAAACACACAAACAGACACACTAGTTCTAGCGTTGCCCCACCGATGCCGAAACTATAAGGCTAATGTGTTGATAACGTTGGGGATATGACTTTGTAATACTCCATGTTCTTAGTAGAAATATGTTGTTACAGGAGGGACTGCTTTTAATGGGGTTGTTGAAGAGCTTAAGAAGTTGACAACATCAGTTGCTCATGTTCTTCCTGTTTCTGACGATGGTGGAAGTACTGCCGAGATTGTTCGTGTTTTAGGTTGGTGTAGTCACGGAAATTTAGTTCTTTTAAGTTTTTATGCAATTTGTGACATGTAGGATCTTGTTACGGTAATTTTTGGTGTCTCTGTTTTCAGGCGGTCCAGCAGTTGGAGATATACGGTCAAGATGCTTGAGATTGTCTGATGAAAGTACTTCTGAGGCTCTTGCAGTGCGCACCCTACTCGGTTTTCGTCTCCCTCTTGATGCCCGACAAGCAAAATTAGAATGGTAGTCTCTTTTATAATTTAAATAAATATAACTATATGAAGTATAAAGCATGCTAATCTGATAGTTGAACAGGTACAGTATCGTAGAAGGCGAACATCGTCTATGGAAAGATGTTTCAAAGCCCTATAGAGAAACCATTCGTGCCTTTTTGGCCTATTTTCAAAGCCAGGTTCTTGCCTTTTCTACTAATTCTTTTTGCGTTATTCTAATATTATGCACGTGTAATTCACAGTTTAATTGTTTGCCCTTGCAGATTCTTAGAAGGACAAATGAATCATTTTCTTTTAGCAATGGGAGGTATGCGTAACAGTTTTGTTATACGACAATAGATAACATTAGTCTGTTGTGAAAGAAATTGAACTAAATTATCTAACATAAGTTATTTTTTTTACCAGCATTGGTAACTTTTTCTTTGCAGGTGCACGCATATTCTTTCAGTCGCTCGATGCTGCAATTTTTTTGTTTTCACGAGTTTCCCAGATTCCCACAGAAAGTTTCGTCCTTCCAGTAATATCCACCAATGATCGCCTTACTTTGGGGTGTGAATTATGGGTAAGGTGAACAACTTCTGTTATTATGAGTTAGTATTTTGTTGCTCACTCGCTCCGTAAAAAGATTGTATCACACTATATATCATTAGAAGTGATATTTTTAGCTGCTGTTTTTCTTCTGAAGTTTAGGATGGAACGATGATACGTGGTCAGAATGAGATATCTCATCCTGCTAGTGGATCTTTGCATCTTGTAGATAAGGTAAATGTGTATTTTTTTATACTCATTTCTTGTATGTAAATTGTAAAATAAAGGTTCTTATAGAGTATTCCATCTTATGTACAGGTAAATTTATCTTCGTTACCTTCATTGATAAAGCGTGTTTTCTACATGTCCAGTGAAGGAAGCAATTTATTGCATGAGGTGATTCCATTTTGGTTGTTTATGCATTCCCATTCCTATAAAGCTATGAAAACAAAAGTTTGATTTGAGCTACTCATCATTTAAAGTCTATTACTGCCCGTTTTTGCAGGTTTTCCCAGCCGTAAATCCATCTGTACTAGAACAGTTGAGAAACGCGGATTGCATTATATATGGTATGGGATCCCTTTTTACTTCCATCTGCCCCTCTCTGGTAAGTTCAATTTTGATATAGATTCATAACCTATGGGCAAGTTTTTTCATAGTTAAATGTAACTTTTGACATAAAGTAACTTTAACAGGTTTTACTAGGAGTTGGGGAGATTATATCTTCTAGATCTTGTGCAAAGGTAAATTTAGTGATGGTGCAGATTATATAGCTGACAACGTTTGATGTTATTATACTTTAAACTTTATTAATTTGATGTAGTTTTTAAGATTTTTTCTGATGATGCTAACTTGACTGTATTTGTTTTTGTTTAAATTATCAGGTACTTCTGTTGAATGGTACTTATGATCGAGAAACTAGTGGCTTTTCAGCTTCTTATTTTGTGACTGCCATCACTGATGCTCTAAACAGGACGTATGGTCATTTCAATAATGGTCTAAAGAACAATGTAAGTGTAATACAGAGTATATAAAATTAGAGTTCTTATGATAGATAAAGTCACGTTGATGCATTTGTATTTCTTTTTGCAGCCGAGTCAATATATCAACACTATTTTTGTGCCTAAAGATGGTCAAATTCCTGTAGATATCCAATCCCTGGCTGCCCAAGGAATCGTTCATGTAGTATGTAGTTTTATCACAATTTATTGATGTTTTTTACCTTACTTTCATTCGGTATAATTCTGTTTAAAGCCACGTGATGGTTACAACTTACACTGGCAATAGGAGGAAACGATGAAAACTATCAGGATTCCCATTGCTTGGAATATCCTTATTAACTTTAAACATTGCAGGTTCCTGTTGAATCAATGCATGATCCGAAGGTGGGAATAGTTTATGAGCCAACAGCTTTGATACAAGCTCTTGCCAACTTGTTAACTGGAAGCATAAACACACAAAGCTAATGGGGCATAACAACATCAAGGAAAACAGTACATCATTTGGGAATTCCTCGAAATATTTAGTCCCTTCAAATACTACTCAAGTAGTACAGGTTAGTGCATTCAAGGTGTCAACTTATAGGAACACATTGTGGCGTGTCAGGAGATGGCTTTACATAGAAAAACAAGTACTCCATTCCTTTTGTAAAATTGAAAGTAAAAAGCTAGCAGAACTCTATGAGTGCCGTCTCAGGAATGGCGACACTTTTATTTGTAAATTTTCTATAATTTTGCAAAACAGAATATCACTTTACCAATTATTTGATATACCAAGTATATTTCTGACTACCTGAAAAGTGAGTACACAAAGGGTCTTTCTGATTGGAAATTGTTGTGCGTTTGAAACCCACAATCTCATTTAAACCACCACGCTAGTTGGATTGGGCACATAACCTTCAGGCTAACACATAGCTGATGAAGAGGAACCAGTTTCGACTGAGGTAGATCTTTCATCTTTGTTTAGTTTAGTTATGTCTTCCCATTGGTTGCCACTTAAAGCTTTGGTTGAGAGATGGTCCATAAAGGCCTATTGGTCACCAAACTTTCAGTATCAAGGCCCTGGACGAAAAATCCCTAATTTGGTTATCGACGACTGAACTTTGAGTGATGACCGATGCACTGTTACCAAAATTCCATATACAAGAATGAGTCGTCACTAGTTTACATTTTCACTTCTTACAATTGATTGATTCAATCCTTGAAGTAGTATAGCATGCTAACATAAAGTTGGTCTCGGTGAATATTAATTCACAACTTATGGTTATGATACTAGAAGCAGATTCCATGTTCTCATAACGACTGCTATTTTAACAAGAGTATATTCAACTGTTTGAGATTACGATAAGCCAAACATGTAAAGACATATAGTGTCCAAAACAATATAGAATGAGACACTTTTGGAATTAACAATAACCACTTAAAGACAGTTTTAGAGTACAGTCAGTCTCTGATGTTACGACATAATTTGTCGATAGATCTTGCCTGCCAGACCAACTACGTTGGTAGGTACTTGTTTGATCCTATCTGAGCACAATCTTCTTCTATATATAACCTGTTCCCTCAGAGAATATACAAATCCACATTTAGTTACTAGAGAATCAAAGTCTCCTACAAGAAGTCAAAGCGAATTATGGGCATGCCAAGTTTCATGTCACTTACCCTAGCAGCATTGCTAGTTTCCGGACTGTGGGCATGCCAAGTTTCATCTCGAACTCTCAATGATGACACCATGGTTCAGACACATGAACAATGGATGGCTCTTTATGGGCGTGTCTATAAAGATGAAGTGGAGAAAGAAATGTGTTTCAAGATATTCATAAACAATGTTGCATACGTAGAGGCCTTCAATGCTGGAAACCAGGGTTACAAGTTGAGTGTCAATGAGTTTGCAGACCAAACAAATGAGGAGTTTAAGGCTATCCGTAACGGTTTCAAATACCCAACTGAGCTAACCTCTGCAAGAACTGCATCATTCAGGTATGAAGATGTGACCGAGGTTCCATCTAGCATGGACTGGAGGAAGAAAGGATCTGTTACACCAATCAAGAATCAAGGTCAATGCGGTAAGACAGTCGTAATTTTCAAATAAAATACCCTTCCTTTTGTTTTAACTTATCCATATCACTTATTTTTAACAGGAAGCTGTTGGGCATTTTCGACAATAGCAGCTACTGAAGGAATTACTCAAATCAGCACCGGGAAATTAATCTCACTCTCTGAGCAGGAGCTGGTGGATTGTGATCGCAGTCGACAAGACCAAGGATGCGGAGGTGGGTACATGGATGGTGGATTTACTTTTATTGTAAAAAACAAAGGCATCAACACTGAGGCTGCATATCCTTACCAGGCAGCAGATGACACATGCAACACCAAAGAAGAAGCTATTCATGCAGCAACTATCACGGGACATGAGGACGTACCTGTTAACAGTGAGTCAGCGCTGTTGAAAGCCGTGGCGATGCAGCCTGTTTCTGTTGCCATTGATGCTTCGGGGTTTGACTTTCAGTTATACTCCAGTGGTGTTTTCAACGGAACCTGTGGTACCGAATTAGACCATGGGGTTACAGCAGTTGGGTATGGAACTACTACGGATGGCATCAAGTACTGGTTGGTGAAGAACTCATGGGGCACGAGTTGGGGTGAAGATGGATACATCAGGATGATTAGAGATGTTGAGGCTAAAGAAGGGATATGTGGCATTGCCATGATGGCTTCTTATCCAACTGCTTGATATATGCCTGCAAGTCGGATTCTTCTGATGAATATATATTAATCAATTCCTTTCTCCCTCTTGTCGATATTTCTCTGTGTATTGTTGTCCTGTAAATCAAGACAACTCAGTAAAAATGGTGCGGTTGTATGTAACTGACTGGTTTAAAACCTTACCAAAGTTATTGAATATATCATCTTTTGACATTGATTAGGGAGTTCACTCACTTAACAGTTTTAATTTTTTTTTATTTGCATGTCCATTATCGAACAGAAAGATGGACTCACATTTGAATGCAACTCTGTGTCAGTTAAGCTCCAAGTAGGTTGCAAATTCTGTCAAATTTGATTAATGGATGCTGGTGCTTGTTATCACGTTTCAAGTACTTGCCGGTGTATGATGTTTCGTTTTATCTCCTATACTTTCTAGCAAAAACTTAATTGAAACATCAGTGATGGTAACTTGATTATATACGTTTCAACTTAGTATTAGGGTGGTAAAAGTTGAAGTAATGTGAACTGAACTAGGAGTAGGATCCAGCCTAATCCAGTAAGGTTAATGAATGGTCAATCGAACAGGCTAAACCAGTTTTTCTGCCCTCATATGACATGACTACATCTCCATATATTGTTTCAGAATCCCTCATATAATATAATATATAATATACATTATATATAAAAGTAACCTTTACATGTTATAGCATCTATACTGTCAGCAAGTGTTGGGGAGAAACTGCTAACTGATTCCTCAGTTATTACAGTACTACTGATGCGGTCATCGATAAAGATGGCTTAACGGATATTAAGTTCTGAATTCATAGGCATTTGCATATTATTTCATTTGATGCAAGTTATCTTACGTATGAGCAGCTGATCACAACAGTAGAGGACACATACTGCAGTACAGTAAATGCAAAATTATGACAAGTTGAGCACCAATAATAGTATGGGGCTCATGCAGGTTGGATAATGGGTCAGGTGTGAGCCAGGTTTTAGTACATGAGGCGCATACCACAACCATTTCATTTAACCTGAAAAGTTAAAGGTGAAAAAATGAACGGGTCAGGCGGGTAGGATACTGGGTCAGGTGTGAGTTACACTTTTTATTCTTTACAATGTCTTCAATGTACCTTTTAGTCTTTAGGGCTGGTTTACATTCATAATTAGGGGGGTTTCATCTTATATAGCCGGCTTACGGGCTTATTCGCTTATGACCTCGGGGGTGTTTGGTTTGGTAAGCCCATTTCGGCTTATATAACATAAGCCCCAATTTTGTGGCTTATTTGGAGGTTTATGGGCTTATATAAGTTTCTTATATCATGATAAACTTATATAAGCCCCTAAGTCTCAAAATAATCCACAAAATTGGGGCTTACGTTATATAAGCCGAAAATAAGCCATATTTCATCTTATACTTCATAAACCCTAAATTTTTAAGCTTACTGGTGACTTATGGGTTTATCTAAGTTTATTATATGATAACAAACTTAGATAAGCCCATAAGTCTCCAAAAAAGCCACAAAATAGAAGCTTATGTTATATAAGCCGAAATAGGCTTACATTATATAAGCTAAAACAAACAGCCCTTTATTTTCAAACTTTTTCGGCAAACATAAGCCCATTTCGGCTTTTATTTCATAAGCCCCAAATTTGTGGCTTATTTGGAGACTTATGGGCTTATGTAAGTATAATATAAGAAGCTTATGAAAGCCCCACAAGTCTCAAAATATGCCACAAAATTAGAACAAATAAGCCAAATTTCGGCTTATATATCATAAGCTCATTTCAGCTTTTATTTCAAAAGCCTCAAATTTGTAGCTTATTTGGAGACTTATGGGCTTATATAAGTATATTATGATATAAGAAGCTTATAAAAGCCCCATAAGTCTCAAAATATGCCACAAAATTAGAACAAATAAGCCAACTTTCGGCTTATATATCATAAGCTCATTTCAGCTTTTATTTCATAAGCCTCAAATTTGTAGCTTATTTGGAGACTTATGGGCTTATATAAGTATATTATGATATAAGAAGCTTATAAAAGCCCCATAAGTCTCAAAATATGCCACAAAATTAGAACAAATAAGCCAACTTTCGGCTTATATTTCATAAGCTCATTTCAGCTTTTATTTCATAAGCCTCAAATTTGTAGCTTATTTGGAGACTTATGGGCTTATATAAGTATATTATGATATAAGAAGCTTATAAAAGCCCCATAAGTCTCAAAATATGCCACAAAATTAGAACAAATAAGCCAACTTTCGGCTTATATTTCATAAGCTCCAAATTTATGCCTTATTTTGAGACTTATGGGGCTTTTATAAGCTTATGATATCATAATATATACTTATATAAAGCCCATAAGTCTCCAAATAAGCCACGAATTTGAGGCTTATGAAATAAAAGCCGAAATAGGATTACGTTATATAAGCTAAAACAAACAGAACAGCCCATCGTGTTGTCACTTTTAGCATTCAGGGGGTGTTCAGCTTATATAGCCGGCGTACGAGCTTATTCAGTTTTGGGTTTATGTTTATATCCTCACTTTTTGTGGCTTATTTTCAAACTTTTTCGCCTATATAAGTTTATTATTCCTCCCGTCCCAAAATTATTGTCCCCAAACAAAAAAATAAATAAATACAAAAATGCTTTGTCTATCTTACTTTTTAGCAAAATGACAATTGTACCTTTAGGTAATTAATTAAGTCTTGTTTAAAGTTTTTAATAATAATTTTAAGCAAAAGTAATATATTTGGTAAACTTATTCAAACTTCGCTATCTAGACAATAATTTTGGGACAACCCAGAATGGAAAGTGGGACTATAATATGCGACGGAGGGAGTATGTCATAATGAACGGGGAGGGTGGGGGTGTATCGGCTTATATAGCTGGCTTTTTTTGTTTTGGACTTATGTTTCATAACCTCACTTTTATGTGGCTTATTTTCAGCTTATATAAGTTCATTGTGTTATAGTGAACTTATATACGCCGAAAAGTTTCAAAATAAGACACATAAAAGTGAGGTTTTGAAACATAATAAGCCATAAGCCGGCTATTTAAGCCCAAACAACCAACCCCTTATATAAGCCGAAAATAAGCCACAAAAAAATAAGCTTATGGAACATAAGTCCAAAACCAAATAAGCCATAAGGAGGCTATATAAGGTTAAACAGACACCCCCTAAATTAGCAGGGTGTTTGGTTTAATTACAATTAGTTATCACTCGAAAAGATCTAAACTTGAGGGGAACCACATGGATTTTTGCCGCGTAGTGTAAAGTGTAAACTTTAGGGGATAATAACAAAAAAAAAGTATTGACCTTTGTATGTATTGTGACCATTCTACACTTACATTTTTAGCCACCCTATTGACATCGAAGGATATATTGGTTATTGTACATGAACAAAATACAAGCAAATGTCGAAATTTGAAAGGTTTGTGTTTAATAACAAAAAACAAAAAAAAAGGCTATGCAGAACAACAAAAATGGACAATTTTGTTATTATCCGTAATTTTTGCCAAATATTATGAATCCCTCCAAATTGAACCTGTCCCATACTTTTTGTTACTGTATATGTTTCGTTTAGTTAGCCCATTAGTTATCTCAAATAAAGTTTATGCACATGATCGCTTGTAGTCCTGGTCTAGTGACTTCAAGATTGAAAAAAATGGAGAGTAACCTGAAGTTTACATTTTTATCATCACTTTGCGAATAAATGAATGTTTAATTTGTTTATTGGACGAAACCCTTTTTGGGATCCTTGATTTGCAAGAATCTTGAATGCGGGTGGTCACTACTTTGGAGTTACTGTCGAAGGTTCATCACTAGAGCATTAGATGTAGTAAAAGTGTAACACTATTGTAGGTGTTGCCACGGCAGCATAACACTGAACACATTTTACCTTTACTTGGACCCCACTTAACCACACAGAAAGAACACACCAATTCTAGGGTTGCCCCACCGATGCCAAAACTATAAGGCTAAAGTGTTGATAACGTTGGGGCTATGACTTTGTAATACTCCATGTTCTTAGTAGAAATATGTTGTTACAGGGGGGACTGCTTTTAATGGGGTTGTTGAAGAGCTTAAGAAGTTAACTACTTCAGTTGCTCATGTTCTTCCTGTTTCTGACGATGGTGGAAGTACTGCCGAGATTGTATGTGTTTTAGGTTGGTGTAGTCACGGAAATTTAGTTCGTTTAAGTTTTGATGCAATTTGTGACATTTAGGATCTTGTTATGGAAAATTTTGGTGTCTATGTACAGGCGGTCCAGCAGTTGGAGATATACAGTCAAGATGCTTGAGATTGTCTGATGAAAGCACATCTGAGGCTCTTGCAGTGTGCACCCTGCTCGGTTTTCGTCTCCCTCTTGATGCCCGACAAGCAAAATTAGAATGGTAGTCTCTTTTATAATTAAAATAAATATAAATAATGAAGTATAAAGCATGCTAATCTGATAATTTAACAGGTATAGTATCGTAGAAGGCGAACATCCTCTATGGAAAGATGTTTCAAAGCCCTATAGAGAAACCATTCGTGCCTTTTTGGCCTATTTTCAAAACCAAGTTTTTGCCTTTTCTACTAATTTTGTATGCGGTATTCTAATATATTATGTACTGGTAATTCACTGTATAACTTTTGCCCTGCAGATTCTTAGAAGGACAAATGAATCATTTTCTTTTAGCAACGGGAGGTATGCGTAACAGTTTCGTTATATGACAATAGATAACATTAGCCTGTTGTGAAAGAAATTGAACTATATTATCTAACGTAAGTCACTTTTTTACCAGCATTGGTAACTTTTTCTTTGCAGGTGCACGCATATTCTTTCAGTCTCTCGATGCTGCAATTTTTTTGTTTTCACGAGTTTCCCAGATTCCCACAGAAAGTTTAGTCCTTCCAGTAATATCCACCAATGATCGCCTTACTTTGGGGTGTGAATTATGGGTAAGGTGAACAACTTCTGTTATTATGAATTAGTATCTTGTTGCTCACTCGCTCTGTAAAAAGATGGTATCACTATATATCATTAGAAGTGATATTTTTAGCTGCTGTTTTCTTCTGAAGTTTAGGATGGAACGATTATACGTGGTCAGAATGAGATATCTCATCCTACTAGCGGATCTTTGCAACCTGTAGATAAGGTAAACCTGTATCCATTTCCTTATTTCGTGTATGTAAATTGTTAAATAAAGGTTGTTAAGGGTATTCCATCTTATATACAGGCAAATTTATCTGCTTTACCTTCAATGATGAAGCGCGTTTTCTACATGTCCAGTGAAAGAAGCAATTTATTGCATGAGGTGATTCTTTTTTCGTATTTGCTTTGCATTCACATTCATATATAGCTACCCTTACTTGAAGATTTTTAACAAAAGCTAAATCCTTAGCTTTACTTATTTAAACACGGAGTAACAATTACGAAAGCATTAAAAATTTATTTCTGCAGGTTTTCCCAGCTGTAAATCCATCTGTTCTAGAACAGTTGAGAAACGTGGATTGCATTATATATGGTATGGGATCCCTTTTTACTTCCATCTGCCCCTCTCTGGTAAGTCCAAGTTAAGTGTAAAGTTATATTCTTTTGGGCAATATTTCCATAATTAAGTGTAATTGTTGACATAAAGTAACTTTTATAGGTCTTACTAGGAGTTGGGGAGATTATATCTTCAAGATCATGTGCAAAGGTAAGTGATGCTACAAATTTTATTGCTCACAACTTGTGATGTTATAGCACGCGGTATCTCATCATACAAGCACCCCTGCTCCTTTTTGTTTGGCCTGCAGCGCCAGCCCATGTTACCACACGGCCTGGTGTGCCAAAGGGGGTGCGAGCTATAAATCACACCAAGGCTTGCGCTATAACCTGATTTGTATGTGTTTTTTGACCTTTGATGGTTCTTTTGTGGGTCTAAAGGGAGGTAGTATGGATTTGTTATGAGGGAATTTGTTTTTGGGTGTGTGGGTGATAGAATTGTGTTATAGGAAAAAGTGATGAGGTGGCATATAAGACAAAAAAACATTTGGTTTGGGATGTTACCTTGTCGCGTGCTCTTCTACTTCAACCTCTATTGTTTGAGATTTTGACTCTAGTTTTTTGGTATTTTCTGATGATGCTTACTTGACTGTATGTTTGTTTTGAGTTAATTATCAGGTACTTCTGTTGAATGGTACTTATGATCGAGAAACTAGTGGCTTTTCAGCGTCTTGTTTTGTGACTGCCATCACAGATGCTTTAAACAGGACGTATGGTCGTCACAATAATAGTCTAAAGAACAACGTGAGTGTCATATATAAAATTAGAGTTCTGATGATAGATAAAGTCACGTTGATGCATTTGTATTTCTTTTTGCAGCCGAGTCAATATATCAACACTATTTTTGTGCCTAAAGATGGTCAAATTCCTGTAGATATCAAATCCCTGGCTACCCAAGGAATCGTTCATGTAGTATGTAGTTTTATCACAATTTATTGATGTTTTTTTACCTTACTTTCATTCGGTATAATTTTGTTTAAAGCCATGTGATGGTTACAACTTACATCGGCAATAGGTACTTTAATCGCCTTAACAAAGGAAACGATGAAAACTAATAGTGGATTCCGATTGGGCTTGGAATATGCTTATTAACTTGAAACATTGCAGGTTCCTGTTGAATCAATGCATGATCCAAAAGTGGGAATAGTTTATGAGCCAACAGCTTTGATACAAGCTCTTGCCAACTTGTTAATTGGAAGCATAAACACACAAAGCTAATGGGGGCATAACAACATCAACGATAACAGTACATCATTTGGGAATTCCTCGATCTATTCAGTCCCTTCAAATACTACTCGAGTACAGGTTAGTGCATTCCAAGGTATCAAATTCAACATTGTACAATGTCAGGAGATGGCTTTACATAGAAAAACAAGTACTCCATTCATTTTGTAAATCTAAAGTAAAAAGTAGCAGAACTCTATAAAATGTAGCTGATGATTGTCGTCTTATACCATATTGTTTGCACGTTATTAGTTTGTATACTGTTGTGAACTTATGATTCAAATAGATCATTCCTTTTGAGGCAGCACTTACATTTGTACTTTTTCATGAACTTGTAAAGTAGAATATGACATTTCCAATTATTTGATATATACCAAGTATGATTCTGACGACATGAAAAACGAGAACACAAAGTGTCTCTCTGATTGGAAACTGCTGTACATTTGAAACCCTCAATCTCATTTGAACCACTACGTTAGTTGGATTGGGCACATAACCTACAGGCTAACACATAATTGATGAAAAGGGACCATTTTTAATTAGTTTGGACTGGTTACCAGTTTAGGCTTTTGTTCAGAAATGAACCCAGAATAATGCCTATAGGTCACCTAAACTTTCAGTATCAAGGCCTTGAAAGAAAAATGCCCTTGCGACTAAACATCAGTGATGACTGATGCATATTATCACCAAGTTCAGAAAATAAGTCGTCGCCAGTTTAATACTTTCTTTAAGCACAATTATAAGTTTTACGGTTAGATTAAATAAACAGCTATTAATTGGTGCAATCATTAAGGTAGTATAGCACGCTAATACAAAATTGGTTTTGGCTATAATACTGGAAGCAGGTTCCATGTTCTCATAGCGACTGGTATTTTAACACGAGAATATTAAACTGTTTGTGATTACGATAAGCCAAACATGTAAAGACATCCACAGTGACCAAAACTAAATAGAATGAGACACTTTTGGTATCAAAGATAACCACTTAAAGACAGTAATTAGAATACAGTCTGATGCTATGACATAATTTGTCGATAGATCTTGCCTGCCAGCCCAACTACGTTGGTAGGTACTTGTTTGATCCTATTTGAGCACGTTCTTCTTCTATTTATAACTCGCTCCCTCAGAGACTGGATATACAAATCCACATTTAGTTACTAGAGAATCAAAGTCTCCTACAAGAAGTAAAAGCGAATTATGGGCATGCCAAGTTTCATCTCACTTACCCTAGCAGCATTGCTAGTTTTCGGACTGTGGGCATGCCAAGTTTCATCTCGAACTCTCAATGAAGAGACCATGATCCAAACACATGAACAATGGATGGCTCTTTATGGGCGTGTCTATAAAGATGTTGCATACGTAGAAGCCTTCAATGCTGGAAACCGGGGTTACAAGTTGAGTGTAACTCTGTGTCAGTTAAGCTCCAAGTAGGTTGCAAATTCTGTCAAATTTGATTAATGGATGCTGGTGCTTGTTATCACGTTTCAAGTACTTGCCGGCGTATGATGTTTCGTTTTATCTCCTATACTTTCTAGCAAAAACTTAATTGAAACATCAGTGATGGTAACTTGATTACGTTTCAACTTAGTATTAGGGTGGTAAAAGTTGAAGTAATGTGAACTGAACTAGGAGTAGGATCCAGCCTAATCCAGTAAGGTTAATGAATGGTCAATCGAACAGGCTAAACCAGTTTTTCTGCCCTCAAATGACATGACTACATCTCCATATATTGTTTCAGAATCCCTCATATAATATAATATATAATATACATTATATATAAAAGTAACCTTTACATGTTATAGCATCTATACTGTCAGCAAGTGTTGGGGAGAAACTGCTAACTGATTCCTCAGTTATTACAGTACTACTGATGCGGTCATCGATAAAGATGGCTTAACAGATATTAAGTTCTGAATTCATAGGCATTTGCATATTATTTCAGTTGATGCAAGTTATCTTAGGTATGAGCAGCTGATCACAACAGTAGAGGACACACATATTGCAGTACAGTAAATGCAAAATTATGACAAGTTGAGCACCAATAATAGTATGGGGCTCATGCAGGTTGGATAATGGGTCAGGTGTGAGCCAGGTTTTAGTACATGAGGCGCATACCACAACCATTTCCTTTAACCTGAAAATGGTGACGAAGCCGTATCCGCAAGTGATTCAGAACTCCCAGTTGACTGAGTATAGCTACTTGATGCAGCAGGTGAGGTCTGCTGCGTATCAACAAGAGAACCACCAGGAGATCCAGAAACAGTTTTTGAAGGAGATATAATTTTAGATGTTGTTGCAGGAGTTTGAGAAACTTCAGTAGGTGCTGTCCTGGGTTCCGCATTTTCACCCAATGATATAGATATATGCCCATTAGAATCGTTGTCATCATACTGAGAATCCTTCACAAGACAAACAGATAAGTAAAAAAGCGAAAATAAGAAAATACAAATGAACAAAACGACGGTATACGTACCTCATCTACACTAATCCGAAAAGCACATTTCTTCTGAGGAGGCTCTGCTGGCAGCGCCAATGTGGAATCGGCATTTGTAGTTGGTGCATTAGAATGGTTGTCATCATACTGAGAATCCTTCACAAGACAAACAGATAAGTAAAAATGCATAGTGGAACATAAGAAAATACAAATGAACAATACGTACGTCATCTACACTAATCTGAAAAGCACGTTTCTTCTGAGGAGGCTCTGCTGGCAGCGCCAATGTGGAATCGGCCTTTGTAGTTGGTGCATTACCTAGTACTGGTGCTGTAGAATTCCCATTCATAGAGCTTAGCACATTAACAGGAATTGCAAATCGTTTTGAACCATTCTCTTCTATACAGGGCTGACCCTCTGATTTCTGATTATTTTGTGAGCTTAGCAGAAACTTTGATGATTCAACTTTGTCCAGGCTTCCAGGATCCAGGTTAGATGTCAGTTTAGTAGCCGATTTCTCAGTTGTTCCAGCAAACCTGGATGATGAAGGTTTTTCCTTTGGGCTCATTCTTTCAAGGTGTTCAAATATTCTGGATGCCGCCTGAGTTGACTCGGTAGGAACAAAGGCATAGCCTGAATTAAGCTTGCTGGTATCTCCATTTTCCACTATTGCCTCGGAGGCTTTCTGCCGAATTCTACGCATCGATCCACCAGACCCAAGATCATCTAGTACAGCGCTCCTACGCTTACCAGCCTGAATCAAATTTAAAAATTAGCAAGATTTCACATATTACACAAAAGTATATAACTAATAAAAAAAAAATCAATAACACAAACAGATACCATCTTGTTTCCATTTGACTCTTCAAGTTCCCAAGCATGGTGAGACGAAATAAGTGACGCCGTTGGCTGAAATCAAACAAATCGTGTTCTGAGTCTACTTCACCCAAAAAAAATATTATGAAGCAAGAATAAAAGGATAACTTTAACAAACCCTTTTGCTTAAAGTTGACGGCCCTCTGATATAAGGTGAGCGTGCCATGCGGTACATTGCTGATCTGCCACGAGATCTAGGGGTTTTCATACCATTTTCAGATCCCTTCAAGCTACCTGCAGTTCTTGGTGCGAGTGATGTGATAGGCGTTCTTGGGAGAATGGTTGTGTTATTTAGCAACACTGAATCTTGTCTTGGTGCTTGGCTGCCAAGCATCAGTGTGGATGGTGATACTTTAGAAGGCCTAGTGCACATGTAAGCCTTTTTTGGAAGCTCAGCAGGTGAGGCAACATCCTCTTGGAAGGCCTAAAAAGTCAATTATAAGTATGAGTACAACCCTTTTTTATGAAGTAGAAAAATAGGTATGAGAAATTCAAAAGTCGCAATGTTTTAGCTAGAATAGTTGGTCTGGTAATAGTATCTAAAGCAAGAGAAAGGGTCAGGAATCATTCTAAACTACTTATGTATCGTAACAATGAATTAATATTTACAAATACTCTTAAACTCGACCAGAGCACCTAAAAGAATAAGCATTTGCAGCACTCAGATTAAAAACTTACACTTGGACCTTCCTTCTGAAGCTCGTTCCTTTGTTCTTCATTGGTTCCTGGTAACAAGTAAATTTTGTAAGGAACAAAGAAATCATAAACTTGAGATCAAGAGAGGTGATATAAAGAAGATGTAATTTAAGAACAAAGAAATCAATCAAATTTACCTATAACAGGAGGCTGAGTTAACCCCTGATTCCGTTTCCAAAAGGCGCCGAGCACACGATTAGCCCCCGCGTAAAGCAGCCTGGAAAACAAGACAGATTTGGCAGTATCGTTACAGTTAGGGTTTGTAATCGCAGTTGAAGGCCGATCATATGGTGTCGTTTTCCTCGAAACCTTCTTATTCCGGAACTTTCCACCGGTGTATACGTCGATCGCCCTCGTCATCGAAAAAAAGACAGATTTGGGAGTATTGTTAGGGTTAGGGTTTGTAATCGCAGTTGAAGGCCGATCATACGGTGTCGTTTTCCTGGAAACCTTCTTATTCCGGAACTTTCCACTAGTGTATACGTTCATCGCTGTCGTTATTGAAAAAGTAGGGTTTTTATTATATGTGTTTTTGTGTGTGCGAATAATTGTATTTATAAGCTTTTTTTAATGTTATTTATGGAATTAGTTTTTTTACCGACAAACCCCCTTGTAGAATTTAGTTTTGTTTTTTACCGACAAACCCCCTTGTACTTTTTTTTTGCAGTCGAGTCAATATATCAACACTATATTTTCTATTTATGCATTATCGTAACGTGAAGCGTCGTGTGTATGGTTCAACCATATACTTGTATCATTGCTTAAGATGTAGACATCTAGTGTCGAAAGAATGCATAATAAAGTGCAGGCAAAGTAGTTATAAGAAATGTCCTTGTATGAATCCCACATCGCCTGGGTGAAGTAAACAGACATGTGGGAATGTAATAGGCATACCTTTCTCGGCCTTTTGGCTAAGATCAAGTGTAGTATCTGTTCTTATCAGTTTAATATCTGATATGTGAGCCATCGGCTCACTCGATATTAATCTCATTTTTTATGGGGGAAGGACCCACCACAGTTGATCTTGTTTATCAAAGGAGTTTGAGGTGTGTAACGGGGAGCAATATTTTCTATTTATGCATTATCGTAACGTGAAGCGTCGTGTGTATGGTTCGACCATATACTTGTATCATTGCTTAAGATGTAGACATCTAGTGTCGAAAGAATGCATAATAAAGTGCAGGCAAAGTAGTTATAAGAAATGTCCTTGTATGAATCCCACATCGCCTGGGTGAAGTAAACAGACATGTGGGAGTTGAGTATAAAAACAAAGACTTGGGCATACCTTTCTCGGCCTTTTGGCTAAGATCAAGTGTAGTATCTGTTCTTATCAGTTTAATATCTGATATGTGAGCCATCGGCTCACTCGATATTAATCTTATTTTTTAATGGGGGAAGAGCTCATCACAGTAGCTTGCTGCTGGGGTTCTTCACGTGTTGCCTAGGCGTTGCACTACTGCCTTGGCTGGCGCACCCCTCCAATCTATAGTTTAAACTTTTTTAGCCTTGGCTAAGATCAAGTGTAGTATTTTTAACCTAGCTAGCCGAGTCTTCAATTTTGCTGTCAAAATTTAAGACAAGGTCAATATACTTCTCAACCCATTCATGCAGAGGCCTCAACACTCATGATGCTGTGGACAATAAGAAGAAAAAGAGTAAAGGAAGCGCGTGGTTCTTGAGACATTTGAAAAAGAGTCCGGTCTTCCGTCAGGTCTGGTCTTGGTCGGTCCGGTTTTCAGACCGTAACAACCCATGTAAATATGCATACAAAAAATCACGGGTCACTGAAATAATCGACGTTTTTTTTGTATTCCCACAACAAATAAAGTTCCACAATACCAAAGACTATGATATGTGCTTGTCGATCTATCAATCTTTCTGTTCTCTAACTTCCGAACTGGTGTATACTTATGTTTTTATTTTCTAACGCTTGAAATACAATTCATTATCTATTTTCTTTGTCTCTTTTTGAAAACCTGTCAATTGACAGGTCAGTTAAGTTAATTTCACGTTTCCTAAGTGAAGTCTATCGTTGGTTTCTTAATGTGTGTCTACGTCATTAGCCAAAATTTTCATGTGCTATCCAAACACATTCTTGACATAAATATACTAAACACCCAATTCAACTACTACTAAATGTATGATTAACACAACAGCCTAGCAATCCTCGATGGTGTTGATGTCACGTACACCATTATCATCCTTGTTAATAGCATCTATACTCCAACTTGGATCCTATCGAAACGCACATAACTTTTTGGTACAAACAGAAGGAGGCATCTAGTAGTCAACTGTCCAGTTAAACATGGCTGGACTGTATGATTTTGGTATAATTTAAGTTCTACAGCTAGCTTTAAAGGTAATTTTGGGAAATAGTATTGTCTGTATACGTAAGATCTTTAGAGAACAAGGCAGGATTGTAAATATCTTGAAGCTTTTAGTTACATCTATCTTCCTTTTTCGCTAGAACAAATAGAATACCAATATACTTTTAACTTGCAAAAGAAAATTAGCAGAAAAGTCCCAACTTGCGACTTTTACTTCATCTTGCCATATATAATATTAGAACTCGGAGACTTATATGAAAGTGAAGATGCTTACAGTCGGAGAGTGGTGGTCGTCACCATAACTATGATCAAGTCTTCTTCATTTCCAATGCTAGCCCTGGATATGTCTCTCTTGTTCAGTTTCCTATTCTGTTGTATCTTTGAGAAATCCATAGAGTAGTCTGGGAGACGTCCCTTTTGGTCCCAGTCGCCAAATTGTGGCACTGACATCCATGGTGCATTCTTCTACATAATGAAAATAGGTTATTGCTAGACCATCACGTAAAAAAACAACAAAAATATTATTGTAAACAAGGGTAAATATAATGTAGAGGAAAAGAATGATGATACCTGTTCCATACGAATCAGATGTTAAATATACTACAATAACTTGATTTTCGTTATAAAAACTGAGAAATGCAATACGCAAAATTATAGTAAAGTGGAGATATTGGCATGCTGTGTAACATCTCGAACACTTAATGAAGAGACCATCTTGCAAAAGCATGAACAATGGATGGCTCGTTATGGGCGTGTATATAGGGATAACGAGGAGAAAGAAGCGCGCTTCAAGGTATTCAAGGACAACTTGGCATACATAGAATCATTCAATAATGCTGGGAACCAAGCTTACAAGCTGAGCATAAACGAATTTGCGGACCAAACGAATGAGGAGTTTAAAGCCACTCGTAATGGATTCAAGTTGCCATCCGCTTTAAGATCTACTACAGCCACACCATTCAGGTATGAAGATGTGACTGCGGTTCCATCTAGCATGGACTGGAGGAAGAAAGGAGCTGTTACTCCAATCAAGGATCAAGGTCAATGTGGTAAGTAATCTTAGATTCCGATGTATATCAGAAAACCATCTTTTTGCTACCGTCCATCTTATTTACTGTTCTATAATCAACAGGAAGCTGCTGGGCATTTTCGACAATCGCTGCTACTGAAGGAAAATAACTCAACTTACCACTGGGAAACTGATTTCCCTATCGGAGCAGGAGTTGGTGGACTGTGACCAGAGTGGTGAAGACCAAGGTTGCGGAGGCGGGTACATGGATGGTGGATTCACTTTTATTGTCAAAAACAAAGGCATCAACACTGAGGCTGCATATCCATACCAGGCAGCAGATGACACATGCAACACAAAAGAGGAATCTGTACATGCAGCCAAGATCACTGGACACGAGGATGTACCTGTTAACAGCGAGTCAGCACTTTTAAAAGTTGTGGCTATGCAGCCTGTTTCTGTTGCTATTGATGCCGGAGACTCTGATTTCCAGTTTTACTCCAGTGGCGTCTTTAATGGAACTTGTGGAACTATGTTGGACCATGGTGTCACAGCAGTTGGGTACGGAACAAGTGATGATGGTGTCAAGTACTGGCTCGTGAAGAACTCATGGGGAACAAGTTGGGGTGAAGAGGGATACATCAGGATGCAAAGGGACGTTGAAGCTAAGGAGGGAATTGCTATGATGGCTTCTTATCCGACTGCTTGATATAAGGCCCGAGACCAGGTTACTAAGTATGAATGTATGTAAAATCAACCTTCCAACATCTTGTTAATATGTCTTCACTTGTGGCGAAAGTCCAAAAAACTATGTATAGGTGCAATTATATGTAAATTAATGGTTATTAAGACCTTTGCTAAAATTCGGGAGTTATTTGGGACCTGTCCTAAAAAACTGCTTAATATAATTGCAATATACAAGTATGGTCATAGATTTAGAAGTGTCGTCATGGATTTTGAAGCGTGGTTAAGAAAATCTCACTAACTAAAGTACGTGGTCGGAGTGCTTTACCTACATATAGAAACAATCACTAGCGGAGGTCATAGACGTTCTTCATTTGTTCATTAAATTTGGAATTCTTCTGAGTTGCATTTTGGCGAAGAAGTTTTGGTATCATAAAGAAAATAATCACTCTTTATATGTGAAGATGATAACCGTAAAATTCATTTTCTGTAACAAGGTTTCTACGAATTGATTTATATAAAATAACGACAAGATGATATTGCAAAGAGTTTGATTTTACATAGTTCAAAATCACTATCCTAGCTTAGGCATAAATCCAACAGTTGGATACGATGCCATCATAGCAATACCACACATCCCTTCCTTAGCGTCGATGTCTCTTTGTATCTTGAAGTATCCCTCTTCACCCCAATCCGCGCTCCATGAGTTCTTTACCAGCCAGTACTTCATGCCATCATCAGTGGTTCCGTACCCAACTGCTGTAACTGAATGAGTTAAATGAGTATCACAAGTTCCATTAAACACACCACTCGAGTAAAACTGGAAGTTAGACGCGTCAAAAGAAACAGAAACAGGCTGCATAGCCACGGCCTTTAGAAGAGCTGATTCATTATTGGCAGGTACAATATCATATCCACTAATTGTGGCTGCATGAACCGCTGCCTCTTTTGTGTTGCAAGTTCCATTTGATCCCTGGCCCTGGTAAGGGTATCCTGCCTCGGTGTTTATGCCTTTATTTTGGATTATATATTCAAATCCATTCACCGGGTACCCACCTTTACACCCGTTGTCTGCATTGTTCTCGTCACAATCTATCAACTCTTGCACCGACAGTGAATCTAGTTTCCCTGTCGCGATTTTAATAATCCCTTCGGTAGCGGCAATTGTCGAGAAGGCCCAGCAGCTTCCTATGGATAAAAATATTAATAATAACTGAAGTGTATAAGTTAAAAAGTACCAAAAGGGTGTTTATTTTGGATTTCACAGTCGACTTACCGCATTGACCTTGAGCTTTAACTGGCGTAACAGCTCCTTTCTGTCTCCAATCCATGCTAGATGGAATACCAGTCACACTATCATACCTAAATTTCACGTTTTGAGCCGATCTTAGTGCCGAAGGGACCCTGAATCCAGTATGAGTGGCTATAAACTCCTCCTTCGTTAGGTCTGCAAATTTGTTGATACTCAGCTTGTAGGCCGAATGTTTTGAGTTGAAATCTTCTATGTACGCCACGTTGTCCTTGAATATCTTAAACCGTGTTACTTGTTCCTTTTGATCTCTATATGCTCGGCCATAATGAACCATCCATTGTTGATACGTTTCTAGTATGGCCTCTTCATTTAGCATACGCGACGATACCTGGCATGCCCACATTACAAAAGCCAACCGCAAGACTAGCATTATTGATCTATTGGGCAAAAACTCCATAGGAACTATGTTATAAATTTGTAAGTATTACTGAATTTTGTGTGCTCTCTAGTTCATGAGAGAAAATGGTTTAAATAATATCCATTACAGTTAATATTTGTCAATCAGCATATCAATTACAGTTAATGCAGAAATATTCACTGAACATCAGGACAGTCAATTTGCCAAAAAAAAAAAGCTTTCTTTCTTTTGAGTTTAGGAAAGTTGTCAATCTACTTATAAAACAACTTAGAAATCTAAAAATTGAGTAACGTTGTAGCACTTAAAGAATAAAAATACGGACTTTTTTCTTAAAACTTATTATCTTAATCTTAACTACTTATAAGGAAAATCTTATTCAAAAATAACTTAGAAAACTAAAAAGGGTTAATTACCTCTAAATGTATAGTTGTTACGATTTCCTTTTTATATGTATTGATCTATTTTTTTTTCTATTGTATGTACTAAACTTGCAATTTTAGTCTTTTTTTGTATTTTATGACCAATTTGCTCCTCGTAGGTTAATAAAATGAAGGGTAAAATCGCCATAAAATATATTAAAATGCCCAAAAATGCAAGTTTGGTACATATAATAGAAAAAAAAAGAATAGTTCGCTACATATAAAATGAAATAATGACAATTATGATACATTACCAAACCATTTACCCAACTAAAAATTGAGTAATGTTGTATACCCATAATGTGTCTAATATTGTTTACTCAATTAAACCTACTAACAAACTCATTCGGATTCTGGTGTAGCACTTCTTCATTCTTTTTTGTTTTCATAAATATTACATTTTGATAATTTTATGTGTTATGCATCAACGATAAATCACTACAAGAAAATGTGGGTTTAGTGATAAGTGGTATTTCGTCACTAAGGCAAAACGTCGTCACAGATCCTAATTTATTGACGAAAACTGAGTCGTCACTTGTTGTCACAAATTTTGGTCTCATTGACAAAATAAGAAGTCGTCACTACAATGATACACCGATGACAAAAGAACCAATACTACAATGATCATAATGTAAAAGCTAAAAGTTATTTGGCATAAATACAAAAAAAGATTTTGCTCGCAAATATAATACTATTAAACATGGTATATATTTCAAACGACAAATATTAACTGCGCAGCAAGTTTAACGTCAATGCGTATCATACAAGCTTGATTACATGTATACGTCATTAATCCGACAAAGTAGAGCTCCATTACATGTATGTAAGTGTAATGAAAACATTCATAAAAGAGTATTTCCTGCATCTTATGTTCAACTCAATGTCCCGAAACTATTTCTAGCAATGTTATGTTCAACTCACTGTCTTGAAATCATAGTGTCCGTAAAATGAAATCATCACTGCAAAACAACAACAAAATAAGATCAATAGGCCTGATTGAAATTTAACTTTTCCATAAAGTACCTTTTACAAAATTATACACATCATTAAAAATTTGGTCACCAAATCATCACGGAACGGAATAGTCACATATCTTTCACCCATTTTCTATTACACATCTGACCTCTTTCAATTCCACCCTAAAATACATTTTAACATATCTTTCAAGTTTCACCCACCATAAAAGAGCAGCAGCGTCTTTACTTTTTCAATGATCAGGTTAATGTTCTTCAATACATTTTGCTAAATAAATTAATAAAATTTCTAATAGTTAAGTATTATAGCTAATTCAAATTCCTTTTTTCGTATGACTGTCACCTCTTATGGGGTAAAATAAGTGATTGTTGTCATATTTGAGAGTATTCTTGTTTAATGGGGTGTTTGGGATTGCCTGCTTGCCTACATAAGATGGATGTATGTAAATTATGAAACTGGACAATATTTTAAATAAGGGGGTGTCCATGCTACCCAAATGGGTTATCGGGTTTCTTCGATGTATGATAGCTCAATAAGCTGAGTTACTGTTTCTATATGATTTTCCAAACACCCCCTATGATTATTTGAATGGTTATACTTTTAACAAGTATTCTCAAAGCTTAACTTTGTTTGTTATTGTTTTTAAATGCGATTAACTAAGGGGGTGTTTGTTTCGTCATTTGGTTTTGGGCTTATGTTTCATAATATCACTTTTGTGGCTTATCTTGAAACTTTTCGGCTTATATAAGTTTATTATTATGTCATAATGAACTTATATAAGCTGAAAAGTTTCAAGACCAGCCACAAAAAGTGAGCCTACGAAACATAAGCCGAAAACCACATAAACCAAACGCCAGCTATATACGCCGAAATAGACACCCCCTAACTCAGTTTTAACATCATATATAAATTGTTACAGCTGATTGTTTGATTTTCGCGTAATTACTTTTAAAAATACAATGTCAAACCTCAAGTTCAATTTTGCATGAGAGTCTGTATTGATGTGATGTGTTAGGTGTATATGCTATGCTAACTATTCTGTATTTAACATGAGAATCGTTGGAAGAGAGAGAACTTACAAATTCTTGAGGCTTAACCCTAAGTATTTTTGGCAAACACGTGTTCTGACCACATGCTCACTGTATTCTAATGCATTGTTTCTCGGGAATTCCTATAAAGGTGTTCGAGTACCTCATTTCCATAGCGGGAGATATAATGACATGTATATCTTAATGTTCATACGAACTTTTGTTACGTGTATATTGCATCCATTATGTTTGTTTCGTATTGCTTAAAAATATAAGTTGATAGTCATGCCGGCTCACTACATGGTCCCTTTCTATGCTGAAACAATACATCTTATATTGGGTGCTTTACTCTTGGTGAGCATGATGGAGCAGAAACAACCCACCCCTTTGGCAGGGCAAATCATTAGAGATGCAACCATGGGGGGTTGATACCGCTTTTTCATGTATACGCAGAAAAATAAAGACGCCGGCTCACATTTGCCTTGGTGTCTTCTTTCTGCTGAAAAAAAGCATGTCATTACCGTGCTTTCACTCAAGTATTATGAAACCAACATGTTTAGCATTTGATTTGATTATCTAACTTGCAATCAGTTTTTATGCGAGTAATATAGTCGTGATACCAGTTGTCAGAGGCTGTGATGAGTAAGAATGCCCTTCATTCAAGTAAGATCATCCGCATCTTGGCGGGGCAACTGATTAAAGTTGCAGCCATGGCGGCCGTATTCTCTTTGTTTGATAGTCGGCCGATCTGAGCCTAATATACAATGAATATATTCCCGATCTATGCGGAATTTGGTCGAATTCTATCTACACTGTTTCCTTCTCGGGTGGTGGTCGCATAGCCTTTTTTTTAACTGCAGTCATATGATGTGTATACATTGTCTTCTCAATTTGGTTGGCTGTGAATATCCTTTCACTATATTCTGTTGCGACGGAAGCATACGGATGGCAGAATGCAAGAATTACTCGATTCATCAACCTATGCGACCCCGAGCTCAAATATCAACTAGCTTTTATAACAGAGAGGAATCGAGTCCTATTACGGATACTATTGCAGCCATGGCGGGTTTCTGCGTTCGCCTTCCATACCTCCAGATCTGAGCCTCGAATGATAACGGGTTTTATTGATGACTTCACGAGTGTTTAATGATGAGGTTTGTGATAAGACGTTTCTGATGATGGTTACTTATCCAGGTATACTGTATTTTTTTTGTAAAGTGCGCCTGTTAGATAATGTTTTTGCAAGTGTTTCAGTCATTTAATGGACATCTTAGTTATTTTACAAAGGAAAATATGCAATCTCAAAACGGATCAAAGGTTATGATCAAAAAATGAAAACATAGTACAAAATAGGTTATGATCATATTGCTAAATAACATTTCTTTATATTTGTTTTCATTACCCAAACTTTGAAGTCTCAGTGAAAGCTGTGGGAGCAAGTAGGAGAGTATTTCAGCTTCTGTACCGTATTTCTTCAGCTTCGATACCATGGTATTATTTTTTTCACGCACTTAAATAAATTTCCAAGGGTGATTTTACATCATTTTTGGGTGAGTCCTTCTACCATCCTATGTTCCTTCTAACTTACTTTTTTTTGTCTATAAATATTTTTTGTGCAATTTGTGATATGCAGGTTACAAGAGAGTTGAAGCAACATGAAGAGCTGAAGCGGAAGTGACGGCTTATACAGTTTTATTTTTTGTATTTTGTGGTGACGAGGAAGGTGACAGTATTAGGAAGACGAATACTTCATATAGAATGCGGGTACGGATCTGCCTCTAATGGTAAATAATTTGTACTTCATATGGTTATTGGGTCATATTTATGGCTTAGCTATCGTTTAAAATATTTGTGGCTCATGCTTATACTTCTGTAGGGGTGTCATGGTTAAGATTGCTTTTTTACCACACACACTATTTGATTAGTGAGAATTTGGGTACTCACTATTGAATATTTATATTAGCAATTTTTTATGTCCACATCCCACATCTGCTGATACGAAGTAGATGGCTAAGTCATCTAGGCTAGTCTCACAGAGCTGCTGTTCTGAACCGACAAACAAGCTAACTCTCAGTTGGGAGATTAGCATAGCTAGCTCAGTGCATAAACTATTAAGCAAAATCAATTCATACATAGGCTGAACCGAAATAGCGATACTAAACGCTAACTGGTCCTTATCAGTTTTAATAAGTTATCACGCCGCACCTTTTAGATAAGCTACCTCTATAAAAGAACTAATAAGCTACCTCCATAAAAGAACTAATAAGCTAAAAAGTTCACGAATAAGTTTTAATAAGCTACCTTTAAGCTGAGCAACACGAATAAGCACCGATCAAACACCAAATCAACCACGAATCGAACACCAAATCGACCACGAATCGAACACCAAATCGACCACGAATCGAACAACGAATCAAACACCGAATCGAACACCTAATCAGCACGAATCGATCAAGAGTCGATTGAAGATCGACATCGCTTAACGATTTGTTGATGACTTTTTAAATAAATGAGTTAAATGGAAAGATATTTGGGGATTACGTTTTTAGTGGTGTTCGGTAAAAAAAAATTTGTATTAAATATTTTATTAAATAAAAATTTAACAATTTTTGTTGGATTAAATATTTTAACTGGAAAAATGTTTAATTGTAACTTTTTTTGGTATTAAATATTTTAGTTTACATTAACATTTTTTTTGAAAATGTGAAAAATATTTAAATGAATTAATTTGAAGAGCATCTCTATATCCTCCTACAACATATGTATACATATTCTCTTACACACAATAATATTAAATATTTTTTTCCACTAATTCTCTCTCCGCATCTAAACCGTCCGTTCTGACACTTGTCAGGATCGATTGTAAGTTGTTTTTGTAGGAGGATAACTCATTTCTCTTATTTGAAATAGTATAAATTTTTCACTAGTTTTTTTATAAATTTGTATGGACGAAATATATAACTTTTTTTTGAAGTTGTGATAAGTTTAAATAATTTTTGTTCTTCTGAATTTTTAACAATTTTTTAGTAGATTTGTTTTGTAAAAGAAAGAAAATCAGTAAATAAACACGTTCAAAAAACATTTTCTTTATTGACGAACATTTTTGTCACTAATAGTGACGAACTTTTATCTTCTCATTAACTTTTTTTGACTGATTTGATCTGAAAATATTTATTACACAAGTTTGTGACAAGTTAATGACGAGTTATAAGTTTCGTCACTAAGTTTTACTTAGTCACGAAATGTTGGTGATGATAATTTATTTCGTCACTAATAGTGACGAAAATCAAGGTCGTCAAAAAATTATTTGTCACTAAACCTACTTTTTCTTGTAGTGAATGAAATATGTAGTAACATTTAACCAAAACATTACAATTATAATTATTTGCCGTTATAAAACACTCTCACTAAACACGTGTACTCGTCTAGTATATATAGTATATATATATCGTTATGCAAAATGTTTGTGCCAATAATATAGAGACTGATTCTACGATTTTAAAAATGTTGGAGGGAACTTTTCAACTCAAAATTTTGGATTATCTTGTGTCCTAATTAATCTTCCATTGATTTTGAAATTTGTTTTGTAGTATATGTCCTAAAAATTCAGTTTTTATAATATGTCCAAAAGGCATAAAACAAATCAAGGTTCCTGTTCTTATGGAAGAGTTTAAACGTTGCGTCATTAGATCCCCTTCCATGCCATGCCATCCACGTAGTCTGCTCGTGTTCATTCGCACGGGAACCTTGCAAATTGACCCCTAAGTAAGCATGTTGTTCTATAAATAGGCCATTTTCTTGAACTTGATATTACATCAACATTTAGTAACTTATTTCATTAAGAATCATAGTTCTCTTATGAGAATTAGCCAAATCTAAGTATGGATTTATCAGTTTATAGAGCCACTATTCTAGCAATGCTGCTGGTTTTCGGTATGTGGGCATGTCAAGTCACTTCTCGAACACTAAATGAAGAAACCATGTTACAAAGGCATCAAGGATGGATGGCTCGTTATGGACGTGTGTATAGAGATGATGTAGAGAAAGAAATGCGCTTTAAGATGTTCAAGGACAATGTAGCGTACATAGAAACATTCAACAATGCCAGGAACCATGCTTACAAGCTGAGTGTTAATGAATTCGCAGACCAAACGAGTGATGAGTTTAAGGCGACTCGTAATGGATTCAAGTTCCCATCTGAGCGAACATTAAGCGAAACGACACCATTGAGGTATGACGAAGTGACTTCGGTTCCCTCAACCATGGATTGGAGGAAAAAAGGAGCTGTTACTCCAATCAAGGATCAAGGTCAATGTGGTAAGCAAACTATAAACTGAATAATATGTAGTTTATCGATATTCATTAATTTTTTTTTAATCGATTGGAAGCTGTTGGGCGTTTTCCACAATCGCTGCCACCGAAGGAATTACTCAACTCACAACTATGAAATTAATCTCATTATCGGAGCAAGAGCTGATGGATTGTGACAGGAGCGGTATTGATCAAGGGTGTGAAGGTGGGTACATGGATGATGGATTTAAATTTATTGTCCAAAACAAAGGCATCAACACGGAGGCTGCATATCCTTACCAAGCAACAGATGCAACTTGCAATACAAAGAAGGAATCTATCCGTGCAGCCAATATCACCGGTCATGAAGATGTACCTGCCAATAGCGAGGCAGCTCTGTTGAAGGCTGTGGCTATGCAGCCTGTTTCGGTCACCGTGGATGCGTCAGAATTCCAATTTTACTCTAGTGGTGTTCTTAATGGAACTTGTGGTACACAATTAGACCATGGGGTTACAGCAGTAGGGTACGGAACCACTGATGATGGTATGAAGTACTGGCTTGTGAAGAACTCATGGGGTGCGACTTGGGGCGAAGAGGGATACATCAGGATGCAGAGAGACATCGAAGCTAAGGAAGGGATGTGTGGAATTGCTATGATGGCTTCTTATCTAACTGCCTGATATATGCCTGAATTTATGATACATTCGAAATCCACCCCTTTGATCTTCTTGTCCATATGTTTCCGGTTGTCTCATGAAACTTGAGCACCTGTAAAAAATGTGTATCATTTGTATGTAAGTCATGGTAAAATATATACTAAAGATGGTTAATTATCCGGAAACATTTGTGTATGACATGGGGCGAAGAGGGATACTGTTAAAAAACATAATATCATAGACAAAGCAGATCTTTACACCCAACCAACCACCCTTGGTATAATTTATTATAAATCAAGATTCAAAAACAGAAAGATAAAGATTAGTCCCCAAACGGGTGCTAATCGAACGATTACAATAGAAATAGTGAGAACGTCGCAACTAGGTTGATCCGTTCTCCCTCACAATACAAGAGATCACTCAAACACTCAACTATACAAGATGAAACATCAAACTCCCAGGTCAAACCTCCATGGATGAGATGAGAGAAAGAAAGAGAGTTGTTCACACACACAGATATATGTGTTGTGTTTGTGATGATAAGAAACCCTAGTCAATGACTAGGGTGATATACGCCTCTTGGTCAAAGGGTCACAACAACATCAAAGCCCACCAAGAAATAAGCCCAAGGCCCAAAAGCAAAGCTGAAGCCCAAATACAAGAAACCTGAAAATAACAAGCACAAGCCAAAAAATATAACACAATACCAAAGTTAAGTGCACCCTTTGGTAGATTGATAAAACAACACCCTTCCTCAATCTGACAAAGGAGAGAGCAGAAAACATCATTTACCAAACATGTTCACAAGCCTCAGCTGTTCACATAGTTTCAGGTGCTGATGAATCCCATGAGCCTTAGTAAAAATGTCAGCAGTTTGATCAAGAGAGGCAACCTTGATGGTGTTGATAACACCATCCTAAACCTTTTCCCTTACCAAATGAACATCAACTTCAAAATGTTTAGTCCTCTCATGAAAAACAGGATTGGCAGCAATTTGAATAGCTGCACTGCTATCACAATAAAGATCAACAGGGAACAAGGATTTCAACTTTAGATCACTAAGCAAGTTAGTGATCCAAATAACCTCACTAGTGGCACTTGCCATACACCTATACTCAGCCTTAGCTGAGGATCTGGATATTGTAGGTTGCTTCTTGCTCTTCCAAGAGACAAGAGGCCTTCCAAGAAATACACAGTATCCAGACACAGACTTCCTGGTTTTAAGGCATTTAGCCCAATCAGCATCAATGAAACAAGACACCTTTAAAGATGTATCCTTATAGAACTAAATACCAATACCAAGAGAGTTCTTGAGATATCTAATAACCCTTAAGGTTATTTTAAGATGAGACTGAAGGGGTGCATGCATATGTTGGCTAAGGCAATGAACAGCATAAGATATATCAGATCTGGTATGGGTTAGGTAAATAAGTCTCCCAAGTAATCTTTGATACTTAAACACATTTAACAGAAATTTATCATCCTTGCTTTCATCAACAGCCAAAACACAATTTTCAGGTAAAGGGGTTGCAACAGGTTTAGCTGCAAGCAAACCAAACTTATGTATGAGCTCTAGACAATACTTCCTTTGGGTCATGCAGATCCCATTGGAGTTTTCAAGAACCTCAATACCTAAGAAATACCTCATAATGCCAAGGTCTTTAATCATGAATTTGGTTTTAAGAAAGCATTTAAATGATTCAATTTCCTCGATGCAGTTACCAGTAATGATAAAATCATCAACATAAACAAGAAGAGCAATAAACATGTTACCATTCTGTTTAGTGTAAAGAGAGTAATCAAATTTACTTTGGCAAAAGCCATGCTCAACCAAGACAGTGGTAAGTTTTGCATTCCACTGCCGTGGGGCTTGCTTGAGACCATACAAAGTTTTATTAAGCTTACACACCTTACCTTTATTCTTGCAATTGAACCCCAAAGGAAGAGTCATGTAAATGTCCTCATCAAGATCACCATACAAGAAAGCATTGTTAACATCAAGTTGAAAAAGAGGCCAATCATTAGAGACAGCAATACTAACAAGACACCTAACAGTAACCATCTTAACAACAGGACTGAAAGTCTCATCAAAATCAATGCCTTCCCTTTGACTATAACCTTTAACAACAACCCTAGCTTTAAACTTGTCAACAAGACCAGAAGACTTGTATTTGATCTTATAGATCCATTTATTGTTAATAGCCTTTCTATTAGCAGGAAGATCAACTAAGGTCCAAGTATTGTTCCTTAAAAGAGCTTCAATTTCATTGTTCATAGCCTCAACCCACCTACTATCTTTTACAACTTCATAGTAGGTGGATGGCTCAACAGATTTGTTAAGAGTGGTAGCAAAGCAAAAGTTGGTGGTATTCAACCTAGAGTAATTAACATGCTTCTCAATACCATACTTAAGTTTGCTATCAAGGACAAAATCATTAAGCTTAGTAGGCAGCTTAGTAGGTCTACTAGACTTTCTAACAGGTTGCTCCTCTTCTATAGAATGGTCCCCACTATGATCAATGAAATAACTAGAAGAATTTTCATTTTCAAGATTGCCCTCAGAGCAGGTTTGCACATTCTCACCTATGGTGGTTGTAGGGTTCTCCTCTTGATGATCCTCAAAGGCATCATCAGTAGTGGGGTGAACCCTACCATCCAAACCAGGTGATGCTCTCTTATCATCATTGGGACTTGTATTTGTTTGGTTATCAAAAAATGTTAAGAGATCAACATCACTTGTAACAACTACATCAGTTGAGTCCTTTTCACTATTGTTTTTCATTTTGAAAGGAAAGACAGTTTCATCGAATTTCACATCCCTAGAGAAAAGAATTCTTCTATTATCCAAGCTAAACAGTTTATAAGCCTTTTTTAACAGAAGAATAACCAATGAGAACACATTTCTCAGACCTAGGTGTGAGTTTGTCACTGTTATTCAGACAAGTAGAAAAACACAGACATCCAAAACATTTCAAATGAGAGAGATTTGGTTTTTTGCTAAGAAGCAATTCATAGGGGGGGACCTACCATTTAAGACAGAAGAGGGGAGCATGTTGATCAAATAAACAGCAGTTAGAATACATTCAGACCAAAAAATGATAGGAATCCCACCCTGAAACATAAGACTCCTAGCAACATTGAGTAGGTGTCTATGTTTCATTTCAGCAATCCCATTTTGTTGAGGGGTATGAGCACAAGAGGTCTGATGGATGATACCCAAAGAAGAGAGCATAGTGTGAACTTTGTTATTGACAAATTCAGTCCCATTATCAGATCTGAAAATTTTAACTTTGGTATCAAACTGAGTTTTAACAAGATTAACAAATTGAGTTAACCATTCAAACACTTCATCCTTAGATTTCAAAAGGTAGGTCCACACAGCTCTAGAGTAATCATCCACAATAGTGAGGAAGTATCTATACCCTTCCTTACTAGGAACCTTGTAAGGGCCCCACAAGTCCAAGTGAACAAGGTTACCAAGTTTACTGGACTTATGATCACTCAAGGGAAAGGGTTCCCTTGTTTGTCTGGCCCTGTGACAAGTCTCACAAACAGATATGGAGGTGTTTTTAGAAAGTTTGAGGTCAATTTTGAGGGCATTGAGAACTTGGTCAGAGGGATGACAAAGTCTACAATGCCAGATATCCTTAGAGGTATTAAAAGTCATAGCAATATTAACAGTACCAAGGCTTTTAGTATTAAGGTCATCAAATAAGTAGAGCCCCCCAGATTCACTACCAGTCCCTAGAGTAGTCCCCTTGTGTAACACCCCATTTTGGAAATGGAAATATCACAGTAACTATGGCGTGTCATCAAAGCATACAAGGTAAAATGTCTAAACATTACTTGACCATAAAAAGGAAAATACCGGAATCAAACATCGGTAGTCCAAAAGTAAAGCTCATCACACACAAACATAGTATAATAAAGGAAAGGACTAAACAATGTCCAAAGCATAAGTATCATAAGAAAGGAAATGCATAATGTAAAGAAGGCTAGACAGCTTCCAGTCCATATGCACGTACTCTTAGTGTCTACGAGCGTCCCTGAGTACCTGCCGTTTTAGGAACATAGAAAAGGAAAACGGCTGAGCAAATACGCTCAGTGCACGGATGTACAATAAAGCATGAATATGATAAGCATATAACATAATAACAGCGGAAGAAAACTAAGTCCCGAGTAACCTGGTTAAGTCTTGATAAAAATGGTTTTATAGTTTGAAAGTCTTATGTTTATCTTATAAAAACTGTTTGTCATATTTTACCATTAGCCAATATAGGTCATGAAAATCCACCGTGCATGAATAATTAGAGGGGTGACCTCATCATGCAAATTAGAGGGGCTGCCTCTAATTTAATATATTGGTTTTTTGGGTAGGAGGGAGCAGCTCCTTGTGAAGGATGCAAGGCACACACCACATGCACCATGTAATCCTGAATAAAAACATGTAACTAGGATGCACCCATACGCCCCACATGATAAATATAAATAAATAGCCAAAAGCTGAAGGGACGCCACGAGCAATCACTCCGCCGTGGTGAAGTCATAACATCAGTGCCTCTAATGTTATGGTTATGGTACCTCCATAACTAGGTGAAACTGGTCATGCATGTATATGGCTATAGGTAATCTTAATTAAACATAAGCAATCAAACTCATAACTTATACTACGGGAAAACAGTTGGCTGCATACGGGGAATCCTAATAAGGAAAGAATGTCCATACTGAGAGGACGGGAATCCGTACCTTATGTCCAGTGAACGAGAAAGACGAACTGCGAGAATCCTACTTCCGAATCACTAGTGCTACATAAATACGTACATGAATAAGTATCTGCTTACTAAATACATAGCTGGTTTTAAGTCATGTCTTAGCTTATTTTATGTGTTCTTACCATGTTTTACTGTTTTAAAGCCTTAAATTGTGTTAAATCTTATATTCTGTTTAATCTGATTAAGTATTTCTGGTATTTCATGTGTTATTATACTTACTGTGTAATAATAAGTAACTTTCCAAAAATAGCAGGTTTCCTAAAATAGAAAGTTTCCAAAAATAGAAAGTTTCCAAAAATAGAAAGTTACCAAAAAAAAGAAAGTTTCCAAAAATAGAAAGTTTCCAAAAATAGAAAGTTTCCAAAAATAGAAAGTTTCCAAAAATAGATTTACTGCTTAAAATAGATAAGTTTATAAAATAGAAAGTTTCCATAAATAGATTAACTGCCTTAATTAAATAAGTTTCCATAAATAGATTAGCTGCCTGAAATAAATAAGTTTCTAAAAATAGATGATTTCCATAAATAGATTAGCTGCCTTATTTAATTAAGTTTCTAAAAATAGAAAGTTTCCACAATTAGAAATAAGCTGGTTAAATAAGCTAAGTATATAAGCCAAAGTGTTTTTCATGATTATTTTCTAAGTCATATGGTATAGTGTATAGTTTAATAATTATTTCATGTAATTTAATTAAACTATAGGTTACAATATTTAATTAAAGTATAGCATGTTTTTAATTAAATAAGTTAAATACTTAGGTTAAAATATGTATTATTATATATTAATAATATAACCTAAGTCATGTTAATTAATTAATTATACCCATGGTTTTAAAATAATTAATTAATTATAAGTCTTAAATATATAAATACTTAGGTTAAAATAATTTCATGATCATTAATAATTAATAACCTAAGTCATGTTATTAAATTAATCACATCATTTTATTAATTTAATTTTAACATAAGTTCATAAACATAAAAAAAATCTAACATACACCATGAACCGGATCTAGGCTAAAAACATGAACCGGACATGAAATCGACTCCGTACCCCTAACCAACTCGGGGTACCCCGTGTTTCCCTTGCTGCCGTGGGACCCACACGCACCAACCAAGACCATATGGTCTTGGTGGTGGTCGGCTTGGCAAACCGAAACCCATTCGGGTTCGGTTGCAGCCTGCGGCCAAACAAACACCCCCCTTAAAACAACCCTTTGATTTAATTTGACACCAAAACATGTTAGATCTATGCTTAATTATTATGTTTTTATAAAAAACATCACATGTTCATAATTAATAAAAGATTAAATCAAAAGAAAAGGTTTAAAAAGGTTTTATCGAATTCGTGGATCAAGAGAACGAAGAACCACCACGATAAATCACTAGAATTCTGAGATCCAAGATCAAAAACCACCTTGTATGGTGGTTATAGGGTGGCGGCACAAAGGAGAAGGAGGAAGGAGGAGGTTTTAGGTTTTCTTAAAATCTTCTGTAAAGTTAATTTGTGTAGTGTAAAAAGTAAATAACCCCCTTTAGTAAATTTGAAAAATGGGCTTGGCCCATTTGTCTTTGTTGGCCGCGGGTAGGGACCCCACTTGGGGTACCCGTACCTTTTTTCGTGTCTCGTTATTTAGTTACTCGTTTGTGATTATTTATGTTCGTGTTTTAAATGTTCTCGTTACGTAAATACCGTGATCTAATATATTTATTTACGCTCGTAATAAATATATATATACGTAATTAATAATAGTTCGTGTTTTAATTACGTTCATGATTTCATGATCGCATGTTCGTGATTAATTATCGTTAAATAATTATTACATGATCGTGCATAGTAAATACTTATCGTGTTCTAACACGTACGTAATACGTAAACTCCTAACACGTAATCGTAATCATGCTATATTAGGAAAGTTTTAATCTAGTACGTACGATCCTAAGGGTACTATGCATGGTAAAAGCATGCGGGTTTTACAACTCTTCCCCCCTAAAAAGAATAATTCATCCCCGAATTATAGATAAAGTAAACTGGAAAAGAAGAACATACCCGAATTCAAAATATGAAATGAGGGTAAGAAGCCCGGATAGACTCCTCTGTTTCCCAAGTGGCTTCCCGCTCGGTATGATCCCTCCATAGAATTTTGACGAATGGAATCGTCTTCTTTCTCATGACTCGTTCTTATCTGTCAAGAACTCGTTCGGGTTCTTCTATAAAGGTAAGATCTTCACGTATCTGTTCCAGTGGATACTGAACCATTTGAAGGGGATGATACTGGTACCCTCTGAGTAAGGACACATGAAACACATTGTGCACATGCGAAAGCTGCGGAGGTAACCCCAATCGGTAAGATACTTCACCGACTCGTTCAATGATATCAAACGGTACGATGAAACGAGGACTGAGCTTCCCTTTAATCCCGAAGCGTCTAACACCACGTGCCGGCGAAACCTTAAGGAAGACGTGATCTCCTACGTTAAAGTGTATATCCCTACGATGCTTATCGGCGTAACTCTTCTGACGTGACCGTGCCTCCTGAATCTTCTGCTTAGCTACTGCGATCTTCTCATTTGTCATCTCTATGATTTTCGGTCCTTCGAGTGTTCGCTCGCCAACCTGATCCCAGCAGATTGGGGCGCGACACTTTCTGCCATACAACATCTCAAATGGAGCACACTTGATGCTTGCGTGCCAACTGTTGTTGTATGCAAACTCCACCAATCAGATGTATTCGTCCCAATCACCCATCCATTCCAACGCACATGACCTCAACATATCTTCCAATGTCTGAATGGTTCGCTCCGACTGTCCGTCCGTTTGAGGATGAAAAGCCGTGCTAAGCTTAAGTTGTGTACCCCAAGCTTTCTGCAGACTTTTCCAAAAGCGCGAAGTGAATCGAGGATCTCTGTCTGAGACGATGTTGGATGGTGCACCGTGGAGTCTCATGATCTCTCGTCTATACGTATCTGCGAGTTTACTTACCGGATCTTCCTTGCGGATCGGTAAGAAATGAGCTGATTTGGTAAGTCGATCAACGATAACCCAAATTGCATCGTGCTTCCTTTTGGTAGGCGGAAGACCGGTAACAAAATCCATGGTGATTTTGTCCCACTTCCACTCTGGAATATCTAACGGTTGAAGGAGACCGCCAGATCGCTGATGCTCGATCTTAACCTGCTGCCAGGTAAGACATTTGGAGACGTAAGTGGCCACATCTTGTTTCATACCACTCCACCAAAAGTACTGCTTGATGTCATGGTACATTTTTGTCGAACCAGGATGTATCGAGAATGGGGAGCTATGAGCTTCAGCTAACAAAGCTTCCCGGAGTTCTTGGTCATCAGGAACACAAAGTCTAGTGCCCTGCCATACGATACCATCTGCATCTACTCTGAATTCTGTCTGCTTCTCCAAATTTTGTACTATCGCCCAGATTTCCCCGTCATCCTTCTGAGCTTCCTTGATCTTAGATAGTAACTCGGGTTCTACTCTAAGATTAGCCCAGTAACCATGCTGTCCACGTACCATGTACTCGATGTCTAGTCGCTCCAAGTCTCTTATGATTTCCTCTTCGATTCTAATGCCGTTGATCATTCCGGACTTCCTGCTAAGGGCATCTGCTACTACATTTGCCTTTCCGGGATGATACTGTAGATTAATATCATAATCCTTCAACAACTCTAACCATCTCCTCTGCCTCATGTTCAATTCACGCTGAGTGAAGATATACTTCAAGCTCTTGTGGTCCGTGAAAATGTCACATGATTCTCCATATAAGTAGTGCCTCCATATCTTCAATGAAAACACGACTGCAGCAAGTTCCAGATCATGCGTGGGGTAATTTTCTTCATAAGGCTTAAGCTGCCGTGAAGCGTACGCGATCACTTTCCCATGTTGCATGAGAACACAGCCAAGTCCCTTCCCCGATGCATCGCTGTAGATTTGAAATCCACCCGTACCAGATGGTAGAGTAAGAATAGGTGTAGATACTAGCTTCTGCTTCAGGTCTTCAAAGCTCTTCTCTCGATCTTCCGTCCAGACGAATTTCTCCCCTTTCCCCATCAGTTTGGTCAATGGTAGTGCTAGGCGGGAAAAGTTCTCCACGAACCTACGTTAATAGCCAGCTAAGCCTAAGAAACTGCGGACTTCCGTCGCTGATGTCAGCCTAGGCCACTTAGTAATGGCCTCAACCTTCGCTGGATCCATAGTGATTCCTTCTGCTGATACAATGTGACATAAGAATGCCACCTTGTCTAACCAGAACTCACATTTGGAGAATTTAGCATACAGCTGCTTCTGGCGAAGAATCTGTAGTACTGTACGAAGATGGTCTTCGTGTTCCTCCTTGGACTTTGAGAAAATCAGGATGTCATCGATGAAAACAATGACGAATTTGTCCAGAAATTCATGGAAGATTATGTTCATCAGATCCATGAACACTGCTGGAGCATTTGTCAGGCCAAATGGCATAACTACAAACTCGTAGTGGCCATAACGAGTATGAAAGGCAGTCTTAGCGATATCCTACTCCTTGACCCGTAGCTGATGATAGCCTGACCTAAGATCAATCTTGGAGAAGTGTTTGGCCCCTCGGAGTTGGTCAAACAGATCGTCAATGCGTGGCAGTGGATACCTATTCCGAATGGTAATCTTGTTGAGCTCGCGATAGTCTATGCAAAGACGCATACTGCCGTCCTTCTTCTTAACAAACAAAACCAGTGCGCCCCATGGAGATGCGCTCGGTCGAATGAAACCTCGCTCAAGAAGTTCTTGCAGTTGATCCTTCAGCTCTATAGGAGCCATGCGATAAGGAGCCTTGGAGATTGGTTCAGCTCCTGGAACCAACTCGATACTGAATTCCACTTCTCGAGCAGGTGGTATGCCCGGAAGTTCTGCTGGAAACACATCTTGGAATTCCGACACTATAGGTTGATCCTGAATCGATGGAGATTCAGCATCCATGTCGTGAACCATAGCTAGATAACCCTCGTAGCCATGTGACAGTAGTGCACGCGCTTGCAGGGTGGATATGACTTGTACAGACCGTCCGGGTATGAATCCTTATGAATGTACTCTGGTGCATTGACATCACCGAAGATAAATCGATATGAATGGCAGTCTATGGTAGCATGATATTTGGATAGCCAATCCATGCCCAAAATCATATCGAAGTCATTCATGTCCAGCGGAAGTGCGTCGACAGGTCGAACCTTATCATCAAATTCTAGAGGAAGACTCTTGTATACATGGGTGATTAATACAGAGTCCCCCAGTGGCGTGGAAATAGTAAGCCTATTTTCTAGTGGCAAGGGAGGCATCCTAATGTTCTTAGCATAAGAAGTAGAAATAACCGAGTGAGTAGCACCCGTATCGAAAAGAACACATACAACGCGACCATACATATACAAGATTCCAGTGATGGTACCTGTAGACTTGTTGGCCTGGTCCCGAGATGTCGTGTAGACACGCCCGACAGTAGGAGGCGGCTTGGTATCAGCATGTCCTGATGTACCCTCCATCTCGCCCTTACGGCAATCCTTCATAATATGGCCAGGAAGACCACACTTGAAGCACGCGTCAGTATTACGGTGACATGGTCCTGGGTGCCTACGGTGGCAAGTAGAGCAAAGAGGACGAGTGTATCCTCCAGCAGGTGCTCTGGCTGGCTGAGGACCTGATAAAAACATTTTACATAAGACATGATAGTTGGGTACAAAGGACGAAGCGGATAATCGTAAGATTGAATACCAGTGATAGCTGGACGGCTAGGCTGCGAACCTCTATGGTTCTGGTCCCTACCGTTTCCATGGTTCCTGGTAGAAGTTTGCTAAAGTGTCAGAATATGAGTTATAACATAAAACATACAGAATTTCGTAAGTATTAGGACCTGCTGTTGTTGGAGTACCCGGCGTTGTTACGGTAATTGTCATTACCGCCACGCCTATCCGTAGCAGAACGGTCGTTAGTCTGACTGTTTCCCTTGGGCTGATGAGGCTGCTGCTGAGTAGCCGGCTGAGATCGGTCCCCAGTTTTCTGCCTGGAAGATACAGTTAAAGAGATGAATAATTGACATATGGAAAGTATACGGATTGGTCACCGCTTGAATACGAATGTTTACCTCTTGTCGGGTCTTTCAGCTTCCCCGAACTCATCCCTCTCCTGCAGCATCTCCAGTTTTCGTGCTGCATCGGCCACTTGTGCTACAGTGTTGAACGTAGCACACACCAGATTGTTTGCGACTGATGTGCGAAGAGCCCATCTGAAGTGATGCGCCTGCTCTTCAGGAGTACCTGCTGCCGCACCAAGGAAACCAGCCAAGCGAAGAAAGCGCTGCATAAACTCGTTGCTATTCTCCCTAGCTCTCTGTCGGATCACATGGTACTCTCTCTTGAGCTTGTCCTGCTCAGCCTTGGGAAAGAACTACTCCATCACCCTGTCCTTGAACTGAGCCCAAGTCAAACCAGCAACCCACTCATCACCACATTCAGATTGCATTAATGCTAACCACCAGTTGAGTACATCGCCTTCGAACCGATAACATACCAACCTCGCCTTGTATGCGGGGTCACAGCCCATAGCGTTGAAAATCTTCTCGATGTGAGCCAACCAGCTTTCAGCATCGCTGGGGCTATCTGTCTTCTCAAAAGCTCGAGGGCGGAGCTTGTTGAATCTCTTCAGCCATACTGCTAATGTCACTAGAGGAGGAGGAGGAGGTGGCTGATTGTGCTGCTGATTGTTGGCAGCTTGAACTTCAGCCCTGATGTCATTCCTCAGTTGAGGAAGCAAGGCTTGCATGGCAGCCTGAATTGCAGCATTGAGCTGCTCCTGTTCGCGTGTGAGAACCATCTGACAGTATAACATAAAACATATGATTAAACATATCAAAACATAAAATATAATTATATACATAAAAAAAATTTATACTAAAATTCCACGAGAAAATTTTTATGCAAGAAAATTTTTGTATGAATGCATGATGTAGTTTTATGAAAACTTTTGTATGCTCGAGAGTGAACGCCTCTGGTCAGTTCACCCAAAACAGAAGACATATCGAGGGGACGCCTATGGGTCGGTCCCAAATCTAAAAGTTTCGATAAAACACATGTGACTAAATAGGGCCAGTCCTGTACCAACCATTACTTAGTCAAAACCCTGCAACAATGACATGTATATGTATGCTTAAAAATGATGAATGCATGAAAACAACTGTCAGTTCTAGGAAGACCGTAGTGACTACCCACTAATCACAGGTCATATTTGAGAGCCTACAGGTCGAAGCCTTGGCTCTGATACCATAATTGTAACACCCCATTTTGGAAATGGAAATATCACAGTAACTATGGCGTGTCATCAAAGCATACAAGGTAAAATGTCTAAACATTACTTGACCATAAAAAGGAAAATACCGGAATCAAACATCGGTAGTCCAAAAGTAAAGCTCATCACACACAAACATAGTATAATAAAGGAAAGGACTAAACAATGTCCAAAGCATAAGTATCATAAGAAAGGAAATGCATAATGTAAAGAAGGCTAGACAGCTTCCAGTCCATATGCACGTACTCTTAGTGTCTACGAGCGTCCCTGAGTACCTGCCGTTTTGGGAACATAGAAAAGGAAAACGGCTGAGCAAATACGCTCAGTGCACGGATGTACAATAAAGCATGAATAGGATAAGCATATAACATAATAACAGCGAAAGAAAACTAAGTCCCGAGTAACCTGGTTAAGTCTTGATAAAACTGGTTTTATAGTTTGAAAGTTATGTTTATCTTATAAAAACTGTTTGTCATATTTTACCATTAGCCAATATAGGTCATGAAAATCCACCGTGCATGAATAATTGGAGGGGTGACCTCATCATGCAAATTAGAGGGGCTGTCTCTAATTTAATATACTGGTTTTTTAGGTAGGAGGGATCAGCTCCTTGTGAAGGATGCAAGGCACACACCACATTCACCATGTAATCCTGAATAAAAACATGTAACTAGGATGCACCCATACGCCCCACATGATAAATATAAATAAATGGCCAAAAGCTGAAGGGACGCCACGAGCAATCACTCTGCCGTGGTGAAGTCATAACATCAGTGCCTCTAATGTTATGGTTATGGTACCTCCATAACTAGGTGAAACTGGTCATGCATGTATATGGCTATAGGTAATCTTAATTAAACATAAGCAATCAAACTCATAACTTATACTACGGGAAAACAGTTGGCTACATACGGGGAATCCTAATAAGGAAAGAATGTCCATACTGAGAGGACGGGAATCCGTACCTTATGTCCAGTGAACGAGAAAGACGAACTGCGAGAATCCTACTTCCGAATCACTAGTGCTACATAACTACGTACATGAATAAGTATTTGCTTACTAAATACATAGCTGGTTTTATGTCATGTCTTAGCTTATTTTATGTGCTCTTACCATGTTTTACTGTTTTAAAGCCTTAAACTGTGTTAAATCTTATATTCTGTTTAATCTGATTAAGTATTTCTGGTATTTCATGTGTTATTATACTTACTGTGTAATAATAAGTAACTTTCCAAAAATAGCAGGTTTCCTAAAATAGAAAGTTTCCAAAAATAGAAAGTTTCCAAAAATAGAAAGTTACCAAAAATAGATAGTTTTCAAAAATAGAAAGTTTCTAAAAATAGAAAGTTTCCAAAAATAGAAAGTTTCCAAAAATAGAAAGTTTCCAAAAATAGATTTACTGCTTAAAATAGATAAGTTTCTAAAAATAGAAAGTTTCCATAAATAGATTAGCTGCCTTAATTAAATAAGTTTCCATAAATAGATTAGCTGCCTGAAATAAATAAGTTTCTAAAAATAGCTGGTTTCCATAAATAGATTAGCTGCCTTATTTAATTAAGTTTCTAAAAATAGAAAGTTTCCATAATTAGAAATAAGCTGGTTAAATAAGCTAAGTATATAAGCCAAGGTGTTTTTCATGATTATTTTCTAAGTCATATGGTATAGTGTATAGTTTAATAATTATTTCATGTAATTTAATTAAACTATAGGTTATAATATTTAATTAAAGTATAACATGTTTTTAATTAAATAAGTTAAATACTTAGGTTAAAATATGTATTATTGTATATTAATAATATAACCTAAGTCATGTTAATTAATTAATTATATCCATGGTTTTAAAATAATTAATTAATTATAAGTCTTAAATATATAAATACTTAGGTTAAAATAATTTCATGATCATTAATAATTAAATAACCTAAGGCATGTTATTAAATTAATCACATCATTTTATTAATTTAATTTTAACATAAGTTCATAAACATAAAAAAAATCTAACATACACCATGAACCGGATCTAGGCTAAAAACATGAACCGGACATGAAATCGACTCCGTACCCCGAACCAACTTGGGGTACCCCGTGTTTCCCTTGCTGCCGTGGGACCCACACGCACCAACCAAGACCATATGGTCTTGGTGGTGGTCGGCTTGGCAAACCGAAACCCATTCGGGTTCGGTTGTAGCCTGCGGCCAAACAAACACCCCCTTAAAACAACCCTTTGATTTAATTTGACACCAAAACATGTTAGATCTATGCTTAATTATTATGTTTTTATAAAAAACATCACATGTTCATAATTAATAAAAGATTAAATCAAAAGAAAAGGTTTAAAAAGGTTTTACCGAATTCGTGGATCAAGAGAACGAAGAACCAACACAATAAATCACTAGAATTCTGAGATCCAAGATCAAAAACCACCTTGTATGGTGGTTGTAGGGTGGCGGCACAAAGGAGAAGGAGGAAGGAGGAGGTTTTAGGTTTTCTTAAAATCTTCTGTAAAGTTAATTTGTGTAGTGTAAAAAGTAAATAACCCCCTTTAGTAAATTTGACAAATGGGCTTGGCCCATTTGTCCTTGTTGGCCGCGGGTAGGGACCCCACTTGGGGTACCCGTACCTTTTTCCGTGTCTCGTTATTTAGTTACTCGTTTGTGATTATTTATGTTCGTGTTTTAAATGTTCTCGTTACGTAAATACCGTGATCTAATATATTTATTTACACTCGTAATAAATATATATATACGTAATTAATAATAGTTCGTGTTTTAGTTACGTTCATGATTTCATGATCGCATGTTCATGATTAATTATCGTTAAATAATTATTACATGATCGTGCATAATAAATACTTATCGTGTTCTAACACGTACGTAATACGTAAACTCCTAACACGTAATCGTAATCATGCTATATTAGGAAAGTTTTAATCTAGTACGTACGATCCTAAGGGTACTATGCATGGTAAAAGCATGCGGGTTTTACACCTTGGCCAAGTCCTGAATGTAACATTTATCCTCATCAAAACCAACAAACAATTTATTATCCTTAATAAGTTTGTTAACAAACATCAAGCTAACACAATAACCAGGAACAACCAACACATCATGAAGAACAACATTGTTAGAAATCTTGAGGTCACCAATGTGACTGATATTGGCAACAGTGCCATTGGGGTGACCAACAGAGATGTTGAGGTTGGAAATATCAACAACATTGAACATACCCACTGTGGAAGTGGTAAGATGTTGGTTCGCCCCAGAATCAATAATCTACCCCAAAGTAATAGTTTTAACAAGAAATTTAGAGTTCCCACGAAAGAACTTAGACAAATTCACATTGAACCAGACATTAGCATTATAGAAGGAAATTCTACCTGCCATGTTAGACTGAGTGTTGCTAGAGGAATCATTGATCAAGTTGAGAAGCTTCTGCATTTGTTCAGTGGTGAAAGAGTTTGGAGAATTACAAGTGGAAGCTTGTTTTTCTCCAGTTTTGATATCACAATTTGCATTAAAGTTGGGTTTAAAAACAATTTGCCTTTGATTATTACCCCCCCCCCCCTTTTTAACATAACCAGCAGGATAACCAATCAATTCAAAGCATCTATCAGCCATATGACCAATTTGATTGCAATGAGTGCACAAAAGATTAGGGTTAGGACCCCTAAAGTTTTTAGACCCATTGCTCTTGTTAGGGTTTCTATTAGAAACATTGGAAGTGTTTCTCCTATTTTGATTAAAGGTCTTAGCAGCAAAGGAAGTAGCATTCAGTTTTGCCTCTGCATGATCAGAGTTATCAAGAACACCCCTATGGGATTCCTCTCTAGAAACAGTGACATAAGCCTCCTTAACATCAGGGAGTGGATCCCTGGTGAGAAGAGCAGTCATAACAGGCTGATAACAGTCATCAAGCCCCATAAGAAACTGCATAAGCCTCATGATTTGCTGATGCAAAGCTAATTCAGTGCTAGCAGAACAAGAACATTTAACAGCGAAAACACATTTAGGAATCTTAGACACATCATAAAACTCTCTCCATAGAGAGTTTAACCTATGATAATAATCAGATATAGAACTACCCCCTTGTTTAACAGACCCAATTTTTTGAAGCAAATTATAAACAATGGAACCATCAACCTTGTCATAAGTTTCATTAAGTTCTTTCCAAACATTAGCAGCATTTTCAGAATAAACAAGACCCATATAAACATCACTAGAAACCACATTCATAATCCAAGTAAGAACCATAGCATTGCATTTATCCCGTTGAGCATACAACACTTCATCAGTATAAGACTCTCTTAAGCAAGACCCATCAACAAAAGCAAATTTGTTCCTAGCTTGTAAAGCAAGTCTCATAGCATTGTTCCACATTCTATAGTTCTCAGTCCCCAACAGCTTGAAAGGGACAAGGACAGAGCTGCTATTATCACTATTATGAATGTGAAGTGGGTTTCCAGCATCCAAGTTGCTGATGAGAGCAACAGGATTGGTGGTGGTCTCAGGGAAGCCCCCACCCCCACCATTTCCTCCACCACCATTGGGTGGTGGAAGAGGAGCACCACTAGCACGCATAGCTCACACACAGAGAGAGCAAGAAAAAACACCCAAAGCAATAAGTAGAAAGCAAACCAAATAGATAAACCAAGGCAAGTAAAATAAAGTAGATAGAACAAGACAAATATAGCCACAATAAACATTCAGAAGGTGAGCACCAGAAATGTCAAGCTGTGGAATAGGATTGGCCAGAGCAGGTATCCACACCAGTCAAGGCTGGAGGGTCAAGATGTTAACCGAATCCGTTTGCACCCACACACAAGACAACAGTGACCCACAAAAGTAACCAAGAAGGAGGCAAGAAAGAAAAATGAAAGAAGACTTACAACGGAAACAGCAAAAAAGACACCCAATCTCTAGATTCACTTAGTCTAGAGGATGGGTGAACCACCAATCAGAAACCCCCAAAATAGTAATAAGTTAGAGTTAGCAAACCCTAACAAGTGTACCTGTGTAAATTAGCCAAAAAATGGTAACGGCACCACCAAGGTGATACCAGGATACCAATAATAGAGAAAACCCCCAAAAATTAAATTAGGGTTTCAAGAAACCCTAATCCAATCTTCAAGATTTTTAACGGCACCACCGAATAAATCAACGACAATACCTAATAAAGCTTCCTGGGCACCACATAATCAAAAACCCCAAAAAAAATTAGGGTTTGTGAAAACCCTAATAATATTTTCCAAGAAAACTAACGGCACCACCAAAACAAGCTTCCAGAAGTGACAAAAGAGCAAGAATCACCACCTAAAGTATAAAACCCTAAAAAATTAATTAGGGTTTCGAAAAAAATAAAAAAGTTGATTATAATAAAAAGAACCGAGAGAGCTTCGATGGCTGAAAGATCTATAACCAGAGCTCTGATACCATGTTAAAAAACATAATATCACAGACAAAGCAGATCTTTACACCCAACCAACCACCCCTTGGTGTAATTTATTATAAATCAAGGTTCAAAAATAGAAAGATAAAGATTAGTCCCCAAACGGGTGCTAATCGAACGATTATAATAGAAATAGTGAGAACGTCCCAACTAGGTTGATCCGTTCTCCCTCATAATACAAGAGATCACTCAAACACTCAGTTATACAAGATGAAACATCAAACTCCCAGATCAAACCTCCATGGATGAGATGAGAGAAAGAAAGAGAGTTGTTCACACACACAGATATGTGTGTTGTGTTTGTGATGATAAGAAACCCTAGTCAATGACTAGGGTGATATACGCCTCTTAGTCAAAGGGTCACAACGACATCAAAGCCCACCAAGGAATAAGCCTAAGGCCCAAAAGCAAAGCTGAAGCCCAAATACAAGAAACCTTAAAATAACAAGCACAAGCCAAAAAATATAACACAATACCAAAGGTAAGTGCACCCTTTGGTAGATTGATAAAACAACAGATACATCAGGATGCACAGAACTCGACTAACAATTCTCAATCAGCAACATCAAAACATAATGTGTCACCTGAACTCTAAGATGAATTGAACTATATATATGTTTGTTCGAATCGGCCTTATATTTGTATATGAGAAAATATCTTCTTAAGCAATACGTTTCTTACCAACTTAGAAATGATGACCTTTGGATGTGGTTTTATGGCATCTGGGAAAAGAGAATAGTTCTTACAACTATATATGCTCTCGTGAAGGGCTATTATACTATTTTACATATACGAAATTACTATAGATTATAGTCCTATCGAATAATCCTCAACTGTAGAAAATGTATCAAAGATTTAAGAACAACACCATAAACTTATTCCACCAATCACCCTTTTATTTTTATTAATTGCTTGAGGCTATTACTTCAAACGTAATACTTAGAGTGTGATCGTACTTAGAAAGGAAAGAAACAGAATTAAGATCAACAGAATGATCAAGAACCAAAACCAACAGATTGTATCATTTACAAGTGAGAGAAAACAAAATAAAGTGGCCTAACTATGTGCTAATGTGCCGTTTATATACTCCCTAACCAACCCTAATAACTTGAGCAGCTTCCAACCTTTAGTCCTTCAACTTTTAGTCCTTCAACTTTCAGCAAGTTTACAAGTTGAACCCTGCACTCAAACAATAATAAGAACAATTTATGAAATCATGCATGCACTTTACCTTGTGTGCAAGAATAGTCCATGAGAGTTGAGTTTACTATTTTAGTCATCCTTCTTAACGCTCCTACCAACTCTCTTAAGGTCATACAAACAAAGACCTTCACAAAAAATTTCATGTTCACAAACACTTAAACCTTTTGTACTGCTATATTATTAGCAGACTTGACCTTAACAGTAAGGGTGAGCAGAAACCGCACCGCAAACCGCAACCACAGAATCAGCAAAAAACCGCACCACAAAAACCCCACCGCAGCAAAAACCGGTGGATCGGTTTTAAGAAAAAACAAAACCGCAAAATACGGTGCGGTTGCGGTATTGCCCGTAAAACCGCACCACAAAATCCGCACCGCACCACACATTAGTGATATAAAACCGAAAAACGGCACATGGATAATTTAACGTGTGTTATAAGGGTTCTAGTGCATGTTATCATTAATATTGTAAGTAACTTATGTGTTTACATTAAATATATGCATTGCTATAACCGAAAATACTAACTTTGTGAACCAAAAACCGCAAAAACCTACATTACTTATATAAATCATAAGTGGTGGTGCGGTGCGGTTAACACCCGCAAAAAACCCACAAAACCCACAGAAAACCGCAAAACCGAAACCGCAAAAACCGCGCGGTGCGGATTCATAATTTCTAAAAACCGCAATTGCGGATGCTGTGTAGTTTTTGCCAGAATCCGCACCGCACCGCACCATGCTCATCCCTACTTAACAATACTCAAGATTTATTAGGTAAAGAGACAAATTTCCCTTTGGGAAATGAATAGTGAACCGATAATGGAGCCTTACAATTTGAGCAAACTAAATAAAGCATTATGCGGCACACATCATATGGAAAATAAAGGATCAACTAATACATGAATCCATGCCAGCAAGCCAGAAGGCATAAACATTGCCCATGTCATGTAGACGAGGCACTTTGAATGAGCAAATAGATGTTTTGGGAATGAAATGATGGATTGATCACCATGATCAATTTCAAAACAAGATCGTCAATAAATGCTCAGAGACGATCGAATTAACATGTATGGGATATGTGAAGGATCATGAAAGTTTGATGGGGTAAATATGTTAGTATAGGAAATTGTGGTTGTCGTTCTCGTACCTATTGTTAATCCATTTAGATTTGAGGTTAGAATGAACTGGTCTTTTTTTGTTTTTAATAGTCTAAGGTGAGTTTTCGTGTGCTTCTAAATTGATTTGCTATTTATATGATTTGTTATTTATAAGAAAATTGTGAATTTGGCTATTTATATGATGAGGTATATAAATGTTGAATCGTGATTCATGAACTGTATATCATTGGAAATTTGTGTGAATAATTGCTATTTGAATCGTTAAATAGAAAGAGCAAACAAGGTCGGGTTTGCCTTGAAAAAGTGGATTGCTTTAAGTAAAAGAAGGGTCTTATATGTTAAATTTATAGCCTATTGCTTTGGTCGCTGCTTTACTCTATGGAATCTCCCCTTTGCAATGATCGCTAGGAATGTGAGACACAATTAACATCTGAATTGTTCATCATTCTGATGCTCTTTTGTAGGTGTTGGTTGTAACCAAGAATGAACCTTTGCATATCGTGGTTGTATCAGGTTAGACATGCTCTTGCTTGTGGGTGTACGGTGGTCATAAATCCTTCTGAGCTCATGCCATTGTGGGTGGACGATGGTCATAAAGCCTTCTGAGCTCATGCCATTGACTACCTTAGCTGCAGCTGAGCTTGCCCTTCGAGCAGCAATCCCACCGGTATGTCCTAAAAGTTTGCACTAATTATATATTATAAATATGCAAATACTGAAGTTTCCAAAGAACGACGTTTATAGTTGCTTTTATTCATTTCTGCATACAATCAGTACTATTCAGGAGACGTCGGTTTGTCAGTATCTCCATTCACTCGTTTATCCATATTAATATTCATATAAGAGAATGGCAGGTTGTTTCCCAAAATAATTTTACGAATCTTGGAAGTAGTTGAGTAGTTTTTGGTATGGATTTATTGTGAAGCAACATTTTGATTTAGCTTTTCACGTTAGTGAACTTGATTCGTGCAGGTGATGAAGGTGATCCATCAAATGTCCATCATCCTGCAAATATTAAGAGAGTTCTTGACACATCAAGTACTTAATCTGTATGCCATTTTTGACATTTGGGAGTTCATGGATACCACGAAAGTAAGTTATATATCACAAGCATGTCTTACAGCTTTACTCTTATTCTTCTTTCATCTTCCTTATGGTGTAATGGTTTAAAATCTTGAGTCAAATAGCGAGATGTTACTTTGCGTTGTAGGACCTTTATTTTTTAAGTGATTTGTTAAGTGTGTTCAAAAAGCACATATGCTTAAAACTTTGCACTTTAGGTGATAATGTTAGGATTTGCTTATTTTGTAAATAGTGAGGTAAAGCTTGCAAAATAAATAATCATGAGTTGATTCAAATTGGATGGTTGATAGTTAATTGAGGATGTTTAGTTACAATCGTTCTAAAACCGTAAGAAATGAAGTACTTGACAAAGAAACAATCGTACTTCGGATATGTCTTAACATTTTCATGTCCTCAGTTTGGAAACTTGTGTAGGTTATATGGCATATCGACACGGACCTGATATTGATATGATTAGTATAGAACCAATTTATCCACTCGTGTTGACTTATAAGAGTCTTCGCTCCTTGCACTTGTGTTCAAATCATCGAACTAATTTAAATAAGAAAAGATATTTCTTGCAGGTTACCAATAGAGCTAGAGTCTAAGGATCCTAATTAGCACCCATTAGCTTTAAGTGTTTGGTCTTGCTGGGAGTTTTTGAAAGATATGGATGATCTCGAGTGCTTGTGCTTATATTTTGTGACTTAGCTTTGAAAGAATTTTTTATTGAGTAAATTTTTTACCAGAAAAGTAATGCATGAATAAGTAGCAATCACTACAGACTCCACTCGTATTACACAAAGATCGTACGTTTAGATACGAGTCATATAGGTTAGAAATGCGCGTTTTTGTAACCACTTAGATACCATTAACATAAATGGTTAATATACTAATATGATTATAAGTTACATGTATATTTTGTGTTATGTATTACATGTTACATGTTTCACATCAACAAAAAGATAAAACTATTTAAATTGAAAATCGTAATAATATTTTCCCTAATCAGTCTTGATATTATTTGAACGAAAAGTTGTGTTGGAAAATATTTTGCAAAAAAGAGTTTGGGATATTTTTTTTGAACTGCAAATTTTATTACCATGACACTAGCAAGAAGCTAGCACACGATTATAATGAAATAAGCAAAAGGTTACGTAACCAATCTTGTTGATCCCATCAAACTTAGATCGATTTACTTGTTGTATTATCAAGATAAATCAGGTATTGTAAAACCCGCACAAAAATTCTTAGAATGTTACGTACATGAAATTACGTATAAATTTAAAACTTACGATTTAATTATATATGATACGTTTCGAGAACGTTTAATATAATTATTACGTATATTATTTTTAGTATGACAAATAAATACGTATATTATTATTATTTACGTACGACATGAATTTACGAATAATAAGTAAAACAACCAAAATAATAATACACGACGTTTAAATCGCGCTACACGAGTAATTAACACTATTAGTATAATTACGTATATTAAATTAAGTACGACAAGTGACTACGTATATTATATCTACGTTTAAACGTATAAAAATAACTACGAGAATTTACGACACTTTAAAATCACGACTACGCGCAACGTTTTACAAGTCGCGAATTTATTTAAAATAAATATGTGCAATGGATTATTTTGGGGCTGTTAAAAAAAAAAGGAAAGCAGTTGGGCCGAAGCCCAATAAGGGGACCAAACCGACCCTAATACATAATAAAGGACGGGAGGGGGGTCTTTGTTTTTTTTTCTTTTTCTGTCGACACAAACACCACAAAAACAGAAACCCAAAAACATAAACATGCGATCGTTTTTTTTTGGGGACCTGCCTTGCCGTCGACTTCACAACCCCCAAGAACAAGGTGGGAGGTTTGCGATTCATGTTTTATTCTTAATCTCAAGCACGCGATCTAGGTATTATGCATTCCCGATCTTATTTAGTTTTTCTCTTTTGTTTCATTGATCAAGAACCCTAATCAACAAAAAAAAGGGCCAAAGAAAAGGAATTAGATTAAGGGATTTCGGGTTTGGTTATGTTGTTCGTGTGTGTTTGCACGCAAACCGAGACCATGGAGGTCTCGGTGGTAATTATGTCCAACCATCCACACCCTTATAAGGGTCGGTGGTGGTTTTCCTTTGGCAGCAGCAACACCCAAACACGCAGCAGGGGTGCGTTTGGGTAAAACAGTGGGAACCGAGACACTTTGTGTGTCGGTGGGAAATTAATTGACGCCGGTGGGTAGAATTAATGGGCAGCCAGAACGAATGTAGTAAAACAGCGGGTTTAAAACAAACAGCCAAACTGAACTAGGGTGCCAGGTTTATCGGACAACAAACAGACATACTTATCGGATAAAACGCGTATTATATATCGGACAACATAGTGATGTTATATCTTGGATAATACTGATATTATTTATCGGACAAAACAGAAACAGTGGATATTGGACAGTATGGAATTCTAGGGTATTTTTTTTAAATTGTTGTTTTGCTTCGTGCGACTGAGACGCGGGTGTCTCGGTAGGCTTGGGTACGTTAAAATATATTATTAATCATGATTAGTTTTAATATTATTTACGCTTATGATTAAATATTTTACGCGACTAAATTTATATTTAATTAATGATATTAACCGAGGTATTTGTTAGCGTACTTAAATTAATATCTAGACTTAATTTAGTTACGTAATTATCAAGTTTTAGTAAAGTTTTATTAACTTAGACTTATCTTATTATTAATTAATAATCCCAAATAAATCACGCATTTTATTATTAACTAATAATTATTATCTTTAGCGTAAAGTATTTATTAAGTAAACTTTACTACATGATCATGAATTATACACTTTATGCTTATTAACATGTAAGAATACGAATTACACTAATCAGAATACACGATTTAACTAGGAGCCGTAAAATAAGTCAAGAACATTTAAGTCAATACAAGAACAAGTTAAGTTAACGTCAAGTAATTAATAATTATTAAGTATAAGTTAACCAAGCGACTCATGCACGTCCCTCTTTATTATGTAGCATTTATGGAGTATGATCTTCTTCGCGTTCTCATCTTCCACATTATCCTTCGTTGCGTCACTGGACGGAGGTACGGATTTCCGTCCTTCCAGTAAGGACTTACTTTCCTATGCATGTTTAGGATTCCCCGTCTGTAGCCAAATGTTTTTCCCCAGTATATGTTTAAGTTTCTTAGTAATCATGTTAATAACTAAATAAATTGCCAGAGCATTATATACAAGCATGACCAGTTTATGTACTAGTTACGGAGGTACCGTAACCACGACACTAGAGGCACCAGTGTCGTGACTCACATGCAGGAGAGTGATATCCTGCATCGTCCCACTCATGTTCAGGTTGGCCATTTTTATATGTATGTTTAGTGGGGCGTATGGATGCATCCTAGGCTTATAAGTGTTACAAGTTATCAGGGTGAATGTGGTGTGTGCTTTACATCCTTCACATTGGAGCTGATCCCTCCACCCAACACAGTATTTAGAGGTCATCCCTCTATAGCATGACGAGGTCACCCCTCCATGTATTCATGCACGTTGATATATTTCATGACTTATATGAGCTCTTTGGCAGTTAAATTACAGTTTCATAATTAAACATCAGACTTTCAGTATTTACATGAACATGATACTTTAAGAATAAACTATTTTATTTCAAGTTACAAGTTTACTACATGTCACCAGGTTTCCCAGGACTTACATTATTCCTCTGCATCTTCATTTTTATGTTTTCATTTCAGCCTTCACTTATGTTATGACATTCCATGTTACTATTTTATATCCGCGCACTGAGCGTCTCGCTCAGCCGTTTTCTCTTTTCATGTCCCCAAACGGCAGGTGCACAGGGTCAGGAGCATGGAAAGGTTATGCATAGGATGGGAGCTATTTTATGTTCTGTTATTTCTGCATTACTTTTACTTTATGCTATGTTTATGAGTTTATTTTGGGGACCGATGTTGATTCTGGTTATCCCTTATGGTCATGTAATGTTCTAGGACATTTACCTTATGCTTTGATGTTACGCCATGATTATCCTATGATATTCCATTTATCCAAATAGGGTGTTACAATTATGGTATCAGAGCCAAGGTTTCGACCTGTAGGCTCTAAAACTTGACATGTGACTAGTGGGTAGTCATCAGGACCTTCTTAAGCCAACGCTTGTTATTCCATGTATCGATATTTTCAGCAACTTGATGTTTTAACCATGATGTTTTCTCAAGATTGTTTTTACTAATATGGATTGAACAACCGTCATCCATAATTAGTTACATGTCATTTATGCATGACGTTTCTTGAGAACTTTGGCTAATATGAACTGAACCAACGTAGTTCATACTTGGCCATACGTTTTCTGTTAGGTTTAGACAGTTAGTTTTCACGCATTCATTTTATTTTCATTCCATGTATCCATTCATGCATGCATCTCATTGTCGTAGGAATTTTGACTAAATAATGGTTGGTATAGGACTGGCTCTATTTAGTCGCATGTGCTTTTATCGAAACTTTGGTTTGATTAGTGGACCGACCCATAGGCGTCCACACTTGCCTTTTGTTTTGTGAACCGACCCATAGGCGTTCACTCATGTACATATCATCATAGATATTAACCATGCATTTTAAACTGTTTTATGCATTATAAATTCTTTCATGCATTATAAACTATTTCATGCATCTTTCATGTTTATGTCGTATTATATTAAGTCATACTTAGCATGTAAGTTGCATTGTTGTGCATTGTGAAACGACTCCTAGTCGTCCATACAATTAACTTTAAAAATTTAGCTCACTACAGTCATAACTTTTCATGTTTCCCCATTTAATTGTTATGTCTCCTTATGTCAAGTATGTTTTCATACTATCACGGTTAACTTCATTTTCATGCTGATTATGTTTTATGCTCCTTCATGTTAATTTTGTCCCATGTTTCTTCATGATAATTTCATTTTCATGATGATTATGTTCCATGCCTCTTTATGTAAATGATGTTTTCATCATGTCGATCATGCCCTCATGCTAGACATTAATGGATTTCATTTAATCCTACTTTTATGATAGTCATGGTTGGTTTTCATTAATCATGCTTTTATGCAAATCATCGTTGAATTTTGTTTAACCATCCTTTGCTATGTTATAATGATACTCATTCCAGTTCGGTTCCTAACCGTTTAACCAATAATTTTCCTTAAAAATAAAGTTAGATATTCGACCCCATACCGATTATTTCATGTACATTCCATGTGTACTCCATGTACCGTATCTCATGTGTATTACATGCACCGTAATCCATGTGTATTTCACCTACAATACTCCACGAGTATTCGCTAGTCGATTCTAAATCATCTCAGGCGTATTCCAATTGTTGATGTTTTACAAGATGCTGATGTCACCCATAACTGGGAGATGTTACTAAATGTTGATGCTGCTGATTATGTGGAGACGCTACGAGATACTGATGCTGTTCACAACCTGGAGATCCTATAAGACGAAGACAAAGGCGTTAGATCAAAGCGATCGGACGAGAATATGCTTCACCACTAGACGATTTCCATCCCAATTCATGTCCTTACCTTTTAGTTATATGTCACACGTCATTCAGTTATCTTTTCAGTCATATGAGTGGGAACCGGTACCAGCCGGCCACTCAGCTAAATAATTACATGAATTACCGTCAGGAGAATGACCATCATGGGACTGGCAGACAAGACAATAGTAACCACTACTGTGACAACAAGTATTCTAGCAATCATAAACTGAACACCGGTCACAGACTTAACTAGAATTACAAGGGTCAGCAGTCCAGTAGATCCGCCAACTCTAGCATTTTAACCACCATTTCCATTATGATTTCTTTTCATATGTCAAGGCATCCTTCAAGACACATCCTCTCATGTTTATGTACTAAAGACACATGTCAAGACACCAGTCAAGACACATGTCACACGAATACTTCTTAGCACATGAGTCAAGACACACAATTCATGCATAACTTTTGAACCCAGCCTCAGTGATTCAAGGTACCTTCCCAAGGGTATACTTATTCTGTTGTGCCGTGTACAAATCCAGCCACTAAAATTTCAGTACCATCTCTGACTTATTGTTCATAGTTGGTCACGTAGTGTTCGTTCCGTGTGAGATGAACGAAACACATTTAGTAAAATCTGCCACGTTTATTTCGTGTGCTGTCATGACACTTTTATTTTACGTTTTCATATTCGGATATTCATGTCCATCTTAGAAGCCATTATATCATCCATTTATATATAGACTTTCAATTCAGGTTGATGAAAAGATCCTCATTATATTCAGGAATGTTCAGATTCCTGAATACACTTAGCATGGGTTTTCCACCAGGAAAATCGGTGAAATTTTTTTTCGTATGTCTGACAAGCATGTCTAACTAACATTTATGACACGACTTCTGATATTCCTATTCATTAACCAGTCGATTACTTCAGAATCTTCCCAGATATATTACCAGAAGGAACTACCAATCATACTACCATTTATAGCTGTATTTGTTTTTCCTGGTATTATTATTAAGCCATTCAATCAGCTACCAGACCCCAAACACTTTCCAAGATCGAGTTACGATTAGGCTATCAACAGTTGTGAGTAAAAGAGCAGGACATTTCCGTGACTGTTCTTCACACATGTTATGTTCAGTATGAATCCATGTTGGTGCCTTTTAGTTCATGAATGCCCATAAGTAATTGAGGATTTGAGAAATCAAATTTTCATGAATTCTGGACAAGTTTATCATTCTGTTCATTGTTAACATTCAGACTTTCTTTAAGTCTATAGAAGAGCACGAAGGCCATCTTCATTCTATGTTACAAGGTTTACAGCAATAGAATTTCACACTGAAATTTTCCTGTACGTATGTAGTTGATCACACTAACACGCTGAATCACATGGTTTTCACGGTAATTTTTTTTACCATGACTATTCCTACGTGTAAAGGATAAAAGCCTACATACAACTTATGTGTTTCAGAAAATCCTACGCTAAGCTAAGAGATGTTTAAGTTTTACCTAAACTCATAGCTTCCCAATTGCTATAATTCACGATCCTAACCACATTTGGTGGTGAGGTATGAAACAAGATGCAGTTACGTGCCTGACTTTTCAGCAGGTTAAGATAGAACACTAACACGCTTATAGTCATTTCAACCTTTAGAAATATTTGAATCGTCATTCGACAATTTAACCAATCCTACATGTCTTCTTTCATCTGAAAGGAGTGCACACTAGCAGACTATCATCTATTTTCCAGCCAATGATCGTACGATTACACGACACTCTTTTAGCTATCAGATCAGATAAAGGTTTATGTTATCATTTGTTATTTGCGTTCACGTCTGTATGATTATTTCAGCTCTCAAGTTATGTTTCACGTGAGCATTCACAAAATTATCCACGTCTATATTTTCTTTCATTTTCATGATAGGCTCTTCATTTCCATGTTCATGACATGATTCACGTTCATGATTTACGTTCATGATCATATCCCATCTTATGATTTACGTTCACTTTCATTCTAGAAAGATTGTAGAAAACTTGGAAGACCAGAGTCAAGTTTGGTATGACTTTCCGTCCTCAAACAGACGTTTCACGTCACATTTCATGTTTCAGCTCGTAGCATTAATTTTATCTCCTTAGTTATTACACGTCCACTATATGTTTCCATGTCATGTTTATCCTACGTCCTAATATCACGTTCACGATATGTTTTGCACGTATTCTCATTCAACATATGTCTCATAATTCATGTACCATATCTCCAAGTATCACGTTCACAATTATTCACGTATCACGTTCAAAAATTGTTCACGTACTACGTCTCAATATGTCTCACGCATCAATGCTTTGTGTGTGCTTATACCAGTAAGTATGATACTTAGTATCATATCGTTTCATGTATCTCTTCATGTTATTTCTTAACCTATTTTTCTTTCATAAGTTCAGACATGTTCTTTTTCAGTCACTTCATGTTCCATGTTCCCTTTAGTCACGTCATGTTCCGTGTTCTCTACGGTCACGTCACGTTCATGACCCTTCCAGGATATCGTATCTCTAATTCGAGGACGAATTATTCTTTTTAGAGGGGAAGAGTTGTAAAACCCGCACAAAAATTCTTAGAATGTTACGTACATGAAATTACGTATAAATTTAAAACTTACGATTTAATTATATATGATACGTTTCGAGAACGTTTAATATAATTATTACGTATATTATTTTTAGTACGACAAATAAATACGTATATTATTATTATTATTATTTACGTACGACATGAATTTACGAATAATAAGTAAAACCACCAAAATAATAATACACGACGTTTAAATCGCGCTACACGAGTAATTAACACGACTAGTACAATTACGTATATTAAATTAAGTACGACAAGTGACTACGTATATTATATCTACGTTTAAACGTATAAAAATAACTACGAGAATTTATGACACTTTAAAATCACAACTACGCGCAACGTTTTACAAGTCGCGAATTTATTTAAAATAAATATGTGCAATGGATTATTTTGGGGCTGTTAAAAAAAAAGGAAAGCAGTTGGGCCGAAGCCCGATAAGGGGACCAAACCGACCCTAATACATAATAAAGGACGGGAGGGGGGTCTTTGTTTTTTTTTATTTTTCTGTCGACACAAACACCACAAAAACAGAAACCCAAAAACATAAACATGCGATCGTTTTTTTTGGGGACCTGCCATGCCGTCGACTTCACACCCCCCAAGAACAAGGTGGGAGGTTTGCGATTCATGTTTTATTCTTAATCTCAAGCACGCGATCTAGGTATTATGCATTCCCGATCTTATTTAGTTTTTCTCTTTTTTTTCATTGATCAAGAACCCTAATCAACAAAAAAAAGGGCCAAAGAAAAGGAATTAGATTAAGGGATTTCGGGTTTGGTTATGTTGTTCGTGTGTGTTTGCACGCAAACCGAGACCATGGAGGTCTCGGTGGTAATTCTGTCCAACCAGCCACACCCTTATAAGGGTCGGTGGTGGTTTTCCTTTGGCAGCAGCAACACCCAAACACGCAGCAGGGGTGCGTTTGGGTAAAACAGTGGGAACCGAGACACTTTGTGTCTCGGTGGGAAATTAATTGACGCCGGTGGGTAGAATTAATGGGCAGCCAGAACGAATGTAGTAAAACAGCGGGTTTAAAACAAACAGCCAAACTGAACTAGGGTTCCAGGTTTATCGGACAACAAACAGACATATTTATCGGATAAAACGCGTATTATATATCGGACAACATAGTGATGTTATACCTTGGATAATACTGATATTATTCATCGGACAAAACAGAAACAGTAGATATTGGACAGTATGGAATTCTAGGGTATTTTTTTTAAATTGTTGTTTTGCTTCGTGCGACCGAGACGCGGGTGTCTCGGTAGGCTTGGGTACGTTAAAATATGTTATTAATCATGATTAGTTTTAATATTATTTACGCTTATGATTAAATATTTTACGCGACTAAATTTATATTTAATTAATGATATTAACCGAGGTATTTGTTAGCGTACTTAAATTAATATCTAGACTTAATTTAGTTACGTAATTATCAAGTTTTAGTAAAGTTTTATTAACTTAGACTTATCTTATTATTAATTAATAATCCCAAATAAATCACGCATTTTATTATTAACTAATAATTATTATCTTTAGCGTAAAGTATTTATTAAGTAAACTTTACTACATGATCATGAATTATACACTTTATGCTTATTAACATGTAAGAATACGAATTACACTAATCAGAATACACGATTTAACTAGAAGCCGTAAAATAAGTCAAGAACATTTAAGTCAATACAAGAACAAGTTAAGTTAACGTCAAGTAATTAATAATTATTAAGTATAAGTTAACCAAGCGACTCATGCACGTCCCTCTTTATTATGTAGCATTTATGGAGTATGATCTTCTTCGCGTTCTCATCTTCCACATTATCCTTCGTGGCGTTACTGGACGGAGGTACGGATTTCCGTAATTTCAATAAGGACTTACTTTCCTATGCATGTTTAGGATTCCCCTTCTGCAGCCAAATGTTTTTCCCCAGTATATGTTTAAGTTTCTCAGTAATCATGTTAATAACTAAATAAATTGCTAGAGCAATATATACAAGCATGACCACTTTATGTACTAGTTACGGAGGTACCATAACCACGGCACTAGAGGCACCGGTGTCGTGACTCACATGCAGGAGAGTGATATCCTGCATCGTCCCACTCATGTTCAAAATTTGGCCATTTTTATATGTATGTTTAGTGGGGCGTATGGATGCATCCTAGGCTTATAAGTGTTACAAGTTATCAGGGTGAATATGGTGTGTGCTTTACATCCTTCACATTGGAGCTGATCCCTCCACCCAGCACAGTATTTAGAGGTCACCCCTCTATAGCATGACGAGGTCACCCCTCCATGTATTCATGCACGTTGATATATTTCATGACCTATATGAGCTCTTTGGCGGTTAAATTACAGTTTCATAATTAAACAGCAGACTTTCAGTATTTACATGAACATGATACTTTAAGAATAAACCAGTTTATTTCAAGTTACAAGTTTACTACATGTCACCAAGGTTCCCAGGACTTACATTATTCCACTGCATCTTCATTTTTATGTTTTCATTTCAGCCTTCACTTATGTTATGATATTCCATGTTACTATTTTATATCCGCGCACTGAGCGTCTCGCTCAGCCGTTTTCTCTTTTCATGTCCCCAAACGGCAGGTGCACAGGGTCAGGAGCATGGAAAGGTTATGCATAGGATGGGAGCTATTTTATGTTCTGTTATTTCTGCATTACTTTTACTTTATGCTATGTTTATGAGTTTATGTTGGGGACCGATGTTGATTCCGGTTATCCCTTATGGTCATGTAATGTTCTAGGACATTTACCTTATGCTTTGATGTTACGCCATGATTATCCTGTGATATTCCATTTATCCAAATGGAGTGTTACAGGTATAATCCGTAGAGAAACTTTGTGTAACTAACAATCTAAGTGTTATGCGGAATTTAACACTTATAAAAAAGAACAAAGAACAAAGAACAAAGAACAAAGTAACACACATGATTAGCAAACTTTCCACTTCGATTGATGATAACCAGAACAATGTATGAATAGCGTTTTTTCACATCTAACCCTAAGGCCTCCTTTTATATTATAAAGAGCCTTGTACAAAAAGCTAATATCAACTAAACATGGAAGATATACAAATATAAACAAAGAAAATAACATATTCGACTATATCTTCCTAAAATAAAGAAACCTGTTGATCCATGCAAACCCGCAGTGGGTGGGAGTCTTTCTTTCAGTTGTTGTATGTCAGTGGCTACACAACTAGTGACAGTGGATGAAATAATATTCTTCAGTGGATAGAATTCACTTGTCAGCGTCCAAGGACTTAGTTATTCTATTCCCAACAATCATCCCCTAAACTTGATATTTACACTAACTATCAAGTTTCTGAATAAAACAAAATGTAGAGAGAGTATTCTTATAAACATATTCATCCTTAGATTTGAGAATGAATAAATCTCAAAAAGTTAACACTCAAATCAGTTGTGTAGTCAACCTTCAACTTGGTCTTGATCATCTTCTTTAAATTTTCTTGTGACAATGTGTAACACCCCACTTTGATAAGTGGACCGTTACGCGTAATTATGGCGTGTCATCAAAGCATGCAAGGTAATATGTAGTAAAACATACATGACCATAGGGAAAACCAGAATCAAACATCGGTTCCCAAAATAAGCGCAAAACATAAATAAAGTAAATGAAATGAATGAAAGACTAAACAAGCATAAGTATATGAAGGCAAAAGGAGAAGAAGTCTATGGCAGCTTCCATCCTATGCACGTCCTCCAAATGCTCGAGTCTGTCCTTGGGTACCTGCTGTTTTGGGACATGGAAAGGAAAGTAACGGCTGAGCATAACGCTCAATGAACGGATATATGACATAGTATGAATGGTTGAAACATAAATAAGACTAATAGCAGCGGAAATATATAAACCCTGGAAAACCTAGTTGTCTGTCATGTTAACTGGTTTTAGTTCTGAAAACATAGCTTATGTTACTTATGAAATCTGTATTAGTTAATATACCAAAAGACAATATACGTCATGAGGTCAACAACGTGCATGAATACTTGGAGGGGTGACCTCGTCATGCAAATTAGAGGGGATGCCTCTAATTAACTGGTAAGTGGGTAGGAGGGATCAGCTCCTTGTGAAGGATGCAAGACACACACCACATTCACCATGAAATCGTGACTGAAACATTTAACTAGGATGCACCCATATGCCCCACACGATAATATAATAATATAATGGCCAAATAACTGAAAAGGGACACCACGAGCTATCACTCCACCGTGGTGAAGTCATAACACTAGTGCCTCTAGTGTTATGGTTACGGTACCTCCATAACTAGGTGAAACTGGTCATGCATGTATATGGCTAATGTAACTAATAAAACATAAGCATTTAATCTGTAGCTACTGGGGAAAAACAGTTGGCTGCATACGGGAAATCCTAATGAAGGAAGAGATTGTCCTTACTGAAGGACGAGAAATCCGTACCTTAAGTCCAGTGAACGAAGAAGACGAACGGAAGGAAGTCCTACTTCGATCTCACTTATGAAACATAAATAGTATACGTGTATAAGTATTTTGATTACTGATTAGCTTGATTTATATGTTCATGCCTTGTTTTACTGATTTTAATGTTATGTTGTGTTAATCATGTATTATGTATGTTATGATTAAGTATTACTTGTATTTCTTGTATTATTATATTTGTTGTGTAATAATAAGTAACTTCCTAAAAATAGCAGGTTTCCTAAAATAGAAAGTTTCAAAAAATAGAAAGTTTCCAAAAATAGATTATCTTCTTAAAATAGATCAGTTTCTAAAAATAGAAAGTTTTTGAAATTAGTAAGTTTCCTGAAATAGAAAGTTCCCATATTTAGAAATAAGCTGAATTAATAAGCTAATAATAAAAGCTTAGTTTTACTGATTAAATATACTAAGTCATGTGATTAATAATATAGTTTATTAATTATAAAATATTAATTAGATAAACAATAGGTTATAAGATTTAATTAAATATAAGCATGATTTAATTAACTAAAGTGTATAAAATACTTAGGTTAAACATGTATTAATATTTATATTAATATAACCTAATTCATGATTATTAATTAATTATATGTCATGTTTTAATAATTAATTAATTACTATAGTCTAATTTAAATAATAAAATATTTAGGTTATAATCATGTATTATTAATAATAATAATAAACCTAAGTCATGTTTTAATTAAATTAATTAGGTATCATGTTAAATTAATTTAATTAACTTGAAAAAATATATGCACATGTAAACTAATTAAACTTGTAAAAATAATTAACCCGATCCCGTGTATTATTTATTAAACCGTGCCATGAACCGAACCTGTGAACCAACACCCCCGAAAACAGTGGCAAACTGGCCTAAGCCGGTTGCCCCTGCTCTCGGCAAGTTGCCACCGGCGGTCTTGTCCTGCTCGCACAGCCGCTGACCACAAACCAACCACAAGGACACCCCCGACGTGAGTCGGGGTGCCTTGTTCCCTGTTGCCGACCGTAACCCAACACCATCGAGACCTTTGTCTCGTGTGGTGGTGCGAACCAAGCGACACCGAGAGTCGTAGGACTCTCGGATGTGCGGTGGCCGAACACCAAAACCCGAAAACAACCTTTATTATTACCCACCATGAGTTTAACATGTTAATTAATCTTAATTAATTATTCTCATGATCACATGTTCATAAAAACAAAAAAAAAATAATTATAAAGGTTTTCGGATTACCCAAAACACGTGGAATGAATAAATCTTGATCTCACGAACACACTCCTAATCAATAATTAAAATCAAAACCCCGTCCTCCTTTTGGCTTTCTACCGACGGCTAAACCAGAACATCACGTTCTCCTTTTGGGTGTTGCTGGCGGCATAACCAGAACATCCCGTTCTCCTTTTGGGTGCTACTGGCGGCATAACCAGAACATCACGTTCTCCTTTTGGGTACTGATGGCGGCATAACCAGAACATCACGTTCTCCTTTTGGGTACTGATGGCGGCATAACCAGAACATCGCGTTCTTCTTTTGGGTACTGATGGCGGCATAACCAGAACCGGCGGCCACCATGAGGTTTGCTAGGGTTTTTGCTTTGTTTTGAAAATGTGATAAATGAAAATGTAATGATTAACCTTCCTGACATATTTTTGTGAAGTGGGTTGGGCCATAAGGCCCGTTTCCTTTCTTTGTATCCGCGGGTAGGTGGGGCCCACAAAGGAAACCCGAACCTTTTCATGCTTAATAATTACGTGTTCGTACGTTTGTATTGTTACGTTATTATAATTTATTCGTGTTATTATAAATACTTGTACGTAATCGCAATAATAATATATGTAAATACATACTTATGTGTTCGTGATTCTTACGTTCATGATTATAATTATTATTGATAATAATTATCTTGTATTATTACATACTTAATACTTATCGTGTAATAACACGTACGTAATTCTTGTAATTAATATTCGTGATTCGTGTTCATGTTATATAAGGAAAGTTGTAATCTTGTACGTACGATTATTAGTGTACTGTTCATGGTAAAAGCATGCGGGTTTTACAACTCTTCCCCCCTAAAAAGAATAATTCGTCCCCGAATTATAGATAAAGTAAACTGAAAGAGAAACATACCCGAATCAAACTGAGAGGGTATGTAAGATAAAAGGACATGCAGGTGACATGGAAGAAGGAACGTGGAACGTGACATGTCTTGAAATGACATGGAACATGACGTGACTGAAAGGACGTATCTAATCGATAAGAGAAAACGGATAAGAAGTCCGGATGTACTCCTCCGTTCCAAGTGGCTTCCCGCCCAGAACGGTCCTCTAAACGGTCTTGGCGGAAATAACAATATTAATATTCATGACTTTTGGTTGACGATATGAGTCAATAGGGTATCGTATTACATGATACGAGTCAATGTGGTATCGTATTACATGATATGAGTCAATAGGGTATCGCATTACATGATATGAGTCAATAGGGTATCATGTTACATGATACGAGTCAATGTGGTATCGTATTACATGATATGAGTCAATAGGGTATCGTATTACATGATATGACTCAACAGGGTATCGTATTACATGATATGAGTCAATAGGGTATCATATTACATGATACGAGTCAATGTGGTATCGTATTACATGATATGAGTCAATAGGGTATCGTATTACATGATATGAGTCAATACGGTATCGTATTACATGATACGAGTCAATGTGGTATCGTATTACATGATATGAGTCAATAGGGTATCGTATTACATGATAGGAGTCGTGGTATCGTATTACATGATATGAGTCAATAGGGTATCGTATTACATGATAGGAGTCAATGTGGTATCGTATTACATGATATGAGTCAATAGGGTATCGTATTAATGATAGGAGTCAATGTGGTATCGTATTACATGATACGAGTCAATGTGGTATCGTATTACATGATAGGAGTCAATAGGGTATCGTATTACATGATAGGAGTCAATATGGTATCGTATTACATGATATGAGTCAATAGGGTATCGTATTACATTATAGGAGTCAATGTGGAATCGTATTACATGATATGAGTCAATAGGGTATCGTATTACATGATATGTGTCAATAGGGTATCGTATTACATGATACGAGTCAATGTGGTATCGTATTACATTATATGAGTCAATAGGGTATCGTATTACATGATAGGAGTCATTAGGGTATCGTATTACATGATACGAGTCAATAGGGTATCGTATTACATGATACGATTTAATGTGGTATCGTATTACATGGAGGGAAAACATTAGCGGGAAAACATTGGAGGGAAAACCTTGGCGGGAAAACATTGGCGGGAATAATTGGAGGGAAAACATTGGAGGGAAAATGTTAACAATTTCCCTCCCTTTTTAGCATAAAAGAAGAACCACACACACTCCTTATCATCACAACCACCAACAGATCACACACACTTATCATCACAAACACATTGTTATTATGAAGATGTTGAAGCATGAAGCTTTTCCGTGCAAGTGTGGACATGGAGATGTAGTTCTTCGAGAATCGTGGCAAACTGAATCCTTTGGTAGACTGTACTATGCTTGTCCACGTTCACGGGTTCAACCTCTAGTTTCATATGGATGCAAAAATGTTTTATGGAAAGACGAACCCGTCCAACTACTAATCAATTCTCTTGGAGGTTCAATGAGCTTTTCTCCTCCAAGCTCTTCTTCAAGACCTTCAGCGAGCTTTTCTCCTCCAAGCTCTTCTCCCAGACCTCCAACGATTCCAATTTCTTCTCCAAGCTCTTCAACGTGTGCAAACTGTGTACGCTTGAATGGAATGATAAAGGTACTTGAGAGTACAGTAGCGTTGTACCGCAACCCCGATAGGCACACAATGGATTCAGCTGCACTACTTCACGACCTTTACGATGACATGGGGAACCTTAGTTTGAACTAGTTTGTGATGTGTTTTTTTTCCGTGTTTACGAGTCTAATATCGTTGTAATATCCATGTTTAATTAAGCGCGTGTTTAAGTGCCCGTGACGAATAAAATTATGTTTAGGAGTGTTTGTCTATAAGTCTCCCATGTGATATTACAAAAGGTTTTATGTAATATTTGGAATAAATAAATATTTGTTTTATAAATGTCTCATTTTTATTATATAAACGTCGCAAAAATAAAATAACATCGGATCGATAGTTAAAATAATAATTATTTGGAATAAATAAATATATGTTTTATAAATGTCTCATTTTTATTATATAAACGTCGCAAAAATAAAATAACATCGGATCGCTGGCGACATTTCGCCACGGATACTCTAGTCAAACTTTAACCAAAAAGTATATCTGCTTTTTTTCCACGTCAGAGATGTCGCCAGGGAAAAGGGGTTATCCCTGGCGACATTTAAAATATACATATATGAATATTTTAAAAGGATTCATACTAAAATAAAATATTTAAAAACACAGTTAAAAATTTAGGGGCGAAATTTTCAACCCTAAAATATTAACATATAAAAATATAATGTTTTAAAATGATTTTTAATTATTAGAAATGTATTTTATATTACATAAATAAATTAAATTAACACTACGTTATTAGGGTCGAAATTTTCGACCCTAAAATCGTGGACCCCACCACCTTTTTGACCAGCCATTTTGGGTTGAAAAGTTGTGGCCCCCACCATGTATTTAGGGTCGAAACTTTCGACCCTAAATATCCACCGACCCTAAATACCAATTTTGTTGTAGTGTTTCATCTCGAACTCTCAATGAAGAGACCATGATCCAAACACATGAACAATGGATGGCTCTTTATGGGCGTGTCTATAAAGATGAAATGGAGAAAGAAATGCGTTTCAAGATATTCAGCAACAATGTTGCATATGTAGAAGCCTTCAATGCTGGAAACCGGGGTTACAAGTTGAGTGTCAATGAGTTTTCAGACCAAAAAAATGAGGAGTTCAAGGCAATTCGTAACGGTTTCAAGTTCCCAACTGAGCTAACCTCTACCAGAACTGCATCATTCAGGTATGAAGATGTAACTGCGGTTCCATCTGGTATGGACTGGAGGAAGAAAGGAGCTGTTACACAAATCAAGAATCAAGGTCAATGCGGTAAGACAGTCGCAATTTTCAAATAAAATACCCTTCCTTTTGTTTTAACTTATCCATGTCACTTATTTTTCTTTAATCAACAGGAAGTTGCTGGGCGTTTTCGACAATAGCAGCTACTGAAGGAATTACTCAAATTAGCATCGGGAAATTAATCTCGCTCTCTGAGCAGGATCTGGTGGATTGTGATCGCAGTGGACAAGACCAAGGATGCGGAGGTGGGTACATGGATGGTGGATTTACTTTTATTGTAAAAAAACAAAGGCATCAACACTGAGGCTGCATATCCTTACCAGGCAGCAGATGACACATGCAACACCAAAGAAGAAGCTATTCATGCAGCAACTATCACGGGACATGAGGACGTACCTGTTAACAGTGAGTCAGCGGTGTTGAAAGCCGTGGCGATGTAGCCTGTTTCTGTTGCCATTGATGCTTCGGGGTTTGACTTTCAGTTATACTCCAGTGGTATTTTAGCTAGGGAGTATTTTTAGAGACGACTCCAAGTAGTCGCTAAAAGTCAAAAGGGCCCCACCTGTGTACCTTTTTCGTTGGTTAAATCTTTAAAATGTATCATCGATTTTTGCGACAACAAACATCATAGCCAAAAGTAAAGGACAATTTTTTATTTTAGGTAAAATAAATTAGAGCCATATTACAAAATAAAAATCCCTCCAATATTTTCAAGGACGAGGTCGTCCTCGCCAAAAGAGACATCACCTTTTTATTTTTATTTATAATTATTAAAATTAGTTTTAATAAATAGTATAAAGGAGTAGTTTTGTGTAATAGTGTTTTAAAAAGTATTTATAATTATTAAAGTCAATTTAAAAGTTCTATAAAAATGTAGTTTCGTTTTTACTCTAGTTTTTAGTTGAAATGTGTAATTTTTTAAAATCGATTTGACTAGGTCAGGTTAATCGGTTGACTCGATTTCGGTCGAAAAATCATGTCATATTACCTGGTTTTACGCTTTCGAAACTCGGTTAGACTCACTATTTAATTTTATATTTATGCGACTTAATTTTATATTTACGTATTATATTTAAAAAAATAGTTTATATGTTCGATATATGAAAGTTATCATGATTTTTCTATATAATTTCTTCTAATCATTACAAATATAATTTTTTATATTTTTTTAACGAATCGGGTTGCCCCGATGAATCGATCGAGTCGACTTAAAATCCGGTTTACAAGACATCAGGAATGTGTCTAACATATAAATGTAGTTTACAATGATTTAAACTCGTGTTTCGTGGTATGGTGTATGTTACAATCTTGTGTAGTTAGTAAAGGTGGGCATTAATACTTAGTTTTTTTATATGGGTTCTCTAAATTCTCTGGATATCCTCTCGAATTGATCTCGGTTCTAAGTGGAATGATTGTTCTTGGTTACTAACAAGGGGAGTGGTTTTCTATTCTACTGAATGTTTAAATGCACGAAATTGTAAACTTAAATTTAAAGGCAATTATATTAATAACGGTTAATAAAGCTAGAATTAAAACTATGTTGGCTTTGAATTTTGGTAAATCATACCCGCATCAAGAAGTTTGATAACCTCTGTTTTGATGACTTCATGGACTTTTTGATGACTTCATGGATTTTTGGATTCACCTTTCGTTGGCTTTGAATTGTGGGCTTAAAGTCGTCCTCCATGAGAATTTTGTGTGTGCAGAAGTGAGGATCAATTCCGCGAATATCAGAGATTTTCCAAGCAATAGCCTTCTTATGATCTTTAAGCACGGCGATGAGGCGAGTTTTCTCTTCATCTTTCAAATCCTTCGCGATAATGACGGGTGACTTCTTCTCTTCTTCAAGGAACACATACTCGAGATGGGGCGGCAACTCCTTAAGCTCTAAATCCGTAGGATTTTTGACGGGAGGCGTATTCAAAGTCGGAGTATCGATAGCAATAACCGTGGGAGATGGTGGAGAAAGGTTGTCTTCGTTGAGAAGGTTATCAAAGAAATGCATGTCTTCATCCCCATCGGTGGGAGAATCATCATTATCTAAGTTCACATCTCCCATGGTGGCTTCAAGATTGTTCCAAAACAAATCACTTTCTCCAAATAGAGACATAGATGAATCAATAGAGGAAACGGTTTCAACATTGGGAAGAGAGGTAGGAATATTTTTACAAGCATCATTAAAGTGTTCTTCACAAGCCTCATCCAGAACGTCAATACAATTAACACTCTCGTATGAATAAGGTTGTTTAGACAACTTTCCCATGTTGAAGACAATTTTATCGTCACCCACTCTCATGATAAGCTCACCAGCTTCAACATCGATGAGAGTGCGACCGGTCCTCAGGAATGGACGACCCACGATCAAGGGAACACGAAGGTCCATCTCGTAGTCGACGACGACGAAATCGGCAGGAAAAGTGAATTTGTCGACTCCTACAAAGACGTCTTCGGCTATCCCCACTGGATAAGCAACCGTACGGTTAGCTAATTCCAAAGTCATTTTGGTGGGGACTAGCTCAGGGAGAGATAATTGCTTCCAAACGCTTAGAGGCATTAGATTAATACTGGCACCTAGATCGGCTAGGGCCATGCAATTCTCTACTCCCGGGAAATTGCAAGGGATTAAGAAACGACCCGGATCACCAAGCTTGGTTGGCAATTTCCTTAAGATCACTGCAGAGCAATTCTCATTAAGTTGGGTGTTGGCAATATCAAGAAGTTTTTCCTTGTCACTCAGAAGATCTTTAAACATTTTCGCGTACTTTGGCATGTGAGCGAGAGCCTCAGCGAAGGAGATGTTAAAATTCAATTGTTTGAACATCTTAAGAAAGTTCGAAACCTGAATATCATCCTTGCTTTTCAGCTTCTCTTTCCTCAACCTAGATGGATAAGGTATATTGGAAGAAGAGGAAGGCTTTGGAAGAATAGGATCACTCACATCCTTGGGTGGAGGAGGGATAGACGTAAGAGGTGGAGAAATTGGGGAAGGAGAAGGATGAGGAATAGGAGCAGGTGACTCGTTCTCCTTAGTCACAACCACCGGTGGAGGTATAGGAAGCTCGGGTTCCTTGGTACCTTTGCCACTGCGAGTAGTGATTGCTTTCATCTCCCCTCTTGGATTCGCAACGGTGTTACTCGGAAGAGTACCCGAAGAAGAGGGTTGATTACCTTGGAAGAAACTAGCCATCATGTTCTTCAAGTCATTAGTTTGGCTATCCAACGTATTTCTCATGTCGGCTCTCAAATCGTTCCCTTGTTTGACCAGGTCTGCTTTCAGGTTGAGCACTTCCCGCTGAAGATTTCCCACGATCACATCGTTAGTCCTCATATAGGTTTCCACTTCTTGGTGTAGAGCGGTGGGTTGGTTGGGAGGAGCATTGTATGCGGGTGGTTGATAAGCAGGTTGCTGGTAAACTTGGTTGTTACGTTGAGGTGGTTGTTGCTGTTTATGAGGTGGTATGTAAGGTGTACGAGGTTGTTGTTGTTGTTGAGGAGGGCGATTGAGGTTTTTTTGTTGGTTTGGGTTGTTTGGAGGGAAACCGGGTGGTGAGAGGTAGTTGTTGGAACGGTAGCTCAGCAAGTTACGGTCACCTTGAGGTCGAGCTTGATAAGCGGGTTGAGGATAGGTGCCATAAGCTGCATTCACATTCTTAGAAGGGTAGTCTTGGGTGGCAGTACAAGTGGTGTAAGAGTGAGGACCCCCACATATTTCACATGGTTGGTTAACAACACTGACTTGAGCGTTTTTAGCGTTGTTGCTGTTGGTGTTGTTAACGATGTGGGTAACAAGCGATTCAAGAAGCGTAGTGATTTTGTCAAGTCGCTTGTCGCTGTCACTAGTACTAGCACTAGCAACATTGGTCCGAACACTCTTGGTTTGCACACGAGACTTATTCTCAATGATATCCCAAGCAGCATTGGAAGTCTTAGCCAAAAGATTACCCCCCGAGGCACTGTTTAGTGAATCTTGGTCACTCATGCTTAAACCATTATAAAAAGTATTAATTTGGTGCACTTTGGTAAAACCATGTTGTGGGCATTTTCTTAAAAGATCTTTAAAACGATCCCAAGATTCACTAAACGACTCATCGTACTTTTGTTCAAAATTTATGATTTCATTCCGCAAAGCGGTAGTACGAGAGGGTGGGAAAAAGTAATTGATAAACTTGGTCTCCAAATCCGTCCACGAGAGAATACTCTGTGGCGGTTCCTTAGCAAGCCAATGCCGGGCTTGTCCCTCTAAAGAAAAGGGAAAAAGTTGTAGACGGATTACCTCTTGTGGAACACCATTGAATTTGACCGTATTGGTGAGTTGTAAGAATCTCTTGACGTGGTCATGTGGATCATCAACGGTACGCCCCAAGAATGGTTGAGCAGAGACCATCTGGATAAAGCCTGATTTGAGCTCGAAATTGTTGGCTGCAATTGCTGGTATAACAATTGGATCAGTGTTGCCATCTACATGGGCTTGCAGCAGTTCAATCATCGGGCGATTATCCGTTAGAGGCTCATTGTTGTTATTATTCATGTTGTTGAAAGGTGGGTTGTTATTGTTATTATTATTGTTTGGAGGTGGTATGTTGTTGTTGTTTTGTACACCGGCCATGTCTAGGTTATCGAGAGGCTCGGGCTCTTGATAAGACGTTGATCGAGTGCGCATACACCTGCAAAAGAACTAACAAGAGAAAAACAAAGCAAAAATATTTTTGGTTTTTTTTTTTTTTTTAATTTTTAGGATTTTTGAAAATGTTATATTTTTTTTGTGTTTTTGAAAATTTTTATGAAAAAGTAACGTTCACGGTGAACGGATCCCAAAATCCAAGTTCTCACAAAAAACTTTTGATCTTAACGAGAAGAGCCGGCAGCGGCGCCATTTGATACTTAGTTTTTTTATATGGGTTCTCTAAATTCTCTCGATATCCTCTCGAATTGATCTCGGTTCTAAGTGGAATGATTGTTCTTGGTTACTAACAAGGGGAGTGGTTTTCTATTCTACTGAATGTTTAAATGCACGAAATTGTAAACTTAAATTTAAAGGCAATTATATTAATAACGGTTAATAAAGCTAGAATTAAAATTAAACTTAAAATATAAAATGAGGAAACAATAAGAAACAGTAAGTAAATACCACTTAACTCTTAATTGAAATGCTCAAAAGAAAAACTGATCCGGAACTTTAGCTGTTGATCCGGAACTTTCAAAGTCTTGATTCGGAACTTTCACCCGGAACTTTGTTCGGAAGTTCACTCGGAACTTCACCCGGAACTTTGTTCGGAAGTTGATCCGGAACTTTGTTCGGAAGATTGATTCGGAAGTTGGTGATCCGGAAGTTGGTTCGGAACTTTTGGCTCGGAAGTTTATTCGGAAGATTTGGAAATAAAACTCATTCGGAACTTTTTAAAGGAAAACTCATTCGGAACTTTAAAGGAAAACTCATTCGGAACTTTTTAACTAAAATGCTTCATGCGGAAGTTTTGTTCATTCGGAACTTTTAGTTCATTCGGAACATTTGGTTCATCCGGAAATTTTGTGTTCATCCGGAAGTTTTGTGTTCATCCGGAAGTTTTGTTCATCCGGAACCTGGGAACACTCAAGAACAGTAACCTCTACCGAAGAACAAGGAAAACGATTTTAATCCAAAATCAAGCTAAATAAGCAAAAAGGTTTTACCAAATTAACCACAAATCATCTACCAACTACAAGGATCAAATCCCAATCACAAAAACACAAATTCAACAACTTTTTAAAATCAAAACTCAATCAAATAAGAACTTAAAAACTTGAAATGAAAGATGATGATGAACAAGATGAAATGGAAAGATTAAACACGGACTTGTATGGATGATTAAGGTTTTAACAATCACAAAACAAAGATGAAAATTACAAGATTGAAAAACAAAGATCAAAATCACCAAACACCCTAGTGGTGTTGGTGATGCTACGAACAGAAAGGGAGAAAAAGAAGGAGGAAAAGAAAAACTAAAAACTGAATGAAAAGTGTGAGGGGGATTCCTTTTATAGGTGTCCCCTTTGGTTGGTGAGTGGACTTTCTCCCGTTCTTCTTGTCTTCTCGTCTTTTCAGAAAAGTTGACGTTTTCGATTCTGATTCGGGATTTGTTGTCGATTAAATTCAACTCGTCTTTTAATTTCTTCGTTTAATAGACTTGAGTTTCTTCGACTTATGTAAATCTTCCATCTTTGGTCCTTTTCTTCGATAAATCTTCGAATAGGCCCAGTGACTTCAAATCTTTTGCATCTCTTGGACAATAGACTTCGTCTTGAGTCTTTTTCTTCCATAAAACCCGTGCAATCCCATGTTTTCTTCAATATTCATCCGGTTGGCTCTGAAAACACAATAAACACAAAAACCACGCATAATTCCAAACAAATGATATTAAACACGCGTTTTGGTCTTGTTTTAGCCAGAATTAAGTGGTAAAAGGATGGGTGTTTACATACCTATCAAATCCCCTACACTTAACCATTGCCATGCCCTCATGCAATGCTTAGTGATAAAGCAAATTTACACTTTTCTCATAATTAATCAACCTTGGCCTTATTAAAATACTATTAAACAAAAATTAAAGTATTAAAAGAAATTAAAACTTTAAAGGAAACAAAAGGATAGAAAACCATTTTCACTTGAAAATAGCTACATGGAAATAACTTGCAAAGAGATCAATGACTTACATTAGGGATTTGGTGCTGCGAAGATTTATCACCCTCAAGTTTCACGTTCCCCAAACTAAGCTTAAAAACGAGATCATTGTTATTATAAGTTAGTAAATCAAACACTTACACACATGGCTTAATTATATGCTTAAACTCCCTTATTCCTAGGTGTATCTCTTATATTTTATTTTTGTCTTAGAATGATCATGAAGATGCATTTTTGGGACTTATTTCGATAGTTTATTTAGGCCGAAAGCAAAGTAGGACGATTCGATCAATAGTTAGCTAAAGGACAAAATCTCTTAAAACTGCTTCTCGGGATATCAAAAAGTTCATATCTTGGCATAACTCGGTTCATGATTTGAGACCTTTCTCGGGCCGATATTTGGCATGTACTTCATACTTCATATCTTCGAGAGACGTTCTTGAGATAATGGTCTTCTCATCGTAAATAGAGTTTCTTCACTTGGAGACTTTTGAGGGGTTCTCCAACTTTGTTGACCACGACTTCATGATTATTCTTCAATCTCTAATTGGGATTTTGAGATACAACGATCCTCCTCCTTTTCGGACTTGGATCTATTTATCCTCATACCTTGTTAGGGTCTTTTCGGATAGACTTCTCCATAATCTTTATGGGAGTTGATTGCTTTTCGTCGTGAGTCTTGATCCTTCATATTGACTTTGGGAATAATGCTCTTCACATCACTTTGGATCTTTAGCAATAAAATGGAATCCTCATGCCTTGTTAGGGCCTTTTCGGACTCGCCAATCTTCGCGCCCCGCTTCATAAGTTATGCCTTGGCTATGAACTCTTATCATTACCGAGCAACTTTTAAACGATCTTGGGCTAGAAGCTAAGTAACTTCAAATCGTACGACCTTACTTATTACAGATAAATTATTAGCAAGTGATGGGAGAATAATTACACCAAGTGAGCTTGTGCAAGAATACCGACTTATAATTGACTCTATCATTTCTCGTCCTCCACAATTTAAAATCTCAAGTAATGAGACTCGTGGATACTTAGCCTAATAAACCAATTAAGGTCTACATGGTTAAGGATACTAGCTAGAATAAACTTGGATAAGTCTATTCGGGTTGAGTCAAAATAAACGCAACGGGCCTAATATGCCAAAGATTTCTAAACTAGCTACACCACTTTATTAATATTATTGACTTTATTGCGGAATATATACATATGAAAGCAAAGATAAAAATTTAAAAATTACGACTAAATGGCCAAAGTTAATAAAAAAATTGAAAAATGTTGAAAAATATGATTTTCTGGTTAAATGAAGGCATTTTCATGGAAAAGTCCACTTAAAACTTCGATAGAAGCCCCCCCTACACTTAAGATAAACATTGTCCTCAATGTTTAAGCATGTGGGAAAAGTCTCCCCTACACTTATGACATTGTGCACGTTGGTTAACTCAAGTTAAGGAAGAGACGACTAAAGTGATCAATTTCAAATGTGAGTTATGAAGAAAATTGAATCACGATAGTAGAGAGATTGAACCGGATTTCGTATAACACGGGAGCACGGTTCTTCGGAGATTCCAAGAGTGCACTAATCCCTGTAATCACATCACCACACAAATACAAACACCTATAGAGGCCCCCCTACACTTAGGAGGTTAAAACATAAAAGGATAGATACTCGGGCTGCCTCCCGAGGAGCGCTTGTTTTTGATAACCGAGTCACGAGCCTGACTCGACCCAAAATTAGTTCATGGGGAACGTGGTGAGGGATGGAATCACCTCCTGAGAGGTGTCCTCACCAAAGTACAACTTCACTCGTTGGCCATTCACCTTAAAATTAGGTCCATTAGGTTGAGCGAGCTCAAGAGTACCATATGGAAAAATTTGGGCAATGGTGAATGGGCCGGACCAACGAGATTTCAGCTTGCCCGAAAAGATTTTCAACCGAGAGTTAAAAAGTAAGACTTTGTTTCCAACATGGAACTCTCGGTTCTTAATCTTAGAATCGTGAATGAGCTTAGTCCTTTCCTTATAGATCAAAGAATTTTCATAAGCCTCATTCCGGAGTTCATTGAGCTCATTGAGTTGGATCTTGCGTAGGTCACCGGCTTTGTTAATATCAAAATTAGCCCACTTCAAGGCCCAGTAAGCCTTGTGCTCCAACTCAATGGGGAGGTGGCATGCTTTCCCGTACACGAGACGATATGGTGTACAACCAATCGGAGTCTTGTATGCGGTACGAAAAGCCCACAAAGCATCATCAAGTTTATCAGCCCATGAGGCACGATGCTCTCCCACGGTTCTTTCCAGAATTCGCTTTAATCCTCGGTTGGATATTTCAGCCTGGCCATTAGTTTGTGGGTGGTAGGCTGTGGAAAGACGATGATTTACACCATACTTAGCCATGACTCTAGCAAATTGGTCATTGCAAAAATGAGTCCCACGATCACTAATAATGGTACGAGGCACACCGAATCTAGCGAATAGAGATTTCAAAAAGTTACAAACCACCCTTGCGTCATTAGTGGGTAAAGCTTTGGCTTCAACCCATTTGGAGACGTAGTCAACGGCAACAAGGATGTATTTGTTTCCTTTAGAAGAAGGGAATGGCCCCATAAAGTCGATACCCCAAACATCAAAGATTTCACACTCTTGAATGAAATTCTGAGGCATCTCGTCTTTATGTGTGATCGTGCCTTGTTTTTGGCAAACATCACATCGTTTAACCATATTGTGAGCGTTACGATATATGGAGGGCCAATAAAATCCCGAATCAAACACTTTTTTGGCGGTGTAGTTGGGACCAAAGTGACCACCGGTGTTGTGGCAAGCATCAAGGACGGCTTTCGAGATCTTGTGTCCTAGCACGATGCCTTCTTTTACCATAAAATGGCATTTTTCCCAATTCAGAACAAGGCGAGTGTCTTCGCACCGCTTAAGCATACGTTCCAAATTGGAAAGGCAAGAAGAGAAGGAATCCCCGAAGACCGAGAAATCATCCATGAAGACTTCCATGGTTTGTTCAACCATGTCATGGAAGATAGCTAACATGCACCTTTGGAAAGTCCCGGGGGCATTACATAAGCCAAAAGGCATCCTTTTGTATGCAAATGTGCCATAGGGACAAGTGAATGTTGTCTTCTCTTGATCTTGGGGATCGATGGGTATTTGGAAATAACCCGAGAAACCATCAAGAAAGCAGTAATATTCATTACCTGCTAAACGTTCAAGCATTTGGTCCATAAAAGGTAGAGGGAAATGATCCTTTCTCGTGGCATCATTGAGTTTGCGGTAGTCTATACAAACTCTCCACCCAGTAACGAGACGGGTAGAAATCAACTCGTTGTGTTCATTGGGAACAACGGTTATTCCGCCCTTCTTGGGCACACAATGGATTGGACTAACCCATGGTGAATCCGAAATAGGGTAAATCATACCCGCATCAAGAAGTTTGATAACCTCTGTTTTGATGACTTCATGGATTTTTGGATTCACCTTTCGTTGGCTTTGAATTGTGGGCTTAAAGTCGTCCTCCATGAGAATTTTGTGTGTGCAGAAGTGAGGATCAATTCCGCGAATATCAGAGATTTTCCAAGCAATAGCCTTCTTATGATCTTTAAGCACGGCGATGAGGCGAGTTTTCTCTTCATCTTTCAAATCCTTCGCGATAATGACGGGTGACTTCTTCTCTTCTTCAAGGAACACATACTCGAGATGGGGCGGCAACTCCTTAAGCTCTAAATCCGTAGGATTTTTGACGGGAGGCGTATTCAAAGTCGGAGTATTGATAGCAATAACCGTGGGAGATGGTGGAGAAAGGTTGTCTTCGTTGAGAAGGTTATCAAAGAAATGCATGTCTTCATCCCCATCGGTGGGAGAATCATCATTAGCTAAGTTCACATCTCCCATGGTGGCTTCAAGATTGTTCCAAAACAAATCACTTTCTCCAAATAGAGACATAGATGAATCAATAGAGGAAACGGTTTCAACATTGGGAAGAGAGGTAGGAATATTTTTACAAGCATCATTAAAGTGTTCTTCACAAGCCTCATCCAGAACGTCAATACAATTAGCACTCTCGTATGAATAAGGTTGTTTAGACAACTTTCCCATGTTGAAGACAATTTTATCGTCACCCACTCTCATGATAAGCTCACCAGCTTCAACATCGATGAGAGTGCGACCGGTCCTCAGGAATGGACGACCCACGATCAAGGGAACACGAAGGTCCATCTCGTAGTCGACGACGACGAAATCGGCAGGAAAAGTGAATTTGTCGACTCCTACAAAGACGTCTTCGGCTATCCCCACTGGATAAGCAACCGTACGGTTAGCTAATTCCAAAGTCATTTTGGTGGGGACTAGCTCAGGGAGAGATAATTGCTTCCAAACGCTTAGAGGCATTAGATTAATACTGGCACCTAGATCGGCTAGGGCCATGCAATTCTCTACTCCCGGGAAATTGCAAGGGATTAAGAAACGACCCGGATCACCAAGCTTGGTTGGCAATTTCCTTAAGATCACTGCAGAGCAATTCTCATTAAGTTGGGTGTTGGCAATATCAAGAAGTTTTTCCTTGTCACTCAGAAGATCTTTAAACATTTTCGCGTACTTTGGCATGTGAGCGAGAGCCTCAGCGAAGGAGATGTTAAAATTCAATTGTTTGAACATCTTAAGAAAGTTCGAAACCTGAATATCATCCTTGCTTTTCAGCTTCTCTTTCCTCAACCTAGATGGATAAGGTATATTGGAAGAAGAGGAAGGCTTTGGAAGAATAGGATCACTCACATCCTTGGGTGGAGGAGGGATAGAAGTAAGAGGTGGAGAAATTGGGGAAGGAGAAGGATGAGGAATAGGAGCAGGTGACTCGTTCTCCTTAGTCACAACCACCGGTGGAGGTATAGGAAGCTCGGGTTCCTTGGTACCTTTGCCACTGCGAGTAGTGATTGCTTTCATCTCCCCTCTTGGATTCGCAACGGTGTTACTCGGAAGAGTACCCGAAGAAGAGGGTTGATTACCTTGGAAGAAACTAGCCATCATGTTTCAAGTCATTAGTTTGGCTATCCAACGTATTTCTCATGTCGGCTCTCAAATCGTTCCCTTGTTTGACCAGGTCTGCTTTCAGGTTGAGCACTTCCCGCTGAAGATTTCCCACGATCACATCGTTAGTCCTCATATAGGTTTCCACTTCTTGGTGTAGAGCGGTGGGTTGGTTGGGAGGAGCATTGTATGCGGGTGGTTGATAAGCAGGTTGCTGGTAAACTTGGTTGTTACGTTGAGGTGGTTGTTGCTGTTTATGAGGTGGTATGTAAGGTGTACGAGGTTGTTATTGTTGTTGAGGAGGGCGATTGAGGTTTTTTTGTTGGTTTGGGTTGTTTGGAGGAAAACCGGGTGGTGAGAGGTAGTTGTTGGAACGGTAGCTCAGCAAGTTACGGTCACCTTGAGGTCGAGCTTGATAAGCGGGTTGAGGATAGGTGCCATAAGCTGCATTCACATTCTTAGAAGGGTAGTCTTGGGTGGCAGTACAAGTGGTGTAAGAGTGAGGACCCCCACATATTTCACATGGTTGGTTAACAGCACTGACTTGAGCGTTTTTAGCGCTGTTGCTGTTGGTGTTGTTAACGATGTGGGTAACAAGCGATTCAAGAAGCGTAGTGATTTTGTCAAGTCGCTTGTCGCTGTCACTAGTACTAGCACTAGCAACATTGGTCCGAACACTCTTGGTTTGCACACGAGACTTATTCTCAATGATATCCCAAGCAGCATTGGAAGTCTTAGCCAAAAGATTACCCCCCCGAGGCACTGTTTAGTGAATCTTGGTCACTCATGCTTAAACCATTATAAAAAGTATTAATTTGGTGCACTTTGGTAAAACCATGTTGTGGGCATTTTCTTAAAAGATCTTTAAAACGATCCCAAGATTCACTAAACGACTCATCGTACTTTTGTTCAAAATTTATGATTTCATTCCGCAAAGCGGTAGTACGAGAGGGTGGGAAAAAGTAATTGATAAACTTGGTCTCCAAATCCGTCCATGAGAGAATACTCTGTGGCGGTTCCTTAGCAAGCCAATGCCGGGCTTGTCCCTCTAAAGAAAAGGGAAAAAGTTGTAGACGGATTACCTCTTGTGGAACACCATTGAATTTGACCGTATTGGTGAGTTGTAAGAATCTCTTGATGTGGTCATGTGGATCATCAATGGTACGCCCCAAGAATGGTTGAGCAGAGACCATCTGGATAAAGCCTGATTTGAGCTTGAAATTGTTGGCTGCAATTGCTGGTATAACAATTGGATCAGTGTTGCCATCTACATGGGCTTGCAGCAGTTCAATCATCGGGCGATTATCCGTTAGAGGCTCATTGTTGTTATTATTCATGTTGTTGAAAGGTGGGTTGTTATTGTTATTATTATTGTTTGGAGGTGGTATGTTGTTGTTGTTTTGTACACCGGCCATGTCTAGGTTATCGAGAGGCTCGGGCTCTTGATAAGACGTTGATCGAGTGCGCATACACCTGCAAAAGAACTAATAAGAGAAAAACAAAGCAAAAATATTTTTGGTTTTTTATGTTTTTTAATTTTTAGGATTTTTGAAAATTTTATATTTTTTTTTGTGTTTTTGAAATTTTTTATGAAAAAGTAACGTTCATGGTGAACGGATCCCAAAATCCAAGTTCTCACAAAAAACTTTTGATCTTAACGAGAAGAGCCGGCAGCGGCGCCATTTGATACTTAGTTTTTTTATATGGGTTCTCTAAATTCTCTCGATATCCTCTCGAATTGATCTCGGTTCTAAGTGGAATGATTGTTCTTGGTTACTAACAAGGGGAGTGGTTTTCTATTCTACTGAATATTTAAATGCACGAAATTGTAAACTTAAATTTAAAGGCAATTATATTAATAACGGTTAATAAAGCTAGAATTAAAATTAAACTTAAAATATAAAATGAGGAAACAATAAGAAACAGTAAGTAAATACCACTTAACTCTTAATTGAAATGCTCAAAAGAAAAACTGATCCGGAACTTTAGCTGTTGATCCGGAACTTTCAAAGTCTTGATTCGGAACTTTCACCCGGAACTTTGTTCGGAAGTTCACTCGGAACCTTCACTCGGAACTTCACCCGGAACTTTGTTCGGAAGTTGATCCGGAACTTTGTTCGGAAGATTGATTCGGAAGTTGGTGATCCGGAAGTTGGTTCGGAACTTTTGGCTCGGAAGTTTATTCGGAAGATTTGGAAATAAAACTCATTCGGAACTTTTTAAAGGAAAACTCATTCGGAACTTTAAAGGAAAACTCATTCGGAACTTTTTAACTAAAATGCTTCATGCGGAAGTTTTGTTCATTCGGAACTTTTAGTTCATTCGGAACATTTGGTTCATCCGGAACTTTTGTGTTCATCCGGAAGTTTTGTGTTCATCCGGAAGTTTTGTTCATCCGGAACCTGGGAACACTCAAGAACAGTAACCTCTACCGAAGAACAAGGAAAACGATTTTAATCCAAAATCAAGCTAAATAAGCAAAAAGGTTTTACCAAATTAACCACAAATCATCTACCAACTACAAGGATCAAATCCCAATCACAAAAACACAAATTCAACAACTTTTTAAAATCAAAACTCAATCAAATAAGAACTTAAAAACTTGAAATGAAAGATGATGATGAACAAGATGAAATGGAAAGATTAAACACGGACTTGTATGGATGATTAAGGTTTTAACAATCACAAAACAAAGATGAAAATTACAAGATTGAAAAACAAAGATCAAAATCACCAAACACCCTAGTGGTGTTGGTGATGCTACGAACAGAAAGGGAGAAAAAGAAGGAGGAAAAGAAAAACTAAAAACTGAATGAAAAGTGTGAGGGGGATTCCTTTTATAGGTGTCCCCTTTGGTTGGTGAGTGGACTTTCTCCCGTTCTTCTTGTCTTCTCGTCTTTTCAGAAAAGTTGACGTTTTCGATTCTGATTCGGGATTTGTTGTCGATTAAATTCAACTCGTCTTTTAATTTCTTCGTTTAATAGACTTGAGTTTCTTCGACTTATGTAAATCTTCCATCTTTGGTCCTTTTCTTCGATAAATCTTCGAATAGGCCCAGTGACTTCAAATCTTTTGCATCTCTTGGACAATAGACTTCGTCTTGAGTCTTTTTCTTCCATAAAACCCGTGCAATCCCATGTTTTCTTCAATATTCATCCGGTTGGCTCTGAAAACACAATAAACACAAAAACCACGCATAATTCCAAACAAATGATATTAAACACGCGTTTTGGTCTTGTTTTAGCCAGAATTAAGTGGTAAAAGGATGGGTGTTTACACACCTATCAAATCCCCTACACTTAACCATTGCCATGCCCTCATGCAATGCTTAGTGATAAAGCAAATTTACACTTTTCTCATAATTAATCAACCTTGGCCTTATTAAAATACTATTAAACAAAAATTAAAGTATTAAAAGAAATTAAAACTTTAAAGGAAACAAAAGGATAGAAAACCATTTTCACTTGAAAATAGCTACATGGAAATAACTTGCAAAGAGATCAATGACTTACATTAGGGATTTGGTGCTGCGAAGATTTATCACCCTCAAGTTTCACGTTCCCCAAACTAAGCTTAAAAACGAGATCATTGTTATTATAAGTTAGTAAATCAAACACTTACACACATGGCTTAATTATATGCTTAAACTCCCTTATTCCTAGGTGTATCTCTTATATTTTATTTTTGTCTTAGAATGATCATGAAGATGCATTTTTGGGACTTATTTCGATAGTTTATTTAGGCCGAAAGCAAAGTAGGACGATTCGATCAATAGTTAGCTAAAGGACAAAATCTCTTAAAACTGCTTCTCGGGATATCAAAAAGTTCATATCTTGGCATAACTCGGTTCACGATTTGAGACCTTTCTCGGGCCGATATTTGGCATGTACTTCATACTTCATATCTTCGAGAGACGTTCTTGAGATAATGGTCTTCTCATCGTAAATAGAGTTTCTTCACTTGGAGACTTTTGAGGGGTTCTCCAACTTTGTTGACCACGACTTCATGATTATTCTTCAATCTCTAATTGGGATTTTGAGATACAACGATCCGCCTCCTTTTCGGACATGGATCTATTTATCCTCATACCTTGTTAGGGTCTTTTCGGATAGACTTCTCCATAATCTTTATGGGAGTTGATTGCTTTTCGTCGTGAGTCTTGATCCTTCATATTGACTTTGGGAATAATGCTCTTCACATCACTTTGGATCTTTAGCAATAAAATGGAATCCTCATGCCTTGTTAGGGCCTTTTCGGACTCGCCAATCTTCGCGCCCCGCTTCATAAGTTATGCCTTGGCTATGAACTCTTATCATTACCGAGCAACTTTTAAACGATCTTGGGCTAGAAGCTAAGTAACTTCAAATCGTACGACCTTACTTATTGCAGATAAATTATTAGCAAGTGATGGGAGAATAGGCAAATAATTACACCAAGTGAGCTTGTGCAAGAATACCGACTTATAATTGACTCTATCATTTCTCGTCCTCCACAATTTAAAATCTCAAGTAATGAGACTCGTGGATACTTAGCCTAATAAACCAATTAAGGTCTACATGGTTAAGGATACTAGCTAGAATAAACTTGGATAAGTCTATTCGGGTTGAGTCAAAATAAACGCAACGGGCCTAATATGCCAAAGATTTCTAAACTAGCTACACCACTTTATTAATATTATTGACTTTATTGCGGAATATATACATATGAAAGCAAAGATAAAAATTTAAAAATTACGACTAAATGGCCAAAGTTAATAAAAAAATTGAAAAATGTTGAAAAATATGATTTTCTGGTTAAATGAAGGCATTTTCATGGAAAAGTCCACTTAAAACTTCGATAGAAGCCCCCTACACTTAAGATAAACATTGTCCTCAATGTTTAAGCATGTGGGAAAAGTCTCCCCTACACTTATGACATTGTGCACGTTGGTTAACTCAAGTTAAGGAAGAGACGACTAAAGTGATCAATTTCAAATGTGAGTTATGAAGAAAATTGAATCACGATAGTAGAGAGATTGAACCGGATTTCGTATAACACGGGAGCACGGTTCTTCGGAGATTCCAAGAGTGCACTAATCCCTGTAATCACATCACCACACAAATACAAACACCTATAGAGGTCCCCCTACACTTAGGAGGTTAAAACATAAAAGGATAGATACTCGGGCTGCCTCCCGAGGAGCGCTTGTTTTTGATAACCGAGTCACGAGCCTGACTCGACCCAAAATTAGTTCATGGGGAACGTGGTGAGGGATGGAATCACCTCCTGAGAGGTGTCCTCACCAAAGTACAACTTCACTCGTTGGCCATTCACCTTAAAATTAGGTCCATTAGGTTGAGCGAGCTCAAGAGTACCATATGGAAAAATTTGGGCAATGGTGAATGGGCCGGACCAACGAGATTTCAGCTTGCCCGAAAAGATTTTCAACCGAGAGTTAAAAAGTAAGACTTTGTTTCCAACATGGAACTCTCGGTTCTTAATCTTAGAATCGTGAATGAGCTTAGTCCTTTCCTTATAGATCAAAGAATTTTCATAAGCCTCATTCCGGAGTTCATTGAGCTCATTGAGTTGGATCTTGCGTAGGTCACCGGCTTTGTTAATATCAAAATTAGCCCACTTCAAGGCCCAGTAAGCCTTGTGCTCCAACTCAATGGGGAGGTGGCATGCTTTCCCGTACACGAGACGATATGGTGTACAACCAATCGGAGTCTTGTATGCGGTACGAAAAGCCCACAAAGCATCATCAAGTTTATCAGCCCATGAGGCACGATGCTCTCCCACGGTTCTTTCCAGAATTCGCTTTAATCCTCGGTTGGATATTTCAGCCTGGCCATTAGTTTGTGGGTGGTAGGCTGTGGAAAGACGATGATTTACACCATACTTAGCCATGACTCTAGCAAATTGGTCATTGCAAAAATGAGTCCCACGATCACTAATAATGGTACGAGGCACACCGAATCTAGCGAATAGAGATTTCAAAAAGTTACAAACCACCCTTGCGTCATTAGTGGGTAAAGCTTTGGCTTCAACCCATTTGGAGACGTAGTCAACGGCAACAAGGATGTATTTGTTTCCTTTAGAAGAAGGGAATGGCCCCATAAAGTCGATACCCCAAACATCAAAGATTTCACACTCTTGAATGAAATTCTGAGGCATCTCGTCTTTATGTGTGATCGTGCCTTGTTTTTGGCAAACATCACATCGTTTAACCATATTGTGAGCGTCACGATATATGGAGGGCCAATAAAATCCCGAATCAAACACTTTTTTGGCGGTGTAGTTGGGACCAAAGTGACCACCGGTGTTGTGGCAAGCATCAAGGACGGCTTTCGAGATCTTGTGTCCTAGCACGATGCCTTCTTTTACCATAAAATGGCATTTTTCCCAATTCAGAACAAGGCGAGTGTCTTCGCACCGCTTAAGCATACGTTCCAAATTGGCAAGGCAAGAAGAGAAGGAATCCCCGAAGACCGAGAAATCATCCATGAAGACTTCCATGGTTTGTTCAACCATGTCATGGAAGATAGCTAACATGCACCTTTGGAAAGTCCCGGGGGCATTACATAAGCCAAAAGGCATCCTTTTGTATGCAAATGTGCCATAGGGACAAGTGAATGTTGTCTTCTCTTGATCTTGGGGATCGATGGGTATTTGGAAATAACCCGAGAAACCATCAAGAAAGCAGTAATATTCATTACCTGCTAAACGTTCAAGCATTTGGTCCATAAAAGGTAGAGGGAAATGATCCTTTCTCGTGGCATCATTGAGTTTGCGGTAGTGTTGGAAATACGTTTTTCCCAATAAAGTTTCGGTCACATCTTAGTTAGCATAGATCACGAGTTATAGACTATTTAGAACTTTTTTTCTTGGAGCGACCTCCCTTAGGGGGAGATTGTTAGAAATACGTTTTTACGTATTTATGAAGGATCGGTCGCTCCAACGATAATTATGTAATGGGCTCGTGATCTATTTAATTATTGTATAGTCCATATAGCCCACATGTAGGGTGGGCTATATATATCCCCTCCTAGCATGTTAGGAGGGGTTGTTGATTACCATTTTCACTTTAATCATTATTCATCTTTCACTTTCTCTCTCTAACTCTCTCCCTTCTCTCCTTTCTCTCTCTAATCCCTCATCTAATTCCTTCATCTCTTTATGTTTATCATCTAAATCAACCAACCCAATCCATCAAATCCATGATATAGAATAGGCCATTAATCACGTAGACCTTCAATTGGTATCAGAGCCATGGTTAGTTTGGTTTATTCTTGTTTTATTTCTTTTTGATTTTGGTGGGTTTTGATTTAATCATGTTTAAACTTTAAAAAGTTTGTATTTTTTATAAAAAGTTTGTGTTTTTATGTGTTAAATCATATCAAATCTTCAAATTTTTTTACTTTTTAGATAAAAATCACAAATTTTTATATAAAAATCAAAAATTTCTTTATAAAATCTTAAAAAGTTTGTGTTTTTTTTTTTATAAAAAGTTGGTGTTTTTTATAAAAGTTTGTGTTTTTCTCTTTTTAATTTTGTATTTTTTTTGTTTAAATCCTTCTATTTTGATTACTTTTTTGTTAGAACACTAATACAATCAAAAACTAAAAAACCACACAAATCACTACCTTAAATCACCCCAAAACAACAAAACAACCCTCAACAACCAACACTCTCGACCTTATTCCCTCGACTGACTCCCTCACCGACACCCTCCACTCGACACCATCAAAGACTCCACTCAATCAAAACAAAACAACAAGACTCAGACTCGACTCTCTTACCCAACACCACTCTCTCGACAAACAACCCCTCGTCTCACACTGACCATCAACCCCCAAACAAACATCTATCTCACCTTTCGTCTCACCTCTCACATGAATCCCTCTCTCACACCTATCGACTCCCTCTGACAACTCGACATAAGACACCAAACCCCCCAAACCATTCTCACCCTCGAAACAATCCTTTAAAACAATGAAATATTGCGACTCCCTCTGACAACTCGACATAAGACACCAAACCCCCCAAACCATTCTCACCCTCGAATGACCCTCGTCACAAACCATTCTCACCCTAACTCTAAAGACTCTCGACTCAATCTAAACCATACCAGACTCACACAACAACCTCACTTGACAAGAAAGACGCTACAGAAGAGAGAGACAACACATCAAAACAAAAATTAAAAATACCTACCTGAGATCTTTATACAAAGATCTTGAAGCCAGAAAATTGTTTTGATTGTTGAAAAAAAAGGGTGTTTTTGATCTGGGTCTGGGATTCGGTTGAGCAGAGAAGGATTATTGATGGGCGGATACAACTAGGATAAAGCATGGGGCGGAGAATTTGAGATGGAGTATATCTTTTGAGACTGAGAAAGAAAGAGTTTCGTTTGTATCTTGTGAGGAGAGAGAGAGAAATAAACGGTTAATATAAGGGGCGGATATAACTAGGAAAGGTGTTGGGCGGTGAATTGCTTTTGATTGGCCCACGTTTTTTGTTTGACGGAGATATCAAAGATAGTCTCCTTTGACTGGGCGGAGAAAACAAGCTTAGATTTTTTTTTATTATTATTTCCTTTTCTATTTTAGTTAAGTTGTATACTCGTTTAACTTTCATGTTTAAATTCCAAAGTTTTAGTCAAAGTTTGGGAAAAGTTTTTTGTGTGGGAACGTGTATACACGTTTTAGTCAAGGATGGCCACGAGACTGCCTTAAATAGATAAATCAAATTTTTCTATTTTTTAGTTTAAATTTCAAATTTTTCTAATTTTTTTTAGTTTAAATAGATAATCAAATTTTTTTTTTTAAATTAAGTTAATTTTTTATATTAATTTTTTGGCAAATCGTATTGAGGCGGGTATTTTAAAAGAATTAACGTGGAAAAATATTTGACGGGTTCAAAGTTTTTGTGGCCGGATTTGAAGACAACGTGACGAGTCAACGTGACGGGATTTATTTTTAGCTATTACGTATTTTTGATCGGGTTTTATTCATAATCGTTTGAGCCGATAACAATTTTTGAGCCGAGTCGTATTGTTAAAACCCGACAACAACAACATCCACATCATTTTTTCTGTATCTTTCCTCGATTTTCAATGGATTCGTTCAATTCGACACTTAAAGAGGGAGACTTGCATCGAATGCAAGACAAAGCTAGAGAAAGTGGTGTAAATTCATTTCAAATGCTTCAGTGTCATCTAGTCACTCTTTCACGGATTCAAGGAGGGAGCGAATTTGTGACAATCTTTGGTCAAGATCGTCATATATTCATGGAATCAATGTTCATCATCTTGACCCACCTCGCAGAGCAACTCAACACTGAAATTTTTAATCACTCTGCATCGGCACTTGCTTATAAGGCTCTTGTGACACAACTCACGCCTTTCCTCCAATTCAATATCATCAAGTATGAAAGTTCGATGCTTTGCCAATCATTTCTTCGAGATACACATACCGAGCTTCGAGTTTTTCGTGATACAATATTGAAACTCATGTCATCGGTCTCGTCTTCGATTTATGAAAGATCTCGACTTCAGCAAGGGTATGATAATGGAGTGCAAGACTCTTCGATGCAAGAGGAAATTGGTCATACGATTGACAACTTGGAGCCTAACGATGGCAAGAGCACGGAATCAGAAGGACAACATGATACCAGTGGCACGTCAGGGAATGTTCACGAGATCTCTCTTGATGACACCTTACCCATTTATGACCCAGAGCCTGCAAACATGGTACAATATAATGTTGTTTATGATGTATATGCTGATGACATGCTGCATATTGAGCATTCTGAACCTAATTATGACAAACATGGGATGGAAAAGAGTGATAGCAATACCACTTCTGATTCATCCGATGTGAGTCATAATGGGGGAGAAAGTGTTCAAAATGCTATAGTACATCATGAAAAATGCTTTACAACTGCTTCGTTAACTGATTCTGATTCCAAGATTAAAGAGCTCGAAACGATCGTAGCTCGGCAATCAAAAGATCTTGAGGATGCCAAACTTGAATTTTCTAAGAAAACGGACAAATTTGAAACATACTTTGAAAAAATTGAAAAGTCAAACGTTGTTCTTGAAAGAAAATTGGATCAAACTGTTCTAGATTCTAAAGCTGAAAAGGATAATCTTTTGAAACAAATTCAACTGCTTGAATCTAAGTTGGCATCCCAAGATAACGTGCTCAAAGAAAATGAAACATTAAAGGCCCAATTACAGGAAAAGGTTTTTGCTATAGCTGCGTTGAAAAACGAGTTAAGGAAAACTAGAGAACCTAGTGTGGACACTAAGCTTGAAAAACCATCAATCTTGGGGAAACCGCCTACAAATCAGTTCGTCAGACAACCGATTGTCAGACAACCTACTGCATTTAGATCCGAGCGACCACAATCCTCGAGACCGCGGTTTGCCTCCCAAGTTGATTTGGTTCAGTTTTCTAGACCAGTCACTCCAGCAACTAGGCCCAATGTGACTAAATCAGTTTTAGCAAGACCTAATCACATGATTGCCTCTAATTTCCCTAAGAATAGTTCAATGAACACGTCTAGAACTAGTTCAAATGATGTGCGCCATGATTTTGGTCAAAGGGAAGCTATTCAAAAGACACAAGTAAGAGATAGGAATTTCAAAACTAGTCAGATGCCTTCTAGTTTACCCAACACTGCTAACCGTAGCCTGCCCAATCCTAGGAGCATCAATCAATCATCTAGGGATTCTAGATCTTACTCGGACATTAAATATGCTACTTGTAAAACATGTAGAAAATGTGTCTTTACGGCAAATCATGATGCTTGTATCAAAAAATTGCTTAATGAGGTGAACTCCCGTGCTAGACTTAAATCCCAGTGGGTCGCTAAAATCAAACCCTTTGGTAAAATGTGGCACCCCACTGGTAGAACTTTCACTCTTGTAGGAAACGAGTGCCCTTTAACTAGGATAGTCTCCGATTCTACTAAGTCTACTAGGGAGGAAACTGATAAAGATGATACTTCACTTACGCCTAAACTTAAGGTTTTCTATAAAAGGAAACGTTTGCCAGCCAAGACTAGTGAATCATCTACTCAGGTCGCCTCTGAAACAAGTAAAGCCAACTGTGAACCCCCATGTGCTTCTATAATTGATATCGCTAACCCACGTCAAAGCATGCAAATTCCTAATGAGATTGCAGGTACCAAAGTTGATGTTCCAAAAGAACGAAGCGGTCCAATCGTTGTGTACCGTTCAACTAAGGACACTCTTAGAGTTTGGTTGCTGAAGAAGCAGATATCAGAGAAACAAATGTCTCAGGGGATTCATGGTTAAGATGCAAACAAGGACTTACAGTCACATAACAGACTGTAACTCGATCCTCAAAGAAAGGAAAGTTCATCCCGATGATGACTTATCCTAAAAAACGAGAAATTCATTTTTCTCGGGCATGAGCTTATATCAAAAACATTCCAAGTTTTTAAGCTCATGCACAATGGCTCCTCGTTAAATGACAAACGACGACCCGGACTTCAGAGACAAGGAAGTTTATCTACGCAACGATAACTTACCCTCTTAACAAGAAATTAATTTTTCTTGGACACGAGCTTACCCTAAAACCATTCAAAGGTTTTAAGCTCGTGTAAAATGGTTTATCATTAAATATCAGATGGTAACCCGTGCATCAAAGAAAGGAAAGTTTATCGCCGATGATAAACTTATCCTAACAACGAGAAATTAAGTTTTCTCGGGCATGAGCTAAAATTAAAAACATTCGAAGTTTTTAAGCTCATGCACAATGACTTATAGTTAAAAGTCAGACTGTAACTCGAACTTAAAATAAAGGAAAGATTATCTTTTATGATAACTTATCCTCTTAACGAGAAATTCACCTTTCTCGGTCATGAGCTTGTATTAAAACATTCGAAGTTTTAAGCTCAGAAAGGAAAGTGTATCTTTTAAATAAGAGAACTTTTCCTCGTAACGAGAAATTAACCTTTCTCGGTCATGAGCTTTCCGTTAAAACAGTCAAAGTTTTCAAGCTCATGAACACGACTTCTAAGTAAATGTCAGCTAAGGACTCGTTCTTCAGATAAAAGGAAAGTTTATCGCCGATGATAAACTTATCCTTAACAACGAGAAGTTTACAACTTCTCGGACTTGAGCTCGTTCCTAAGATATTCCAAATCTTAAGCTCAAGTAATTGGTTTTCAAAACTTTGAACACAATTTTTCAAGAATTTTTCAAAGATTTTTCTAAATCTTTCAAAATTGTGTGTTCAAAAATGTTTTGATAAAAAGAGCATGTCTTCTGGAATCGATAATATTTACGAACCTAGAAATGTCATTCAATAATGACACGGGGTTGTAAATAAAGTTCGAGCAGAAGTTCAAATTTTTAAAACATGCTCAAAATGGTTTGCTATTATTTCAGATAGCAACCCGTTTTTCATAATCAAGTCAAGCATTTCACCGGAAAGCTTTGACTCAACAACGGGAATTAATTTTCTCGGGGACGTGACGAGGTGACCAACATTCGTGAACAAGAACCATGTGAATCTTTCATATGATGTTCTCCATCATTCAGGTCCAACCTCGTAAATTGCTAATCTTGTGAATTTATTATCATATATGATCTTTGCACGTAATGAATACCTTACACTTGTGTTTAAAGGTATTTAATTTACGTTTCAGCACACCCTCATTAATTTGAGGGGGAGCTTGTGTAATTCATGAAGATAATTGGACTTGAATTTTTCTTCCCAAATTTTCTTAAAATACTATTAAATCAATTGATATTAAAAACATCGATTGGGTTAATATTTTTAATATGGGGGAGAAAATGTGATTTAATATGGGATATGATCAATCATAAATGGTTTGACTTAACGTGATAGCTCATCCCGACATGTGCAAAATGTTTTCGGATATCGTAGCATATGTTAAGGGGGAGCAAAATGGATTTGCACTTCAAAATGGATTTCATGGTGACATACACTTACCCAAAACATCTCTATTCACGACGGTGAAGATTGTGGTGACATAAGGATGGTAGGATAGGTTAAAGTCCAATGATTTCTCTAGAACCGGAGGAATCTTCCCAAGGACATTCCATAGCTAGAAATAGTAGTCCTTAGGAAAGATGGAGAAAGATTGTGAACGTAGCTGAATGCCGACCAAGTACTTAAGTTAGCACTGGAACAATCACAACAAGGTGCTAGTGATGACGTATTGGTAAGCATTGAAGGGGTTGAAGAATGAAAAAGAATTGTAAAGATAAAGGGTGTAAAGAAAGAAGCCCTCCTTACAACTTTAGGCAGAAACCGGGTCAATACATATGCTATTGAGATCATTTTTGTTAATGATTCTCGATATTGAAGAAAGACGTCATGGACCCAGTGATGCAATGCACAACCCTTCCCAGCTAACTCAAATATCTCTCAAAAGGTATTTGTTTTAATCACACGGAGATCAACACATTATCTATTGATTTATTCACTCCGAATAAATTGGTATTGAAAAGGTGGCACTCCTCTCCAGCCTCCGATCACTAAAAATCCAAAATGCACGATCGAGTCTAGAGCCATTTGAGATCATCAAATATCTCATTAGGACACACTTTCATTATTCCTTGCTTCTTCACACACTGTGAAAAGTAAGAAAGATCTTAAGAGTCCTACGCAATATCTTCATGATCTTGCCTGAACATCCGAGTAATACGAAAGTATTTACAATGAAGATGGAAATCCTTCTTGAGCGAATATCAAAAAGCTCATGGTAGGTGACTTGTGCGATTCTTTATGAATCAAACTTGTGATAACTGGAAAGCAACAGTGGTTTAATTCTTAAATGAATTTAAACACGTTCCAGGCCTCTACGCAATATCTTAATGATCTTGCCAGAACATTCAGAGTAATACTATTAAGTATTTACAGTGACGAATGGAAATCCTTCTAGTGTTAACATCAAACAGCACTTGGTAGGTAACTTGCAAGATTCTATATGAATCAAGCTAGTGACAACTGGAAAGCAACGATGGTGCGGTTCTTAATTGAACTTCACTTGTTCCAGGAACATGAATTGACGGCTTCAAATCATGCGGATAATATTTATCCAAATGATTCACTCTTTACGTTCGCAGTCAGCTTTGGACGGTCGAGTAAAGAGAACGGGTTTACCCGCGAAATCTTGTCAAGGAGGTTCTTTATTGAAACTACCTGCCACAAGTACGATATTTAATATCGTCCAACGGTCTTCACCGACCGGAGGTAAATTGCTACCGAATTAGAATGAAATGTTCAAGGCCATTTCATCCGTGTATATTGTTTGTTGCTAACTGTCTTATGCAGCGTAACAAAAAGGTGGCATTGCGGTGTACAATCCAGAAGAAGTTGTCACCACATGCTTATACTACATACAATTAGTACTTCAACAAATTCAAGAAAGCCTGAAGGTCAAGTCTTCCGCTGTATCAAACTCTGAAGCTTTCAAGAATTTAAAAGTATAAGTATGTGGAACATGAAGTCACAAAGAGACAAATATCACAAGTGAAGAATGCACAAGGTCAAGGCAAGGAAACATGCTCAAGACTAAAGTCAAAGATCACATCAAGCATATTCACAAGAACAAGATCGAAGACTCAAGCATAGATGCTAGGTTTAAGATTTTGTAAAAAGATGTGACCTCCCTTAGGGGGAGATTGTTGGAAATACGTTTTTACGTATTTATGAAGGATCGGTCGCTCCAACGATAATTATGTAATGGGCTCGTGATCTATTTAATTATTGTATAGTCCATATAGCCCACATGTAGGGTGGGCTATATATATCCCCTCCTAGCATGTTAGGAGGGGTTGTTGATTACCATTTTCACTTTAATCATTATTCATCTTTCACTTTCTCTCTCTAACTCTCTCCCTTCTCTCCTTTCTCTCTCTAATCCCTCATCTAATTCCTTCATCTCTTTATGTTTATCATCTAAATCAACCAACCCAATCCATCAAATCCATGATATAGAATAGGCCATTAATCACGTAGACCTTCAGGTAGTCTATACAAACTCTCCACCCAGTAACGAGACGGGTAGAAATCAACTCGTTGTGTTCATTGGGAACAACGGTTATTCCGCCCTTCTTGGGCACACAATGGATTGGACTAACCCATGGTGAATCCGAAATAGGGTAAATCATACCCGCATCAAGAAGTTTGATAACCTCTGTTTTGATGACTTCATGGATTTTTGGATTCACCTTTCGTTGGCTTTGAATTGTGGGCTTAAAGTCGTCCTCCATGAGAATTTTGTGTGTGCAGAAGTGAGGATCAATTCCGCGAATATCAGAGATTTTCCAAGCAATAGCCTTCTTATGATCTTTAAGCACGGCGATGAGGCGAGTTTTCTCTTCATCTTTCAAATCCTTCGTGATAATGACGGGTGACTTCTTCTCTTCTTCAAGGAACACATACTCAAGATGGGGCGGCAACTCCTTAAGCTCTAAATCCGTAGGATTTTTGACGGGAGGCGTATTCAAAGTCGGAGTATCGATAGCAATAACCGTGGGAGATGGTGGAGAAAGGTTGTCTTCGTTGAGAAGGTTATCAAAGAAATGCATGTCTTCATCCCCATCGGTGGGAGAATCATCATTAGCTAAGTTCACATCTCCCATGGTGGCTTCAAGATTGTTATGTTTACAAATCACTTTATTCAAATAGAGACATAGATGAATCAATAGAGGAAACGGTTTCAACATTGGGAAGAGAGGTAGGAATATTTTTACAAGCATCATTAAAGTGTTCTTCACAAGCCTCATCCAGAACGTCAATACAATTAACACTCTCGTATGAATAAGGTTGTTTAGACAACTTTCCCATGTTGAAGACAATTTTATCGTCACCCACTCTCATGATAAGCTCACCAGCTTCAACATCGATGAGAGTGCGACCGGTCCTCAGGAATGGACGACCCACGATCAAGGGAACACGAAGGTCCATCTCGTAGTCGACGACGACGAAATCGGCAGGAAAAGTGAATTTGTCGACTCCTACAAAGACATCTTCGGCTATCCCCACTGGATAAGCAACCGTACGGTTAGCTAATTCCAAAGTCATTTTGGTGGGGACTAGCTCAGGGAGAGATAATTGCTTCCAAACGCTTAGAGGCATTAGATTAATACTGGCACCTAGATCGGCTAGGGCCATGCAATTCTCTACTCCCGGGAAATTGCAAGGGATTAAGAAACGACCCGGATCACCAAGCTTGGTTGGCAATTTCCTTAAGATCACTGCAGAGCAATTCTCATTAAGTTGGGTGTTGGCAATATCAAGAAGTTTTTCCTTGTCACTCAGAAGATCTTTAAACATTTTCGCGTACTTTGGCATGTGAGCGAGAGCCTCAGCGAAGGAGATGTTAAAATTCAATTGTTTGAACATCTTAAGAAAGTTCGAAACCTGAATATCATCCTTGCTTTTCAGCTTCTCTTTCCTCAACCTAGATGGATAAGGTATATTGGAAGAAGAGGAAGGCTTTGGAAGAATAGGATCACTCACATCCTTGGGTGGAGGAGGGATAGACGTAAGAGGTGGAGAAATTGGGGAAGGAGAAGGATGAGGAATAGGAGCAGGTGACTCGTTCTCCTTAGTCACAACCACCGGTGGAGGTATAGGAAGCTCGGGTTCCTTGGTACCTTTGCCACTGCGAGTAGTGATTGCTTTCATCTCCCCTCTTGGATTCGCAACGGTGTTACTCGGAAGAGTACCCGAAGAAGAGGGTTGATTACCTTGGAAGAAACTAGCCATCATGTTCTTCAAGTCATTAGTTTGGCTATCCAACGTATTTCTCATGTCGGCTCTCAAATCGTTCCCTTGTTTGACCAGGTCTGCTTTCAGGTTGAGCACTTCCCGCTGAAGATTTCCCACGATCACATCATTAGTCCTCATATAGGTTTCCACTTCTTGGTGTAGAGCGGTGGGTTGGTTGGGAGGAGCATTGTATGCGGGTGGTTGATAAGCAGGTTGCTGGTAAACTTGGTTGTTACGTTGAGGTGGTTGTTGCTGTTTATGAGGTGGTATGTAAGGTGTACGAGGTTTTTGTTGTTGTTGAGGAGGGCGATTGAGGTTTTTTTGTTGGTTTGGGTTGTTTGGAGGAAAACCGGGTGGTGAGAGGTAGTTGTTGGAACGGTAGCTCAGCAAGTTACGGTCACCTTGAGGTCGAGCTTGATAAGCGGGTTGAGGATAGGTGCCATAAGCTGCATTCACATTCTTAGAAGGGTAGTCTTGGGTGGCAGTACAAGTGGTGTAAGAGTGAGGACCCCCACATATTTCACATGGTTGGTTAACAGCACTGACTTGAGCGTTTTTAGCGTTGTTGCTGTTGGTGTTGTTAACGATGTGGGTAACAAGCGATTCAAGAAGCGTAGTGATTTTGTCAAGTCGCTTGTCGCTGTCACTAGTACTAGCACTAGCAACATTGGTCCGAACACTCTTGGTTTGCACACGAGACTTATTCTCAATGATATCCCAAGCAGCATTGGAAGTCTTAGCCAAAAGATTACCCCCCGAGGCACTGTTTAGTAAATCTTGGTCACTCATGCTTAAACCATTATAAAAAGTATTAATTTGGTGCACTTTGGTAAAACCATGTTGTGGGCATTTTCTTAAAAGATCTTTAAAACGATCCCAAGATTCACTAAACGACTCATCGTACTTTTGTTCAAAATTTATGATTTCATTCCGCAAAGCGGTAGTACGAGAGGGTGGGAAAAAGTAATTGATAAACTTGGTCTCCAAATCCGTCCACGAGAGAATACTCTGTGGCGGTTCCTTAGCAAGCCAATGCCGGGCTTGTCCCTCTAAAGAAAAGGGAAAAAGTTGTAGACGGATTACCTCTTGTGGAACACCATTGAATTTGACCGTATTGGTGAGTTGTAAGAATCTCTTGATGTGGTCATGTGGATCATCAATGGTACGCCCCAAGAATGGTTGAGCAGAGACCATCTGGATAAAGCCTGATTTGAGCTTGAAATTGTTGGCTGCAATTGCTGGTATAACAATTGGATCAGTGTTGCCATCTACATGGGCTTGCAGCAGTTCAATCATCGGGCGATTATCCGTTAGAGGCTCATTGTTGTTATTATTCATGTTGTTGAAAGGTGGGTTGTTATTGTTATTATTATTGTTTGGAGGTGGTATGTTGTTGTTGTTTTGTACACCGGCCATGTCTAGGTTATCGAGAGGCTCGGGCTCTTGATAAGACGTTGATCGAGTGCGCATACACCTGCAAAAGAACTAACAAGAGAAAAACAAAGCAAAAATATTTTTGGTTTTTTATGTTTTTTAATTTTTAGGATTTTTGAAAATTTTATATTTTTTTTTGTGTTTTTGAAAATTTTTATGAAAAAGTAACGTTCACGGTGAACGGATCCCAAAATCCAAGTTCTCACAAAAAACTTTTGATCTTAACGAGAAGAGCCGGCAGCGGCGCCATTTGATACTTAGTTTTTTTATATGGGTTCTCTAAATTCTCTCGATATCCTCTCGAATTGATCTCGGTTCTAAGTGGAATGATTGTTCTTGGTTACTAACAAGGGGAGTGGTTTTCTATTCTACTGAATGTTTAAATGCACGAAATTGTAAACTTAAATTTAAAGGCAATTATATTAATAACGGTTAATAAAGCTAGAATTAAAATTAAACTTAAAATATAAAATGAGGAAACAATAAGAAACAGTAAGTAAATACCACTTAACTCTTAATTGAAATGCTCAAAAGAAAAACTGATCCGGAACTTTAGCTGTTGATCCGGAACTTTCAAAGTCTTGATTCGGAACTTTCACCCGGAACTTTGTTCGGAAGTTCACTCGGAACCTTCACTCGGAACTTCACCCGGAACTTTGTTCGGAAGTTGATCCGGAACTTTGTTCGGAAGATTGATTCGGAAGTTGGTGATCCGGAAGTTGGTTCGGAACTTTTGGCTCGGAAGTTTATTCGGAAGATTTGGAAATAAAACTCATTCGGAACTTTTTAAAGGAAAACTCATTCGGAACTTTAAAGGAAAACTCATTCGGAACTTTTTAACTAAAATGCTTCATGCGGAAGTTTTGTTCATTCGGAACTTTTAGTTCATTCGGAACATTTGGTTCATCCGGAACTTTTGTGTTCATCCGGAAGTTTTGTGTTCATCCGGAAGTTTTGTTCATCCGGAACCTGGGAACACTCAAGAACAGTAACCTCTACCGAAGAACAAGGAAAACGATTTTAATCCAAAATCAAGCTAAATAAGCAAAAAGGTTTTACCAAATTAACCACAAATCATCTACCAACTACAAGGATCAAATCCCAATCACAAAAACACAAATTCAACAACTTTTTAAAATCAAAACTCAATCAAATAAGAACTTAAAAACTTGAAATGAAAGATGATGATGAACAAGATGAAATGGAAAGATTAAACACGGACTTGTATGGATGATTAAGGTTTTAACAATCACAAAACAAAGATGAAAATTACAAGATTGAAAAACAAAGATCAAAATCACCAAACACCCTAGTGGTGTTGGTGATGCTACGAACAGAAAGGGAGAAAAAGAAGGAGGAAAAGAAAAACTAAAAACTGAATGAAAAGTGTGAGGGGGATTCCTTTTATAGGTGTCCCCTTTGGTTGGTGAGTGGACTTTCTCCCGTTCTTCTTGTCTTCTCGTCTTTTCAGAAAAGTTGACGTTTTCGATTCTGATTCGGGATTTGTTGTCGATTAAATTCAACTCGTCTTTTAATTTCTTCGTTTAATAGACTTGAGTTTCTTCGACTTATGTAAATCTTCCATCTTTGGTCCTTTTCTTCGATAAATCTTCGAATAGGCCCAGTGACTTCAAATCTTTTGCATCTCTTGGACAATAGACTTCGTCTTGAGTCTTTTTCTTCCATAAAACCCGTGCAATCCCATGTTTTCTTCAATATTCATCCGGTTGGCTCTGAAAACACAATAAACACAAAAACCACGCATAATTCCAAACAAATGATATTAAACACGCGTTTTGGTCTTGTTTTAGCCAGAATTAAGTGGTAAAAGGATGGGTGTTTACACACCTATCAAATCCCCTACACTTAACCATTGCCATGCCCTCATGCAATGCTTAGTGATAAAGCAAATTTACACTTTTCTCATAATTAATCAACCTTGGCCTTATTAAAATACTATTAAACAAAAATTAAAGTATTAAAAGAAATTAAAACTTTAAAGGAAACAAAAGGATAGAAAACCATTTTCACTTAAAAATAGCTACATGGAAATAACTTGCAAAGAGATCAATGACTTACATTAGGGATTTGGTGCTGCGAAGATTTATCACCCTCAAGTTTCACGTTCCCCAAACTAAGCTTAAAGACGAGATCATTGTTATTATAAAATAGTAAATCAAACACTTACACACATGGCTTAATTATATGCTTAAACTCCCTTATTCCTAGGTGTATCTCTTATATTTTATTTTTGTCTTAGAATGATCATGAAGATGCATTTTTGGGACTTATTTCGATAGTTTATTTAGGCCGAAAGCAAAGTAGGACGATTCGATCAATAGTTAGCTAAAGGACAAAATCTCTTAAAACTGCTTCTCGGGATATCAAAAAGTTCATATCTTGGCATAACTCGGTTCACGATTTGAGACCTTTCTCGGGCCGATATTTGGCATGTACTTCATACTTCATATCTTCGAGAGACGTTCTTGAGATAATGGTCTTCTCATCGTAAATAAAGTTTCTTCACTTGGAGACTTTTGAGGGGTTCTCCAACTTTGTTGACCACGACTTCATGATTATTCTTCAATCTCTAATTGGGATTTTGAGATACAACGATCCGCCTCCTTTTCGGACTTGGATCTATTTATCCTCATACCTTGTTAGGGTCTTTTCGGATAGACTTCTCCATAATCTTTATGGGAGTTGATTGCTTTTCGTCGTGAGTCTTGATCCTTCATATTGACTTTGGGAATAATGCTCTTCACATCACTTTGGATCTTTAGCAATAAAATGGAATCCTCATGCCTTGTTAGGGCCTTTTCGGACTCGCCAATCTTCGCGCCCCGCTTCATAAGTTATGCCTTGGCTATGAACTCTTATCATTACCGAGCAACTTTTAAACGATCTTGGGCTAGAAGCTAAGTAACTTCAAATCGTACGACCTTACTTATTGCAGATAAATTATTAGCAAGTGATGGGAGAATAGGCAAATAATTACACCAAGTGAGCTTGTGCAAGAATACCGACTTATAATTGACTCTATCATTTCTCGTCCTCCACAATTTAAAATCTCAAGTAATGAGACTCGTGGATACTTAGCCTAATAAACCAATTAAGGTCTACATGGTTAAGGATACTAGCTAGAATAAACTTGGATAAGTCTATTCGGGTTGAGTCAAAATAAACGCAACGGGCCTAATATGCCAAAGATTTCTAAACTAGCTACACCACTTTATTAATATTATTGACTTTATTGCGGAATATATACATATGAAAGCAAAGATAAAAATTTAAAAATTACGACTAAATGGCCAAAGTTAATAAAAAAATTGAAAAATGTTGAAAAATATGATTTTCTGGTTAAATGAAGGCATTTTCATGGAAAAGTCCACTTAAAACTTCGATAGAAGCCCCCCCTACACTTAAGATAAACATTGTCCTCAATGTTTAAGCATGTGGGAAAAGTCTCCCCTACACTTATGACATTGTGCACGTTGGTTAACTCAAGTTAAGGAAGAGACGACTAAAGTGATCAATTTCAAATGTGAGTTATGAAGAAAATTGAATCACGATAGTAGAGAGATTGAACCGGATTTCGTATAACACGGGAGCACGGTTCTTCGGAGATTCCAAGAGTGCACTAATCCCTGTAATCACATCACCACACAAATACAAACACCTATAGAGGTCCCCCTACACTTAGGAGGTTAAAACATAAAAGGATAGATACTCGGGCTGCCTCCCGAGGAGCGCTTGTTTTTGATAACCGAGTCACGAGCCTGACTCGACCCAAAATTAGTTCATGGGGAACGTGGTGAGGGATGGAATCACCTCCTGAGAGGTGTCCTCACCAAAGTACAACTTCACTCGTTGGCCATTCACCTTAAAATTAGGTCCATTAGGTTGAGCGAGCTCAAGAGTACCATATGGAAAAATTTGGGCAATGGTGAATGGGCCGGACCAACGAGATTTCAGCTTGCCCGAAAAGATTTTCAACCGAGAGTTAAAAAGTAAGACTTTGTTTCCAACATGGAACTCTCGGTTCTTAATCTTAGAATCGTGAATGAGCTTAGTCCTTTCCTTATAGATCAAAGAATTTTCATAAGCCTCATTCCGGAGTTCATTGAGCTCATTGAGTTGGATCTTGCGTAGGTCACCGGCTTTGTTAATATCAAAATTAGCCCACTTCAAGGCCCAGTAAGCCTTGTGCTCCAACTAAATGGGGAGGTGGCATGCTTTCCCGTACACGAGACGATATGGTGTACAACCAATCGGAGTCTTGTATGCGGTACGAAAAGCCCACAAAGCATCATCAAGTTTATCAGCCCATGAGGCACGATGCTCTCCCACGGTTCTTTCCAGAATTCGCTTTAATCCTCGGTTGGATATTTCAGCCTGGCCATTAGTTTGTGGGTGGTAGGCTGTGGAAAGACGATGATTTACACCATACTTAGCCATGACTCTAGCAAATTGGTCATTGCAAAAATGAGTCCCACGATCACTAATAATGGTACGAGGCACACCGAATCTAGCGAATAGAGATTTCAAAAAGTTACAAACCACCCTTGCGTCATTAGTGGGTAAAGCTTTGGCTTCAACCCATTTGGAGACGTAGTCAACGGCAACAAGGATGTATTTGTTTCCTTTAGAAGAAGGGAATGGCCCCATAAAGTCGATACCCCAAACATCAAAGATTTCACACTCTTGAATGAAATTCTGAGGCATCTCGTCTTTATGTGTGATCGTGCCTTGTTTTTAGCAAACATCACATCGTTTAACCATATTGTGAGCGTCACGATATATGGAGGGCCAATAAAATCCCGAATCAAACACTTTTTTGGCGGTGTAGTTGGGACCAAAGTGACCACCGGTGTTGTGGCAAGCATCAAGGACGGCTTTCGAGATCTTGTGTCCTAGCACGATGCCTTCTTTTACCATAAAATGGCATTTTTCCCAATTCAGAACAAGGCGAGTGTCTTCGCACCGCTTAAGCATACGTTCCAAATTGGCAAGGCAAGAAGAGAAGGAATCCCCGAAGACTGAGAAATCATCCATGAAGACTTCCATGGTTTGTTCAACCATGTCATGGAAGATAGCTAACATGCACCTTTGGAAAGTCCCGGGGGCATTACATAAGCCAAAAGGCATCCTTTTGTATGCAAATGTGCCATAGGGACAAGTGAATGTTGTCTTCTCTTGATCTTGGGGATCGATGGGTATTTGGAAATAACCCGAGAAACCATCAAGAAAGCAGTAATATTCATTACCTGCTAAACGTTCAAGCATTTGGTCCATAAAAGGTAGAGGGAAATGATCCTTTCTCGTGGCATCATTGAGTTTGCGGTAGTCTATACAAACTCTCCACCCAGTAACGAGACGGGTAGAAATCAACTCGTTGTGTTCATTGGGAACAACGGTTATTCCGCCCTTCTTGGGCACACAATGGATTGGACTAACCCATGGTGAATCTGAAATAGGGTAAATCATACCCGCATCAAGAAGTTTGATAACCTCTGTTTTGATGACTTCATGGATTTTTGGATTCACCTTTCGTTGGCTTTGAATTGTGGGCTTAAAGTCGTCCTCCATGAGAATTTTGTGTGTGCAGAAGTGAGGATCAATTCCGCGAATATCAGAGATTTTCCAAGCAATAGCCTTCTTATGATCTTTAAGCACGGAGATGAGGCGAGTTTTCTCTTCATCTTTCAAATCCTTCGCGATAATGACGGGTGACTTCTTCTCTTCTTCAAGGAACACATACTCGAGATGGGGCGGCAACTCCTTAAGCTCTAAATCCGTAGGATTTTTGACGGGAGGCGTATTCAAAGTCGGAGTATCGATAGCAATAACCGTGGGAGATGGTGGAGAAAGGTTGTCTTCGTTGAGAAGGTTATCAAAGAAATGCATGTCTTCATCCCCATCGGTGGGAGAATCATCATTAGCTAAGTTCACATCTCCCATGGTGGCTTCAAGATTGTTCCAAAACAAATCACTTTCTCCAAATAGAGACATAGATGAATCAATAGAGGAAACAGTTTCAACATTGGGAAGAGAGGTAGGAATATTTTTACAAGCATCATTAAAGTGTTCTTCACAAGCCTCATCCAGAACGTCAATACAATTAACACTCTCGTATGAATAAGGTTGTTTAGACAACTTTCCCATGTTGAAGACAATTTTATCGTCACCCACTCTCATGATAAGCTCACCAGCTTCAACATCGATGAGAGTACGACCGGTCCTCAGGAATGGACGACCCACGATCAAGGGAACACGAAGGTCCATCTCGTAGTCGACGACGACGAAATCGGCAGGAAAAGTGAGTTTGTCGACTCCTACAAAGACGTCTTCGGCTATCCCCACTGGATAAGCAACCGTACGGTTAGCTAATTCCAAAGTCATTTTGGTGGGGACTAGCTCAGGGAGAGATAATTGCTTCCAAACGCTTAGAGGCATTAGATTAATACTGGCAACTAGATCGGCTAGGGCCATGCAATTCTCTACTCCCGGGAAATTGCAAGGGATTAAGAAACGACCCGGATCACCAAGCTTGGTTGGCAATTTCCTTAAGAGCACTGAAGAGCAATTCTCATTAAGTTGGGTGTTGGCAATATCAAGAAGTTTTTCCTTGTCACTCAGAAGATCTTTAAACATTTTCGCGTACTTTGGCATGTGAGCGAGAGCCTCAGCGAAGGAGATGTTAAAATTCAATTGTTTGAACATCTTAAGAAAGTTCAAAACCTGCATATCATCTTTGCTTTTCAGCTTCTCTTTCCTCAACCTAGATGGATAAGGTATATTGGAAGAAGAGGAAGGCTTTGGAAGAATAGGATCACTCACATCCTTGGGTGGAGGAGGGATAGAAGTAAGAGGTGGAGAAATTGGGGAAGGAGAAGGATGAGGAATAGGAGCAGGTGACTCGTTCTCCTTAGTCACAACCACCGGTGGAGGTATAGGAAGCTCGGGTTCCTTGGTACCTTTGCCACTGCGAGTAGTGATTGCTTTCATCTCCCCTCTTGGATTCGCAACGGTGTTACTCGGAAGAGTACCCGAAGAAGAGGGTTGATTACCTTGGAAGAAACTAGCCATCATGTTCTTCAAGTCATTAGTTTGGCTATCCAACGTATTTCTCATGTCGGCTCTCAAATCGTTCCCTTGTTTGACCAGGTCTGCTTTCAGGTTGAGCACTTCCCGCTGAAGATTTCCCACGATCACATCGTTAGTCCTCATATAGGTTTCCACTTCTTGGTGTAGAGCGGTGGGTTGGTTGGGAGGAGCATTGTATGCGGGTGGTTGATAAGCAGGTTGCTGGTAAACTTGGTTGTTACGTTGAGGTGGTTGTTGCTGTTTATGAGGTGGTATGTAAGGTGTACGAGGTTGTTGTTGTTGTTGAGGAGGGCGATTGAGGTTTTTTTGTTGGTTTGGGTTGTTTGGAGGAAAACCGGGTGGTGAGAGGTAGTTGTTGGAACGGTAGCTCAGCAAGTTACGGTCACCTTGAGGTCGAGCTTGATAAGCGGGTTGAGGATAGGTGCCATAAGCTGCATTCACATTCTTAGAAGGGTAGTCTTGGGTGGCAGTACAAGTGGTGTAAGAGTGAGGACCCCCACATATTTCACATGGTTGGTTAACAGCACTGACTTGAGCGTTTTTAGCGTTGTTGCTGTTGGTGTTGTTAACGGTGTGGGTAACAAGCGATTCAAGAAGCGTAGTGATTTTGTCAAGTCGCTTGTCGCTGTCACTAGTACTAGCACTAGCAACATTGGTCCGAACACTCTTGGTTTGCACACGAGACTTATTCTCAATGATATCCCAAGCAGCATTGGAAGTCTTAGCCAAAAGATTACCCCCCGAGGCACTGTTTAGTGAATCTTGGTCACTCATGCTTAAACCATTATAAAAAGTATTAATTTGGTGCACTTTGGTAAAACCATGTTGTGGGCATTTTCTTAAAAGATCTTTAAAACGATCCCAAGATTCACTAAACGACTCATCGTACTTTTGTTCAAAATTTATGATTTCATTCCGCAAAGCGGTAGTACGAGAGGGTAGGAAAAAGTAATTGATAAACTTGGTCTCCAAATCCGTCCACGAGAGAATACTCTGTGGCGGTTCCTTAGCAAGCCAATGCCGGGCTTGTCCCTCTAAAGAAAAGGGAAAAAGTTGTAGACGGATTACCTCTTGTGGAACACCATTGAATTTGACCGTATTGGTGAGTTGTAAGAATCTCTTGATGTGGTCATGTGGATCATCAATGGTACGCCCCAAGAATGGTTGAGCAGAGACCATCTGGATAAAGCCTGATTTGAGCTCGAAATTGTTGGCTGCAATTGCTGGTATAACAATTGGATCAGTGTTGCCATCTACATGGGCTTGCAGCAGTTCAATCATCGGGCGATTATCCGTTAGAGGCTCATTGTTGTTATTATTCATGTTGTTGAAAGGTGGGTTGTTATTGTTATTATTATTGTTTGGAGGTGGTATGTTGTTGTTTTTTTGTACACCGGCCATGTCTAGGTTATCGAGAGGCTCGGGCTCTTGATAAGACGTTGATCGAGTGCGCATACACCTGCAAAAGAACTAACAAGAGAAAAACAAAGCAAAAATATTTTTGGTTTTTTATGTTTTTTAATTTTTAGGATTTTTGAAAATTTTATATTTTTTTTTGTGTTTTTGAAAATTTTTATGAAAAAGTAACGTTCACGGTGAACGGATCCCAAAATCCAAGTTCTCACAAAAAACTTTTGATCTTAACGAGAAGAGCCGGCAGCGGCGCCATTTGATACTTAGTTTTTTTATATAGGTTCTCTAAATTCTCTCGATATCCTCTCGAATTGATCTCGGTTCTAAGTTGAATGATTGTTCTTGGTTACTAACAAGGGGAGTGGTTTTCTATTCTACTGAATGTTTAAATGCACGAAATTGTAAACTTAAATTTAAAGGCAATTATATTAATAACGGTTAATAAAGCTAGAATTAAAATTAAACTTAAAATATAAAATGAGGAAACAATAAGAAACAGTAAGTAAATACCACTTAACTCTTAATTGAAATGCTCAAAAGAAAAACTGATCCGGAACTTTAGCTGTTGATCCGGAACTTTCAAAGTCTTGATTCGGAACTTTCACCCGGAAATTTGTTCGGAAGTTCACTCGGAACCTTCACTCGGAACTTCACCCGGAACTTTGTTCGGAAGTTGATCCGGAACTTTGTTCGGAAGATTGATTCGGAAGTTGGTGATCCGGAAGTTGGTTCGGAACTTTTGGCTCGGAAGTTTATTCGGAAGATTTGGAAATAAAACTCATTCGGAACTTTTTAAAGGAAAACTCATTCGGAACTTTAAAGGAAAACTCATTCGGAACTTTTTAACTAAAATGCTTCATGCGGAAGTTTTGTTCATTCGGAACTTTTAGTTCATTCGGAACATTTGGTTCATCCGGAACTTTTGTGTTCATCCGGAAGTTTTGTGTTCATCCGGAAGTTTTGTTCATCCGGAACCTGGGAACACTCAAGAACAGTAACCTCTACCGAAGAACAAGGAAAACGATTTTAATCCAAAATCAAGCTAAATAAGCAAAAAGGTTTTACCAAATTAACCACAAATCATCTACCAACTACAAGGATCAAATCCCAATCACAAAAACACAAATTCAACAACTTTTTAAAATCAAAACTCAATCAAATAAGAACTTAAAAACTTGAAATGAAAGATGATGATGAACAAGATGAAATGGAAAGATTAAACACGGACTTGTATGGATGATTAAGGTTTTAACAATCACAAAACAAAGATGAAAATTACAAGATTGAAAAACAAAGATCAAAATCACCAAACACCCTAGTGGTGTTGGTGATGCTACGAACAGAAAGGGAGAAAAAGAAGGAGGAAAAGAAAAACTAAAAACTGAATGAAAAGTGTGAGGGGGATTCCTTTTATAGGTGTCCCCTTTGGTTGGTGAGTGGACTTTCTCCCGTTCTTCTTGTCTTCTCGTCTTTTCAGAAAAGTTGACGTTTTCGATTCTGATTCGGGATTTGTTGTCGATTAAATTCAACTCGTCTTTTAATTTCTTCGTTTAATAGACTTGAGTTTCTTCGACTTATGTAAATCTTCCATCTTTGGTCCTTTTCTTCGATAAATCTTCGAATAGGCCCAGTGACTTCAAATCTTTTGCATCTCTTGGACAATAGACTTCGTCTTGAGTCTTTTTCTTCCATAAAACCCGTGCAATCCCATGTTTTCTTCAATATTCATCCGGTTGGCTCTGAAAACACAATAAACACAAAAACCACGCATAATTCCAAACAAATGATATTAAACACGCGTTTTGGTCTTGTTTTAGCCAGAATTAAGTGGTAAAAGGATGGGTGTTTACACACCTATCAAATCCCCTACACTTAACCATTGCCATGCCCTCATGCAATGCTTAGTGATAAAGCAAATTTACACTTTTCTCATAATTAATCAACCTTGGCCTTATTAAAATACTATTAAACAAAAATTAAAGTATTAAAAGAAATTAAAACTTTAAAGGAAACAAAAGGATAGAAAACCATTTTCACTTGAAAATAGCTACATGGAAATAACTTGCAAAGAGATCAATGACTTACATTAGGGATTTGGTGCTGCGAAGATTTATCACCCTCAAGTTTCACGTTCCCCAAACTAAGCTTAAAAACGAGATCATTGTTATTATAAGTTAGTAAATCAAACACTTACACACATGGCTTAATTATATGCTTAAACTCCCTTATTCCTAGGTGTATCTCTTATATTTTATTTTTGTCTTAGAATGATCATGAAGATGCATTTTTGGGACTTATTTCGATAGTTTATTTAGGCCGAAAGCAAAGTAGGACGATTCGATCAATAGTTAGCTAAAGGACAAAATCTCTTAAAACTGCTTCTCGGGATATCAAAAAGTTCATATCTTGGCATAACTCGGTTCACGATTTGAGACCTTTCTCGGGCCGATATTTGGCATGTACTTCATACTTCATATCTTCGAGAGACGTTCTTGAGATAATGGTCTTCTCATCGTAAATAGAGTTTCTTCACTTGGAGACTTTTGAGGGGTTCTCCAACTTTGTTGACCACGACTTCATGATTATTCTTCAATCTCTAATTGGGATTTTGAGATACAACGATCCGCCTCCTTTTCGGACTTGGATCTATTTATCCTCATACCTTGTTAGGGTCTTTTCGGATAGACTTCTCCATAATCTTTATGGGAGTTGATTGCTTTTCGTCGTGAGTCTTGATCCTTCATATTGACTTTGGGAATAATGCTCTTCACATCACTTTGGATCTTTAGCAATAAAATGGAATCCTCATGCCTTGTTAGGGCCTTTTCGGACTCGCCAATCTTCGCGCCCCGCTTCATAAGTTATGCCTTGGCTATGAACTCTTATCATTACCGAGCAACTTTTAAACGATCTTGGGCTAGAAGCTAAGTAACTTCAAATCGTACGACCTTACTTATTGCAGATAAATTATTAGCAAGTGATGGGAGAATAGGCAAATAATTACACCAAGTGAGCTTGTGCAAGAATACCGACTTATAATTGACTCTATCATTTCTCGTCCTCCACAATTTAAAATCTCAAGTAATGAGACTCGTGGATACTTAGCCTAATAAACCAATTAAGGTCTACATGGTTAAGGATACTAGCTAGAATAAACTTGGATAAGTCTATTCGGGTTGAGTCAAAATAAACGCAACGGGCCTAATATGCCAAAGATTTCTAAACTAGCTACACCACTTTATTAATATTATTGACTTTATTGCGGAATATATACATATGAAAGCAAAGATAAAAATTTAAAAATTACGACTAAATGGCCAAAGTTAATAAAAAAATTGAAAAATGTTGAAAAATATGATTTTCTGGTTAAATGAAGGCATTTTCATGGAAAAGTCCACTTAAAACTTCGATAGAAGCCCCCCCTACACTTAAGATAAACATTGTCCTCAATGTTTAAGCATGTGGGAAAAGTCTCCCCTACACTTATGACATTGTGCACGTTGGTTAACTCAAGTTAAGGAAGAGACGACTAAAGTGATCAATTTCAAATGTGAGTTATGAAGAAAATTGAATCACGATAGTAGAGAGATTGAACCGGATTTCGTATAACACGGGAGCACGGTTCTTCGGAGATTCCAAGAGTGCACTAATCCCTGTAATCACATCACCACACAAATACAAACACCTATAGAGGTCCCCCTACACTTAGGAGGTTAAAACATAAAAGGATAGATACTCGGGCTGCCTCCCGAGGAGCGCTTGTTTTTGATAACCGAGTCACGAGCCTGACTCGACCCAAAATTAGTTCATGGGGAACGTGGTGAGGGATGGAATCACCTCCTGAGAGGTGTCCTCACCAAAGTACAACTTCACTCGTTGGCCATTCACCTTAAAATTAGGTCCATTAGGTTGAGCGAGCTCAAGAGTACCATATGGAAAAATTTGGGCAATGGTGAATGGGCCGGACCAACGAGATTTCAGCTTGCCCGAAAAGATTTTCAACCGAGAGTTAAAAAGTAAGACTTTGTTTCCAACATGGAACTCTCGGTTCTTAATCTTAGAATCGTGAATGAGCTTAGTCCTTTCCTTATAGATCAAAGAATTTTCATAAGCCTCATTCCGGAGTTCATTGAGCTCATTGAGTTGGATCTTGCGTAGGTCACCGGCTTTGTTAATATCAAAATTAGCCCACTTCAAGGCCCAGTAAGCCTTGTGCTCCAACTCAATGGGGAGGTGGCATGCTTTCCCGTACACGAGACGATATGGTGTACAACCAATCGGAGTCTTGTATGCGGTACGAAAAGCCCACAAAGCATCATCAAGTTTATCAGCCCATGAGGCACGATGCTCTCCCACGGTTCTTTCCAGAATGCTTTAATCCTCGGTTGGATATTTCAGCCTGGCCATTAGTTTGTGGGTGGTAGGCTGTGGAAAGACGATGATTTACACCATACTTAGCCATGACTCTAGCAAATTGGTCATTGCAAAAATGAGTCCCACGATCACTAATAATGGTACGAGGCACACCGAATCTAGCGAATAGAGATTTCAAAAAGTTACAAACCACCCTTGCGTCATTAGTGGGTAAAGCTTTGGCTTCAACCCATTTGGAGACGTAGTCAACGGCAACAAGGATGTATTTGTTTCCTTTAGAAGAAGGGAATGGCCCCATAAAGTCGATACCCCAAACATCAAAGATTTCACACTCTTGAATGAAATTCTGAGGCATCTCGTCTTTATGTGTGATCGTGCCTTGTTTTTGGCAAACATCACATCGTTTAACCATATTGTGAGCGTCACGATATATGGAGGGCCAATAAAATCCCGAATCAAACACTTTTTTGGCGGTGTAGTTGGGACCAAAGTGACCACCGGTGTTGTGGCAAGCATCAAGGACGGCTTTCGAGATCTTGTGTCCTAGCACGATGCCTTCTTTTACCATAAAATGGCATTTTTCCCAATTCAGAACAAGGCGAGTGTCTTCGCACCGCTTAAGCATACGTTCCAAATTGGCAAGGCAAGAAGAGAAGGAATCCCCGAAGACCGAGAAATCATCCATGAAGACTTCCATGGTTTGTTCAACCATGTCATGGAAGATAGCTAACATGCACCTTTGGAAAGTCCCGGGGGCATTACATAAGCCAAAAGGCATCCTTTTGTATGCAAATGTGCCATAGGGACAAGTGAATGTTGTCTTCTCTTGATCTTGGGGATCGATGGGTATTTGGAAATAACCCGAGAAACCATCAAGAAAGCAGTAATATTCATTACCTGCTAAACGTTCAAGCATTTGGTCCATAAAAGGTAGAGGGAAATGATCCTTTCTCGTGGCATCATTGAGTTTGCGGTAGTCTATACAAACTCTCCACCCAGTAACGAGACGGGTAGAAATCAACTCGTTGTGTTCATTGGGAACAACGGTTATTCCGCCCTTCTTGGGCACACAATGGATTGGACTAACCCATGGTGAATCCGAAATAGGGTAAATCATACCCGCATCAAGAAGTTTGATAACCTCTGTTTTGATGACTTCATGGATTTTTGGATTCACCTTTCGTTGGCTTTGAATTGTGGGCTTAAAGTCGTCCTCCATGAGAATTTTGTGTGTGCAGAAGTGAGGATCAATTCCGCGAATATCAGAGATTTTCCAAGCAATAGCCTTCTTATGATCTTTAAGCACGGCGATGAGGCGAGTTTTCTCTTCATCTTTCAAATCCTTCGCGATAATGACGGGTGACTTCTTCTCTTCTTCAAGGAACACATACTCGAGATGGGGCGGCAACTCCTTAAGCTCTAAATCTGTAGGATTTTTGACGGGAGGCGTATTCAAAGTCGGAGTATCGATAGCAATAACCGTGGGAGATGGTGGAGAAAGGTTGTCTTCGTTGAGAAGGTTATCAAAGAAATGCATGGCTTCATCCCCATCGGTGGGAGAATCATCATTAGCTAAGTTCACATCTCCCATGGTGGTTTCAAGATTGTTCCAAAACAAATCACTTTCTCCAAATAGAGACATAGATGAATCAATAGAGGAAACGGTTTCAACATTGGGAAGAGAGGTAGGAATATTTTTACAAGCATCATTAAAGTGTTCTTCACAAGCCTCATCCAGAACGTCAATACAATTAACACTCTCGTATGAATAAGGTTGTTTAGACAACTTTCCCATGTTGAAGACAATTTTATCGTCACCCACTCTCATGATAAGCTCACCAGCTTCAACATCGATGAGAGTGCGACCGGTCCTCAGGAATGGACGACCCACGATCAAGGGAACACGAAGGTCCATCTCGTAGTCGACGACGACGAAATCGGCAGGAAAAGTGAGTTTGTCGACTCCTACAAAGACGTCTTCGGCTATCCCCACTGGATAAGCAACCGAACGGTTAGCTAATTCCAAAGTCATTTTGGTGGGGACTAGCTCAGGGAGAGATAATTGCTTCCAAACGCTTAGAGGCATTAGATTAATACTGGCAACTAGATCGGCTAGGGCCATGCAATTCTCTACTCCCGGGAAATTGCAAGGGATTAAGAAACGACCCGGATCACCAAGCTTGGTTGGCAATTTCCTTAAGAGCACTGCAGAGCAATTCTCATTAAGTTGGGTGTTGGCAATATCAAGAAGTTTTTCCTTGTCACTCAGAAGATCTTTAAACATTTTCGCGTACTTTGGCATGTGAGCGAGAGCCTTAGCGAAGGAGATGTTAAAATTCAATTGTTTGAACATCTTAAGAAAGTTCGAAACCTGAATATCATCCTTGCTTTTCAGCTTCTCTTTCCTCAACCTAGATGGATAAGGTATATTGGAAGAAGAGGAAGGCTTTGGAAGAATAGGATCACTCACATCCTTGGGTGGAGGAGGGATAGAAGTAAGAGGTGGAGAAATTGGGGAAGGAGAAGGATGAGGAATAGGAGCAGGTGACTCGTTCTCCTTAGTCACAACCACCGGTGGAGGTATAGGAAGCTCGGGTTCCTTGGTACCTTTGCCACTGCGAGTAGTGATTGCTTTCATCTCCCCTCTTGGATTCACAACGGTGTTACTCGGAAGAGTACCCGAAGAAGATGGTTGATTACCTTGGAAGAAACTAGCCATCATGTTCTTCAAGTCATTAGTTTGGCTATCCAACGTATTTCTCATGTAGGCTCTCAAATCGTTCCCTTGTTTGACCAGGTCTGCTTTCAGGTTGAGCACTTCCCGCTGAAGATTTCCCACGATCACATCGTTAGTCCTCATATAGGTTTCCACTTCTTGGTGTAGAGCGGTGGGTTGGTTGGGAGGAGCATTGTATGCGGGTGGTTGATAAGCAGGTTGCTGGTAAACTTGGTTGTTACGTTGAGGTGGTTGTTGCTGTTTATGAGGTGGTATGTAAGGTGTACGAGGTTGTTGTTGTTGTTGAGGAGGGCGATTGAGGTTTTTTTGTTGGTTTGGGTTGTTTGGAGGAAAACCGGGTGGTGAGAGGTAGTTGTTGGAACGGTAGCTCAGCAAGTTACGGTCACCTTGAGGTCGAGCTTGATAAGCGGGTTGAGGATAGGTGCCATAAGCTGCATTCACATTCTTAGAAGGGTAGTCTTGGGTGGCAGTACAAGTGGTGTAAGAGTGAGGACCCCCACATATTTCACATGGTTGGTTAACAGCGCTGACTTGAGCGTTTTTAGCGTTGTTGCTGTTGGTGTTGTTAACGGTGTGGGTAACAAGCGATTCAAGAAGCGTAGTGATTTTGTCAAGTCTCTTGTCGCTGTCACTAGTACTAGCACTAGCAACATTGGTCCGAACACTCTTGGTTTGCACACGAGACTTATTCTCAATGATATCCCAAGCAGCATTGGAAGTCTTAGCCAAAAGATTACCCCCCGAGGCACTGTTTAGTGAATCTTGGTCACTCATGCTTAAACCATTATAAAAAGTATTAATTTGGTGCACTTTGGTAAAACCATGTTGTGGGCATTTTCTTAAAAGATCTTTAAAACGATCCCAAGATTCACTAAACGACTCATCGTACTTTTGTTCAAAATTTATGATTTCATTCCGCAAAGCGGTAGTACGAGAGGGTGGGAAAAAGTAATTGATAAACTTGGTCTCCAAATCCGTCCACGAGAGAATACTCTGTGGCGGTTCCTTAGCAAGCCAATGCCGGGCTTGTCCCTCTAAAGAAAAGGGAAAAAGTTGTAGACGGATTACCTCTTGTGGAACACCATTGAATTTGACCGTATTGGTGAGTTGTAAGAATCTCTTGATGTGGTCATGTGGATCATCAATGGTACGCCCCAAGAATGGTTGAGCAGAGACCATCTGGATAAAGCCTGATTTGAGCTCGAAATTGTTGGCTGTAATTGCTGGTATAACAATTGGATCAGTGTTGCCATCTACATGGGCTTGCAGCAGTTCAATCATCGGGCGATTATCCGTTAGAGGCTCATTGTTGTTATTATTCATGTTGTTGAAAGGTGGGTTGTTATTGTTATTATTATTGTTTGGAGGTGGTATGTTGTTGTTGTTTTGTACACCGACCATGTCTAGGTTATCGAGAGGCTCGGGCTCTTGATAAGACGTTGATCGAGTGCACATACACCTGCAAAAGAACTAACAAGAGAAAAACAAAGCAAAAATATTTTTGGTTTTTTATGTTTTTTAATTTTTAGGATTTTTGAAAATTTTATATATTTTTTTTGTTTTTGAAATTTTTTATGAAAAAGTAACGTTCACGGTGAACGGATCCCAAAATCCAAGTTCTCACAAAAAACTTTTGATCTTAACGAGAAGAGCCGGCAGCGACGCCATTTGATACTTAGTTTTTTTATATGGGTTCTCTAAATTCTCTCGATATCCTCTCGAATTGATCTCGGTTCTAAGTGGAATGATTGTTCTTGGTTACTAACAAGGGGAGTGGTTTTCTATTCTACTGAATGTTTAAATGCACGAAATTGTAAACTTAAATTTAAAGGCAATTATATTAATAACGGTTAATAAAGCTAGAATTAAAATTAAACTTAAAATATAAAATGAGGAAACAATAAGAAACAGTAAGTAAATACCACTTAACTCTTAATTGAAATGCTCAAAAGAAAAACTGATCCGGAACTTTAGCTGTTGATCCGGAACTTTCAAAGTCTCTTGATTTGGAACTTTCACCCGGAACTTTGTTCGGAAGTTCACTCGGAACCTTCACTCGGAACTTCACCCGGAACTTTGTTCGGAAGTTGATCCGAAACTTTGTTCGGAAGATTGATTCGGAAGTTGGTGATCCGGAAGTTGGTTTGGAACTTTTGGCTCGGAAGTTTATTCGGAAGATTTGGAAATAAAACTCATTCGGAACTTTTTAAAGGAAAACTCATTCGGAACTTTAAAGGAAAACTCATTCGGAACTTTTTAACTAAAATGCTTCATGCGGAAGTTTTGTTCATTCAGAACTTTTAGTTCATTCGGAACATTTGGTTCATCCGGAACTTTTGTGTTCATCCGGAAGTTTTGTGTTCACCCGGAAGTTTTGTTCATCCGGAACCTGGGAACACTCAAGAACAGTAACCTCTACCGAAGAACAAGGAAAACGATTTTAATCCAAAATCAAGCTAAATAAGCAAAAAGGTTTTACCAAATTAACCACAAATCATCTACCAACTACAAGGATCAAATCCCAATCACAAAAACACAAATTCAACAACTTTTTAAAATCAAAACTCAATCAAATAAGAACTTAAAAACTTAAAATGAAAGATGATGATGAACAAGATGAAATGGAAAGATTAAACAAGGACTTGTATTGATGATTAAGGTTTTAACAATCACAAAACAAAGATGAAAATTACAAGATTGAAAAACAAAGATCAAAATCACCAAACACCCTAGTGGTGTTGGTGATGCTACGAACAGAAAGGGAGAAAAAGAAGGAGGAAAAGAAAAACTAAAAACTGAATGAAAAGTGTGAGGGGGATTCCTTTTATAGGTGTCCCCTTTGGTTGGTGAGTGGGCTTTCTCCCGTTCTTCTTGTCTTCTCGTCTTTTCAGAAAAGTTGACGTTTTCGATTCTGATTCGGGATTTGTTGTCGATTAAATTCAACTCGTCTTTTAATTTCTTCGTTTAATAGACTTGAGTTTCTTCGACTTATGTAAATCTTCCATCTTTGGTCATTTTCTTCGATAAATCTTCGAATAGGCCCAGTGACTTCAAATCTTTTGCATCTCTTGGACAATAGACTTCGTCTTGAGTCTTTTTCTTCCATAAAACCCGTGCAATCCCATGTTTTCTTCAATATTCATCCGGTGGCTCTGAAAACACAATAAACACAAAAACCACGCATAATTCCAAACAAATGATATTAAACACGCGTTTTGGTCTTGTTTTAACCAGAATTAAGTGGTAAAAGGATGGGTGTTTACACACCTATCAGGCATACCCGGTTCCGAACCCGTTCGGTTTTGACTGGAAAAAAACCGGTTTTTGGTCGAAGACTAAACAAACCGGTTGGACCGTTTAGCCAATTCGGTTACAAACCGATCCAAAGGGTAAAAACTATAACCGGTATAATCGGTTACTAACCGGTTAACCGTTTTTTGGTCTTTTTATGGTTTTTCGTTTTTAGAGTGTATGATGAATCGTAGGAAAGCCGTAAGACTACAATTATTAAAAACATCACTTTTATTTAATAGAGCAGTACAAATATATTGAAAAGGAAATACAATTGAAAGGAAATACATCACACAATCACACATTATACATAAACATAATTAAAACCAATAACTAATCGGACTCGAAACTGTCTAGGTTGACTTCGTTATCGTACTTTGACCTAGCTTCTATATCAGCTTCATCTTGTGACAGTTATTCATCGGTGAGTGATGTCGCTTCACCCGTTTCTACCTTATAATGAAATACCTCTTCTTCAAAGTCTAAGGTGTTTTCAAGACTTGAATTGTGTTGTACCCGATCTTGTGCATCTAAGTGATCTTTCAAGCACATACACATCTCCAAAGACGTTGGAGTTAGTCTTGTTCTTCGATTAGATAGATTTCTTCACTTGTTGAAAAGGTCGATTCCGAAGCTACCGAAGTAGCTTGTACGCTTAGCAAGTCGCGAGCCATTCGAGATAAAACGGGCCACATTTCTTCCTTTGCTTGCCACCAAGCCAATATATAAAAGCCTAATAACTAATCGGTGGCAAGCTGGATCCATTTTCCGAGGTATACATCTTAAATTTGTTGGACGCTTGTTCTTCAAACCTTGGCCTTTTGTTTGTGCTTTCTTGTAAAGCATTTATTACTTTTGTTATCGGATTCCTTGAACTCGAACCCGATGAAGAAGCAACATGTTGTGAAAGAGGTACGTTACCATATGTTTCAAAGGAAACTTGCCATAAACCCTCTAAGGCACCGTTGAAAGACTTTTTTTGCATCATATGCATATTTCACGTTCTTTTCAAAACACCCCAAATCATTCGTAACTGAGTCAATGAACATCTCTACCCCGTTTACATTAAAAAATGGGTTTAACGCAGCGGAACAAGTGATTATTGATGGCAATTTTTGAAAGTAACTTTTTAGCTTTGCTTTCACTTGGTGAGAGGCTTATAAACAGTAATACATTATTATATTATTTGGCCCATTATTATATTGTTTGTTTGTGGCCATGTATATCACATACTTGTTGAATTCGGTTTGGTTGTGCCCTTGATTATATTACCTTATCGTTTTATTTGAATTGGATATTTTAGTGGGACATAGCCTCATTCCTTTTACTCAACTGCAGTATACAACCAGCGGTTGAGGAATTATGACGTTTTTTTAACGAAAATTATGATAATATCTGAGCGTCCCTAACGGAGTATCATTATAAGTCGGATTTTGTGTCGGCTGACGGGGTAAGCTTGCCAAGTTTGCAGCCATGGTGGCTATGTCTCTATCTCTGATTGCTCGATAATTTGATCTAAACATAAGAAACCCCTTACTTTCCACTGTCTTTGGAAGTTGAGTGCATGGTCAGTTCGTAACTTACTACATTTTTGCGTTCACTTGGTGTGAGGCTTATGAACAGTGACCCATTATTACATTTTTTGCGTGATTGTTATATTGTTTGTCTGGCAAGGAGTGTGTTGTTTGTGGCAACGTATATCATATATGCGTTGGGTGTTTGTGTTTCATGCAAATATGTGTTGGGTGTTTATTGGTATACACGTATATCAGTTACGTGTTTATAGATCACATGATCTGAATAAGCTACGATGATACTATTTGAGCATCCCTAACGGGGTTTTTTATAAGTATTCGAATAATGCGCCACATGGCAGTGTAAGCTTGCCAAGTTTGCAGCCATGACGACCATGCCCCATATTCGATAACTCGATTATTTGAGCCTAAAGATGATAAAATACTTAGTTCTTCTCTTATATGAGTTATTTTTCATGCATATGAAAAACAAGTTGTTATTCAATAGGTAAAATTTTCTTCTTTTCTAGACTAATGTAAAACGACACTATACGCAACCACATAAGCTTGTAGCTAGGCGTGAGAATCATATCAGGTTTTGAATCATTTTAGTCTGGTCTAATTCGGATCGAAGGTAAAAATAATTTACTCGAATCCAACCCTATTTCAACTCATATCTAAGGTAACAAGATCATTAGTCGTCTTTTTCGTGTGACTGTTGTCCCTCCCCCTGGAATCCACAATAAATGTTAAACCGATGAGACGAGATAATATGAATACACAAGATCTGTTAAACGGATGAATCAAGATGACATGGATATACATGAAATTTTAAACGAGTGAGTCAATTTGATACTGATATACTTAAAAGGATAAACGAGTAAGTCGAGATAATATGGCTATCGTGTGAGAAAACGGTGAAAATGACCGCATGTACATTACATAGGTTGAAGGCGTTGAGTTAACTTTTTGTACTAGACGATGAAACCATAGGTGAAAATGATTGTTTGCACATTTGAGACTCGAATGCAACGGGTAACTGTCCTATTAAGGTTTCAATATTTTGTTTAAATAGACTTAGTTAATTTGAACATTTAATTTATAATTTATTTGAAGTTTTTTAATTTATTTAGATCATTTTGAAATTAATTACACGAATGAATTTTTTATAATTTATTTAAAATTAATTCAAGTCTTTATAAATAATATTTAATTTATCGAAATAATTTTTAAATTTTTATATTGAATGAAAACCATTGTTAGGTATAGGGGTGTCGAAAAAGTCGATCCGACCGGAACCCGATATGAACCTGAACCCGAATATGCCTATTCGGGTAAAAAACGTATTCGGGTTGACCCGAGTTTTAAATAGACTCGGGTTTATAATTTTTTTAGCCTTGACCCGAATTGCCGACTTGATCCGAACATTACCAACCCGACTCGAATAACATTTTTTACATTGTATTAATGATTAAATAAGCCACTTTTTAAACTTTTTCCTAATACTAGGGTTGACACGAACTCGAATTGACCCAACCCGAATTGATCCAAACCCGAGTGACCTGATTTATTTTTTATTAGGCTCAGGTCCAGGTATGATTTTTTAATGTCAATCCGAGTTAACCCGAGCCCGGCCGGATCAACCCGAACCCAGTCGGGTCAACCCGAATCACACCCCTATAAATTAGGTCGTATATAATTAAAATCATTTATAAAGCTTTTTTTTTTAACATAATTTAACATAACTTATAAAGCTTGAAACAACAAACGACGATGTTAAAAAAACAAAAAAAAACCATCTTTTCTTTATCTTTATCTTTATCTTTATACTATAACTAGGATTGATGCCCGCGCTTCGCAGCGGGTATCTTTACATGATGTCTGTCGACGAAAGTTTGTAGAGATGTTAAAATGGTGCGTTTATGGGTCAGATTAGGAAAAGACATATTCACGGTAGCAGTGTATGACTATGTACCAGTTATATTATAGAAATATATTTAAGGTAGCCTGCGAAGAGGCCATAGGTATGTACAACACACCAAAGTTTTGAATTGTTCGTTCTTGCAGGGAAAGTCTCCTATTCTGGCACGCGAGGTTCATCTTAAACTATGTATGAATATCCAAACAAATGTCCACCACATTGTACTCCGTATTATACATAAAGAACTCATTAAACATACATGACAAAATTCTACATACATGACAAAATTCTGTCAGTTCATATGAGTATAACAAACATCCATAATACTCTATTATACATGTATATGAATGAAACATCATCTTTGCTTTGTTAACTTTTCTATGGCGAGCTACTAAAACAACTTTGTTTATCTACGGTTTCTCTAACCAGCTCGTCACTTTCGCAATTCTCATTTTCATTTACTGACCGCAACATCTTGACATTTGTATGTTGAATAATCTGGTCTCTAGTCTTGTGTAAGTTTAATCTGCAGAGACATGATATATATAAGAAAAGAGTCAGTGATGACAAAGTATTCAAAGAAAAATAAGAGGGAACTGGTAGCATCCAGGTTGGTGGAATAGAATTGTTTATCATCTAATGTTTTTTATATATTGCTGATTATCCAAATGAAGAGAATAGTTTGGTTTATATATTTATGGACTCCTTTAAATCACGCTCAGCTATTTGAGCTATTTGGGTCACTTGTACGCTTATCAGCATTCAAACGACATACATGTTTGTTACCATTATATGTGTAACATTTCAGTAGTTTACCCAAAGTCAGATATTTATGACTATTCATCTTTATTTCGTGTAACTGGAAAAGGCAGAAAGCAAATTGTTAGCTTTTCAGTACGCATCAAGACTTATTCTTGGAAGATCACTAACAGAGACTTTTTAAACACCAAATTACACAATAAATTTCGAAGCATTATCTCTATCTTAAGCGAACACAGACAATCAATAATAAGAAATCTGAGATATTATGAAACGTTCGCCAAACCGCTATACTATCGTCTATTAATCAAACAGCGAATTTAGAATTATACTTCACATTTCTATTAATCAAACACTGAATTTAGATTTATACTTCACCGTTCTGAACGATGTACCTTTACTTATATGAGATTTCAGCGGGATAAATCTAAACGATGTACCGCACCAAACCTGGTCCCAAATAAAAAGAATGTATATTTCAAAATAGTTTGCGGTGTGCAGGCTTATTTGCTTGTTATACATAAATGGGATGACGTACGCGGTATTCTTATTCGTCACTCATAAACAAACACATCTATTTCATAATATAAATGAGCAAACTCGCACATATTACACACGGAAAATCGATCATAAGGTATTCAAATGGTCATACCTATTTTGCGCAGGCTCACATAAGGCTCAACGCACAAACTTTCTGTATGACCGGCAACTTTCTGTATGACTTTGGACCGCAATTCAGGTGCTTTACTGGAATTAGTGTATGATGGTAAATGATGGCTGCAATCAAATAACCTAATTTAAACATGAATGCAAGCAAATCTAAATTTAAAATATGTTTAAAGATTTGAAGAATACCACCTGTAACGGTCTCTAGCTAGCTCCTACAAACTGGTATTTCACGACTAAGATGCGTTGTACGTAGGCGAAAGCAACCAGATGTGCGACAAAAGGGGCATAAACTAAACAATGATCTTTCCAGGTGGCACCGTACGTGCCTGCTACTAATGAGCTTGTTATTATGTTAATTGACAGTTTGTTTTGAAAAGAGAAAAGGATGGCGGGGTATTTAAAATTCATGACAAAAAGTATTAGGACGATGTTTATACAGTCAGAGGGTACATCATTGGCTCTTACAGTTTCTTCCCATTCATCCAACTGAAGTGTTTGAACCCATACGCCTTTGACCACTCTTGATACATTTCATAGTTTAAATCATAGGAGTTCATTTGGGTGACGTTAGTCTCCTATAAATCAAAGAAGAAGGTCGCACATGTCCACAGCTGTCCAAAAAATGAAGTGTTCGTAAATAGTTTAAAAAGGAGTCATATACGTATGAATAATGCAAGAATAAAAACATATCACAAACCTCCATGTTTTGCAGACGCATTTACGAAAGCTACACTACCAAGGACAAAAGAAGGTAGAGGAACTGTTCTTGCAAGAACCCATTTAAATGCGTGCCTTGAACTTACGCTTGCGCCAAACCTGCATGATCGGCCTATTAAAGAAATGTTCAGAAAATCAAGTTCAAACAACCGTACCAACCTACAATAGTAATAAAGCTCGAGTATGCAATTTGTGTGTGAACACTCTGACACAACCATGATCATAAATATTTTATAATAACCACATAATTCATAACTTTAGACCTATTTTGTTTGCAATAGAAAATTAAAATAGTGGCAAAATCAGTTGATAAAGCAACTAAGCAGTTCCCAACTACCCTTTAATCACCTAGTGGCTTTTGGATATTAGATGCTTAGAAGTATAGGCTGAAAGCGACGGCCAAAATAATATATATATGTATTAAGTTAAGGAAGAAGGCAAGGACTTGGAATGTACACTTTTAGAAATGGGGAGACCCAATCTGGGCACTGGCAGAATGGTGTTCTTGATGTTCCAAGCTCACAGAGCGCCATGTATCCTGTATCACCCGTTGCTGTTTATCATTCCAAAGTTCTTAATGCAATTCAGGTTATTTTCTCAGCCATATACTCGTATTTAGGAACCACAAAATGAAAATATTCAATTATAAAGAACAGATCAGTTATGAGATAAAAACGGAAGGTTAAGACATTAGTTGTGGTGATTAATAACAATAATCTTATTGGGTGTATCAGGAAGCGCGAAGAGCTGCTGACAAAGCATATGATGTAGCCAAAGTTGATGAGAGAGTTAACAGGGCGGTAGCAGGTGCCAATAGAGCTGCCAACGCTGCTAGAGTAGCTGCCATAAAGGCAGTACAGAAACAGATGCATCACAGGACTAACAATGACGGGCTTCCTATACCAGTGGTGCAAAAATTCCATCGTCTGTCAACACAACCACCGGTATGATGACTTTTAATTGGGGCCTAAGTTTTGTTTTGCTGTCTTTGTTTACTTTTCACGTCCACACATTTTTACTCAGAGAGACAACGGGAAGAGGGGTTTCTGGTCTGGTCTCCCAAGTGTGTTTGGGATGATGGAGAGCTGCCCATAAAATATGCAAGCAAAAGAGCTAACACACCTGGTCCGGCCAAAGCGCCACCAATTGCTGTCTTAATCTGACTGGCCAAAAACGGTTGCAAGCAAAAGAGCTAACACACCTGGTCCGGCGAAAGCGCCACCAATTGCTGTCTTAATCTGACTGGCCAAAAAAGGTTGCAATTGTCTGCATCAAATTAAAATAAGTTTAGTCACAAACGAAAAATATTTATATCCAAGTAAATACATATTCAAACATTCAAAATACAAATTTTATACGACTGGTATCCCTAGACAAAAAAAGAGAAAAGGATTATATTGGAAAATCAAAGAACATATTTTCTTTTATCATATTACGTCCCATAAAAGTTGACTTTATCATACCTCAGTTGCTGATCAAAATGTTGCAAATTATGGAGATCCATGTTGGCTTGGATACCGTTTTTCTGTGGACAATTTATGTTACGTATGGCATTTAATTATTTTAAAGGGAGGTTTTCAATGGATGAAAATATTTGCTTACCTCTCTATCAATCAGCATACAGGAGGATGCTTTTTCTTTCATATATGGGAGACTTTTAGAAATCCTTTTTCGGTAGACGTTGGCTTTGATTATTCGACAGCGTTGTGACGTTGTCCAGGCCATAGAGCAGCAATAGTAGTGTGCGACATTTTTTTGGCCCGCCTGAAATAAATGTAAAAGCAAATATGTAAATCTGAAAGTCAAACCAATTCAAATGCAGAAAGGTTAGGATGTATTAATAAATTATTCGTAGGCAATGCATACACGAACCATCTATTAGCATGGTAAGCGATATTAGGAATTTAAGAGGTATTTTCGTTTGGGAAAAGGAATGCAGTTAGTACTATCAGTGATTTTGACATAAGTATCATCCCCATTTAAATTCTTGAAAAAAATGTCATAAAAGGTATCCAACTCACATAAAATACGAAGTATAGATTCTTAATAACAAAATCTCATAAACCTTCAGTCAAGTATAGATTAAGCACATGACCTATTTACTCATAACCAATACCAAAGGCCTTTAGCTAACTATGGGCCTAGAGGGGAGATTATGTAGATAAAAGGTCATATGTTTGAGTCTCAGGCTCATGCTCACTCGAATTGGTGCTCATATAGGTCATGAGAGTTTCCCGAACCATTCTTTATGGGGTGAACAATGGCTCGTGGCACGAAGCACCCGACGGTGTTCCTGCCAATCTACTTCTCTTGTGATCTACTTAAAACGGGTCAATTGGAGATTTGTTCAGTAGAGCAAAACAACTACCATATTATCAAAAGTACAACCACCATAGAAAAAATATCCATATACTTGAAGATAACAAAGAAGTCAGGATTTGCTTATGAAAGGAACTGTTTTAGACCCACATCATAATGAACTAAGCATAATAAACTATTTCAATTGTAGAGAATTAAAAGTGTACCAACCTTTAGGTATTCAATTTTCTTGTCGACAACGTGCCCACTCACTTTTGCATAACCTGTTACAAAAGAAAACATCAAATTTAGCCCGATATTATTATTTTATTGGAGGTCTAATATTCGATAAACTACTTGTAGACATCAAATAAAGCATAGCATAAGCCAACCTGATTTCTGAAGCACATATGAAACATAAGCCAACCTGATTTCTGAATCACAGCTAGTGTCAAAGCCATACAAAAAAATCATTTCATTAAAAAGTTAATTTACCTACCACAATTATTGAAAAAAAATCAATCTCCTCATCATCCTACAAAAACAATATCAATAAAAAGAGAAAAAAAGTCAGGTTAAAGGAATCCATATCGAAACAAATAAGATCAAACAAAACAAAAAAAAACTAAATTTCGTTATCATCTTCAATTAAAACTGTAATAGAATGAAAAGAAATATTATAAAAAAACTTACATCAATCTGTTCCTTATCCATATAAAAAAAAGAGATCAAATGAGATCGTAAAAGGAAATATTCAAAATTAGAGAGATCAGATGGATCGGATTGGGGGATCGGATTGGGTGCTTTTTAAACAGCTCTCAACATCAATCTGTTTAAAAAGGGGATGAGATGGATTGGGTTTTCGTGGTTGAAAAAGGGATGTTGAGAGCAGTTTTTCAAACGATATGACAAACCCATACCTGGATCAATTTTTTCAAACCATCGACGGTGAGATTTTGTTGTGGGGGTATTGAAGGTATGGGCGTGCCTATTTTGAACGGCCCCCATTTATCTTGTCTCACATCGTTATTATTTTATTACCTCCATTTTTGGGTTTTGCCTAATGAATAAAGGGGGTAATAAATGAAAATCTTTTTAATTGCCAAATCTCCCTTTTCTTACGTCATATATACGTCATATATACAAATGACAGTTTTCCATCCCCTCTCTCATATAATCAACTGCTATCTCATCCGTATTTTTCTGTGATCTTCTTAACTGCCACTAATAATTTCAAAATTAACATCACCGGGATCCAAAATTTTTATCCATTATTCAGTATTGAAATCATTTGTACCAACAACATCAAACAACATTCTTTCTTGACTAAGGTAAATAATTTATTTGTACTTTTTTTTATTTCCGATTCATATAAATAGGTTTTATCATGATGATTTATATTAGGGGTTTTGTTTATAGAAAACTAATAAGGTATTGGTTGAATGAGATATCTTCATGAGTTTCGTTATACGTGTTTGTTTGATTGCTTATTAAGTGTTGGATAGAATGCTTGAAGGAACTTTGTTATACTTAATATTGTTTGCTTATTAACTTTGTTAGACAACTGGGTATAGTTTTAAATATGCGCCAGAGTACAATAGAAGTCATATATGGACATTTTACTAAAAGTTTGTTTTTGGAAAATTAGTTTAGATTAGAAGCTATAGGAGATGTTTCATGTGTGTAGTTCAAGTTAGATTTTTATTGCTTAAGGTTGTAATAATTAGATTGTTTGTTAAAGTGCTTAACCAATTTAGATTATTTCGGAGAAGCTAACGAACAATAACTTTTTGAACAGGTTCCAACTTTCAAGTACATAATCTGCTAGACTTTGAAATTTTAATGTTCTCTTTTTTAAATGACTTGCAGATCAAAGGTAAACCACAATGTTCACAATCACATAGTTTACACATTTAACTTAGAAATTGGCTGATCTGGTTCGTATTTTATTGTTGACACGTCCAACTGGTTCAAAAGTGCAGTTTAACATCAGGTTAATTTAATAATGTATATGTATTAGTTGAAGTGTCTGATAAAAAGGTTAAGTTAATGTTCGTTTCCAAGACAACACATTTTTGTTTTTATAACATTGTAGTTATCATTTTGTAATTTCTGTATATATCTTCCTATTATATACAAAAAGAACCATCGATAACATTGTTCATGCTTTTAGGAATTGCAATTTCAGCGTAACATAGTTGGCTACTATTTCCATATTTAGGAGACCATACTTCTTTTATAGCCATTACCTCCAATCTCCGAAAACCAAATAAGTGAACAACTATGATTCAATCTTACTCACACCCTCTCTATTATTTCTAAAGAATTCTACATGATCAGATTTGTTACCACTTCATTTCTATCATCTCCGGTGATCTACATGAGTACATTTTTAGGTTTACTTAGTTCTTGTAAAGTATTGTATATCATGCGTTCTTTTTTAAATGTAACTCCTATGTGTGTCTTATTTTTCGTTAAGATCTTTTTATGTTAAAGTAAGTTCTGACCTTTATATCAGGAGTAATGTTGATGAGATGGTGCTTATAAGATTCTTAATATTTTTTTGTTATAGGGCAGTATGTGGTGATGCATAGGAGGATAAACAGGACGGTAAGCTTCAATTATTCTTGAACGTCCATTTTTGATTGATGGTATGTTGCTTTTGACAGTTCTTGTAAAGTACAGTGTAATATTCATTTTTTTTAAAACCATGCATTTTCCAAATCATAAGTTAGAGGCAGTATCTGTTAATGAGACCCGCGATATGTTAATTATATTTCTAATGGTCATCTTCAGTCTAAAACTTTATGAATCTCATAGAGCTAAAATTTAGCCTTAAGCGCGGCTGAACCGACTCATGTACCCCTTAATCACGGGTATGGTGTTTTCGCGCAACTGAAGCTTCCTTTTAGCATAATATGTTTTGTCATTAGAGGAATGAAAAATTTTAGACATAATTGTGATTTTGCTCATCTTCGAAAAACCCGTAAGCAACTACTTTTTTAACCCATGTTTTGTTTACTTATTTGCACGCCAACTGTTTTTTATTTTGTTTCATGTCAAATAAGAGCTGCTATCATTTCATTTGACGTATTTGATTGATTATTAGAACTAAAATAGTTTCTAAATATAATTCAGTTTCTTTTACTTTATCAAAATTCAACTAAGTTATATGGAATCTTTGAAGATTAAAAATTTGATGATTTATTCGATTTGTGTGTATATGTGTTTGATGCTGAAATCAGCGGCGGAGCCAGAAATTTGGCTCGGGTCGCACTTTGATTATTGTTATAAAATGGTTCTTAGGGCTTCCCGAATAATTTCAAAAATTTACACTATAGTATGAATAACATGTACCCTGTATTGTTGCTCACAAACCATGGTCTGTTTATAGATTTTTTTGTTATATCATCCAATAGGTCTTATATATGTAATGTATGATCAGAGAAACTAAATGTGAATCATTCATTGGTATTGGTTTTCTTATATGCTGCCCTGTTAACATCTGAACTTATGAATGCTGCTAGGATGTCAAAGATTAAGTATCTTGAGCTTGCATTTGAAGTTAGGACCTTGTACGTGCATTTATAAATGGGAGAGAAAAAAAGTGTCAAATGCTGATCATTAGAGGGTGTTTGGCATTTTTGTTTAGATGGTGCTTAAGATATTTTGCTACAACTGCGAATTTACTTTCTTGCCTTTTGATGCAAGAAATATATATGTGCTTGGATTGCTTATATAGCTTAAAAAATTAAGCCGTAGAAAATGAGCTTAGGAAATATAAGTGGAGTGATATATAAGGTTATTAGTTTGTAATTGTGTAAAAAGCTCATGCTTTTGAGTTTTTAAGTTTGCATAACTCTTTTTCTGATAAGGAAAACAATGATATAAATAACTTAATCGCTTGTAATGTTGTTGCAGTAGGATAAAGGATTTAACGCGTCACTAGGAGTCTTAGTAATGGATCATGGGTACAATGAATTGGAACAAAGTGGAAGTGATCTTTTAGCAGTTATATGAGGAGAAACTCTTTTGTTTTATTATGAGGTGGCAGTCACTTAAAATTAATGATGAAAATTATCGTCAATCAGTCTTAGAGGCTAAGGATATTAGACGTAGGGAAATAGTGGTAACACAAGTAGTAGAGAAAATGTGGTAGTTCCTATTGACGGCCATTCTTTTGAGGAGTCACCTAGATCTCCTGCTTCACCGGGCGTGATCCTACATGACAAAGACCAGAATGAAGTGATAAAGACCAGAATGAAGTATGCTATTTTTTTTTGCATTTTTTTATGTATTTGTTTCCAATTGCTGATATGCAGGAGTGCTGAAAAATTTACCATTGTTTCTTATGACTATTTCATTTCTTAATCATCTTGTTACATTCGGAATTCTTGAGGTAATGTGCCAAGTCCTAACCTGCTTTATTTTTTTTAGTGTTTGATCTGCCAGTTAATGTTAGAACCGACCCGTCTTATATTGGCCCTCAAGTGGATGGTGTCACAAACGCTGATAGCATATTTTACACTAATTTTATTTCCAATATGGTATCACCCTTTCTTTTTCTTCATTTTTATATTAGTTGTCACTTAGATATCTAACAATTCCTGAAATCAATCAATGATGCGACCTTTTTGGTTTTGTTTGCTTAACTTTATGTCTTGAATAACACAAAAATCACATGCATGTCATGAATAACACAAAAATACCATGTTAACCTTTTTGTATGGTTTAGTAGTTTAGTACTGAATATATATCAAATTTCTGATAAGCGATTTCTCTTTGTCTTATATTGAAGGTTTGTTCATTCTTGATGGGCTGGTTTGACCCTGTTTTCGAAGGAGATATATCCAAGTTTTCCACTGAATTAGCTGTTGGGTTGGCAGAAGTAACTGGATTTACTCCGTCTTTAAGTTTTTGGGTACCTTTTTTCCGGATTAATAGAAGATACTTTTTTATATTTGTATGTTTTCCAATGACTAATCGACTATCAACAAAATCTATGGGCAATCACTTTCAAAAGTGAGAATATATGAGTATCAATTTGTTTTACTATATGAGTTAAAATTCCACATATTTTTTTGTTTTTGTTTACAATACAAATTTTTTATTTCCACCCGCGAAACCCGCGGGTCTATAGTCTAGTTTAAATTATACATGTATTAACACTTAAATAAAACTATTACTAAGTGGGTCTGCTAGCTCTCCTTCAATGGATAAGAAAAGTTGAATGGGTCTTGCCCCTTCTTCAAAACTGCTATGAAAACTACTTGTGTCGTGTGCACGAAACCACCACTGTTACTTGATTGGCGCCAAAATCAGCACCTTCATTCCCGCCATCACTACCTTCAACCTTATAAATTAATCACTCCACACATGAAACCACCACTGTTACTTGATTTACTTTTATGTAAATTTGTTTATTGATTTGTAAATATGTTTTAATTTATTTTTGTTTATGTTTTTAGGTTTTGTTCTATGTGTAGGTAGTGTTTAAGCTCGCCACTGCCGGAGCACCGCCACTGATGTCTGCCACCACCATCACAGCCGAATCACCAATTGAAGGTTTCTTTATAATTGTCTTTTTGTTTTATGTGATGTTAAGAGGGTGTTTGTTTCGGCTTATATACTTGGTTTATGGCTTATTTTGGTGTTTGGATCATGTTTCATAAGCTCGACTTTTATGATTTATTTTGACACTTTTCGGCTTACACAAGTTTCTTATGTTATAATAAGCTTATATAAGTCAAAAAGTTTTGAAATAAGCCACAAACAGTGAGCTTATGAAACATAAGCCCAAGACTAAATAACCCATAAGCCGGCTATATAAGCAGAAACAAACACCCCCCCATTTTATTGACTTGAGATTTATTGCCTGAAGATGCCATATGAATACTAGGGTATAAGACTTTACTCTGGTTCTATGTTAGCGTTCTTGTTATGTCACGTGAAATACTGTTTTCGTTTGTGTGCTTTTGTTACTGAGTTACGATGTTTGTGGAACTCTATGGCTTTAGACTTGAAGCTCATTGACATAATTGATTTAGCAAATGTTACACTAAGATCAGACACATAGATAAGGAAGAAGAATCTGTATTGAATATATTCACTTGACACTCTAAAATCAGAAAAGTTGGTTTCGAGAAACTGTCATAAAAAGCTGTAAATAATTATAATGTACTAGAGTGAAAGAAAACCAAGGTAATTGAACAATAATGGATTGGTGCATATGCTGTAAGTCAGGAGGTGTGTATATTATCTGGTTTTTATGCTTGTGCTTGGTATGCATCTTGAGTTGGTTATTTGTTGTAGTGTATTGCTATTTCTTATCGTATATAATGCTATTGTTATACTTAATTTCATATACCCCCACTACTACAAGTAATGCCAAACAAGCCTATGAACCATGTTCAGTAATATTTAATAAGCCATCCTATAGACACCCACTTTAAGTACTAGTAACTTAACAGTAGACACAAGCTATAAGCACTAGGAATATAGACCCCAACAGAAGATTGAGACTTGAAGGTTGCGTCTTTAGTTTCCTCTGCGGATACCTGTCGAGGTTACATTCCAGACTTCAAGTTCGTCTTTGGTATCCCAAGCAATATTGTCATTCTTTTCAGTAGAAGCATGAACTTACACAATACTGAGAACATAAAAGAGATAGAGTTGAGAAAAAAGGTTGAAAAGTTAAAGAATATATTAACATTATGAAATGAAACCAAAAAGCAATAAAAATGGTTCCACAAGAATATAATAATTAAAAATACGACAAACTATCATCAAGTTAGTACCCAAAGATCATATATCAATCAAACCATTTCACATGGCAGAACTATTGATAAATCTCTAAATTCAATGGGCAGTGGCTAGTTGCTCATCAGTAACTCTTTTACTAGTACGTGTATATATAAAAACTATCTACTATTTACTTAGAAAATTAAAACTTAGTTCATGCATTAAGAACAAACATATAAGAATGTACCATTTCTCTATAACCTTTAGGCTTGTAGAAAACAAAAGTCTTGATCTGTGCACAAAGAAAAAGAATAAGTGAATAACTATCAACTCACATCACAAAATTTGGAAAATAGAATAACAAACAAACTTTGGTGTGTATGGATGCAGGGGCGGACGTACATTGTAAGAAGAGTATGCACTTGCATACCCTGTGAATTAGTGGCTTAGTGTAAAAAAGTTACTTTTGTGTTTTTATTTGGTTTGTGCATACCTTATGAAAGTAGAGTGCATACCCTTTTCTAATCTCGTCTTAATATAAATGAAGACAAAATTTAAGAATGTAAAGAACTTAAAGTAACAACAATGGAGATCCAGTGTTGTAAATATCGGTCATGGCGGCTGATATATCGGTGATATATCGCTTGGCGGTGGTCCACCGCCACCCCATGGAGCATATCGGTCAACTTGGCGTTTTGGTCAAATATCGGTCAATATCAGTCAATATCGGTCAATATCGGTTAAAAATCGGTTGACTTTTGATATTTTGATTGTTTTTTATTGTGTTTTTATTTTTTAATGTAAATTTTACAGGATATATAACTAAAACTAATGAATACATTAATAAAATTATAAAAATATATAAGAATTTCAGATTTATATTAAATAAATTTTAAAAATATATAAAATAATGATAAAAATATATAAAATAATGCTAAAAATATATAAAATAGTGATAAAATATATAAAATAATGATAATTTATAGTACCCGCCGAGAAACCGATATATCGCCGCCAAGACGATATATCGCTTGGCGGTGGTCGACCGCCGAGACCCTGCCGAGCGATATTTACAACCTTGTGGAGATCAAAAAAATTGCAGAAGGTAGGTTGTGTTTTTGAGAGAGAGAGAGTGTAGATTTGTGGGTGGAAAGAAATGACTTAATGTTATTTTATTTATTTTATTGTACTGTATCTCTTAACTTTATTACTCCACTAGAATTCTACAGTAAGTGGTAAGAATAATACATATAGTTGGGTCAAATAGATTTATTTTATGCAACCTTCTCAACAACTAAGAGATCCATTCGAGGAACATGGGGACTAATTGAAGTAATGAGCCTCCCAATATTCTAAGAATCATATAGAGTACAACTTTTAAGATTTTGATTCAAAATTCTAACATGATCCGAATTAAGCAACAAAAACGAAGAAAACAAGAAAAAAAACTGGTAAAACAACGAACGACCCGACCCGACTTGAAAAGAGCAAAGATTTTTTTTGGCGTGTATTAATTTGTGCACACCCTGTGACGGATTCCTAGGTCCGCCACTGTATGGATGTATTGTTTATTTTAAAAATCACCATGAATTTAACATAAATAAAGTTTTTAAATATGCATCTAAAGTGAAATATAAGCATCTATACTGTGATAAGTACTTAGAACTCAAAAACTTTAAAAAGGAAAAGTAAACAATTATGTTGTGATAAGTTTGTATGTCACTGTAAGAATGCCTCAACTATAATAAAATATATAAATGTTCATCTATAGATACTTACTGGTTTATGTAAATGTCATCCTGACTACCAGTGTTTATGTGTAGGGCTGAGCTTCGGGCCGAAACCGAACCGAACCGAACCGACCCGACCCGAGATAAACCGAAACCGAAATAGGCTGTATTGCTGGACCGAAACCGAAACCGAAAAATTCGGTTCGGTTCGGTATTCACTCGGTTTACTCGGTTTATATTTCGGGTTCAACCCGAAACCGACTTTTATCCCATATATTCCTTTCCCCAACCACCCACTTTACAAAAGTCTTTTTCTTTCGGTGTTTCTTTTTCAATCTTTTTTCTTTTTCTTGATCTTTCTACAAACAGTCCTTGCAGCCATTAAAGCATCTGTTTGTTTCATAATATCAACAATGATTAATTGATGCAGTTGTTGCTCTTTAAAGTATGGTGCAGCCATCAAAGCAAGCGATGAGAATACTTATCTATTGCCAGTTTCTCTGATAATAGTTCGAACAAAACAACATCAAATGAATCAACATCAGTCTCTTTTGTGGGGTGAGATACTTTTCAACCTTTTCTTGTTCTGGGGTAAAGAGTTTCACTTTGGCAATTAGCTTTTCAACCTTTTCTTGTTCTGGGGTAAAGGGTTTCACCTTGGCAAATAGCTTTTCAACCTTTTCTATAAAAGAGATAAATTAGGTCCTAAGAAAAAAGCGGCTAATATACCCTAGTAAAAAGTCAGTCGGGACATCTCGGTTCATCTCGGGCTTAACTCGGTTTTTTACCAACCCGACCCGAAACCGAAAAATACCCATTTTGCAATCCGATAACCGAACCGAATAGCTCGGTTTCGGGCTCGGTTAATTCGGTTTTCTCGGTTCGGTCGGGTTCATTCGGTTTCGGTCGGGTTTGCTCACCCCTATTTATGTGTGTGAATTTAAATAGTCATGGTTAATAGAAAAATGACGTCGGTATGTGCAAAGGGACCTGAACTCATTACACAATGTTAACTTAGACTGAGAGCAAGTTACACGTGCAGGTGGACCAAGATTCATTACATAGCACAGGTTGTAAAAGAACTAAAATCACCATAGTCGCATTACTACGAAATAATACATAAAGATGTCCAAATTCGACAATAATACTTAGGTGATATTGTATTACTAAACGGTAAATCTGATGCGCTAATGCACATGGCATAATATCACCACCACACAATGCTACATGTGAGTCAGATATGCTTGTCATTAATCTTTGTCACAATTGATATTTTCTAAGACCTATGACAAAAAGATATTCATCGATGTTATATTACTTTCTTAAGTTCTAAATTTCATTACTGCATAGCGACTCACTCACATTACCTAAAGCCTATACCAAAAATCTAAATTCATCAGGCACATATTCACTTTTTGGCATTAAAATTCAGGAACCAAACAGCCCTCTACATATCACTTTACTACTAAAACTTTCAGCAAGCAAGACAATCTTTAAAGATCACTTTTTTTCTGCGCACAGTTTCAGCAAAGAAACAGCCCTTTATATATACTTACGAACTTAAATTGGCTTTTATCGGTGCCACAAAATGTACAAAAAGTAACAAATAGGAAACTGTGTAAAATGCGTATTTGCAAGCGTGTATCTGGGTTTAGTGTAAAGAAATATGTCTCAAAGATTAATCTTAATTAAGATTTGGATCTTGCCTTCAACTTGAACCGAGTTCCATTAAATTTAAACGCCCTTTTGCTCATTTTGTATCCTACTTCTATTATTTAATAGTTTTAATACTACTAGTGTTATAAGATTCTTAATTCTAATATCATATGAACTGTTATTAGTCACTCTTCTATCCTATTAATATCCTATAGTTTTAATACTACGCCTACTAGTGTTATAATAGGGATGAGCGCGGTACCATTTTGGTACCGTACCGGTACCGTTTTTGGTGTACCGAATTTTATCCCGACCTATTTTCAGTGTCCCGCTCCCGGAACCGTATCTTAGACCGGTACCGGTACCGGTATCGGTTCCGGTACCGGTACAACGGTACTAAAACGGTAGAGCACCGTTTATGATATTGGCATATTGCATATATTAATCTATGATGACAACTTAGCTTTTAATATATAATAATAACTCCACTAAAAATTCTTTATTTCCTTTATGACCATTTCTATCAATCTGTTATACAGCAACTATTGTAATGCAAATTTCATTTGCTAATATTTACTCAACTGCGTCTCAATTGCAATGTTCATTTGACCATTTAGTTTATTAGTGAACTTATAACACTGTTATCATCACACTGACTAAACAAAGCATTATCCTCAAATAGTAACACTATATCAGAATATCAGATGTACTAGTCAATTTCAAAATAAAACATAACAAGCTTACAGTTTTGACCCGTTAACTCATTGTGGCAACAACAGTTTTACATGTAAGGTTCTGTTACAGCAAGAATCATTTGAGTAGTACACTACAACCAGACACAATAAACTTAGAAAAGGAATTGCACTTAAAGGGTTGTTTGGCAAACAGAAACAGACACAAGTTTGTTTGGCGAACAGCACCAACACATAGTCAAATCATAATAAAACATAACAAAAGTTCAGTTTCGACCCATTAAACATAAAATAAATCCAGTTTGACCCATAGAGGGTGCTGTGACAGCAAGAACAAAAATATGCAGTTTGCCCCTCTGCAATAAATTTCGCAGTCTGCTTCATATGGGACCATTTATCTCAATTTGATTCTTCTGCACTCAATCTCACATTTTGCTTGCTAATTCCATCTTCGATCTCTACACATACAACAACAAACAAGCTAAGTCAATTACTTGGAAAACATCAGATAACATACTTAACAGAAAACTAAAGCTAGCTATTCATACCTCGTGCAACATCATCGTCGTTTAAAATGTCATCAATGTCATCTATTATAGCCTTGCGTGACTTTCTAACCCAATCTTGAGTGCACATCAATGCCTCAACGACGGGGTATGACAAGTTAGTCCTATATGGGTCAAGAACACGACCTCCTGTGCTAAATGCCGACTCGGATGCCACAGTGGTTATTTGGATCGGCAGTATGTCTAAAATAAATAAATGCAACAGAAATAAGTACATAAGAATGAACAAAGTTAGTTCGAAAAGTATAGTAAATTACCTTTTGCCATTCGAGATACGATTGGGAATCTTGGTGCATTTAATTTCCACCATTCAAGAATGTCAAAGTCTTTTGTATACCTAATCCGTGGCTCATTTAGATACCTAGTTAACTCGCTTTCCGATTCAATTGAACCCGATTCTTCCAAGTTCAAGAAATCATAGACAAAGTCATTACCACCTCCATATGCTTTAACAGATTCTTGATCAGTAGGTTCTTGAGTACTAGATTCTTGATTCCTAGTTTGTTGAGAAGAACTCTGAAACCCAACTGTATCAAACCTTATTTTGTATGTTTTAAACAAAATTTCCATTCTTTGCACAACCTTTTTCACCATCTCATTTACCATGTCATTAACATCATCATCATTACCATCTTCGTATCCAAAGTTATTCATAAGCATCGTTTTGAACCCGTGTGAAACAAGACGTTGTTTCATAGTAGGGTCCAATATAGTGGCAAAATACATAAAGTCGTTAAGCTTATCAAAGTTCCCCCAATATTTGTTATATTTACCAACCATATCATGAACCATCACACAAAAATCAGGTTTAGTCTCCCAGTGACGAAGATGTTTGTCTACAAGTTAAACTGCATGTGTAACCTTTTGTATTCCGGTACCGATTTCGGAATTCCCATTATAATCCCGCACCGAATTTCAACGGTACCGTTTTTTTTCACCCTATTTTTATGGTACCGGTACCGTACCGGGTACTGAAAAACGGTGCGGGTACATGTCGGTACCGTACCGTTTTTCCGGTGCCACTGCTCATCCTTAGTTATAATATGCTACTGTCATTTAAAAAGAAGAATGTTTTGTACTCTTAATGTCTTGTAATGAACTACATTTACAAGTATTTTGCCTACTGTTCGAATTTGCAAGTGATACCAGAACGACGAAGGAATGCATTCTGCCATAATAATATTTTTTTCTATTGCCACTTTTTAAGCACAATGTTTATAGATTGGACCATCTATAACATTTTCACTACTGCTAGCTATTCCATCCAGTTGTAAAAAAAACCCAACAATCTCTTAATTTCTTATCCCATTCATCGCAGTTATGACTATTGATAAGAGTTGGACTTTTATTTCCAACCGTAATTCTGGAGAATTTTTACGTGGTCTTAAAGCATTCCTCGAGCATTGTAAAACATTGTTGAACCCCATCTCCGGAGAGATAGCATGCCCATGTGATTTATGTGGTAATTCAGAAACGGGTTCAATCGAAACTCTTTGGAGACACATATCTGAAAACGGGTTTGACTCGACTTATACCATTTGGGATAAACACGGTGAGACGCTTCCTACGACACCTCCGCCACTAGTACAAAACACACCACAACCACATTCACCCGAATACGATAACATGGCTGCGTTCCTGGACGAAATTATTCGTCCGGATAATGAGCCAACTCAAACAACGGGTCCTCAACCAAATGAAACAACGGGGCCTCAACCAAATCATACAACGGGTCCTCAACCAAGTCAAGCAACGGGTCCTGACATTGATAACGAGTTTGAAGCGCTATTTGCCACGGCCACAGACAAGTTATACCCGAGTTGCACTTGGATGACTTCATTGGACTTTCTTTCAAAGATGTCGCATGCCAAGGTCTTAGGTAAAATATCCGACAGTGGGTTTAACCTGATTCTAAAAGTTCTCCAAGAGGCTTCCCCAAAGGGAAGGATTCAAAATCCCGACGTCATACTACGAAATGAAGAAGACATACAAAAAGATCGGATTAGGATATGAATCGATCCACGCATGTATAAATGATTGTTTTTTGTTCTGGGGATCGGAGGAGAACGAAATTTTGAATTATTGTCCAATTTGCAATGCGAGTAGATGGAAAGACCTCAAAACAAAGGGGAAGAAAGTTGCCAACAAGGTGGTGCGTTACTTTCCGTTGATACCTAGACTACAACGTTTGTACAAGTCGCAACACACTGCAAAGTGGATGACCAGCGTTACGAGGGCTTGATAGATCATTGGAGGCGTCGCCATACGGATAAAGACTGGCAATTTTTGTACTCGGGAAAATGAAACGCTCTATGTAAGTAATTTTGTACACTTTAAATTTATGTGTGTGAGTAAGATGCATCTACATTGGTTGCTTCCTTGCTTGCATAGGTGGTTTTCTTTTTGGTTACGATACAGGTTATTTAGTTGCTTTGCTTGTTAATTTTGTACATCCAGATGGTACGTATAAGTGTTCGTGTTGCGTTTTATTTGTACGTTTGTATAAAAATTTGGTGTTGTGGAGCAAAGTAGAGCTGTTTGAGAATGATATGTTTGAGAATGATATATACAGTAGTTACTAGTTTAAATCAAAGTTCGATTTGATTTGTATCTGAATTTGTTGTATTGATTCATACAGTTAAGTTTAAATAGTCATGGGCGATATGGTTACACATTTTTTTTGTAAGTTAAAAACTTAACATTTAGCCGATACTTATACTAGAAGTAGGTATTACTTTTCTTATTCTTTAAATATTGATCTTAACCACTGATTAGGATAGCCTAGAGTAACGTTCGTGGCTACTCCCAAGTGTAAAGTATCGCCTTGTTTGCTGTGGAAATGTGGAGCCCCAAAAGGGTATCCATGACCAAAAGAAAGGGTAGTCGAATAGTTAGGTGTTATAAAATGAATGTATTTGGTGAAATCTGATTTGAGGGCGTGTTAGATTGGTGATTTCCCTTGTTCTTGTAAGCAGAAGAAAATAAGCACTCATAAAATAGTGTTCGAACTTGCCTTTGCTTTGAATAGATATATATGTATGAAATAACCAGATATAGAAAAGTAGGAGTGTCAAATGGGTTTGGTGACTGCTGCACCAATTACCAAACAGCCTTCAACATTGTTATATTTAACTTTTTTTTTAACTACATAGGCACAAATGAAGGCAATCCAAGATGCAATCACCACCGGAACCATCCCGCCCAAGACGGATAGAGAAATCTTGGCTGAAGTCACTCAGAGCAGAAATCGTGCACATATAGCGGGTGTAGGCAGGAACTTAGCGGGTATGGAAAATTTAGATTCTGGGAGGTCACAACCGGACCCAGGTTACTGTACCCGGGAGCAATTAGAAGATCTGAAGAGGCAACACGCTTTGGAAAAAGAGGAGCAAAGAAAAGTATTTGAAAGTCAACAAACCGCCTTGAAAGAATTTGTGGAGTTCTTCAACCGTCATCAAGGTACTCCTGCTTCACAGTTTCATATTCCTGACTTATACACTCCTCAAGTGTTTCCCGGTTCTATCTCTACTCCCGGTGGCCCTATTTGTACTTCTCCCGACCCTAGTTCTACGCCTCTAAACCTTCATAATTGTTACACCCCAACCTTTGATCCCGAAACTAGCCAAAGTGGTGATCAAGATGATAATGGCAGTGAAGATGGTAATCGTGAGTATGATGGCGATCATTCTGATGGTGAGTAGGGAGTATGTAGGTTATTAGTAATTGTATTGACATCTCTCTTTGGTTTTTTATTATCGGACTAGTCTATGTATTAGCTTAAGTGTATCGTGTTAAACGAATACTATGACTTTGGTTGTTTATGAATGAATGAATGGATAGATGCATTTTGTATAAAATTTTTCCAGCTTTTGTTTTGGTATATTTTTTCTGGAAATAATATGGATTTGCAGAATTTAGCTGCTATTTTTTACTAACTAGTAGCTTAGCGACGACAAAAACTGTAGCTAAATCTACATTTGTCGTCACAAATAAGTTATAGAACCAATTTTGAGACTCGTTTTTAGCGACAACTACGTCGTCTCTAGGTGATTCCCGCCAAATTTAAATAATGTTTTTAATATTTATTTATAGTTATTTAATAAAAATTAATCAAAAAACAATTAAAGCAAGAAAATTTATTAGCGACGACTTCCAGTTGTTGCTAAAGCGCAACGCCAGGTCAGCAGGGTGTTTTTTGTTATTTTAATGTGGGCCTCGCGTCGTCGCTAAATGTTGCCCCTTTGCCGTCACAAAAACTTTCTGCGACGCCATTTGGCTACGACACATTGTCACGAAAACATTTTGTGACGATATATTATCACTTTTGGCTATGACACGGGTTTTAGCAAAAAGTTTCTAATGTTGTAGTGGATTTACTTTTATTGTAAAAAACAAAGGCATCAACACTGAGGCTGCATATCCTTACCAGGCAGCAGATGACACATGCAACACCAAAGAAGAAGCTATTCATGCAGCAACTATCACGGGACATGAGGACGTACCTGTTAACAGTGAGTCAGCGCTGTTGAAAGCCGTGGCGATGCAGCCTGTTTCTGTTGCCATTGATGCTTCGGGATTTGACTTTCAGTTATACAGCAGTTGGGTATGGAACTACTACGGATGGCATCAAGTACTGGTTGGTGAAGAACTCATGGGGCACGAGTTGGGGTGAAGATGGATACATCAGGATGATTAGAGATGTTGAGGCTAAAGAAGGGATATGTGGCATTGCCATGATGGCTTCTTATCCAACGGCTTGATATGTGCCTGCAAGTCGGATACTTCTGATGAATATATATTAATCAATCCCTTTCACCCTCTTGTCGATATTTGTCTGTGTATTATTGTCCTGTAAATCAAGACAACTCAGTAAAAATGGTGCGGTTGTATGTAACTGACTGGTTTGAAACCTTACCAAAGTTATTGAATATATCATCTTATGACGTTGATTATGGAGTTCACTCACTTAACAATTTTAAATTTTTTTTATTTGCATGTCCATTACAAACAGAACGATGGACTCACATTTGAATGCAACTCTGTGTCAGTTAAGCTTCAAGTAGGTTGCAAGTTCTGTCAAATTTGATTAATGGATGCTGGTGCTTGTTAGAGGCTCAAATGTCGTACAATCTTGGTGGTCAATATCAGGTTTCAAGTACTTTCTGTTAAAACATAAGTGATATAAGGGTGGTAAGATTTGAAGTAATATGTACTGAACTAGGAGTAGAATCTAGCCTAATCCAGTAAGGTTAATGAATGCTCAATCGAACAGGCTAAACCACTTTTTCTGACCTCATTGTTTCTTAATCCCTCATATAAGCTTTACATGTAGTTGATCACTACAGTAGAGGACACACAAGACATAGCAAATAAATGCAAACTTATGAGAAGTTGAGCACTAATAGTATAGGGCTCACGCAGTTTGTAGGACACACATAGCAATTAAAAGCAAACTTAACATGCTGTAGGCGAAGTAAGATTCATGTTTTTGTGCTCTCTCAACTATGTGAAGACATGGGGCGCATACCACAACCATTTCATTTAACCTGAAAAATTAAAGGTGAAAAAATTAACGGGTCAGGCGGGTCGTTGGATACTGGGTCAGGTGTGAGCCAGGCTTTAGTACAATTCAGGTTACGCCCATATCTTACAACAGTCAATGCATTAATTATGACTTAAGACTATTTGTCTCGTCACCCGTAGCTTCCTATATCACTTTACTTTGTTACTGTGGTGAATTTGAAATATGTACTTTGATAACTGCATAATGGTTAAGATGAGGTTACTGGTTGAACTGAAACCGTTGTGCAGCATGACTTATATTAAGACTAACAAGACACTTTTTAAAAGCAAATTTGAATCACTTTGAGTCTGAAATGGACTATAGTATCATATTGGTCGTTTCTAATGGCTCCAATGACATTCACACCTTACCATGTATAGGACGGTATGAGAATGTCTTAGCGAGTTAAGTGTAACATTCTACAATTTTTCATATAGACTGGTTTGTTGTCCGTTGCAAACTGGTGCACCAGTCTTAACTCTCAAATCTATAATGTTAATGCTCTACCAAATCATAGTACAGTTTGTCTCATCATTGTTTATTACCTAGATAAGGTATGTTATTATGTGGATTTAAGTAGTTGATGCTTCTGAGGGATTGGTACTATTGCCGTCATAGTATAGTGAAAAAACACTAGTATGATACTCGTCTAATTCATTGTAAGTTGATTATTGTGTCCCTGTGGTATAATTTGTTGCTACAGTTCTTACTTCGTTTGAACTGTTTTGTGCAGATGCATATTTTTGTTAAGATCCTCACTCTCGAGGTCGAGAGATCAGACACCAGCGACAACGTTAAGGCTAAGATTCAGGAAAGGGAGAGAAAGCAGCTTGAGGACAGTCGTACTTTGGCCAATTATGACATCCAGAAGGAGTCAACACTCTATCTTGTCTTGCGTCTTCTTGGTGGTATGCAAATCTTTGTTAAGACACTCACGGGCAAGACCATAAAATTGTAGGTTGAGAGCTCTGACACCATTGATAGTATAATTGGCAGCTTGCATGTTATAGTATTAACAACTATATCTATAACAATTATACTCCGTAATACTTACAAGAATAAGTCATCACTAGTTATTACTCCTAAGTACATTTTTAAGTCTTACAATTAGATTAGATAAAAAGCTATTGATTGATGCAATCGTTATAGTATACCACGCTAACTAAAAGTTGGTTTTGGTTTTGATAATTCACACTCGAGGTTAAAATACTGGAAGCAAATTCCATGTTCTTAAAACGACTACTATTTTAGTGAAAACAGATTAAAATATTTAAGATTACAATATGTCAAACAGGTAAAGACATAATTCCGTATATATATGATACATTGAATATATTTGCTAAAAACTATCGAAAAATAATGTTGTGAATTGTAAACAGTCGAGTATAACTTTTTTTTTATATTTGACCCGATTGTTAGAGAGATATGCCCAAACTGACCCATTTTCACATAAATGGGTTGATCATATGTAGCTGCCACCTTGTTATAATCTCAAGAGGATGAAATTTGTTTGACTTTTAATTTGCAATTTATGAAAATATTTTACATGTAGGACTGGTCTGTCGAATGATAGTAGCAAGGTCTCTTATGCTGAGATGATGACGGATGACGAGCAAGTATCAAGGGACGAGAGATGTTTCAGACTCTGGATCACTAGTCTTGGAATTACTTCGAATGTTAATAATGTGTTCGAGGATCTCAGAAACGGGTGCCAACATGTATTACATGCATCACATGTTTTAGGTCTCAAATATCACAAGTATTTTAGCATAATTATTATCGGTCTGTGTAAGAACAATGCTACACGCTTTCTGTGAAACGTTGGCTAATTTACACCTCAATGTCAGTAAGTTTGATTAAAAAGTATGGGAACCTAGGAACTAATTTACGACATTGTTTTTCCATTTGTTGCTGTAGATCGAAATTCAGAAACATTTGATTGTGAATCTCTTGTTCATGCAGCTGGATCCTTCTGGAAATTCTAGATAAGGTTGCTCCGGGGACAGTTAACTGGAAGCAAGCAACTAAACCTCCTATCAAGATGCCGTTTAGAAAAGTCGAAAATTGTAATCAGGCTGTTCGGATTGGAAAATATTTGAGATTCTCCCTTGTGAACATACAAGGAAACGATATAGTTCAGGGGAATAAGAAGCTTATACTTGGTAACAACCTAATGATCTTCTAGTCATTTTCATTGCATCTAAGTAGATACATCAAAACGGGTCAAAATGGGTTTGTGTTGAAATATGTAGGTCTAGTTTGGGTTGAAATGGCTTGGTCCATATACACTTATTGTCGATATCCTATCATGTGTTCATTCTTCTATTTCAGCTTTCATATGGCAGTTGATGAGATAAAACATGCTTCAGCTTTTAAAGCACTTGAGAACTCGCTCCCATGAGATAACAGATGGTTATATTTTGAAGTGGGCGAACAGAAAAGTGAAAAACAGCGGCAGAACTTCCCAGATGGAAAATTATAAGGTCAGATAAGAAGAAGAAAACATTTTACTTGCTCGATGTTAATTGATATTTCTCATGTTGTTTTGCTAACAATCACACTCGGATTCTGGTGTAGCACTTCTTCATTCTTTGTGTTTTCATAAATGTTATATTTTGATAATTTTATGTTGTCTGCATAAACGATAAATGAAATATGTTGTAACATTTAACTAAAACATAACAATAATAATTATTTGCCGTTATAAAACACTCTCGCGAAACACGTGTACTCGTCTAGTATATATATCGTTATACAAAATGTTCGTGCCAATATAGAAACTGATTCTATGATTTTAAAAATGTTGGAGGGAACTCAAAGTTTATGGATTAGCCAAGTTGGTTATTACTTTCTGAGTCCGAGGGGCATATTTGATCATTTATGTGATGTGACTCTAAACTACCAGACGCCTGAAAAGGATCCTGCGATGGTGGTTGGTTGGTCTGCACTTGAAAAGGGTTCTGAGATGGGGGTTGGTTGGTCTGTAGTTGAAATGGATTCTGAGATGGCGGTTGGTTGGTCTGCAGTTGAAATGGATTCTGAGATGGCGGTTGGTTGGTCTGCACTTGAAAAGGATTCTGAGATGATGGTTGGTTGTTCTGCACACCAAATTGAAATGGACTGGTCGATGGTGATGGTGTTGGGGTGCCTGAATTAAAAGCAAACGTTGGTGTACCAGCAGAAGCTGGAGCAAACGCAGGTATAGCAGGACTTGGTGAGTCTTCTTGCATACTGTCTTCCATGCTCGTTTGATCATTGTTGTTAAGTGGAGCTGCAGGAGTTCCAAACAGAGCTTGAGAAAACTGATTTGTAGCACTAGCTGCATTGAATGAGAACATTCCAAATGGGGACACGATAGCCGGAGTTGATGAAGCAGCTGCAGACACAAAATTGAATACATGTGCTGGTGAAGGTAAAACAGTGCTGGCAGCTGTGGGTGAATGGGTGGCAGTCCCGTTAGTAATACTTGAATTATTGGTTGAGCTAATGTCCTGTTTGACATTAGAAATACCCTTAGCAACAAATGAAAATGGTGACGAAGCAGTATCCGCAAGTGATTCAGAACTCCCAGTTGACTGAGTATAGCTACTTGATGCAGCAGGTGAGGTCTGCAAGTTATTTCCCACCTTTTGCTTATCAACAAGAGAACCACCAGGAGATCCAGAAACAGTTTTTGAAGGAGATATAATTTTAGATGTTGTTGCAGGAGTTTGAGAAACTTCAGTAGGTGCTGTCCTGGGTTCCGCATTTTCACCCAATGATATAGATATATGCCCATTAGAATCGTTGTCATCATACTGAGAATCCTTCACAAGACAAACAGATAAGTAAAAAAGCGAAAATAAGAAAATACAAATGAACAAAACGACGGTATACGTACGTCATCTACACTAATCCGAAAAGCACATTTCTTCTGAGGAGGCTCTGCTGGCAGCGCCAATGTGGAATCGGCATTTGTAGTTGGTGCATTAGAATGGTCGTCATCATACTGAGAATCCTTCACAAGACAAACAGATAAGTAAAAAAGCATAATGGAACATAAGAAAATACAAATGAACAATACGTACGTCATCTACACTAATCTGAAAAGCACGTTTCTTCTGAGGAGGCTCTGCTGGCAGCGCCAATGTGGAATCGGCCTTTGTAGTTGGTGCATTACCTAGTACTGGTGCTGTAGAATTCCCATTCATAGAGCTTAGCAGAAACTTTGATGATTCAACTTTGTCCAGGCTTCCAGGATCCAGGTTAGATGTCAGTTTAGTAGCCGATTTCTCAGTTGTTCCAGCAAACCTGGATGATGAAGGTTTTTCCTTTGGGCTCACTCTTTCAAGGTGTTCAAATATTCTGGATGCCGCCTGAGTTGACTCGGTAGGAACAAAGGCATAGCCTGAATTAAGCTTGCTGGTATCTCCATTTTCCACTATTGCCTCGGAGGCTTTCTGCCGAATTCTACGCATCGATCCACCAGACCCAAGATCATCTAGTACATCGCTCCTACGCTTACCAGCCTGAATCAAAATTTAAAAATTATCAAGATTTCACATATTACACAAAAGTATATAACTAATACGAAAAAAAAATCAATAACACAAATAGATACCATCTTGTTTCCATTTGACTCTTCAAGTGACGAAATAAGTGACGCCGTTGGCTGAAATCAAACAAATCGTGTTCTGAGTCTACTTCACCCAAAAAAAATATTATGAAGCAAGAATAAAAGGATAACTTTAACAAACCCTTTTGCCTAAAGTTGACGGCCCTCTGATATAAGGTGAGCGTGCCATGCGGTACATTGCTGATCTGCCACGAGATCTAGGGGTTTTCATACCATTTTCAGATCCCTTCAAGCTACCTGCAGTTCTTGGTGCGAGTGATGTGATAAGCGTTCTTGGGAGAATGGTTGTGTTATTTAGCAACACTGAATCTTGTCTTGGTGCTTGGCTGCCAAGCATCAGTGTGGATGGTGATACTTTAGAAGGCCTAGTGCACATGTAAGCCTTTGGAAGCTCAGCAGGTGAGACAACATCCTCTTGGAAGGCCTAAAAAGTCAATTATAAGTATGAGTACAGCCCTTTTTTTATGAAGTAGAAAAATAGGTATGAGAAATTCAAAAGTCGCAATGTTTTTGCTAGAATAGTTGGTATGGTAATAGTATCTAAAGCAAGAGAAAGGGTCAGGAATCATTCTAAACTACTTATGTATCGTAACAATGAATTAATATTTACAAATACTCTTAAACTCGACCAGAGCACCTAAAAGAATAAGCATTTGCAGCACTCAGATTAAAAACTTACACTTGGACCTTCCTTCTGAAGCTCGTTCCTTTGTTCTTCATTGGTTCCTGGTAACAAGTAAATTTTGTAAGGAACAAATAAATCATAAACGTGAGATCAAGAGAGGTGATATAAAGAAGATGTAATTTAAGAACAAAGAAATCAATCAAATTTACCTATAACAGGAGGCTGAGTTAACGCCTGATTCCGTTTCCAAAAGGCGCCAAGCACGCGATCAGCCCCCGCGTAAAGCAGCCTCGAAAACAAGACAGATTTGGCAGTATTGTTACGGTTAGGGTTTGTAATCGCAATGGAAGGCCGATCATACGGTGTCGTTTTCCTGGAAACCTTCTTATTCCGGAACTTTCCACCAGTGTATACGTCGATCGCCCTGGTCATCGAAAAAAAGACAGATTTGGCAGTATTGTTAGGGTTAGGGTTTGTAATCGCAGTTGAAGGCCGATCATACGGTGTCGTTTTCCTCGAAACCTTGTTTTTCCGGAACTTTCCACCGGTGTGTACGTCGATCGCTGTTGTCATCGAAAAAGTAGGGTTTTTATAATTTGTGTTTTTGTGTCTGTGAATAATCGTATATATAAGCTTTTTTTAATGTTATTTATGGATATTGGAGTTTTCGTTTTGGAAAAAGAGTCTTGGAAATAGCTTTTTTTACCAACAAACCCCTTGTAGAATTTAGTTTTGGAAAAAGAGGTGATATAAGGAAAGACGAGAAGTGAGGGACCAGCACCAGAGAACCATGCTTGATTCCATCCCGAAGGATCTTAATCGTCCTTGGGAAGACCCGATGCCTGAAAATGGCGAGCGGCATTTAGCACAGGAGTTAAGAGGAGTCGGGTTGTCTGCATACGATATGCCCGAATGGAAAAAGGATTCCTTTAGTACAGCCACTTTTGGTCAAAGGTCGAAGCTGTCTTTACTAGAACAGAGGCAAAGCTTACCCATATACAAACTTAAGAAGGAATTGGTTCAAGCGGTGAACGATAATCAGGTGTTGGTTGTGATTGGTGAGACGGGGTCTGGTAAGACGACTCAGATACCTCACTATTTAGCAGAAGCCGGTTACACCACTCGGGGTAAGATTGGTTGTACACAACCCCGTCGCGTCGCTGCAACGTCGGTAGCCAAAAGGGTGGCTGAGGAGTTTGGTTGTATGCTAGGTAAGGAAGTTGGATACTCAATTCGTTTTGAGGATTGTACGGGTCCTGAAACTGTTATCAAGTTTATGACCGATAGTATGCTTTTAAGGGAAATTCTTGTCGACGAGAATCTATCTCACTATTCTTGTATTATGCTTGACGAAGCTCATGAGAGAACAATTTCTACCGATGTTCTTTTCGGGTTATTAAAAGGTTTAATGAAACGAAGACCCGACTTTCGTCTGATTGTCACTTCAGCGACGTTAGAGCAACAGCAATGCAAAAAAGTTGAATAGCTTTTTGTTTTTGCCACATCTTCTTTTTCATTAATTCTAGCTCATCAAAAACTAGCTCCTCCAATGCACAAAGCATTCACAAAAGCTTTTTAAAACCAAACTGATATCAAAAGTGGAAGTTAAAGTACAGATTATGAATACAATACAAATATCCACTAAGCTCCAACCGCTTGAAGTTTACCAAGCTATTGGTTCAAGTTGTTTGTAAAGTCATCAAGTGCAATGCTAAAAAGCTTTTCAAAGACTTGTAAAACTGATAAAAAGCTTTTGGTCAAGCGCTGCAGTGCAAATGCTCTTAGACGCTGAGAAATTTTCAGAGTATTTCTTTAACTGTAATATTTTCACGATTCCCGGAAGAACGTTTCCCGTGGAAATACTTTACGCTAAACAGCCGGAAAGTGACTACGTTGATGCAGCTTTGATTACTGTTATGCAGATTCACTTGAATGAACCCGAAGGTGACATACTCTTGTTTTTGACTGGTCAAGAGGAAATCGATCATGCTTGTGAGTGTTTGTTTGGGCGGATGAAAGGGTTAGGTAAGAACGTGCCTGAATTAATTATATTACCGGTTTACAGTGCACTACCTAGTGAAACGCAGTCGAGAATTTTTGAACCAGCCAAACCAGGGACGAGGAAGGTGGTTGTTGCCACTAATATTGCCGAAGCATCGTTGACCATAGACGGGATTTTCTATGTTATTGACCCTGGTTTCGCAATTTACTGATGTTTTTTTTTACCTTACTTTCATTTGGTATAACTTTGTTTAAAGCCACGTGATGGATACAACTTACACTGGCAATAGGTACTTTTAGCTTAATCGCCTTAACAAAGGAAACGATGAAAACTAATAGTGGATTCGGATTGGGCTTGGAATATGCTTATTAACTTGAAACATTGCAGGTTCCTGTTGAATCAATGCATGATCCAAAAGTGGGAATAGTTTATGAGCCAACAGCTTTGATACAAGCTCTTGCCAACTTGTTAATTGGAAGCATAAACACACAAAGCTAATGGGGGCATAACAACATCAACGATAACAGTACATAATTTGGGAATTCCTCCAAGTATTCAGTCCCTTCAAATACTACTCGAGTACATGTTAGTGCGCATTCCAAGGTATCAAATTCTTGGAAAACATTGTGCAATGTCAGGAGATGGCTTTACATAGAAAAACAAGTACTCCATTCATATTGTAAATTTATAGTAACAACCTAGCAGAACTCTATAGAATGTAGCTGATGACTGTCGTCTTATAGCATTTTGTTTACAAGTATACTGTTGCGAACTTATGATTTAAGTAGATCATTCCTTACGAGGCGACACTTTTATTTGTACTTTTTTCACGATTTTGTCAAACAGAATATCACATTACCGATTATTTGATATACCAAGTATGATTTTGACGGCACGAGAATTGAATGAGAGCACAATATCTTTCTGATTGGAAACTGTTGTAAAACCCAGTCTCACTGTTGAACCACTATGCTAATAAAAAATTGGTTTCGGTTATGATAATTCACACTCAAGCTGAAACACGTCCCACAGTTCCAATAATCGAAAATAAGCTAGACATCAATAAGCTTTTTGGCTGTAATAAGCTATAAGTGCTTATTTGAATTTTATGAGTTGTACAAAAAATTGAGATACGACTTTCTACTAAACCAATTTGAACAAATCTTTCAGGAATTGATTAATAGCGAGAAAAAGTGAATTTGAAAAGATAAATTCTCATTTAAGCCTAAGCTTTTGCCACTTAATAAGCTAAAATGGATTATTCAAAAGCTATTTTATGAAAAAAAATATGTTAAGCTACTATTTAGACACTTTGTTAAGACTCTTATCAACCTACTATGACAAAGAACTGAACTAGAACTATGATTACAAATTCACTACCTCAAGAAAAGCTTACTATTTAAGCTTATTCAAAAGCTTATATCTACAGATCTAATAAGCTATGGAACCTAATGCTTAAAAACAGAATAAGCTGGATACCTAAGGATCACAAAACACCTATTACTTCTACGTATATAAAGCTGTGTTGAAAGAAAATGATCTGCAAACTAGGCTAAAAACTTGACCCATACATAATTTTTTGGCCATTTGCCTGTTTGACAATAGTACTTTGACTTCTTTGTAAAACTAAGCGAAACAAGACGAGTCCTAAGCATACTAATGAGTATATAAACTAAGATTTACACACTGAATCAAACAAAATCACAGAAAACGCAACTAAACCAAACACTGGTTAACAGCTTATGATCAAGCACCAACACCGAAACTTGCAGAATCTTAAAACCTTCTTGAAATAGTGAACTACTCATATAAAAGTGATTTGAGATAAAACATAGAAGAAAATCTTCCTAAAGCGCCAAAGGAACATCAAGTCCAAAAATGTAGAACTCGTGACATGGTCCGAATCCACAAATCCAAAAATGTTCCATCTTATGTTTGTGTTTTGAGTTTGCATAGCAAGTCTAGTTTCGAGTATTAGACTTGACGTATTAGGTGCAAGCATTAGGAAATGAAGCCTCCTGCACTGAAAGAATAGTACATGGTGGAATTTGAACCACATTCTTCAGATTGAAATACCAACCGTGCACTATAAGCTGCAAATGTTGTGCTTTCAACTTATTCTTTGATTTCGTGATTACCTTCTATTGCCATCTCAGTATTTTAGATGTTAATGTCTGCATATACCTGAGATATTCCGTTAAAAATTGTTATTCAGTATGTTCAAGAACAAAAGCATAATGATCTGATAAAGATTCAAACTTTAACCATCCGCCGTAATCCCAATGCGGTTGATAGGTCTCATGAATAGAAGTGTTATCAAACGAAGAAGAATAACTATCCGAACCAGTTTCATTTGTTATCTACAAGTTAACGAAAGTTGCATCTCCGATAAGTAGCCCAAGATCAGGTTGGTTCTTGATCAAGTGACTCACCGTTGATGTTGTGGTTCTTGATCAGTTTCTTACTTTCTCAAGGCCTCTGTGTAAGTCGCCACGTCCTTTTATCACATCTAGAGATGAACAGTTTTTTGGCTACCAAAAGAGAATGAGCTGATTTAATTCAGTGTAATCGATATCAGAATTAGCAACATTGGTAATTTCTCTCATTAACTTAATAATATACTAATTGATCTTGTTTATCAAATGAGTTTGAGGTGTGTAACGGGGAGCAATATTTTCTATTTATGCATTATCGTAACGTGAAGCGTCGTGTGTATGGTTCGACCATATACTTGTATCATTGCTTAAGATGTAGACATCTAGTGTCGAAAGAATGCATAATAAAGTGCAGGCAAAGTAGTTATAAGAAATGTCCTTGTATGAATCCCACATCGCCTGGGTGAAGTAAACAGACATGTGGGAGTTGAGTATAAAAACAAAGACTTGTGAATCTCGGCCTTTTGGCTAAGATCAAGTGTAGTATCTTTTCTTATCAGTTTAATATCTGATATGTGAGCCATCGGCTCACTCGATATTAATCTTATTTTTTAATGGGGGAAGAGCTCATCACAGTAGCTTGCTGCTGGGGTTCTTCACGTGTTGCCTAGGCGTTGCACTACTGCCTTGGCTGGCGCACCCCTCCAATCTATAGTTTAAACTTTTTTAGCCTTGGCTAAGATCAAGTGTAGTATTTTTAACCTAGCTAGCCGAGTCTTCAATTTTGCTGTCAAAATTTAAGACAAGCTCAATATACTTCTCAACCCATTCATGCAGAGGCCTCAACACTCATGATGCTGTGGACAATAAGAAGAAAAAGAGTAAAGGAAGCGCGTGGTTCTTGAGACATTTGAAAAAGAGTCCGGTCTTCCGTCAGGTCTGGTCTTGGTCGGTCCGGTTTTCAGACCGTAACAACCCATGTAAATATGCATACAAAAAATCACGGGTCACTGAAATAATCGACGTTTTTTTTTGTATTCCCACAACAAATAAAGTTCCACAATACCAAAGACTATGATATGTGCTTGTCGATCTATCAATCTTTCTGTTCTCTAACTTCCGAACTGGTGTATACTTATGTTTTTATTTTCTAACGCTTTCATTGTACGAAATACAATTCATTATCTATTTTCTTTGTCTCTTTTTGAAAACCTGTCAATTAACAGGTCAGTTAAGTTAAATACAATACAATTCCCTAAATAGATACATTATCAGCCCACGCATAATTAATAGAATTGAATTTTGTTTCAGGAAGTTAGGGAATTAAAAAGATGAGAAGAATGAGCAAAATAAGCATAAACTTGGTAAGATCTTTAGAGAACAAGGCAGGATTGTAAATATCTTGAAGCTTTTAGTTACAGCTTGTATGGCCTGCACGTCGTTCAGATAATTTCACGTTTCCTAAGTGAAGTCTATCGTTGGTTTCTTAATGTGTGTCTACGTCATTAGCCAAAATTTTCATGTGCTATCCAAACACATTCTTGACATAAATATACTAAACACCCAATTCAACTACTACTAAATGTATGATTAACACAACAGCCTAGCAATCCTCGATGGTGTTGATGTCACGTACACCATTATCATCCTTGTTAATAGCATCTATACTCCAACTTGGATCCTATCGAAACGCACATAACTTTTTGGTACAAACAGAAGGAGGCATCTAGTAGTCAACTGTCCAGTTAAACATGGCTGGACTGTATGATTTTGGTATAATTTAAGTTCTACAGCTAGCTTTAAAGGTAATTTTGGGAAATAGTATTGTCTGTATACGTAAGATCTTTAGAGAACAAGGCAGGATTGTAAATATCTTGAAGCTTTTAGTTACATCTATCTTCCGTTTTCGCTAGAACAAATAGAATACCAATATACTTTTAACTTGCAAAAGAAAATTAGCAGAAAAGTCCCAACTTGCGACTTTAACTTCATCTTGCCATATATAATATTAGAACTCGGAGACTTATATGAAAGTGAAGATGCTTACAGTCGGAGAGTGGTGGTCGTCACCATAACTATGATCAAGTCTTCTTCATTTCCAATGCTAGCCCTGGATATGTCTCTCTTGTTCAGTTTCCTATTCTGTTGTATCTTTGAGAAATCCATAGAGTAGTCTGGGAGACGCCCCTTTTGGTCCCAGTCGCCAAATTGTGGCACTGACATCCATGGTGCATTCTTCTACATAATGAAAATAGGTTATTGCTAGACCATCACGTAAAAAAACAACAAAAATATTATTGTAAACAAGGGTAAATATAATGTAGAGGAAAAGAATGATGATACCTGTTCCATACGAATCATATGTTAAATATACTACAATAACTTGATTTTCGTTATAAAAACTGAGAAAACGCAAAATTATAGTAAAGTGGAGATATGTATTGTATGTGTTTGCGTGTGTATGACAGAGAAAAAGAGCAACTTACAGCTCATATTGAGGTGTTGCTATATATTGTGTAAATACCGATTTGCTATTTTTGGGGTTTGGAAACTAGTCTCTACACGAATGAGCCGGTGTATACACATGAAGATAAAACTGTTGCCCCAAGTACTGCCTCCCCTAATCTTACGACCGTATGTTCCACATGCCCAAATTGTCCAATGCAATATATATTGCAGTCCATGCCTTCGGGTACACCTGTCATCACAACATTATCGGAAAAAATTTAGTGTCGTGTAAATCAAATGCATTATATTGCATTGCTTTCTTATATATTTAAAAGCTCAAGATGTACTGAACAATACTATGAGCAACCAGTGTCCCTCAAATTGTAGTGAGACCTACTCGCTTGTGTCCATTGCCCACCTTCCATCCTGTGATTAGTAAAAACAATTCTACTAGATAACTAAACAAGTACAGGAATATGTACTTTTGCTTACCCAACAACAAAGAAGGAATAGCCATCGATATGCCAGGATTGAATGATGTCCTCCCAGTTTTGGAACACGATATTGAAGTAATCAGCTAGCTTCAAAGGAGTGTCTGCAGCACCAAACAACACACCGTTGACTGCATATGTTTGCTTCCCGTTATAGAAAGCCACTGTCCCACGTGGACATCAAGTGGAATTGTTGGTATTCTTCCGCAAGACATGTCCCCGAATCCTGAAGTTCATGAATGTCATCAATCCTACACTGGATATTTTGAGTCTTCTTTGTTAACAGAAGATATAAGAAATCGTCAATGCAAAAGGAACATATAGTTTGTACACGATGTTCAACTAAGCAAAGTAGGACAGTTAGCATAATAAGAGGATTAAGCTAGAATACAAATGCGGGATGCCAAACACACCTTGTTCAACATCAAAGGTGTGTCCATTCCGAATTCCCATCCATTCCTATTATGTGTCTTAGTCTCCACAACAAAAACAAAGAATTAGTTTACAGAACTTTGACTTTTTAGGTCAAATAAACCAAATTTAATTTCAACACTCATACAAAATTCCTACTTATACCCGAAAAACTTTCAGTTCACAAATTTCTACTGCATAAAAGTGAAACGCATGGAGAGATTTACATGTTATATTGGCTGTAAAACATATTTCAGTTTACATTTTCATATTAGAATGTTTGACTAGGATAAGTCAAAGTTCAGTTTTAGGATCTGACCTGGTGGCCTCATTGTTACCAGTCACCAGCAAGAAATAAATCAATAATGGTTCCTAAATTGCCAAAGGAACCGATAGGTTTTTCTGGATCAAGGTGTTTCACAGCAGGACTCGTGAGATGGAAAAAAAATGTCATAAAGATTGGAAACGTTACCAAACGCGATTGATAGGTCTCATGAATAGGCATATTATCAAACGAGCAAGAATAACAATCTGAACCAGTTTCATTTGTTAGATACAAGTTACATAAGTTGCATCTCCGAAAGTAGCACAAGATCAGGTTGGTTCTTGATCAAGTGACTTGCCGTTGATGTAGTATTCCGATCTAGACCAAGATCACCCACAATTCCTGTTTTCGGTTGATTTTAGGACCAGAAATACGCAGTATTGAATGTAAAAAACATCACTCATTGCTTTAATCGAAGGATCTCCACATCTATAATAGACTAATAGTAATAACTAGTATCCGGGGACAATCCTGCAAGATCCATACGCCAAAATACAGGATATCTCATATGAACGAAATTGAATGTTAAGTTATTTGGTCAAATATTTAACTTTGAAGTAAACTACAATGCTAGCTAGGCTGTCGGGATTTAATGATTTTATCTTGTCCCCAATTTGGAAGTTACCTGCATTTTCACAAGTTATTTGGTCACTTCGTGTATCATACGGACACCAGAGTGGAAGAAATTGAACTCTATACGGGCTGACATGAATGAACTTATGGTGGTACTAGTTGGAATGCTGTCATTCTCAGTCCAACGGATGTTTGACATCTCATTTTGAGAGTGACGGTAGGTCACATATATTCGATTATAGTGTTTGGGTATAGTAAACTTGGTATTTGATTATTCACCAAGTCGTAAGTTTTAACTAATCATAAGCTCATCTAATAATCTGATCTTTTAGAGGTCATTTACATGAAATGCTCAAAATAACAAAGTTTTCAAAACAACTCAAATCACACGCTAACACCTTACCCGCATCTGAACCACTCATGCCTCATGTTATGCTAATGCTATACACATAGACTATGAAAGATTATAATATCAAGTACCAAAGAGACTAGCTACCTCTGTTAACACGATTCACTTCTTAAATAAAGAAACATTGTTGTGATATAACACAAGGCATGACACGATATAAGAAAACAAAAGATAGACAAGTTCAACGAGTTATTGACATCTTTAGCACAAAATAACCCATCAGTAGCCACATTCATGAAAGTTGCTAGTGTTGACTTCATCATCACTCTTGGAAGAATTCTTGAGACGGTGATTCACGCTCTTAGACTTGGTCGTATGACTGCTCTCCCCATCCTTTTCTTGTTGGCGCCTTTGTGTTGTGAGCTTTTGACTTCAGGCGACTCTTTAGCATTCACAATTTGTATCTATGCCAGATATAACTAAAAAACGGACTAGGTCAAGGGGTGTTCACACCCATTAGCTCAACCGAGCACTATCTAATATCGATGATGGGTTGGATTTTATTATAATAGCACCAATCAACTGATGATTGAAATCGAGAATAAAGCTAAAATCGTTACTTTTAACAACCCTCCCAAAAGTAGTCACAACACAAAACTAATCCAGAAACAAGTCATAAACAAGAATCCTATCTTCTCTCAAACCCACATTCAATCCTTCCTCGCCTTCATTGCTCTGTGTTTGCTGATGCTTTTGTCCATCACAATTGTCCCCCTTGAAGTCCTTTGCCTTGTGCTCCTCTTGGTATTTTGCTGCTAATGCTCTAACGCCTGCCCTCTTGACCCGCTTATTTGGTTTTTTGACGCCAAACGTTGACACTGGTTTAGATATGAGATTTACATGTTATTTTTAGATTATACAAAATAAAACCTATAAAATTTGTAGTTTTTTAGTTTGTCGCTTGGGAAAAAGTAAGATCGGATCGTAGTAGATCCTATGATCTTATGATCAAGATCGAGATCCTATAAGATCTTAATCATGCAAAGATCCTACGTAATATCCGGATCGTTTTTGCTTTGCAGTATCGTAAAATCGTAAGATCTTACGATCAAGATCGGGATCTTGACAACCTTTCAAATTTCCATAACTGGTGGCATGTAACAATACTCCTAAACTAGGGGGACCAAAACTGTCATCGACCTGAAACTTATAAAAACGGGCACAAATGCAATTTTAAGCTATAAGTCGAGTTCTACTTAACCATATAAGCTGAAACACGTCCCACAGTTCCAATAATCGAAAATAAGCTAGATATCAATAAGCTTTTTGGCTGTAATAAGCTATAAGTGCTTATTTGAATTTTATGAGTTGTACAAAAAATTGAGATACGACTTTCTACTAAACCAATTTGAACAAATCTTTCAGGAATTGATTAATAGCGAGAAAAAGTGAATTTGAAAAGATAAATTCTCATTTAAGTCTAAGCTTTTGCCACTTAATAAGCTAAAATGGATTATTCAAAAGCTATTTTATGAAAAAAAAATGTTAAGCTACTATTTAGACACTTTGTTAAGACTCTTATCAACCTACTATGACAAAGAACTGAACTAGAACTATGATTACAAATTCACTACCTCAAGAAAAGCTTACTATTTAAGCTTATTCAAAAGCTTATATCTACAGATCTAATAAGCTATGGAACCTAATGCTTAAAAACAGAATAAGCTGGATACCTAAGGATCACAAAACACCTATTACTTCTACGTATATAAAGCTGTGTTGAAAGAAAATGATCTGCAAACTAGGCTAAAAACTTGACCCATACATAATTTTTTGGCCATTTGCCTGTTTGACAATAGTACTTTGACTTCTTTGTAAAACTAAGCGAAACAAGACGAGTCCTAAGCATACTAATGAGTATATAAACTAAGATTTACACACTGAATCAAACAAAATCACAGAAAACGCAACTAAACCAAACACTGGTTAACAGCTTATGATCAAGCACCAACACTGAAACTTGCAGAATCTTAAAACCTTCTTGAAATAGTGAACTACTCATATAAAAGTGATTTGAGCTAAAACATAGAAGAAAATCTTCCTAAAGCGCCAAAGGAACATCAAGTCCAAAAATGTAGAACTCGTGACATGGTCGAATCCACAAATCCAAAAATGTTCCATCTTATGTTTGTGTTTTGAGTTTGCATAGCAAGTCTAGTTTCGAGTATTAGACTTGACGTATTAGGTGCAAGCATTAGGAAATTAAGCTATTGCGAGAGATGAAACTTTACTGATATCACACAGTTGTCTCTATTCCTGTAAGTGCAGTTACACATAGACTACAAGGATCTTTGGTTGAATTTTGTGATCAATATGCGTAGAGTTTCTTTACGCATTTCACTTTGACCACTTTTTCTGGTCTCCTAGTTCATTCGTAGAGTATCTTCGTTCATTCATGGTTACTGTTTTTCTTCAGCTCCATTATGGTGGTTTATATGACACTGACTGAGATTCTATTATCCTCTCGTACCTCTAGGATATGCTTTTACTTCTCGTCTTTGATCTTAGATACCCCCACTATGTTAGTCGTATACTCGTATTCGTTGATCCTGTTGGTACATTCATCGGCTAGTTATACAGATAAAGGTTGTAAACTGAAATTCCAAAACAAATCTTTTCGTAGTCATTCTTCTTAATTAGTCAACATCATTTTGAGTACATGGTACCTATATATAGACATAAGATAATCCAAAGCAAAGAACAAAGCTAATCCTTTCAACAGTATATAATAGAACAAATCAAAGTTCAACTTCCCAATAGGACAGTTTCAACGTAATCGTAGTTAGATCTTTCCTTGCCATACCAACCACGTAGTCAGGTGCATTTCGGTTTACGTACTCCTGAAAATTTAACATCTTCAATGAAAATTGACCTCTATGTAAGCATATTATGTTGCCTATTTATACCATTCTTCCTCATGGTATGAAGAGTACCTCCACATTCATAATTAGCTTTAAGAAACAATAGTCCGTTGTACAAGAAGCGAAAACAAAACATGGGTTTGTCACTCAATAGATCTGTTATCCTAGCCGTGCTTCTTGTATTTGGGATGTTGGCATGCCATGTAACATCTCGAACACTTAATGAAGAGACCATGTTGCAAAAGCATGAACAATGGATGGCTCGTTATGGGCGTGTATATAGGGATAACGAGGAGAAAGAAGCGTGCTTCAAGATATTCAAGGACAACTTGGCATACATAGAATCATTCAATAATGCTGGGAACCAAGCTTACAAGCTGAGCATAAACGAATTTGCGGACCAAACGAATGAGGAGTTTAAAGCCACTCGTAATGGATTCAAGTTGCCATCCGCTTTAAGATCTACTACAGCCACGCCATTCAGGTATGAAGATGTGACTGCGGTTCCATCTAGCATGGACTGGAGGAAGAAAGGAGCTGTTACTCCAATCAAGGATCAAGGTCAATGTGGTAAGTATCTTAGATTTCGATGTATATCAGAAAACCATCTTTTTGCTACCGTCCATCTTATTTACTGTTCGATAATCAACAGGAAGCTGCTGGACATTTTCGACAATCGCTGCTACTGAAGGAATAACTCAACTTACCACTGGGAAACTGATTTCCCTATCGGAGCAGGAATTGGTGGACTGTGACCGGAGTGGTGAAGACCAAGGTTGCGGAGGCGGGTACATGGATGGTGGATTCACTTTTATTGTCAAAAACAAAGGCATCAACACTGAGGCTGCATATCCATACCAGGCAGCAGATGACACATGCAACACAAAAGAGGAATCTGTACATGCAGCCAAGATCACTGGACACGAGGATGTACCTGTTAACAGCGAGTCAGCACTTTTAAAAGCTGTGGCTATGCAGCCTGTTTCTGTTGCTATTGATGCCGGAGACTCTGATTTCCAGTTTTACTCCAGTGGCGTCTTTAATGGAACTTGTGGAACTATGTTGGACCATGGTGTCACAGCAGTTGGGTACGGAACAAGTGATGATGGTGTCAAGTACTGGCTCGTGAACAACTCATGGGGAACAAGTTGGGGTGAAGAGGGATACATCAGGATGCAGAGGGACGTTGAAGCTAAGGAGGGACTATGTGGCATTGCTATGATGGCTTCTTATCCGACTGCTTGATATAAGGCCCGAGACCAGGTTACTAAGTATTAATTTATGTAAAATCAACCTTCCAACATCTTGTTAATATGTCTTCACTGTGGCATGAAAGTCCAAAAAACTACGCATAGGTGCAATTATATGTAAATTAATGGTTATTAAGACCTTTGCTAAAATTCTGGAGTTATTTGGGACCTGTCCTAAAAAACTTCTTAATATAATTGCAATATACAAGTATGGTCATAGATTTAGAAGTGTCGTCATGGATTTTGAAGCGTGGTTAAGAAAATCTCACTAACTAAAGTACGTGGTCGGAGTGCTTTACCTACATATAGAAACAGTCACTAGCGGAGGTCATAGACGTTCTTCATTTGTTCATTAAATTTGGAATTCTTCTGAGTTGCATTTTGGCGAAGAAGTTTTGGTATCATAAAGAAAAAATCACTCTTTATATGTGAAGGTGATAATCGTACAATTCATGTTCTGCAACAAGGTTTCTACGAATTGATTTATATAAAATAACGACAAGATGATATTGCAAAGAGTTTGATTTTACATAGTTCAAAATCACTATCCTAGCTTAGGCATAAATCCAACAGTTGGATACGATGCCATCATAGCAATACCACACATCCCTTCCTTAGCGTCGATGTCTCTTTGTATCTTGAAGTATCCCTCTTCACCCCAATCCGCGCTCCATGAGTTCTTTACCAGCCAGTACTTCATGCCATCATCAGTGGTTCCGTACCCAACTGCTGTAACTGAATGAGTTAAATGAGTATCACAAGTTCCATTAAACACACCACTCGAGTAAAACTGGAAGTTAGACGCGTCAAAAGAAACAGAAACAGGCTGCATAGCCACGACATTTAGAAGAGCTGATTCATTATTGGCAGGTACAATCTCATATCCACTAATTGTGGTTGCATGAACTGCTGCCTCTTTTGTGTTGCAAGTTCCATTTGATCCCTGGCCCTGGTAAGGGTATCCTGCCTCGGTGTTTATGCCTTTATTTTGGATTATATATTCAAATCCATTCACCGGGTACCCACCTTTACACCCGTTGTCTGCATTGTTCTCGTCACAATCTATCAACTCTTGCACCGACAGTGAATCTAGTTTCCCTGTCGCGATTTTAATAATCCCTTCGGTAGCAGCAATTGTCGAGAAGGCCCAACAGCTTCCTATGGATAAAAATATTAATAATAACTGAAGTGTATAAGTTAAAAAGTACCAAAAGGGTGTTTATTTTGTATTTCACAGTCGACTTACCGCATTGACCTTGAGCTTTAACTGGCGTAACAGCTCCTTTCTGTCTCCAATCCATGCTAGATGGAATACCAGTCACACTATCATACCTAAATTTCACGTTTTGAGCCGATCTTAGTGCCGAAGGGACCCTGAATCCAGTATGAGTGGCTATAAACTCCTCCTTCGTTAGGTCTGCAAATTTGTTGATACTCAGCTTGTAGGCCGAATGTTTTGAGTTGAAATCTTCTATGTACGCCACGTTGTCCTTGAATATCTTAAACCGTGTTACTTGTTCCTTTTGATCTCTATATGCTCGGCCATAATGAACCATCCATTGTTGATACGTTTCTAGTATGGCCTCTTCATTTAGCATACGCGACGATACCTGGCATGCCCACATTACAAAAGCCAACCGCAAGACTACCATTATTGATCTATTGGGCAAAAACTCCATAGGAACTATGTTATAAATTTGTAAGTATTACTGAATTTTGTGTGCTCTCTAGTTCATGAGAGAAAATGGTTTAAATAATATCCATTACAGTTATTATTTGTCAATCAGCATATCAATTACAGTTAATGCAGAAATATTCACTGAACATCAGGACAGTCAATTTGCCAAAAAAAAAAGCTTTCTTTCTTTTGAGTTTAGGAAAGTTGTCAATCTACTTATAAAACAACTTAGAAATCTAAAAATTGAGTAACGTTGTAGCACTTAAAGAATAAAAATACGGACTTTTTTCTTAAAACTTATTATCTTAATCTTAACTACTTATAAGGAAAATCTTATTCAAAAATAACTTAGAAAACTAAAAAGGGTTAATTACCTCTAAATGTAGCATAGTTGTTACGATTTCCTTTTTTATATGTATTGATCAATTTTTTTTTCTATTGTATGTACTAAACTTGCAATTTTAGTCTTTTTTTGTATTTTATGACCAATTTGCTCCTCGTAGGTTAATAAAATGAAGGGTAAAATCGCCATAAAATATATTAAAATGCCCAAAAATGCAAGTTTGGTACATATAATAGAAAAAAAATAGTTCGCTACATATAAAATGAAATAATGACAATTATGATACATTACCAAACCATTTAGCCAACTAAAAATTGAGTAATGTTGTATACCCATAATGTGTCTAATATTGTTTACTCAATTAAACCTACTAACAAACTCATTCGGATTCTGGTGTAGCACTTCTTCATTCTTTTTGTTTTCATAAATATTACATTTTGATAATTTTATGTGTTATGCATCAACGATAAATGAAATATGTAGTAACATTTAACCAAAACATTACAATTATAATTATTTGCCGTTATAAAACACTCTCACTAAACACGTGTACTCGTCTAGTATATATAGTATATATATATCGTTATGCAAAATGTTTGTGCCAATAATATAGAGACTGATTCTACGATTTTAAAAATGTTGGAGGGAACTTTTCAACTCAAAATTTTGGATTATCTTGTGTCCTAATTAATCTTCCATTGATTTTGAAATTTGTTTTGTAGTATATGTCCTAAAAATTCAGTTTTTATAATATGTCCAAAAGGCATAAAACAAATCAAGGTTCCTGTTCTTATGGAAGAGTTTAAACGTTGTGTCATTAGATCCCCTTCCATGCCATGCCATCCACGTAGTCTGATCGAGTTCATTCGCACGGGAACCTTGCAAATTGACCCCTAAGTAAGCATGTTGTTCTATAAATAGGCCATTTTCTTGAACTTGATATTACATCAACATTTAGTAACTTATTTCATTAAGAATCATAGTTCTCTTGTGAGAATTAGCCAAATCTAAGTATGGGTTTATCAGTTTATAGAGCCACTATTCTAGCAATGCTGCTGGTTTTCGGTATGTGGGCATGTCAAGTCACTTCTCGAACACTAAATGAAGAAACCATGTTACAAAGGCATCAAGGATGGATGGCTCGTTATGGACGTGTGTATAGAGATGATGTAGAGAAAGAAATGCGCTTTAAGATGTTCAAGGACAATGTTGCGTACATAGAAACATTCAACAATGCCGGGAACCATGCTTACAAGCTGAGTGTTAATGAATTCGCAGACCAAACGAGTGATGAGTTTAAGGCGACTCGTAATGGATTCAAGTTCCCATCTGAGCGAACATTAAGCGAAACGACACCATTGAGGTATGACGAAGTGACTTCGGTTCCCTCAACCATGGATTGGAGGAAAAAAGGAGCTGTTACTCAAATCAAGGATCAAGGTCAATGTGGTAAGCAAACTATAAACTGAATAATATGTAGTTTATCGCTATTCATTAATTTTTTTTAATCAATTGGAAGCTGCTGGGCGTTTTCCACAATCGTTGCCACCGAAGGAATTACTGATCAACTCACAACTGGGAAATTAATCTCATTATCGGAGCAAGAGCTGATGGATTGTGACAGGAGCGATATTGACCAAGGGTGTGAAGGTGGGTACATGGATGATGGATTTAAATTTATTGTCCAAAACAAAGGCATCAACACGGAGGCTGCATATCCTTACCAAGCAACAGATGCAACTTGCAATACAAAGAAGGAGTCTATCCGTGCAGCCAATATCACCGGTCATGAAGATGTACCTGCCAATAGCGAGGCAGCTCTGTTGAAGGCTGTGGCTATGCAGCCTGTTTCGGTCGCCGTGGATGCGTCAGAATTCCAATTTTACTCTAGTGGTGTTCTTAATGGAACTTGTGGTACACAATTAGACCATGGGGTTACAGCAGTAGGGTATGGAACCACTGATGATGGTATGAAGTACTGGCTTGTGAAGAACTCATGGGGTGCGACTTGGGGCGAAGAGGGATACATCAGGATGCAGAGAGACATCGAAGCTAAGGAAGGGATGTGTGGAATTGCCATGATGGCATCTTATCCAACTGCTGATATATGCCTGAATTTATGATACATTCGAAATCAACCCCTTTGATCTTCTTGTCCATATGTTTCCGGTTGTCTCATGAAACTTGAGCACCTGTAAAAAATGTGTATCATTTGTATGTAAGTCATGGTAAAATATATACTAAAGATGGTTAATTATCCGGAAATGTATGACATGGGGCGAAGAGCGATACTGTTAAAAAACATAATATCATAGACAAAGCAGATCTTTACACCCAACCAACCACCCTTGGTATAATTTATTATAAATCAAGATTCAAAAACAGAAAGATAAAGATTAGTCCCCAAACGGGTGCTAATCGAACGATTACAATAGAAATAGTGAGAACGTCGCAACTAGGTTGATCCGTTCTCCCTCACAATACAAGAGATCACTCAAACACTCAACTATACAAGAATATGAAACATCAAACTCCCAGGTCAAACCTCCATGGATGATATGAGAGAAAGAAAGAGAGCTGTTCACACACAGATATGTGTGTTGTGTTTGTGATGATAAGAAACCCTAGTCAATGACTAGGGTGATATACGCCTCTTGGTCAAAGGGTCACAACGACATCAAAGCCCACCAAGAAATAAGCCCAAGCCCCAAAAGCAAAGCTGAAGCCCAAATACAAGAAACCTGAAAATAACAAGCACAAGCCAAAAAATATAACACAATACCAAAGTTAAGTGCACCCTTTGGTAGATTGATAAAACAACACCCTTCCTCAATCTGACAAAGGAGAGAGCAGAAAACATCATTTACCAAACATGTTCACAAGCCTCAGCTGTTCACATAGTTTCAGGTGCTGATGAATCCCATGAGCCTTAGTAAAAATGTCAACAGTTTGATCAAGAGAGGCAACTGATTGTAGGAAAAATTACACCTCTTGTTTAGGAAAACAAAGGAGGGTAAATGAGCGGTAAGTATCGAGTGATGATTTAGGAAAATCAAGCACTAATGACCCTTATGGTGAAAAAGTTCGTTTCCCAAGGAGGTATATGTGTGTGAAAAACACTGTTAAATGTTTGTGATTAATATTTGGTTTAGAAGGGGATGAGAAAAGAATGATGACGAAGACGTAAAAATTACTACTAGAAAGTTAAAACGTAAAACCGTACAAACAACAAAAATAAAAATTAATTCTAAAAATTATCAAAAATTCACCAAAAATCAAAATAAATAAACTAAGAGTTTACCAATGATCAAAACTTTTTCAAACCTTTTAAATAATTAAATATTCAATTTTTAAGTGCTAATTAAAGCCCTAAAAATCAAATAAATTATCAAAAAGCCCAAATAAAGATTTTTCAATTGGTAAACCTCTAAAATGACCTAAAAAGATTAAAAACTATTTTTAGAAATTTTTAAAACTAATAAAAACTATTTAAAATGATTTAAAAACTATTAAAACTTAAAATAATTATAAAAATTAATCTAAGAGTGATAAAATTATTCTAAAAGTTGCTAAATTCCTATTTTAATGTATTAAAGCTAAGCAAAATGTAAAAAGTTGGAAAATGTGAAATTTGAAAAATAATAATAAAATAATATTAAAATAGTATTAAAAATCCAAAAATTATAAAAAATTCTAAAAACTTGCAAACTAGTTTATTTTAACCTAAATAATCAGAAAATCAAAGTGAAATGACCAGAATACCCCTATTGGGCCCTCAAATGGGCCAAAACAAAAAACAGTCAAACCAAATGGGCTTTTGGGCCCAAAAAGTCAAACTTGGCCCAATTGACTTGGAAAAGCCCTATCTGACTCAAAATTCAATTCTAAGAACAAAACTCTAAAGGCCCAAAAGATGAATGTGAGCTTATCACAGCTTATTAAGCACACAGCTTATTCTTATTGGGCTTTTCAGCCCATTAAGCAATAAGCCAATGCCATAAGCTCTAATTTGACACACAACCTTCTTTTGGGATGCTTATGAGATCTGTAAAAAGAAATTTTGAAAAAGCACACTCAATAAGCCAGAAATAAACAAAGTAAAAATCCACAAAACGACAAAATAGTCGGGTTTGAGATTTAGGGCACCTCAGAAGCTCTAGTTTGTTGCAAAAGCTCACAAATAGCTTAACTAAGAATAATCAATCAAGAAAATCACAAACAGCCAAGTAGAATAAGCTGTATGAGCAAATAAGCTGGCTGAAAAAGCCAAATAAGCTAGTTTTCTAGCAAAAGCTTAACCAAAAGACCTGTAAACTTCCAGATATGATATTAAGCTAAGAAAAATGATTTATATTACAAAAGATAAGTTGTTTCATGTGCCAATAAGCAGAACAGATTCAATAAGCTTAGAAACCAAGTTTGACCAAAAGTCAAACGTTAATAAGTTAAAATCAAACGCTGACAGGAACAAAATGGACGTTGACAGACTTAATGAAGTGTATGGACTTGTTTTTCACCCTGCTGGTCAAGGTTTGAGTGCAAACCTTGTGAATCAAAGCTTACCAGTTGGGTAAACTTGATGTGTTTTGGCACAAATAAGCCAATAAGCCAGTGGGCTTATAAGCTATGAACAGATAAACCCAAATAGCCAAATAACCTCACAATCAGCACACAAATAGGATCCAAGCAACAAAACAGCAATCCTTAAACTAGAAATCAAAATGCAACACCAAGTGAGGTGGTCACTTTGCTGATGCAAATGACCACTTCAGCAGACTTTGATAAGCTATAACAATCACAATAAGCCACCAAATTCAACAACCAGATAACCAATAGATAGCTTATCACCTAAACTATTCCCAAACCTGATTTCAGACCTTAGATCCAACAAACAAAGAAGTTATTGGATCTGATGTGTTTGACCAAATTCAAAACCACTTTTATCAGATTTTTGCAAAACTTCAAATCTCTTTTCCAAACTTTCAGAAAGTAAACCAATGACTAAAACTTGTATATTAGGACTTTTTTAGACCTCCCAAACCCTGAGAACCAAGGGCACAAGGCCACAAGGCCTTATGAACCAGGAATCCCAAACAACCCTTAATCAACCACTTTTCAAACAAACTTCTGATTTTTAAACACAACCTATTGATTTTAATGATCAAATAGCTACACTAGGTGACAACTAACAGATACCAGCCATAAAACTCAAAGCACAAACACAAGAACTCCAAATCATATACCAAAGTACAAAATAAGCAGAAACATGAAATTTTGAGAGGAATCTTAACAAGAGGTTATACCTGCCTTCCACAACATCCTAGGAAGGCCAGCTATGCTCCTTGGACCTTGTTCAACAACTAGAACAAGACCAAGGTACTTCAATAAGAAAGATGATGAATGCCTTGGTTGATGTTTCAAAGCAGAAACTCAAGGACTTGATGTCTTCAACACAAGCAGCAAACAACTCAACCAAGGGCTCGAATCCCTTCACAAGCTTGGTGTCAACAAGCTTGCAAGAGCTTATAGCTTATGGTTAAGGGTTAGTACACAAAAATAAGAAAAACTAGAACCTTCTTTCAAGCTTTTTCAAACTTGAAAAACCTTACCAAACATAAACGTCCTTGATCCAAAAGGTTCAAGCACACTTATAACAATCAATGGAACTCAGAATCACCCTTTAAACAACACCAACTTTCAAAAACATAAAAAGGAATTGCAATTTTCTCAAAATACCAACTTTTATAAATTTTAAAAAGGAATTACGAGTTTAAAAGGTAAAGACTGGAACAAAGGGACTCTCACATGGTGAGGTCTCCTTTTATAGGCAAATGCCAGGCTACACTATTCACAAACCCTAGAAGTGAATTCTCTAAAATGCCCTTAAGTCCTTGAGGCAGTTTGTTGTTGATGAGCTGTCCAAAGGGATCCCAAACGTTCATTTTAGCTTTGTGATGAAGCAAAGGCTCTCAGCTGTTGATCTTGACACGTGGCATGACTTGGAGGGTAAGTTGCATTCTCATTGGTTAAACGGGAATTAGGGGTGGGGTCCATTGTGAGTGGGAGTGAGGGTTTTGAGGTTGAGATGGTTTTCTGCATGTGTGAATCACACATGTGCAAAGGTAATTGCAATTTACCCTAAGTTTAAGTGGTGTAAATTCTGGGTGGGTAAAAGGTGAATAGTAATACTTTTGATCCAAAATTGGGGGAAGTTGTGGTGTTTGGCGCAATTTCCATGTTTGAATGTTTCAGTGTACACATTTGGCCCTTGATCTTCTCCTTTTCTTTCATTTGTGTTTTAAAACGTGTCAGCGCCCATTTCCCTTGTAACAACTTTCAGCTTTTGGCAAATTTGGCACAATACTTTTCCAAAAGGTTTATAAGGGTTGTTTTTGCCATTTTGAGTTATTTTAAGGGCTGATCTTATCTTCAAAGGTCTTTAATGTATCTTTGGCTTGATGAGTGACCATAATTGACAGTTTTGAAGAGTTGAGGGACTAAACTTGTCATTTCTTCAAAGTTGAAGGACCATTTGTGTAATTTTGACAAACTTAAGGGACCAAACTTGTAATTATCAAATTACAAGGGTTTTAAGTGTCATTTCTTTAATAAATGAGGATCAATCTTGTATGTCTTCAAGTCTTCACGGGTATTTGTTGAATTCTTCATGAATTAGGGCCCGGTTCTTTGTACGGCTTCGTTTCTCGTGTCCGTTTTTCCTTGTATCTTGTGATCTTTTGTCTTTTTCACGATATCCATACCTAAAATACACAAGTAAACAAACACAATCATATATATGGTATTTTATGACATTTTAATGCATTTAAAGCCCGAAAAGAACGATGAGATCATGTATAAATGCCATCTCATCACTCCCCCATACTAAGCCATTGCCGTGCCCTCACGCAATGCTAGAATAAAGTATCTAAGCATCAACAAAGTTCAATTTTATTAACCTTTATTGAAGAGTTAAAGACTTGCAACATACTATGAAGATGTGTAAAGACATAATGTATGATTTTCATCACAAAAAGTGACTTTTAGGGTCAAAGAATAGAAAGAAGTAAATGTCTCTTAGAGTAAACTTCGTCATCCTTGATTGTCATACATTCCAAACTAAGTGCAAAAACGAGATCATTGTTGGTACAAGTCACAATGCTAACACTTTTTATACGTCCAAATTGTGTAATACTTTTTCTCCCCGCAATTCTAGTTATTATTAAAGGAAATGGGTTACTAGCATTTTTTTATCTATTTGTCATGGATCACAAGTGATTCATATTTACTTATTTGAGTAGTTATTAGTCCGAAAGCAAAGTAGCACGATTTGATCAATTGTTAGCCGAAGGACAAAATCTTTTAAAACGGGTTCTCGTGTATCTCCTTAAGTTCATATCTTGGCATAACTCGTTTCACGATTTGAGATCTTTCTCGGACCGATATTTGGCATGTACTTCATACTTCAAATCTTGGGAAGACGTTCTTGAAATTATGGTCTTCTCTTCATATATTTGGAATTTCTTCACTTGACGTTTTTGAGAGATTCTTCATATTAGGACCACGACTTCATCATTTTTCTTCAATCTTTACTTTGGATTTTGATATACAACGATCCGCCTCCTTTTCGGACTTGGATATATTTATCCTCATACCTTGTAAGGGTCTTTTTGGATAGAATTTCTCCATGATCTTTAGGGGAGTAATTGCTTTTCGTCGTGTGTCTCGATCCTTCATATTGATTTAGGAATAATGATACTTCACATCATCTTTGGATCTTTAGCAAAAATAGAGCTCCTCATGCCTTGTTAGGGCCTTTTTGGATGATCGCCAATCTTCGCGTCCCGCTTCAATAAGTTATGCCTTGGCTATGAACTCTATTCAACCCCGAGCAACTTTTAAACGATCTTGCGCTACAGGCTAAGTAACCTTTCAAATCGTACGACCTTACTTATTGCAATTATGATTTATTCCTAATGCATTGATCTTATGGGAAGAAAAAGCCACAATTAAAAACATATGAGTTTTTGAAAGAACAATTTCATGTTCTACGTTTAGCATGATCACTTGTCTAACTCTATCATTTCTCGTTCTTCACTATATAAAGACCTCTAATTAAAGAGACTCGTGAATACTTAGCCATGCAAGTCAAAATTAAGCCAAATTTGGATTAGCTTTCATTAAGACTATATCAAATCAAAGTTTTGGGTTTTCAAGCCACCTATAGGATCTTGCACTTTCTTGGACTTTTTCAAGTTTAGAGAATGCGTTTTATAGTTCCCTTGATAAGTGACTTTCTAGGATCAATTATAGGAACTTGCGAAAAGTTCTTGTTCTTAACCCGAAAGAGTTAAGACTTTCGTGTTTTAAAGCTCCCTATATAAAAGTCTAGCAAAACTTGAAATGAGCGGGTTAAGGAATGTAAATGGCTCCAAATGCCCATCAAGTAAAAAATTAACTCTTATTCTACCCATCGGAAAATATACATTCGTGTCTTAAAAAACACTTATGAAAACTAAGGAAAATTTTAAAATTTGGCCATTTTTAGCCTTATTAGCAACAAAACATTGAAAATTGGAAAGCTTGTGAGGGCGTAGCAAAGCAAGTACCTATTCACCCCCCCATACTAAAAGTAAACATTGTCCTCAATGTTTCGAGTCTAAGGGTGGAGCACCCCCATACTAGAGACGAAGAGTCGAATGCTTAGGATCTAGCATGGAAAGGGTGATCAACAATATATCTAAAGCCGTTTATTAAGTATGCTAAAAGATAATTGTTAGAACAATAAAGGATATGTCATGGATTCGTGTAAAACTTCTTCAAGCAAACGATGGAGGCTCACGTAAACGAACACGAGAGTCTTCAATCGTAGATGATGTTGATGATCTAGATAACACAATCACAAACAACCACGAGACAACGAGTTGAAAGGGTACAAGTCCCCTTATTAGTGAATAGTAAGCATAAAAGATAAGCATGGGATCTCCCCGACGAGGCACCTCGTTTTTGATTACCGAGTCATGAGCTCGACTCGATCCCCTCAAAATGTGAACATTTAGGGAAAAACATGGTATGGTCAATTTTTGATGGGGCTTACATGATAAACAAGGCCCAAAAAGCAACCGGTATTAAGGACTAAGTCCTTTGATGGTGCAAAATACCGGGATCGAAGATGGCGTTCTCGTTCTCATTGGAAAAACAAGTTAACGCCACTTCAACATGTGCCATAAACTCAAAGAGTTTGAAGAAAAGAGGTGAGAAGTTTAAGGGTGGGACAATTGGTAAGACAAACTTTTGAGCTACACGAGGTAGACTCGCACCAATCAAATAGAAAGATTTTCCATTTATTGCATCGGTGAAAGACCGAGATTTCCCTTTACATGTAATTCCGGGATCGAAGATCTCGTCCTCGGTGGACAAGGATGAGGGAACATAAAGGGCTTCCCCCATACTAAAACCACACAAAGTATTGTCAAAAGGAGTAGACGAGCTTGTAGCACTCAAAACACGTGGTGATGACGGAGTTAGATTTGTAGAAAAATTAATTAAATCACATTTAAAATCTTTTCCTTTTTTATCTTTTAAACTCTCCTTATGAAAACCCTTTTTGATTATGTCGAAAATATTTGGTGTTTCTAAGACGATGTTAGTCACACTAAAAATTCTCACATTTGTAAACCGTTTTGGTTTTGGTGGTGGCAAGTTCTCAAAACGTTTATCGAAAAAGAAAGCCTCCCATCGGGGTCTACATATTCGTCATCCGAAAGATCTTCCGTAGAAACCGAAAACTTATCAACACTTTTCAAGAATGAATGATCGAGGTGAGGCGAAGGATTTTTCGATTCAAGTATTGACGGTTTCTTCTTTGTAGGCTTCACACTCATAACCTCCACCGGCGGAGGAAATGGTAAATTGTTTTTGGCGACATTTCCTAAAACTCTTGGTGAAAATTCTTTGCAAACGGCATTGGTTGAATTACCATGGTTTAAAGTTGTAATAGAATAAACATGAGAAAGATTGGAGTTTTGTGTTTCATTGATGACAAGTTCTTCCTCATTGAAACGAAGGGTGATTTTTCGAGCATGAACATCGATAAGTGCTCTTGATGTATCCAAAAATGATCGACCCAAAATGAGAGGAACTTTTCGATCGATAGGAATGTCTACAACGATAAAGTCAACGGGATAGTAAAACTTTCCGACTTTAACGAAAACGTCCTCGGCTACTCCACATGCTAAAATCGTAGAATGATCGGCCATCTCGATATACATGTTCGAAGGAATAAGAGCCGGAAGCGAAAGTGATTTGAAAATCTCAAGAGGCATTAAATTAATACTAGCACCAAGATCGGCCAAGGCGTAGCATTCCTCCATATCTTGAATGGCACACGGAATCAAAAATTTACCGGGATCACCGACTTTTTGTGGTATGCGGCTAAGAAAAACCGATGAACAACTAGATGATTGTTGTAACTTCTCTTTGTTGTTTAGCATACTTTTGAAGTTTGCGGCGAATCGAGGCATCATGATAAGAGCGTCAGCAAAACTTATGTTAAAATGTAAATCACGTAACATTTTCATAAATAGTTCAAATTGATAATTGTTCCGTTCTTGTGCCTTTTCTTTGTTTCGTCTCGAGGGGTAGGGTAAAGTTGGTGTGGGTTGGTCATTAGGCAACGGCCTTGGAAACTCGGGTTCCACAATTGGTATAGGTTCAACCGTAGGTGTGGTTTGAGCGGTACTTCGTGGGATTGTAATGTGCTCCTTTTCGACCATCACCTCGGGTTCTTTCTCGATTTCCTTCTCCGTAGAAGTACTTGGACGAGAGATTGGTTCCTTGAAAGTTTTACCACTTCGTGTAGTAATAACCTTCATTTCTCCCTTCGGGTTTGCAATGGTATCACTAGGAAGACCACCCGAGGAAGATGGTTTACACATGATTGCTTCAAACATTTTAGCCATTCGGTCCTCAAATTTTGATTGCCTAGCATCCGCTTTTAATAACTCTTGCTTAATCTCATGTTGTCCTAATTCCATCTTTTGTTGATTTTGTTGAAGACGTTGGACATTTCCTTCCATTTTGTTTTCATGAGTTTTAAGTTCATTAGCAAGTTCATTTTTTAGCTCGTTTTTCAACTCGGATCTTAAGCTAATCATCTCACGTTGCATGTTATCAAATTTAGCATCATTTGCTTTAGCATAATCCAAAAAGTCTCCTTGCAAATTTTTAGTGTGAGCATTTTGAAAACCTTGTGTAGTGTTTTGAAAATCACGGTTTTGATTTTGATTAGTGACTTGTCCATTCCCATTTTGATAATTCCCCTTGTTGTAGTTATGTGAATTGCCTTGGTAATTACCACCTTGGTTGTTGTTTCGATAATTATTAACATTTTGATTTGGTGGAGCTTGATTTAGGCGGGAACCTTGACCGTTTTGGTTGTAAGTTCGCGTTGCTACATAAGCACTCGAAGTGTTAACATCCGCGGTAATGCACTCGGAAAGATCATGAGCTCCACCACAAGACAAACAACTCTTAGCAACCGCTTTAACCGAAGCGGAATTTGAAGCTTCTTGAGCTTTCCAATGGGACATAAGATTAGCAAATCTATCAAAAAACCGATTTTCCTCATTAGCTTCATCATGTAAGGCATTAATGCTATGAGACGATGACGATGAAGACGAACCCAAATTGGCAACACTCGGTGTGTTACGAGGGCTATAAACCTTAGATCTATTCTCGATGATTTGTAAAGCCTCATTTGTCGTCTTGCACAAAAAATTACCACCCGCGGCGGCATTCAAATAATCTCGTTCATGATCATTAAGCCCATTATAAAAAGTATCAATTTGATGCAATTCCGTAAAATCATGGTGTGGACATTCATGTAACATTTCTTTAAATCGTTCACATGCCATTGAAAAACTTTCATTATTTCTTTGCACAAATCGTGAAATATCATTTTTCAAATGTGTTGTTTTAGATGGTGGAAAAAACTTGTTCACAAACTTAGAAACGAGATCGGCCCATGTCAAAATCGAATTTGGTGGTTCTTTCTCAAGCCAAATTTTTGCGGGTCCATCTAACGAGTATGGAAACAACATCATCTTAATGGCGTCATGTGGAACATCCTTAAACTTGCTAGTAGCGGTGAGACGGTTAAAATTCCTAATGTGGTAGTGCGGGTTGTCTTTCTCATGACCTCTAAACTTATTTGCTTGCAACATCGACATTAAACCCGTCTTAATTTCAAAATTCTCCGCAAGGATGGCGGGAATCACAATAGCTTCTCCAAAACCCTCGGTGGGTGCTTGTAGCAACTCCATCATAGTACGATTAGCCATGACGACTTCTTGTTCTACAACAGGTTCAAAAATTGGAGGTTGTTCTTCAATCAACGTCTCTTGATTGGCTTGCTTTTGAAGATGTTTACGAGCTTGTTTTGCTTGATTACGAGTGATCATAAACTTCACGAAGAATGGGAGGTGAGCAAAGAAGATTCTTTTTGGGTGTTTTGTGAATTTTCAATTTTTTGTGTTTTTGATTGTATTTAATTTTTTTGGATTTTGGTGTATCTTCGTAGACAACAATCTACAAAATCTCTCCTCGAATCAAACTCTTGATTAAAGAAGCCTCAAAGGAATGAAAACGATCACGTGGAGTGAACGCCTTCGGATGACTTTAGAACTTTGGTGAAAACCAAATTGTTCAAGAGGTTTTAATCACAAAGAAACCAAGCAAATATATTATACGTAATAATACTTTGGGCGGCAAAACCCTCGATTAGCCTTCAATCTCAAAATACTCACAAGCAAGCGGGGAAACGAGGCGGCGCGAAGCACTTAAGAGCCTTTTTCCTTAGGGTATATTTTATATAACCCGCCTTATACCCACCTTATAGTTTGTATTCTTCAAAATCGAGCTTCACAAAAGTATTTATCTATTTTTGCCTTTTTCTTTTTGTTTGAGATTCGAATACAATAATTGAGTGATGAAATCCCAATTAAGGTTGTGTTTTCACACTTTTGGAGATATTGTTTATTTGTTGTGATACTTAATACAATATAGTAATAATATTTTCACAAGAAAAACCAAGAAAACCGATAATACATATTAGTAGATTTCTACTAATACAAATACTATTTATGGTTAATATTAAGAACAACAATACAAATTAATCACGACACACCTCCCCGGCAGCGGCGCCAAAATGATTGTAGGAAAAATTACACCTCTTGTTTAGGAAAACAAAGGAGGGTAAATGAGCGGTAAGTATCGAGTGATGATTTAGGAAAATCAAGCACTAATGACCCTTATGGTGAAAAAGTTCGTTTCCCAAGGAGGTATATGTGTGTGAAAAACTTGTTAAATGTTTGTGATTAATATTTGGTTTAGAAGGGAATGAGAAAAGAATGATGACGAAGACGTAAAAATTACTACTAGAAAGTTAAAACGTAAAACCGTTTTAACTACAAAAATAAAAATTAATTCTAAAAATTACCAAAAATTCACCAAAAATCAAAATAAATAAACTAAGAGTTTACCAATGATCAAAACTTTTTCAAACCTTTTAAATAATTAAATATTCAATTTTTAAATGCTAATTAAAGCCGTAAAAATCAAATAAATTATCAAAAAGCCCAAATAAAGATTTTTCAATTGGTAAACCTCTAAAATGACCTAAGAAGATTAAAAACTATTTTTAGAAATTTTTAAACTAATAAAAACTATTTAAAATGATTTAAAAACTATTAAAACTTAAAATAATTATAAAAATTAATCTAAAAGTGTTAAAATTATTCTAAAAGTTGCTAAATTCCTATTTTAATGTATTAAAGCTAAGCAAAATGTAAAAAGTTGGAAAATGTGAAATTTGAAAAATAATATTAAAATAATATTAAAAATCCAAAAATTATTAAAAATTCTAAAAACTTGCAAACTAGTTTATTTTAACCTAAATAATCAGAAAATCAAAGTGAAATGACCAGAATACCCCTATTGGCCCTCAAATGGGCCAAAACCAAAAACAGTCAAACCAAATGGGCTTTTGGGCCCAAAAAGTCAAACTTGGCCCAATTGACTTGGAAAAGCCCTATCTGACTCAAAATTCAATTCTAAGAACAAAACACTAAAGGCTCAAAAGCTGAATGTGAGCTTATCACAGCTTATTAAGCACACAGCTTATTCTTATTGGGCTTTTCAGCCCATTAAGCAATAAGCCAATGCCATAAGCTCTAATTTAACACACAACCTTCTTTTGGGATGCTTATGAGATCTGTAAAAAGAAATTTTGAAAAAGCACACTCAATAAGCCAGAAATAAGCAAAGTAAAAATCCACAAAACAACAAAATAGTCGGGTTTGAGATTTAGGGCACCTCAGAAGCTCTAGTTTGTTGCAAAAGCTCACAAATAGCTTAACTAAGAATAATCAATCAAGATAATCACAAAACGCCAAGTAGAATAAGCTGTATGAGCAAATAAGCTGGCTGAAAAAGCCAAATAAGCTAGTTTTCTAGCAAAAGCTTAACCAAAAGACTTGTAAACTTCCAGATATGATATTAAGCTAAGAAAAATGATTTCTATTACAAAAGATAAGTTGTTGCATGTGCCAATAAGCAGAATAGATTCAATAAGCTTAGAAACCAAGTTTGACCAAAAGTCAAACGTTGATAAGTTAAAATCAAACGCTGACAGGAACAAAATGGACGTTGACAGACTTAATGAAGTGTATGGACTTGTTTTTCACCCTGCTGGTCAAGGTTTGAGTGCAAACTTTGTGAATCAAAGCTTACAAGTTGGGTAAACTTGATGTGTTTTGGCACAAATAAGCCAATAAGCCAGTGGGCTTATAAGCTATGAACAGATAAACCCAAATAGCCAAATAACCTCACAAGCATCACACAAATAGGATCCAAGCAACAAAACAGCAATCCTTAAACTAGAAATCAAAATGCAACACCAAGTGAGGTGGTCACTTTGCTGATACAAATGACCACTTCAACAGACTTTGATAAGCTATAACAATCACAATAAGCCACCAAATTCAACAACCAGATAACCAATAGATAGCTTATCACCTAAACTATTCCCAAATCTGATTTCAGACCTTAGATCCAACAAAAAAACAAGTTATTGGATCTGATGTGTTTGACCAAATTCAAAACAACTTTTATCAGATTTTTGCAAAACTTCAAATCTCTTTTCCAAACTTTCAAAAACTAAACCAATGACTAAAACTTGTATATTAGGACTTGTTTAGACCTCCCAAACCCTGAGAACCAAGGGCACAAGGCCACAAGGCCTTATGAAACAGGAATCCCAAACAACCCTTAATCAACCACTTTTCAAACAAACTTCTGATTTTTAAACACAACCTATTGATTTTAATGATCAAATGGCTACACTAGGTGACAACTAACAGATACCAGCCATAAAACTCAAAGCACAAACACAAGAACTCCAAATCATATACCAAAGTACAAAATAAGCAGAAACATGAAATTTTGAGAGGAATCTTAACAAGAGGTTATACCTGCCTTCCACAACATCCTAGGAAGGCTAGATATGATCCTTGGACCTTGTTTAACAACTAGAACAAGACCAAGGTACTTCAATAAGAAAGATGATGAATGCCTTGGTTGATGTTTCAAAGCAGAAACTCAAGGACTTGATGTCTTCAACACAAGCAGCAAACAACTCAACCAAGGGCTCTAATCCCTTCACAAGCTTGGTGTCAACAAGCTTGCAAGAGCTTATAGCTTATGGTTAAGGGTTAGTACACAAAAATAAGCAAAATTCGAACCTTCTTTCAAGCTTTTTCAAACTTGAAAAACCTTACTAAACATAAACGTCCTTGATCCAAAAGGTTCAAGCACACTTATAACAATCAATGGAACTCAGAATCACCCTTTAAACAACACAAACTTTCAAAAACATAAAAAGGAATTACAATTTTCTCAAAATACCAACTTTTATAAATTTTAAAAAGGAATTACAAGTTTAAAAAGTAAAGACTGGAACAAAGGGACTCTCACATGTTGAGGTCTCCTTTTATAGGCAAATGCCAGGCTACACTATTCACAAACCCTAGAAGTGAATTCTCTAAAATGCCCTTAAGTCCTTGAGGCAGTTTGTTGTTGATGAGCTGTCCGAAGGGATCCCAAACATTCATTTTAGCTTTGTGATGAAGCAAAGGCTCTCAGCTGTTGATCTTGACACGTGGCATGACTTGGAGGGTAAGTTGCATTCTCATTGGTTAAACGGGAATTGGGGGTGGGGTCCATTGTGAGTGGGAGTGAGGGTTTTGAGGTTGGGATGGTTTTCTGCATGTGTGAATCACACATGTGCAAAGGTAATTGCAATTTACCCTAAGTTTAAGTGGTGTAAATTCTGGGTGGGTAAAAGGTGAATAGTAATACTTTTGATCCGAAATTGGGGGAAGTTGTGGTGTTTGGCGCAATTTCCATGTTTGAATGTTTCAGTGTACACATTTGGCCCTTGATCTTCTCCTTTTCTTTCATTTGTGTTTTAAAACGTGTCAGCGCCCATTTCCCTTGTAACAACTTTCAGCTTTTGGCAAATTTGGCACAATACTTTTCCAAAAGGTTTATAAGGGTTGTTTTTGCCATTTTGAGATATTTCAAGGGCTGATCTTGGACAATCTTGATCTTCAAAGGTCTTCAATGTATCTTTGGCTTGATGAGGGACCATAATTGACAATGTTGAATAGTTGAGGGACTAAACTTGTCATTTCTTCAAAGTTGAAGGACCATTTGTGTAATTTTGACAAACTTAAGGGACCAAACTTGTAATTATCAAATTACAAGGATTTTAAGTGTCATTTCTTCAATAAATGAGGATCAATCTTGTACGTCTTCAAGTCTTCAAGGGTATTTGTTGAATTCTTCATGAATTAGGCCCGGTTCTTTGTACGGCTTCGTTTCTCTTGTCCGTTTTTCCTTGTATCTTGTGATATTTTGTCTTTTTCACGATATCCATACCTAAAATACACAAGTAAACAAAAACAAGCATATATATGGTATTTTATGTCATTTTAATGCATTTAAAGCCCGAAAAGAACGATGAGATCATGTATAAATGCCATCTCATCAATCAAGAGAGGCAACCTTGATGGTGTTGATAACACCATCCTGAACCTTTTCCCTTACCAAATGAACATCAACTTCAAAATGTTTAGTCCTCTCATGAAAAACAGGATTGGCAGCAATTTGAATAGCTGCACTGCTATCACAATAAAGATCAACAGGGAACAAGGATTTCAACTTTAGATCACTAAGCAAGTTAGTGATCCAAATAACCTCACAAGTGGCACTTGCCATATACCTATACTCAGCCTCAGCTGAGGATCTGGATACTGTGGGTTGCTTATTGCTCTTCCAAGAGACAAGAGGCCTTCCAAGAAATACACAGTATCCAGACACAGACTTCCTGGTTTTAAGGCATTTAGCCCAATCAGCATCAATGAAACAAGACACCTTTAAAGATCTATCCTTATAGAACTAAATACCAATACCAGGAGAGTTCTTGAGATATCTAATAACCCTTAAGGTTATTTTAAGATGAGACTGAAGGGGTGCATGCATGTGTTGGATAAGGCAATGAACAGCATAAGATATATCAGATCTGGTATGGGTTAGGTAAATAAGTCTCCCAAGTAATCTTTGATACTCAAACATATTTAATAGAAATTTATCATCCTTGCTTTCATTAACAGCCAAAACACAATTTTCAGGTAAAGGGGTTGCAACAGGTTTAGCTGCAAGCAAACCAAACTTATGTATGAGCTCTAGACAATACTTCCTTTGGGTCATGCAGATCCCATTGGAGTTTTCAAGAACCTCAATACCTAAGAAATACCTCATAATGCCAAGGTCTTTAATCATGAATTTGGTTTTAAGAAAGCATTTAAATGATTCAATTTCCTCAATGCAGTTACCAGTAATGATAAAATCATCAACATAAACAAGAAGAGCAATAAACATGTTACCATTCTGTTTAGTGTAAAGAGAGTAATCAAATTTACTTTGGCAAAAGCCATTCTCAACCAAGACAGTGGTAAGTTTTGCATTCCACTGCCGTGGGGCTTGCTTGAGACCATACAAAGCTTTATTAAGCTTGCACACCTTACCTTTATTCTTGCAATTGAACCCCAAAGGAAGAGTCATGTAAATGTCCTCATCAAGATCACCATACAAGAAAGCATTGTTAACATCAAGTTGAAAAAGAGGCCAATCATTAGAGACAGCAATACTAACAAGACAACTAACAGTAACCATTTTAACAACAGGACTGAAAGTCTCATCAAAATCAATGCCTTCCTTTTGACTATAACCTTTAACAACAACCCTAGCTTTAAACTTGTCAACAAGACCAGAAGACTTGTATTTGATCTTATAGATCCATTTATTGTTAATAGCCTTTCTATTAGCAGGAAGATCAACTAAGGTCCAAGTATTGTTCCTTAAAAGGGCTTCAATTTCATTGTTCATAGCCTCAACCCACCTACTATCTTTCACAACTTCATAGTAGGTGGATGGCTCAACAGATTTGTTAAGAGTGGTAGCAAAGCAAAAGTTGGTGGTATTCAACCTAGAGTAATTAACATGCTTCTCAATACCATACTTAAGTTTGCTATCAAGGACAAAATCATTAAGCTTAGCAGCCAGCTTAGTAGGTCTACTAGACTTTCTAACAGGTTTCTCCTCTTCTATAGAATGGTCCCCACTATGATCAATGAAATAACTAGAAGAATTTTCATTTTCAAGATTGCCCTCAGAGCAGGTTTGCACATTTCACCTATGGTGGTTGTAGGGTTCTCCTCTTGATGATCCTCAAAGGCATCATCAGTAGTGGGGTGAACCCTACCATCCAAACCAGGTGATGCTCTCTCATCATCATTGGGACTTGTATTTGTTTGGTTATCAAAAAATGTTAAGAGATCAACATCACTTTTAACAACTACATCAGTTGAGTCCATTTCACTATTGTTTTTCATTTTGAAAGGAAAGACAGTTTCATAGAATTTCACATCCCTAGAGAAAAGAATTCTTCTATTATCCAAGCTAAACAGTTTATAAGCCTTTTTAACAGAAGAATAACCAATGAGAACACATTTCTCAGACCTAGGTGTGAGTTTGTCACTGTTATTCAGACAAGTAGAAAAACACAGACATCCAAAACATTTCAAATGAGAGAGATTTGGTTTTTTGCTAAAAAGCAATTCATAGGGGGACCTACCATTTAAGACAGAAGAGGGGAGCCTGTTGATCAAATAAACAGCAGTTAAAATACATTCAGACCAAAAAATGATAGGAATCCTACCCTGAAACATAAGACTCCTAGCAACATTGAGTAGGTGTCTATGTTTCCTTTTAGCAATCCCATTTTGCTGAGGGGTATGAGCACAAGAGGTCTGATGGATGATACCCAAAGAAGAGAGCATAGTGTGAACTTTGTTATTGACAAATTCAGTCCCATTATCAGATCTGAAAATTTTAACTTTGGTATCAAACTGAGTTTTAACAAGATTAATAAATTGAGTTAACCATTCAAACACTTCATCCTTAGATTTCAAAAGGTAGGTCCACACAGCTCTAGAGTAATCATCCACAATAGTGAGGAAGTATCTATACCCTTCCTTACTAGGAACCTTGTAAGGGCCCCACAAGTCCAAGTGAACAAGGTCACCAAGTTTATTGGACTTATGATCACTCAAGGGAAAGGGTTCCCTTGTTTGTCTGGCCCTGTGACAAGTCTCACAAACAGATATAGAGGTGTTTTTAGAAAGTTTGAGGTCAATTTTGAGGGAATTGAGAACTTGGTCAGAGGGATGACCAAGTCTACAATGCCAGATATCCTTAGAGGTATTAAAAGTCATAGCAGTATTAACAGTACCAAGGCTTTTAGTATTAAGGTCATCAAATAAGTAGAGCCCCCCAGATTCACTACCAGTCCCTAGAGTAGTCCCCTTGTGTAACACCCCATTTTGGAAATGGAAATATCATAGTAACTATGGCGTGTCATCAAAGCATACAAGGTAAAATGTCTAAACATTACTTGACCATAAAAAGGAAAATACCGGAATCAAACATCGGTAGTCCAAAAGTAAAGCTCATCACACACAAACATAGTATAATAAAGGAAAGGACTAAACAATGTCCAAAGCATAAGTATCATAAGAAAGGAAATGCATAATGTAAAGAAGGCTAGACAGCTTCCGGTCCATATGCACGTACTCTTAGTGTCTACGAGCGTCCCTGAGTACCTGCCGTTTTGGGAACATAGAAAAGGAAAACGGCTGAGCAAATACGCTCAGTGCACGGATGTACAATAAAGCATGAATAGGATAAGCATATAACATAATAACAGCGGAAGAAAACTAAGTCCCGAGTAACCTGGTTAAGTCTTGATAAAACTGGTTTTATAGTTTGAAAGTCTTATGTTTATCTTATAAAAACTGTTTGTCATATTTTACCATTAGCCAATATAGGTCATGAAAATCCACCGTGCATGAATAATTGGATGGGTGACCTCATCATGCAAATTAGAGGGGCTGCCTCTAATTTAATATACTGGTTTTTTGGGTAGGAGGGATCAGCTCCTTGTGAAGGATGCAAGGCGCACACCACATTCACCATGTAATCCTGAATAAAAACATGTAACTAGGATGCACCCATACGCCCCACATGATAAATATAAATAAATGGCCAAAAGCTGAAGGGACGCCACGAGCAATCACTCCACCGTGGTGAAGTCATAACATCAGTGCCTCTAATGTTATGGTTATGGTACCTCCATAACTAGGTGAAACTGGTCATGCATGTATATGGCTATAGGTAATCTTAATTAAACATAAGCAATCAAACTCATAACTTATACTACGGGAAAAGAGTTGGCTGCATACGGGGAATCCTAATAAGGAAAGAATGTCCATACTGAGAGGACGGGAATCCGTACTTATGTCCAGTGAACGAGAAAGACGAACTGCGAGAATCCTACTTCCGAATCACTAGTGCTACATAAATACGTACATGAATAAGTATCTGCTTACTAAATACATAGCTGGTTTTATGTCATGTCTTAGCTTATTTTATGTGTTCTTACCATGTTTTACTGTTTTAAAGCCTTAAACTGTGTTAAATCTTATATTCTGTTTAATCTGATTAAATATTTCTGGTATTTCATGTGTTATTATACTTACTGTGTAAAGTAACTTTCCAAAAATAGCAGGTTTCCTAAAATATAAAGTTTCCAAAAATAGAAAGTTTCCAAAAATAGAAAGTTACCAAAAATAGAAAGTTTCCAAAAATAGAAAGTTTCTAAAAATAGAAAGTTTCCAAAAATAGAAAGTTTCAAAAAATAGATTTACTGCTTAAAATAGATAAGTTTCTAAAAATAGAAAGTTTCCATAAATAGATTAGCTGCCTTAATTAAATAAGTTTCCATAAATAGATTAGCTGCCTGAAATAAATAAGTTTCTAAAAATAGCTGGTTTCCATAAATAGATTAGATGCCTTATTTAATTAAGTTTCTAAAAATAGAAAGTTTCCATAATTAGAAATAAGCTGGTTAAATAAGCTAAGTATATAAGCCTAAGTGTTTTTCATGATTATTTTCTAAGTCATATGGTATAGTGTATATTTTAATAATTATTTCATGTAATTTAATTAAACTATAGGTTATAATATTTAATTAAAGTATAACATGTTTTTAACTAAATAAGTTAAATACTTAGGTTAAAATATGTATTATTATATATTAATAATATAACCTAAGTCATGTTAATTAATTAATTATATCCATGGTTTTAAAATAATTAATTAATTATAAGTCTTAAATATATAAATACTTAGATAATTTCATGATCATTAATAATTAAATAACCTAAGTCATGTTATTAAATTAATCACATCATTTTATTAATTTAATTTTAACATAAGTTCATAAACATAAAAAATCTAACATACACCATGAACCGTATCTAGGCTAAAAACATGAACCGGACATGAAATCGACTCCGTACCCCGAACCAACTCGGGGTACCCCGTGTTTCCCTTGCTTCCGTTGGACCCACACGCACCAACCAAGACCATATGGTCTTGGTGGTGGTCGGCTTGGCAAACCGAAACCCATTCGGGTTCGGTTGCAGCCTGCGGTCAAACAAACACCCCCTTAAAACAACCCTTTGATTTAATTTGACACCAAAACATGTTAGATCTATGCTTAATTATTATGTTTTTATAAAAAAACATCACATGTTCATAATTAGTAAAAGATTAAATCAAAAGAAAAGGTTTAAAAAGGTTTTACCGAATTCGTGGATCAAGAGAACGAAGAACCAACACGATAAATCACTAGAATTCTGAGATCCAAGATCAAAAACCACCTTGTATGGTGGTTGTAGGGTGGCGGCACAAAGGAGAAGGAGGAAGGAGGAGGTTTTAGGTTTTCTTAAAATCTTCTGTAAAGTTAATTTGTGTAGTGTAAAAAGTAAATAACCCCCTTTAGTAAATTTGACAAATGGGCTTGGCCCATTTGTCCTTGTTGGCCGCGGGTAGGGACCCCACTTGGGGTACCCGTACCTTTTTCCGTGTCTCGTTATTTAGTTACTCGTTTGTGATTATTTATGTTCGTGTTTTAAATGTTCTCGTTACGTAAATACCGTGATCTAATATATTTATTTACGCTCGTAATAAATATATATATACGTAATTAATAATAGTTCGTGTTTTAATTACATTCATGATTTCATGATCGCATGTTCGTGATTAATTATCGTTAAATAATTATTACATGATCGTGCATAGTAAATACTTATTGTGTTCTAACACGTACGTAATACGTAAACTCCTAACACGTAATCGTAATCATGCTATATTAGGAAAGTTTTAATCTAGTACGTACGATCCTAAGGGTACTATGCATGGTAAAAGCATGCGGGTTTTACAACTCTTCCCCCTAAAAAGAATAATTCGTCCCCGAATTATAGATAAAGTAAATTGGAAAAGAAGAACATACCCGAATTCAAAATATGAAATGAGGGTAAGAAGCCCGGATAGACTCCTCTGTTTCCCAAGTGGATTCCCGCTCGGTATGATCCCTCCATAGAAATTTGACGAATGGAATCGTCTTCTTTCTCATGACTTGTTCTTGTCTGTCAAGAACTCGTTCGGGTTCTTCTATAAAGGTAAGATCTTCACGTATCTGTTCCAGTGGATACTGAACCATGTGAAGGGGATGATACTGGTACCCTCTGAGTAAGGACACATGAAACACATTGTGCACATGCGAAAGCTGCAGAGGTAACGCCAATTGGTAAGATACTTCACCGACTCGTTCAATGATATCAAACGGTCCGATGAAACGAGGACTGAGCTTCCCTTTAATCCCGAAGCGTCTAACACCACGTGCCGGCGAAACCTTAAGGAAGACGTGATCTCCTACGTTAAAGTGTATATCCCTACGATGCTTATCGGCGTAACTCTTCTGACGTGACCGTGCCTCCTGAATCTTCTGCTTAGCTACTGCGATCTTCTCATTTGCCATCTCTATGATTTCCGGTCCTTCGAGTGTTCGCTCGCCAACCTGATCCCAGCAGATTGAGGCGCGACACTTTCTGCCATACAACATCTCAAATGGAGCACACTTGATGCTTGCGTGCCAACTGTTGTTGTATGCAAACTCCACCAAACAGATGTATTTGTCCCAATCACCCGTCCATTCCAACGCACATGACCTCAACATATCTTCCAATGTCTGAATGGTTCGCTCCAACTGTCCGTCCGTTTGAGGAGGAAAAGCCGTGCTAAGCTTAAGTTGTGTACCCCAAGCTTTCTGCAGACTTTTCCAAAAGCGCGAAGTGAATCGAGGATCTCTGTCTGAGACGATGCTGGATGGTGCACCGTGGAGTCTCATGATCTCTCGTCTATACGTATCTGCGAGTTTACTTACCGGATCTTCCTTGCGGATCAGTAAGAAATGAGCTGATTTGGTAAGTCGATCAACGATAACCCAAATTGCATCGTGCTTCCTTTTGGTAGGCGGAAGACCGGTAACAAAATCCATGGTAATTTTGTCCCACTTCCACTCTGGAATATCTAACGGTTGAAGGAGACCGCCAGATCGCTGATGCTCGATCTTAACCTGCTGGCAGGTAAGACATTTGGAGACGTAAGTGGCCACATCCTGTTTCATACCACTCCACCAAAAGTACTGCTTGATGTCATGGTACATTTTTGTCGAACCAGGATGTATCGAGAATGGGGAGCTATGAGCTTCAGCTAACAAAGCTTCCCGGAGTTCTTGGTCATCAGGAACACAAAGTCTAGTGCCCTGCCATACGATACCATCTGCATCTACTCTGAATTCTGTCTGCTTCTCCAAATTTTGTACTATCGCCCAGATTTCCCCGTCATCCTTCTGAGCTTCCTTGATCTTAGATAGTAACTCGGGTTCTACTCTAAGATTAGCCCAGTAACCGTGTTGTCCACGTACCATGTACTCGATGTCTAGTCGCTCCAAGTCTCTTATGATTTCCTCTTCGATTCTAATGTCGTTGATCATTCCGGACTTCCTGCTAAGGGCATCTGCTACTACATTTGCCTTTCCGGGATGATACTGTAGATTAATATCATAATCCTTCAACAGCTCTAACCATCTCCTCTGCCTCATGTTCAACTCACGCTGAGTGAAGATATACTTCAAGCTCTTGTGGTCCGTGAAAATGTCACATGATTCTCCATATAAGTAGTGCCTCCATATCTTCAATGCAAACACGACTGCAGCAAGTTCCAGATCGTGCGTGGGGTAATTTTCTTCATAAGGCTTAAGCTGCCGTGAAGCGTACGCGATCACTTTCCCATGTTGCATGAGAACACAACCAAGTCCTTTCCCCGATGCATCGCTGTAGATTTGAAATCCACCCATACCAGATGGTAGAGTAAGAATAGCTGCAGATACTAGCTTCTGCTTCAGGTCTTCAAAGCTCTTCTCTCGATCTTCCGTCCAGACGAATTTCTCCCATTTCCGCATCAGTTTGGTCAATGGTAGTGCTAGGCGGGAAAAGTTCTCCACGAACCTACGGTAATAGCCAGCTAAGCCTAAGAAACTACGGACTTCCGTTGCTGATGTCGGCCTTGGCCACTTAGTAATGGCCTCAACCTTCGTTGGATCCATAGTGATTCCTTCTGCTGATACAATGTGACCTAAGAATGCCACCTTGTCTAACCAGAACTCACATTTGGAGAATTTAGCATACAGCTGCTTCTGACGAAGAATCTGTAGTACTGTACGAAGATGGTCTTCGTGTTCCTCCTTGGACTTTGAGAAAATCAGGATGTCATCGATGAAAACAATGTCGAATTTGTCCAGAAATTCATGGAAGATTCTGTTCATCAGATCCATGAACACTACTGGAGCATTTGTCAGGCCAAATGGCATAACTACAAACTCGTAGTGGCCATAGCGAGTACGAAAGGCAGTCTTAGCGATATCCTGCTCCTTGACCCGTAGCTGATGATAGCTTGACCTAAGATCAATCTTGGAGAAGTGTTTGGCCCCTTGGAGTTGGTCAAACAGATCGTCAATGCGTGGCAGTGGATACCTATTCTGAATGGTAATCTTGTTGAGCTCGCGATATTCTATGCAAAGACGCATACTGCCGTCCTTCTTCTTAACAAACAAAACCGGTGCGCCCCATGGAGATGCGCTTGGTCGAATGAAACCTCGCTCAAGAAGTTCTTGCAGTTGATCCTTCAGCTCCTTCAGCTCTATGGGAGCCATGCGATAAGGAGCCTTGGAGATTGGTTCAGCTCCTGGAACCAGCTCGATACTGAATTCCACTTCTCGAGCAGGTGGTATGCCCGGAAGTTATGCTGGAAACACATCTTGGAATTCCGACACTATAGGTTGATCCTGAATCGATGGAGATTCAGCATCCATGTCGTGAACCATAGCTAGATAACCCTCGCAACCATGTGACAGTAGTGCACGCGCTTGTAGGGTGGATATGACTTGTACAGACCGTCCGGGTATGAACCCATTATGAATGTACTCTGGTGCATTGACATCACCGAAGATAACTCGATATGAATGGCAGTCTATGGTAGCATGATATTTGGATAGCCAATCCATGCCCAAAATCATGTCGAAGTCATTCATGTCCAGCGGAAGTGCGTCGACAGGTCGAACCTTATCATCAAATTCTAGAGGAAGACTCTTGTATACATGGGTGATTAATACAGAGTCCCTCAGTGGCGTGGAAATAGTAAGCCTATTTTCTAGTGGCAAGGGAGGCATCCTAATGTTCTTAACATAAGAAGTAGAAATAACCGAGTGAGTAGCACCCGTATCGAAAAGAACACATGCAGAGCGACCATACATATACAAGATTCCAGTGATGGTACCTGTAGACTTGTTGGCCTGGTCCCGAGATGTCGTGTAGACACGCCCGGCAGTAGGAGGCGGCTTGGTATCAGCATGTCCCGATGTACCCTCCATCTCGCCCTTACGGCAATCCTTCATAATATGGCCAGGAAGACCACACATGAAGCACGCGTCAGTATTACGGCGACATGGTCCTGGGTGCCTACGGTGGCAAGTAGAGCAAAGAGGATGAGTGTATCCTCCAGCAGGTGCTCTGGCTGGCTGAGGACCTGATAAAAACATTTTACATAAGACATGATAGTTGGGTACAAAGGACGAAGCGGATAATCGTAAGATTGAATACCAGTGATAGTTGGACGGCTAGGCTGCGAACCTCTCTGGTTCTGGTCCCTACCGTTTCCATGGTTCCTGGTAGAAGTTTGCTAAAGTGTCAGAATATGAGTTATAACATAAAACATACGGAATTTCGTAAGTATTAGGACCTGCTGTTGTTGGAGTGCCCGGCGTTGTTACGGTAATTGTCATTACCGCCACGCCTATCCGTAGCAGAACGGTCGTTAGTCTGACCGTTTCCCTTGGGCTGATGAGGTTGCTGCTGAGTAGCCGGCTGAGACCGGTCCCCAGTTTTCTGCCTAGAAGATACAGTTAAAGAGATGAATAATTGACATATGGAAAGTATACGGATTGGTCACCGCTTGAATACGAATGTTTACCTCTTGTCGGGTCTTTCAGCTTCCCCGAACTCATCCCTCTCCTGCAGCATCTCCAGTTTTCGTGCTGCATCGGCCACCTGCTGCTGCACCAAGGAAACCAGCCAAGCGAAGAAAGCGCTGCATAAACTCGTTGCTATTCTCTCCAGCTCTCTGTCGGATCCCATGGTACTCTCTCTTGAGCTTGTCCTGCTTAGCCTTGGGAAAGAACTGCTCCATCACCCTGTCCTTGAACTGAGCCCAAGTCAAACCAGCAACCCACTCATCACCACCTTCAGATTGCATTAATGCTAACCACCAGTTGAGTACATCGCCTTCGAACCGATAGCATGCCAACCTCGCCTTGTATGCGGGGTCACAGCCCATAGCGTTGAAAATCTTCTTGATGTGAGCCAACCAGCTTTCAGCATCGCTGGGGCTATCTGTCTTCTCAAAAGCTCGAGGGCGGAGCTTGTTGAATCTCTCCAGCCATACTGCTAATGTCACTGGAGGAGGAGGAGGAGGTGGCTGATTGTGCTGCTGATTGTTGGCAGCTTGAACTTCAGCCCTGATGTCATTCCTCAGTTGAGGAAGCAAGGCTTGCATGGCAGCCTGAATTGCAGCATTGAGTTGCTCCTGTTCGCGTGTGAGAACCATCTGACAGTATAACATAAAACATATGATTAAACAGATCAAAACATAAAATATAATTATATACATAAAAAAAATTATACTAAAATTCCACGAGAAAAATTTTATGCAAGAAAATTTTTGTATGAATGCATGATGCAGTTTTATGAAAACTTTTGTATGCTCGAGAGTGAACGCCTCTGGTCAGTTCACCCAAAACAAAAGACATATCGAGGGGACGCCTATGGGTCGGTCCCAAATCTAAAAGTTTTGATAAAACACATACGCCTAAATAAGGCCAGTCCTGTACCAACCATTACTTAGTCAAAAACCATGCAACAATGACATGTATATGTATGCTTAAAATGATGAATGCATGAAAACAACTGTCAGTTCTAGGAAGACCGTAGTGACTACCCACTAATCACAGGTCATATTTGAGAGCCTACAGGTCGAAGCCTTGGCTCTGATACCATAATTGTAACACCCCATTTTGGAAATGGAAATATCACAGTAACTATGGCGTGTCATCAAAGCATACAAGGTAAAATGTCTAAACATTACTTGACCATAAAAAGGAAAATACCGGAATCAAACATCGGTAGTCCAAAAGTAAAGCTCATCACACACAAACATAGTATAATAAAGGAAAGGACTAAACAATGTCCAAAGCATAAGTATCATAAGAAAGGAAATGCATAATGTAAAGAAGGCTAGACAGCTTCCAGTCCATATGCACGTACTCTTAGTGTCTACGAGCGTCCCTGAGTACCTGCCGTTTTGGGAACATAGAAAAAGAAAACGGATGAGCAAATACGCTCAGTGCACGGATGTACAATAAAGCATGAATAGGATAAGCATATAACATAATAACAGCGGAAGAAAACTAAGTCCCGAGTAACCTGGTTAAGTCTTGATAAAACTGGTTTTACAGTTTGAAAGTCTTATGTTTATCTTATAAAAACTGTTTGTCATATTTTACCATTAGCCAATATAGGTCATGAAAATCCACCGTGCATGAATAGTTGGAGGGTTGACCTCATCATGCAAATTAGAGGGGATGCCTCTAATTTAATATACTGGTTTTTTGGGTAGGAGGGATCAGCTCCTTGTGAAGGATGCAAGGCACACACCACATTCACCATGTAATCCTGAATAAAAACATGTAACTAGGATGCACCCATACGCCCCACATGATAAATATAAATAATTGGCCAAAAGATGAAGGGACGCCACGAGCAATCACTCCGCCGTGGTGACGTCATAACATCAGTGCCTCTAATGTTATGGTTATGGTACCTCCATAACTAGGTGAAACTGGTCATGCATGTATATGGCTATAGGTAATCTTAATTAAACATAAGCAATCAAACTCATAACTTATACTACGGGAAAACAGTTGGCTGCATACGGGGAATCCTAATAAGGAAAGAATGTCCATACTGAGAGGACGGGAATCCGTACCTTATGTCCAGTGAACGAGAAAGACGAACTGCGAGAATCCTACTTCTGAATCACTAGTGCTACATAAATACGTACATGAATAAGTATCTGCTTACTAAATACATAGGTGGTTTTATGTCATGCCTTAGCTTATTTTATATGTTCTTCTGTTTTAAAGCCTTAAACTGTGTTAAATCTTATATTCTGTTTAATCTGATTAAGTATTTCTGGTATTTCGTGTGTTATTATACTTACTGTGTAATAATAAGTAACTTTCCAAAAATAGCAGGTTTCCTAAAATAGAAAGTTTCCAAAAATAGAAAGTTTCCAAAAATAGAAATTTATCAAAAATAGAAAGTTTCCAAAAATAGAAAGTTTCCAAAAATAGAAAGTTTCGAAAAATATATTTACTGCTTAAAATAGATAAGTTTCTAAAAATAGAAAGTTTCCATAAATAGATTAGCTGCCTTAATGAAATAAGTTTCCATAAATAGATTAGCTGCCTGAAATAAATAAGTTTCTAAAAATAGCTGGTTTCCATAAATAGATTAGCTGCCTTATTTAATTAAGTTTCTAAAAATAGAAAGTTTCCATAATTAAAAATAAGCTGGTTAAATAAGCTAAGTATATAAGCCTAAGTATTTTTCATGATTATTTCTAAGTCATATGGTATAGTGTATAGTTTTATAATTATTTCATGTAATTTAATTAAACTATAGATTATAATATTTAATTAAAGTATAACATGTTTTTAATTAAATGAGTTAAATACTTAGGTTAAAATATGTATTATTATATATTAATAATATAACCTAAGTCATGTTAATTAATTAATTATATCCATGGTTTTAAAATAATTAATTAATTATAAGTATTAAATATATAAATACTTAGGTTAAAATAATTTCATGATCATTTATAATTAAATAACCTAAGTCATGTTATTAAATTAATCACATCATTTTATTAATTTAATTTTAACATAAGTTCATAAACATAAAAAATCTAACATACACCATGAACCGGATCTAGGCTAAAAACATGAACCGGACATGAAATCGACTCCGTACCCCGAACCAACTCGGGGTACCCCGTGTTTCCCTTGCTGCCGTGGGACCCACACGCACCAACCAAGACCATATGGTCTTGGTGGTGGTCGGCTTGGCAAACCGAAACCCATTCGGGTTCGGTTGCAGCCTGCGGCCAAACAAACACCCCCTTAAAACAACCCTTTGATTTAATTTGACACCAAAACATGTTAGTTCTATGCTTAATTATTATGTTTTTACAAAAAACATCACATGTTCATAATTAATAAAAGATTAAATCAAAAGAAAAGGTTTAAAAAGGTTTTACCGAATTCGTGGATCAAGAGAACGAAGAACCAACACGATAAATCACTAGAATTCTGAGATCCAAGATAAAAAACCACCTTGTGTGGTGGTTGTAGGGTGGCGGCACAAAGGAGAAGGAGGAAGGAGGAGGTTTTAGGTTTTCTTAAAATCTTTTGTAAAGTTAATTTGTGTAGTGTAAAAAGTAAATAACCCCCTTTAGTAAATTTGACAAATGGGCTTGGCCCATTTGTCCTTGTTGGCCGCGGGTAGGGACCCCACTTGGGGTACCCATACCTTTTTCCGTGTCTCGTTATTTAGTTACTCGTTTGTGATTATTTATGTTCGTGTTTTAAATGTTCTCGTTACGTAAATACCGTGATCTAATATATTTATTTACGCTCGTAATAAATATATATATATACATAATTAATAATAGTTCGTGTTTTAATTACGTTCATGATTTCATGATCGCATGTTCGTGATTAATTATCGTTAAATAATTATTACATGATCGTGCATAGTAAATACTTATCGTGTTCTAACACGTACATAATACGTAAACTCCTAACACATAATCGTAATCATGCTATATTAGGAAAGTTTTAATCTAGTACGTACGATCCTAAGGGTACTATGCATGGTAAAAGCATGCGGGTTTTACACCTTGGCCAAGTCCTGAATGTAACATTTATCCTCATCAAAACCAACAAACAATTTATTATCCTTAATAAGTTTGTTAACAGACATCAAGCTAACACAATAACCAGGAACAACCAACACATCATGAAGAACGACTGATGTTGGCAACAGTGCCATTGGTGTGACCAACAGAGATGTTGAGGTTGGAAATATCAACAACATTGAACATACCCACTGTGGAAGTGGTAAGATGTTGGTTAGCCCCAGAATCAATAATCTACCCCAAAGTAATAGTTTTAACAAGAAATTTAGAGTTCCCACAAAAGAACTTAGACAAATTCACATTGAACCAGACATTAGCATTAAAGAAGGAAATTCTACCTGCCATGTTAGACTGAGTGTTGCTATAGGAATCATTGATCAAGTTGAGAAGCTTCTGCATTTGTTCAGTGGTGAAAGAGTTTGGAGAATTACAAGTGGAAGCTTGTCTTTCTCCAGTTTTGATATCACAATTTGCATTAAAGTTGGGTTTAAAAACAGTTTGCCTTTGATTATTACCCCCCCTTTTTAACATAACCAGCAGGATAACCAATCAATTCAAAACATCTATCAGAAGTATGACCAATTTGATTGCAATGAGTGCACAAAAGATTAGGGTTAGGACCCCTAAAGTTTTAAGACCCATTGCCCTTGTTAGGGGTTCTATTAGAAACATTGGAAGTGTTTCTCCTATTTTGATTAAAGGTCTTAGCAGCAAAGGAAGTAGCATTCAGTTTTGCCTCTGCATGATCAGAGTTATCAAGAACACCCCTATGGGATTCCTCTCTAGAAACAGTGACATAAGCCTCCTTAACATCAGGGAGTGGATCCCTGGTGAGAAGAGCAGTCCTAACAGGCTGATAACAGTCATCAAGCCCCATAAGAAACTGCATAAGCCTCATGATTTGCTGATGCAAAGCTAATTCAGTGCTAGCAGAACAAGAACATTTAACAGCGAAAACACATTTAGGAATCTTAGACACATCATCAAACTCTCTCCATAGAGAGTTTAACCTAAGATAATAATTAGATATAGAACTACCCCCTTGTTTAACAGACCCAATTTTTTGAAGCAAATTATAAACAATGGAACCATCAACCTTGTCATAAGTTTCATTAAGCTCTTTCCAAACATTAGCAGCATTTTCAGAATAAACAAGACCCATATAAACATCACTAGAAACCACATTCATAATCCAAGTAAGAACCATAGCATTGCATCTATCCCGTTGAGCACACAACACTTCATCAGTATAAGACTCTCTTAAGCAAGACCCATCAACAAAAGCAAATTTGTTCCTAGCTTGTAAAGCAAGTCTCATAGCATTGTTCCACATTCTATAGTTCTCAGTCCCCAACAGCTTGAAAGGGACAAGGACAGAGCTGCTATTATCACTATTATGAATGTGAAGTGGCTTTACAGCATCCAAGTTGCTGATGAGAGCAACAGGATTGGTGGTGGTCTCAGGGAAACCCCCACCCCCACCATTTCCTCCACCACCATTGGGTGGTGGAAGAGGAGCACCACTAGCACTCATAGCTCACACACACAGAGAGCAAGAAAAAACACCCAAAGCAATAAGTAGAAAGCAAACCAAATTGATAAACCAAGGCAGGTAAAATAAAGTAGATAGAACAAGACAAATATAGCCACAATAAACATTCAGAAGGTGAGCACCAGAAATGTCAAGCTGTGGAATAGGATTGGCCAGAGCAGGTATCCACACCAGTCAAGGCTGGAGGGTCAAGATGTTAACCGAATCCGTTTGCACCCACACACAAGACAACAGTGACCCACAAAAGTAACCAAGAAGGAGGCAAGAAAGAAAAATGAAAGAAGACTTACAGCGGAAACAACAAAAAAGACACCCAATCTCTAGATTCACTTAGTCTAGAGGATGGGTGAACCACCAATCAGAAACCCCCAAAATAGTAATAAGTTAGGGTTAGCAAACCCTAACAAGTGTACCTGTGTAAATTAGCCAAAAAATGGTAACGGCACCACCAAAGTGATACCAGGATACCAATAATAGAGAAAACCCCCAAAAGTTAAATTAGGGTTTCAAGAAACCCTAATCCAATCTTCAAGATTTTTAACGGCACCACCGAATAAATCAATGGCAATACCTAACAAAGCTTCCTGGGCACCATATAATCAAAACCCCCCCAAAAAAAATTAGGGTTTGTGAAAACCCTAATAATATTTTCCAAGAAAACTAACGGTACCACCAAAACAAGCTTCCAGAAGCGACAAGAGAGCAAGAATCACCACCTAAAGTATAAAACCCTAAAAAATTAATTAGGGTTTCGAAAAAAATCAAAAAGTTGATTATAATAAAAAGAATCGAGAGAGCTTCGATGGCTGAAAGATCTATAACCAGAGCTCTGATACCATATTAAAAAACATAATATCATAGACAAAGCAGATCTTTACACCCAACCAACCACCCCTTGGTGTAATTTATTATAAATCAAGGTTCAAAAATAGAAAGATAAAGATTAGTCCCGAAACGGGTGCTAATCGAACGATTACAATAGAAATAGTGAGAACGTCCCAACTAGGTTGATCCGTTCTCCCTCATAATACAAGAGATCACTCAAACACTAAGTTATACAAGATGAAACATCAAACTCCCAGGTCAAACCTCCATGGATGAGATAAGAGAAAGAAAGAGAGCTGTTCATACACACAGATATGTGTGTTGTGTTTGTGATGATAAGAAACCCTAGTCAATGACTAGGGTGATATACGCCTCTTGGTCAAAGGGTCACAACAACATCAAAGCCCACCAAGAAATAAGCCTAAGGCCCAAAAGCAAAGCTGAAGCCCAAATACAAGAAACCTGAAAATAACAAGCACAAGCCAAAAAATATAACACAATACCAAAGGTAAGTGCACCCTTTGGTAGATTGATAAAACAACAGATACATCAGGATGCACAGAACTCGACTAACAATTCTCAATCAACAACATCAAAACATAATGTGTCACCTGAAATCTAAGATGAATTGAACTATATATATGTTTGTTCGAATCGGCCTTATATTTGTATATGAGAAAATATCTTCTTAAGCAATACGTTTCTTACCAACTTAGAAATGATGACCTTTGGATGTGGTTTTATGGCATCTGGGAAAAGAGAATAGTTCTTAAAACTATATATGCTCTCGTGAAGGGCTATTATACTATTTTACATATACGAAATTACTATAGATTATAGTCCTATTGAATAATCCTCAACTGTAGAAAATGTATCAAAGATTTAAGAACAACACCATAAACTTATTCCACCAATCACCCTTTTATTTTTATTATGCTTGAGGCTATTACTTCAAATGTAATACTTAGAGTGTGATCGTACTTAGAAAGGAAAGAAACAAAATTAAGATCAACAGAATGATCAAGAACCAAAACCAACAGATTGTATCATTTACAAGTGAGAGAAAACAAAATAAAGTGGCCTAACTATGTGCTAATGTGCCGTTTATATACTCCCTAACCAACCCTAATAACTTGAGCAGCTTATAACCTTTAGTCCTTTAACTTTTAGTCCTTCAACTTTCAGCAAGTTTACAAGTTGAACCCTGCACTCAAACAATAATAAGAACAATTTATGAAATCATGCATGCACTTTACCTTGTGTGCAAGAATAGTCCATGAGAGTTGAGTTTACTATTTTAGTCATCCTTCTTAACGCTCCTACCAACTCTCTTAAGGTCATACAAACCAAGACCTTCACAAAAAATTTCATGTTTACAAACACTTAAACCTTTTGTACTGCTATATTATTAGTAGACTTGACCTTAACAGTAAGGGTGAGCAGAAACCGCACCGCAAACCGCAACCACAGAATCAGCAAAAAACCGCACCACAAAAACCCTACCGCAGCAAAAACCGGTGGATCGGTTTTAAGAAAAACAAAACCACAAAATACGGTGCGGTTGTGGTATTGCCCGTAAAACCGCACCACAAAATCCGCACCGCACCACACATTAGTTATATAAAACCGAAAAACGGCACATGGATAATTTAACGTGTGTTATAAGGGTTCTAGTGCATGTTATCATTAATATTGTAAGTAACTTATGTGTTTACATTAAATATATGCATTGCTATAACCGAAAAAACTAACTTTGTGAACCAAAAACCGCAAAAACCTACATTACTTATATAAATCATAAGTGGTGGTGCGGTGCGGTTAACACCCTCAAAAAACCCACAAAACCCACAGAAAACCGCAAAACCAAAACCGCGCGGTGCGGATTCATAATTTCTAAAAACCGCAATTGCGGATGCGGTGTGGTTTTTTGCTAGAATCCGCACCGCACCGCACCATGCTCACCCCTACTTAACAATACTCAAGATTTATTAGGTAAAGAGACAAATTGCCCTTTGGGAAATGAATAGTGAACCGATAATGGAGCCTTACAATTCGAGCAAACTAAATAAAGCATTATGCGGCACACATCATATGGAAAATAAAGGATCAATGATAGGTGTGAAAACACCCATCCTTTTTACCACTTAATTACAATAATAACCGAGCCAAAACGTGTATTTTATGTCATTTATGTCGGAATTATGCGTGGTTTGTGTTTTTGTTGTGATTTAGGACGAAAAGGTGAAAAGTGGAGAAAACACGGCATTTACGGGCTTTTATCGAAAAAAAGACGAAAGATGGAGTCGAAAGATCAAGAGTGCAAAAAGAACGGAAGTCCAAGGCCTATTCTGAAGATTTATCGAAGAAAAAGTCTAAAGACGGAAGGTTAACGAAGTCAAAGAACTTAAGTCTAATAGAAGAAGAAAATTAAAAGACAAGTTCAAATCCCGAGACGACAAAGACAAAGAATTTAAAGTCGAGTCGAGAAGACATGAAGAAAGAAAAGAGGAAGCCTCCATCCACCCTCCTTTCCTATAAATACCCTTCATATCACCACATGAAAGGAGTTAGTCAATTTTTTAGTTTTAGTTTTAGTTTTAGGAGTAGGAGTAGTTTGGTTTTAGAGAGAGAAAGTGACAGTTTCTCTCTCTAGAACTTTAATCTTTCATCTTTTATCCTTCTTGTTTTCAATCAAACCTTTACTTTTTTAAGCTTGATCTTGTTTTAATCTTCATGTTATTAATCTTTCTTGTTTATCTAATCTTGTTTCTTTTATCTTTTTCATAAATTTCTTATTTAAAGTTTTAATCCTTTTAATTTTTCATGATTTAAAGTTCATCTTTTTATGTTTTGATCAAAAAGTTTGTTTGTTTTACGTTGGATAAGTTGTCTTTCATGCTCATTTTGTCCTTTTCATTATTGATTCGTCCTAGTTTTGGTTTGAGCTTATTTCCATAGCTTATTTCCTTTGCCTTTATTTTCGGATCAAAGAACCAAATCGGAAAGGGAAAACCCCTTTCCGATCATACTTTCCGACCGGCACACCCTTTTTCCGATTGGCAAATCGGAAAAGGGTTTAGCTATTCCGATTGGCTTCAATTTTCTCCATATTCCGATTGTATTGCTTTTTAGTGTATTCCGATTGATTCATTTCCTAGTTATTCCGATTGGGTGTTTTTGATATATTCCGATCAGCAGCGTTTCTTTATATTCCGATATGGACCCCTCGCCAAGTATTCCGATCGTGACTTCTTTACTTGCATTCCGATTGGTACATTCCGATCGGATTCCTTTTGGATTCCGATCGGGTGTATTCCGATTGGGTGCATTTGATTTGTTTTGATGTTTTGTTTTAGTTAAAGTGTCAATTTTTCTCGTTTTATTTTTAGCTCATTTTAATTTCGCTTTGAATTGTTATTTAATTGTCAATCTACGTTTTAAGTTCACGTCATTTAAATTCTCATCATTTACTTTTAACGCTTTAATTATTGCACCGTTTATGTTTCAACTAGTGTTAGTTTTAATTTCCCGTCATTTAATTTTAAGTCTTGCACATTTATTTTACCAAAACCAAACAAATATTTGATTCACCAAGAACAACTAATCTCACACAATTAACCGGAAATCAATTCGAGAAGATACCGAGAAAACGAACTTTCAACCTAATAAAAAAATCCTTGTATAAAATAGCGCCGCTGCCGGCTCTTTTCGTGAGGATCGAAAGTTTTTTGTGAGAGAAGCGTTGGCTTTTGGGATCCGTTCACTTGTGAACGTTATTTTTCATGTCCAAAAATTTTTCAAAAATACAAAAACATTTGTAAAATCATAAAAAGCATTTCTTTTTCAAAGTTTTGCACCAAAAATATTCTTCTTGCTTATCTATCTTTCTTTATTGATTTTTATGTCCATTGCGTCCGGTGTGGGAAACAATTATCCGGGAACAACTCTTGTCAATGGTGTACATGTGAGCGGTGCGGAAACGATATCGACTACACACAATTCGGATTTTATCCCTTGTGCAACTCGACTAATTCATTCTTTTTGAACCCACCTCCTGTTCCCCCGTGCATCTATTGTGGAAGCGATTCTCATTGGCATGTTTCGCGCCCGGTTCAATACCCGTATAGACACGGGAAAGAACCGGGATACAATTATGACAATGATAATAGCTATCCACAAGACGCACCTGATTTTTCTCCATACCCGGTTTGCAACAACTGTGGGGGTACTCACGACACTTATTATTGTCAACCACTGAATTATTATGAGCAAAATCCGTGTCCTCAGTTTTCTTCACCTATGGATTATTATGAACCAAACCCGGTTTCTAATTCTTCTCAACCGATGAACAACTATGAGCAACATCCGTGCTATAATTCCGGTTTTCAAAATCTTGAGCCCCCACCGCACTCACTCGATCATCAGCCTTGTCACGGGATGAGTTACCAAGAACCAATTGTCGATCTTGCTACAGCCTTTCAAGAACAAAGAAACGATCTTGCTACAGCTTTTCAAGAGCAATCGAAAGAGCTTTTACACACGCTGCGAACTTGTATGGAGTCATTTTTACAGCAGCAAGATCAGACGAGTACTCATATCCCTGAGCATATTATTGGCCCTATAAATAATGAGGAGAGTGATGACGATATTGAGGTTATTTTCGACGAGGAGGAATTTCTAAAGCAAAATACTTCACTCCTTCGTGATGATGGTTTGCACATTCCTGAGATCGATGAATATCTTGATATTGATACACCCGTGGAATACATATCCGGGTATTGTGATGTGGAGGGAGATATACTTTTTCTAGAAGATTTATTACACGATGACACTACACCTTCTATCCCAAAGGTGGAAAGATGTGAATCTACTGAAAAAGGGACGCAGGTGGAAGGTAATTATTCTCATACTTCTCATATTATATTGCCACCTCATCCTCCCACGTGCAAACCCAAGAGGGTGATGTATCACTTTTACTCTACTCGTTTTATATCGGGAAATGAGGATGAGTGCTTTGACCCGGGAGGTGACATTGATTATACTATGCTTGATAACAATACGGCTTTGCCGTTTGCTCAGCATCCATTGTCTTTGGGGGATGACAATGTGCTTACTATACCCAACCCACCTCCCGTGGATCTTGAATTCACATACTATACGTATGTTGAAAGGACCTTTCTCCCTTTCAAGACTTATCCCCCCGCCTCTCCTTTGTTGATGTCAACCGGGAACGAGGACAAGATCTTTGATCCCGGTATCACATTCGAGGCTTCCCCATGGACCATTTAATTCGGGGACGAGTCAGGCTCGTGACTCGGTTAATATAAACAAGCGCTTTTTGGGAGGCAACCCAATTATCTATCTATCTTTACCATAAGTGTAGGGGGAGCCCCGTGGTGTTTTTTGTTCTCTTTCTTATCATGTGCAGGGATTAGAGCTTCAAAGACACACTCTTGATGACTTTTGCTGAACCGTGATTCCGTGTTCCCTTCTTCCCGGTTCTATCCTAAACTCTTTTCGATTCACTATTTTATATTTCTCAATATTAAAATAGGAATCTCTTTAGTTGTCTCTTCCTTAGCAAGATTTAAACAAAGAGCACAATGTCCTAAGTGTGTGGGAGTTTACTCCCACATGCTTAAACATTGAGGACAATGTTTATATTAAGTGTAGGGGGGGACTTCTATCGAAGTTAAGTGGCCTTTTCCTTGTATTTGCCCTCATTTTAACCGGAAAATCAATTTTTCGACATTTTTCAAAATTTTTAATCTATTTTGGCCTAGTTGTAGTCTCCTTTATTTTTGTTACTTTCTAGCATTTTAATAAAAATGGTTTTAGCAAGTTTAGATATCTTAGATATATTAGGCCCGTCGTGAATATTTTGACTCAACCCGAGTTTACTTATCCAAGTTCACTCTAGCTAGTATCCTTAACCATGTAGACCTTAATTGGTTTATTAGGCTAAGCATCCACGACTCTCATTCCTTGAGATTTTAAATTGTGGAGAACGAGAAATGATAGAGTTGGTTACAAGTTTGGTATTCTCTCATTAACTTATGTGAGTTAATTATGATCTTTTTCTCCCATCACTTGCTAATAAATTATCTGCAATAAGTAAGGTCGTACGATTTGAAAAGTTACTTAGCTTCTAGCCCAAGATCGTTTAAAAGTTGCTCGGTAATGATAAGAGTTCATAGCCAATGCATAACTTATGAAGCGGGGCGCGAAGATTGGCGAGTCCGAAAAGGCCCTAACAAGGCATGAGGATTCCATTTTATTGCTGAAGATCCAAAGTGATGTGAAAAGCATTATTCCTAAAATCAATATGAAGGATCAAGACTCACGACGAAAAGCAATCAAATCCTATAAAGATCATGGAGAAGTCTATCCGAAAAGACCCTAAAAAGGTATGAGGATAAATAGATCCAAGTCCGAAAAGGAGGCGGATCGTTGTATCTCAAAATCCCAATTAGAGATTGAAGAATAATCATGAAGTCGTGGTCAACAAAGCTGGAGTACTCCTCAAAAGTCTCCAAGTGAAGAAACTCTATAACGAAGAGAAGACCATTATCTCAAAAACGTCTCTCGAAGATATGAAGTATGAAGTACATGCCAAATATCGGCCCGAGAAAGGTCTCAAATCGTGAACCAAGTTATGCCAAGATATGAACTTTTTGATATCCCGAGAAGCAGTTTTAAGAGATTTTGTCCTTTAGCTAACTATTGATCAAATCGTCCTACTTTGCTTTCATCCTAAATAAACTATCGAATTAAGTCAACAATGCATCCTCGTGATCATTCAAGACATCAATAAAATATAAGAGATACTCGTAGGAATAAGGGAGTTTAAGTGATTAATTGAACCACATGAGTAAATGTTTGTTATGCTAACTTGTGCTAACAATGATCTTGTTTTTAAGCTTGGCATGGGGAACGTGAAACTTGAGGGTGATGAACATTCATGACACACAAGCCCTAATGTAAGTCTTAGATTTCTTTACAAGTTTCTTCCTTGTTGCATCTTGTTATTTTCTATCTTTTTAATTTTCTTTAGTTGTTTAATAAAGGCCAAGGTAGGTTGATTATAATGGAAAATGTAAAACGTGCTCTGTAACCAATGCATTGCATGAGGACATTGCAATGGTTAAGTGTAGGGGATTTGATAGGTGTGAAAACACCCATCCTTTTTACCACTTAATTACAATAATAACCGAGCCAAAACGTGTATTTTATGTCATTTATGTCGGAATTATGCGTGGTTTGTGTTTTTGTTGTGATTTAGGACGAAAAGGTGAAAAGTGGAGAAAACACGGCATTTACGGGCTTTTATCGAAAAAAGACGAAAGATGGAGTCGAAAGATCAAGAGTGCAAAAAGAACGGAAGTCCAAGGCCTATTCTGAAGATTTATCGAAGAAAAAGTCTAAAGACGGAAGGTTAACGAAGTCAAAGAACTTAAGTCTAATAGAAGAAGAAAATTAAAAGACAAGTTCAAATCCCGAGACGACAAAGACAAAGAATTTAAAGTCGAGTCGAGAAGACATGAAGAAAGAAAAGAGGAAGCCTCCATCCACCCTCCTTTCCTATAAATACCCTTCATATCACCACATGAAAGGAGTTAGTCAATTTTTTAGTTTTAGTTTTAGTTTTAGGAGTAGGAGTAGTTTGGTTTTAGAGAGAGAAAGTGACAGTTTCTCTCTCTAGAACTTTAATCTTTCATCTTTTATCCTTCTTGTTTTCAATCAAACCTTTACTTTTTTAAGCTTGATCTTGTTTTAATCTTCATGTTATTAATCTTTCTTGTTTATCTAATCTTGTTTCTTTTATCTTTTTCATAAATTTCTTATTTAAAGTTTTAATCCTTTTAATTTTTCATGATTTAAAGTTCATCTTTTTATGTTTTGATCAAAAAGTTTGTTTCTTTTACGTTGGATAAGTTGTCTTTCATGCTCATTTTGTCCTTTTCATTATTGATTCGTCCTAGTTTTGGTTTGAGCTTATTTCCATAGCTTATTTCCTTTGCCTTTATTTTCGGATCAAAGAACCAAATCGGAAAGGGAAAACCCCTTTCCGATCATACTTTCCGACCGGCACACCCTTTTTCCGATTGGCAAATCGGAAAAGGGTTTAGCTATTCCGATTGGCTTCAATTTTCTCCATATTCCGATTGTATTGCTTTTTAGTGTATTCCGATTGATTCATTTCCTAGTTATTCCGATTGGGTGTTTTTGATATATTCCGATCAGCAGCGTTTCTTTATATTCCGATCTGGACCCCTCGCCAAGTATTCCGATCATGACTTCTTTACTTGCATTCCGATTGGTACATTCCGATCGGATTCCTTTTGGATTCCGATCGGGTGTATTCCGATTGGGTGCATTTGATTTGTTTTGATGTTTTGTTTTAGTTAAAGTGTCAATTTTTCTCGTTTTATTTTTAGCTCATTTTAATTTCGCTTTGAATTGTTATTTAATTGTCAATCTACGTTTTAAGTTCACGTCATTTAAATTCTCATCATTTACTTTTAACGCTTTAATTATTGCACCGTTTATGTTTCAACTAGTGTTAGTTTTAATTTCCCATCATTTAATTTTAAGTCTTGCACATTTATTTTACCAAAACCAAACAAATATTTGATTCACCAAGAACAACTAATCTCACACAATTAACCGGAAATCAATTCGAGAAGATACCGAGAAAACAAACTTTCAACCTAATAAAAAAATCCAAGTATAAATCAACTAATACATGAATCCATGCCAGCAAGCCAGAAGGCATAAACATTGCCCATGTCATGTAGACAAGGCACTTTGAATGAGCAAATAGATGTTTTGGGAATGAAATGATGGATTGATCACCATGATCAATTTCAAAACAAGATCGTCAATAAATGCTCAGAGACGATCGAATTAACATGTATGGGATATGTGAAGGATCATGAAAGTTTGATGGGGTAAATATGTTAGTATAAGAAATTGTGGTTGTCGTTCTCGTACCTATTGTTAATCCATTTAGATTTGAGGTTAGAATGAACTGGTCTTTTTTTGTTTTTAATAGTCTAAGGTGAGTCTTCGTGTGCTTCTAAATTGATTTGCTATTTATATGATTTGTTATTTATAAGAAAGTTGTGAATTTGGCTATTTATATGATGAGGTATATAAATGTTGAATCCTGAATCATGAACTGTAAATCATTGGAAATTGGGTGAATAATTACTATTTGAATCGTTAAATAGAAAGAGCAAACAAGGTCGGGTTTGCCTTGAAAAAGTGGATTGCTTTAAGTAAAAGAAGGGTCTTATATGTTAAATTTATAGCCTATTGCTTTGGTCGCTGCTTTACTCTATGGAATCTCCCCTTTGCAATGATCGCTAGGAATGTGAGACACAATTAACATCTGAATTGTTCATCATTTTGATGCTCTTTTGTAGGTGTTGGTTGTAACCAAGAATGAACCTTTGCATATCGTGGTTGTATCAGGTTAGACCTGCTCTTGCTTGTGGGTGTACGATGGTCATAAATCCTTCTGAGCTCATGCCATTGTTGGTGGACGATTGATGAGACTGCTTTTATACATGGTCTCATCGTCCAAATCGGGCTTAAAATCAATTAAATATCATCAAATATGCCAAATATATGCTCGTGTTTGTTACTTGTGTATTTTTAGGTACGGATATTGAGGAATTGGCAAAAGATCACAAGAATCAATCAAAAACGAACACGGGAAACGAAGTCGCACAATGAACCAGGCCCAAGTTTGGAATTTTGCAAAAAGACCCTTGAAGTTTGAAGAATTGGCAAGAATGGCCCCTCATCTTTGAAGAACTTGTCACAATTGACCCTCCAAATATCAATTGTACAAGTGTGGTCCTTTATGTTTGAAGATATTACAAGTTCAGCCCTTGGAAAATCAAGAATATCCAAAAGAAACACTTGGATAAAGTTTTTAAAGGTTTTGTGCCAAAAATGACAACTTGACAAAAGTTGATAAAGGAAGAATAGGCGTTGATGGACTTTATTTACAAAATGAAGAGAATAGAGAAGCTTGGGGACCTGATCTGCCAACTACCCAAACTTTCCTACCCACTCAGCTCTTGACACCTCATCCTACCCACCCATTTACCCAAACCCTACCCATCAACCCAACCCGTCCAACCCAAATACCCAAGTTTAAATAAAACTGGGTCAAACCCCAGTCAACACCCCATTTACTTTCCCACCAAAACAAATATTTAAAACCTGTTTAACCCAAAACCGGATCTAATCCCACCCTAATCCCCTATAAACCCTAAATTACCCCAGTTCCAATCTCACTAAAAACAAGGGGTTATTACCCCATCTTGTCCAGATCCTAAATTACCCTCCACCTCATCATTTCCTACTCAACAAAACATACCCACATGGCCTGAGGGACCCACCCCGTACCTCCCCTGCTCAAGTCATTTTCCCCCAAAACCCAAAACCGACCAGATAAAACGGTTAGATGCAATTTCTTGGTCCCCAATCCCAATCCAACGTCCAAGATCAAGATGTACAAGCTGGCATTCACATGGGATCACTTTTGACCCAAAATTCGTCAAAGACCAAAGGGCATTTCAGGAATTCCAGCAACTAGGGTTCCAATAGTCTAGATAGTTCTATTGTTGTCTATTTAAGGAGCTTACAACTTGTGTAAAGCCCTTGTTCCAGTTTTTAGCATTTGCATCTTGTAATTCCTTTTTTAAATTAATGAAGTTTGGTGTTTGTTAAATACAAGAGTAATTCCTTTTATTAAGTTTAAAAAGTTTGTGTGTGGTGAAAATGCTAAGGCTGAGTTCCATTTTAAGATTGTGAAAGACTTTGTGTTTTCTGAGTTTTCAAAAAGTTGTTTTTAAAGGTTTGATATTTTCAGAAAACTAAGAACATAAAGAAGTGAACGTGGATTGGTGTTCTTGTTTTCTGAGGTTGATTCCTTGATTAAGACGTGTTAATTATTTCAAGGTTTGTTGGATTTCAAAGTTTCAAAAAGATTGGGAAGGAAAATCAGTCCTTTTTATTTTTCCTTGTTTTTGACCATTACTGTTGTATAAGCTCTCCATAAGCTGCTGACAACAGCTTATGGTTTAGCTTATATAGCTTGTAGTTTGTTTCTTTGGTTGGTTGTGTTTGTGTAGGATCAAACAAGAACCAAAGATACCATTGTCATCATTTCCTTTTGCAGCCAAAAGCTCCAAAAAGATTCAGCACAAGCCCGAGCTTGTGGGAGGTGACATAGCAGTCACTGTTGGGCCTGGATGTAGGCCCAACAAGGTAGTCCCTTGTTTACATTTTTAGTTTTAAGTTTTATTCATTTTGTATGAGATTTATGATTTGCATGATAATTGTTTGAATGCTTGTTTACTGGCTTGTCTATGCTCTTTAGTGTTTATTATGCATGTTTAAGGTAGTAGGAATCAGTTTGGGTGTGTTTTGATACCATTTGATTTGTTAAAATTGATTTTTCAGATTTAAAGGGGTGTTTGGATTTACACATTGTTTGAGTTTCCTTGGTTGAATTTGTGTTAAAACCTGATTAAAAACACTTCTTTGGTGCTTCTCATATGTTATGTGCACATTGGAATCAGTTTAATAGGGTATTATACACATTTGCATGATCAAAAGTTGGTAAATATAACAAAAATCAGAAAACTGCATATTGTTCCTGATTTTGTGTTGATTTGACCTTCAAATTTGTAAGACTGCTAGGTTTTAGGTTGTTTAAGGAGTGTGAATCATTGATATGTCATTTGCTTAACTTGTGCACAAGATTTGTGCAATTGAAATTCAGATTTGAGCTTGTAATTGTGCCTGCATCTTATCAGACCTTCTTTGTGCTTGGTCAGAAACTCATTGGGTGATTTGTGCTTGTTCTTGCTTTGTGTTTGTGTTAATCTGTGTTATCTTGACTCCTTGTGCTCCAAAGAGCACAAGGGTGCCTTGTTCCATAAAAAACAACAACAAATACATCATCAGCCAAGCCCCTCTTGGCTCCAAATTGCACAAGCAAAACTTCACTTGTTCATCAGAAAGAACAAAGTAACTGGGCACGTTTTTGCTTACAATTTGCTTTAATCTTGATTAGATTAGGTTGTGTTTGTGTTTTTGTGAGCTAAAAAGTTACTGGATTCAAGTGTTAAAAAAGAAAAAAAAAAAAAATTTGTAAAAACTTCACCCTGCCTGGACTCGAACACGCGACCCCTCGCTGGGGGAGTAAACGTGTTAACCAGTGATCTAGATGAGTTTTTACGTTAAGGTTTCATTTCAAATCTTACTTAAGGTGGTTTTCAGTTTGGCTTATTTAAATAAGCCGTAGCTTATTTAGTCTATTTCAGCTTATTTAGCAAGCTTTTTTGGCCAGGGACATTTTTCCTAGGATAGTTATAGGTTTTAGGATTTTTCTGTTTAAAAATATTATTTTTCCTTTTATTTAATTATTTATTAGGATTATTTTTAGGTTTAAATTTAGAAAGTGTATTAAAAATAGCGAACAGTATTTTAAAAATCCAAAAAAATAGTTTTTAGGTTTTAAATTATATTTTTGAGGTTTACATTCAAAAAAGTTTTCAAAAACTTTAATTTTTAATTTTATTTGATTTTAGGTTTTTTATTAAACTTTAAAAATTAATATAAAATTAATAAAAAGGTTTTAGGAGATTTAATTTACATTTTTGTCTTAGTTAGAATATTTAGGATTTTTGAGAATTTTTTAGAATTTATTTTTGAACTTTTTATTTTTTTGATTATTTTAATATTATTTTATTCATAAAAATTCAAAGTTTTATTTTTAACTTTTTTTTCATTTTTCCTAGATTCTAGACATTAAAATAGGAACTTTTTCACTTTCCAATTAATTTTTAGGCTTTTCATTTATTTTTTAGAATTAATTTAAGATTTAATAGATTTTAATAGTTTTTAGGAGTTTAAAAATAGTTTAATTTGGTTTTAAAATTTTTAAAAATAGTTTTTAGTTTAATTAGGTCATTTTTGAGGTTTACAAACTATTAAATCTTGTTTAGGGCTTTTTAATATTTAAAAGTGATTTTTAGGGCTTTAATTAGCATTAAAAAGTCATTATTAAATTAATTAAAAGGTTTTAACAAGTTTGGATTTTTTGAAAACTCTTAGAATTTTATTGTGGATTTTTAGTAATTTTTAGGAATTTTTAGGTTAAAATTTTAATTTTAGTCATTTTTACGTTTCTACGTCTTAACTTTCTAGTAGTGTTTTTGTCTATTTTTTCTATTTTTTCGTCTTCGTCATTTTCTCTTCTCCTTTCTTCTTATTAATAATAAAAAACATCAATCAAATCAATTCATCACACAACACACTAGCCTCCTCGAGAACGAACTCACTTTTCTTAAGGGTCATTAGTGCTCGGTTTTCCTAAACCGACACTTAACGCTTTCCACTATTTTACCTCCTTTTCCTAAAGGTGTGTAAAAACAACTACATCATTTTGGCGCCGCTGCCGGGGAGGCGTGTTGTGTTTTGATTGAACAATTGTTGTTTTCTATATTAGCCATAATAGTAATTGTATTAATAGCACTCTATTAATACGTATTATCGTTTTTCGGTTTTTGTGTGAATATTATTACTATATTGTATACGTAGAACAATAAATACACAAGTACACCAAATACGTGAGCAATCACAACCTTGATTCGGTATTTCATCACTCGATCATTGTATTCGAATCTCAAACCAAAGAAAAAAAGGCAAAAATAGATAAATACTTTCGTGAAGCTTAATTTTGATAATACAAACTATAAGGTGGGTATAAGGCGGTTGTATTTCACAACCTAATGGAAAAAGGCTCTTAAGTGCTTCGCGACGCCTCGTTTCCTCCACTTGCTTGTGCGTATTTGATTTTGAGAGTGAATCGAGGGTTTTGCCGCCCAAAGTATTATTACATATCATATATATTTTCTTGGTTTCTATTGATTAAACCCTCTTGAACGATTTGGTGTTCCACCATCGTTCTAAAGTCATCGAAGGCGTTCACTCCATGTGATCGTTTTCATTCCTTGAGGCCTTTTTAATCAAGAGATTTGATTGAGGAGGAGATTTGTGGACTTTTTGTCTACTTAATACATTCACCAATTTCCAAAAAGGTTAATACAATCAAAAACCACAAAAAAAATTAAAAAACACAAAATACCAAAAAGAATCTTCTTTGCTCGTCTCCACGTTGTACGTGACGTTTATGCTCACTCGTAATCAAGCAAAACGTGCACGTAGACGAAATAACAAAACTCACACTCCAACTCATTCTAGTGAGGAGTCTCCTATTGACGAACCCATTGTACGAGAAGAACCAACCATGGCGAATCGAACTATGATGGAGTTACTTCAAGCACCCACCGAGGGTTATGGAGAAGCTATTGTGATTCCCGCAATCCTTGCGGAGAATTTTGAGGTGAAAACGGGTTTGTTGTCAATGATCCAAAACAACAAATTCCGTGGTGATGAGAAGGACAATCCCCACAACCATATCCGCCAATTTAATCGTCTTACCGCCACGTGCAAATTTAAGGATGTCTCGAATGACTCGATTAAGATGATGTTATTTCCGTATTCCTTAGCGGGGCCCGCTAAAATTTGGTTAGAGAAAGAGCCACCCAATTCTATATTGACGTGGAAGGATCTCGTTTCGAAGTTTGTGAACCAATTTTTTCCGCCCTCTAAGACTACGCATTTGAAAAATGAGATTTCTAAATTTTCACAAGAATCAAATGAAAGTTTTTCTACGGCTTGGAATAGGTTTAAGGAGATGTTACATGAATGTCCTCATCACGGTTTTTCCGATTTGCACCAAATCGACACGTTTTACAATGGACTCAACGATCATGAAAGAGATTATTTGAATGCCGCCGCGGGTGGTAATTTTTTGTGTAAAACGGTTGAAGAAGCTTTGGTCATAATTGAGAATAGGTCTAAAGTTTATAGCCCTCGTCACACACCGAGTGTTGCCAAAAGGGGCTCATCATCGTCTCAAAGTATCAATGCATTACATGATGAAGCAAATGAAGAAAACCGATTTTTCGATAGATTTGCTAACCTTATGTCCCATTGGAAGGCTCAAGAAGCTTCCAATTCCGCTTCGGTTAAAGCGGTTTCTAAGAGTTGTTCGTCGTGTGGGGGAGCTCATGATCTTTCCGAGTGCATTACCGCGGATGGTAACACTTCGAATGCTTTTGTAGCCACGGGAACTTACAACCAAATCGGTCAAGGTTCTCGTTCAAATCAAGCTCCACCAAATCAAAATGCTAATAATTATCGCAACAACAACCAAGGTGGAAATTACCAAGGAAATCAAAGGAATTATAACAAAGGTAATTACCAAAGTGGAAATGGGCAAATTTCTAATCAAAACCAAAACCGTGATTTTCAAACTAATGCCCAAGGTTTTCAAAACGATCACACCAAAAATCTTCAAGGAGAATTTTTGAATTATGCAAAGGCTAATGATGCTAAGTTTGACAATATGCAACGTGAGATGGTTAGCTTAAGATCCGAGTTGAAAAACGAGCTAAAAACGAACTTGCTAATGAACTTAAAACTCATGCTAATAAAATGGAAGGAAATGTCACACGACTCCAACAAAATCAACAAAAAATGGAGCAAGGACAACATGAGATTAAGCAAGAGTTGTTAAAAGCGGATGCTAGGCAATCTAAGTTTGAAGACCGAATGGCTAAAATGTTTGAAGCTATCATGTGTAAGCCCTCTTCTTCGGGTGGTCTTCCTAGTGATACCATCGTGAACGCGAAAGGAGAATTGAAGGTTATTACTACTCGTAGTGGTAAAACTTTCAAAGAACCAATTTCTCGTCCAAGTACTTCTATGGCGAAGGAAAAAGAGAAAGAACCCGAGGTTGTGGTTGAAAAGGAGCACATTCAAAGCCCACGAAGTACTGCTCAAACCACACCTAAGGTTGAACCAATACCCATAATGGAACCCGAGATTCCAAGGCCGATGCCTATGCCTAATTTGCCCCAACCCACACCACCTTTACCCTACCCATCAAGACGAGACAAGGAAAAGGCACAAGAACGAAATAATTATCAATTTGAACTCTTTATGAAAATGTTTCGTGACTTGCATTTTAATATAAGTTTTGCCGACGCCTTAGTCATGATGCCTCGATTTGCCGCGAACTTCAAAAGTTTGTTGAATAACAAAGAGAAATTGCAAAAATCGTCTAGTTGTTCTTCGGTTTTTCTAAGCCGCATACCTCAAAAAGTCGGTGATCCTGGAAAGTTTTTAATCCCATGTGCTATCCAAGACATGGAAGAATGCTACGCCTTGGCCGATCTTGGTGCTAGTATTAATTTGATGCCTCTTGAGATTTTTAAATCGCTCAATCTTCCAAATCTCACTCCTTCAAGAATGTCAATCGAAATGGCCGATCATTCTACGATTCTAGCTTGTGGAGTTGCCGAGGACGTCTTTGTGAAAGTTGGAAAGTTCTACTATCCTGTAGACTTTATTGTTGTTGATATTCCCATCGATCCTAAAGTTCCGTTAATTTTAGGTCGATCTTTTTTGGATACCTCGAGAGCACTTATCGATGTGCATGCAAGAAAAATCACTCTTCGTTTCAATGAGGAAGAACTCGTCATTAATGCAACCCAAAACTCCACTCTTTCTCATGTGTATTCTATCACATCTTTGTACAATGTCAATCCCATCAAAAGCATTTGCAAAAAGATTTCAAATAGAGTTTTAGGAGTTGTTGAGAAAAATGAAGTTCCGTCCCCTCCGCCGGTGGAGGTTAAGAGTGTTAAGCCTATGATTCCAATCTCGAGTGAATCTTCGGATGATGAATACGTTGATCCCGATGGGGAGGTTTTCTTTGTTGACAAACGTTTTGAAAACTTGCCACCACCCAAACCAAAAAGATTTCAAAATGTGAGAATTTTTAGTGTGACTAACATTGTTTTAGATACACCAAATATTTTTGACATAATTAAATCGGGTTTTCACAAGGAGAGTGTTAAAGATGAAAAAGGAAAAGACTTTGAATTTAATTTAAAAGATTTTTCTACAAATCTAACTCCGTCATCACCGCGTGTATTGAGTACTACAAGCTCGTCTTCTCCTTTTGACGATGCTTTGTGTGGACTTAGTGTGGGGGAATCCCCTTATGTTCCCTCCCCTTTCTCCACCGAGGACGAGATATTTGATCCTGGAATTGCTTATATAGGGAAATCTCGGTCTTCCACCGATGTAATAAATGGAAAATCTTTTCATTTGATTGGTGCGAGTCTACGTCGAGTAGCTCATGTTTTTAGAGACTTACCCATTGTCCCACCCTTCTATTTCTTCTCTCCTATTTTCTTCTACCCCATTGGGGTTTGTGTTGAAGAAGCGTTGTTTCGTCTTTCATCCGAAAACGAGGACGCTATCTTTGACCCCGGTATACGTTTATCAGGTTTTTAAAAGTACTCCACGTGCTTTTGGGCCTTGTTTATCATGTAAGCCCCACCAAAAATTGACCATACCATGATTATCCCTAAATGATCACATCTATGGGGATTCGAGTCGAGCTTTTGACTCGATTATCAAAAACAAGGTGCCTCGTGGGGGAGACCCATGCTTATCCATGTACATATTATTGCTTTCTAATTAGTTTAATGTGAGGGGATTTGTGCCCTTCCAACCTTTGTTCCATGGTTGTTTGTGAATTGTGGTTTTTAGATCATGATCTTCACGATTGGAGCCTCTCGTGTTCGTTTTATGGGAGCACTCGATCGTTTGCTTTGGAGGCCTTTCCCAATATCCATATGATATATCCTTTTATGTTCTAACCATAGGTTTATAACACACTTCATAAACGGCTTTAAATTTAATGGTTACACCCTTTCCATGCTAGATTAGGCATTCGACTACGTCTCTAGTATGGGGGTGTTTGCACCCCTAGACTCGAAACATTGAGGACAATGTTTAACTTTAGTATGGGGGGTGAATAGATACTTGCCTTGCCAAACCTTCACGCTTTCTAAAGTTTATCTTTTTGTTATCGTTTTGTTGCAAAATAAGGCTAAAAATGACCATATTTTAAAATTTTTCTCATGTTTTATAAGTGTTTGAAGACACGAATGTAGATTTTCCGATGGCGAGAATAAGAGTAATCTTTGACTCGACCGTGCGTGTTGAGCACTTAGCTTTGATTCCTTAACTTCACATTAGGCTAAGTCTCTTAAATGAGGACGAGAAATGATAGAGTTAATTATAAGTTACTATGCTAAACGTAGAGTACTCGTATTCTTTCAAAAACTCATGTGTTCTCGTTGTTTGCTTATTCTCCCTTCGCATGTAAATATTTTTTGCTTAATAAATATTGACTTAGCGGTTTAGTTAGGATTGTTGGGTTTCTATTCTTTTCTAGTAGCTTCCGTGTAATTAAATTGGGAAGACATTAAGGTATCGCCAGCGTCACGGTTTTGAAGTATTGGCAACCCGAATAATCAAAAGCTTCACCCAATAATAAGATTTCAAGTGCTCACCTAAATCTAGCAAACAATTTGAAGCCCCACAAGGCCTAAAATCTATGCAAAATTGAAAGTGAATCAAGCCTTAATCTTCGAAGCTTTAAAGATCCAAAATTCGCTTTAGCGTGAGGATATACGTCTTTGGCTAATAAAACCACCGATGAGGCGGATAATAAAAGGCAAGGCAAGACCGAAGTCATAATAAAAGCTTCATGGCGATTTGAATAAAAGATAGAGGTAAACCAAAGATAATAAGGCCCTTCCGTTAGGGGGCGTATAAAAGTCTTGGTAATAAGTCTCATGTTCAAAACCGTTATAAAACCGTGTTTATCGATTCTTCTTGTCAACTTAATTTTTTGACATCGTTGTCTATTAGGAGGGGTTATTGATTTGATGGTCTTAGTTACACCGTTAGGACTCTATTTTTAGACCTAAATCTCTATTATCGCATAAGTCAACAATGTATCCTCGTGAAACATTCAAGACATAATAAAATATAAGAGATACAACTTAGGAATAATGGGAGGATAAGTACGTGATAAGGGCATATGAGTAGTGTTAGCATTACTAACTTATAATGACAATGATCTCGTTGTACGCTTAGCATGAAATTAAGGTGAAAATCGAGGACGACGAAATTATTTCTAACGAAGCATTCACGTGTTCTTATTCTATGAACCTAAACGTCCCATTTTGCGATGAAAATCATACATTATGTCTAAAACGCAAGTAGTAGCAAAAGTGTAGTGTAGCTAGTTTATCATTTCAATAAAGTGAATAAATTGAATTTTGGAGGTGCTTTGATACTTTATTCTAGCATTGCGTGAGGGCACGGCAATGGTTTAGTATGGGGGAGTGATGAGACTGCTTTTATACATGGTCTCATCGTCCAAATCGGGCTTAAAATCAATTAAATATCATCAAATATGCCAAATATATGCTCGTGTTTGTTACTTGTGTATTTTTAGGTACGGATATTGAGGAATTGGCAAAAGATCACAAGAATCAATCAAAAACGAACACGGGAAACGAAGTCGCACAATGAACCGGGCCTAAGTTTGGAATTTTGCAAAAAGACCCTTGAAGTTTGAAGAATTGGCAAGAATGGCCCCTCATCTTTGAAGAACTTGTCACAATTGACCCTCCAAATATCAATTGTACAAGTGTGGTCCTTTATGTTTGAAGATATTACAAGTTCAGCCCTTGGAAAATCAAGAATATCCAAAAGAAACCCTTGGATAAAGTTTTTAAAGGTTTTGTGCCAAAAATGACAACTTGGCAAAAGTTGATAAAGGAAGAATAGGCGTTGATGGACTTTATTTACAAAATGAAGAGAATAGAGAAGCTTGGGGACCTGATCTGCCAACTACCCAAACTTTCCCACCCACTCAGCTCTTGACACCTCATCCTACCCACCCATTTACCCAAACCGTACCCATCAACCCAACTCGTCCAACCCAAATACCCAAGTTTAAATAAAACTGGGTCAAACCCCAGTCAACACCCCATTTACTTTCCCACCAAAACAAATATTTAAAACCTTTTTAACCCAAAACCGGATCTAATCCCACCCTAATCCCCTATAAACCCTAAATTACCCCAGTTCCAATCTTACTAAAAACAAGGGGTTATTACCCCATCTTGTCCAGATCCTAAATTACCCTCCACCTCATCATTTCCCACTCAACAAAACATACCCACATGGCCTGAGGGACCCACCCCGTACCTCCCCTGCTCAAGTCATTTTCCCCCAATACCCAAAACCGACCAGATAAACGGTTAGATGCAATTTCTTGGTCCCCAATCCCAATCCAATGTCCAAGATCAAGATGTACAAGCTGGCATTCACATGGGATCACTTTTGACCCAAAATTCGTCAAAGACCAAAGGGCATTTCAGGAATTCCAGCAACTAGGGTTCCAGTAGTCTAGATAGGTCTATTGTTGTCTATTTAAGGAGCTTACAACTTGTGTAAAGCCCTTGTTCCAGTTTTTAGCATTTGCATCTTGTAATTCCTTTTTTAAATTAATGAAGTTTGGTGTTTGTTAAATACAAGTGTAATTCCTTTTATTAAGTTTAAAAAGTTTGTGTGTGGTGAAAATGCTAAGGCTGAGTTCCATTTTAAGATTGTGAAAGACTTTGTGTTTTCTGAGTTTTCAAAAAGTTGTTTTTAAAGGTTTGATATTTTCAGAAAACTAAGAACATTAAGAAGTGAAAGTGGATTGGTGTTCTTGTTTTCTGAGGTTGATTCCTTGATTAAGACGTGTTAATTATTTCAAGGTTTGTTGGATTTCAAAGTTTCAAAAAGATTGGGAAGGAAAATCAGTCCTTTTTATTTTTCCTTGTTTTTGACCATTACTGTTGTATAAGCTCTCCATAAGCTGCTGACAACATCTTATGGTTTAGCTTATATAGCTTGTAGTTTGTTTCTTTGGTTGGTTGTGTTTGTGTAGGATCAAACAAGAACCAAAGATACCATTGTCATCATTTCCTTTTGCAGCCAAAAGCTCCAAAAAGATTCAGCACAAGCCCGAGCTTGTGGGAGGTGACATAGCAGTCACTGTTGGGCCTGGATGTAGGCCCAACAAGGTAGTCCCTTGTTTACATTTTTAGTTTTAAGTTTTATTGATTTTGTATGAGATTTGTGATTTGCATGATAATTGTTTGAATGCTTGTTTACTGGCTTGTCTATGCTCTTTAGTGTTTATTATGCATGTTTAAGGTAGTAGGAATCAGTTTGGGTGTGTTTTGATACCATTTGATTTGTTAAAATTGATTTTTCAGATTTAAAGGGGTGTTTGGATTTACACATTGTTTGAGTTTCCTTGGTTGAATTTGTGTTAAAACCTGATTAAAAACACTTCTTTGGTGCTTCTCATATGTTATGTGCACATTGGAATCAGTTTAATAGGGTATTATACACATTTGCATGATCAAAAGTTGGTAAATATAACAAAAATCAGAAAACTGCATATTGTTCCTGATTTTGTGTTGATTTGACCTTCAAATTTGTAAGACTGCTAGGTTTTAGGTTGTTTAAGGAGTGTGAATCATTGATATGTCATTTGCTTAACTTGTGCACAAGATTTGTGCAATTGAAATTCAGATTTGAGCTTGTAATTGTGCCTGCATCTTATCAGACCTTCTTTGTGCTTGGTCAGAAACTCATTGGGTGATTTGTGCTTGTTCTTGCTTTGTGTTTGTGTTAATCTGTGTTATCTTGACTCCTTGTGCTCCAAAGAGCACAAGGGTGCCTTGTTCCATAAAAAACAACAACAAATACATCATCAGCCAAGCCCCTCTTGGCTCCAAATTGCACAAGCAAAACTTCACTTGTTCATCAGAAAGAACAAAGTAACTGGGCACGTTTTTGCTTACAATTTGCTTTAATCTTGATTAGATTAGGTTGTGTTTGTGTTTTTGTGAGCTAAAAAGTTACTGGATTCAAGTGTTAAAAAAGAAAAAAAAAAGAAAAATTTTGTAAAAACTTCACCCTGCCTGGACTCGAACACGCGACCCCTCGCTGGGGGAGTAAACGTGTTAACCAGTGATCTAGATGAGTTTTTACGTTAAGGTTTCATTTCAAATCTTACTTAAGGTGGTTTTCAGTTTGGCTTATTTAAATAAGCCGTAGCTTATTTAGTCTATTTCAGCTTATTTAGCAAGCTTTTTTGGCCAGGGACATTTTTCCTAGGATAGTTATAGGTTTTAGGATTTTTCTGTTTAAAAATATTATTTTTCCTTTTATTTAATTATTTATTAGGATTATTTTTAGGTTTAAATTTAGAAAGTGTATTAAAAATAGCGAACAGTATTTTAAAAATCCAAAAAAATAGTTTTTAGGTTTTAAATTATATTTTTGAGGTTTACATTCAAAAAAGTTTTCAAAAACTTTAATTTTTAATTTTATTTGATTTTAGGTTTTTTATTAAACTTTAAAAATTAATATAAAATTAATAAAAAGGTTTTAGGAGCTTTGATTTACATTTTTGTATTAGTTAGAATATTTAGTATTTTTGAGAATTTTTTAGAATTTATTTTTGAACTTTTTATTTTTTTGATTATTTTAATATTATTTTATTCATAAAAATTCAAACTTTTATTTTTAACTTTTTTTCATTTTTCCTAGATTCTAGACATTAAAATAGGAACTTTTTCACTTTCCAATTAATTTTTAGGCTTTTCATTTATTTTTTAGAATTAATTTAAGATTTAATAGATTTTAATAGTTTTTAGGAGTTTAAAAATAGTTTAATTTGGTTTTAAAATTTTTAAAAATAGTTTTTAGTTTAATTAGGTCATTTTTGAGGTTTACAAACTATTAAATCTTGTTTAGGGCTTTTTAATATTTAAAAGTGATTTTTAGGGCTTTAATTAGCATTAAAAAGTCATTATTAAATTAATTAAAAGGTTTTAACAAGTTTGGATTTTTTGTAAACTCTTAGAATTTTATTGTGGATTTTTAGTAATTTTTAGGAATTTTTAGGTTAAAATTTTAATTTTAGTCATTTTTACGTTTTTACGTCTTAACTTTCTAGTAGTGTTTTTGTCTATTTTTCTATTTTTTTGTCTTCGTCATTTTCTCTTCTCCTTTCTTCTTATTAATAATCAAAAACATCAATCAAATCAATTCATCACACAACACACTAGCCTCCTCGAGAACGAACTCACTTTTCTTAAGGGTCATTAGTGCTCGGTTTTCCTAAACCGACACTTAACGCTTTCCACTATTTTACCTCCTTTTCCTAAAGGTGTGTAAAAACAACTACATCAACGATGGTCATAAAGCCTTCTGAGCTCATGCCATTGACTACCTTAGCTGCAGCTGAGCTTGCCCTTCGAGCAGCAATCCCACCGGTATGTCCTAAAAGTTTACACTAATTATATATTATAAATATGCAAATACTGAAGTTTCCAAAGAACGACGTTTATAGTTGCTTTTATTCATTTCTGCATACAATTAGTACTATTCAGGAGACGTCGGTTTGTCAGTATCTCCATTCACTCGTTTATCCATATTAATATTCATATAAGAGAATGGCAGGTTGTTTCCCAGAATAATTTTACGAATCTTAGAAGTAGTTGAGTAGTTTTTGGTATGAATTTATTGTGAAGCAACATTTTGATTTAGCTTTTCACGTTAGTGAGCTTGATTCGTGCAGGTGATGAAGGTGATCCATCAAATATCCATCATCCTGCAAATATTAAGAGAGTTCTTGACACAACAAGTACTTAATCTGTATGCCATTTTTGACATTTGGGAGTTCATGGATACCACGAAAGTAAGTTATATATCACAAACATGTCTTACAGCTTTACTCTTATTCTTCTTTCATCTTCCTTATGGTGTAATGGTTTAAAATCTTGAGTCAAATAGCGAGATGTTACTTTACGTTGTAGGACCTTTATTTTTTAAGTGATTTGTTAAGTGTGTTCAAAAAGCACATATGCTTAAAACTTTGCACTTTAGGTGATAATGTTAGGATTTGCTTATTTTGTAAATAGTGAGGTAAAGCTTGCAAAATAAAAAATCATGAGTTGATTCAAATTGGATGGTTGATAGTTAATTGAGGATGTTTAGTTACAATCGTTCTAAAACCGTAAGAAATGAAGTACTTGACAAAGAAACAATCGTACTTCAGATATGTCTTAACGTTTTCATGTCCTCAGTTTGGAAACTTGTGTAGGTTATATGGCATATCGACACGGACCTGATATTGATATGATTAGTATAGAACCAATTTATCCACTCGTGTTGACTTATAAGAGTCTTCGCTCCTTGCACTTGTGTTTAAATCATCGAACTAATTTAAATAAGAAAAGATATTTCTTGCAGGTTACCAATAGAGCTAGAGTCTAAGGATCCTAATTAGCACCCATTAGCTTTAAGTGTTTGGTCTTGCTGGGAGTTTTTGAAAGATATGGATGATCTCGAGTGCTTGTGCTTATATTTTGTGACTTAGCTTTGAAAGAATTTTTTATTGAGTAAATTTTTTACCAAAAAAGTAATGCATGAATAAGTAGCAATGACTACAGACTCCACTTGTATTACACAAAGATCGTACGTTTAGATATGAGTCATATAGGTTAGAAATGCGCGTTTTTGTAACCACTTAGATACCATTAACATAAATGGTTAATATACTAATATGATTATAAGTGACATGTATATTTTGTGTTATGTATTACATGTTACATGTTTCACATCAACAAAAAGATAAAACTATTTAAATTGAAAATCGTAATAATATTTTCCCTAATCAGTCTTGATATTATTTGAACGAAAAGTTGTGTTGGAAAATATTTTGCAAAAAAGAGTTTGGGATATTTTTTTTGAACTGCAAATTTTATTACCATGACACTAGCAAGAAGCTAGCACACAATTATAATGAAATAAGCAAAGGGTTACGTAACCAATCTTGTTGATCCCATCAAACTTAGATCGATTTACTTGTTGTATTATCAAGATAAATCATGTATAATCCGTAGAGAAACTTTGTGTAACTAAAAATCTAAGTGTTATGTGGAATTTAACACTTATAAAAAAGAACAAAGAACAAAGAACAAAGTAACACACATGATTAGCAAACTTTCCACTTTGATTGATGATAACCAGAACAATGTATGAAAAGCGTTTTTTCACATCTAACCCTAAGGCCTCCTTTTATATTATAAAGAGCCTTGTACAAAAAGATAATATCAACTAAACATGGAAGATATACAAATATAAACAAAGAAAATAACATATTCGACTATATCTTCCTAAAATAAAGAAACCTGTTGATCCATGCAAACCCGCAGTGGGTGGGAGTCTTTCTTTCAGTTGTTGTATGTCAGTGGCTACACAACTAGTGACAGTGGATGAAATAATATTCTTCAGTGGATAGAATTCACTTGTCAGCGTCCAAGGACTTAGTTATTCTATTCCCAACAATCATCCCCTAAACTTGATATTTGCACTAACTATCAAGTTTCTGAATAAAACAAAATGTAGAGAGAGTATTCTTATAAACATATTCATCCTCAGATTTGAGAATGAATAAATCTCAAAAAGTTAACACTCAAATCAGTTGTGTAGTCAACCTTCAACTTGGTCTTGATCATCTTCTTTAAATTTTCTTGTGACAGTGTGTAACACCCCACTTTGATAAGTGGACCGTTACGCGTAATTATGGCGTGTCATCAAAGCATGCAAGGTAATATGTAGTAAAACATACATGACCATAGGGAAAACCAGAATCAAACATCGGTTCCCAAAATAAGCGCAAAACATAAATAAAGTAAATGAAATGAATGAAAGACTAAACAAGCATAAGTCTATGAAGGCAAAAGGAGAAGAAGTCTATGGCAGCTTCCATCCTATGCACGTCCTCCAAATGCTCGAGTCTGTCCTTGGGTACCTGCTGTTTTGGGACATGGAAAGGAAAGTAACGGCTGAGCATAATGCTCAGTGAACGGATATATGACATAGTATGAATGGTTGAAACATAAATAAGACTAATAGCAGCGGAAATTTATAAGTCCTGGAAAACCTAGTTGTCTGTCATGTTAACTGGTTTTAGTTCTGAAAACATAGCTTATGTTACTTACGAAATCTGTATTAGTTAATATACCAAAAGCCAATATACGCCATGAGGTCAACAACGTGCATGAATACTTGGAGGGGTGACCTCGTCATGCAAATTAGAGGGGATACCTCTAATTAACTGGTAAGTGGGTAGAAGGGATCAGCTCCTTGTGAAGGATGCAAGGCACACACCACATTCACCATGAAATCGTGACTGAAACATGTAACTAGGATGCACTCATACGCCCCACACGATAATATAATAATATAATGGCCAAATAACTGAAAAGGGACGCCACGAGCTATCACTCCACCGTGGTGTAGTCATAACACTAGTGCCTCTAGTGTTATGGTTACGGTACCTCCATAACTAGGTGAAACTGGTCATGCATGTATATGGCTAAGGTAACTAATAAAACATAAGCATTTAATCTGTAGCTACTGGGGAAAAACAGTTGGCTGCATACGGGAAATCCTAATGAAGGAAGAGATTGTCCTTACTGAAGGACGAGAAATCCGTACCTTAAGTCCAGTGAACGAAGAAGACGAACGGAAGGAAGTCCTACTTCGATCTCACTTATGAAACATAAATAGTATACGTGTATAAGTATTCTGATTACTGATTAGCTTGATTTATATGTTCATGCCTTGTTTTACTGATTTTAATGTTATGTTGTGTTTATCATGTATTATGTATGTTCTGATTAAGTATTACTTGTATTTCTTGTATTATTATACTTGTTGTGTAATAATAAGTAACTTCCTAAAAATAGCAGGTTTCCTAAAATAGAAAGTTTCAAAAAATAGAAAGTTTCCAAAAATAGATTATCTTCTTAAAATAGATAAGTTTCTAAAAATAGAAAGTTTCTGAAATTAGTAAGTTTCCTAAAATAGAAAGTTTCCATATTTAGAAATAAGCTGAATTAATAAGCTAATAATAAAAGCTTAGTTTTACTGATTAAATATACTAAGTCATGTGATTAATAATATAGTTTATTAATTATAAAATATTAATTAGATAAACAATAGGTTATAAGATTTAATTAAATATAAGCATGATTTAATTAACTAAAGTGTATAAAATACTTAGGTTAAACATGTATTAATATTTATATTAATATAACCTAATTCATGATTATTAATTAATTATATGTCATGTTTTAATAATTAATTAATTACTATAGTCTAATTTAAATAATAAAATATTTATGTTATAATCATGTATTATTATTAATAATAATAAACCTAAGTCATGTTTTAATTAAATTAATTAGGTATCATGTTAAATTAATTTAATTAACTTGAAAAAATATATGCACATGTAAACTAATTAAACTTGTAAAAATAATTAACCCGATCCCGTGTATTATTTATTAAACCGTGTCGTGAACCGAACCCGTGAACCAACACCCCCGAAAACAATGGCAAACTGGCCTAAGCCGGTTGCCCCTGCTCTCGGCAAGTTGCCACCGGTGGTCTTGTCCTGCTCGCACAGCCGCTGACCATAAACCAACCACAAGGACACCCCCGACGTGAGTCGGGGTGCCTTGTTCCCTGTTGCCGACCGTAACCCAACACCACCGAGACCTTTGTCTCGTGTGGTGCTGCGAACCAAGCGACACCGAGAGTCGTAGGACTCTCGGTTGTGCGGTGGTTGAACACCAAAACCCGAAAACAACCTTTATTATTACCCACCATGATTTTAACATGTTAATTAATCTTAATCAATTATTCCCATGATCACATGTTCATAAAAACAAAAAAAAATTAATTAGAAAGGTTTTCGGATTACCCAAAACACGTGGAATGAATAAATCTTGATCTCACGAACACACTCCTAATCAATAATTAAAATCAAAACCCTGTCCTCCTTTTGGCTTGCTACCGACGGCTAAACCAGAACATCACGTTCTCCTTTTGGGTGTTGCTGGCGGCATAACCAGAACATCCCGTTCTCCTTTTGGGTGCTACTGGCGGCATAACCAGGACATCACGTTCTCCTTTTGGGTACTGATGGCGGCATAACCAGAACATCGCGTTCTTCTTTTGGGTACTGATGGCGGCATAACCAGAACCGGCGGCCACCATGAGGTTTGCTAGGGTTTTTGCTTTGTTTTGAAAATGTGATAAATGGAAATATAATGATTAACTTTCCTGACATATTTTTGTGAAGTGGGTTGGGCCATAAGGCCCATTTCCTTTCTTTGTATCCGCGGGTAGGTGGGGCCCACAAGGGAAACCCGAACCTTTTCATGCTTAATAATTACGTGTTCGTACGTTTGTATTGTTACGTTATTATAATTTATTCGTGTTATTATAAATACTTGTACGTAATCGCAATAATATACGTAAATACATACTTATGTGTTCGTGATTCTTACGTTCATGATTATAATTATTATTGATAATAATTATCTTGTATTATTACATACTTAATACTTATCGTGCAATAACACGTACGTAATTCTTGTAATTAATATTCGTGATTCGTGTTCATGTTATATAAGGAAAGTTGTAATCTTGTATGTACGATTATTAGTGTACTGTTCATGGTAAAAGCATGCGGGTTTTACAACTCTTCCCCCCTAAAAAGAATAATTCGTCCCCGAATTATAGACAAAGTAAAATGAAAGAGAAACATACCCGAATCAAACTGAGAGGGTATGTAAGATAAAAGGACATGCAGGTGACATGGAAGAAGGAACGTGGAACATGACATGTCTTGAAAGGACATGGAACATGACGTGACTGAAAGGACGTATCTAATCGATAAGAGAAAACGGATAAGAAGTCCGGATGTACTCCTCCGTTCCAAGTGGCTTCCCGCCCAGAACGGTCCTCTAAACGGTCTTGGCGGAAATAACAATATTAATATTCATGACTTTTGGTTGACGATATGAGTCAATAGGGTATCGTATTACATGATACGAGTCAATGTGGTATCGTATTACATGATATGAGTCAATAGGGTATCGCATTACATGATATGAGTCAATAGGGTATCATGTTACATGATACGAGTCAATGTGGTATCGTATTACATGATATGAGTCAATAGGGTATCGTATTACATGATATGAATCAACAGGGTATCGTATTACATGATATGAGTCAATAGGGTATCATATTACATGATACGAGTCAATGTGGTATCGTATTACATGATATGAGTCAATAGGGTATCGTATTACATGATATGAGTCAATACAGTATCGTATTACATGATACGAGTCAATGTGGTATCGTATTACATGATATGAGTCAATAGGGTATCGTATTACATGATAGGAGTCGTGGTATCGTATTACATGATATGAGTCAATAGGGTATCGTATTACATGATAGGAGTCAATGTGGTATCGTATTACATGATATGAGTCAATAGGGTATTGTATTACATGACAGGAGTCAATGTGGTATCGTATTACATGATACGAGTCAATGTGGTATCGTATTACATGATAGGAGTCAATAGGGTATCGTATTACATGATAGGAGTCAATATGGTATCGTATTACATGATATGAGTCAATAGGGTATCGTATTACATGATAGGAGTCAATGTGGAATCGTATTACATGATACGAGTCAATAGGGTATCGTATTACATGATATGTGTCAATAGGGTATCGTATTACATGATACGAGTCAATGTGGTATCGTATTACATTATATGAGTCAATAGGGTATCATATTACATGATAGGAGTCATTAGGGTATCGTATTACATGATACGAGTCAATAGGGTATCGTATTACATGATACGAGTTAATGTGGTATCGTATTACATGGAGGGAAAACATTAGCAGGAAAACATTGGAGGGAAAACCTTGGCGGGAAAACATTGGCGGGAATAATTGGAGGGAAAACATTGGAGGGAAAATGTTAACAATTTCCCTCCCTTTTTAGCATAAAAGAAGAACCACACACACTCCTTATCATCACAACCACCAACAGATCACACACACTTATCATCACAAACACATTGTTATTATGAAGATGTTGAAGCATGAAGCTTTTCCGTGCAAGTGTGGACATGGAGATGTAGTTCTTCGAGAATCGTGGCAAACTGAATCCTTTGATAGACTGTACTATGCTTGTCCACGTTCACGGGTTCAACCTCTAGTTTCATATGGATGCAAAAATGTTTTATGGAAAGACGAACCCGTCCAACTACTAATCAATTCTCTTGGAGGTTCAATGAGCTTTTCTCCTCCAAGCTCTTCTTCAAGACCTTCAGCGAGCTTTTCTCCTCCAAGCTCTTCTCCCAGACCTTCAACGATTCCAATTTCTTCTCCAAGCTCTTCAACGTGTGCAAACTGTGTGCGCTTGAATGGAATGATAAAGGTACTTGAGAGTACAGTAGCGTTGTACCGCAACCCCGATAGGCACACAATGGATTCAGCTGCACTACTTCACGACCTTTACGATGACATGGGGAACCTTAGTTTGAACTAGTTTGTGATGTGTTTTTTTTCCGTGTTTACGAGTCTAATATCGTTGTAATATCCATGTTTAATTAAGCGCGTGTTTAAGTGTCCGTGACGAATAAAATTATGTTTAGGAGTGTTTGTCTATAAGTCTCCCATGTGATATTACAAAAGGTTTTATGTAATATTTGGAATAAATAAATATTTGTTTTATAAATGTCTCATTTTTATTATATAAACGTCGCAAAAATAAAATAACATCGGATCGATAGTTAAAATAATAATTATTTGGAATAAATAAATATATGTTTTATAAATGTCTCATTTTTATTATATAAACGTCGCAAAAATAAAATAACATCGGATCGCTGGCGACATGTCGCCATGAATACTCTAGTCAAACTTTAACCAAAAAGTATATCTGCTTTTTTGCCATGCCAGAGGTGTCGCCAGGGAAAAGGGGTTATCCCTGGCGACATTTAAAATATACATATATGAATATTTTAAAAGGATTCATACTGAAATAAAATATTTAAAAATATAGTTAAAAATTTATAGGCGAAATTTTTGATCCTAAAATATTAACATATAAAAATATAATGTTTTAAAATGATTTTTAATTATTAGAAATGTATTTTATATTACATAAATAAATTAAATTAACACTACGTTATTAGGGTCGAAATTTTCGACCCTAAAATCGTGGACCCCACCACCTTTTTGACAAGCCATTTTGGGTTGAAAAGTTGTGGCCCCCACCATGTATTTAGGGTCGAAATTTTCGACCCTAAATATCCACCGACCCTAAATACCAATTTTATTGTAGTGTTTCATCTCGAACTCTCAATGAAGAGACCATGATCCAAACACATGAACAATGGATGGCTCTTTATGGGCGTGTCTATAAAGATGAAGTGGAGAAAGAAATGCGTTTCAAGATATTCAGCAACAATGTTGCATATGTAGAAGCCTTCAATGCTGGAAACCGGGGTTACAAGTTGAGTGTCAATGAGTTTTCAGACCAAACAAATGAGGAGTTCAAGGCAATTCGTAACAGTTTCAAGTTCCCAACTGAGCTAACCTCTACCAGAACTGCATCATTCAGGTATGAAGATGTACCTGCGGTTCCATCTAGTATGGTCTGGAGGAAGAAAGGAGTTGTTACACCAATCAAGAATCAAGGTCAATGCGGTAAGACAGTCGCAATTTTCAAATAAAATACCCTTCCTTTTGTTTTAACTTATCCATATCACTTATTTTTCTTTAATCAACAGGAAGTTGTTGGGCGTTTTCGACAATAGCAGCTACTGAAGGAATTACTCAAATCAGCATCGGGAAATTAATCTCGCTCTCTGAGCAGGAGCTGGTGGACTGTGATCGCAGTGGACAAGACCAAGGATGCGGAGGTGGGTACATGGATGGTGGATTTACTTTTATTGTAAAAAAACAAAGGCATCAACACTGAGGCTGCATATCCTTACCAGGCAGCAGATGACACATGCAACACCAAGGAAGAAGCTATTCATGCAGCAACTATCACGGGACATGAGGACGTACCTGTTAACAGTGAGTCAACGCTGTTGAAAGCCGTGGCGATGTAGCCTGTTTCTGTTGCCATTGATGCTTCGGGGTTTGACTTTCAGTTATACTCCAGTTGTATTTTAGCTAGGGAGTATTTTTAGAGACGACTCCAAGTAGTCGCTAAAAGTCAAAAGGGCCCCACCTGTGTACCTTTTTTGTTGGTTAAATCTTTAAAATGTATCATCGCTTTTTGCGACAACAAACATTATAGCCAAAAGTAAAGGACAATTTTTTATTTTAGGTAAAATAAATTAGAGCCATATTACAAAATAAAAATCCCTCCAATATTTTCAAGGACGACGTCGTCCTCGCCAAAAGAGACATCGCCTTTTTATTTTTATTTATAATTATTAAAATTAGTTTTAATAAATAGTATAAAGGAGTAGTTTTGTGTAATAGTGTTTTAAAAAGTATTTATAATTATTAAAGTCAATTTAAAAGTTCCATAAAAATGTAGTTTCGTTTTTACTCTAGTTTTTAGTTGAAATGTGTAATTTTTTAAAATCGATTTGACTAGGTCAGGTTAATCGGTTGACTCGATTTCGGTCGAAAAATCATGTCATATTATACGTGGTTTTACGCTTTCGAAACTCGGTTAGACTCACTACTTAATTTTATATTTATGCGTATATGCGACTTAATTTTATATTTACGTATTATATTTTTAAAAAATAGTTTATATGTTCGATATATGAAAGTTATCATGATTTTTGTATATAATTTCTTCTAATCATTACAAATATAATTTTTTATATTTTTTTAACGAATCGGGTTGCCCCGATGAATCGAACGAGTCGACTTAAAATCCGGTTTACAAGACATCAGGAATGTGTCTAACATAGAAATGTAGTTTACAATGATTTAAACTCGTGTTTCGTGGTATGGTGTATGTTACAATCTTGTGTAGTTAGTAAAGGTGGGCATACCCGGTTCCGAACCCGTTCGGTTTTGACTGGAAAAAAACCGGTTTTTGGTCGAAGACCAAACAAACCGGTTGGACCGTTTAGCCAATTCGGTTACAAACCGATCCAAAGGGTAAAAACTATAACCGGTATAATCGGTTACTAACCGGTTAACCATTTTTTCGGTTTTTTATGGTTTTTCGTTTTTAGAGTGTATGATGAATCGTAGGAAAGCCGTAAGACTACAATTATTAAAAACATCACTTTTATTTAATAGAGCAGTACAAATATATTGAAAAGGAAATACAATTGAAAGGAAATACATCACACAATCACACATTATACATAAACATAATTAAAACCAATAACTAATCGGACTCGAAACTGTCTAGGTTGACTTCGTTATCGGACTTTGACCTAGCTTCTATATCAGCTTCATCTTGTGACAGTTATTCATCGGTGAGTGATGTCGCTTCACCCGTTTCTACCTTATAATGAAATACCTCTTCTTCAAAGTCTAAGGTGTTTTCAAGACTTGAATTGTGTTGTACCCAATCTTGTGCATCTAAGTGATCTTTCAAGCACATACACATCTCCAAAGACGTTGGAGTTAGTATTGTTCTTCGATTAGATAGATTTCTTCACTTGTTGAAAAGGTCGATTCCGAAGCTACCGAAGTAGCTTGTACGCTTAGCAAGTCGCGAGCCATTCGAGATAAAACGGGCCACATTTCTTCCTTTGCTTGCCACCAAGCCAATATATCAAACCCTAATAACTAATCAGTGGCAAGCTGGATGCATTTTCCGAGGTATACATCTTAAATTTGTTGGACGCTTGTTCTTCAAACCTTGGCCTTTTGTTTGTGCTTTCTTGTAAAGAATTTATTATTTTTGTTATCGGATTCCTTGAACTCGAACCCGATGAAGAAGCAACATGTTGTGAAAGAGGTACGTTACCATATGTTTCAAAGGAAACTTGCCATAAACCCTCTAAGGCACCGTTGAAAGACTTTTTTTTCATTATATGCATATTTCACGTTCTTTTCAAAACACCCCAAATCATTCGTAACTGAGTCAATGTACATCTCTACCCCGTTAACATTGAAAAATGGGGTTAACGCGGCGGAACAAGTGATTATTGATGGCAATTTTTGAAAGTAATTTTTTAGCTTTGCTTTCACTTGGTGAGAGGCTTATGAACAGTAATACATTATTATATTATTTGGCCCATTATTATATTGTTTGTTTGTGGCCATGTATATCACATATTTGTTGAATTCGGTTTGGTTGTGCCCTTGATTATATTACCTTATCGTTTTATTTGAATTGGATATTTTAGTGGGACTTAGCCTCATTCCTTTTACTCAACTGCAGTATACAACCAGCGGTTGAGGAATTATGACGTTTTTTAACGAAAATTATGATAATATCTGAGCGTCCCTAACGGGGTATCATTATAAGTCGGATTTTGTGTCGGCTGACGGGGTAAGCTTGCCAAGTTTGCAGCCATGGTGGCTATGTCTCTATATCTGATTGCTCGATAATTTGATCTAAACATAAGAAACCCCTTACTTTCCACTGTCTTTGGAAGTTGAGTGCATGGTCAGTTCGTAACTTATTGCAGTTTTGCGTTCACTTGGTGTGAGGCTTATGAACAGTGACCCATTATTACATTTTTTGCGTGATTGTTATATTGTTTGTCTGGCAAGGAGTGTGTTGTTTGTGGCAACGTATATCATATACGCGTTGGGTGTTTGTGTTTCATGCAGATATGTGTTGGGTGTTTATTGGTATACACGTATATCAGTTACGTGTTTATAGATCACATGATCTGAATAAGCTACGATGATACTATTTGAGCATCCCTAACGGGTTTTTTTATAAGTATTCGAATAATGCGCCACATGGCAGTGTAAGCTTGCCAAGTTTGCAACCATGACGACCATGCCCCATATTCGATAAGTCGATTATTTGAGCCTAAAGATGATAAAATACTTAGTTCTTCTCTTATATGAGTTATTTTTCATGCATATGAAAAACAAGTTGTTATTCAATAGGTAAAATTTTCTTCTTTTCTAGACTAATGCAAAACGACACTATACGCAACCACATAAGCTTGTAGCTAGGCGTGAGAATCATATCAGGTTTTGGATCATTTTAGTCTGGTCTAATTCGGATCAAAGGTAAAAATAATTTAATCGAATCCAACCCTATTTCAACTCATATCTAAGGTAACAAGATCATTAGTCGTCTTTTTCATGTGACTGTTGTCCCTCCCCCTGGAATCCACAATAAATGTTAAACCGATGAGACGAGATAATATGAATACACAAGATCTGTTAAACGGATGAATCAAGATGACATGGATATACATGAAATGTTAAACGAGTGAGTCAATTTGATACTGATATACTTAAAAGGATAAATGAGTAAGTCGAGATAATATGGCTATCGTGTGAGAAAACGGTGAAAACGACCGCATTTACATTACATAGGTTGAAGGCGTTGAGTTAACTTTTTGTACTAGACGATGAAACCATAGGTGAAAATGATTGTTTGCACATTTGAGACTCGAATGCAACGGGTAACTGTCCTATTAAGGTTTCAATATTTTGTTTAAATAGACTTAGTTAATTTGAACATTTAATTTATAATTTATTTGAAGTTTTTTAATTTATTTAGATCATTTTGAAATTAATTACACGAATGAAATTTTTATAATTTATTTAAAATTAATTAAAGTCTTTATAAATAAATATTATAATTTTTATAATATATTTGAAGTTTTTTAATTTATTTAGATCACTTTTCGGCTTACACAAGTTTCTTATGTTATAATAAGCTTATATAAGCCACAAACAGTGAGCTTATGAAACATAAGCCCAAGACTAAATAACCCATAAGCCGGCTATATAATCAGAAACAAACACCCCCATTTTATTGACTTGAGATTTATTGCCTGAAGATGCCATATGAATACTAGGGTATAAGACTTTACTCTGGTTCTATGTTAGCGTTCTTGTTATGTCACGTGAAATACTGTTTTCGTTTGTGTGCTTTTGTTACTGAGTTACGATGTTTGTGGAACTCTATGGCTTTTGACTTGAAGCTCATTGACATAATTGATTTAGCAAATGTTACACTAAGATCAGACACATAGATAAGGAAGAAGAATCTGTATTGAATATATTCACTTGACACTCTAAAATCAGAAAAGTTGGTTTCGAGAAACTGTCATAAAAAGCTGTAAATAATTATAATGTATAATGGATTGGTGCATATGCTGTAAGTCAGGAGGTGTATATTATCTGGTTTTCATGCTTGTGCTTGGTATGCATCTTGAGTTGGTTATTTGTTGTAGTGTATTGCTATTTCTTATCGTATATAATGCTATTGTGCTAATGTTATACTTAATGTCATATACCCCCACTACTACAAGTAATGCCAAACAAGCCTATGAACCATGTTCAGTAATATTTAATAAGCCATCCTATAGACAGCCACTTTAAGTACTAGTAACTTAACAGTAGACACAAGCTATAAGCACTAGGAATATAGACCCCAACAGAAGATTGAGACTTGAAGGTTGCGTCTTTAGTTTCCTCTACGGATACCTGTCGAGGTTACATTCCAGACTTCAAGTTCGTCTTTGGTATCCCAAGCAATATTGTCATTCTTTTCAGTAGAAGCATTAACGTACACAATACTGAGAACATAAAAGAGATAGAGTTGAGAAAAAAGGTTGAAAAGTTAAAGAATATATTAACATTATGAAATGAAACCAAAAAGCAATAAAAATGGTTCCACAAGAATATAATAAGTAAAAATACGACAAACTATCATCAAGTTAGTACCCAAAGATCATATATCAATCAAACCATTTCACATGGCACAACTATTGATAAATCTCTAAATTCAATGGGCAGTGGCTAGTTGCTCATCAGTAACTCTTTTACTAGTACGCGTATATATAAAAACTATCGACTATTTACTTAGAAAATTAAAACTTAGTTCATGCATTAAGAACGAACATATAAGAATGTACCATTTCTCTATAACCTTTAGGCTTGTAGAAAACAAAAGTCTTGATCTGTGCACAAAGAAAAAGAGTAAGTGAATAACTATCAACTCACATCACAAAATTTGGAAAATAGAATAACAAACAAACTTTGGTGTGTATGGATGCAGGGGCAGACGTACATTGTAAGAAGGGTATGCACTTGCATACCCTGTGAATTAGTGGCTTAGTGTAAAAAAGTTACTTTTGTGTTTTTATTTGGTTTGTGCATACCTTATGAAAGTAGAGTGCATACCCTTTTCTAATCTCGTCTTAATATAAATGAAGACACAATTTAAGAATGTAAAGAACTTAAAGTAACAACAATGGAGATCCAGTGTTGTAAATATCGGTCATGGCGGCCGATATATCGGTGATATATCGCTTGGCGGTGGTCCACCGCCACCCCATGGAGCATATCGGCCAACTTGGCGTTTTGGTCAAATATCGGTCAATATCAGTCAATATCGGTCAATATCGGTCAATATCGGTTAAAAATCGGTTGACTTTTGATATTTTGATTGTTTTTTATTGTGTTTTTATTTTTTAATGTAAATTTTACAGGATATATAACTAAAACTAATGAATACATTAATAAAATTATAAAAATATATAAGAATTTCAGATTTATATTAAATAAATTTTAAAAATATATAAAATAATGATAAAAATATATAAAATAATGCTAAAGATATATAAAATAGTGATAAAATATATAAATAATGATAATTTATAGTACCCGCCGAGAAACCGATATATCGCCGCCAAGACGATATATCGCTTGGCGGTGGTCGACCGCCGAGACCCTGCCGAGCGAGATTTACAACCTTGTGGAGATCAAAAAAATTGCAGAAGGTAGGTTGTGTTTTTGAGAGAGAGAGAGTGTAGATTTGTGGGTGGAAAGAAATGACTTAATGTTATTTTATTTATTTTATTGTACTGTATCTCTTAACTTTATTACTCCACTAGAATTCTACAGTAAGTGGTAAGAATAATACATATAGTTGGGTCAAATAGATTTATTTTAGGCAACCTTCTCAACAACTAAGAGATCCATTCGAGGAACATGGGGACTAATTGAAGTAATGAGCCTCCCAATATTCTAAGAATCATATAGAGTAAAACTTTTAAGATTTTGATTCAAAATTCTAACATGATCCGAATTAAGCAACAAAAACGAAGAAAACAAGAAAAAAAACTGGTAAAACAACGAACAACCCGACCCGACTTGAAAAGAGCAAAGATTTTTTTTGGCGTGTATTAATTTGTGCACACCCTGTGACGGATTCCTAGGTCCACCACTGTATGGATGTATTGTTTATTTTAAAAATCACCATGAATTTAACATAAATAAAGTTTTAAAATATGCATCTAAAGTGAAATATAAGCATCTATACTGTGATAAGTACTTAGAACTCAAAAACTTTAAAAAGGAAAAGTAAACAATTATGTTGTGATAAGTTTGTATGTCACTGTAAGAATGCCTCAACTATAATAAAGTATATAAATGTTCATCTATAGATACTTACTGGTTTATGTAAATGTCATCCTGACTACCAGTGTTTATGTGTAGGGCTGAGCTTCGGGCCGAAACCGAACCGAACCGAACCGACCCGACCCGAGATAAACCGAAACCGAAATAGGCTGTATTGCTGGACCGAAACCGAAACCGAAAAATTCGGTTCGGTTCGGTATTCACTCGGTTTACTCGGTTTATATTTCGGGTTCAACCCGAAACCGACTTTTAGCCCATATATTCCTTTCCCCAACCACCCACTTTACAAAAGTCTTTTTCTTTCGGTGTTTCTTTTTCAATCTTTTTTCTTTTTCTTGATCTTTCTACAAACAGTCCTTGCAGCCATTAAAGCATCTGTTTGTTTCATAATATCAACAATGATTAATTGATGCAGTTGTTGCTCTTTAAAGTAGGGTGCAGCCATCAAAGCAAGCGATGAGAATACTTATCTATTGCCAGTTTCTCTGATAATAGTTCGAACAAAACAACATCAAATGAATCAACATCAGTCTCTTTTGTGGGGTGAGATACTTTTCAACCTTTTCTTGTTCTGGGGTAAACAGTTTCACTTTGGCAAATAGCTTTTCATCCTTTTCTTGTTCTGGGGTAAAGGGTTCACCTTGGCAAATAGCTTTTCAACCTTTTCTATAAAAGAGATAGATTAGGTCCTAAGAAAAAAGCGGCTAATATACCCTAGTAAAAAGTCAGTCGGGACATCTCGGGCTTAACTCGGTTTTTTACCGACCCGACCCGAAACCGAAAATACCCATTTTGCAATCCGATAACCGAACCGAATAGGTCGGTTTCGGTCTCGGTTAATTCGGATTTCTCGGTTCGGTCAGGTTCATTCAGTTTCGGTCTGCTCGCCCCTATTTATGTGTGTGAATTTAAATAGTCATGGTTAATAGAAAAATGACGTCGGTATGTGCAAAGGGACCTAAACTCATTACACAATGTTAACTTAGACTGAGAGCAAGTTACACGTGCAGGTGGACCAAGATTCATTACATAGCACAGGTTGTAAAAGAACTAAAATCACCATAGTCGCATTACTACGAAATAAAACATAAAGATGTCCAAATTCGACAATAATACTTAGGTGATATTGTAATACTAAACGGTAAACCTGATGCGCTAATGCACATGGCATAATATCACCACCACACAATGCTACATGTGAGTCAGATATGCTTGTCATTAATCTTTGTCACAATTGATATTTTCTAAGACCTATGACAAAAAGATATTCATCGATGTTATATTACTTTCTTAAGTTCTAAATTTCATTACTGCATAGCGACTCACTCACATTAACTAAAGCCTATACCAAAAATCTAAATTCATCAGGCACATATTCACTTTTTGGCATTAAAATTCAGGAACCAAACAGCCCTCTACATATCACTTTACTACTAAAACTTTCAGCAAGCAAGACAATCTTTAAAGATCACTTTTTTTCTGCGCACAGTTTCAGCAAAGAAACAGCCCTTTATATATACTTACGAACTTAAATTGGCTTTTATCAGTGCCACAAAATGTCCAAAAAGTAACAAATAGGAAACTGTGTAAAATGCGTATTTGCAAGCGTGTATCTGGGTTTAGTGTAAAGAAATATGTCTCAAAGATTAATCTTAATTAAGATTTGGATCTTTGCCTTCAACTTGAACCGAGTTCCATTAAATTTAAACGCCCTTTTGCTCATTTTGTATCCTACTTCTTTTATTTAATAGTTTTAATACTACTAGTGTTATAAGATTCTTAATTCTAATATCATATGAACTGTTATTAGTCACTCTTCTATCCTATTAATATCCTATAGTTTTAATACTGCGACTACTAGTGTTATAATATGCTACTGTCATTTAAAAAGAAGAATGTTTTGTACTCTTAATGTCTTGTAATGAACTACATTTACAAGTATTTTGCCTACTGTTCGAATTTGCAAGTGATACCAGAACGACGAAGGAATGCATTCTGCCATAATAATATTTTTTTCTATTACCACTTTTTAAGCACAATGTTTATAGATTGGACCATCTATAACATTTTCACTACTGCTAGCTATTCCATCCAGTCGTAAAAAAAACCCAACAATCTCTTAATTTCTTATCCCATTCATCGCAGTTATGACTATTGATAAGAGTTGGACTTTTATTTCCAACCGTAATTCTGGAGAATTTTTACGTGGTCTTAAAGCATTCCTCGAGCATTGTAAAACATTGTTGAACCCATCTCCGGAGAGATAGCATGCCCATGTGATTTGTGTGGTAACTCAGAAACGGGTTCAATCGAAACTCTTTGGAGACACATATCTGAAAACGGGTTTGACTCGACTTATACCATTTGGGATAAACACGGTGAGACGCTTCCTACGACACTTCCGCCACTAGTACAAAACACACCACAACCACATTCACCCGAATACGATAACATGGCTGCGTTCCTGGACGAAATTATTCGTCCGGATAATGAGCCAACTCAAACAACGGGTCCTCAACCAAATGAAACAACGGGGACTCAACCAAATCATACAACGGGTCCTCAACTAAGTCAAGCAACGGGTCCTGACATTGATAACGAGTTTGAAGCGCTATTTGACACGGCCACAGACAAGTTATACCCGAGTTGCACTTGGATGACTTCATTGGACTTTCTTTCAAAGATGTCGCATGCCAAGGTCTTAGGTAAAATATCCGACAGTGGGTTTAACCTGATTCTAAAAGTTCTCCAAGAGGCTTCCCCAAAGGGAAGGATTCAAAATCCCGACGTCATACTACGAAATGAAGAAGACACGGATTAGGATTTGAATCGATCCACGCATGTATAAATGATTGTTTTTTGTTCTGGGGATCGGAGGAGAACGAAATTTTGAATAATTGTCCAATTTGCAATGCGAGTAGATGGAAAGACCTCAAAACAAAGGGGAAGAAAGTTGCCAACAAGGTGGTGCGTTACTTTCCGTTGATACCTAGACTACAACGTTTGTACAAGTCGCAACACACTGCAAAGTGGATGACCAGCGTTACGAGGGCTTGATAGATCATTGGAGGCGTCGCCATACGGATAAAGACGGCAATTTTCGTACTCGGGAAAATGAAACGCTCTATGTAAGTAATTTTGTACACTTTAAATTTATGTGTGTGAGTAAGATGCATCTACATTGGTTGCTTCCTTGCTTGCATAGGTGGTTTTCTTTTTGGTTACGATACAGGTTATTTAGTTGCTTTGCTTGTTAATTTTGTACATCCAGATGGTATGTATAGGTGTTCGTGTTGCGTTTTATTTGTACGTTTGTATAAAAATTTGGTGTTGTGGAGCAAAGTAGAGCTGTTTGAGAATGATATATACAGTAGTTACTAGTTTAAATCAAAGTTCGATTTGATTTGTATCTGAATTTGTTGTATTGATTCATACAGTTAAGTTTAAATAGTCATGGGCGATATGGTTACACATTTTTTTTGTAAGTTAAAAACTTAACATTTAGCCGATACTTGTACTAGAAGTAGGTATTACTTTTCTTATTCTTTAAATATTGATCTTAACCACTGATTAGGATAGCCTAGAGTAACGTTCGTGGCTACCCCCAAGTGTAAAGTATCGCCTTGTTTGCTGTGGAAATGTGGAGCCCCAAAAGGGTATCCATGACCAAAAGAAAGGGTAGTCGAATAGTTAGGTGTTATAAAATGAATGTATTTGGTGAAATCTGATTTAAGGGCGTGTTAGATTGGTGATTTCCCTTGTGCTTGTAAGCAGAAGAAAATAAGCACTCATAAAATAGTGTTCGAACTTGCCTTTGCTTTGAATAGATATATATGTATGCAATAACCAGATATAGAAAAGTAGGAGTGTCAAATGGGTTTGGTGACTGCTGCACCAATTTACCAAACAGCCTTCAACATTGTTATATTTAACTTTTTTTTAACTACATAGGCACAAATGAAGGCAATCCAAGATGCAATCACCACCGGAACCATCCCGCCCAAGACGGATAGAGAAATCTTGGCTGAAGTCACTCAGAGCAGAAATCGTGCACATATAGCGGGTGTAGGCAGGAACTTAGCTGGTATGGAAAATTTAGATTCTGGGAGGTCACAACCGGACCCAGGTTACTGTACCCGGGAGCAATTAGAAGATCTGAAGAGGCAACACGCTTTGGAAAAAGAGGAGCAAAGAAAAGTATTTGAAAGTCAACAAACCGCCTTGAAAGAATTTGTGGAGTTCTTCAACCGTCATCAAGGTACTCCTGCTTCACAGTTTCATATTCCTGACTTATACACTCCTCAAGTGTTTCCCGGTTCTATCTCTACTCCCGGTGGCCCTAGTTGTACTTCTCCCGACCCTAGTTCTACGCCTCTAAACCTTCATAATTGTTACACCCCAACCTTTGATCCCGAAATTAGCCAAAGTGGTGATCAAGATGATAATGGCAGTGAAGATGGTAATCGTGAGTATGATGGCGATCATTCTGATGGTGAGTAGGGAGTATGTAGTTATTAGTAATTGTATTGACATCTCTCTTTGGTTTTTTATTATCAGACTAGTCTATGTATTAGCTTAAGTGTATCGTGTTAAACGAATACTATGACTTTGGTTGTTTATGAATGAATGGATAGATGCATTTTGTATTAAATTTTTCCAGCTTTTGTTTTGGTATATTTTTTCCGGAAATAATATGGATTTGCAGAATTTAGCTGCTATTTTTTACTAACTAGTAGCTTAGCGACGACAAAAACTATAGCTAAATCTACATTTGTCGTCACAAATAAGTTATAGAACCAATTTTGAGACTCGTTTTTAGCGACAACTACGTCGTCTCTAGGTGATTCCCGCCAAATTTAAATAATGTTTTTAATATTTATTTATAGTTATTTAATAAAAATTAATCAAAAAACAATTAAAGCAAGAAAATTTATTAGCGACGACTTCCAGTTGTTGCTAAAGCGCAACGCCAGGTCAGCAGGGTGTTTTTTGTTATTTTAATGTGGGCCTTGCGTCGTCGCTAAATGTTGCCCCTTTTCCGTCACAAAAACTTTCTGTGACGAACCTTTAGAGTCAACCCATTTGGCTAGCGAGACATTGTCACGAAAACATTTTGTGACGATATATTATCACTTTTGGCTATGACACGGGTTTTAGCAAAAAGTTTCTAATGTTGTAGTGGATTCACTTTTATTGTAAAAAACAAAGGCATCAACACTGAGGCTGCATATCCTTACCAGGCAGCAGATGACACATGCAACACCAAAGAAGAAGCTATTCATGCAGCAACTATCACGGGACATGAGGACGTACCTGTTAACAGTGAGTCAGCGCTATTGAAAGCCATGGCGATGCAACCTGTTTCTGTTGCCATTGATGCTTCGGGGTTTGACTTTCAGTTATACTCAAGCGGTATTTTCAATGGAACCTGTGGTACTGAATTAGACCACGGGGTTACAGCAGTTGGGTATGGAACTACTGCGGATGGCATCAAGTACTGGTTGGTGAAGAACTCATGGGGCACGAGTTGGGGTGAAGATGGATACATCAGGATGATTAGAGATGTTGAGGCTAAAGAAGGGATATGTGGCATTGCCATGATGGCTTCTTATCCAACGGCTTGATATATGCCTGCAAGTCGGATTCTTCTGATGAATATATATTAATCAATTCCTTTCTCCCTCTTGTCGATATTTCTCTGTGTATTGTTGTCCTGTAAATCAAGACAACTCAGTAAAAATGGTGCGGTTGTATGTAACTGACTGGTTTGAAACCTTACTAAAGTTATTGAATATATCGTCTTATCTTATGACATTGATTGGAGTTCATTCACTTAACAGTTTTAAATTTTTTTTATTTGCATGTCCATTATCAAACAGAAAGATGGACTCACATTTGAATGCAACTCTGTGTCAGTTAAGCTCCAAGTAGGTTGCAAATTTTGTCAAATTTGATTAATGGATGCTGGTGCTTGTTATCACGTTTCAAGTACTTGCCGGCGTATGATTCTGACGACATGAAAAGCGAGAACACAAAGTGTCTCTCTGATTGGAAACTGCTGTGCATTTGAAACCCTCAATCTCATTTGAACCACTACGTTAGTTCGATTGGGCACATAACCTACAGGATAACACATAATTGATGAAAATGGACCATTTTTAATTAGTTTGGATGGTAGTATGGTACCGCAGCTATAAGTGACTCTTAACATTCTAGTTACTGTTAAAACATCAGTGATACGTTTCAAGTTACTATTAAGGGTGGTAAGATTTGAAGTAATATGTACTGAACTAGGAGTAGAATCTAGCCTAATCCAGTAAGGTTAATGAATGCTCAATCGAACAGGCTAAACCACTTTTACTGACCTCATTGTTTCTTAATCCCTCATATTGGTCGTTTCCAATGGCTCCAATGACATTCACACCTTACCATGTATAGGACGGTATGAGAATGTCTTAGCGAGTTAAGTGTAACATTCTACAATTTTTCATATAGACTGGTTTGTTGTCCGTTGCAAACTGGTGCACCAGTCTTAACTCTCAAATCTATAATGTTAATGCTCTACCAAATCATAGTATAGTTTGTCTCATCATTGTTTATTACCTAGATAAGGTATGTTATTATGTGGATTTAAGTAGTTGATGCTTCTGAGGGATTGGTACTATTGCCGTCATAGTTTAGTGAAAAAACACTAGTATGATACTCGTCTAATTCATTGTAAGTTGATTATTGTGTCCCTGTGGTATAATTTGTTGCTACAGTTCTTACTTCGTTTGAACTGTTTTGTGCAGATGCATATTTTTGTTAAGATCCTCACTCTCGAGGTCGAGAGATCAGACACCAGCGACAACGTTAAGGCTAAGATTCAGGACAGGGAGAGAAAGCAACTTGAGGACAGTCGTACTTTGGCCAATTATGACATCCAGAAGGAGTCAACACTCTATCTTGTCTTGCGTCTTCTTGGTGGTATGCAAATCTTTGTTAAGACCCTCACGGGCAAGACCATAAAATTGGATGTTGAGAGCTCTGACACCATTGATAGTATAATTTGCAGCTTACATGTTATAGTATTAACAACTATATTTATAACAATTATACTCCGTAATACTTACAAGAATAAGTCATCACTAGTTATTACTCCTAAGTACATTTTTAAGTCTTACAATTAGATTAGATAAAAAGCTATTGATTGATGCAATCGTTATAGTATACCACGCTAACTAAAAGTTGGTTTTGGTTTTGATAATTCACACTCGAGGTTAAAATACTGGAAGCAGATTCCATGTTCTCAAAACGACTACTATTTTAGTGAAAACATATTAAAATATTTAAGATTACAATATGCCAAACAGGTAAAGACATAAATCCGTATATATATATATGATACATTGAATATATTTGCTAAAAACTATCGACAAAATAATGTTGTAAATTGTAAACAGTCGAGTATAACTTTTTTTTTATATTTGACCCGATTGTTAGAGAGATATGCCCAAACTGACCCATTTTCACATAAATGGGTTGATCATATGTAGCTGCCACCTTGTTATAATCTCAAGAGGATGAAATTTGTTTGACTTTTAATTTGCAATTTATGAAAATATTTTACATGTAGGACTGGTCTGTCGAATGATAGTAGCAAGGTCTCTTATGCTGAGATGATGACGGATGACGAGCAAGTATCAAGGGACGAGAGATGTTTCAGACTCTGGATCACTAGTCTTGGAATTACTTCGAATGTTAATAATGTGTTCGAGGATCTCAGAAACGGGTGCCAACATGTATTACATGCATCACATGTTTTAGGTCTCAAATATCACAAGTATTTTAGCATAATTATTATCGGTCTGTGTAAGAACAATGCTACACGCTTTCCGTGAAACGTTGGCTAATTTACACCTCAATGTCAGTAAGTTTGATTAAAAAGTATGGGAACCTAGGAACTAATTTACGACATTGTTTTTCCATTTGTTGTTGTAGATCGAAATTCAGAAACATTTGATTGTGAATCTCTTGTTCATGCAGCTGGATCCTTCTGGAAATTCTAGATAAGGTTGCTCCGGGGACAGTTAACTGGAAGCAAGCAACTAAACCTCCTATCAAGATGCCGTTTAGAAAAGTCGAAAATTGTAATCAGGCTGTTCGGATTGGAAAATATTTGAGATTCTCCCTTGTGAACATACAAGGAAACGATATAGTTCAGGGGAATAAGAAGCTTATACTTGGTAACAACCTAATGATCTTCTAGTCATTTTCATTGCATCTAAGTAGATACATCAAAACGGGTCAAAATGGGTTTGTGTTGAAATATGTAGGTCTAGTTTGGGTTGAAATGGCTTGGTCCATATACACTTATTGTCGATATCCTATCATGTGTTCATTCTTCTATTTCAGCTTTCATATGGCAGTTGATGAGATATAACATGCTTCAGCTTTTAAAGCACTTGAGAACTCGCTCCCATGAGATAACAGATGGTTATATTTTGAAGTGGGCGAACAGAAAAGTGAAAAACAGTGGCAGAACTTCCCAGATGGAAAATTATAAGGTCAGATAAGAAGAAGAAAACATTTTACTTGCTCGATGTTAATTGATATTCCTCATGTTGTTTTGCTAACAATCACACTCGGATTCTGGTGTAGCACTTCTTCATTCTTTGTGTTTTCATAAATGTTATATTTTGATAATTTTATGTTGTCTGCATAAACGATAAATGAAATATGTTGTAACATTTAACTAAAACATAACAATAATAATTATTTACCGTTATAAAACACTCTCACGAAACACGTGTACTCGTCTAGTATATATATCGTTATACAAAATGTTCGTGCCAATATAGAAACTGATTCTATGATTTTAAAAATGTTGGAGGGAACTCAAAGTTTATGGATTAGCCAAGTTGGTTATTACTTTCCGAGTCCGAGGGGCATATTTGATCATTTATGTAATGTGACTCTAAACTACCAGACGCCTGAAAAGGATCCTCCGATGGTGGTTGGTTGGTCTGCACTTGAAAAGGGTTCTGAGATGGGGGTTGGTTGGTCTACAGTTGAAATGGATTATGAGATGGCGGTTGGTTGGTCTGCACTTGAAAAGGATTCTGAGATGATGGTTGGTTGTTCTGCACACCAAATTGAAATGGACTGGTCGATGGTGATGGTGTTGGGGTGCCTGAATTAAAAGCAAACATTGGTGTACCAGCAGAAGCCGGAGCAAACGCAGGTATAGCAGGACTTGGTGAGTCTTCTTGCATACTGTCTTCCATGCTCGTTTGATCATTGTTGTTAAGTGGAGCTGCAGGAGTTCCAAACGGAGCTTGAGAAAACTGATGTGTAGCACTAGCTGCATTGAATTAGAACATTCCAAATGGGGACACGATAGCCGGAGTTGATGAAGCAGCTGCAGACACAAAACTGAATACATGTGCTGGTGAAGGTAAAACAGTGCTGGCAGCTGTGGGTGAATGGGTGGCAGTCCCGTTAGTAATACTTGAATTATTGGTTGAGCTAATGTCCTGTTTGACATTAGAAATACCCTTAGCAACAAATGAAAATGGTGATGAAGCCGTATCCGTAAGTGATTCAGAACTCCCAGTTGACTGAGTATAGCTACTTGATGCAGCAGGTGAGGTCTGCAAGTTATTTCCCACCTTTTGCTTATCAACAAGAGAACCACCAGGAGATCCAGAAACAGTTTTTGAAGGAGATATAATTTTAGATGTTGTTGCAGGAGTTTGAGAAACTTCAGTAGGTGCTGTCCTGGGTTCCGCATTTTCACCCAATGATATAGATATATGCCCATTAGAATCGTTGTCATCATACTGAGAATCCTTCACAAGACAAACAGATAAGTAAAAAAGCGAAAATAAGAAAATACAAATGAACAAAACGACGGTATACGTACGTCATCTACACTAATCCGAAAAGCACATTTCTTCTGAGGAGGCTCTGCTGGCAGCGCCAATGTGGAATCGGCATTTGTAGTTGGTGCATTAGAATGGTCGTCATCATACTGAGAATCCTTCACAAGACAAACAGATAAGTAAAAAAGCATAATGGAACATAAGAAAATACAAATGAACAATACGTACGTCATCTACACTAATCTGAAAAGCACGTTTCTTCTGAGGAGGCTCTGCTGGCAGCGCCAATGTGGAATCGGCCTTTGTAGTTGGTGCATTACCTAGTACTAGTGCTGTAGAATTCCCATTCATAGAGCTTAGCAGAAACTTTGATGATTCAACTTTGTCCAGGCTTCCAGGATCCAGGTTAGATGTCAGTTTAGTAGCCGATTTCTCAGTTGTTCCAGCAAACCTGGATGATGAAGGTTTTTCCTTTGGGCTCATTCTTTCAAGGTGTTCAAATATTCTGGATGCCGCCTGAGTTGACTCGGTAGGAACAAAGGCATACCCTGAATTAAGCTTGCTGGTATCTCCATTTTCCACTATTGCCTCGGAGGCTTTCTGCCGAATTCTACGCATCGATCCACCAGACCCAAGATCATCTAGTACAGCGCTCCTACACTTACCAGCCTGAATCAAAATTTAAAAATTAGCAAGATTTCACATATTATACAAAAGTATATAACTAATACAAAAAAAAAATCAATAACACTAACAGATACCATCTTGTTTCCATTTGACTCTTCAAGTTCCCAAGCAGGGTGAGACGAAATAAGTGACGCCGTTGGCTGAAATCAAACAAATCGTGTTCTGAGTCTACTTCACCCAAAAAAAAATATTATGAAGCAAGAATAAAAGGATAACTTTAACAAACCCTTTTGCCTAAAGTTGACGGCGCTCTGATATAAGGTGAGCGTGCCATGCGGTACATTGCTGATCTGCCACGAGATCTAGGGGTTTTCATACCATTTTCAGATCCCTTCAAGCTACCTGCAGTTCTTGGTGCGAGTGATGTGATAGGCGTTCTTGGGAGAATGGTTGTGTTATTTAGCAACACTGAATCTTGTCTTGGTGCTTGGCTGCCAAGCATCAGTGTGGATGGTGATACTTTAGAAGGCCTAGTGCACATGTAAGCCTTTGGAAGCTCAGCAGGTGAGGCAACATCCTCTTGGAAGGCCTAAAAAGTCAATTTTAAGTATGAGTACAGCCCTTTTTTTATGAAGTAGAAAAATAGGTATGAGAAATTCAAAAGTCGCAATGTTTTAGCTAGAATAGTTGGTCTGGTAATAGTATCTAAAGCAAGAGAAAGGGTCAGGAATCATTCTAAACTACTTATGTATCGTAACAATGAATTAATATTTACAAATACTCTTAAACTCGACCAGAGCACCTAAAAGAATAAGCATTATTTGCAGCACTGATCAGATTAAAAACTTACACTTGGACCTTCCTTCTGAAGCTCGTTCCTTTGTTCTTCATTGGTTCCTGGTAACAAGTAAATTTTGTAAGGAACAAAGAAATCATAAACTTGAGATCAAGAGAGGTGATATAAAGAAGATGTAATTTAAGAACATAACACCAATTCAAGTGATTTAAGAACAAAGAAATCAATCAAATTTACCTATAACAGGAGGCTGAGTTAACCCCTGATTCCGTTTCCAAAAGGCGCCGAGCACACGATTAGCCCCCGCGTAAAGCAGCCTCGAAAACAAGACAGATCTGGCAGTATCGTTACAGTTAGGGTTTGTAATCGCAGTTGAAGGCCGATCATATGGTGTCGTTTTCCTCGAAACCTTCTTATTCCGGAACTTTCCACCGGTGTATACGTCGATCGCCATCGTCATCGAAAAAAAGACAGATTTGGGAGTATTGTTAGGGTTAGGGTTTGTAATCGCAGTTGAAGGTCGTTTTCCTGGAAACCTTCTTATTCCGGAACTTCCCACTAGTGTATACGTTCATCGCTGTCGTTATTGAAAAAGTAGGGTTTTTATTATTTGTGTTTTTGTGTGTGCGAATAATTGTATTTATAAGCTTTTTTAATGTTATTTATGGAATTAGTTTTTTTACCGACAAACCCCCTTGTAGAATTTAGTTTTGGTTTTTACCGACAAACCCCCTTGTACTTTTTTTTGTAGTCGAGTCAATATATCAACACTATTTTTGTGCCTAAAGATGGTCAAATTCCTGTAGATATCAAATCCCTGGCTACCCAAGGAATCGTTCATGTAGTATGTAGTTTTATCACAATTTATTGATGTTTTTTTACCTTACTTTCATTCGGTATAATTTTGTTTAAAGCCATGTGATGGTTACAACTTACATCGGCAATAGGTACTTTAATCGCCTCAACAAAGGAACCAATAAAAACTAACAGTGGATTTCGATTGGGCTTGGAATATGCTTATTAACTTGAAACATTGCAGGTTCCTGTTGAATCAATGCATGATCCAAAAGTGGGAATAGTTTATGAGCCAACAGCTTTGATACAAGCTCTTGCAACTTGTTAATTGGAAGCATAAACACACAAAGCTAATGGGGGCATAACAACATCAACGATAACAGTACATCATTTGGGAATTCCTCCAAGTATTCAGTCCCTTCAAATACTACTCGAGGTCTCGAGTACAGGTTAGTGCGCATTCCAAGGTATCAAATTCTTGGAAAACATTGTGCAATGTCAGGAGATGGCTTTACATAGAAAAACAAGTACTCCATTCATATTGTAAATTTATAGTAACAACCTAGCAGAACTCTATAGAATGTAGCTGATGACTGTCGTCTTATAGCATTTTGTTTACAAGTATACTGTTGCGAACTTATGATTTAAGTAGATCATTCCTTACGAGGCGACACTTTTATTTGTACTTTTTTCACGATTTTGTCAAACATAATATCACATTACCGATTATTTGATATACCAAGTATGATTTTGACGGCACGAGAATTGAATGAGAGCACAATATCTTTTTGATTGGAAACTGTTGTAAAACCCAGTCTCACTGTTGAACCACTATGCTAATAAAAAATTGGTTTCGGTTATGATAATTCACACTCAAGCTGAAACACGTCCCACAGTTCCAATAATCGAAAATAAGCTAGACATCAATAAGCTTTTTGGCTGTAATAAGCTATAAGTGCTTATTTGAATTTTATGAGTTGTACAAAAAATTGAGATACGACTTTCTACTAAACCAATTTGAACAAATCTTTCAGGAATTGATTAATAGCGAGAAAAAGTGAATTTGAAAAGATAAATTCTCATTTAAGCCTAAGCTTTTGCCACTTAATAAGCTAAAATGGATTATTCAAAAGCTATTTTATGAAAAAAAAATATGTTAAGCTACTATTTAGACACTTTGTTAAGACTCTTATCAACCTACTATGACAAAGAACTGAACTAGAACTATGATTACAAATTCACTACCTCAAGAAAAGCTTACTATTTAAGCTTATTCAAAAGCTTATATCTACAGATATAATAAGCTATGGAACCTAATGCTTAAACACAGAATAAGCTGGATACCTAAGGATCACAAAACACCTATTACTTCTACGTATATAAAGCTGTGTTGAAAGAAAATGATCTGCAAACTAGGCTAAAAACTTGACCCATACATAATTTTTTGGCCATTTGCCTGTTTGAAAATAGTACTTTGACTTCTTTGTAAAACTAAGCGAAACAAGACGAGTCCTAAGCATACTAATGAGTATATAAACTAAGATTTACACACTGAATCAAACAAAATCACAGAAAACGCAACTAAACCAAACACTGGTTAACAGCTTATGATCAAGCACCAACACCGAAACTTGCAGAATCTTAAAACCTTCTTGAAATAGTGAACTACTCATATAAAAGTGATTTGAGCTAAAACATAGAAGAAAATCTTCCTAAAGCGCCAAAGGAACATCAAGTCCAAAAATGTAGAACTCGTGACATGGTCCGAATCCACAAATCCAAAGATGTTCCATCTTATGTTTGTGTTTTGAGTTTGCATAGCAAGTCTAGTTTCGAGTATTAGACTTGACGTATTAGGTGCAAGCATTAGGAAATGAAGCCTCCTGCACTGAAAGAATAGTACATGGTGGAATTTGAACCACATTCTTCAGATTGAAATACCAACCGTGCACTATAAGCTGCAAATGTTGTGCTTTCAACTTATTCTTTGATTTCGTGATTACCTTCTATTGCCATCTCAGTATTTTAGATGTTAATGTCTGCATATACCTGAGATATTCCGTTAAAAATTGTTATTCAGTATGTTCAAGAACAAAAGCATAATGATCTGATAAAGATTCAAACTTTAACCATCCGCCGTAATCCCAATGCGGTTGATAGGTCTCATGAATAGGAGTGTTATCAAACGAAGAAGAATAACTATCCGAACCAGTTTCATTTGTTATCTACAAGTTAACGAAAGTTGCATCTCCGATAAGTAGCCCAAGATCAGGTTGGTTCTTGATCAAGTGACTCACCGTTGATGTTGTGGTTCTTGATCAGTTTCTTACTTTCTCAAGGCCTCTGTGTAAGTCGCCACGTCCTTTTATCACATCTAGAGATGAACAGTTTTTTGGCTACCAAAAGAGAATGAGCTGATTCAATTCAGTGTAATCGATATCAGAATTAGCAACATTGGTAATTTCTCTCATTAACTTAATAATATACTAATTGATCTTGTTTATCAAATGAGTTTGAGGTGTGTAACAGGGAGCAATATTTTCTATTTATGCATTATCGTAATGTGAAGCGTCGTGTGTATGGTTCGACCATATACTTGTATCATTGCTTAAGATGTAGACATCTAGTGTCGAAAGAATGTATAATAAAGTGCAGGCAAAGTAGTTATAAGAAATGTCCTTGTATGAATCCCACATCGCCTGGGTGAAGTAAACAGACATGTGGGAGTTGAGTATAAAACAAAGACTTGTGAATCTCGGCCTTTTGGCTAAGATCAAGTGTAGTATCTGTTCTTATCAGTTTAATATCTGATATGTGAGCCATCGGCTCACTCGATATTAATCTTATTTTTTAATGGGGGAAGAGCTCATCACAGTAGCTTGCTGCTAGGGTTCTTCACGTGTTGCCTAGGCGTTGCACTACTGACATGGCTGGCGCACCCCTCCAATCTATAGTTTAAACTTTTTTAGCCTTGGCTAAGATCAAGTGTAGTATTTTTAACCTAGCTAGCCGAGTCTTCAATTTTGCTGTCAAAATTGAGTGAAATGCACTTTTCATACCTGTGGTATGTCCACATTGCATATATAGTAACTGGTCTTCTAAAAGTGCAGGCGGCCTCCCTGGTTTTTCAATAAGTGTTCACTTAGATACTTTGACCGTAACCCTAGTTATCTTTTGACCGTTACTAAAGGGGCAGTTTTGTAAACATCACTTCATCACCACTCCCTCAATAACCAAAAATAGACCATGTATCAGCGTAATACTCCCAGTTGCTAAGTACTCTTCCATCACTAGTCCTCCTATTCGTATCTGTTGGCATCATTATCCGTCTATGTATATGATTGTAAGATCAGACATTATTGAGAGCCTACCTACGTACGATGGAAGCAACGATAAAGTATCTGTAGGTTAATTAAGCATCGATAAAAAATCCAGGCCCAAATTCAACATCTAAAACCCATTCGTTATCTTATAAATTAATTTTCCTTTCTATAATAATGAACATACTTTTTTTAGATTAGAAACCGATTTGGTAACCAATGCTCAATAAGAACATGCTATACAACTAAACACAGTAGTTAATTATTTGCAAGTGAATTTTGTGTAAGATTGGTGATACGGATAATCTGAGTTTCTTATTTGATTTCGTGTGAATGTGTTTTTTTTATTGGGATTAAGTTGTGGTTCGGTCAGATTGTTTTGAAGTGTTGCAGGTTTTGAAGTTATCTGGTAGTAGTAAATAGCAGTGGTGGTGGAGTGGTAATGGCAGTGATGATAAAGTGATGTTTGGGAGAAGAAAGGTAAAGAAAAATACAAAATTGTCCCTTTAGTAACGGTCAAAGGATAACGAGGGTTACGGTCAAAGTACTTAAGTGAACACTTATTGAAAGACCAGGGAGGCTGTTTGCATTTTCAGAAGACCAATTACTATATATGCAATCTGGACATACCACAGGTATGAAAAGTGCATTTCACTCGTCAAAATTTAAGACAAGGTCAATATACTTCTCAACCCATTCATGCAGAGGCCTCAACACTCATGATGCTGTGGACAATAAGAAGAAAAAGAGTAAAGGAAGCGCGTGGTTCTTGAGACATTTGAAAAAGAGTCCGGTCTTCCGTCAGGTCTGGTCTTGGTCGGTCCGGTTTTCAGACCGTAACAACCCATGTAAATATGCATACAAAAAATCACGGGTCACTGAAATAATCGACGTTTTTTTTTGTATTCCCACAACAAATAAAGTTCCACAATACCAAAGACTATGATATGTGCTTGTCGATCTATCAATCTTTCTGTTCTCTAACTTCCGAACTGGTGTATACTTATGTTTTTATTTTCTAACGCTTTCATTGTACGAAATACAATTCATTATCTATTTTCTTTGTCTCTTTTTGAAAACCTGTCAATTGACAGGTCAGTTAAGTTAAATACAATACAATTCCCTAAATAGATACATTATCAGCCCACGCATAATTAATAGAATTGAATTTGTTTCAGGAAGTTAGGGAATTAAAAAGATGAGAAGAATGAGCAAAATAAGCATAAACTTGGTAAGATCTTTAGAGAACAAGGCAGGATTGTAAATATCTTGAAGCTTTTAGTTACAGCTTGTATGGCCTGCACGTCGTTCAGATAATTTCACGTTTCCTAAGTGAAGTCTATCGTTGGTTTCTTAATGTGTGTCTACGTCATTAGCCAAAATTTTCATGTGCTATCCAAACACATTCTTGACATAAATATACTAAACACCCAATTCAACTACTACTAAATGTATGATTAACACAACAGCCTAGCAATCCTCGATGGTGTTGATGTCACACCATTATCATCCTTGTTAATAGCATCTATACTCCAACTTGGATCCTATCGAAACGCACATAACTTTTTGGTACAAAAAGAAGGAGGCATCTAGTAGTCAACTGTCCAGTTAAACATGGCTGGACTGTATGATTTTGGTATAATTTAAGTTCTACAGCTAGCTTTAAAGGTAATTTTGGGAAATAGTATTGTCTGTATACGTAAGATCTTTAGAGAACAAGGCAGGATTGTAAATATCTTGAAGCTTTTAGTTACATCTATCTTCCGTTTTCGCTAGAACAAATAGAATACCAATATACTTTTAACTTGCAAAATAAAATTAGCAGAAAAGTCCCAACTTGCGACTTTAACTTCACCTTGCCATATATAATATTAGAACTCGGAGACTTATATGAAAGTGAAGATGCTTACAGTCGGAGAGTGGTGGTCGTCACCATAACTATGATCAAGTCTTCTTCATTTCTAATGCTAGCCCTGGATATGTCTCTCTTGTTCAGTTTCCTATTCTGTTGTATCTTTGAGAAATCCATAGAGTAGTCTGGGAGACGTCCCTTTTGGTCCCAGTCGCCAAATTGTGGCACTGACATCCATGGTGCATTCTTCTACATAATGAAAATAGGTTATTGCTAGACCATCACTTAAAAAAACAACAAAAATATTATTGTAAACAAGGGTAAATATAATGTAGAGGAAAAGAATGATGATACCGGCCTGTTCCATACGAATCAGATGTTAAATATACTACAATAACTTGATTTTTGTTATAAAAACTGAGAAATGCAATACGCAAAATTATAGTAAAGTGGAGATATGTATTGTATGTGTTTGCGTGTGTATGACAGAGAAAAAGAGCAACTTACAGCTCATATTGAGGTGTTGCTATATATTGTGTAAATACCGATTTGCTATTTTTGGGGTTTGGAAACTAGTCTCTACACGAATGAGCCGGTGTATACACATGAAGATAAAACTGTTGCCCCAAGTACTGCCTCCCCTAATCTTGCGACCGTATGTTCCACATGCCCAAATTGTCCAATGCAATATATATTGCAGTCCATGCCTTCGGGTACACCTGTCATCACAACATTATCGGAAAAAATTTAGTGTCGTGTAAATCAAATGCATTATATTGCATTGCTTTCTTATATATTTAAAAGCTCAAGATGTACTGAACAATACTATGAGCAACCAGTATCCCTCAAATTGTAGTGAGACCTACTCGCTTGTGTCCATTGCCCACCTTCCATCCTGTGATTAGTAAAAACAATTCTACTAGATAACTAAACAAGTACAGGAATATGTACTTTTGCTTACCCAACAACAAAGAAGGAATAGCCATCGATATGCCAGGATTGAATGATGTCCTCCCAGTTTTGGAACATGATATTGAAGTAATCAGCTAGCTTCAAAGGAGTGTCTGCAGCACCAAACAACACACCGTTGACTGCATATGTTTGCTTCCCGTTATAGAAAGCCACTGTCCCACGTGGACATCAAGTGGAATTGTTGGTATTCTTCCGCAAGACATGTCCCCGAATCCTGAAGTTCATGAATGTCATCAATCCTACACTGGATATTTTGAGTCTTCTTTGTTAACAGAAGATATATGAAATCGTCAATGCAAAAGGAACATATAGTTTGTACACGATGTTCAACTAAGCAAAGTAGGACAGTTAGCATAATAAGAGGATTAAGCTAGAATACAAATGCGGGATGCCAAACACACCTTGTTCAACATCAAAGGTGTGTCCATTCCGAATTCCCATCCATTCCTATTATGTGTCTTAGTCTCCACAACAAAAACAAAGAAGTAGTTTACAGAACTTTGACTTTTTAGGTCAAATAAACCAAATTTAATTTCAACACTCATACAAAATTCCTACTTATACCCGAAAAACTTTCAGTTCACAAATTTCTACTGCATAAAAGTGAAACGCATGGAGAGATTTACATGTTATATTGGCTGTAAAACATATTTCAGTTTACATTTTCATATTAGAATGTTTGACTAGGATAAGTCAAAGTTCAGTTTTAGGATCTGACCTGGTGGCCTCATTGTTACCAGTCACCAGCAAGAAATAAATCAATAATGGTTCCTAAATTGCCAAAGGAACCGATAGGTTTTTCTGGATCAAGGTGTTTCACAGCAGGACTCGTGAGATGGAAAAAAAATGTCATAAAGATTGGAAACGTTACCAAACGTGATTGATAGGTCTCATGAATAGGCATATTATCAAACGAGCAAGAATAACAATCTGAACCAGTTTCATTTGTTAGATACAAGTTACATAAGTTTCATCTCCGAAAGTAGCACAAGATCAGGTTGGTTCTTGATCAAGTGACTTGCCGTTGATGTAGTATTCTGATCTAGACCAAGATCACCCACAATTCCTGTTTTCGGTTGACTTTTAGGACCAGAAATACGCAGTATTGAATGTAAAAACATCACTCATTGCTTTAATCGAAGGATCTCCACATCTATAATAGACTAATAGTAATAACTAGTATCCGGGGACAATCCTGCAAGATCCATACGCCAAAATACAGGATATCTCATATGAACGAAATTAAATGTTAAGTTATTTGGTCAAATATTTAACTTTGAAGTAAACTACAATGCTAGCTAGGCTGTCGGGATTTAATGATTTTATCTTGTCCCCAATTTGGAAGTTACCTGCATTTTCACAAGTTATTTGGTCACTTCGTGTATCATACGGACACCAGAGTGGAAGAAATTGAACTCTATACGGGCTGACATGAATGAACTTATGGTGGTACTAGTTGGAATGCTGTCATTCTCAGTCCAACGGATGTTTGACATCTCATTTTGAGAGTGACGGTAGGTCACATATATTCGATTATAGTGTTTGGGTATAGTAAACTTGGTATTTGATTATTCACCAAGTCGTAAGTTTTAACTAATCATAAGCTCATCTAATTATCTGATCTTTTAGAGGTCATTTACATGAAATGCTCAAAATAACAAAGTTTTCTAAACAACTCAAATCACACGCTAACACCTTACCCGCATCTGAACCACTCATGCCTCATGTTATGCTAATGCTATACACATAGACTATGAAAGATTATAATTATCAAGTACCAAAGAGACTAGCTACCTCTGTTAACACGATTCACTTCTTAAATAAAGAAACATTGTTGTGATATAACACAAGGCATGACACGATATAATAAAACAAAAGATAGACAAGTTCAACGAGTTATTGACATCTTTAGCACAAAATAACCCATCAGTAGCCACATTCATGAAAGTTGCTAGTGTTGACTTCATCATCACTCTTGGAAGAATTCTTGAGACGGTGATTCACGCTCTTAGACTTGGTCGTATGACTGCTCTCCCCATCCTTTTCTTGTTGGCGCCTTTGTGTTGTGAGCTTTTGACTTCAGGCGACTCTTTAGCATTCACAATTTGTATCTATGCCAGATATAACTCAAAAACGGACTAGGTCAAGGGGTGTTCACACCATTAGCTCAACCGAGCACTATCTAATATCGATGATGGGTTGGATTTTATTATAATAGCACCAATCAACTGATGATTGAAATCGAGAATAAAGCTAAAATCGTTACTTTTAACAACCCTCCCAAAAGTAGTCACAACACAAAACTAATCCAGAAACAAGTCATAAACAAGAATCCTATCTTCTCTCAAACCCACATTCAATCCTTCCTCGCCTTCATTGCTCTGTGTTTGCTGATGCTTTTGTCCATCACAATTGTCCCCCTTGAAGTCCTTTGCCTTGTGCTCCTCTTGGTATTTTGCTGCTAATGCTCTAACGCCTGCCCTCTTGACCCGCTTATTTGGTTTTTTGACGCCAAACGTTGACACTGGTTTAGATATGAGATTGGTTCGGGTGATGAGACATGTGGTGCGTTTAGGTCGAACAGGTTAAGATGTTCAAACTGTGTGATTATTATGAAAGTAGTATAGCCCCCGAAGAACAACAATGTTGTTGTCAAGACAAAAAGTGCTGATTATTAACATAAACAAAAAGGTTAAAATGAGATCTAAAATGTGTTTGATGGAGTTTTGAGAGAATCAAATATTTGGATTGTTATAAAGTTGAAATGAGGGGTTGGTTATTTATAGTAAGTGAGAATGCCTGCCTTTAAGTGTGTTAGTTTTTACAAATTTTCAGCCCTTGATGGATCAAGATAGGAATTTGACGGCTTAGATGATATGTATGTCACACAGATCGGTGACATGGCAAATGAAAAATTAGGCGGGTTATGATTTTTTGAAATGTTTTGAATTGAAAATTGAAAAATTAGGCGGGTTGTGATTTTTTGAAAAGTTTTGAATTGAAAATTGAAAAATTAGGCGGGATGTGGACAGCTAAGATGATATGTATGTCACACGGATAAGTGACATGGTTTGTATTTAAGGAGTATATACTATTTTTATTGGGCTTCTTTTTATTCCCTTGGTTTGATCCATTAGATCGGTGACATGGCAAATGAAAAATTTTGAATGATAAATTAGGCGGGATCAGATTTTTGGTTTGGTATAGCGAAAAGTTTTGAATGAAACATGTTTTGAATTTAAGCGGTTAACTTACTTTCCCAAAATTATTCTAGTAGTAGTACTTTTTGTTTCTAAAAATGGACTAGACGTCTAGACGCACATCACTTTTATTAACAATTGATTTTTATGTTCATAAAGATAAGAAAGATATCAACAACATTCATGACTTATATTTTTTAAATATGTATTCGCGGATAAATAAGAAAATTGTCTATAGGAAAATAATTAACGATATGCTAACTGAGTCGATTGTTTAATCGATATTCGGTGACTCGACCGAGTTTATCTGATGATGAAATAAGTGAAACAGTTGTTAACTGATATATAATGAATACATCAAAGAGTATAGATACTGAATACGTAATATAATGGGCTAGACCAAGTACTAAATCGAAGCATGGGTCTAATGTACATAATATGAGAATTGTCTATGGGTTAGTGTACATAATATGAGAATTGTCTATGGGTAAGTAGTTAACGATATATTATATGAGTCGATTATTGAACTCATATTTCGGTGACTCGGTCGAGTTGATCCGATGATGGAACCGAAAAACGGTGACTCGATCGGGTTGACTTGATGCGAGAACCAGTGACTCGATGGTTCAACCAAGTTGACCTAATAGTTAATCTCGTGACCCGATAATCGATTTGGTAATCCGATACTACATATCTCTACCATATGTAAACAGAAAATAGCATTTTTAAAGCTTAAAATCTTAAATGGTATAGTAAAATCGACACTAGAGTAATTTAGTTTACTAAAAAAATACCTTTTTCTCACTAAGATATTATTGTCATGCGTTTATTTTATGAACTATAATAACTTTCTCATAGATTTGAAGGAAAAACACCATATAAAACGTATAAAAAATAATTTGATTTGTGTCGTTTCACGTCCAAAATTTGTGTTTGTCCTACATAGATCGAAGATAACATATTTTGCTGAGTTATATAGTACTGGTGTAGTGTGTTTTGGCAACTTGGTGTTAGTATTTATGTAGTGGGTTAAGGTTGAGCTGGCTTTTAAGTCACCGCTGACCGACTAATTCATACACATTGTCACATTTTTCTCAACCTTAAATATGTATGTATATAGTCAACTTTTTGTCCATAATATGTTCTCTTTCGTCAGTTTGAGTCTTGGATAATTGTTGTTGATTCAAGCCTACTTTTTTTTGTTAGAATGTGAAATGAAAAATTTTATTACACTATGTTTGAGCTCAATGCGTACCATTAATTGTTATGTCATAGTGTAATACACTAAGGGCACCCTCAACCCATAGAAATTTTTTGGGTTAAATAGAGGACACGTCACTGCCATGTGGTTACACACATCTATAAACCATCACCGATCACAATGCATTAAACACTGAAAAGTATAATAAAATATTATTTCGGTTTTTTAATGGCTTAGTTTCAATGTTTTTTTGGTTAATTGGTAGTGGAGGACCCCACTTTTATAGGCTATTGTTCGTATGTCTAGGTAAGAACCCCATTTACACGAATCTGCCACATAGACCTCTTGCAATGGATTAAACTATCACATGTTATGCTTTTGAACGTACGCCAGCAGTACCCATTGGAGATGCCCTAATACGAGTATTTGACTCAGGTATGTATATATTGCCAAACCTGAGTATATTATGTTATCGTTTTCGACTATTTTTAACTTTCTCAAACCACCCAAAATAGGGTTAATATACACAAAGGTTACTAAAGTTTGGCTAAAATAACGATTTTGTTACTAAAGTTTAAAACCTTACAGTTAGGTTACTATTGTATACGAGTTTGATATATTTGTTACTAAACGTTCAAAAAAACTATCTTGCGGTTACTCATGAGATAGGTTACCGGTTAGCAGGTTTTGGTGGGCCCCATTTTTATTTTTTGGCCAAACTTTAGTAACAAAATTGTTACTTTAACCAAACTTTAGTAACATGCGTGTATATTGACCATTTACGTTTTGGTCAGTTTTTTTTCCGTTTTTCGTTCGCACTTTTACGTTTTCGTTAGTAATTTTACGATTTCGTCAGTAGTTTTACGATTTCGCAAGTAAACTTACGTTTTCGTCAATAAGATTACGTTTTCGTCAGTAAGCTTACGTTTTCGTCAGTAAGCTTACGTTTTCGTCAGTAAAGTTACGTTTCATCTGTAAACTTACGTTTTCGTCTGTAATTTTACATTTTCGTCAATAAATTTACGTTTTCGTCGGAAAACTTATGTTTTCGTAAGTAAAATTACGTTTTCGTCGGTATTTTTACGTTTTTGTCAGTAATTTTACGTTTTCCTCAGTCAACTTACGTTTTTGTTAGTACTTTTACGTTTTCGTCAGTAAATTTACGTTTTCGTTAGTAACTTTATGTTTTCGTCAATAAATTTACGTTTTTGTCAGTAAATATACGTTTTCGTCAGTAAATTTACGTTTTCGTCAGTACTTTTACGTTTTCGTGAGTAAATTTACGTTTTTGTCGATAATTTTACGTTTTCTTCAACGTAAAATACTGACGAAAACATAAAAAATTGATGACGACATAAATTTACGTTTTTGTCGATAATCTCGCTCTCTGAGCAGGAGCTGGTGGATTGTGATCGCAGTGGACAAGACCAAGGATGCGGAGGTGGGTACATGGATGGTGGATTTACTTTTATTGTAAAAAACAAAGGCATCAACACTGAGGCTGCATATCCTTACCAGGCAGCAGATGACACATGCAACACCAAAGAAGAAGCTATTCATGCAGCAACTATCACGTGACATGAGGACGTACCTGTTAACAGTGAGTCAGCGCTGTTGAAAGTCGTGGCGATGCAGCCTGTTTCTGTTGCCATTGATGCTTCGGGGTTTGACTTTCAGTCATACTCGAGTGGTGTTTTCAATGGAACCTGTGGTACTGAATTAGACCATGGGGTTACAGCAGTTGGGTATGGAACTACTGCAGATGGCATCAAGTATTGGTTGGTGAAGAACTCATGGGGCACGAGTTGGGGTGAAGATGGATACATCAGGATGATTAGAGATGTTGAGGCTAAAGAAGGGATATGTGGCATTGCCATGATGGCTTCTTACCCAATGGCTTGATATGTGCCTGCAAGTCGGATACTTTTGATGAATATATGTTTATCAATTCCTTTCCCCCTCTTGTCGATATTTTTCTGTGTAATGTTCCTGTAAATCAAGACAACTCAGTAAAAATGACGCCTTGTATGTAACTCACTGGATCAAAACCTTACTAAAGATATTGAATATATTGTCTTATCTTATGACATTGATTCTGGAGTTCGCATAACAGTTTTAGGTTTTTCTATTTGAATGCAACTCTGTGTCAGTTTAGCTTCAAGTAGGTTGCAAGTTCGTTCAAATTTGATTAATGGACACTTATACTGGTTAGAGTCTCGATATATATCTCAAGTAAAGTCTGTTCTTCTACCAGTCCATGGTCAGGTTTCAAGTACTTACTGGAGTATGATATTTCGTTTCATTTCCTATAATTTCTAGCAATGGGTTGCGCCAACCTTGCTCAAACTTGCTTACAGTTTACGCTTAATTTTTCATATGGCTCATATGGTTTTTTTTATTGAACTGTTAAGCATGCCTTTTTCAAACAGGCAACTGAAATATAGTTCGTAGTTTTCTTACAAGCATTTAGTGGATACATCATGATGAAAATAAGGTCCGTATGATATAAGGAATTATCTTCTTAGACAACAGCTTAAGATGAAGAAAATTAACAGACTTTTCTTGCTCCGAGTCTTTGTTACCTCTCAAAGGCAAATATGCAATCTTGCTCACATGTATTTAGGATGTATATATCATGTATTGGAAGCATTCTGCTGCACACTTTCTTCTTAAGCTATTGCGAGAGATGAAACTTTACTGATATCACACAGTTGTCTCTATTCCTGTAAGTGCAGTTACACATAGACTACAAGGATCTTTGGTTGAATTTTGTGATCAATATGCGTAGAGTTTCTTTACGCATTTCACTTTGACCACTTTTTCTGGTCTCCAGTTCATTCGTAGAGTATCTTCGTTCATTCATGGTTACTGCTTTTCTTCAGCTCCATTATGGTGGTTTATATGACACTGATCGAGATTCTATTATCCTATCGTACCTCTAAGATATGATTTTGCTTCTAGTCTTAGATCTTAGATACCCCCACTATGTTACTCGTATGCTGGTATGCGTTGATCCAAAACAAATCTTTTCGTAGTCATTCCTCTTAATTAGTCAACATCATTTTGAGTACATGGTACCTATATATAGACATAAGATAATCCAAAGCAAAGAACAAAGCTAATCCTTTCAACAGTATATAATAGAACAAATCAAAGTTCAACTTCCCAATAGGACAGTTTCAACGTAATCGTTGTTAGATCTTTCCTTGCCATACCAACCACGTAGTCAGGTGCATTTCGGTTTACGTACTCCTGACAATTTAACATCTTCAATGAAAATTGACCTCAATGTAAGCATATTCATTTGCCTATTTATACCATTCTTCCTCATGGTATGAAGAGTACCTCCACATTCATAATTAGCTATATATAAGACAGGATAGTCCATTGTACAAGAAGCGAAACTAAACATGGGTTTGTCACTCAATAGATCTGTTATCCTAGTTGTGCTTCTTGTTTTTGGGATGTTGGCATGTTGTGTAACATCTCGAACACTTAATGAAGACACAATGTTGCAAAAGCATGAACAATGGATGGCTCGTTATGGGCGTGTATATAGGGATAACGAGGAGAAAGAAGTGCGCTTCAAGATATTCAAGGACAACTTGGCATACATAGAATCATTCAATAATGCTGGGAACCAAGCTTACAAGCTGAGCATAAACAAATTTACGGACCAAACAAATGAGGAGTTTAAGGCCGCTCGTAATGGATTCAAGTTGCCATCTGCTTTAACATCTACTCCAACCACGCCATTCAGGTATGCAGATGTGACTGCGGTTCCTTCTAGCATGGACTGGAGGAAGAAAGGAGCTGTTACTCCAATCAAGGATCAAGGTCAATGTGGTAAGTAATCTTAGATTCCGATGTATATCAGAAAACCATTTTTTTGCTATCGTCCATCTTACTTACTGTTCTATAATCAACAGGAAGCTGCTGGGCCTTTTCGATAATCGCTGCTACTGAAGGAATAACTCAACTTACCACTGGGAAACTGATTTCCCTATCGGAGCAGGAGTTGGTGGACTGTGACCGGAGTGGTGAAGACCAAGGTTGCGGAGGCGGGTACATAGATGGTGGATTCACTTTTATTGTCAAAAACAAAGGCATCAACACTGAGGCTGCATATCCATACCAGGCAGCAGATGACACATGCAACACAAAAGAGGAATCTGTACATGCAGCCAAGATCACTGGACACGAGGATATACCTGTTAACAGCGAGTCAGCACTTTTAAAAGTTGTGGCTATGCAGCCTGTTTCTGTTGCTATTGATGCCGGAGACTCTGATTTCCAGTTTTACTCCAGTGGCGTCTTTAATGGAACTTGTGGAACTATGTTGGACCATGGTGTCATAGCAGTTGGGTACGGAACAAGTGATGATGGTGTCAAGTACTGGCTCGTGAAGAACTCATGGGGAACAAGTTGGGGTGAAGAGGGATACATCAGGATGTAGAGGGACGTTGAAGCTAAGGAGGGACTATGTGGCATTGCTATGATGGCTTCTTATCCGACTGCTTGATATAAGGCCCGAGACCAGGTTACTAAGTATTAATTTATGTAAAATCAACCTTCCAACATCTTGTTAATATGTCTTCACTTGTGGCATGAAAGTCCAAAAAACTACGCATAGGTGCAATTATATGTAAATTAATGGTTATTAAGACCTTTGCTAAAATTCTGGAGTTATTTGGACCTGTCCTAAAAAACTGCTTAATATAATTGCAATATACAAGTATGGTCATAGATTTAGAAGTGTCGTCATGGATTTTGAAGTGTGGTTAAGAAAATCTCACTAACTAAAGTACGTGGTCGGAGTGCTTTACCTACATATAGAAACAGTCACTAGCGGAGGTCATAGACGTTCTTCATTTGTTCATTAAATTTGGAATTCTGTTCTGAGTTGCATTTTGGCGAAGAAGTTTTGGTATCATAAAGAACAAACCACTCTTTATATGTGAAGGTGATAATCGTACAATTCATGTTCTGCAACAAGGTTTCTACGAATTGATTTATATAAAATAACGACAAGATGATATTGCAAAGAGTTTGATTTTACGTAGTTCAAAATCACTATCCTAGCTTAGGCATAAATCCGACAGTTGGATACGATGCCATCATAGCAATACCACACATACCTTCCTTAGCGTCGATGTCTCTTTGTATCTTAAAGTATCCCTCTTCACCCCAATCCGCGCTCCATGAGTTCTTTACCAGCCAGTACTTCATGCCATCATCAGTGGTTCCGTACCCAACTGCTGTAACTGAATGAGTTAAATGAGTAACACAAGTTCCATTAAACACACCACTCGAGTAAAACTGGAAGTTAGACGCGTCAAAAGAAACAGAAACAGGCTACATAGCCACGGCATTTAGAAAAGCTGATTCATTATTGGCAGGTACAATCTCATATCCACTAATTGTGGTTGCATGAACCGCTGCCTCTTTTGTGTTGCAAGTTCCATTTGATCCCTGGCCCTGGTAAGGGTATCCTGCCTCGGTGTTTATGCCTTTATTTTGGATTATATATTCAAATCCATTCACCGGGTACCCACCTTTACACCCGTTGTCTGCATTGTTCTCGTCACAATCTATCAACTCTTGCACCGACAGTGAATCTAGTTTCCCTGTCGCGATTTTAATAATCCCTTCGGTAGCAGCAATTGTCGAGAAGGCCCAGCAGCTTCCTATGGATAAAAATATTAATAATAACTGAAGTGTATAAGTTAAAAATTACCAAAAGGGTGTTTATTTTGGATTTCACAGTCGACTTACCGCATTGACCTTGAGCTTTAACTGGCGTAACAGCTCCTTTCTGTCTCCAATCCATGCTAGATGGAATACCAGTCACACTATCATACCTAAATTTCACGTTTTGAGCCGATCTTAGTGCCGAAGGGACCCTGAATCCAGTATGAGTGGCTATAAACTCCTCCTTCGTTAGGTCTGCAAATTTGTTGATACTCAGCTTGTAGGCCGAATGTTTTGAGTTGAAATCTTCTATGTACGCCACGTTGTCCTTGAATATCTTAAACCGTGTTACTTGTTCCTTTTGGTCTCTATATGCTCGGCCATAATGAACCATCCATTGTTGATACGTTTCTAGTATGGCCTCTTCATTTAGCATACACGACGATACCTGGCATGCCCACATTACAAAAGCCAACCGCAGGACTAGCATTATTGATCTATTCAGCAAAAACTCCATAGGAATTATGTTATAAATTTGTAAGTATTACTCGAATTTTGTGTGCTCTCTAGTTCATGAGAGAAAATGGTTTATATATCCATTACAGCCCTAATATTTGTCAATCACCATATCAATTACAGTTAATGCAGAAATATTCACTGAACATCAGGACAGTCAATTTGCCAAAAAAAAAATCTTTCTTTCTTTTGAGTTTAGGAAAGTTTTTGTACTAGGAGAATCTTATTAAAAAACAACTTAGAAATTTAAAAATTGAGTAACCTTGTAGCACTTATAAAAAGAATAAAAATACGATTTTTTTTCTTAAAACTTATTATCTTAATCTTAACTACTTATAAGGAAAATCTTATTCAAAAACAACTTAGAAAACTAAAAAGGGTTAATTACCTCTAAATGTAGCATAATTGTCACGATTTCCTTTTTATATGTATTGATCTATTTTTTTTTGCTATTGTATTACTAAACTTGCAATTGTGTATTTTATGACCAATTTGCTCCTCGTAGGTTGATAAAATGAAGGGTAAAATCGTCATAATATATATTAAAATGCCCAAATATGCAAGTTTGATACATATAATAGAAAAAAAAAATAGTTCGTTACATATAAAAGGAAATCATGACAATTATGATACATTACCAAACCATTAACCCAACTAAAAATTGAGTAATTTTGTATACCCAAAATGTGTCTAATATTGCTAACAATCACACTCAATTAAACATACTAACAAACTCATTCGGATTCTGGTGTAGCACTTCTTCATTCTTTGTGTTTTCATAAATGTTATATTTTGATAATTTTATGTCGTCTGCATAAACGATAAGTAAAATATGTTGTAACATTTAACTAAAACATAACAATAATAATTATTTGCCGTTATAAAACACTCTTGCTAAACACGTGTACTCGTCTAGTATATATATCGTTATAACAAATGTTCGTGCCAATATAGAAACTGATTCTATGATTTTAAAAATGTTGGAGGGAACTCAAAGTTTATGGATTATCTTTTGTCCTAATTAATCTTCCATTGATTTTATGCACTTGAATTTTTTTCTAAGTATAAAAAATTTCTTATTTGCATGATCAAACAAGTAGATAAGCACTTAAAATATTGAACTTTTTGGTATTTTCCGTTTCTTCGGATGATGTGATGGGTCAATCATTTGCTTCATTGGTTCCAACGGTGGCAGCTGCGGAATCTGCTATTGGGTTAGCCAAGTTGGTTATTACTTTCCGAGTCCGAGAGGCATATTTGATCATTTATGTTGTTATGCAGGGTTGGAGTACTATGAGTACCTAACAAGAAACTTCCTCCGGCGTGTGACTCTAAACTAGCAGACGCCTGAAAACGATCCTGCGATGGTGGTTGATTGGACTACACTTGAAAAGGGTTCTGAGATGGGGGTTGGTTGGTCTGCAATTGAAATGGATTCTGAGATGGCGGTTGGTTGGTCTGCACTTGAAAAGGATTCTGAGATGATGGTTGGTTGTTCTACACAACAAATTGAAATGGACTGGTCGATGGTGATGGTGTTGGGGTGCCTGAATTAAAAGAAAATGTTGGTGTACCAGCCGAAGCTTGAGCAAACGCAGGTATAGCAGGACTTGGTGAGTCTTCTTGCATATTGTCTTCCATGCTCGTTTGATCATTTTTGTTAAGTGGAGTTGCAGGAGTTCCAAACGGAGCTTGAGAAAACTGATTTGTAGCACTAGCTGCATTGAATGAGAACATTGCAAATGGGGCAGACACAAAATTGAATACATGTGCTGGTGAAGGTAAAACAGTGCTGGCAGCTGTGGGTGGGTGAATGGGTGGCAGTCCCGTAAGTAATACTTGAATTATTGGTTGAGCTAATGTCCTGTTTGACATTAGAAATACCCTTAGCAACAAATGAAAATGGTGACACCTTCTCAGCACTTTTAGTGCTTGTTTCATATGTTGGCAAAATTGTTGGTCTCTTCTGTGAGGAAGCCGTATCCGCAACTGATTGAGAATTCCCAGTTGACTGAGGATAGCTACTTGATGCAGCAAGTGAGGTCTGCAAGTTATTTCCCACCTTTTGCTTATCAACAAGAGATTCACCAGGAGATCCAGAAACAGTTTTTGAAGGAGATATAATTTTAGATGTTGTTGCAGGAGTTTGAGAAACTTCAGTAGGTGCTGTACTGGGTTCCGCATTTTCACCCAATGATATAGATATATGCCCATTAGAATGGTTGTCATCATACTGAGAATCCTTCACAAGACAAACAGATAAGTAAAAAGGCGAAAATAAGAAAATAAAAATGAACAAAACGACAGAATACGTACGTCATCTACACTAATCTGAAAAGCACATTTCTTCTGAGGAGGATCTGCTGGCAGTGCCAATGTGGAATCGGAATTTGTAGTTGGTGCATTAGAATGGTTGTCATCATACCAAGAATCCTTCACAAGACAAACAGATAAGTAAAAAAGCATAGTGGAACATAAGAAAATACAAATGAACAATACGTACGTCATCTACACTAATCTGAAAAGCACGTTTCTTCTGAGGAGGCTCTGCTGGCAGCGCCAATGTGGAATCGGCCTTTGTAGTTGGTGCATTACCTAGTACTGGTGCTGTAGAATTCCCATTCATAGAGCTTATCACATTAACAAGAACTGCAAATCGTTTTGAACCATTCTCTTTTATACAGGGCTGGCCCTCTGATTTCTGATTATTTTGTGAGCTTAGCAGAAACTTTGATGATTCAACTTTGTCCAGGCTTCCAGGATCCAGGTTAGATGTCAGTTTAGTAGCCGATTTCTCAGTTGTTCCAGCAAACCTGGATGATGAAGGTTTTTCCTTTGGGCTCATTCTTTCAAGGTGTTCAAATATTCTGGATGCCGCGTGAGTTGACTCGGTAGGAACAAAGGCATAGCCTGAATTAAGCTTGCTGGTATATCCATTTTCCACTATTGCCTCAGAGGCTTTCTGCTCAGGTTCACTAATTATTAGCAATTTCTCACCACTTGAATCAAATTCACTTTTATGTTTTGATAAAGAACTTCCTTGAGAGTAAAGATTCGCTTTCTGCCGAATTCTACGCATCGATCCACCAGACCTAAGATTATCTATTACAGCGCTCCTACGCTTACCAGCCTGAATCAAAATTTAAAAATTAGCAAGATTTCACATATTACACAAAAGTATGTAACTAAAACAAAACACAAAAATTAATAGTACAAACAAATATCATCTTGTTTCCATTTGACTCTTCAAGTTCCTAAGCAAGGTAAGACGAAATAAGTGACGGCGTTGGCTGAAATCAAACAAACCATGTTCTTAGTCTACTTCACCCAAAAAACTATTATGAAGCAAGAATAAAAGGATAACTTTAACAAACCCTTTTTCCTAAAGTTGACGGCCCTCTGATATAACGTGAGCGTGCCATGCTGTACATTTATGATCTGCCACGAGATCTAGGGGTTTTCATACCATTTTCTGATCCCTTCAAGCTACCTACAGTTCTTGGTGCGAGTGATGTGATAGTCGTTCTTGAGAGAATGGTTGTGTTATTTAGAAACACTGAATCTTGTCTTGGTGCTTGGTTAGCATCAGTGTGGATGGTGATACTTTAGAAGGCCTAGTGCACATGTAAGCCTTTGGAAGCTCAGCGGGTGAGGCAACATCCTCTTCGAAGCCCTAAAAAGTCGATTATAAGTATGAGTGCAGCCTAGAAACCTTTTTTTATGAAGTAGAAAAATAACATGTGAGTAAATAAAAACATGAAACTCACTCTTGAATCGATAACATCTAAAACATGAGAAGTCTTAGAAATATTTGCTTTATCCCCTTCACCAACATCTAACGTGGAATGCAGCAATGCAATCAACGCTCGATTTCAGATCTGTAGTGGGTACATAAGATCAGTAAGAGTCAAATCATCAAGACAAAATATGTCAAAGGATGCAATCAAAAGTATGGGATTTTATTCATTGTTTATAAGGCAAGAAAGCAAGGGGTAGTCCGAGATCCAAAATTCTACTATACATGTGTCAGCTCAAAAGCTTATTTTGATTAATTATATACTATTTTTGGTAAGATTGACCCAGTAAAATACATGTGATTAGAATACTCAACTAAAATGCACACTTCTAACAATACTGATCACGACAATATATAACAACCTGGTAAAAGTCTTATGTTTCAGCAGAGTCTCAAGATCTGATATCTCAGTAGCAGCTGAAATGTTAGCACCTTCATTGGTATTCGGTCCTGATGCTCCTGTATTAGTCTTCAATCCAAACTACCCAAAACCAATAAGGAATCAATACGTTGAAATTAATATAATGATAAGGAAAGATGAAAACAGAAAAGGGAAAATAACTCATGCACAACAAGATCTCGTATGCAATAAACAGCGATACATATAAATAGGTATCAGAAATTCAAAAGTCGCAATGTTTTAGCTAGAATAGTTGGTCTGGTAATAGTATCTAAAGCAAGAGAAAGGGTCAGGAATCATTCTAAACTACTTATGTATCGTAACAATTAATTAATATTTACAAATACTCTTAAACTGGACCAGAGCACCTAAGAGAATATGCATTTGTAGCACTCAGATTGGTTCCTGGTAACAGTTGGACCTTCCTTCTGAAAGCTCGTTCCTTTGTTCTTCATTGGTTCCTGGTAACAAGTAAATTTTGTAAAAAAATCATAAACGTGAGATCAAGAGAGGTGATATAAAGAAGATGTCATAGCCCGCAAGGAAACAAAAAGATGTAATTTAAGAACATAACACCAAGTGATTTAAGAACAAAGAAATCAATAAAATTTACCAATAATAGGAGGCTGAGTTAACGCCCGATTCCGTTTCCAAAAGGCGCCGAGCACGCGATCAGCCCCCGCGTAAAGCCGCCTCGAAAACAAGACAGATTTGGCAGTATTGTTGTGTTAGGGTTTGTAATCGCAATGGAAGGCCGATCATACGGTGTCGTTTTCCTTGAAACCTTCTTATTCCAGAACTTTCCATCGGTGTATACGTCGATCGCCCTCGTCATCGAAAAAAGACAGATTTGGCAGTATTGTTAGGGTTAGGGTTTGTAATCGCAATTGAAGGCCGATCATACGGTGTCGTTTTCCTCGAAACCTTCTTATTCCGGAACTTTCCACCAGTGTATACGTCGATCGCTGTCGTCATCGAAAAAGTAGGGTTTTTATTATTTGTGTTTTTGTGTGTGTGTGAATAATTATATATATAAGCTTTTTTTATGTTATTTATGGATATTCGAGTTTGCGTTTTGGAAAAAGAGTCTTGGAATTAGTTTTTTTTTTACTAACAAACCCCCTTGTAGAATTTAGTTTTGGTTTTTACATGTGTTCAAAATAAAATGCTAACATAGGTGGTAAAGTTTAGGTTGACGGTTCAAAAAATCTCAACTTAAGCCTAACTCATTTAAATAATTAGGTCATCTATATCAATCTTACCCTGTTTACACATAACCCGAAACCTGACTCATTTAACATGTATATATATTTGAGTTGGCGGGTTTACATTTACTGCTTAAATATAAATCATCGGTCATTCGGTCCACAAACTAGTTGTTCATGGCTACCTGTGAGTTTCGAACCGTGTAAATGTTGCAAAAGAAAACCTTGCGTTTTTTTACTCTTGTAAGTTTATAATGGGAACATATTTATGTGGGAGGGTAAATCTCCATGTTATTTATTAATAATTCGTTACATTATGTACAATTATATAGAAGATTTTATAGCTACAGGCTCGAGCCCAATACAAATACACACTAAATAATAACAGAGGCTAACACTCGTTGAAACGGGTGAACACCGAACGGTTAAACTGATGTGAAACTTCTTAAATAATGAAAAAGGCAAAAATGTTATGTCTGTATACTAATAATGCCACTACGGGACGGAACATGAAAACCTAATGCATTTTTACTCTTGTAAGATTGTTTTTTTAACGGCATTTTTGGTGTAACCGAGGCACCAAGTCTTTTGACACGAGTTCGAATCAAATCACAAAGAGAATATCAACATCCATGCTATCCATCCAGTTTCATCCAAATTCAAACATTGCGGTAGAATGAAGTAGTGTGCTGTTGCCACGACTTACGTTTCTGTAGTCAACAATTTTTTTATTAAATGTAACTACGATATTTGGAACTTCTTAGGAAGATTCAATCATATATGCAAATAACAACTTCTTAGGTAGTACACATATAAGAGGCGGTCTTATTTTTTGACAAAAGTTTATTTGGGTTAATCAAGAATATAATGGTTAGTGGAGGATCTTTCTTTAGTGACATGCAATTGAGACTTTCTTCTTCACCCATTCTTCTTGGTAGTTTAGGCTTTAATCATCAAAATTAGTTTCCGCATGTGCTTTTGTGGCCTCGAGGGCCTAATCTAGAGTGTTACAAGACCACATGTTATGTGACAATGACATACGTGGTATGGATGATGATTACGTTTGTGCGCGCGTCTTCGAGATAAAATTCAAAGCTTTGATTTTAGCGTTTTCACCAATAAGGACATCGCCCAACTAAAGCCCAACAAATATTTGCGAGTACCATTTTTAGTGAGATGCTGAAAGATATGGAAGTCCACTTGGACATGACGGTTAGATAGAAAGCAATTTTGAGTGTCTCGCGCACCACATGGTCAAGATTTTCTACTAGATATCCTTATATACGGGCTCGGTCAATATATGTCATTGGTTGAATACCACATTATCCTTAAGTATCGCCTTATGATTCTCTTATTTTTGGTTGATGCGACATGCCTTTGTTGTCGCAAGGCATGTCTGGATTCTTTCGAGGAACACGTGATTCATTCAAAAGAATTTACGGGCTTCAAGTACCAACGCGATATTTTAAAGGACACTCTTTTTTACATATGTAGGCGTGTTGGGATCTCCGCCAAGAAAGAGGCACTTGTGAATTTCTTGACCGGCTCGTCAGATGGAAGATCTACACTCACACCAGCTGACGTTTTGGTTTTTTTGATAGGTTGGAGGAAAATACGCATGCGTTCATTTGACCAGGGTTTCTCTTTAGGTAGGGTTGAGCAGCCAGGGTTTTATAGTGGGTAAATCTGCTTTAGTTACTACCTCGTGCAAACTCACTAAACACGAGAAAGCATGTGTTAGAAATCAACACGTGTTTATTCCTTTCGCGTTTAATCTTTTTGGTTTTCTTGCACATGAAGCGGTGGAGCTACTTGCGAGAATATAACGTGTCATGACCGATAATATTTTGACACCAAGATCCACAAATAATGTGTTTAATAGAATTGGTTTTGCTATATAAAAAGGATTAGCGACACAACTTATTGTACGTTTGCCTTCTTCTACCATATAAATAATAAGTACTCCATCCATTTCAAATTAATAGTCCATATTTTGTTTTAGCCTGTCCCAGTTTAAGTGTCTACTACTAAAAATAAATAGGGTAATGTGATAAAGTTTACCATATAACCTTGATTGATTACTAACTTTATAATAGGCTTAAATTAATTACTTAAAATAGAATTGTCATTGTGTTAAAACATGAGAAAGAAATGCGTAATTATTATTAATAATTTTAGGACTGCGGGAGTATTGAATAAAGTTCATTGAATCATAGTAACGAGAAATTGAAAGACTGTCTATTACATGATGAAATTTTCGTATGGATGGGAAGCTAGCATAAATCAACCGGCGCGTTATTACACATATCGCTACCAAGAAATGCTATATTGAACAAGAAATTTATGTTTTTATTCATATTTTTTGAGTCTAGACTTTCTGTTTATGGTAACTGGTCCTTTCATGGTTGCTCAACATTTGAGAGTCGATTCTTAGCATCAGGATTAAGTTTTGGAAAGTTCATATTTTCTTGGGCGAGTTCTTGGGCTCTAGATTTTTCTTGTGCGTGCTTTACAACTCATAAGAAATCTTCTACGAAAATAGTATAAATGATAATTACAGTGATCATCAAAATAATCGACTCGTAGACGTCGTTCGACATCTTTACGCTAATGGAAAATCGGGGTACGGTCCAATCGTGTTTAAGCTTCTTTTTGTAGTAGCCATTAGCGGTAATCGAAAGCTTGTTGTAAAAAGTAAATGTTGGTTTCATCATCGATATCAAAAAAGGTTCGACCTATTTGATTTTGATTCATTATGAAAGAGTGTAAATATGTGTGTTTTCGTGAGAAATTAGTGTAAAGAAGTTTTGCATTTATAATGATTTGGTTGGGGAGAAGGAAATATATCTTTTCTTTAAAAGAATTAGTCGATTAAAGGGTGTTTGTAAATTTACTTATATTTTTTTAAAATCAAAACTAACCTTTACTTCCAGGAGGTTTTGTAACTTTTTCAGCCAAAAATGAAAAATAGGTTTAGACCATTAGAGAGGTAAAATAAAATTTTTAGAACACTTCAACGCGCATTGACCGACATACACCGAAGCTAACGCCGGTGGACGAACTACCCCAACAGTGTATTAACACCAAGCAATGCTTAACAACGTCGTTGCCAAAATTACTACACCCGAACCCTCTAAAGAAAGGTTGAAGTAAAATAGTGTAAATAAGTTGACTGGTTTTTAACGACATGATATTAACGCTTATTCTATGTTCCATTTTCATCCATCCAACCCTTTTTATAAAAAAATATTTACCCTCATTTATCTTTCTTTCATTCATCTCATAGATAGATAGTTTCCATAAATTAATTTTAGACCCCTCACCATCTTCATCTACTACTTAACTCTCTTTTTTTTCTGGTTGATGCGAGATGCCCTGGTTGTCGCAAGGCATGTTTGGATTCTTTTGGGGAACACATGGTTCATTCTAAAAAAATTATGGGCTTCAGTTACCAACACGATTTTTTTAAAGGACACTCTTTTTACATATGTAAGAGTGTTGGGATCTCCGCCAAGAAAGAGGCAGACTTAGACAAGCCGACATTTTGTTTTTTGATAAGTTGAAGGGAAATATGGATGTGTTGTTTTGATCGGGGTTTCTCATTAGGCGGAGTTGAGTAGGCGGGGTTATAAAGTGGGTAAAGCTCCTTTAGTAACTACCTCGTGCAAAGTAACTAAACACGAGAAATCACGTGTTGAAAACCAACATGTGTTTATTCCTTTCGCGTTTAATACATTTGATTTTCTTTCACATGAGGCGGTAGAGCTACTTACGAGAATACGTGTTATGACCAATAATATTTTGACACCTATATCCACAAATATTTTGTTCAATAGAATTGGTTTTGCTAAATAACTTATTTTCTATAAGAAAGTGCTTTTTGGAAACCATGAGGGGATCATTTGATGATGAAACAACAACGCACTCTAGACCACAAAAACTATCTAAGAAAAGTAAAGAATGGAATGGGAAGCTGGATGAAACAAGAACGTACTTAAGAAACGGGTTAAAACAGATGAAGAAGTGGACATGTACGATGCGAAGGGGAGTTTCACATTACAAAAAAAAACTTGATCAATTGGAAAGGACTTCTCGAGGAGGAGTCATGCTGGTAAAACGAAGATCTCCTATGGAAGTTCAACAAGCATGATCATCGCTACAAAGATGAGAGCGCGACAAGGACTTCGCAAAATCAAGTGGGGGAGCGTGTTACGAGGCAAATCATGGCAGCCCCTATCCAAGGACAATATCGATGCACCTTCGAGTCCGGATTGATCTATAAATCTTAGACTTATGAATATCTATGCTATTTTGTCGAAAATATCTTAGATACTCGTAGGGACTAATCTACAAAATCTAGAAACTAACTAGATATTATCATATGTAAAGATATCTTAGATACTCTACTAGAAATGTGTAGAACTTGAGGGCCTCTATTATAAATAAGGCCAAACCCCCTCATTTGAAATCAACCAATCTTGTATTTAAGAAACCTAAAAATAACATAAGAAGTCTTTGAAGAAAGTCTGCAAGTGTTCGTAGCTAAACTCTTCCATTATTTTTTGCTTACATAGTCGTTCAATCCGAATCACTAAGTGCCTCAGACATTGTTAATTAGTCCCGTGACACGATTCTAACTTGTGGCCTAATATGTTAATTCATTTTTCTATTATTTTAATTTCTGAAACTCGTCAAAGCTGTTACTAGTTATTCAATTAGTGGAGTATTTGTTGTTAATGATTGTTGCTTATGCATTTATATTTTCGATGTATAAACTGACTATCTTCTTGATTTTTAGCTATGCACCTCAAATCCTCAACGAGAATGAGGTTAACAGCAAAAGGGACGAAGACGTTTTTTTATTTAGATAGTGAATATGTTAAATGAAGAACATGTTGTTGAGAGTGATATTAAAACTATTAGTTGTTTGTTTTATTTATAGACGAAACCAGTTAAAGTTTGATTAATAACTTTTGAGTTAACAAATTGGTAAATTAAAGGATTCAAAAAACCAAAAATAAAACTGAAACTAAACCGATTTAGTAGGAAAATCTGAAACTAAAAAAACCGAAACCAAACGTTTTTTATTATAAAAAAACCGAAGTTTTCGGTTCCGGGTTTGATTTTACCAAAAAACTGCCACAACCTGCGCCGTTCTCACCCTCATGTAAAAGTAATAAGATCGTATTCTTCATAATTTTTTGTATCGTTTCTTTTTGTTCGAGCAAAGAAAAAAATCAGTTTTGAATAGGGCTGGAAAAGAAAATCATATGATCATTTTTTAACATTAAAACTATTTTTTATTATAATAACTTATTATTACATAATCGTGAAATACAAACGAGCAATAAAATGTAACTAGGATTATTGAAAGATCTTAGGATGATTCAATCATATATGAAATAGTAACAAGAAACTTAAAGACAATCTTTTACTTGAAGAAATTTTCTTATGCATGGGAAGCTAGCATAAACCAACCAACACGTTATTACACTACCAAGAAAATGCTATATTGAACAAGCAATTTCTGTTTTTGTTCACATTATTTGAGTCTAGAGTTTCTGTTTAAGCCATTAAGGTAACTGATCCTTTCATGGCTGCTCAACATTTGGGAGTACATTCTTGGCATCAGGATTGAGTTTTCGAGAGTTTAGATTTTCTTGGGCGAGTTCTTGGGCTCTAGATTTATCTTGCGCGAGATTTTCCGCTTTCTTACAATTAAAGTAGCAGAAACACATGTGTTTTCCTCCACGCACATGACATGCTCCGTGGGCTGCGTTCTCCCATGATTTGCAACTGTCCGTCACAGTGTCCTGTGTTTCCGCAATTTCCTGACCATGTTTTGCTAGATTTCTCACATAGCTCTCCTCTGACACTCGCGATTTCTGTACAAATTTTAGCTCGTTAGGACACATAAAATAATACTCGTAACTCGTCAAAGAATTACTACTTAATGACTCTAAAATCTCAAGCAGGTTTGTTAATAAGTTTGTATAGCAAAACTAGTAATTGAAGCTCAAGACGGATCTAGAAACTGAAGCTTATTTTAAACATTGCTTAAAGTAACTTACGATTTAGGAGCATGATAAAAAGCTACATTTTAATGGGTCGAGCTTTATTTATATTGGAAAGAAGCTAAGCAAGTTTGAGCTTTTGCCGAAAAACATCGTATGATATGCTAGGTTTATTCTCTATATATAAAATAAAACCGAATAGCATGCATTGCATAAAAGATTATTATCGATGGATTAAGATATTCTCATCACCTGAAATTCCAAGAACGACAAGGATTAGAAGAAATGCAGAGAAATCAATTGATTTGTTTACCATTTTGAATCAGAACTAAGTTGAATAATACTTGAGACTTGAGAATTTGGTGAAGAAATGGTTAGGACAATGAAGGGTATTTATAGGAGAAGAAGGAGCTTCGGGATGATGTCACTCTACAAACCTAGAGTTGATCTTACATAGTTCTGCATTGTGCCGAAATGTTTGACGTAAAAAAGAAATTCTAAATTATATACGAAAATGTTAAACAACTTGCTTACATTTTCATGCAATTTTTACTCTTGTAAGTTCATAATTCGAATACAGGTGATTTCTGATCCAAATTCAAATATTGCGGTAGGATGGAGTAGTGTGCTGCTGCCACGAATTATGTTTCGGTAGTAACAATTATTTCTATAAATAGAAACAGTCCAGTCCAACTTTTCTACTTTTATTCTTATTTTTAGAAAGATAAAGGTCTCGTATTAAATTTACGAAAGTCAAGACTCAAGAGGCAAAATTAGTCTATATCTTGAATTTGGTGAACGTTGACTCGTTCTATTTTTAAGTTGTTTGATATAGCTATGTCGTACTGAGATAATGTTATCTTCAACATTTAGCACCGAAGCTATATAGCTGCTTGCTAGATGTGTATAGCCGTCGTGCCCTTTTGGGGTTTGTAAGGCCTGGGTTCTCAGGACACTCATAAATTTTTGTTACATCGTGGTAAATTTTAACAACCTTCGATTTTTGTTAGATTTGTTTAAATGTACCTGATTTTTAAAAATTTTGTTGGTAGTATTATTTAATTTATTGTAAGTGCATCTGTTCGTTTTATATCCCGGTTCCGTCCTTTGTAACCAAAGTTTTTTTCTAGTCTCAAAATTATTCTTTATCAACGAAAAACACACATTTTGTTCATCAATGATTCAAAAAACAGTCTCTGTGTAATTAGTCAGACTGCAATGTCGATTTGAAAACACAACATATAGAAAATATATAATTTGTCATGTGGATATCTTATCATGCCTATCCAAGGCATGTAATTTTAAAAAAGAAAACCACGGTACCACTCAGACATAGAAAGCATGCAAACACTCAATTATTAACTATTAACCTAAAAAATTCTATCTAATTAATACTGTAGTAATAATTTAATCAATTATTAATTTACTAACTAACTAGCTAAAAGACCTGTGAAATTCACGGGTATTTTAAAAGATATAGGAAAAAGACGTTTAATGATATTTCATATTAGAAAGTTAGATCGTAGAAAGAACTTTTGATATTTTGAGACTTCTATTATAACAAAAACAATCGTTAAATAACCGAAAGCGAACTTAATTATCTCTAATCCTATTCTTTCCCCTAACGTAAAATACAACCAAATATAATTGTAAGCGCAAATTGTGTAGCCTTTCTTTGTACACCTACATTGGTTGTGATATTCTTGAGACTTTCGTCTCCGTCACAAATAGCCTATTCTAATCCTTCTTTGCTTTTAACGCAAGAACAACGCATAGGTGATCATGTGTAAAAATGGGTTATCATGAATACATACCCACTTTTCGAGATAATTCCATGGATTTTTTATCGTCGTCACGAAAAATACAGACACGGATAATGACTCCTTACTATCTTATTACAACAATTGTTTATCAAATGGCGATATTTTCACCATTGCCATAAGTATTTATTTATCAAAAATTAATTTGGTTGATTATAGTGGCTGAATCCAAGTTCTCATGAACCCGTTCATACTGAATCTTGTTCAATTGCACAGAGAATTGAATCAACTAACTTTGTGCAGCAGATTATCAGAACACCCATTTCATGAATGATTGTGATGATTGTCCACAAACATAGAGATAATCATGAACGTATTGATTGCCTTTGGTAAACTTTATTATTCTTAAGACTACAATTACACGTGCATGGTAAACTCTTAGAGTTTAACATTTTCTGGTTGATTCAAAAAGACCGAATAGTACGTAAACATGGCAAGTATTGAGTAATTAACATATACTAATAGGGTAGCGAGGACTTTGATTTATGGGTGGCTCATCAGCAAAATATTATGTTCAAGTTCATTAAATTCGTTATAAAATATTTTATTTGAGATAGGTGGTATATTAGCATAAATAGTTGACGCAATAAAAAATAAAATAGGGTAAAATGTCACACAATCAAGTAGTTAAAGTAATGCTACAATGCTTATTTGAACATATTTTTTTCTATTTGGCTAATTACTACAACGTAATTGTATGTAACCAAATATGAAAATATCAAAATGTTTTAATAAGTTTCACCACATGTAATAAATGTAGTGACTCATTTTTAAAGACCCAATTATGAAAGGATGGTCAATATGTTTTATAAGACAAAATAAAAGATAAAAGCAAATAACGAATCAAATTTTTAGTTTTTAGGTTGGTTTTATAACTTGAAAAGTACTTAAGCGTATAAAAAGCATTCAATAAGTTTTTTATTATAAAATTTGAAGAGATTTGATTTTAGATAAACATATATAAGCAATCAACTACTATTATTCGGATCATATGGTGGTAACGAAATCACCTACCTATGCTTCAACTTTAAATACCATGTAAATACACCTTCGTAGTAGATATAATTTCTTCTCACTCATGAAATTTACAATATAGGAATAGAAAAACTAATCCTAATTGATCGATTGTAGATGTTTTTTTGTAATGAAATATCGAGTCCACTTGGTGGTTAGAGTGTTAGGTATCGTAAACCACAAAATGCTTCTCACTTTGGCCCCACGGGGTGCCACGTCATTTAAAGGTCAAAACACATGTTACCATGATATACCACATCTCCTCATTTTAGCCCCACCACTACCTATTTTATTTTTTCCCTTATATATTCATATCCTCCAGCAATATACTATTCAGTGGGCCCGATTTATTTGTTTTTTTCCTCCTCATTTGGGGTGGCGAAGGAAGCTGTGAGGAGCTATTGACTAAGGGTGGCGGTGTGGTAGCTAGCTATGACGAGCTGCCACATCAGATTGGCGAGCCCCTAATTTCACCATACCGAAGCCTCTTATACTTTAAAACATCAGTATAAAAAATCTTAGCATAATAAATGAGCTAAAAAGTCAATAACCTTAAAGACACAATAAGTAAAAACCACAATAAATGTCCTACCTTATGAAAGGTAAAAAAATTTAAGGTACATATGCAAATTAGGATTAGGTAAATTTAAATTTGAATGAATACTGAATGATAATTCTAAATCATAGATCTTTTTAATTACTGAATCAATCAAAAGTCCTACACACTGAAATAGTGAAAAACAAAAGATGAAAGCTCGACACCTTCATTCTGTATCTCAAACTAATTTTCTCATGCATGTTTACTTATGACATGCTTCCATGGAGTATCACCAACACTTTTTCTGATTCTTTTAAAATGATCATGCTCCAAGTATACCTCAATACCTCATACCCTAAAATGTAACATATAAAAAAATGAGAAGTTTTTTAGAAAAGTTTTCTAATAAAACAGAAAACCAGATAAAAAAATATTTTCTGAAAATTTTCTACTGAAAACAAAAAATTGATGCGTGTTTAGTCGATCAGAATAAATTAATAATTCATACCATGTCAAACATCTATCTTATATAATGAATAAATTTGGCAAATTAGAAGTAAAATCATTCAAGTGACTAAGTTAATTTCGAAGACATAAATGTAACAATTTCGTAAGGTTCAACTTCATAAACTATAGAAATCATGGATAATTTAGTTTCAAGTACGTTCAACTATGTAAACTCACATATTACATAAAAAAAGTTCCAACTCAATTCAGTTTGCACTTTGAATATTTTGAATAAGTTATTCCTAACATAATACATTATGATGTATAAGTTAACAAATATCCAGTTTTGTTGTAACATGGAATCAGAACAAAAGAAGTACACATTCAAAATCAATTATAACTATATAAGAAAATAGATTAAGAACATACCGTGATCATTTGCTATAATCTAAAATCAATGCACTATGCGAAATTATAGATAAGTTTAAACTTCGATTTTTGTTAGATTAGTTTAAATGTACCTGATTTTTAAAAATTATGTTTGTAGTATTATTTAATTTATTGTAAGTGTGTCTGTTTGTTTTATATCCCGGTTTCGTCCTTTGTAACCAAAGTATTTTTCTAGTCTGAAAATTATTCTTTATCAACGAAAAACACACATTTTGTCCATCAATGATTCAAAAAACAGTCTCTCTGTGATTAGTCAGACTGCAATGTCGATTTGAAAAGACAACATATAAAAAATATATAATTTGTCATGTTGATATCTTATCATGCCTATCCAGGGAATGTAATTTTAAAAAAGAAAACCATGGTACCACTCAGACATAGAAAGCATGCAAACACTCAATTATTAACTATTAACCTAAAAAATTCTATCTGATTAATACTGTAGTAATAATTTAGTCAATTATTAATTTACTAACTAATGTCGGTTCATCAATAGTTTATATTTCTTGCGGGAACAGTTTTTGTAAGTTTTTGTTTTCGATTAAATAGGTAGGTTGACTTATTGAATGCTTAATCAGTTAACTTATTGAATTTAAGTTAGCTTATTCAATGATGAATCATATTATATGCTGAATGCGAGGAATGGAATCGATTTGTTCTGATTTGTTTGTTAGTGTTAATTTAGCTTTGGTTTAACTCGATGTATGTGTTGGTGATATTTTAGGCTTAGTTTAATTGATATAAATGTGCAAATATTGAATAAGTTAGTTGCTCAGAGTCTAAGAGACAAATCAAGCTGATTAAAGTCGTTGAGATCAGTTTTAGGTAGGTAATTTAGATCAAGGAAACTCATGTAAGTATATTATTTGTGCCTTTATTAGATCGATCAGTCATAGAAAATACGTGTTAAGCGATGAGATCATCACCCTAGCTATTATACGTAGGAAATAGCCTAACTTGGAATGCAGTCAAGGAGGTACGCATTGTGATAGCTGTGTGCTAATAGCATAATTTGCCTCAGGCCGATACGGTATAGCTATAATTTAAACAATTTTCTTACACTGTTAGCATGTGGCTATCACATCTGAGTTTTCTGAAACTTTGTTAGTTGTGTGCTAATAGCGTATGAAAGTTATTAAATTTGTAGCGAGTGTGGTATCGAAATGAATGAAATGTAGGAGTTTCGTGATAATGTGATGGTTATGTGCTATAGTGTACGAAAGCTGTTCAAATTTGTTACAGCTTACTTATGGACCAAGGAAAATATTTGACTTTTATAAAATGTACGTAATAACTATGCGCTGATAGTGTAAAAGAGTTGAAGAATTTCTGCATTGTTTAAATTTCTTGAAAAATGTAAAGCTATATGCTTAATGGCTATCTCAGGTTAAATATGTTTAGATTTTGTAAAATATTTGATGGTTATGCATGAGTAAAGTACGATAGTCATTGAGTTTTGCAGAAGTTACCTATAAGATACGGGTGAATTGTTTGAATTCCTTGAAAACTTGATATCTGTTATCCAAATCTGTTGGTAGAACTTAGGTTATGCAGCTGTAAGGGTGTTCGACATTGCGTTTTTTTCAACTCATGTGTTCAGAAAATGAATGTTATCCGTTATAGGTTATTAAGTTGTTATAGATGTAGAACTTAGGCTATGCGACCGGTGTAGACTGAGGCTTGTTAACCAGCATTAGTAAAATGTGATACAATCCCATTATTTATACATACACACAACTACACAGATGCTTGAGTACAAATCTTTTCGTATGCTAAATGTGGAGTTTTTAGAGTGGTTGAAAACCGGAAACAGTAAGCCACATAATGTGCAATTGATATTCTTAGGATCCCTTATGCGTTAATGTTGTAATCACTAGTGTTTGGAACAGTAAGCCCACATAATGTGAAAACTGGAAATAGTAATAACTCAGCTTTTTGTAAAAGAGATGAAGCAAAGTCATTGTTTTATATTCATATGAGTGGGACATGGGAAACACAGATTAAAAAAAATTAGTTTCTTTTTAAGAAGATATATGGCATATGTATTGTGGTCCAACGAATGGAAGAAAGAATAAAAAATCGGTGCTAAATCTTTTTTTTCAAATAGTGTACATGTTTTTTAATAGGATTATAATGGTGCATCTCTTTGTTGGTTAGTCAAATTGGTTGGTATGACTCAATAGTGAACAAGAAACATGATAAGTTGTGAAATGTTTCTAACTACTGGTTTTTCATTGTTTAGATACTCCTTTTAGTAGTAGGTTTTTTTTTGTAGTCATTTGACCCAGTTTATTCTACGATAACTAGTTGTTTAAATGTCTATAATACAAGTAAATGTTATTAGTGGAAAGACTTTTTTTTGAAAAGTCAACATGTCACGAATATTTCCAAAGCCAAAACTCGATCGATCAACTATTATATAGAATAAAGGACACTTACTTTGTATGAAGTCTTTAGTTAAATTTGTTATTATTTTAGGAGCCTTTATAGTAAAAGCTAGTCGAAGTGCGATTTATTTGGAAGAGGCATAGACATTGAGCGTGAAAATATTGTTGTGAATTATGACATGCCAGATTCTGCTGATACATATAAGGACGGATAGGCAAGACTTTCCAATCATCGTTTGAGAATACATAGAATCTTTCAAAAAGACTGAGGACATTCAATCCAGTCTAATTAGAATTTATTCATAATATGTATCGTGCTAGATTTTTATGTGTCGTTTATATATGAATTATTGCTGAAGCTGTGATCTGTATGTTGTTTTGTTGCTTACAGGAAGCTCCTGCTGTGGTGAAATCTTACAATGACCAAATAATTGTTTGTTTCCCTGGTGTAGATGGCGGTGAGTCATTCTAGCCCTTTTTCTATATATCTGACTAATGTACTCTTTGATTCTTTGTGGTTTAATTGTTCTGCTTTTGCGTCTAACAACTTACTAATGACTGCATGTTTCTTTTTTTAAATAGACGACGAGCATGATGTTGTTTGATTTTGGATAAAGAAGGACCAACCACATGAGTGCCCAGTATGGTCACAATACTTCAAGGTGAGTACATATTAACCTTTCTAGCATTTATGTCTTTCTGGAAATGGCGCGATATAGATCTACTTCTGATTATTCCTAAAAAAATCATGTATTTTGTTATAATATATACTGTTAAGTTAGGTCAATCTTTCATGATCCTTCACATATCCCATACATGTTAATTCGATCGTCTCTGAGCATTTATTGACAATCTTGTTTTAAAATTGATCATGGTGATCAATCCATCATTTCATTCCCAAAACATCTATTTGCTCATTCAAAGTGCCTCGTCTACATGACATGGGCAATGTTTATGCCTTTTGGCTTGCTGGCATGGATTCATGTATTAGTCGATCCTTTATTTTCCATATGATGTGTGCCGCATAATGCTTTATTTAGTTTGCTCGAATTGTAAGGCTCCATTATCGGTTCACTATTCATTTCCCAAGGGGCAATTTGTCTCTTTACCTAATAAATCTTGGGGTAAAGATGCTAGTATAGGAAATTGAGGTTATTGTTATCATACCTATTGTTAATCCATTTAGATTTGAGGTTAGAATGAACTGGTCTTTTTTTGTTTTTAATAGTCTAAGGTGAGTCTTCGTGTGCATCTAAATTGATTTGCTATTTATATGATTTGTTATCTATAAGAAAGTTGTGAATTTGGCTATTTATATGATGAGGTATATAAATGTTGAATCGTGAATCATGAACTATAAATCATTGGAAATTGGGTGAATAATTGCTATTTGAATCGTTAAATAGAAAGAGCAAACAAGGTCGGGTTTGCCGTGAAAAAGTGGATTGCTTTAAGTAAAAGAAGGGTCTTATATGTTAAATTTGCAGCCTATTGCTTTGGTCGCTGCTTTACTCTATGTAATCTCGCCTTTGCAATGATCGCTAGGAATGTGAGACACAATTAACATCTGAATTGTTCATCATTCTGATGCTCTTTTGTAGGTGTTGGCTGTAACCAAGAATGAACCTTTGCATATCGTGGTTGTATCAGGTTAGACCTGCTCTTGCTTGTGGGTGTACGGTGGTCATAAATCCTTCTGAGCTCATGCCATTATGAGTGGACGATGGTCATAAAGCCTTCTGAGCTCATGCCATTGACTGCCTTAGCTGCAGTTGAGCTTGCCCTTCGACCAGCAATCCCACCGATACGTCCTAAAAGTTTGCACTAATTATATATTATAAATATGCAAATACTAAAGTCTCCAAAGAACGACGTTTATAGTTGCTTTTATTCATTTCTGCATACAATCAGTACTATTCAGGAGACGTTGGTTTGTCAGTATCTCCATTCACTCGTTTATCCATATTAATATTCATATAAGAGAATGGCAGGTTGTTTCCCAGAATAATTTTACGAATCTTGGAAGTAGTTGAGTAGTTTTTCGTAAGGATTTATTGTGAAGCAACATTTTGATTTAGCTTTTCACATTAGTGAGCTTGATTCGTGCAGGTGATGAAGGTGATCCATCACATATCCATCTTCCTACAAATATTAAGAGAGTTCTTGACACATCAAGTACTGAATCTGTATGCCATTTTTGACATTTGGGAGTTCATGGATACCACGAAAGTAAGTTATATATCACAAACATGTCTTACAGCTTTACTCTTATTCTTCTTTCATCTTCCATATGGTGTAATGGTTTAAAATCTTGAGTCAAATAGCGAGATGTTACTTTGCGTTGTAGGAACTTTATTTTTTAAGTGATTTGTTAAGTGTGTTAAAAAAGCACATATGCTTAAAACTTTGCACTTTAGGTAATAATGTTAGGATTTGCTTATTTTGTAAATAGTGAGGTAAAGCTTGAAAAATAAATAATCATGAGTTGATTCAAATTGGATGTTTGATAGTTGTTGAGGATGTTTAGTTACAATCGTTCTAAAACCGTAAGAAATGAAGTACTTGACAAAGAAACAATCGTACTTCGGATATGTCTTAACGTTTTCATGTCCTCAGTTTGGAAACTTGTGTAGGTTATATGGCATATCGACACGGACCTGATATTGATATGATTAGTATAGAACCAATTTATCCACTTGTGTTGACTTATAAGAGTCTTCGCTCCTTGCACTTGTGTTCAAATCATCGAACTAATTTAAATAAGAAAAGACATTTCTTGCAGGTTACCAATAGAGCTAGAGTCCAAGGATCCTAATTAGCACCCATTAGCTTTAAATGTTTGGTCTTGCTGGGAGTTTTTGAAAGATATGGATGATCTCGAGTGCTTGTGCTTATATTTTGTGACTTATCTTTGAAAGAATTTTTTATTGAGTAAATTTTTTACCAAAAAAGTAATGCATGAATAAGAAGCAATCACTACAGACTCCACTCGTATTACAAAAAGATCGTACGTTTTGATACGAGTCATATAGGTTAGAAATGCGCGTTTTTGTAACCACTTAGATACCATTAACATAAATGGTTAATATACTAATATGATTATAAGTGACATGTATATTTTGTGTTACGTATTACATGTTACATGTTTCACATCAACAAAAAGATAAAACTATTTAAATTGAAAATCATAATAATATTTTCCCTAATCAGTCTTGATATTATTTGAACGAAAAGTTGTGTTGGAAAATATTTTGAAAAAAAGAGTTTGGGCTATTTTTTGAACTACAAATTTTGATTACCATGAAACTAGCAAGAAGCTAGCACACAATTATAATGAAATAAGCAAAGGGTTACGTAACCAATCTTGTTGATCCCATCAAACTTAGATCGATTTACTTGTTGTATTATCAAGATAAATCAGGTATAATCCGTAGAGAAACTTTGTGTAACTAACAATATAAGTGTTATGCGGAATTTAACACTTATAAAAAAGAACAAAGAACAAAGAACAAAGTAACACACATGATTAACAAACTTTCCACTTCGATTGATGATAACCAGAACAATGTATGAAAAGCGTTTTTCACATCTAACCTTAAGGCCTCCTTTTATATTATAAAGAGCCTTGTACAAAAAGCTAATATCAACTAAACTTGGAAGATATACAAATATAAACATAGAAAATAACATATTCGACTATATCTTCCTAAAATACAGAAACCTGTTGATCCATGCAAACCCGCAGTGGGTGAGAGTCTTTCTTTCAGTGGTTGTATGTCAGTGGCTACACAACTAGTGACAGTGGATGAAATAATATTCTTCAGTGGATAGAATTCACTTGTCAGCGTCCAAGGACTTAGTTATTCTATTCCCAACAATCATCCCCTAAACTTGATATTTACACTAACTATCAAGTTTCTGAATATAACAAAATGTAAAGAGAGTATTCTTATAAACATATTCATCCTTGGATTTGAGAATGAATAAATCTCAAAAAGTTAACACTCAAATCAGTTGTGTAGTCAACCTTCAACTTGGTCTTGATCATCTTCTTTAATTTCTCTTGTGACAGTGTGTAACACCCCACTTTGATAAGTAGACCGTTACGCGTAATTATGACGTGTCATCAAAGCATGCAAGGTAATATGTAGTAAAACATACATGACCATAGGGAAAACCAGAATCAAACATCGGTTCCCAAAATAAGCCCAAAACATAAATAAAGTAAATGAAATGAATGAAAGACTAAACAAGCATAAGTATATGAAGGAAAAAGGAGAATAAGTCTATGGCAGCTTCCATCCTATGCACGTCCTCCAAATGCTCGAGTCTGTCCTTGGGTACCTGTTGTTTTGGGACATGGAAAGGAAAGTAACGGCTGAGCATAACGCTTAGTGAACGGATACATGACATAGCATGAATGGCTGAAACATAAATAAGACTAATAGCAGCGGAAATGTATAAGTCCTAGAAAACCTAGTTGTCTGTCATGTTAACTGGTTTTAGTTCTGAAAACATAGCTTATGTTACTTATGAAATTGTATTAGTTAATGTACCAAAAGCCAATATAGGTCATGAGGTCAACAACGTGCATGAATACTTGGAGAAGTGACCTCGTCATGTAAATTAGAGGGGATGCCTCTAATTAACTGGTAAGTGGGTAGGAGGGATCAGCTCCTTGTGAAGGATGCAAGGCACACACCACATTCACCATGAAATCCTGACTGAAACATGTAACTAGGATGCACCCATACGCCCCACATGATAATATAATAATATAATGGCCAAATAACTGAAAAGGGACGTTATGAGCTATCACTCCGCCGTGGTGAAGTCATAACACTAGTGCCTCTAGTGTTATGGTTATGGTACCTCCATAACTAGGTGAAACTGGTCATGCATGTATATGGCTAAGGTAACTAATAAAACATAAGCATTTAATCTGTAACTACTGGGGAAAAATAATTGGCTGCATACGGGAAATCCTAATGAAGGAAGAGATTGTCCTTATTGAAGGACGGGAAATCTGTACCTTAAGTCCAGTGAACGAAGAAGAAGAACGGAAGGAAGTCTTACTTCGATCTCACTTATGCTACATAAATATTATACGTGTATAAGTATTCTGATTACTGATTACGTAACTGATTTTATATCGTGTCTTAGCTTGATTTATATGTTCATGCCTTGTTTTACTGATTTTAACGTTATGTTGTGTTTATCATGTATTCTGTATGTTCTGATTAAGTATTACTTGTATTTCTTGTATTATTATACTTGTTGTGTAATAATAAGTAACTTCCTAAAAATAGCAGGTTTCCTAAAATAGAAAGTTTCAAAAAATAGAAAGTTTCCAAAAATAGATTAACTTCTTAAAATAGTTAAGTTTCTAAAAATAGAAAGTTTCTGAAAATAGTAAGTTTCCTGAAATAGAAAGTTTCCATATTTAGAAATAAGCTGAATTAATAAGCTAATAATAAAAGCTTAGTTTTACTGATTAAATATACTAAGTCATGTGATTAATAATATAGTTTATTAATTATAACATGTTAATTAGATAAACTATAAGTTATAAGATTTAGTTAAATATAAGCATGATTTAATTAAACTAAAGTGTATAAAATACTTAGGTTAAACATGTATTAATATTTATATTAATATAACCTAAGTCATGATTATTAATTAATTATATGTCATGTTTTAATAATTAATTAATTACAATAGTCTAATTTAAATAATAAAATACTTAGGTTATAATCATGTATTATTAATAATAATAATAAACCTAAGTCATGTTTTAATTAAATTAATTAGGTATCATGTTAAATTAATTTAATTAACTTGAAAAAATATATGCACATGTAAACTAATTAAACTTGTAAAAATAATTCACCCGATCCCGTGTATTGTTTATTAAACCGTGCCGTGAACCTAACCTGTGAAAACCCGTGAACCAACACCCCCGAAAACAGTGGCAAACCGGCCTAAGCCGGTTGCCCCTACTCTCGGCAAGTTGCCTCCGGCTAAACCAGAACATCACGTTTTCCTTTTGGGTGCTGCTGGCGGCATAACCAGAACATCCCGTTCTCCTTTTGGGTGCTGCTGGAGGCATAACCAGAACATCACGTTCTCCTTTTGGGTACTGATGGCGGCATAACCAGAACATCACGTTCTCTGTTTGGGTACTGATGGCGGCATAACCAGAACCGGCGGCCACCATGAGGTTTGCTAGGGTTTTTGCTTTGTTTTGAAAATGTGATAAATGAAAATGTAACGATTAACCTTCCTGACATATTTTTGTGAAGTGTGTTGGGCCATAAGGCCCGTTTCCTTTCTTTGTGTCCGCGGGTAGGTGGGGCCCACAAGGGAAACCCGAACCTTTTCATGCTTAATAATTACGTGTTCGTACGTTTGTATTGTTACGTTATTATAATTTATTCGTGTTATTATAAATACTTGTACGTAATCGTAATAATAATATACGTAAATACATATTTATGTGTTCGTGATTCTTACGTTCATGATTTCATGTTCGTGATTATAATTATTATTGATAATAATTATCTTGTATTAATACATACTTAATACTTATCATGTAATAACACGTACATAATTCTTGTAATTAATATTCGTGATTCGTGTTCATGTTATATAAGGAAAGTTGTAATCTGGTACGTACGATTATTAGTGTACTGTTCATGGTAAAAGCATCTGGGTTTTACAACTCTTCCCCCTAAAAAGAATAATTCGTCCCCGAATTATAGATAAAGTAAACTGAAAGAGAAACATACCCGAATCAAACTGAGAGGGTATGTAAGATAAAAGGACATGCAGGTGACATGGTCGAAGGAACGTGGAACGTGACATGTCTTGAAAGGACATGGAACATGACGTGACTGAAAGGACGTATCTAATCGATAAGAGAAAACGGATAAGAAGTCCGGATGTACTCCTCCGTTCCAAGTGGCTTCCCGCCCAGAACGGTCCTCTAAACGGTCTTGGCGGAAATAACAATATTAATATTCATGACTTTTGGTTGACGATACAGAAAGTTTCTGGTTCATCAACATAAGATAGATCAGCATGAATCTGATCGAGTGGATAAGAATTAACGTGCAAGTGTAAATTAAATGTTATGATATAAAATAACTTAGACTAACTGGTATTAGTCCCGTCTTAGCAATAATGCGTGAGACATACTGAAACGTAGTACGTGAACAATTGTGAACATGATACGTGAACAATTATGAACGTGATACGTGGAGATATGGTGAGTGTAATATAAAAAGCATATGCGGGACAATGATACCTGTTACATATCGTGAACGTGATATGTGAAACGTGGCATGAACATGACATGTGAAACATATTATGAACATAGAATAACCTAGATGATAATGCTAAACGGTATGAGGTAAGACGTGAAATGTGACGCGAAACGTCCGTCTGAAGATGAAAAGTTTATTCAACTCGAGTCTGGTCTCCCAAGTTTTCTGTAAACTTTCTAGAATAACCGTGGGACTTAAATCGTAAGCTAGAATAAGATCATGAATGTGAGTGGTGTCATGAACGTGAAGGGGAAAATAACGTAAATTTGAACAAGGATGTGGACGTAAATAAGGAGCACAAATGCGAACCTTTGTCTTGCACGATAGCTGAGAGATTACCAAGTGATCTGATGAGCCCTGGCTGGAACACGTCCGATCAATCTGCTGGTTCTGAAATCCTTGCGGATGTAAGGATTCTGCAGACTTGGTCAAACTATTGACAATAACCTAGATAACATCATGATTCTTATGAGTTTGCGTTAATCTGGTAACCAAAATCCATGGAGATCTTGTTCTATTTCTGTTCACCTTTTTCTGATGATGGAAAACATCCTAGTCAGTTGGTGTTCTATCTTAGCCTATTGGTATGTCAGGTACTTAGATATGTACGTAACTATATCTTGCTTCGTAGAAACTTGATACGTAGAAATTTGCAGAACTATAAGTCTCCGAAATTAGACTTCTCTTAACGTAGGATTTTCTGGAACACCTAATGTAGTGTAGGGTTCTCACCTTTAAGCATAAGCTTGTTGATACCAAACTTAGATCGATTTAGCTTTGTGTTATCGAGATTAGATCAAGTATAACACGTAGAGAAACTTTGTGTATTCAACAATCTAAGTATTTTGCGGAAACTAATACTCAGAACGAAGAACAAACAGAATAGATGAATACCAAACTTTCACTTTGATTAATAATAGCAATGAAAGATTACAATAAAAGTGTTATGAGATATGTGAAAAAGATGTATGTGAGATGTGTTTAATGTCTAACCCTAAGGCCTCCTTTTATAGGTTTAAGGAGCCTTGTACAAAAAGCTAAGATAAACTATTTTAGGAAGAGACATAAGATAAACATAACTTATTGACTAAATCTTTTTAAACATTAAGAATATATTCTGAATTCTTATCTTCATATTTTGTCCACCAGCTTGAAGAATTCATCATTGTCAGATTTAGTCCTTGTCTTTGTCTTTAAGATTCTTCGTGTCAACGCCTTGATAATTCTTATCAGCGTCTCATCTGTCAACGCCTTGTTTACTCTTGTCAGCGTCCAAGTTCCTCTTGTCAGCGTCTAGGGACTTAGCTAATTTTACTCTTGTCAACGCCTCATCTGGCAATGCCTTGTTTACTCTTGTCAGCGTCCAAGTTCCTCTTGTCAGCGTCTAGGGACTTAGCTAATTTTATTCCCAACAATCCTCCCCTAAACTTGATATCTACTCTAGTAATCAAGTTTCTGAATAAAATAAAACATACAGAGAGGATTCTTACAAATATACTTATCCCTGAATTTGAGTAATAATAAATCTCGAAAAGTCAATCACTCAAATCACTTGTATAGTCAGCCTTCACTTGGTCTTAATTATCTTCAACACCTGTAGAGTCTTTGGAGCTTTCTTTATTACTTTTGTCACTCAAATTCGATTGCTCCTCCCCTTTTTAAGACTCCTCTCCAAGATCAATATACAAGGACAGAACCAAGAACATCCTCCTTGCATCAGCTTCCAAAATAACAATCCTTGACAATTTGTACCATTTATGTATTATGCTTTTACAAGCTAATACATATTTTCGTCAATTCCATTAATGTCAAAGGTTTCATACTGTCCTCATCCACATTCGGGAAATGAATCCTCAATGTTGATTCATAGGACATGGGGATGGACTTACTGGTGATAAGACTGACTTGATCTGCATTAAAGCTAGTGCCAATAGTCTTAGCCATCTCCATAACACTATACACCCTTGTGAAAGTGATCTCTGCTGCTACTAGATATCAATCACTAGGAAAAACATCTCAATGATCATTAGGCTTCTAGATATCCAAAAATTTGAAAAATGTAAGGGTGATGAAATGTTTTGGGTTTATAAATCAGTTTAGAAATGACACCAACTGAGATGAAATAGCATTAAATAGACTTGAGAATGTAGAAAACTTTAGTTAGAACATAGACAAAGGTAATAATACTAAGGAAATTAACAAGTCTCTAATAAGCAAGAGTGACAAACACTGTTCATGCATACACACATGCAAAAGTATGATAGACACACATGAACTCTAGAGTAACCCAAAAATAATAACTACCCCAAGTCACCCATACAACCACACCCAATTCTATGTCAAATGTCTTGGCAGCATGCATGCAAAATAAACTACGTGCATGCTACAGTGCCTCGAGGTTTAGAAATTCCAACAATTCCATAAGAAAAAGTCTTCACTATTTCTGACCCCCACTCACAAGTGGACACAATCTAGAATTGTGCAAGAGTGCTCTAAGAGTACCCAAATACCTAGAGGTTTACCTCCCCTTAACATAAGCATACAAATCAAACGAAGAAGCAAAATTTTATCTCAAGATAGGAATGTAAACACTCCAACCATCATAAATAAAAGTTTACAATTCTGTATCCATCCAAATGTAGCTCCACTTTCCTGCATAGTTAGACAAAAACCACAAAAAGACACACCAACAGAGGCTACCCTTTCCCACAATAATGGGTAGAGATAACATGTCAGTGGATAAAAATAATATTAGTGGAAAGACCAACAATGCATGTTCCTTGAGCATCCACTATCCCAATATCCTTGATCATTAACCTGCTTTTGGATAGGCTGCTCAAAAAGAAAACAAATTAGTTTTCTTTGGAGATCCAAGCCTTATCAGACTTGGATCTGTCTAGTTGTTCAACTAGAGTGGTATTATTCTTTACCATAAATGCCTGTTCATCCCTTTGTGACCTAAGCACCCAATTTGTTCCAATGAGACTAGTAATGACCTTCTCAAGATATTTAAATCTATTGCAAGTCATTGAAATACCATTAAAACTAGAGTTTTGCTCTTGTTTAGGTTTCCAAGTTATGTGGGATGATGCCCTAGACCCTTGACCCTTAATAACAAAGTATCTTTGTTTATATGGTCTAAAATAAGGTCTCATACCAAATTTGGAGCTGTCAGCTCTGCATTTGTGCCTGTCAGCGTTGAATTTGTTCCTGTCAGCGCTGAATTTGTTCTTCTCAGCGCCCAAATTAGGGTTTGCTACAGGAACATACTGTCTGTTTGACCAAGTGTTGGTTTTTTGAAAGGGCCTTTGTCCATAGGTGTTAGCTGCCTTAGAGAAGAAAGGAGCTGGTCTAGTAGCCTGTGGTCTAGTATGGACAAAAGGTCTATGATTGACATTGGATGACCTATTGTCAACGAATGAATTGTGTCTACTGACATAATTATAGGCCAAATGAGAAAAGCTCCCACATGTATAACAAGCCTTTTTAGACACAAAATTAGGTTTAGACTGGTAAAACCCTGTCCCATTAACACTTGCTTGGCTTTTGATTGACCTAGGTTTCCTATACATTTCAGCATATTTAACACTAGGTTGTTTCTTAATTGGGGAGCCAAGGTCAATGGGTTTTCCAGTGGTGGGATTGGTCACAGTGATAGGTGTAGATACTACTGGACTCTCAATGGGTGTAGGCACAAATGGACTCTCACTAAGCATCCCACCCTTAACAAACAAAGTGGGGTTGGCCTTCTTCCACTCTTCTAGGTCAGTAACCTTTTGTTGATATTCTTCAACTGGGGAAAGAACTCTAGGTGGAGGAATAAATTCCTCTTCTTGGAGTTCTGGAATACCAGTCCAAGAGAGATCCTTTCTATGGACACCATAGAAGTCCCCAGCAGGTGGTGGAACGGCAACATATTCTTTCAACCCAATCCCAGACATATCCTTAGAATCCCTTTGTTTATTAACACACTCTCCTAGGGTTTGTGTGGCCTTATCAAATCTCTGAATTTTAAGACTCACATTATCTTTATTCTTGTTAGCCTCATCTAACTTAGCTATTAAATCAACATTGACCCTATTCACGATATCTTTAATATCATTACTTTGCTCTAAATCATGTTTTAAGATATTTATTTTATCTTTTAGGTCAAATTCCATTTTCCTATACTCAGAAACTGTCTTTTCAGTTTGAGTGAGAGCAATTTGATAGTTAGACAACTTGCATCTTTCAGTGCTCATATCATCTAACAATTTTGCAACCTCCTTATTAAGTTTCTCAGTATTTAAATGACAAGAAGAGTTATCACATACCTCACTATCAGAACATGAAGATGAATTGGAACTTGCGGAATTTGATGTAGACGTGGCCTTAACTGAAAACATCATCAGATTCTTCTTCACCTTTTTCCTTAGCCTGGTTCACCTCACGATATTGGATTTCGTTCTTCAAATCAAAGTCTCTCAACAAGCTCTGATACCACTTGTTGATCCCAAACTTAGATCGATTTAGCTTTGTGTTATCGAGATTAGATCAAGTATAACACGTAGAGAAACTTTATGTATTCAACAATCTAAGTATTATGCGGAAACTAATACTCAGAACGAAGAACAAACAGAATATATGAATACCAAACTTTCACTTTGATTAATAATAACAATGAAAGATTACATTGAAAGTGTTATGAGATATGTGAAAAAGATGTATGTGAGATGTGTTTAATGTCTAACCCTAAGGCCTTCTTTTATAGGTTTAAGGAGCCTTGTACAAAAATCTAAGATAAACTATTTTAGGAAGAGACATAAGATAAACATAACTTATTGACTAAATCTTTTTAAACATTAAGAATATATTCTGAATTCTTATCTTCATATTTTGTCCACCAGCTTGAAGAATTCATCATTGTCAGATTTAGTCCTTGTCTTTGTCTTTAAGATTCTTCGTGTCAACGCCTTGATAATTCTTATCAGCGTCTCATCTGTCAACGCCTTGTTTACTCTTGTCAGCGTCCAAGTTCCTCTTGTCAGCGTCTAGGGACTTAGCTAATTTTACTCTTGTCAACGCCTCATCTGCCAACGCCTTGTTTACTCTTGTCAGCGTCCAAGTTCCTCTTGTCAGCGTCTAGGGACTTAGCTAATTTTATTCCCAACAAAGCTGAGCCATGGTAAGATTAACCGTGAGGATCCATGTGATTCAGTGTGTCACTATAATCAACCAGAATTTATACTAGAAAATTTCAGGGTGAAATTTCTCCTGTCGTAGAATTTGCAACATAGTGCAAATATGGTCTTCCTACTTTTCTCTAGACTTTAGAGAAGATTAGCTTGTCCTAGATGAAAACACTAATGAATTTGTTTATGAGTTAATGGAAACTCAATTTATTAAGTCCATAATGCTGCTGGAGCATTTATGAGACTAATACAAAATCATGAATCTAGGAGAAATTTTAGCAGCCATGGCTAACAAAGCACATGCTTGGAAAGCATAGATAATTTATACATATTTTCCTGATGGAAAACCATGTTGAATGTATTCAGGAGCCTGAATATTACTGTCCAAAATCATGAATCGTAGCAGAGTGTGCTGCTCGTAGTCTATAATTAGGATTAAATTCATCTCGCATATGTCCGAGGTAATGCGTTAGCAGCTTGGATCTCATCATTAGGCTGAAGGAAAACCTTCGTATACATGGGAGATACGAATGGAGTCCTTTATGGTCATGAATATATGAAATATAGGTGCAAGAAAGAAAAGTATCATCGAACAATTGTGACAGATCTCACTGATATGCCGGTGTTGGTACTGAAATATTTGTGTCCTGATTAATACATGGAACCACAAAACAGATATACCCTTTGTAGGGTACCCTGAATTTCTTAGGGATGTTGTAGAATTGGACGTGAGTCATGTGTCTTGACTCGTGTCTTGGGAGGTATAAGCATGACATGTGTCTTGACTAGAGTCTTGACACGTGTCTCGAGATGTGAAACAAATAGAACTACAAATACTAGGTTATTATGCCAGAATTGGCTAAGTGGTTGGACTACTGATCCTTTGTATTTCTGATCACGTCCGCGGCCAAAGCTTCGGTTATGATTGCTTGGATAGTGGTTGTCATAGTAGTGGTTACTATCGTCCTGTGTGTCAGTTCCATGACGGTTATTTTCATGACTGTGATTCATGTAACTATTCAGCTGAGTGGCCGGTTGGTACCGGTTCGCACTCATATGACCGAAACGACAACTGAATGAGGTGTGACATGTAACTAAGAATTAGGGACAATGATTGATGGGAATCGTCTGGTGGTGAAGCATCTTCTCGTCCGATCGCTTTGATCTAACGCCTTTGTCTTCTTCTTGTAAGATCTCCAGGTTGTGAACAACATCAGCATCTCGTAGCGTCTCTAAAATCTACAGCATCAACCCTTAGTAACATCTCTAAGCTATGAGCAGCATCAGCAATTTGTAGAGTATCAGCAAGTGGAATATACACATGGGATACGGTACATGGAGTATACATGGAATGCACATGAAATGATCGGTATGGCGTCGATCATATGACATGATTTTAAGGAAAATAATTGGTTAAACGATTAGAAAGACCATCATGATAACCTGGCAATGCCAGTATATACCTCATTCTGGTTGCATAGAGAAACGTGAACGCGTAGTTAAACGAATTTCAACGATGATTTTCCTGAAATCATGATTAATGAAAACCAACCATGACTATCATGAAAGTAGGATTTAAATGAATTCCAACAGTGTCTTGCATGAAAGCATAAACAACAAAAGAGACGTAAGACGTAATCACATGAAGACGAAATCATCATGAAGAAACATGAAAAAACCTAACATGAATGAGTGTATAACATAATCAGCATGAAACTGAAGTTAACCATGATAGTATGAAAACATACTTGACATAAAAACATAGTAACTTATGAGGGGACATGAAAAAATTTTTATGCCAATAAATCATGAGAAAAAGTTTATGCATGAAAACAGTGTGTGAATGCATGATGCAGTTTATAAAAACCTTTATATGTGAGGGTAAACGCCAATGGTCAGTTTACCCAAAACAAAAGACATGGCGAGGGGACGCCTATGGGTCGGTCCCAAAGTTAAAAGTTTCGATAAAAGCACATGCGACTAAATAGGGCCAGTCCTGTACCAACCAATACATAGTCAAAATTCCTGCAACAATGATACATGAAACATAAATAAGTAAAAATCATCTGTCAAAACTTATCAGAAAAAAATAAAAAATTATGTGACTAATTATGAACTACTGGGGTTCAGTCCACATAGCCACAGTTTACGAGGAACATCATGCATGAAACAATGACACATAACTAAATATGAATGACGGTTGTCCATCCATATTAGTAAAACAATATCGATGAAAACATTAAGGTTAAAACATCAAGGTGCTGAAAACATCATGGTTAAAACAACAATGCGCTGAACACATCAATACGTAGAATAACAAGTGTTGACTTAGGAAGCTCTTGGTGACTACCCACTAGTCACATGACAAGTTTTAGAGCCTACAGGTCAAAGCCTTGTCTTTGATACCATAATTATAACACCCCACTTTGATAAGTAGACTGTTACGCGTAATTATGACGTGTCATCAAAGCATGCAAGGTAATATGTAGTAAAACATACATGACCATAGGGAAAATCGGAATCAAACATCGGTTCCCAAAATAAGCCCAAAACATAAATAAAGTAAATGAAATGAATGAAAGACTAAACAAGCATAAGTATATAAAGGAAAAAGGAGAAGAAGTCTATGGCAGCTTCCATCCTATGCACGTCCTCCAAATGCTCGAGTCTGTCCTTGGGTACCTGCCGTTTTGGGACACGGAAAGGAAAGTAACGGCTAAGCATAACGCTCAGTGCACGGATATATGACATAGTATGAATGGTTGAAACATAAATAAGACTAATAGCAGCGGAAATGTATAAGTCCTGGAAAACCTAGTTGTCTGTCATGTTAACTGGTTTTGTTCTGAAAACATAGCTTATGTTACTTACGAAATCTGTATTAGTTAATATACCAAAAGCCAATATAGGTCATGAGGTCAACAACGTGCATGAATACTTAGAGGGGTGACCTCGTCATGCAAATTAGAGGGGATGCCTCTAATTAACTAGTTAGTGGGTAGGAGGGATCAACTCCTTGTGAAGGATGCAAGGCACACACCACATTCACCATGAAATCCTGACTGAAACATGTAACTAGGATGCACCCGTACTCCCCACATGATAATATAATAATATAATGGCTAAATAACTGAAAAGGGACGCCACGAGCTATCACTCCGCCGTGGTGAAGTCATAACACTAGTGCCTTTAGTGTTATGGTTATGGTACCTACATAACTAGGTGAAACTGGTCATGCATGTATATGGCTAAGGTAACTAATAAAACATAAACATTTAATCTGTAACTACTGGGGAAAAATAGTTGGCTGCATACGGGAAATCCAAATGAAGGAAGAGATTGTCCTTACTGAAGGACGGGAAATCCGTACCTTAAGTACAGTGAACATAGAAGACGAACGGAAGGAAGTCCTACTTCGATCTCACTTATGCTACATAAATAGTATACGTGTATAAGTATTCTGATTACTGATTACGTAACTGATTTTATATCGCGTCTTAGCTTGATTTATATGTTCATGCCTTATTTTACTGATTTTAATGTTATGTTGTGTTTATCATGTATTCTGTATGTTCTGATTAAGTATTACTTGTATTTCTTGTATTATTATACTTATTGTGTAATAATAAGTAACTTCCTAAAAATAGCAGGTTTCCTAAAATAGAAAGTTTCCAAAAATAGAAAGTTTCCAAAAATAGAATAACTTTTTAAAACAGATAAGTTTCTAAAAATAGAAAGTTTCCAAAAATAGTAAGTTTCCTGAAATAGAAAGTTTCCATATTTAGAAATAAGCTAAAATAATAAGCTAATAATAAAAGCTTAGTTTTACTGATTAAATATACTAAGTCATGTGATTAATAATATATTTTATTAATTATAACATGTTAATTAGATAAACTATAGGTTATAAGATTTAATTAAATATACGCTTGATTTAATTAAACTAAAGTGTATAAATTACTTAGATTAAACATGTATTAATATTTATATTAATATAACCTAAGTCATGATTATTAATTAATTATATGTCATGTTATAATAATCAATTAATTACTATAGTCTAATTTAAATAATAAAATACTTAGGTTATAATCATGTATTATTATTAATAATAATAAACCTAAGTCATGTTTTAATTAAATTAATTAGGTATCATGTTAAATTAATTTAATTAACTTGAAAAAATATATGCACATGTAAACTAATTAAACTTGTAAAAATAATTAACCCGATCCCGTGTATTATTTATTAAATCGTGCCGTGAACCGAACCCGTGAAAACCCGTGAACCAACACCCCCGAAAATAGTGGTAAACCGTCCTAAGTCGGTTGCCCCTTCTCTCGGCAAGTTGCCATCGGCTGCTGCCGGTGGTCTTGTCCTGCTCGCGCAGCTGCTGACCACAAACCAACCACAAGGACACCCCCGACGTGAGTCGGGGTGCCTTGTTCCCTGCTGCGGACCGTAACCCAACACCACCGAGACCTTTGTCTCGTGTGGTGGTACGAACCAAGTGACACCAAGAGTTGTAGGACTCTCGGTTGTGCGGCGGCCGAACACCAAAACACGAAAACAACCTTTATTATTACCCACCATGATTTTAACATGTTAATTAATCTTAATTAATTATTCCCATGATCACATGTTCATAAAAACATAAAAAAAATTAATTAGAAAGGTTTTCGGGTTACCCAAAACAGATGGAATGAATAAATCTTGATCTCACGAACACACTCCTAATCAATAATTAAATCAAAAACCCGTCCTCCTTTTGTCTTGCTACAGGCGGCTAAACCAGAACATCACGTTCTCCTTTTGGGTGCTGCTGGCGGCATAACCATAACATCACGTTCTCCTTTTGGGTGCTGCTGGCGGCATAACCAGAACATCACGTTCTCCTTTTGGTACTGATGGCGGCATAACCAGAACATCACGTTCTCCTTTTGGGTACTGATGGCAGCATAACCAGAACCGACGACCACCATGATGTTTGCTAGGGTTTTTGCTTTGTTTTGAAAATGTGATAAATGAAAATGTAATGATTAACCTTCCTGACATATTTTTGTGAAGTGGGTTGGGCCATAAGGCCCGTTTCCTTTCTTTGTGTCCGCGGGTAGGTGGGGCCCACAAGGGAAACCCAAACCTTTTCATGCTTAATAATTACGTGTTCGTACGTTTGTATTGTTACGTTATTATAATTTATTCGTGTTATTATAAATACTTGTACGTAATCGCAATAATAATATACGTAAATACATATTTATGTGTTGTGATTCTTATGTTCATGATTTCATGTTCGTGATTATAATTATTGATAATAATTATCTTGTATTAATACATACTTAATACTTATCGTGTAATAACACGTACGTAATTCTTGTAATTAATATTCGTGATTCGTGTTCATGTTATATAAAGAAAGTTGTAATCTTTTACGTACGATTATTAGTGTACTGTTCATGGTAAAAGCATGCGTGTTTTACACAGTGGATATACCTTATCCACCAACAAGTATTTTGAAAATTTAAAAGTACTTAGATGATAAACAGCAGTTGCAAAAAAAAATCTCCAAACAAAGCTATCTAAATCTTCTAAATCTAGCCATACTTGTAACACCCCATTTTGGTAAATGGAATGTCACGCGTGATTATGGCGTGTCATCAAAGCATACAAGGATAAGTGTCTTAAACATTACATGACCATAAAGGAAATACCGAAAACAAACATCGGTACCCCAAAGTATAAGCTCATCACACACAAACATAAGTATTGTAAAGGAAAAGGACTAAACAATGTCCATGGAAATAAGTAGCAAAATGTATGATGAAATGCATAAAGTAATGAAGGCTAGAAAGCTTCCATTCTATATGCACGTACGCTTAGAGTCTACGAGCGTCCCTGAGTACCTGCCGTTTTGGCAACATGAAAGGAAAACGGCTGAGCATAACGCTCAGTGCACGGATATATAAGCATAGAATGAAAAACATAAGCATATACAACATATAGCAACGAAATTGATTAAGTCCTGGAAAACCTGGTATAACTTAGTAAAACTGGTTTTATAGTTTGAAAAGTCTTATGTTTATCTTATGAAAACTGTTTAACATGTTAACCATTAAGCCAATATAGGTCATGAAATATCAACGTGCATGAATACTTGGAGGGGTGACCTCATCATGCAATTAGAGGGGTTGCCTCTAATTAATATAAGTTTGGGTAGGAGGTATCAGCTCCTTGTGAAAGATGCAAGGCACACACCAATGCTACATAAATCGCATATGTATATAAGTATTCTGGTTACTGAGTACGTAACTGGTTTTATATCATGTCTTAGCTTGTTTTATATCTTCATGTCTTGTTTTACTGATTTTAACGTTATGTTGTGTTTATCATGTATTCTGGATATTCTGATTAAGTATTACTTGTATTTCTTGTATTATTATACTTGTTCCGTAATAATAAATAACTTCCTAAAAATAGCAGGTTTCCTAAAATAGAAAGTTTCCAAAAATAGAAAGTTTCCAAACATAGATTAATTGCTTAAAATATATTAGTTTCTAAAAATAGAAAGTTTCCAAAAAAAGTAAGTTTCCTGAAATAGAAAGTTCCCATAATTAGAATTAAGCTGGATTAATAAGCTAATAAGATAAGCTTAAGTTTTACTGATTAAATATACTAAGTCATGTGATTATTAGTATAGTTTATTAATTATAACATGTTGATTAAATAAACTATATGTTAAATGATTTAATTAAATATAATCATGATTTAAAAAAATTAAAGTGTATATAATAGTTAGGTTAAAACATGTATTAATATTTATATTAATATAACCTAAGTCATGGAAATAAAATAATAATATGTCATGTTTTAATAATTAATTAATTACTTTAGTCTAAATTACATAATTAAATACTTAGGTTAAATTCATGTATTATTAAAAATAATAATAAACCTAAGTCCATGTTTTAATTAAATTAATTCTATGCCATGTTAAATTAATTTAATTAACTTGTAAATAATATACTTGTAAAAATAATAAACCGAACCCATGTATTATTTTTATTAAAAACATGTCGTGAACCGGACCCGTGAACCCATGAACCAGTCTGAACCAAACCTACCAAAAACAAGGGCAAACCGGCCTAAGCCGGTTGCCCCTGCCTTCGGCCCACTGCCACCGGCGGTAGCCGGTGGTCTTGCCCTTCTCGGCCCAACCACTGACCACACGAGGGTTCCCACTGGCAGTAGCCAGTGGTCCCCCTGCTGCCTGCGGTTCCCCCTGCTTACCATAAATAACCACCATCTTTGGCTGGTGGTGGGGCTGTGTGGCTGCCGAGACAAACCGAACCACAAGATACCCCCGACGCACGTTTGGGTGTCTTGTTTTCCTGTTGTTGACCGAAATCCACCACCGAGACATGAGTCTCGTGTGGTGGTGCGAACCAAACGACACCGAGAGTCGTAGGACTCTCAGTTTGTGTGGCGGTCGAACACCAAAACCCGAAAACAACCCAATTGATTTTCCCACCATGATTTTAGCATGTTTTTAATCTTTTTTAATTCCCTATGATCACATATTCATAAAATTATAAAAAGAATTAAAAAGAAAGAATTTTTGAATTACCAAAACACGTGGAATCAATAGATCTTGAATATACGAACACGATCTTGTGATTGGTTAAATAAAAATCAACCAATCCCCTTGTTTTGGTGATGTAGCCGCTGACCTAAGGAGCAAGGAGGAGGATTTAGGGTTTTTACTTTTCTAAAAATTTACTATTAATGAATAATGTTTACATTATTTGTTTACTTAATAAAACAAATGGGTTGGGCCCCGCCTTCCTTGTTGTGCCGCGGCTTGTAGGGCCCACAAAGGGAAACCCGTAACTATTTCATGTTCTAATAAATTACGTGTTCGCGTGATCGTATTTACGTGACGTTATTATCTTATATTCGTGTTATTATAAATACTTGTACGTAGTCGTAATAATAATTACGTAAATACATAATTATACGTTGTGATTCTTACGTTCATGATTTCATGTTCGTGATTTAATTATTATCTATAATAATTATCGTGAATTATCACATACTTAATACTTATCGTGTAATAACACGTACGTAATTCTTGTAATTTATGTTCGTGAAACATATTCATGTTATAAAAGGAAAGTTTTTAATCATGTACGTACGATACTAAGGGTACTATTCATGGTAAAAGCATGCGGGTTTTACAATACTGGATCATCTTGATAATGGTCAAACATTCTTCAAAAAGTTGATGCAGGATTCACAAATAAAAAAATATCATTTACTTATTTTGTTTTATTTTGTTTCTTATTTTTGTTTAGGAAAATAGGAAAGTAGTGTCTAATCTTTATTTAGGTTATTTTACTCTTCCTATAAGTATAATTTTTTTTCTGTATGAGATATTTCTGAGATTTGATAATGACAGCTTTTGCATTGTTCTTGGCAGGTTGCTAAGATTCTTTTAATAATCGGTATTTGTTGAATCAACGATTGTTGGAGTTTTCCTGATTATCGGTATTCTTTTGAATCAACAATTGTTAGAAGAGTTGTTTCTCGTGTTATTTGGAATCAACAGATTCAAATTATTAGCTATGGATTAAGATATTATCATAACCTGAAATTGCAAGAACCACAAGGATTAGAAGAAATGCGGAGAACGCAACTGATTTTTTCACAATTTTGAATCAGAACTAAGTTGAATAATAATTGAGACTTGAGATGTTGGTGAAGAAATGGCCAGGACAATGAAGGAGAATCCGTTATGAAAGTCACCACACTTTTGCTTCTCAAACCGTTGATAATACCAGCACAAAACGGATGCAACATGCCCTTCTAGACCCATTCCGACCAACATTAGGTCGAATTTAGCAAAGCCTGTTGTGTTCAATGTTTTTAGTGTCTTGTTTGCTACCATTTTTTTGAGAGATTGCTCATATTCATCTGTTATAAGAAAATATAATTGCATGTGTAAAGTACTTTTTGTTTTCTAAATGGATTTTCTATCAAGTAGCATGCTTAGATAGTTAGACGAGTTGTGTATGTTTTGCTGCTGTCTAACTTTATTAGATTTATTGCTTACATATAAAGCATCGGTAAGTGGGGCCACAAAGTAGTTGTTCAAGGCTTCCTATGAGTTTCGAACTGTGTAAATGTTGCAAAAGATCAAAAACCTTGGGCTTTTTTACTCTTGTAAGTTTATAATTCGAATATTTATATGTGAGTGTAAATCTCCGTGTTGTTCTTTAATAACTCGGTACATTATATACAGTTATATAGAAGGTTCTAGTTACGGGCTCTATCCCAATACAAATACACACTAAATAATAATACGGACTAACACTCTTCGAAACAGGTAAACACTAGACGCTCAAACTGGTGCGAAACACTTTAAATAATGCAGAAGGAAAAAATGTTACGTCTGCATGAAGACCTAACACATTTTTACTCTTGACTTGTAAGTTCATAATTCGAACATATACAAAGGTGAAATTTTTATCTTTCAAATATAGGTGATTTCTGATCCAAATTCAAACATTGCGGTAGAATGTAGTGTGCTGCTGCCACGACTTACGTTTCTGTAGTTGACAATTATTTCTATAAATAGAAAAAGTCTAGTCATTATTTAAAAAAAAAAGTCTAGTCCAACTTTTCTACTCCTATTCTTATTTACAGAAAAGTTAACTACATTATTGGTCCTTATGGTTTGTCGGGTATAACAATTTTGTTCCCAACGTTTAAAAAGTAACGAATCTAGTCCAAAACCCGGTGACCCGTAACACTTTTGGTCCCAACGTTAACACGTTTGGTCCTTATGGTTTGCCAGATATAACGGTTTTGGTCCCACATTGGTACCAAAAGTGTTACAGGTCACCGAATTTTGGACTAAATCCGTTACTTTTTAAACTTTGGAACGAAAACCGTTATACCCGACAAACCATAACGTCAAAAAATGTAGTTAACTCTTTATAGAAAGATAAAGGTCCAACATCAAGAGGCACAATTAGGCTATCTTGAATTGTGGTCGTTTTCTTTCAAAAACAAAAGTTGTGATCGTTGACTCATTTTGTTTCATATATGGATGTTAAAATAAAGCTATGTCCGGTGAGATAATTATCTTTGACATCGAGCGACCAAGCAATATATATCGCATCATATTTGTAAAACCCAAAGATTTGATTTTTATCATATTTTATTATTTTAAATATAATATAAAGTTTAAAAGTATTTGATATTAAAGCCATATATTATTGGCTACCGCAAAATAGAAACCTAAATTGTTGGAACGTTGAACAATTCTTAGATTATGAACGTAATTGTAGTTATTACCGCTTTATTTGTTCTTCAATTCTTAAGATGATAAACTCAAATTTTATAGGAGTTTTTAACAACTCATTGTATTTTTAAAAAGTATTTACCAAAACATAGTGTTGTCTCGAGCGGGTGTTACAATATTACAATATATTTTTTAACGATACTTTTTGAGCCATATAATAACATGTTTCCCAATACTCTTTACTAAAATTCTCAACACAAGCTAAAACTAAGTCCTAAATCAGAAATTGAATTCGTGTTATTTTCACGTCGGAATTATGGCTTCATTTGTTACGCAGTTGGAGTGGTTATCAAGTTGATGTTCATACGCCTATGTATGGATGTGTATTGCTCATGTTGATGATGAAAGATCGTCCGAGTCGAATATGATCAGTCGTTTAGGTGACATTGCGAGCAGTTCGTTTTCGTCTCATTCGTTAGAGGATATAGCTCGTGATCAGGCACACGGTTAGGGTACCGTACGTCCAGACGATATGATTGTACGTGTACGTATGCGTTTCGGTTCATGCGTTGGTTTTGTTTGTGATCAGTATGTGTAAGTCTTGGTGTTGGGTTCGGTGGCGTCTCATTGAATCTTGTGATCATGTCCGTGTTCGACTTCGAGCTCGTTTTGGCATTTGTTTTGTCCGTCTTTATTCAGCCTTGACCTTGAGGTAAACTTTGAACCACCTATTATATGTATGAAACTAGTCGGGAAACACATAGAATTACAAACTATTTTAGTATTTTTGTTCATGAAAACTTGAAAGGCAAAGAACTAGTGCATGGCCACCGTTATACACAATAATTCATAAGTAAAACATAACTAATTTATTAGTAGCTTATGTGGTTATTAACATGATGACAATATTTCAACAACTAAGAATAAGCATGTCCTTTTTTTTGTTATACTACATGTTGTTTACGCAAGTGAATCGTCTAGAGGAATTGAAAACATTTTGATATATTATAGTCACGGGTATAATAGATCATTGGTTACACGTTTATAAGATGTAAAAAAAACAATAAACCCGGTGATCATCTGGTAGTATTTTGAAACGCAATGGCATTCGCAACAGTGGGCTCATTTGCAATGCATCTCTAACACTAGTGAGTAATGTAGAAAAGTGTTGATAAAAAGACATTCTTATCCTAAAATCATTATAGTTCATCTCTACGTTAAATAAGACAAATACATGGTGTCAAGTATTAGAGCATATTTAATGCATCAAGTTATTAATAACTTGACACATTTATTGCATTTAATGCCAAACATGTTAAATAAAACTTTTGCAAACCACTTGAAGTGTACCAAGCTTTTCTAAAAAGCTTTGTAAAAAGTTGATGATACAATGCTAAAAACACTATGTAAAAGCTTTTGAAAATGGTAAAAAGTCTTTGGGCATTTGACCCATTGCTCATGCTCTTATATTGGATCAATTATCTTTTAGGGTGCTACTAAAGCTACCAAAAAAATTATTTGGTCAAAGTGTTTATGCGTTGGAACTTGGAGTAAAATCATATTAACTACTAATCATTAGCATTAATAACTCTTAATTTGCATTAATTTTTGAAAAAATTTCATGTTTGGTCCTTATAGTTTACACAGAAAATCAAGTATGGTCCCTATCTCAAATTAAGTCCACATGTCGTCCCTATCGTTTACATTTACGATCATAAATCATCCCTATCTTGGATGGAGGTTAGTTTTCTCCGTTAAGTTCAAAAAAGAGAGGGGTATTTTGGATTTTTCCATATTATACATTAATAAATCATATTATTTTTTTCTTTTTAATATTTTTCTTTTCTTTCTTATAACCCCTCTCTCTCTCTCTGATCTCCCTCTCTCTCTATCTCTTTCAAATCTATCAAAACCCAGATCGACCCACCACCGTCACTCTTTATCACCTACCCAGATCCTCCATCTTGTTCCACATCGCCTTCAACAAATAATTGCCACGTAATCTTAGCCTCTTGTTCATCATCCATCTTCTTATCATTAACTCTCAACCAAACACACACCACAGTAAAACTCAAAACCAAGTTCAACAACCCACTCCACGATCACAACCACTGACAACCCTTTACTTTTCATTGGCCCCAAAGGGTATCTATAAAGCCCTTTATTTCCATAAAAAGAACTCACTTTAAACCGGTTCAAATTCCCGGTCCGGTTCCCTAAACTAGCCAGAATCAAACCGGACAGCTTGTTATTACTCACATCAAATACAATCAACCTCATTAAAGACCCGAACTGAAACGGAATTGTTCCCGTAAGCTCATTCTCATGTAAATCAATAACATTTAAATGAATACAATTAACAACGGTTGGTGGGATGTCGCCAGATAGCTTGTTGACGACAGATTAAGCACAACGAGATTCAGCAACAACCGGAGCTCTATCGGGATTATTCCGGATAACGAGTTATTTGAAAGGTCTAGAGACTGTAAATTAGTGCAATTTGATATAAAGGGTGAGATAGTACCATGAAGGTTAAAGCTAATTAGCAACAGTTTGTAAATCCGTCTGTTGTTGCAAGTACCACCAGCCAGATTTGACAAGAAACCAGAACATGGGTTTTGGAAAGTGGGTATAGTCCAGTTTTGTAAATTATGATTTGGGTCTTGGATAGAATTGAATAAATTGGTCAAACAAAGTTCATCATTGGGATCTGGTGATGATGGGGGTAAGAAGATGGAGCATATTAGGAGTGAGATTATAAATGTGAGTTTTGTGAATCTCATAATGACTAAAAAAGGAAAGAATTTGAGAGATGAAGAAGGGTTATGGACTTATGGTGGTGTGTGAATTGGGGATGATGAATTTGTAGTAGTGGTTGCACTAACTTAGACTTTGGTTAACAAGTGTGTTGCATTTTGGAATGGTGTTTAGGTTGGTTGAGAATTTTAGTCAAAGACGCTAAAGAGTGACGGTGGTGGATGGATCTGGGTTTTGATAGATTTGAGAGAGATAGAGAGAGAGGGAGACCAGACACACACAGAGAGAGAGAGCGAGAGAGAGAGGGATATAAGAAAGAAAAGAAAAATATTAAAAAGAAAAAATAATATGATTTATTAATGTATAATATAGAAAAGTCCAAAATACCCCTTTCTTTTTTGAACTTAACGGAGAAAACTAACCCCCATCCAAGATAGGGACGATTTATGATCGTAAATATAAATGATAGGGACGATCTGTGGACTTAATTTGAGATAGGTACGATACTTGATTTTCTGTGTAAACGATAGGGACCAAACATGAAATTTTTTCTTAATTTTTTTCAAATTTTTGGTAGTTATACGTTTAATTTTTAGAAACTCATTTCAAGATCATTTTCTCATTATTTTAATTTTTTTGGTAGTTATACGTTTGATAGATTTCACTTAATCGAATTTAATTTTTTTTTAGAACGACAAATGTTAGTGGTTAGTGGGTCGAGTCGTGCAATGACATTCAAACGACAGAATGTCTTCTTCGAACTCTCGCCTAGTTATGTTAAACTCTTTATCTGCTTCGCCTGAGAGCCCTTGGCAGGTCTTGAACCCAATACCTGCCAGGAAACCTCCCAAAAGAAACCATTTAGTGGAACCTTGGTGGCCAACTGAGCTAAACTAGTTAGTTAAATCTTTTTCCTCGAGTAAAACCAAAATCAAAAACCGAAAACTATATTATATAAAAATGGAAACCGAACCGAATAAAGTCGGTTCGGTTCAGCCTGGTTCGCTCTAGGTTTTTGGTTCTTTCGATGAATCACTATTAATTTTGAATATATGAAAACAAAAATCGAACCGAATAACACTACAACGTTAGAAACTTTTTCCAAAAACCCCATGTCATAGCCAAAAGTGGTAATATATCGTCACAAAATGTTTTCAGGACATCGTGTCGTAGCCAAATGTGTTGACCCTAAAGCTTCGTCGTAGAAAGTTTTTGTGACGGCAAAGGGGCAACATTTAGCGACGACGCGGGGCCCACCAAAAAGCAACCAAAAAACAAGGTGCTGACGTGGCATTGCACTTTTGCAATGACTGGAAGTTGTCGCTAATCAATTTTCTTGTAAGTCATAGTATTCGTTTATAACGATACAATTAAGCTAATACATAGACTAGTCCGATAATTAAAAAAACCAAAGGAGAGATGTCAATACAATTACTAATAACCAACATACTCCCTGCTCACCAATAGAATAATCAACATCATACTCACGATTACCATCTTCACTGTCATTATCATCTTGATCACCACTTTGGCTAGTTTCAGGATCAAAGGTCGGGGTGTAACAATTATCAAGGTTTAGAGACGTAGAACTAGGGGCGGGAGAAGTACAAGTAGGACCGCCAGGAGTAGGCATAGAACCACGAAACAGTTGAGGAGTGTATAAGTCAGGAATTTGAAACTATGAAGAAGGAGTACCTTGATGACGGTTACAGAAATTCACAAATTTTTTCAAGGCGTTTTGTTGGCTTTCAAATGCTTTTCTTTGCTCCTATTTTTCTCAAGCATGTTGCCTCTTCAGATGTTCTAATTGCTCCAGGGTACAATAAGCTGTGATCTTGATATGAATCTTGACTGCGATCATGTATTGATCTTGATATGAATCTTAACTGTGATATTGATATGAATCTTGACTGCGATCATAAATTGATCTTGATATGAATCTTAACCGCGATATTTATATGAATCTTGATTGTGAACTTGTATTGATTCTTATATGCGGTCTTGATATAATTCTCATACGTGGTTTGATATTATTCTTATATGTTGTATTGATATGATTCTTCCATGTGGTCTTGATATGATTCTCATACGTGATTAGATATGATTCTTAAATGTGGTATTGATATAAGAGTAATATATTTATCTTAATATTTATATAAATATTTATTTTGTGAGTGAAATAAGAGTAGTATATTTATCTTTATATATATATATATATATATATATATATATATATATATATATATATATATATATATATATATATATATATATATATATATATATATATATATATATATATATATATATATATATATATATATATATATATATATATATATATATATATATATATATATATATATATATATATATATATATATATATATATATATATATATATATATATATATATATATATATATATATATATATATATATATATATATATATATGCATGCTTTTTATGTACGTGTGTTTACTTGACAATATATCATTAGATATATGAGAATAATTGTATATGCGTATGTTCACTTGCTTATGTGTGTACATTATTAATATGTGTGTACTTCTAAAAATTTATGATAAAAATTGTGAGGCTTAGGCTGACAAAAAAATAAATAAAAATAACCAATTCTCTAAGTAAAACCAATGTTTTATATAAATTTGTCGTACCAAAATATAAACGATTTTTGAAACTGAAAAATCAAACCAAAACAGATTAAAAACAAACAAAAATTCAATCACATTCAGCCCGGTCTCTGAGCCGATTTACGAGTCAACCGGTTTAACCGAGCGGATAATTAACCGAGTTCTAAAACAATGTATAAAAGTTGTTTACTAGTAAAACTTATCATTTATTTTTTTTCGACGAATCCATGTTGACAAAAAAAGTAAACCAAAATAAGAAAAAGTAAACTTTAATGGCTTAATTAATGAAACACTTTAATAACACAAATGATTACTTAATAATTATGCAATTTATATGGCAAGTTTAGAGAATTTAATGGTATATTTTGAATCACCATATCTTTTATAAATGTAAGTTATAATAGGACATGAAAACATAACATTGTAATCTCTCACTTAAATTTCATAAAGCACGTCAAATAAAGGTAAATGATTTTTGGATCATGATTTTAAACCATGGTTAATTTATCTCGTGTAGACTTTCTTCATGGCTTTAATGAATTTGCATGGCACTAGACATTTTTAGATTCTCGTTAAGGTACGGATATCCTTATCTCTCTATTATTATTACGATTAGTTGTTTCTTTCGTTTATTTGATTGATTGTAAGATACATCTACTCCTTCATTATTTGTTTGTACGGATATTCGGTTCTTTTAGTAAGAACCATTCACTTACCCTTTTGTACTTCTTCCTTTTGAGCATTCCCTAAGCCTTTGCTATGTATCCCATATGGTTACTTGCTTATTGATATAATTCACTAATCCCTTTGATTCGTTATAACGCTTTGATTTGTTTTAAATTCATATGCTTCTTTTGGACAAATTGTGATATATGCTTTGTATGACGTTTGATCTGGAACCCTTATGCCCGAGCCATATATTTTGGATTTCTAGTCATGGAGGTACCATGACCATGTCGATTGATGCACCAACGACATGACACTATCTGAGGCGTTGTGATTAGACCCTAGCGTTCCCTGTTTGGATTGGCCATTTTGGATATACATTTTGTTAGTACGTGAGCTAGTCATGAGCTAATATATGTGCTTTTGATTTGGAATTACAGGGGCGTATGGATGCATCCTAGGTTTTTGGATTTGGTAAATATTATATGCTCTGTAGTGAATGGGTTGTGTGTGATATACACCCCATATCACTTCTGGTACATTAGGTATGATCCATGTATGTGCATTTCTGGGAGAACAATGCAACTGCATGCGGTATCTGATATGATATGTGATATGTTATGTGAGCTCGTGGCATTTCCTTATCTTTCTTTCATCTTCTTTACGACTCCTTAAAATCATTCCCTTGTTCATATAACCTTGGTATTCGCAGCGTCTGTTTACTTTACAGCTTTATTTGTTATATTCTTCACTGGGCATTCGCTAAGCCGTGTTTATTTTCCATGCGGCAGGTATTACGCGGGAAGTTGGCCAATGAGAGTTGGCTTAGAGAGCTACCTTAGAGTCACCCTTGTGTCTTGATAAATGTTTTGAAGACCTTTGTCTTTTGAAGATATGCATTTTGTACCCTCATATTTGGGATTGTTACTCTTTTAGATAGTTATTTTGATATTTAATAAATTAAGACTTTCGCGTTTCATATGTGTCTGATATGACACCGTAACATGTCACTTTGTCTCTTTATTGGAGCGGGTGTTACAATATTACAATATAATTTTTAACGATACTCTTTATAAACAAAAATGTCTTATAATTAAGAAGTAAAAGGTCGAGTGATACGCCTTGTATATGCACACGGGTTTAAATGTGTGTATAAGATATCATTTGTTATGTTTTAGGATAAGTCAGTGTTATCTCATAACTAGTATTTAATGACTCATAATATAAATATATTATCAATCAATCAAGTTAATGAAATAATACATCTAGTTCTCTTCTCTACTTCTTAAAAGCAAACACATACTTGAAGTATCCCGATACAACCCTAAATGGGTTGTATTAAGTGGTGCTTTTATTGAGAAATCTCGTTGAGAGGGATTCTGACTTAGTGTTGAAAGAAAACCATTGTTCACACCCGAGCACTGTTCACCGTCGCTTGCTGTTCACCAAACGAGTATTGTTCACTACACAGTAATGTTAATCAGACAGGTACTATTTATCAGACAAGGTACTGTTCACCACTGAGTTACTGTTCATCAATGATTTTTTTTACTGTTTTTGAGTACGGTTCATGGCATCGGCAGCGAGCAAGACGAGAAAAATACACTATCTAAGCTATTGCAAATGGGTACGGTGACCGAAGAACAATGTGAGTTTGAGAGACTTATAACTCAGGTAACGTACTACTTTGAATATTTACTTATCTCGTTTTTTTACCTATGAACTTAAACTGCCATTAAAACGAGACATGTGGAGGTCAATATGTGCAACTTTAAGTGAAGCCTTTGTCCTAGCCCGTATCAATGAGGCCTGTTTTGAGGATGAGAAGGCTACCGCAACCATCATCAAGATAAAAAAACCTCAACGTCGGGTTATAAGTTCAAAGTCACAAGGAAATAACTATCAAAAGGAGGAAGATGTCAAAACAAGTAGGTCGCTACATCGGAAAAAACTAGCGTCACAATGGGCTTGAGGTTGAGTATGCTAAGATTGTGCATCCTCCACATGATGAAGAATCAAGATTGTCTTTTAGAGTTTTAGGATGATAACCAATTCTTCAATTTCTATTTCTTGGGATAACTAGGTTAGATGTTAGGAGGTAGCGAAAGATAAGACGCCAGTTAGCTCCGTGTCAAAGAAATATATTGTTCATGATCAATCGGTTTTTAGCTCGACATGGAAGGATGATGGGTTAACTGATTTTTGTGGCGCTGTTGGTAAGAAACTAAAAATGTGTCTAGTTAGGAGTAACCAATCGCAAATTGTTGTTACGCATGATATGTCGGTGTCTAAGGTTCCTTGGAGTCAAATATGTTTAGCTCGTGAAGGTGGCCTCAAAGAAGAATATGGGATCCTGTTGGAAATACGTTTTCATATTAATAAAGTCTCGGTCACTCCAACAATGTAGTTATATGCTCGTAGTATATGTTTTATTATTATTTACATTAGCCCGACCCATGAGCATGTTCAGGGGCCGGAATCCCAAGTCCATTAAGGGACTTGGTATATAAACCCCTTTCCACCATGGAAAGGGGTGTTGGTTGTTTATTTCATTTTCACATAATAAAGGCTCTCTTTCTTTCTCTCTCTAGTTTCTCTCTCTAGAAAAACAACAACCCTATTGATTAGTTCTAAGATTATCATTATTCTACAATTGGTATCAAGAGCCATGGGATGATATAAGGTTTTTGTTGTGTTAGTTTTTAGTTTTTATACTCTTTTAATCAAGATATATCCGTGTTTTCAATTTTTTTTTCACCTCAAAATCTTTCTTATAATTTGCCTACATAGTTGTGGTAGGGATTTGTGTTATTCATATTGGTGATTTTCATAAAAAAAGTTGGAATTTTTGGCTTGATTTTTGGGTAAAATCAAAAGGTACAAAATTTTTCTTATTCGGGAAAACAGGGTTTTACAAGTCGGGTTACTAGGGTTTTGCAAGATTCCGAATTAGATCAGAACATCACCGATTCCGAATTAGTTCAGAATTTCGTTAATTCCGAATTAGGTCAGAACATCACCAATTTCGAATTAGTTCAGAATTTCATCGATTCTGATATAGATCAGAACATCATTGATTCCGAATTAGTTCAGAGTTTCATTAATTCCGAATTAGGTCAAAACATCACCGATTCCGAATTACTTCAGAATTTCATCGATTCCGAATTAGATCAGAACATCACCGATTCCAAAAATAGTTCAGAATTTCATCAATTCCGAATTAGATCAGAACATCACCGATTCCGAATTAGTTCAAAATTTCATTAATTCCGAAATAGATCAGAACATCACCGATTCCGAATTAAGTTCAGAAAATCACCGATTCCAAATTAGATCAGAACATCACCAATTCCGAATTAGTTCAGAATTTCACTGATTCCGAATTAGATCAAAACATCATAGATTCCGAACTAGGTCAGTGATTCACAGATTCCGAACTAGGAAATTGATTCACATTCCGAATTAGATCAAGTTTTGGACTTTGTAATTTTTGGAAGAATTCTACATCAACTCACAACAAATTTCACAACCTTATTTCATTGCTCGATCAAAAGATAATCTTTTTTCCATCAAGTGTTCAAAAATGAATCCTCATTCATTTATGCCTACAATGACATCGCTTACCGATATTTCAATCATTTCGGGTACCGATACTCGCCCACCGTTGCTCATAGAAGACTTATTTGAAGCATGGCAAGGTCGCATGAGAACTTACATCATGGGAAAACCCAATGGGAGACTTATGGTTCAATCCATTGAGAAAGGTCCACTCGATTGGGGAGAAATTACTGTCGACAATGTGACGCGGCCAAGATTGTTTCATGAGTTAACGGATGCTAACAAACTCATTACCGATGCAGATGAAACGGCCGTTCAGACAATACTTCAAGCTCTTCCACCCAATATCTATCGAATGGTAAGTGAACACATAGTGGCAAAGGATCTTTGGGATCGCTTAACTGTTTTGTTACAAGGGACTTCACTAACTAAGCAAGAACGAGAGTGTCAATTGTATGACTTGTTTGATAGGTTCACATACATTCTAGGGGAAACACTTCATGATTACTACTGGCGTTTCACTACTTTGATGAAGGATTTGAACGTGTATAATCTAAGGATTGCTCAGTTTCAGCTAAACACCAAGTTCTTGAATACGTTACCCCAATAATGGAGCCAATATGTCACCGATGTTAAAATGATTCAGGATTTGCACAAGTCAAATTTAGATCAGCTTTCTGCTTTCTTGCAGCAACACGAGAAGCACGTGATCCAAAAACGCATCTGATGTAGAAAAAGATATACGTGTTTAGGAAAACAACGTATAAAAGCGGCAAGTATTAAGTTATACGCTTTAGGAAAAACGTAAAACCGAATAAATGCGGGTTCGTTCTCGAAGGAGGTGTGTATTATGTGTGCCAATTATGTAAAATCACAATGTTTGAATTAGTGACGTTTTTGTTTTAGAAGAGAAAAATTAAAGACGAGTTACGACTACGATTAAACTACGACGAATTAACGTAAAACGCGAACGTAAATACGTAAAACGTGACGAAATTAAAATTAAAACCTAAAAATTAATTAAAATATTTAAACTAAGTCTTAAATAATATAAATAAGAATAAAAATCCAACAAATATATTTTAAAACCTTTTATTAATTAAATATTCAATTTTTAATGCTAATTAAAGCCCAAAAATTGAATATAATTAACAAAATGTCCAAAATATTAATTTATTGAACTAATAACTAACTTATATTATTTAAAGACTAAAAAGTATTTTTCATAAATTTTAAAAACTATTTTTCTATTTTTAAAACACTAAAAACTATTTTTAAATTAAAATAATCCTAAAAAATAATAAAACAATGCCAAAATTAATTTAACAATTTTAAAAATCCTAAATTACCCTAATGGACAGTAGAAAATTGAAAAAGTTTGAAAAATGTAAAAATTTTCACTAAAAGACAAAACTAGTTAATAATTAAACCCTAATTATACTAAATTAATTATAAAAAATAATTAAAGAGTGAACAGTGACTAATTTTAAAACTAAAAATCTTAAACTAATATTCTTAATCTATGAAAAATTTTAAAACAGAAAAATATGACTTTTTTACACTAAATGACAAAAACAGTGTTTAAAAAGTTAATTTAAATAGCCAATTAATCTAGAAAATATCAAATGAACAGTAACTACAAAATTAACTATACTGAAAAATCAAGAATTAAAAAAGAAAAATATAGAAAAAAGAATGAAGGTCTAACTCCAAATTAAGTCCACTAAAGACAAAAAACTAAGATTACTGATGTTGACTACTATGGACTTTTGTCCTTTAGTCCAGCAGTGGAAACTTTTAACAAAGACAGTGGGAACTTTTTCCCACTGTTAATGAAATAAAAACGGGTCTGTGGATAGATTTGATCATATCTTGCTTGTTACTTGGTTTTAGATGGCAACAAGGGCACCCCCACACTCATGGAAGTGTGGGGAGTCAAATAATGCTAAAAAACACACAAACACAGAGCAAGAAAATCACAAAAACAGGTCAAGTTCAGTTTCTGATATGACTAGCAAGTTGCTGGTGAACAGTGTTAGCTATTAGATGCACAAAAATGACTTTCAACAGCCTATATCTTGCACACAAGTCAAACAAATCAAGTCAAAGCTATCTATAATCCTAGATGCTCCTATAATCTAACAGATTACACAAATGATGGGCAAATTTAAGCTAAAAATGAGCAGAAAAAATGCATTGACAGATTTAGCTAGTTACCAATTGCAAGCATGCTATTTTTTACTTGAAAGCTATCCAATCCCAACCTAATAGCTAAAATAAAGTTATACTAACAACCTACTATGTCTATACCAGTTTTAATTGCACAAATTCTCAAGACTTCCTAGCTTAAACTGCAAATCCAAACACTACCTTATTTTCTGAAAATTGAAAATAACAAACAAGAAGCTTTGAAAACTTAATCAAATTGATATCCAGCTATCTAAACATGCATAAAGGACTATATTAAGCATAATCAAACAGGGAAAATAACATGTAGCATTCAAACACAAAAAAATCACATAAATTCTCATAAATCTAAAAAAAAGGGAAAAGGGGTTCAAGCCTTGTTTAGAGCTGATGCCTTCCTTGTCAATCTTTTTTGTGAGCTTATGAGGGAGCTTATGTGAAGTGGTGGACCCCTGCTGAGGTTCAACAACAGAACCAGGGGTCTCAAATATCTTCAAAATGAGGAAAAAAGTAAAAAGAGATGATGTTGCTTGATTATCTTGTATCCTGCCAAGAAAACAAAAGAAACAAATAGTAACCTGTGGAGAAGGCAAATAAGCTATAAGCAAGCTTATTGAATAAGCTGCTATAGCTTATAAGCTAAATAAGAAAAAAATTAAAAACTGATTTTTTTTCTTGAAACCTTGAAACCAATGACTGAAAACACCTAAACAAACCTTGGATAAATCTTTTAGTTCCACTTTCACTTCACTAAAAAGTTTAATCCAAGTTTTTAAAACAATTTTCCAAAAACACTTAAACTAATCTTCTGAAAATTTCTTGAAAAACAGAAACTTTTAGAAACCTTTTTAAACTAAGTTGTAAATGACTAAAAAGATTATGCTAAGAACTATATATTAAAAGGAACTCAGTTGTATAAAAATTGAAAGCTGCTTTATATTACTTCACTTAAAATTTTTACATAAACTGGAACAAGTAAGGTGGTCACATGTCGACCCCTTTTATAGCTAGCTAAGAACTATCTAGAATAACTAGGATTTAAATATTACAAAGATGAAAAACAACTAAAACCCTAGATGATGATTTCCAGAAATACCCCTTGGGTCTTGAGCTTGAAATTGTGGTCAAGGGGTTCCATGTGATGCCAGCTGTTAGGATCAATCTGAGTCGTTGGTTAACTGCTTTGGGTCCAAGGAACTTCATCCATCCACTGGTTTGGTCGGGTTTTGGGTTTGTGGGACGAAAGTGATGGGCAGGGGAGGTCCCACTGCCCATGTGGTGATGTTGGGAAATGATTTGAGGGTGGGTTTAGGTTAGTTTCGGGTTTAATGTGGGTTCTGGACAGTTTGGGTTAAAAACCCTTTGGTTTGAGAGGTAGAGAAGATTAGGGTTTATGGAGTATGAACTGGTGATTAGATCCAAATTAGGGGAATAGTAACTGTTTTAGAGGGAATTTTAGGTTTATTAATATTATTTCAAAAATAAGTATTAATGAAAACCGGGTATAAGGGTTTGGTTGGTTGGGTCGGGCAAAAGGGTTTGGTTGGGTGGGTTTGATGAGGTGTCGTGTTATGAGTGGTGGGGTGGGTTAATGGGTAACCCAGTTTAGTTTAATGGGTTGTGGGGTTAAAAGGTTTGGGAAGTTGGCAGCTTTGGTCCCCATGGTTAAGTCCTTCCTTTAACAGCTTTTCAAAGTTAATCCTTCATCTTTTACACCATTAGTCCTCTAGGATTTGCAAACTTAGTCCGTGTGTTAACAATTGGCATTAAACTTGTAACTTAATCCATTCCAAGGGCTTTTCTTGTATAAATATGAAACTTTAGGGACCCACACTTAAATTAATGGAAAATTGAGGGGTATAAAGTGTCATTCTTCCAAAGTTGAGGGACCAAACTTGTATAATCTTCAAACTTCAAGGGCATTTTTGCAAAATTCATTCTTCGGGCTTGGTTCTTTGTGCGGCTTCGTTTCCCGTGTTCGTTTTTGCTTGATTCCTTTGATCTTTTGGTGAATTCACGATATCCGTACCTGAAATACACAATAAACAAATACAAGCACAATTTTGGGTAATTTGATGATATATCAAGCGTTTTAAGCCTGATTTGGACGATGAGACTATGTATAAATACAGTCTCATCACTCCCCCATACTAAACCATTGCCGTGTCCTCACGCAATGCTAGAATTAAATATCATAGCACTTCCAAAATTCATTTTATGATGACATTTATTCAAGACATAAAAATAAACTACTACACGCGTTTTAGACATAATGTATTGTTTTCATCACGAGAACGTGACTTTTGGGATCATAGAACAAGAACACGTGAATGCTTCGTTAGAAATAATTTCGTCGTCCTCGATTTTCACCCAATTCCATGCTAAGCGTGTAACGAGATCATTGTTATTATAAGTTAGCAACACGATCACATCTCATGAGTGTTAATTACGAACCTAAACTCCCTTATTCCTAATTGGTATCTCTTATATTTTATTATGTCTTAATGATCACGAGGATACATCATCGACTTATGCGTGAATAGAGATTAAGTCTAAAAATAGAAACTTAACGGTGTAACCAAAATCATCAAATCAATAATTCACCCTAATAGACAACGATGTCAAAAAATTAAGTCAACAAGAAGGATCGATAAACACGGTTTTATAGCGGTTTTGAACATGAGACTTATTACCAAGACTTTTATACGCCCCCTAACGGAAGGGCCTTATTATCTTTGGTTTACCTCCATCTTTTATTCAACTTCGCCATGAAGCTTTTATTATGACTTCGGTCTTGCCTTGCCTTTTATTATCCGCCTCATCGGTGGTTTTATTAGCCAAAGACGTATATCCTCACGCTAAAGCGAATTTTGGATCTTTAAAGCTTCGAAGATTAAGGCTTGATTCACTTTCAATTTGGGCATAGATTTTTCGGCCTTGTGAGCTTCAAATTTTTGCTTAATTTAGGTGAGCACTTGAAATCTTATTATTAGGTGAAACTTTCGATTATTCGGGTGCCAATACTTCAAAACCGTGACGCTGGCGATACCTTAATGTTTTCCCAATTTAATTACATGGAAGCTACCAAAACAAATTAGAAACCAACAATAGTGACTAAACCGCCAAATCAATATTTATTAACAATTATTTATGCAAAAGCGTTGGGAGAATAAGCTAATAATTACTACACATAAGATCGTGACGATTACGAGACTTATAAATAACTCTATCATTTCTCGTCCTCATTTAAGAGACTTAGCCTAAAAAGTTAAGGAATCGAAGCTAAGTGCTCAACACGCACGGTCGAGTCAAAAATTACTCTCGTTCTCACCATCGGAAAACCTACATTCGTGTCTTAAACACTTATGAAAAACAAGAAAAAATTTAAAATTTGGCCATTTTTAGCCTTATTTGCAACAAAACGATAACAAAAAGATGAATATTGGATTGCGTGTTGACGTAAGCAAGGTGAAGTATCTACTCACCCCCCCCCCCCCCCCCCCCCCATACTAAAACTAAACATTGTCCTCAATGTTTCGAGTCTAGGGGTGTAAACACCCCCATACTAGAGACGAAGTCGAATGCTTAATCTCGAGCATGGAAAGGGTAAAACGAATAACCTAAAAGCCGTTTATGAATTATGCTAATAAGATAAACGTTAGAACATAAAAGGATATCATCGGATATCGGAATCTCCAAAGGCAACGATCGAAGCTCGAGTGCTACGTAAAACGAACACGAGAGGCTTCAATGATGACGATGAACCTAATGAATCACAATCACAAACAACCACGAAACAAAGGTAGGAAGAGCACAAGTCCCCTTGTTACGTTAAACTAAGAAAGCGATAATATGTACAAGGATAAGCATGAGAATCCCCCACGAGGCACCTTGTTTTTGATAACCGAGTCAAAAGCTCGACTCGGATCCCCATAAATGTGATCATTTAGGGATAATCTTGGTATGGTCATTTTTGGTGGGGCTTACATGATAAACAAGGCCCAAAAGTACATGGAGTACTTTAAAAACCCGATAAACGTATACCGGGGTCAAAGATAGCGTCTTCGTTTTCGGATGAAAGACGAAACAACGCTACTCCAACGCAAACCCCAATGGGGTAGAAGAAAAGAGATAAGAAGTAGAAAGGTGGGGCAATGGGTAAGGAAAACTTATGAGCTACTCGAGGTAGACTCACACCAAGCAAATAGATACGATTTCCATTTATTGCATCGGTGGAAGACCGAGATTTCCCTTTACAAGCAATTCCGGGATCGTAAATCTCGTCCTCGGTGGAGAAATGGGAGGGAACATTTGGGGCTTCCCCCACACTAGATCCACACCAACCATCGTCAAAAGGAGTAGACGAGGTGGTAGCACTCATAACACGATGTGATGACGGAGTTAGTAATGTAGAAAAATCATTTAAAACATTTTTAAAATCCTTTCCTTTTTCATCGTTCAAAAACTCTTTATGAAAACCCGATTTAATGATGTCGAAGATATTTGGCGTTTCTAGTTCAAAATTAGTCGCGCTAAAAATTCTCACATTTAAGTCTTTGGCGGGAGGGGGTGGCGGATTGTATAAGTTCTCAAAACGTTTATCAATAAAGAACACCGCCCCCTCGGGGTCAACATACTCGTCATCCTCATGAACGTCGATCTCATCGATTTCTTCATCAAAGATAGGCTTGTCAAACCATGGTTTGTCATTCCCCTCCTTGAGTATCTTAGAAACTCTCTCGAAAAGATCACGATCAAGCACGAAACCATCATTCTTTTGTGGGGATCGTTGATAAGTTAGATCCTCACGAATGTGGTAAACGTCATTCTCAAATGAGGAGTGTTGATTAGGTAACTCCTCGAGAATGGGATTTTTGGTGGTCACATGAGTTGGTTCGTCATCGAAAATAAGACGTTCCAACTCATTTAGTTCATCCTCGATTTTGGAAAGATCGACCTCACTCGTAGGTGGAAGTGAAGGCATAAGAGCTAGCTCTCGTTCAATGATTTCCTCAATCTCGGGATCAAACTCATAATCATCGTACTTCACATGTTTCTTCTTAGGAGAATCAAAAATAGCATGTGGATGTCGAAGTACGTGATCAAGCTCGGCAAAATCGCCATCGTCATCGTCAAAGAAAGAGTCGATGTGAGCACTCACAACCATGGACTTACAAGCACTAGGGCTATGCTTAGGTGACTTTTCTAAGATGAGAGGATCGATGTCGATAAACCCTTTAGCCTCAACGGGTGTTGGGCTAGGCAAAGGAGGCACTTCGATGGAGTTAGAAGTTGAAGCCTCAAAGGCGTGGTCCTTCAAAGGTGGTGAAGACGAATCCATTTTGGTCATTGTCGTGATGGCATTAACGTCACCCTTCGGAATTGGTGTTTCACTTGTTTCGCTAAAAACATCCCAAAGTGAGTTTTCATCCATAAATTTACACATACCCTTTTGAATTAGGTACACGTATTCTTTGTCATTAAAATCATCATCTTTAAAACCGTTTTTCTTAATTCTTTCAAAACATGCATCAAGCTTCATTCTTTCCGCTAAAGTAAACATTTTGAAATCATTAGAATTTGAATCATTAGGTTTTGAAACCTCGGTTTTTTCATTCTCATAAAATCCTTGGGATTTTCTAGCGAAAAAGTCTATTTTCTCATCCCCATATCTCATAGTAAGTCTCCCCTCGTGAACGTCGATTACGGTTCTAGCCGTCGATAAGAATGGTCGGCCTAAAATAATGGGACATTTAGGGTCACACTCGTAATCGGATATAACGAAATCCGCGGGAAAAACAAACTTTCCAATCCTAACATAGACATCCTCGGCTATTCCAATTGGTATAAGTGGAGTACAATTTGCAAGCTCGATTGTCATGTTCGTGGGGGTAAGCGAAGGCAATCTCATCAATTTCCATAGAGAATGAGGCATAAGATTGATGCTAGCACCTAAATCGGCAAGGGCTAAACATCCCTCAATCTCGGAAAAATCACAAGGTAGTAGAAATTGGCCCGGATCCTTTTCCTTTCTCGGCATACGCCTTTTGGGTTTTTTAAGAAGGATTGAGGCACAAGTTTCTTCAAGGGTTACTTTCGTAAGGTTGACAAAGCTCTCTTTTTGAACCGTGGATGGAATTTGAGGTACACGAGGGTGTGCAATCTTTTCCTTGGTCGCCACGTTCACCCCATCGACTTTAGAACAAGAAGACGTCTTAGAAGTCGAGGGTTGAGAGGGATAAACAACACGGAATCCTTCAAGGTTAGGGGTAATCACACGACCTTTCTCACGAGACGAGGCGGCTTTACATTGTTCTTTCGGATTAGCAACGGTGTCACTAGGTAACGAACTCGATGACGAACCCGAGGCTTTGTTCATTATGGCCGAAAACATCTTTTTTATATCAATTTGCCCTTGCTCAATCTTCGTGTTTTGCAATTTCAAAGTATTTGTAAAGTCGTTTTTCAAAGTACCAATTTCTCCCTCTAATCGTCTCATATTAGCCTCATTCGTTTTCATGTAATTTTGAAAATCGTTTGACGAACTATTTTGATTAGAATTAAAGTTCCCTTGGTTTTGATTGTTTCTTTGAAAATTTCCTTGATTACCACTTGAAAAATTGTTGCCTTGATTGTTGTTGTTTGAAAAATTCGAGTTTTGGTTATTGTCTCGATTTTGCCAAGTTATATTACGACCTTGATTATAACCTCCTTGATTTTGATTCGAAAAATTTCCTTGTTGATTGTTTCCATGAAAATTGTTTCGGTTTTGAAAATTGTTGCCTTGGTTATAATTGCCTTGTTGTGGTGGACCGGCGTTATTTTGATTAGAAAAATTGTTGTTTAACGCACTCACATTCGACGTTTGGCCATCCGTAGCCGCACACTCGTAATAAATATGAGGTCCACCACAAAACGTACATGAAACCTCAACCGCTTTCACCGTAGCGGGAGCGTCTTTCTTTTGCATCTCAATGAGATAAGACGTGAACACATTCGTCAACTTGTCGACTTTCGCATCAACTCTCTCAATGTCGCGATTAGAACTACTAACATTGGCGACATTGGCAACACTCGGTGCATTGCGGAGTTGGTAAACCTTGGATCGGTTTTCGATAATTATCAAAGCTTCTCTCGGAGTCTTTCATAAAAAGTTGCCACCGGCGGCGGAATTCAACGAGTCTTGTTCGTGAAAATTAAGACCGTTGTAAAACGTATCGATTTGGTGCAACTCGGAAAAACCATGGTGAGGACATTGCCTAAGCAATTCCTTAAAACGATCCCACGCGTCTCTAAAAGATTCATTCGATTTTTGCTCAAATTTCGTAATTTCATTCTTGAAAAACGTCGTCTTAGACGGTGGGAAAAAATAATTAACGAACTTGGAAACGAGATCCTTCCACGTAGTTATGGAATTAGGTGGCTCTTTCTCGTACCAATCCTTGGCGGCACCATCGAGCGAGTAAGGAAAAATCATAAGCTTGACGACATCGGTGTCGACGTTCTTAAACTTGCTCGTGGCTAAAAGACGATCAAAATTCCGAATATGGTCGTGAGGATTATCGGCTTCACGACCTCGAAACTTCGTAGCTTGGATCAACGAAAGCATTCCGCTCTTGATCTCAAAATTCTCCGCTTCGATAGCGGGAATTACGATCGCGTCTCCATAACCCTCGGTGGGCGCTTGGAGCAATTCCATCATAGAACGATTGTCGGCCATCTCCTCTACGGTTTCTTCAACAACGATATTAGGAACGTCGGTTTCTAATTCTCGTCTACGTCGTCGATTCCTTCGATTACGATTGCGTCGATTCGAAGCTTCACTAGAATTGGAATAATCCTTCGATCGAGTGCGCATGCACTAAGCGTAGAATGGGTGGTAGCAAAGAAGATTCTTTTTGCGGCTTTTCGATTTTTCAATTTTTTTTGGATTTTTGATTGGTTTTTTTAATTTTTTTGGATTTTTGAATGTATTACGTAGACACAAATCTACAAATCTCTCCTCGAATCGACTTTCTCGATTAAAGGAGCCTCAAAGAATGAAAACGATCACGTGGAGTGAACGTTCTCGATGACTTTAGAACGTTGGTGGAACACCAAAACGTTCAAGAGGGTTTAATCTTGAAAACACAAGCAAATATAATATACGTAGATAATACTTGGGCGGCAAGCCCTCGATTAGCCCTTTTTCTCAAAACACGCACAAGCAAGCGGAGGAAACGAGGCGGCGCGAAGCACTTAAGAGCCTTTTTCCTTTAGGTCGTGAAATACAACCGCCTTATACCCACCTTATAGTTTGTGTTAATTGAAATTAAGCCTCACGAAAGTATTTATCTATTTTGCCTTTAAACTTTTGCTTTGGATTCGAATACAATGATCGAGTGATGAAATCCCGAATCAAGGTTGTGATTTCTCACGTATTTGGAGTACTTGTATATTTATTTGTTCTTACGTAGTACAATATAGTAATAATATATTCACAAAGAAAAACGAAAACCAATATATCTACAATATAGTAAAATGATTGTTTTGTGTTTAATTTAGGAAAATTAAACACGATTTATTTGGATACTATAATATAGTAATGAAAAATAACAAAAATGAGTATGTACGATATTCACGCTTTCCAAAAAATGAAAAGCAAAAACGCACTACTCACACAAACACGATACTAATAATAATGGCACACAAACACCTCCCCGGCAGCGGCGCCAAAAATTGATATAGGTTTTTCGTACACGTTTTAGGAAAAACGCGTATGAGTGGGGCAAGTATTAAGTTATACGCTTTAGGAAAAACGTAAAACCGAATAAATGCGGGTTCGTTCTCGAAGGAGGTGTGTATTATGTGTGCCAATTATGTAAAATCACAATGTTTGGATTAGTGACGTTTTTGTTTTAGAAGAGAAAAATTAAAGACGAGTTACGACTACGATTAAACTACGACGAATTAACGTAAAACGCGAACGTAAATACGTAAAACGTGACGAAATTAAAATTAAAACCTAAAAATTAATTAAAATATTTAAACTAAGTCTTAAATAATATAAATAAGAATAAAAATCCAACAAATATATTTTAAAACCTTTTATTAATTAAATATTCAATTTTTAATGCTAATTAAAGCCCAAAAATTGAATATAATTAACAAAATGTCCAAAATATTAATTTATTGAACTAATAACTAACTTATATTATTTAAAGACTAAAAAGTATTTTTCATAAATTTTAAAAACTATTTTTCTATTTTTAAAACACTAAAAACTATTTTTAAATTAAAATAATCCTAAAAAATAATAAAATAATGCCAAAATTAATTTAACAATTTTAAAAATCCTAAATTACCCTAATGGACAGTAGAAAATTGAAAAAGTTTGAAAAATGTAAAAATTTTCACTAAAAGACAAAACTAGTTAATAATTAAACCCTAATTATACTAAATTAATTATAAAAAATAATTAAAAAGTGAATAGTGACTAATTTTAAAACTAAAAATCTTAAACTAATATTCTTAATCTATGAAAAATTTTAAAACAGAAAAATATGACTTTTTTACACTAAATGACAAAAACAGTGTTTAAAAAGTTAATTTAAATAGCCAATTAATCTAGAAAATATCAAATGAACAGTAACTCCAAAATTAACTATACTGAAAAATCAAGAATTAAAAAAGAAAAATATAGAAAAAAGAATGAAGGTCTAACTCCAAATTAAGTCCACTAAAGACAAAAAACTAAGATTACTGATGTTGACTACTATGGACTTTTGTCCTTTAGTCCAGCAGTGGAAACTTTTAACAAAGACAGTGGGAACTTTTTCCCACTGTTAATGAAATAAAAACGGGTCTGTGGATAGATTTGATCGTATCTTGCTTGTTACTTGGTTTTAGATGGCAACAAGGGCACCCCCACACTCATGGAAGTGTGGGGAGTCAAATAATGCTAAAAAACACACAAACACAGAGCAAGAAAATCACAAAAACAGGTCAAGTTCAGTTTCTGATATGACTAGCAAGTTGCTGGTGAACAGTGTTAGCTATTAGATGCACAAAAATGACTTTCAACAGCCTATATCTTGCACACAAGTCAAACAAATCAAGTCAAAGCTATCTATAATCCTAGATGCTCCTATAATCTAACAGATTACACAAATAATGGGCAAATTTAAGCTAAAAATGAGCAGAAAAAATGCATTGACAGATTTAGCTAGTTACCAATTGCAAGCATGCTATTTTTTACTTGAAAGCTATCCAATCCCAACCTAATAGCTAAAATAAAGTTATACTAACAACCTACTATGTCTAGACCAGTTTTAATTGCACAAATTCTCAAGACTTCCTAGCTTAAACTGCAAATCCAAACACTACCTTATTTTCTGAAAATTGAAAATAACAAACAACAAGCTTTGAAAACTTAATCAAATTGATATCCAGCTATCTAAACATGCATAAAGGACTATATTAAGCATAATCAAACAGGGAAAATAACATGTAGCATTCAAACACAAAAAAATCACATAAATTCTCATAAATCTAAAAAAAAGGGAAAAGGGGTTCAAGCCTTGTTTAGAGCTGATGCCTTCCTTGTCAATCTTTTTTGTGAGCTTATGAGGGAGCTTATGTGAAGTGGTGGACCCCTGCTGAGGTTCAACAACAGAACCAGGGGTCTCAAATATCTTCATAATGAGGAAAAAAGTAAAAAGAGATGATGTTGCTTGATTATCTTGTATCCTGCCAAGAAAACAAAAGAAACAAATAGTGACCTGTGGAGAAGGCAAATAAGCTATAAGCAAGCTTATTGAATAAGCTGCTATAGCTTATAAGCTAAATAAGAAAAAAATTAAAAACTGATTTTTTTTCTTGAAACCTTGAAACCAATGACTGAAAACAACTAAACAAACCTTGGATAAATCTTTTAGTTCCACTTTCACTTCACTAAAAAGTTTAACCCAAGTTTTTAAAACAATTTTCCAAAAACACTTAAACTAATCTTCTGAAAATTTCTTGAAAAACAGAAACTTTTGGAAACCTTTTTAAACTAAGTTGTAAATGACTAAAAAGATTATGCTAAGAACAATATATTAAAAGGAACTCAGTTGTATAAAAATTGAAAGCTGCTTTATATTACTTCACTTAAAATTTTTACATAAACTGGAACAAGTAAGGTGGTCACATGTCGACCCCTTTTATAGCTAGCTAAGAACTATCTAGAATAACTAGGATTTAAATATTACAAAGATGAAAAACAACTAAAACCCTAGATGATGATTTCCAGAAATACCCCTTGGGTCTTGAGCTTGAAATTGTGGTCAAGGGGTTCCATGTGATGCCAGCTGTTAGGATCAATCTGAGTCGTTGGTTAACTGCTTTGGGTCCAAGGAACTTCATCCATCCACTGGTTTGGTCGGGTTTTGGGTTTGTGGGACGAAAGTGATGGGCAGGGGAGGTCCCACTGCCCATGTGGTGATGTTGGGAAATGATTTGAGGGTGGGTTTAGGTTAGTTTCGGGTTTAATGTGGGTTCTGGACAGTTTGGGTTAAAAACCCTTTGGTTTGAGAGGTAGAGAAGATTAGGGTTTATGGAGTATGAACTGGTGATTAGATCCAAATTAGGGGAATAGTAACTGTTTTAGAGGGAATTTTAGGTTTATTAATATTATTTCAAAAATAAGTATTAATGAAAACCGGGTATAAGGGTTTGGTTGGTTGGGTCGGGCAAAAGGGTTTGGTTGGGTGGGTTTGATGAGGTGTCGTGTTATGAGTGGTGGGGTGGGTTAATGGGTAACCCAGTTTAGTTTAATGGGTTGTGGGGTTAAAAGGTTTGGGAAGTTGGCAGCTTTGGTCCTCATGGTTAAGTCCTTCCTTTAACAGCTTTTCAAAGTTAATCCTTCATCTTTTACACCATTAGTCCTCTAGGATTTGCAAACTTAGTCCTTGTGTTAACAATTGGCATTAAACTTGTAACTTAATCCATTCCAAGGGCTTTTCTTGTATAAATATGAAACTTTAGGGACCCACACTCAAATTAATGGAAAATTGAGGGGTATAAAGTGTCATTCTTCCAAAGTTGAGGGACCAAACTTGTATAATCTTCAAACTTCAAGGGCATTTTTGCAAAATTCATTCTTCGGGCTTGGTTCTTTGTGCGGCTTCGTTTCCCGTGTTCGTTTTTGCTTGATTCCTTTGATCTTTTGGTGAATTCACGATATCCGTACCTGAAATACACAATAAACAAATACAAGCACAATTTTGGGTAATTTGATGATATATCAAGCGTTTTAAGCCTGATTTGGACGATGAGAATATGTATAAATACAGTCTCATCAGCATCTCTCAGGGATCTTATCAAGAACCATTGGCATTAATGGCAAATCACCCAACTTTGTGATATCACAACTCTCCGTATGCTTTGGGACACCAATCTTCCTATCAACCATTGTATCAAACTCCAAGTATTCGATCTTGCCACAACCACCTACATCTTATCAGCAACATTACAAGAAACCAGCAATACCATCACAAGGAGACTCACATCATTTACCTTATGCTTCACAACCATATTCACCTTATCAACCTCCAACAAACCCTGCCATCACCTATCCACAACATGAGGCTCCTCAACCCCATTACTCACAACATGTTAGTGCTCCTTCAAGTCAGTTTGTAGCTCAACCAGCACCAGTATTCTATTGTGATGATGAGATGCCAGTCCCTGAGTTTAGAGAAGGGGATAATCCTACTGATATACTTGCTCAAATGTCTGCTTACATCACTCAAGCGTTGAACAAACGAGGTTATAGAGGACCATCTCCAACAAAAAATCAGTTGAGGAACTCTTCTAACTCTCGACAACAAGCTACAATTCAAGATGGCAGAGTTACGGTGCAACCACTTCAGGAGAGACCAAGCTCATCTAATATTGATGCACGTCCATCTAACACTGCTGCTACGAGGGGTAATAACACTGGCAAAATGAAGATGATCATATGTTATAACTGCAAAGGGGAAGGGCACATGGCTCGAGAGTGTAAGCAGCCAAAGAGGAAAAGGGATAGCACATGGTTCAAGCCCAAGGGCGAGAGCTTGATGAAGAAGAGTTAGCATTTCTCGCAGATCCTAGAGTTGCGGACACTGACGGACTCACAACAGTCATTACGAACAATTCCGCATATCAATGTGATGATCTTGATGCATACGGCTCTGACTGTGATGATCTCAATACCACCAAGGCAGCTCTCATGGCAAATCTTTCACTTTATGAAGCTGACACAATTTCTGAGGTACCAAATAATGCCAATGATACTAGTATTGTACCTTATCAAGTTGAGCAAGTGTCTGAGTATCCGGAACAGCCTTCGGTGGTTAGTAACTCAAACGAGGAGACAAACAATATAGCAATATCAATGCAAGTCCCCAGACTTTGAATGAAACACAACAGGGAGCTATTACGTTTACAAATTTGTTTGCTCAATAAGATTTGGTTATGGTGTCGGCATCTATGCTTGGCCAAATGAATAATGCGGTCCTTGAAACCCTCGGTGTTAATCAGACATTATCTGCCGAGCTTTCTTTGTATAAGAAAAAGGTTAAAACCTTGGAATTAACTCCAGTGACCACTACCTCAACCAATCCTGAATTTGATAGGTTTAGGAAAGTCCAAATGGATAATTTGCTAGAAATTGAGAGTTTAAGAGCACATCTTTCGAAAGAACTTAAATAAAAAGAGTCAGTCGTTAATAATTTTCAAAAACTACAAACGGATTTCGAAATTCTCGAGTCTAAAAGGGTTGAAACGGAAATTAAGGCGTCTAAGAAAGTTAAAAAGACTGAAGTTTTGCTTTTAAAACAATACTCTGCTTCACATTTAGTACACTTGTTTCATTCTTCTTATAAGTAATTCACTCTATCGCGTCTAATAGACCTACCACCTAACCCGGGGTATGCGAAGAAAGCATTTAACCACAACCCACGTCTTTATGATGCAACAAAGTTAGGATTGGTCTTAGATCCGATTGTGTTTTCAAATGAATCAAAGAGTATGTCACTACATGAAGAGAATCAGTCAAAAGTAACATATACATATCCTGAGTATGATTATGCACAGCTTAATGCAGAGAATGCAAAAACAGATCTTAGAATTCGCTTTAATATGCAAAAGGAATTTATCCATACACCAGCTTACATGCCTACTAGAGAAAGCCTTAGTATACTTCCTACACTTGTTAATTCGGACGAACCTAAGGAAATTCCTAAGAATCTTCCACCGGTAAGTACGGTATTTCTAAGCTTGGAAGAGATTCAGCGATACCTAACCGTATTTGACAAGGTCATCAAGGAATGTACGACTTCATCGGCTCAAACCGCTGGAGAATGGGCTTTCGAACACATGAAAACGATGTTTGAGAAATAGATCGTTCCGTTTGTAGACAATATTAAAGAGGGATTTTTAGATCTTGGGGATAATCTTAATTTTGAAATGGGTGAAGTTCGAAAAGTTTTCTATGAAATGGATGATGCTTATGAGCAACATTTAATTGAGAAAGAAAAGATTTTGTCCGAATATGACCGATTCTTGGAACATATAGTGTCTCTTGAAGTGATGCAAGTTGTTACTATTGAATTTGCTTTTGAGATGACATCTGCTATGAATATATGTGATGATGTGCATGATATTTCTGTTAATATTGTTGAACCTGTGAATAATGTAGATAATCATTCTTGTCACGAATCTAACGCTGAATTTTTAAAGCTTCAAGATTCTTATAACTTACTTTCAAAACGTTTTGATGAGCTTCAACAACATTGTATATCTCTTGAAATTGAAAATCAATCTAAAAATGAAACTCTTTCAAAAACAAATGATTGTGAAAACTCCGTTGAGACTAGTGACAAGATGATTCAGGTGGTTCAGGCATTAGAGGAAGAAATTATGAGACTTAAGAGAGAATCATTGACAGATAAATTGGAACTAGTGGCTGCAGAGATTAAAAATCATGTCCTAGAAGATAGAATTACTTCTATGCTAGGGGAGTTTGATAAAGTAAAGCAGGGTTTTTTACAAATTTATGGTTCATTAGAAGAACGCTTCACTATTAATGCGGCAGGGCAAAGGTCACTTGTTGAACAACTAAACCATAAGTGTGAGGAAATCTCTGACTTAAATATTCAATTCATAGACAAAAACATGGTTTTGGCTGAACTAAAGGAGACACTTCAACTCAAAGGATAAGAAGTTATTGATAATCTAGCTACACTCTCTGCCCCGACCTCTAGTGCTCTAAAAACCACCAAGGTGGTGATCACTAAGAACCCGTACCATAAGCATAATCCACTATCATATAAGTCATATATGGTGCATGCAACCGAGCACGCGGATCTTGCTAGGGATGTGGTAGATGATCTCTATGAACTTGATCCTATGAATAGTCACTATTACTCTGCTCATGCTTACATTGAGAAGGTACAACAATACTTAGAGAATTTGAATTACATAGGACAACCGGGTTCTGCACCACTTAAACAACAAACCACCACCATTGCCATGACTCCATTCAATAAGAATCCAGGATCTAAGCCTATATTAAACACACCCATCAAGGCTAAATCAAAATCTATCACTAATGTTCCCTTGGCTTTTACAGGAATAATTGTATCTACTAAGGCTAAAGGATCTCAAGACAAGAAGAATAGGGTCAAGCCTTCCACTAGTAGGACTGCGAAGAAGAAAGTAGAAGTTCACCCTAGGAATGCTATTTCAAATTTAAATAAAAAGAATCATGTAACTAAGACTAAAGGCCCTGCGTTTGTGCAGCAGCCTAAGCAAAATGTGAATTCAAATTTGCGATGTTGGAATTGTAATGAATGCATGTTTTCTCAGCGTCATGATTTATGCCTTGTTGATCACGTGAATGAAATGTATGCAATTAGGAACAATCTTGAATGGAATCCAACGGGGAAGAGAATCACCCAAGTTGGTTGGCAATGGAAACCTACTGGTAGGACCTTCACTGCTAATGGAACTACGTTCCCTTTAACTAGGATCACATCCACGGAAGTTAGGTCTCAGCGTCCTTTAAATAGGAACACTAGCACTAAAAAATGATAAAAACACCCTTTCACTAGGTCTGCCCCCACTATTGTGTCTACCAGTGAAGAAGTACCTCAGGATCTTAGACAACTAGAATCTAAGCCGGCATTTAGGAACCAAATTTGGAAGCCTAAGAATTCTTCGGTTAGCAAATCTAAGATAAATATATCTGTACCTGCTAACACAGAGGAACTACTAGATTCCGATATATCGTCTTTGTCTGGTGATATTTTCAGGTGGTCCAAATCATCCTCTGGTACTTGGACTCTGGATTCTCAAAGTATATGACCGGAGATCGCTCGATGCTCAGAAATTTTGTCAGCAAGTTTCTAGGAATGGTTAAATTCGGCAACGGCCATATTGGGAAGATCATGGGTTATGGTGAATACCAAATTGGGAATGTTACGATTTCAAGGGTATATTATGTGGAGGAACTTGGTCACAATTTATTTTCAGTGGGAAAATTTTGCGATTCAAACCTTGAGGTTGCTTTTCGACAACATACTTGCTTTGTTCGCGATCTTGCAGGAAATGATTTGTTAAAAGGTTCTCGAGGGGATAATCTCTGCACACTGTCCATTCAAAACATGATGGCCGCCTCTCCTATATGCCTTCTTTCCAAAGCATCTAAGACCAATTCATGGTTGTGGCATCGTCGGTTATCTCATCTTAAATTTGATGCTATAAACCATTTGGCTAAAAACGAACTTGTTCGTGGTCTTCCAAAACTTAAGTTCGACAAGAATCATTTATGTTCCGCGTGTTCTTTAGGGAAAAGCACCAAGAAATCATACAAACTTAAAGCTGAAGACACCAACCAAGAACCACTGTATCTCTTGCATATGGATCTTTGCGGGCCAATGCGTACAGCTAGTGTGAGTGGTAGAAAATACATCCTCGTCATGGTGGATGATTTCTCAAGGTTTACATGGGTAAAGTTTTTAGCATCCAAGGATCAAGCACCAAATTATATTATTACTTTTTTAAAGATGATCCAAGTACGTCTTAATGCTACTGTTCGCCGCATTCGCACTGATAATGAAACTGAGTTCGTTAATCAAACTCTATGAGACTATTATGAAGAGGTCAGTATTTCACATGAAACTTCTGTTGCTCGAACTCCACAACAAAACGGTGTCGTGGAAAGACGTAACCGTACACTAATGGAAGCTGCTAGAACAATGTTGATTTATGTGAATGCTCTTTTATTCTTATGGGCTGAAGCAGTGGCAACCGCATGTTATACCCAAAACCGCTCTATCATTCGTAAGCACCATGGAAAAACTCCATATGAGCTACTTCATAGACATAAACCTGATATTTCATTTCTTCATGTGTTTGGTGCACTGTGTTATCCAAATACTAATAGTGAGAATTTGGGCAAACTTTAACCGAAGGCTGATATTGGAATTTTCATTGGTTACTCACCCGCAAAGAAAGCTTACCGAATTTATAACTGTCGTCTTGGCAAGATAGTAGAAACTTTGGATGCCGATTTTGATGAGCTGACAACGATGGCTTCTGAGCAACACAGCTCTGAACCTGCACTTCATGAGATGGGAACCGGTACGATTAGTTCCGGATTAACTCCCAACAATCCTACTTCTCCATCATTTATACCACCTACAAGGCCCGACTGGGATGAGATATTTAAACCTATGTTTGATGAATTCTTTGATCCACCTAGTGATGATTCTCCAGCACCTGCAGCAGTAGCTCCGATTCCCGAAGTTGTTGCTCAAGATAATGGAAATCAGTCTGAGGCATCTACTATCACTATTGAACCCGATGTCCCATCCCCCACCAGTTCACAAACTACACCTGAATCATCACCCCCACTTGTTCCTAATGATGTTGAAGAGGATCACTATGATCACGATTTGGAAATTGCTCACTTACAAGAGCTTCCTTTCTTTGGTTCACAAATACCTGAAAACCCTAATGGGGCGTTTACCTCAGAGGAAGCTCCTGCAATCGTTCACTCCCGACCACCACGGATTGAAAATCACAACACCAAATGGACAAAAGATCACCCAATCCGAAATATTATTGGTGACATCGATCGACCAGTCTTAACACGCCACAAACTCCAAGAACATGCAGTATATTGCTTCTTTGATGCATTTCTTTCCGACATTGAACCTAAAAATTGGCAACAAGCTATGACACAATCATCTTGGATTCACAAGAGGAACTTAATGAATTTCAACGTCTTGAAGTGTGGGAATTAGTTCCTTTACCCAACAACGTTGAAATCCTTACATTGTTGTGGGTATATAAGGTTAAACTCGATGAGTTGGGTGGAGTGCTAAAGAACAAAGCTAGATTGGTTGCTAGAGGTTACAAACAAGCTTTGGGTATTGACTTTGAAGAATCATTTGCTCCTGTTGCACGATTGGAGGTGATTAGACTATTCCTTGCTTATGCTGCTCACATGAACATGATCGTCTACCAAATGGATGTTAAGACGACATTTCTTAATGGTGAATTAAGGGAATATGTCTACGTAAGCCAGCCGAATAGATTCGTCAACTTGGAGTATCCTAATCACGTGTACAAGCTCAAGAAGGCTCTTTATGGGTTGAAACAAGCTCCACGCGCGTGGTACGATCTCTTATCGTCTTATCTCATCTCGAAAGGCTTCTCCAAAGGCAAAGTGGACCCAACATTATTTATTCTCAAGGAGGACAACGACATGATACTGGTACAAATTTATGTTGACGATATAATATTTGCTGCCACTAATCAAAGACTATCTGACAATTTTGAGAAGATCATGTCCACACGTTTTAAGATGTCGATGATGGGAAAAATTTCATATTTCTTAGGGTTGCAAATTTCTGAAAATCCCAGAGGCATCTTCATTAATCAATCCAAATTTGCTCTTGAATCATTAAAGAAGTATCATTTTGAAAATTGTGACCCCGTGGATACTCCTATGGTGGAGAGATCTAAGTTAGATGAGGATAGGGAAGGAATAGCTATCGATCCTAAACTTTACCGTGGAATGATCGGCACCCTTCTCTATTTGACTGCTAGCAGGCCTGATTTGCAGTTTGCTATATGTATGTGTGCCCGGTATCAGGCTCGACCTACCGAAAAGCACTTACATGTTGTGAAAAAGGATCTTTCGGTATCTTAAAGGAACACTTCATCGTGGTCAGTGGTATCTGAAGGATTCCTCTATTGCACTAATATCATATGCAGATGCGAATTATGCTGGGTGTCAAGATACTAGACATAGCACTTCTGGCAGTGTGTAACTTCTTGGAGATAGACTGATTAGTTGGGCATCCAAAAGGCAGAAAAGTGATGCGATATCAAGTACATAGGCTGAATACATTGCTATGTCTGGTTGTTGTGGGCTCAAGTTCTTTGGATGAGATCACAATTAACTGACTACGGTCTTGGATTCAACAAAATCCCGATGTACTGTGATAACAAAAGTGCAATTGCCCTTTGCTGCAACTACGTTCAACATTCCCGGGCGAAGCACATTGACATACGCTACCACTTCATCAAAGAGCAAGTGGAAAATGGAGTGATCGAACTGTATTTTGTTAACATTGAGTATCAACTGGCGGATATATTCACAAAGGCCTTAGATCAAGGACGTATCGAGTTTTTGATCGAAAAGCTAGGCATGAAATCATTCTCACCAGCGACACTTAAGGAGTTGGCAGAAGAATCTGCATAATAGGGGTGGTAAACTATTCTAGAGTATCCTTTTATCGTGATCTTGTATATTGTCGTATATATTTAAACCACCAAAAGAAAAATACAAAAATATAAAACATAAAAAAACCATAAAAAATATAAAATCAAGAAAATCCAAAAGTATTTTTCATTTTAAATCGGGCATGTCTTTTAGTACGGTAATATTTACGGCCTTAGAAATGTCGATTAAAATTGACACGGCACCATAAATAGAGTCCATATAAAGTTGTACATATTTTAAAACACGCCCATATGGCTTGTAGTTATTTCTGACTGCAACCCGATTTTCGTATTAAAGTCACGTTTTTCTTACGAAAATGTTGGCTCCCAACGGGAATTAATTTTCTCGGGTATGGTTTACTTTAAAACCATACAAGGGATCAAGTTTACTTTATAACTTGGTCTAACACAAATCTGTGTACGTTTCAGTGCACTTATTTTGTAAAAATAAGAGAAATCTTATTGCCACCAAGAATCGTTCTTTTAAATCATTAAACGGAAAATGCTTTCATTGGTATTCGACTCCTTAAACAAAGACTACAACTCTTTAAATAGAAAACGTGTCAATTTTTAAGGGGGAGCAAATATTAAATCATTTTTGTCATCAATATATCGTCTTCTAGAATCTCTCTCAGAAAAATAAACGGTTAAATGTTGTTCATCATGTGTTTGTCATGTATGTGGTATTTGGATATGCTGAAGACTGTCTCTTGTGTTTTTTATTGGACCTTAGAAATTAATGGTTTTTAGGCAAATCATTTAAGTGCGTTTATTGGTTGTGGGTGCTCAATAATTAAAAGAATATTTAAGTTTCAACAAACGTTAAGTATTCCCTTAATAAACGTTAAACTAAAATAGGTTTTTTAACTATAATGAAAAACGAAAAGAAAAAGAAGGGCCAAATGTGTAAATTCGGATAAAATAGACTTTAGGTCAAACAAGTAACCCACCCCCCTTTCTTCCTTATTCGTTTCACTGTTACACAAAACCAAATTTTTTCTTTGCCACCATTTAAAAATTGCATCATCCAAGATTGTACTTGATTCTTGTTCCTCAAAATATAAGGTATATCTGCTTGACATTAAACGATTCCTACATGTAAGTTTAAGGTTTATAGATTTAATTGGATCGATTAGTTGATTGAATAGGTGGGTTTTTGTTTCGAAAAAGTTTTTAGACCTTAGGCTAATCATTTAAATTGCTTTAAGTCTTACGAATTTGATTTAGGAAGTAAAGTGTTTTGTGTGGTGATGACCAGTAACAAGATAGAATGGATTCTGAACTAGGTTACAAATCATTGATTCAGACATAGGTTGGGTATAGATGTATTCCGAACTAGGTCACAAATGGGTGTATTCCGAACTAGGTCCCAAACGTGTGTATTCCGAACTAGGTCACAAACCTGTGTATTCCGAACTAGGTCACAAACGTGTGTATTCCGAACTAGGTCACAAATGTGTGTATTCCGAACTAGGTCACAAACATGTGTATTCCGAACTAGGTTGGTAACACGGATTCCGAACTAGATTAGAAATCATGGATTCCGACTTAGGTTGGAAGCGTATGTATTCCGACTTAGGTTGCACACGTGTGTATTCCAACTTATGTCACAAGTATGAATTCCGAACTAGGTTGGTAACACGGATTCCGAACTAGGATGGGTATACGGATTCCGAACTAAGTTTGTGATAGGGATTCGGAACTAAGTTAGTGATATGGATTCCGACTTAGGTCTTGTATACACAGATTCCGAATTATGCCTCATTATTTGGATTTTTGATTGATATGCTTGTTTCGGTTTCTGATTTGCATGTATTTCAACTTGTTGATTATTTTGGGCAATGATTGTATGGATTTTCATGTGCTAGTTGCTATGTTTTAAGGAAATTGAAATAGGATGCTTTTAAGGTTCATACTACATGATATATATCTCTTGTGTATCAATGTGTATGTTTTATCTTAAGCAGATTTCATGGCTCGCACTCAAGAGCAACAAATTCACCCTGACAATGAACTAGTACCAGAAGAAAACCGTCTACCAATCACTCCCAATAATCAACGATTGAAAGAAGGATTCATTCCATCACAAGCAGCATTCAGAATAGCTATCGAAATCCTTGATCTCACATCGATCAAATATGCACTACGGATTTCAGCAAGTGTTCCTGAAATTTACATGCATGAGTTTTCATCCTCTCTCTCAAAGCCATCACAAACACAAAGTTTTCCTTCAACATCAATCGTCAGAAGAAGGAATTTTCTCTTAGACAGTTTCGTGAAATCTTTGAATTTCCTCCCAGACTTAAAACAAATATTTGATCTGATTATGTCTCTTGGTTATGATGGAGAATTGCCAAATATATCCAAGTTCAACACCTCTAGGCTTGGACAACCCTGGAAATCAATTTTTAGTATCATTATCCGATGTTTTACGGGAAAATCCAAAGGTTTCGATTCTATGAGACTTTCTCAGGCTCGTATTTTTATGGAATCTACAAGAGACTCGATTTGGATTATGCTGCTCTCATATGGGAAGAATTTCATTATCAAGCCTTCAGAAACGTTAATAAGAAATCTGATCACTTTCAGTTTCCACGATTCACAAAGCTCATTATCAACTACTTCATGAAAGCCGATGATGCTATAGATCGACGTGGAGGATTCTTTGTTAACTTAGAAGATGATGATTTCTTCATAGTACACATGAGACACAAGAAGGACAAAAGATTGTTTACTCAGGTATTCCTGATCCTGTTCCGGATCATATGATGAATGACAAAATCAAAAAGAGTGCTTCATATAAGACCCTTCTGAAAGAAAATGAAGATCATTCAAAGAGAGTAGAATTGGGAGAATTCAATGCAGAGGTCAAAGCACCAAAACCCAAAGGCAAAAGGAAGGAAACTGATTCCTCAGAAGCTGATACACCAACACAAGACAAGGGCAAAAGAACAAGAACAATGTCTTTATGGGAGAAAAAGGCCAAGGGAAAGAAAACACTTCTCTCGGATGAAGATTTGATTGAAGACATTGACGAACAACAACTGTCGTTGACTTAGAAACAACAATCCAAACAACTGAAGAAGGCTTTACTGCAAAGTAGAAGGGAGACAGGAGGTAGTGGATCGAAATAGACAAAGCAAGTCGAGTTGCCTGACATTGCTAAATTTGGAGAACCAGATGGTTACGAGGACGAAACAGTTCACGATGAAGAAGATGATCAACAATACGAACATCAAGATACGTTCATTGATGATATTCAACCAGAGACAACAGGTATAGGGAACATCCACAAGGAAAAGAGTGTTACCAAATCCTCGTCTTTGTCAGATCCAGTAGGTAAGTACTTGAACCTTGACTCTCTCGAATCTGAAGTTACTAACACTGATCTTTTAACAAACCCGAACATGGTAAATGTCCCTGTAAATGAGGCCACGACATCAGTACTCAACACCATTCTAACAACTCATGTCACACCTACACCATCAACCTCTCATTCTAACAACTCACGGCTCAAGAGGATAAGACTATTCTAGTTACAGAGCAATTAGAATCTTCAAAGACAGCCTATGCAAAGGAACTCGTCAGTCTTCGTGATGAATTAGCAAGCAAGAAAGATTTTGAAAAAGAAATCGACCGGCTTCGAAAAGAATTAACAAGTCGTCAACAATCTGAAGAGTCACTAAGAGCAAGTCTAAAAGCTAAAGCAGAAAGGAAGAAAGCATCAATTCAACGTCTTCACGCACTCAGAAACAAATACAAAGAAGAGAAAGAAGAACTTGTTCAAGCTAATGCTACACTGATTGAACCAATCGATGAAAAGGTTCAAGAATCTATTGAAACCGTACTCCCTCCTCTGCGAGATGAACTAAAAGACATCGCTGCAAGCAAAATGATGATCAAGTCTTCCGACACTCAGCAGTCCGACTTTCTCATAGCTCAAAGACTCACAGACTACGAGTTGAAAAAGCTGTTGCATGCTAAGATGATTAAAATCGGGTCCTACAACCGAACGCCAGAAGAACAAGCACTTTACAAATCTTTAAAGACAGCAATGGATCAAGACACCGAGATATTTGAAAAACATGGCACCGTCGTCCCATACAGCAGTCTCAATCTAGAAAAAGATGATGAATATGAGGATGAGTCAGACAAACCCGATGAATCCTCCGAGAATGAAGATGATGATGAAGATGACAATGATGATGATGGTGACAATGATGATAAGGGTGATCGTAACGATGATGATGATGATGACAGCATGGACGAACGAATAAATGATAAAGATGAACCAGAGAATGATGATGAAGAGGAAAAGAATGAAGAAGAGGTAGAGGATGATAACAACAAAGATAAGTCAGATGTTGAAGAGGATCAAACTTCAGGAAAAGGTGACAAGTCTCAAATGGAAAATGTTACTAAAGATCAAACAACTTCAACAGCTGAGGAAACTCCAGAATCTGAGTCACCTCCAACCGGCAAACGCACCAAACACCGTCATGATGTTGATGCTAATATGACATCGGATTCACTTCAATCAGCTTCAGATATCACATCTACATCACCACCACAACAACTACCCATCCGAGAACCCGATCAACCAATACCTGAAATCTACTAAGACAATTCAAGTAATTTTTTAGAATCGAGCTTCAGAATCTGCTTAAGGTCATGATATTCCAGAATCGAGTGAACCGACATGGATGGATACAATTAATGTAGATGAAAATGTACCCGAGCAACCTTGGGTCACAAAAGCTGCTAGCATTCATCCGCTAACTCGAGAAGATGAACCAGATTTCTCCCAAATCCTCAACAATCCCATCGACTTCTCAGCATATCTAATCTATAGGTATGGAACTGACAACATAACTCCAGTGATGGCAACTCGAGCTTTTCATGATCCCACCATCATTCCTACTTCAAGAATCAATAGAATAGAGGCTGAATACAATACGAATGAGCTTTTGAAAGCAATGAACCTTCCTCAACGAACATGTCGTCACAGGCCTGAAAATGATCCTCTCACGATAGCTGACGCTGACAATAAAATTATACGTGATTTCTTTGTCTGCCATGACCTTGATTTTTTGGTAAAAGGCACGAACAAGTATGCGACCTCGTTAACCTTGGTCAAAGCTGCCACTTGGGGGTCAATACCATGGATTGAGGAAAAGGTTGATCGTCTATGGGTAAGGAAATTAATTCCTGAGTATGATCATTATGCCGAATTTGGTGCATCACATTGGGGAGAAACCATACAGAAAGCTTACAGCTATGCATGTGGCTTCAAGTCAAAGACTCCAGTAAAGTCCGAGTTCAGAATCAAAGCCATTCTAGGAGTAAGGATTGAACCCAAAGTCGGCTATCATCATATAACAGAGATCAGATTAAAAAGAGAAGACGACAACTACTACGCCATCATGGAAGGAGACTTCTCGGATCTTCCTCTTGTTGACATTGAAGACATGTTACTGTTTATGACTCAAGACACACTCAAACACTTGGACACGGAAGACTACATTGCCCTGAATTCAGCTCTACGAATGTATACTCGTCGCATTGTGATCAAGAAGAGAGTTGAAGACTTGCAACTTGGTGTTGAGAGTTATCCGAAGGATTTGAACCTCACTGCTCCATACACGGAGGTTCCGGATATTCATCACGACAAAAGTCCCTACACAAGCACTACAAAACCGGTTCCAGGCACTTTCTACTTCAATGGATCCGGTGAGAAGAAATTCCTAAGAATAGCGGAACTTTCAAAGTTTAGTGACGGGACTCTTCAGCAAGTTCGGGACATATTGATTGAGCTCAACAGAACCAAGAAGCATCCCAAAGTTAGCGTCCAGTGGCACAAGGGTACGAAACAAGTGCTACCTACCTGATCAACAAGATTAATGAAAAGCTGCCGGAAAGACGCTTAATGAGGAGTCTTGAACGATTCGTTGGTGGTAAACCATATGAAGCGCACCTCAAGCTAACATCTAATGGGTCCTATCTCAGGTCAACTCCATATTGTTTAATTTGTGAATATGTAAATATTGTGAATATTGTGCTTTTGTGGCTTGATGTAGTGTGAAAGTATGATAATCTTTCAAGAATTTCTCATGAGATTCTAAATCTTTCAAAATCTATCAAACTCAAGCACTACAACTAACCCTCATTAATTTGAGGGGGAGCATTAATATGTTCTTTGGTCAGAAACTGATTTCATTTTGTTACCCAAAGACCGGTTAATCCATTTATATCCAAAATATTAATGGTTAACATTTTGGATAAAGGGAGAAGATAGGATTAAGGAGACTTGATGATATATTTGGCTAAACATGAAAAAGTATAAATCAACTTAATATGTGTTTTACACATGTTAAGGGGGAGCATTTATGATGAACAAAAACACTTAAAGATACAAAACTTTGATATTTATATCACAAGTATCTTAAGTGAGGTTTCAAGGATTTTTGATGGTGACAAGTACTTACCCAAAACACACTCAATTCACGATGGATGTGGTGACAAAAGGGTGGTAGGTTAGGTGCTAGTCCAATGATTCTTCCAAGAACCAGAGGAATCTTCCCAAGGACAATTCCATAGTTAGAAAATAGAAGTCCTTAGGAAAGATGGAGAATGGACTGTGAACGTAGCTGAATGCCGACCAAGTACTGATGCTAGCACTGGAACAATTACAACAAGGTGCTAATGATGATGTATTGGTAAGCATTGAAGGGGTTGAAGAATGAAAAAGAAATGTAAAGATAAAGGGTGTAAAGAAAGAAGCCCTCCTTGCAACTTAGGCAGAAACTGGGTCAACTCATCTTGAAGACAAATTATCATGGACCCAGTGATGCGATGCAAAACCCCTCCCAGCCAACTCAAATATCTCTTAAAAGATATTTGTTTTAATGTCACGGACTTCAACACGTTATCTATCGGTTTATTCACTCTAAATAAATTGATATTGAAAAGGTGGCAATCCTCTCCAGCCTCCGCTCACTAAAAACAAAAATGCACTATTGAGTCTAGAGCAACGAGATCATCAAAAGTCTCATTAGGACACAATTTAAAAACAAGAAAGATTTTTTATGAGTCCTACGCAATGTTCTTGTAATATTGCCAAAACATCTGAGTAATACGAAAGTATTACAATGAAGATGGAAATCATGTTTGAGCCAACATCAAACAAGCTCATGGTAGGTGACACGTGCGGTTCTTTAAGAACTAATCTTGTGATAACTGGAAAGAAACGATGGTTTAACCCTTAAATGAGATTAAACTTGTTCCAGGGCCTCTACGCATTATCCAAGTGATCTTGCCAGAACACTCAGAGTGGCACTCTTTAGTGTTCACAGCGAAGAGTCGAAATCCTTCCAGTGTCAACATCAAACAGCACTGCGGTAGGTGACAAGCAAGATTCTATTTGAATCAAGCTCGTGATAACTGGAAAGCAACGATGGTGAAAATCTTAATTGAAATTCACTTGTTCCAGGTTTCATGAATTGACGGCTTCAATCATGCGGATTTTTAATCCAAATGATTCACTCTTTATGTTCGCAGTCAGCTTTGGACGGTCGAATAAAGAGAACGGGTTTACCCGCGAAATCTTGTCAAAGAGATCTTTAATTAGAGCTACCTGTCACAAGTACGATATTTATTATCGTCCAACGGTCTTCACCGACCGGAGGTAAAATGCTACCCAATTAGAATAAAACATCAAAGCCATTTTATTTGTGTCTTATTATGTTGCTGTATTTGAAGACGGTGGCGTTGCGGTGTACCAGTTGAAGTCGTCCTCACATACTTATTCCTTCTGCATCAAATATTTCATCAAATTCAAGAAAGTCTGACCTAAAAGTCTTCCGCTGTATCGACTCTGAAACTTTCAAGAATTCAACAAATTTTGGGGCCCCTACAAAATCTTGGGCCCTGTTCCATCTTTGAACATGTTGATATCCAGGCCTGCCTTTGAACCTTCCCTCGTGAAATATATACTTAGCCTCCTAGCAGCCAGTAGAACTTGATGTCTTTGAACTGTCTGCTATTTGTGTAGACGACAATATATATTCACACAACTATCTCCTTGACACACCTTTGTTCTCATAGTTATGTTAGTTTTGGTCATGAACATAAGCCTGGTTCTGTAAGAGCTTTTAGGAATTGTGCCCCCACAATTCCTTTCGAAGCGACCCCACTTCTCTCCCGCATAGGTGATTCTCTATTAATCATTAAAAGCCATATGCTTAACGTCATATTGTCACTTTTATTGAAATGGACTAGGAATTTTACTCCTTTAAATTAAGATGGAGTTTATTACTCCCCCACAGTGACCTTAGTTTATACAAGTAGGGGTGTCTAATTAAACACAAATCTTGGGATCTCCAATCAATTGGGTTAGGTTTTCCTTCATATAAACTTTTCGAAAGGCTTTAATCTCATTCCTCTTCACGACTTGCTAACTAACTCTCTTGTTGGACTTCCATAAGCGGATTCACAATCTTACTCTATGACTTCATATTGTCAATAGTGATAACTCAAGTTGAGAGTAGTTGTCGTATTACACATGTTACACATTATGGTATTTAGTTATGCCAAGTCTGTAATGGCTATCATAATGTATAAACTATCATTTTAAGCCACGTTAGTGTGTCATCTTCTAATTAGACATTTCACTTCATGTCTCAATATATCTATTAAGATAAATACTTATAAAAAATTGTTACATTTTCTTAAGATAAAAACTGTAACCATTGTACTTCTAGTTATCCTTGAGTATTCCAAGTGGGCAACACCTGCAACTCTGGTTTGCATAGATTTTGATTGGTGTCTTTTGAACTCTATCTTGGCCGGAATCCCCAACATTGAACTTATCTCAAGAATCTTGTCGAAAATATTATTTCTTTCAATTTCAATCTCGTTTAGAGAGCAAAATTTCTCTACAATAATCTTTGATTCAAGCACATATAGCAAGGTATCTTGCAAATCAAAAAGATATTAAAATATATACACATGTATATATATTTCCTCCACTAATTTGTTGATTCTAAAGATCACATTACAAAGTATCAAAGTTAATGTGTTCACATTCCTTGCAACTAAAAGAATAGAAGGCTTAGTCAATTATCATTACACAAGTTCCACACTTATGTTTATAACCACTTAGGAAATTAGGATATGTTTTATAAATGTTAATTGTAATACCCATTTATAATTAACAAAACAATGTCTAGCATGCTATAGACCATGAAACACATAGTTTCATTTGATTTCTAATAAGAGATCTCACATCTCCCTTACCTAAAACATGTCCTGTTTTGAAAAAATCAATTTAAGCGACTCAAATATTGTCCAAAGACGATAAACAATAAAGAATCTAATGTGTATCACACAGATACATCACATTATGCGTCTTCAATCTTTTTATTACTACCTTCGTCCCATAATTATTGTTCACTTTTAACTTTTTAAGTCTTTTTCGTTAACTTTGACCTTAAATAATTTTGTTTGTGTTATATAATATTTGATGAAAGTTATATCAACGAAAAATACATTTAAAACTCTACCCAATCATGTATTATGCATGAAATATTAAATAACACAAAAACAAATTATTTAAGGTCAAAGTTGACGAAGAAAAACTTAAAAAGTCAAACATGGGCAATAATTATGGGATCCTTGCTCACATAGAGCTTCATCTCGATCTTAAACCATAACTGGTGAAGGAATATCCTTACGCTAAATTTAATAGATTGACACCGATATCAAACATATTAAATTATACTCATGGGGTCAACAACGCGAACCACATATCAATTGGTGTTAAGCCATTCAATATTTCCCATATGAAATCCACAATTTCTATGTCATATTATTGATACTATACACACTACAAAAGTGTGGTCATCAAGTAAAACCAAACGATGAAGTAATAATTCTTCTACAATGACAATATGACTCATAACACATTTATCATATAGTTATGAATCACACAAGATTCAACAAAGCAAACGATGACAAAATATAGATGTAAATTTTTAAACAAATGTTCTAGCCATTTACATTATTTAAAAATATAACTTTGCAATCATATGCTTCACTCTTTCATGTAGAAACTTTAAATAAAGTTTAAATTCTTATATTGTCATTGTAAAATATTTAGTTCAAAAATTTTCGTTTACAATGAGAAAAACACATTTTCTCGTGACAATACATCTTGGACAGCAACGTGGTCCAAAAAGGAAAATGTGTATACCAAAGTAGAGTTTTAATTAAGCGGTTCAACACTTTATGTTTAAATTTACCAAAGATCTACTTTGCCAAAAACGCATATATTTACTATGCAAATAATGCATTAGTACAACTCCATGCCTGTGACGAAATATTGTGGATTCTATATAACACCAAAAATTTACATTTAGAATGAGTTTAATCTCGAGTCACGAAACCAATATCGGTTACACAAACCGATATCATAACAACATTCAAGCCAACATGATCCGAATGCTCGTAACTCCTGAAACGGATTAAAAAAATCCCACAAATCATTCACAATAATGAGTAATTACTACTGTACATAACAATCAACCATTCAATTTCAATAAAGTGGAATATGATTGGTAGAGCCAATTTAACAAATAATAAAGTGACCGTTATGATAAAGAATGAAGTTTCAAAGACAATTAAGAATCCTCATTACTTCCTTCTTTCTCAAGAATTATTAATGATCTTGAATCCATATATAAACTTATAAATCAAGCAAGTCATTCCTTTAACTACTTGGCATTAGAAGACCCACAAGTCGATATCTTCACACAAAGTTAACCATATGCCATTTATTGATAATCATCAATACAATCAAATCTCATAAATAGTTTGACTAAGAAACAAAACGTTTGAATTAGTTGAAAGACTATAACTACAAATGTTTTATAATTAATCACCCAATAACTCTAAAGTATACATTCAATACTATTAAAGCACATTTAATAATTTGACTAAAGATGCAACATTTTTGACAATATGTTACTCATAACTCGGTCATTTGCAAAATAGCAAATAATTATCGAAAAGTTTTTCATGTGCAAACATACCCAAATATATCTTATTTTATAAATGAAAGAACTTCATTATTATCGAAATAAATAACCATCCAACAAGCATTCACTAACCAGTTATTCAGTTGTAATTTGAATTAAAACAATTCTTGTTTTTATATTGAAGAAATAAATCATCGGATTGTGTTATCTAGTAAAAACGCAAACTGCCAAATTCTTTTACAAAAGATATGGTTTAGTTTTTTTTTCTAGGGGCTATATAAATTGTTTCAATTTATATCTAATATCTCCATTTATGAATTAGAGTACATCCATATTCCATACTAATTTTTTTTCTCAATATATATTATATAACATTGTCGTAGAAATTTTCACAACCAGTTACCAACCTGGGATTTGGTAACATCTTTATTATTTAAAAATTTTAATTATATGACATGACCCAAAAAAGTACTAACAATTACTATTGTGGTAAACTAGAAAATGTTAGCCCAATTATTTTTTCATCATAACGACTTTTAAATCAACTATGCTCCTATTAATTCTTAGATTAACAACCATCTCAAATAGCAAAACAGAATCTGTCTTAAGATTGTACTAGATATATAGATGTATTGGTATTAGAGACAAACGAAAATAATATAAAGCTTAAAATGTAAAGTACATACCGTAAGCTTTTTGATCGTTTAGCTCAAAGAAACACGAATAAAAAAAATGTTGAGGCATGTGATGCACACACTTTTTTAAGACGTTTATACAACAATTGATAATCCCGTTTAGCACAAACGGATTACTAGGCGAATCAACATGTGCCCTCCTCTATTACGAATCGGATACAAAAGAACTAAATATGAACGATAACAAGAAAAAAAAAGAGGAATGATAGAGTCGTGTATTGTTTTCAATGTTTGAAATGAGAGAATGAATCTTAATATATAAGCACAGGAGATGAATAAAACGGTCTAGTAATTAATAGAATTACTCTCACTAATATCTCATGAATTCCAATAAAATCATGAGTTGATTTTATTTATAATTCACATTAATGAAACCATCAATTGTCATTCAAACCATCATTTGACCACTTTATTCCAACAAAAATTGTGATGGGGAAGAGAAATCGCTTTACGGAAAATGGGATGAAATTAATACTATTGATAGTTCTACCGGACGATGAGGTAAGTAAACTAACCACTAATACAATGTTTAGTACTAATGCATCATTTATTCTTCTTCGATATAGTTTTCTTATATCTGTAGTATGAAGCGAAAAAGAAAGAACCGAGTTTCCTTCTTCTAAAATAATCAGGTTATTTGCTTAAGAAAAGACATCGATATGAGGAGAAAGAATCATATGACGACAACATCATTCTCCACGAATTGTATGGTGATCCAAGAAAACAAAGTGAACTTTTGGATCGAGTGGCCGGGGAGTGTTTTTTATTTAAGGTAATTGTAAGTTATTAGGATAAGAATACAGATTGGTGTGTTGGTAAAACTTTCATACCTGCATTGTATAATGTACAAATACAACATTGTATGTTAAGCAATATATATACATAGCCATCACTCATATATGTTTGTAAACAACCAACGTTTACAAATACGCATTTTCTATTCATATTTTATTCTAAGCGTTGATGCATATAAGGAAAAATATCGCCTGATAATATTGGTAAGCATAAGAGTCAAATTGCATGACACATATTGTCATTGACGTGTTGATAAAACATAGTAAACTTGAATTTTCCCTTTATTGGATGAGAATATCAAAATTATATCAATACGCATACGCCCCATATTAATACATGACGCCTTAAATTGTTTCATGTGTTATACATGATATATGATATGAAGAATTTAATAAAACACTAACATTGTATTTTATGTAATATTTTATACATAGCCATCAGTCATATATATTTGTCGGCTAATTATGCCAATTACAAATTTGATAAATGTATATTTAGCACTAAAAATTCTGTTATAAAAAAGGATAAATTTTTCTTTTTTTTTCTTTTTAAGAACGGTAATTTTTTACAACTCACACTAATTATGTCACAAATTTTATGTCACACGTTTTCACTTAAACTTGAACCCACAACCTTTATGTTACAAGATCACTCACATACCGCTGGGCTAAGAGACTTTTGGTAAAGATAAAAATATTAAAGACAATGATAGGTTTCGTGGGGTTTTTTTATTCCCAAATTTTGTCTTAAGTACAATCTTTGATTTTCTTTTAACTAAAGGATTACTAAACGGGTTCTTAATGTTGGCTTTATTAAGAATACGTTAGTTATTCTTGGTTAGGTTGCTATAATATGTAACAACATTCTACCTATAAAAGTAACTATATGTTATTGGAATGCATTGCGAGGAAAGTTGCCGTGAGGGATGAACTACATTGACGTGCACCACTCTTAGAATTAAGATGAACGTTTTATTGGCTATCACTAAAGCATTACGCCCTCAACACCGACATACAACCCGTGTGCATTGAACGGGTCATCAAGTGCTAACAACAAGTACACATTACATATACCCACAGCCAAATGGATATATAAAAACCCTTTGGATTATATGCATCAATATTTTTACTCTCTTTGGAGTGGAACATTACCCACTAAAACCATGCAAAACACGCGTGCAACGTACATGTAAAAGAACCTTTTATATATAATTGAAACTAATCGATAAGTAGAACATTCAGCGATAAAATCATGCCATCAACCCGCGTGCAGCGCGCGGGTCTGCATGCTTCATCTTTATCAAATAACACAAAGTGCATGTTTCGTTTAGACTAATCAAGATGAGAATTACATTTCGATTTATTAAAGCATACTCAAATTCAAAGGTACGAATCAAATTTTAATTAAAATCTTTTAATAAACAAACAACACAAATGTTTAAAATCATTCTTTTGGAATTCCTTATCTTATACTGATCACTTCGGTTGGGATGTTAAAACACTTGATGGAGATTAGAAGCAGCCTAAATCCTTCCTATTTACGAATATGTTAGCACAATTAATTTCGCTTAACACAAAGATGATCATCCAGAAACTATAATGTTTGGCAATACTAGCGTGAGCTAGAACGGATCGTTCGAGCGTATCATTGAAGCATATTGTTGAAGCATGGGCTAAATTTCTTTTTAAACGTTGGACCTAAAAGTATTTTTTTTATTAAATTATTTTTGCACATTCTTTTTCAAGTTATGTCGTCAATCAAACAAAACTTATTTTTAAAGGTACCTTAAACTCTACACTTGTGCACCAAACATGCTCAAACTTGGATTGTTCTTCATCCGCTAACTTTTTAATACCAATTCGAACAAACTTCATATTAGATTGGTCTTAATCACTTTGGTCTAAAACCAAAATCGATTACAGTTTTGTTTGAGGTCGGTTTTCTGTTTTACAAGAGCTCTTTGTTAACTTTGTCTATATTATTCGATTGGAGTGATATGTGTGTCGCAATAAGTGGTAGGATAAAAGGTCTGACGTAATCGACAAAATTGAAGACAACAATCATATATGTCAATGATACCAATTCAGTTCTACATCATAGATATATGTCGCCAGAAAGAATCGACAAGGCGTATCTAAAAGAAAAGGCAGTCAAATGTCTCTATCTAGGTTGAACACTCGGGTGTGGTTAATTCTGCATACACATGAGGTATTAAATGCAGGGGGACGTCCCTCTCTAACGAGTGTATAGTCAAACATTGTAACACTCTCAAATTTCATATCGGTACAGCGGAAGAGTCTTTAGAGTGTTACGGGATAGCACAATAACTCCAATCATAGACAAAACATAAAAATGGTTGTATAAGGTTTAACATACATTCATTCGAAATAAAAGTTTCAAGTGTACAACAGGTCCCAAATTATACAAGTCATTAAGTTTACAAAACATAGATCGAATGAACAGTTTTATTATTATGGGCCATCAGAGTCGATCTCCATCCGAATTACCTTCAAGCACCTGAGATAAAAACATGCAAAAATCATATCAGCGAATGCCGAGTGAATTCAGTTTAATAAAACCGTTATATAAAACAATCATTGAAATCGAAACACAAGTATAATATAAGAAGTAAGTCCTCGTATTTCTAGTCAGGCAATATATAAATCAAAGCATACATCTTAAACCGTCCATGAGACCGTAGCCTCAATATTACCATTATAGGTAACATTATTATCGTTATTTGCATCATTACTGGATTACATTGGATTGCATTTGGATTGCATTGGATTATTATTAGCCGCATGACATTGTTACCTTACTATCACAAACAACGGGCCGCGAACCCGACAAACAATTTGACCATCTAAGTTAGTGTGTCGTCACAAAAATCACGCTATGGAAATCTTCTCATACATAATTTCGCTTACCAATCAATGTGGTACGACGGGGATCAACCGTCAAGGCGCGAACTGGGGTGATCGTCCCCAAATAGTACTATCATATGCATAAGCGTCTACCAAATCCCGGTAGTTCACAATCCATGCTAATGGGACTTTAAGTGACATAACCTAACTACTAATAATCCTTTTTATCTCCTTTTATTGGGTCATAGAATCATTCGGGTCCATATCATTAAGCATACCATCGGGACTACTTGTGTTCTATTTTTATCAAAAACTAGCATGTTATCTCCCTCGCGGGTTTACAAATCATTTTATAAAACATTTAAAAGAGTGCGAGGCTATGAACTCACGTTGATAATGAAAGGCGGATTATCGGCTACGGGCGTGCTTCGATCACGGAAACCTATATAAATAATAACCGGTCTTAGAATTTTGTCCAATGACTTTATGAAAATAACAACTATGTATACATTTGATGATTTTATATATATGATGATGATCAAGTGGGATTGTTCATTCTCATTTACTCATTTTAGTGTTATGTGTTGGTAACTTTTTATACTAGCTTATCTTGTTTACATGTTTAGGCCCAATAAGCCCATTATAAGTCCATTGCCTTATATTAGTCCATTTTACACTTCTTAATATCAGTATTATACTTACATGTTAGTCCCAAGTGGGTTTAGCCCAATAAGTAAGTTCATAAGTGTTTAGCCAAATTAGTTGGATCAATAGTCCAATAAGGCTAATTTGTCCCGTTAAAGTCCGTATGTTATAAAGCTCGGGTTTTATCGGTTTTTACTTGTAATATGTACTTATATATCAGTATATGAGTTATAAAAAGTTTACATTTGACGGGTCCGGCCATCTAAGTTTTAATTAACGAAAGCGTTAATTTTACGGTTTTAGCCAAAAAGACGTAAAAATCATGTTTATAGTTTTATAACTTATAAAACTTATCAAACTACCATTTTTATAAAATGTCACATTTATTTATTATTGTACATACTTATATAAATTTAATATATAAGTTAGTGGGTTTTAATTTACATTTTATACTATATTTATTTGAGTGCTATTATAATACTATTATACTTTAATTTCACAAATGTGATTTTTAGTTTCACTTTCACCATTTTTATCATATCGTTCTACAAGGAGATAGAAGATCATTTTTGGATGACATAAACTTGATATTATGTGCTACAAATAACTTAGTTTTAGCTACTGCTCAATCCAAGGCTAAGTGTCTCTAACAGTCCTCACAAAACAGAATATTCATATTGATACATCAATTTTGTTTGGATCATATCTCACTCATTTCCATTGCATGGCCAACTCTCACATGTGTACAAGACTTAATACTTACTGTATATTGATTCAACTATTCCATTTTATCAGTTTAGCATATGGTTGTTTACTGTTTTTATACAGCCAACTTATTAAGCAAGATTTTAACCTTTTTTACATATGGTTTTCCATCTTTTTACCCATGTTTTTCAACACATGATCCCCACACAATATTTTTATCATCATATATCATCATATACATATACATTAGGAAAGAAAATACATTTTACATATACAAAAATAACAATGAAAATGGGAAGAATGATCTTGTTTACCAACCAAGACTATAACTTGTCCTTTGAGGACAACACCTTGATGTACACCAAATTTATCTTCAAGATCACCTTTCACCAAGAACACTTGTTGAGAAATCATCCTTAGGACACAAGCAAATCACCTCCTTGGATGTTATAATGATCACCAATCAACAAGGCTTCAAAGGTTCTTCATTATCTGTGTAGATAACACAAGATTTGTGGTTAAAATTGATCAAAATGGGGTGTGTGGTGATGATATTGGAAGGAAATGGTAGATAGGGTGAGAGAGTTTTAGGGTGGTTTGCATGTGTTGAATGTGAGAAATGGTTTTGATGGAATGGTTTTGTGGTTTTTTTTAGCTAACTTAGCTTAGTTAAGTTAGATAAGTGTAACTTGTAAGCTACAAGTTTGACACCTCATGAGGTGTGGTGTCCATGGTTTAGCCGTCCCTTTGAGTGGGGTGGGGCAAGTGTCACTAGTACAAAAATGGGTTTCGGTCACACATAACGAAATTCGTGTAGTCACAAATAAATTTTTTGGGTGACTGAATTCGCCAGTCATAAAGAAACAGTCACACTTGAAGTCAGTTTGCATGACCATTTCGTATTTTGTTTGTCACGCATATGAATATTTACGTGACTACGGCTAACAAATGCTTTTTTGATGAGTCGTTAGTCACTTAATAATTTGAGAGTGTTACCGAATCAAAGTCTGGTTCAAGTAGTAGTCACATTATACGTATACATGTGTGGCAAATATTTGTCATACACCCATTGAATGTGACCAAAAATCATATATGGTCACATAGACTTATTTTACAAGTGACAAATTGATAAACAAGGTTGTCACACACATTATTTTAATGTGACTAGTATATTTTGTTAAATGTTAACCACACATGAATTTTGTGTGTGTGGCAAATTGAAACTAGGTATTGAAACATTTGCCACTATATTAATTTTAATGTGACAAATATTTTACAATTACTTGAAGACTATGATCAAATATAATACATGATCATATTAAATTCTTAAACAATTATGTGACTATATGATTGCCAATAGTCACAACATTTGAGAAATGTGTATCTAAGTTATACTTATGGTCACATTATAATGGGATTAACTATGAACAACACATTGAAAACGTCACACAGTAAAATATTCATGTGACAAATATTTATAACCAAATGTAATCTCTATTTTCACTAATGTTAATATTAGTCACATATTTAGAACCAAATATGTTCATGTGGCAAACTGGTTAAGTGTGTTAGTGTTTGAATGGAAGGTCTAGGGTTCGAGTCCTAGACCTTGTTTTTTGCTATTTTTTTAAAAACACAATAAACCCTAAACACACAGAAAACACACACTTTTTACACGCATAACAATGAGAATGCTCATTCTTGGAACTTCACAAAAATTAATTACATGCATGAATATGCATTAGATGTTTATGTAGGCTGCTGACCCTTTGTATTCCATCATTGGTTATATAAACAAGGATTAAGTAATGAAAGTAATCATATCAAAAACACAACAAACACTTAATTATCAGCATTTTAAGAATAAAAAAATGGCTTCTTCATCAAAAAGAACATTTTCTGCTGCTTTTGAAGATACCAGTGCAGTTCCTAACAAGTATGTATCATTATTTATTTTATTAACGTTGTATCTTTGTTATCATTTAGTACTAATAATCTTTTATGTTCTTTTCAAGAAACCTTGTGTGGTGCCCAAAGTAAAAGCAAATGTAGCTGGAGAGTTCCCTGCTGATTGTCCTTACGATGATAAATATGGTGAGTACGATTGCTATGTTGTGGAAGCTTACGAACAAAGACAATGGAAGCTGGAAGACGAAGATAATGCCCGACTTGAACAACAATACCGGAGGGAGAAAGCTGCTTCCTTAAGAAGGAGGCAACAAGAGCAAGTACAACGCCAGAGGGAGGAAGCTGCTTCCTTTAGAAGGAGGCAAGAGGAACAGCGACAGAGGGAGGAAGCTTATAGGAGGCAACTGGAGGAAGAAGGCCAAATCATTGATGATGATGTTTATTCTTCTGAGCATGAAATTGAAGAAGACGAAGACGAGTTCAAAGAGGCTTTAGATTACGATGAACTTCATTTGGCTTTTGATCTTGAGAAATCTCCAAAGTTTGATTAGTTAGAGAAACAAAATGTTTGTTTTATTAAAAACCTGTAATCCTTTAGTATTACTGAATTGAATTTATGTTTGATCAGTTTTCACCTTGTGTTATTTTTATTTTTCTTCAGTCATTTCAAACTTTTCATTTTCAGTTTAGTTAATAATTAAGCACATTGTTTGAACAAATTAGTTGTTTATGTGAAATTAGACACGAATTGGAATAAATACTTGGGAGGACTAGTGAAAATATATTAAAAAGATAAAAAAATCTTAACTTGTGCTTCACTAGATAATGATTAAAAACAAAATAAGCTGAAACAAGCAGCTTTTCAAGGAAATACTCAATATTAGCTTAGTTCTGAGTGAAGAATGGCCTAGCAGTATTGTTACAAACATATGCTCAGAACTTCAGAAGAATAAGGCAAGAGCCTAACAAATTTATATCTAATTGGAAAATAATTGCAGATGTAATAGCAAAAACTTAAAAGCACCTTAGAGTTAAGCTAAGTCGAAAACATAAAATGCTAAAAGATTAATTAGTTTTGGCCGGAGAATTATGGAAAAAATTGGGTTATAAGATCCACCGAAGTGGAAAGCCTTAACCGGATGTGTAACAGGTAACTTTGACACAAAAATCTTGGTTATATGTGTTATGCATCTAGGATTATACAACTCACAACATGAATAAATAAAATACAAGATGATATTGGGAATAAATCTATGCTTATTTGTTTCCCCTGCTAGTTGATTATTTGTACCCCTGCTAGAGTAAGTTCCCCCTGCTAAATAACAAAGGCAGGGGAATTAGTCCCCCTGCTGAAGTCAAAGGCCCTGCTGTCAAAGATAAACATGGAATAGATTTTTACGCGTTTCAGTTATTATTCCTTAATACTTTCCAAATTTGTTAGTAGTGATCTTGTACGTGAGTCCTTGTGGCTATAAAAGGACTCACTAGGTTAGCATGCAAAGGGTGTCTTTCTCATTTGTCTTTCATTATTATACTTTAAGGTTTTGTAAACCGTAATACCATATTAGGGTATTCGTATATCTTTGATATATTAAAGTTCAACGTTTCAATCATATTTGTTCTTGTACTAAACATTATATTCCGCATCTTGTTTAGTTACTTTGCTTTGCAAAGTTTCTCTAGTGTTAGATTGAATTCTTTCTCTCTATCACAACCCTTAAACAAGCTATTAAGGTTTAAGATCTGACTTTAGGATCAACAAGTGGTATCAGAGCTTGTTGAGAAACTTTGTCTAAATCAAGAACAAAATCCTCATAGCAAACATGTCTTCAGACTCATCCTCAAACAGCAACAACCACAATAACCTCAAGTTACCCATGTTGGATCTTGAAAACTTTGAATTATGGGAATTCAGAATCCAACAATACCTGAAAATGGAACACTATATTCTTTGGGAGATCATAGAGTTTGGTGATCAATTCACCAAAACAATGGCGGTTGAAGATGGCAAGGAAGAAGAAAAAGGTGAAAGTTCCAAAGGTAAGGACAAGAAGAAATCTGCTGCTCTGTGTGACAAGGAAATACTAGCTAGAAGGCATGATGTCAGGGCTCACAGCTCATTGCTGTTGGCTCTACCTGATAGACATCAACTCAGATTCAGGAAATACAAAACAGCTAAGGATCTATGGGAAGCCATAGGCACAACCTTTGGAGGAAATGAAGCCACAAATAAGAAGAAGAAGAATCAAATGCTGGATGATTTTGCTTCTTTCAAAGCAATTGGTGATGAATCAATTGGATCTATTTATAATAGGCTTCAAGATATGGTGGCCCAGTTGGAATTCTTTGATATTGAGGTATCAAAAGAGCAGGTTAATACCAGGTTTCTTAATAGCCTCCAGAAAGAATGGTTTGTCTATAAGGCAATTTGGCAGAATAAGGATGACTTGGACGACAAGAACATTGATGACATATACAATAACTTAAAAGTTTTTGAACCTGTTGTTAATGAGATGAAGTCAAAAGGAACGATTCCCACCAACTCAAGTGGATCCAGTGATTCCCCTGCTAACATGGCATTCATATCACAAAGCAGTGGAATCTCCAAGAACAGTGGAATTGAAGTAGCACCTGCTACTTATTCCCCTGCTACCAGGTCTGGACCTTCCTATGATGAAGAAAGACCAGCTACATTCAGCCTTGATACTGCTTGTGCTTTTATAGCATCTCATGGGCCATAAGGATCTACTGTATTACATGAAGATCTAAGTCAAATCAGTAAGCAAGGGCTAGAAGAGATGGATATCAAGTGGAATATGGATCTGCTCAGCATGAGAGCCAATAGGTTCTACAAGAAGTATGGGAAGAAGATCTCAATTAATCCCTCTGATGTGGCTGGGTTTGATAAAGCAAAAGTTGAATGCTACAACTGTGGCAAGAAGGGTCATTTTGCCAGGGAATACAGAGGACCTAAGTCTGGAAATAGCTACAGAAAGGAAACAAGAGATGATGATTCTGGTGCTAAAGCCATGGTAGCCATGCAGGGGATAGATGGAGCAAGTGGATGGGACTGGAGTGCAATGACAGAGAATGTGGAAAGAAATCAAGCTTTGATTGCTGAGGAAAAAGAAGAAGACTTTGCACTTATGGCCATGTCAAGTTCCAGATCTGACAATGAGGTATATGATGACTCATATTGTACTAAAGCTTGTAGGAAAAATACTGAGTCTTTGAATGATCAAATCAGAAAGGTAAAAGCTAACTATATCAATTGTGATAATGATCTTGATAATTATAAACGTGCTTTAGAACAGTTAGAGTCCACCATAAGAGAGTTTAAGCAAAGAGAAAGTGATTATAGGGATCACATTGTGATTCTAGAAAGAGATGCTAAGGAGAATAACCAATCTATAAAAGAATTGACTGCTGAACTTGAAATTTTCAAAGCTAACCAAAAGATTGATGAGGAAACTGTTGAAAAATTTGGAAAAGCTTCAAAAGATTAAACCAAAGCAGTTGAAATCGGTCAATCTCCTAGGGACAAAACAGGGTTTGGGATTAAAAATGAGCATGCCACCATACCACCACCCCCTTCCAACATCCATGCACCTTTTCCTAGAAAAGACCTGTCCTGGACTGGTCTTCCTTGTTTTCAAAAACAGGATGATATTGAGTTTGACCTAAGTGCTTATATACCTAATAATCTTGATACTGAAGAGTCCCTAGTAAAAACTAGTGCTATTAGGGATTTTGAAAAGGAACGGATTGCTTTAAAACAATGGAAAATTGATAACCTTATTCTATTTTCAAGAGAAGGAATCTTTGGTAGTGACTCTAGTTCTTAGAGTAGCTCTCCCAAATCTAGGTCCAGATCACAGTCTCCTAAGTCCACCATTAAATATGCTGGTATGTACAGGACTGTAAGAGGTAATCAAAGAAATTGGAATGACCAAAAGTCTCACCAATTAGGAGAAGACTTTGTGAGTAACACCAAACCCTGCTTCACATGTGGCAGTTTTTAGCACACTTATCAAGAGTGTAAGGCACCAATGGAGATGGTGGCTGCAAATCCCTTAAAGGATATGCAACCTAAAACCATTCTCCTAAATGCAGGGGCAAAATCCTTTTCCCCTGCCAAGTATGTTTCCCCTGCCTTGAGAAACAGGGTGACTGACAAATATGCTGTTCCTGCACTTAGAAAGGAGACTGATGTTCACACCAAGCTCAGCACTTCTGTAACCATCCCAACACCTCAGAATGCATATAGATCTGACTCTAGACCTTACCAACACATGAATAGAGGCCAAAACAAAAGATGGGTTCCCTCTGCTAAGCATAGGGATTTCCCTGCTAAAACTGGGGTATCAAAACTTTGTCTTCTAGGAACATGGGAAGATGGGGAAAGCTGTGAAAGCCTCAGATCGTTGGGTGTGGGTACCCAAAAGGGGTACTCAATCTAATGGTGTATCTCTAGTTTTTGATAAGCTATCCTACATTGATACACGAGGTAGATCCAAGTCTGTAATGGCTTGGGTCCCCAATAAAAACTAATTTGTTTTTCTTTTTGCAGGTGACAAAGAAGACAAGGGATGATAGAGCATATTGGGATAGCGGATGCTCAAGAAGTATGACTGGATAAAAAGCTTACCTATCTAACTTTGTGCCCCTGCATGACAATGATGGTGTTTCTTTTGGAGATGGACATGGAACTATAACAGGAAAAGGAACTATTATCACCAATGGGATGACCTTTGACAATGTCTACTTTGTAAAAGAACTCAAGTACAATCTCTTCAGTGTGTCACAGATGACTGATAACAAGAATTTTGTCTTGTTTACTGACACTGAGTGCTTGGTGTTAGGAAAGGAGTTTGTCTTACCACCAGACACTCCTATTGTACTCAAAACACCAAGACAGAAGAATATGTACACAATTGATCTCAAGGACATATCTATCCAGGACAATGAAACATGTTTCATTGCCAAAGCCTCAGTAGATGAATGTAAGAAATGGCATAGAAGACTTGGTCATCTTAATTTCAAGAACATGAACAAACTAGTAAAATATAATCTGGTTCATGGTCTTCCCTCCAAGTCTTTTGTAAATGAACATACTTGTGCTGCCTGTCTGAAAGGGAAGCAACACAGAGCATCTTGCAAATCAAAAACAAGTATGTCCACCACCAAGCCATTGGAACTACTGCATATGGATCTCTTTGGTCCTACTTCTGTGGCAAGCATAATGAAGAAATGGTACTGCCTAGTGATTACTGATGATTTTTCAAGGTTCACATGGACATTCTTTCTATTTGAGAAGAGTGACACAGCTGATGTACTCATTGGGTTCATCAATCAAATTGAACTATCAAAAAGCATGAAGGTAGTCACCATGAGATCAGACAATGGTGGTGAGTTCAGAAATCAGAAACTGGACTCTTTCTGCATAAACAAAGGCATCAAGAGGCAATTCAGCATTGCAAGAACACCTCAACAGAATGGAGTGGCAGAAAGAAGGAATAGGACACTCATTGAAGCTGCAAGAACTATGTTGTCTGATTCCAAACTTCCAGTTATCTTTTGGGCTGAAGCTGTATCCACTGCTTGTTATGTACAAAACAGGGCCTTGGTGGTTAAGGCACACAACAAGACCCCTTATCAGCTGTTCAATGGAAGACCTCCCTTAATTGACTTTTTCAGACCTTTTGGATGTCATGTGATCATCTTGAACACTATTGACAATCTAGGTAAGTTTAGTGAAAAGGGTGATGATGGATACTTTGTGGGTTATTCATTAAACAGCAAGGGATATAGGGTCTTCAACAAGAAGACAAGCAAAATCATAGAAAATCTTCATGTGAACTTTCTTGAAGACAAACCAGAAGATGTTCAAACAGGTCCTGACTGGTTCTTTGATATAGAAGTTCTTTCAAAATATATGAATTATGTACCTGTTGCTTTGCAGAACACTAACATTTCAGGTAGTCAAGAACCAACTGGTGCAGAGAAGTTACCCCTGAGGTACATGAATGTACCCTCATTATTTCCTATTGAAGCTGATGATCAAGAAGATAATTCTTCCCTAGGAAAAGAAGAGCCAATCTCATCCCCTGCTATGTCACCTCCTGAAAGCAGCGAAATGGCTGAAGGCAGTGGAATCCAAGATTCCCCTGCTAGACCAATTGATTCCTCTCTCGCAAAGGATCCTGTTGCTAATGATACTAATGCTGCAGAAAGAGAATCCCCACTCATTTCATTATCTACACCCATAGCTGATGGTCCTATTATATCCAGCAGTGGAAGCAGAATAATGAAGAGTGGAGGTCCCAGTTACTTAGAGCTTCATTCTGCTCACCAGCACCCATCTCTAGGTCATGCTGTATCATTTGGAAGTTCCTTTGAGGACTTCTTTCCTAATCAAAATAGCCCCATCAACTCTGATTTGGAAGAAGATGAAACAGAAGTAATCATGCAGCCTACCTACAGAATCAATAAGGATCACCCTATCTCTCAAATCATTGGTAATCCTGAAGCCCCTAGACATACAAGGTATACAGCAAAGGAGCACAGCTTCATTGCTAACATCACCATGAAGTTCAATCATGACAACATGCAATGTTGTCTGTTTACTGCATTTTTGTCACAAGAAGAGCCAAAGAAGATTTTTCAGGCTTTAAATGACCCAAGCTGGGTTGAAGCCATGCAAGAGGAGCTCTTACAATTTGACATACAAGAGGTTTGGATTCTGGTGGACTGTCCCAAATGGGCAAGGCCCATTGGGACAAAGTGGGTACTCAGGAACAAAAAGGATGAAAGGGGAATAGTTGTCAGGAACAAAGCAAGACTAGTGGCACAAGGGTATACCTAGGAAGAAGGAATTGATTATGAAGAGGTATTTGCTCCAGTTGCCAGGATTGAGGCCATTCGATTATTCCTTGCTTATGCTTCATTCATGGACTTCACTATTTTTCAAATGGATGTGAAAAGTGCCTTTCTATATGGAACCATTGATGAAGAAGTCTATGTTATGCAACCTCCAGGGTTTGAAGACCCAGAACATCCAGACAAAGTATACAAGGTGAAAAAGGCTATGTATGGACTTCACCAAGCTCCCAGAGCCTGGTATGGTACTCTCTCTAAATATCTCTTAGACAATGGATTCAGCAGGGGGAAGATTGATCAGACCCTGTTTACCAAGAAACAAAAGGGTGACCTTTTGCTAGTACAAATCTATGTTGATGACATCATTTTTGGATCCACTAACTCTATGCTTAGCAAAGAGTTTGCCAAACTGATGCAGGATAAATTCCAAATGAGTGCCATGGGAGAACTAAACTTCTTTTTGGGGTTGCAAGTTCAGCAGCGAAAAGATGGGATATTTGTCTCACAAGACAAATATGTGGCTGAGATTGTGAAGAAGTTTGGCATGTCTGATGGAAAGAAGGTGTCCACTCCAATGGACAAGGATCATCCATGGGGTAAAGATGGTCCTGGAAAGCCTATAGATGTCAGGAACTACAGGTCTATGATTGGGTCTCTTATGTATCTCACTGCTTTAAGACCTGACATCATGTTTGCAGTCTGCTTATGTGCAAGATACTAGGTGTCACCAACAGAGTGTCACTTATTTGCTGTGAAAATTTTTTTTAGGTATCTAAAGTGTCATCCCACCTTAGGACTTTGGTATCCAAAGGGGTAACCATTTGAGCTGATAGCCTATTCAGATAGTGATTATGCTGGTGACAACAATGATAGGAAATCTACAACAGGGGGATGCCAATTTTTGGGAAGCAGACTTATATCTTGGCAATGTAAGAAGCAGACTATCATGGCAACATCCACAACTAAAGCTGAGTATGTAGCAGCTGCTGCATGCTGTGGTCAAGTACTTTGGGTGCAAAATCAACTGCTTGATTATGGGTATAACTTTCTTAAAACCAAGATATTCATTAACAACAACAGCACCATTTGCATTATTAAGAACCCTGTTTTTCCTAGCAAGACTAAACACATTGAAATTAGACATCACTTTATCAGAGATTGTTTTGAAAAAGGACTAATTGTCCCTGAGAAAATTGATATAGAACTTAATGTTTCTGATCTTTTAACAAAAGCTTTTGAAGTAGGGAGGTTTCAGTATCTGGTTGCAGGTATTGGAATGGCTACCCCTTAAAAACTGATGTCTATTTTGTCTTGTATGATCAGGGTTGCTTCACTGCTATTGTTGTATAATTGTTAGTCCATTTTTCCATCACTTTTTATTCCACTTCTTTTTAACATAGATTCCCCTGCTGGGTATTCATTCCCCTGCTAAGAGAATTTTTCTCTTAAGCTGGGTGTGTTCTTTTTACAAAAGTGGTTATATGTGGTTTTAGACTAACAATGCAGAGGTTTATATGGTGCATACAATTCTCATTGGGGAATCAGGTATATACTCTATGTTTCAGGGGAGGTTAGGTCACACCTTTAGGACTCAGGGTATCCTTAGGATACTCATATATGATCTTAGATCATATCCACTGGTGAGTGAGGGTTCAGGGTAATGAGGACTTGCTGCAAAGCTTGTCAGAACTCTGAAACCTTGAGGCACTATAGTGAGTGCTTACATTTCTCTATTAAAACAGCTTGCTGTTCAAATACAGATGTGTGGCACACATTGCCAAGACTGACTGACCATAGGTAAGGGACAAGGTAGGGATGGTGACTGGGGTATGCATGTTTTCTTAGGTTAACCTGGTGTAGGGGGACTTACGTATTGACTTTTTGTATTGGGACCATTGCTGAATAGAGGACTCTTGAGTTTCTATGTATCTATCTTGTGTATACAAGTGTGTGCATTAGAGCAGAGCTAGTTAGCATTGGTCTCTCCATGACTTGTCCAATACCCCTAGGAAAGTTTCCCCTGATTTCATCTTTTGCTTCCCCTGCCTTCATAACATTCCCCTGTTTGACCGTTGACCGACAATACCGTTACCCTGTTCATAGCCGTTGGGCCTGCTTGCACAAATTTTGGTTAAGGAATATTTTATTGTTTTAAAAGATATTTAAGGCGCTTTCTTCGCTGATTGGTAATCTTTTCTTTATTATTTCAAATAAATTACTTTTTTATCAAGATTTATCTTTGATATTTTTGCAATTTGAAAATTTTGGTCCAATCACAGCTCTTCAATTCGCCTATAAAAACTTAATTCCCTTCACCAGCAGGTCCATCTCTCTCTGTCGACTTAATCCCACCTACCTCTCACCTTTATAAACCTTCAAACTATTTTCAAACTTTATCATGACTCTCAAAATTGCTGCTAATCATAACCAAATCGCTTTGTTACATGATGAACCAGCTAAGTTTGCTGATGTTGTGGCCTTTCTAAAGTCATCATACTTTAGAGTGGCCCTTCTCATCAATCCTCGAATCTATACCTCACACATTCAGCAGTTCTGGTCTAAAGCCATGACCAAAACAGTGAATGGAGAGGTTACAATTCAAAGCACTGTTGATGGTCATCCCAAGGTGATTACACTTGCCTCCATCAGGGAGAATCTTCTCCTTGATGATGAGGATGGGATAACCAACTTTTCTGAGGATGACATTTTTGCAGGTCTTGTTAAATTGGGGTACAAACTTTCTAAAAATAAAAAATGTAAGTTTGCTAAAGGCCAGTTTGCCCCTCATTAGAAATATTTGATTCATACAATTTTGTAATGTTTGTCACCAAAAACCACTGCTTTTAATGAGTTTGGTAGTGAGATGGCTTCTGCCCTGATCTGCTTTGCAACAAGGAGGAAGTATTGTTTTTCTCAAATGATTTTTAAAGGAATGGTTAAAAATGTTTCAAGCAACTCAAAGTTTTATATGTACCCAAGGTTTATAGAACTTCTGCTGAATATGAGTGATCATGGTCCAATTAAACACAAAAACTATTTTTCAACAACCAAACATACCACAAAACTATTCACCACACTACTTGCACCATCACCTCTGTTTTCTGGCAAAACAATTCCACTCACTACAATTATGATGGACCAAATCAGACGGGAAGAAGCCAAAAATCAAACAGCTACACACCAACCTTCTGATTCCCCTGCCAGACACCTACACCCTGCTAGTCCTTTACCCCCTGCTGATCCACAACATGAAAGGCGTTCTAAATCCAGGTTTGCCAGGTCTCCCTTGCCTGGTGAATCTTCACAAGCAGCAGAAAGGGGAGTCTCCAAGGGTTTGGAGCAACCTGAGGGTTTGGCTGCCACTACTGTCTCATCCTCAAGGGGTGAGCAGGACAGTGACACCATCAGTAAGTCCTCTCACTCACTCCATGATATCCAAAAAGGGGAGAAATTCCCTTCTAGGATTGAGAGCAGTATGAAACCTTTGACTAATTTGGAATTGACGAAAATGTGTATAAGTCTGAAAAGGCAGAATGCACTGTAACACCCCCACAATTGTTATGCGCAGCGGAACTACAACAATGGGTGCTACACAGTATTCATTGCACACAAGATATATCAAACGACGCTAAAAAAAGACGTCGACTTAAAAATTGAAATTTAAAGTTGTTAAATAATACATGTCCACAGTTTTTCCAACCCCAAATAGTGCACAGAGTTTAGCGTTTCGGTCCCCATGAATCTCAACCCAAAAACTTCAGTTTTACAACCACATGACATTAAACATAAAAATTGTTTAAGTAGAAAAGGAGGGAAAAACAAGCGGACACCAAGCCGATCACACAACCTCCATCCCATGCATGCTCCATCCTACTGCTCAGCGGTTACCTGAAATACATGCCAAAAATTTGGTCAACGAAAACGTTGAGTGGAATTCATAGGTTTTTCAATCCATTTGAACGTATATATAATAAAAACCATTCGTGATCATTTATAGTCTTGTCGATCAAACAAACTATAATCAGGATACTGACAATTGTGTTTAAGCTCATGACACTAATCCGTTAACTCAATCACCCGCGTAAATATACCGGCATGATTCAGATGAAACCAGTGCCCCTCTAAAGGCATCAGTTGCAATTATACCTTATTTCTCATACAAAATAATCTACCGCAGAACTTACTATAAGTACAGCTTCTCGGCTAGCATTGGGTCGTCAACCCCGTAGTACTACAAATTGCATAAGCGGCTATTTCCCCCTTCGCAAGGGCAAGACAATAGTTAATAGTTCATGAATTTAGGGACTTTTGCAACTTTGGTACTCAACACAATTTCTAAGGCAACTTTCGGGTCTAACAATCATTCATGATATACGTTCCTTTTAAAAACTAGCATGCATTTCCCTCGCGGGTAAAACAATTTAAAATAGTATAAGCGAGGCTATAAATTCACACCTTAGATATTAAGTAGTCGGTAGTTCGAGGAGTGTTCACTGACGATGAAACGGATGCCCGGGTAAATCAACACCTATCACAAATAACGCGTAATGAGTAATCTCATTTAAATACTTACGGTACTGTATAAAATACATATATATAAGTCACTTATGACCAATATAACTCACGCCAAAAACAAAAACAACAAGTATCATTCATTTTATTCCATTCATTCTTATAACCTACGTCGTCCATTTTTACACGTTCTCGCCGGTACTTGACTAAAGTACGGGCTGTTTTACCTTATTAAACCATGCTTATAAAATTTGACAAAATTTCCAAAAATCCTATATGACCTGTAGATAACATGTTTTTAAGTCCAACAAAAGTTTTCACTTTTACGACCCGTCACGCAACTCATTTCCACGACTACATTTTACGGGCTGAAATTGCGCTTCGACCAATTTTGACCACTTTGACCTATATGAAAAATACCTTTGACTTCCTTGACTCATAAGTCAACATATAGACTCATTTGTACAGGTTAGGGACCAAGTTTTGACCCTTGATCATTCACCAAATTATACTTGTGACCCTCGGGATTTGACTAAAACTTTACACAAATCCGGATTGTGAAAGTCCTCGTCTCCCGGTACCCGATCTTTAAAATGTCATAACTTTTAGCTCGTTTTGAGTCACGGGCTCTACCTTATACCAAATTAAAGCTAGAAAAACCCTCTATCACTATATTTAGTTTTCAAGACTTGGAACAAAAATCATTTTTCCAAAATAGGCCAAATGTTTCTGCCTAAAAATGACTATACCAAAAACACGCTTAGACTCGATTCCAAGACTTCTAACCAACTCTAAACATCATCCTAAGACTTCCCAAACATATCCTAACATCAAACTTCCATCCTACCCCTATTGATCAACCAATCTCAAAATCAAAATCAAAGAAAAATACACATGCAAGTAGTAACACCTATATGAATCTTTCTAAAACAACAAACCAAACACAATAATAACATGCATATTCATCAACCACCATGGCTCCCCCAAACACCCCTTTGCCGTGGGGTTTGGGTGACCAAATCACCACAACCAAATTAATTTTGGTGGGTTTTCATGGTGTTTATACTTCCATAACACTCAAAATAAACATGCATTAGCTCAAAAAGCCACAAAAACGAATTTTGGATCATATGAAAAATCTTGAAAAATTTTTATCAATGCATGTTGGATTTGATTACATGAATAGGTGGGTAATGACCAAACTAAGCGTGGTCTAACCTTAGATTTTTGAAAAATCAAGTAGAAAAGATTTTTGGTGGATTTTTGTGTGTTTGAGGTGTGCCGTGAGTTTGAGAGAGACAAGGGGAGGGAGTGTTTGATTTTTCTTGTAAATGTTTGTGTGTGTTTGTGTGTTTGTCCACTTTGCCCCCTTTTGTTAGTTAGGAGGGACCTTGTTGCAATTTCTAGTTTCTTTTGTCCTTAAATAGAAAACAACCTCAAAACTTTGCGGGTTTGACTCAATTGTCAATTTTGAAAATTTTACGGGAGTCGGAAATCTTCCCGAATGCTCCAAAATATTTTTGGGATACTTTAAATGTACTTGGAAGGCTATAAAACTCACACGACTCAACTTAACACGAACCGTAAATAAAATTCTCGAGAAATTACATTATCGATAAATCGTCAAAAATTATATAAAATTGGGCATCCCTCGGGATCGTAATCGTCATCGTCCTTCTCAAAACGTCAAACGTAAAAATTATAACCTCGAACATCGGCTCTAACCAAAATACTTATAATTATAAAAATTAAAATTTATCAAAAATTTCAAAATTTAGCGTAATTTAGGGTATCGTAAATGACCTCGACTCTAGGGTGTCACATCCACCCCTCCTTAAAGAGAGCGACGTCCCGGCGCTCGCCTCTTCTTGGGCTCACATTCCGTCTTACTGGAACAAATGAGGATACCTTTCCTTGAAAAAGTCCTCACGTTCCCAGGTGTATTCCGGTCCACGCTTAGAATTCCATCGGACCTTCACAATGGGAATCCTACTATGCTTCAACCGCTTGACCTCCCGGTCCATGATTTCCACAGGTTCTTCCACAAAGTGCATTTTGTCGTCTAGTCGAATCTCGTCCAAAGGAATCACCAATTCCTTGTCCGCCAAACTCTTCTTCAGGTTCGATACGTGGAACGTGTCATGAATAGCACTAAGTTCGGTCGGCAATTCTAACTTGTACGCTACTGGTCCAATTCGTTCAACGATCTTAAACGGTCCAATATACCTCGGACTCAACTTTCCTTTCTTCCCAAAACGAATTACACCCTTCCATGGCGATACCTTGAGCATAACCATATCTCCCACTTCAAACTCCAACGGTTTCCTTCGGTTATCGGCATAACTTTTCTGTCGGCTTCTCGCAGCAAGTAGTCGGTTCTTGATCTGCACGATCTTCTCTGTTGTTTCTAATACCATTTCGGGTCCAGTCAATTGACTTTCCCCTACTTCACTCCAACACACGGGCGATCTACACTTCCTTCCATACAATGCTTCGAACGGTGCCGCTTTGATACTCGCATGATAACTATTATTGTACGAAAATTCCACCAGAGGCAAGTGGCGTTCCCAACTTCCTCCAAAATCAATCACACACGCTCGGAGCATGTCCTCCATCGTTTGAATCGTTCGTTCACTCTGGCCGTCAGTTTCCGGGTGATAAGCCGTGCTTAAACTCAGTTCAGTGCCAATCGCACGTTGAAGCGATCTCCAAAATTCCGACGTAAATCTACTGTCGCGATCCGAAATGATCGATAACGGCACTCCATGTCTACAGACGATCTCTTTCACGTACACGCTGGCGAGTCTTTCCATGCTGTCCGTCTTCTTCATAGGTAAGAAATGAGCAGATTTCGTCAACCTGTCCACAATTACCCATATCATATCGCATCCACTAGGAGTCCTAGGTAAACCCGTCACAAAATCCATTGCGATTTTCTCCCATTTCCATTCTGGGATTTCCGGTTGTACCAACAATCCAGATGGTTTCTTATGTTCTGCCTGAACCTTCGTGCAAGTCAAACACTTACTGACGTAACGAGCAATATCTGCCTTCATATTCGGCCACCAATAAACTTTCTTCAGGTCGTGGTACATCTTATCCGATCCAGGATGTATCGAATACTTCGACTTATGCGACTCATTCATAACCAATTCTCGAACTCCAGGTTTTCCTTCCTCAGATGGACACAATGGTAACCAAATTCGATTCTCAAAATATCTTAGTCCGTCAGACCTAATCACGAAAATAGGTTTCAACATTCGTCCCAAATTCTCGGCTTCAACATTCCCTTTCATCAATCCTCTCTCCTGAGCCTTCAGTATGGTTTCGGTTAAGTCAACGCTCTCACTCATCACTAAAGCTCTAACCCTCAAAGGTTTCTCCCGTTCCTTCCTACTCAAAGCATCTGCTACAACATTCGCCTTCCCAGGGTGATAGCGAATTTCACAATCGTAATCACTCAATAGTTCAACCCATCGTCTTTGTCGCATATTCAACTCCTTTTGATCTAAAATGTGCTGCAAACTCTTGTGATCAGTGAATACAACACACTTTGTCCCATACAGATAGTGTCTCCACAACTTTAACGCAAAAACTACCGCTCCTAATTCCAAATCGTGCGTCGTGTAGTTCTCCTCGTTCTTCCTTAATTGCCTCGACGCGTAAGCTATCACCTTTTCACGTTGCATTAACACTGCTCCATAACCTTTACGAGACGCATCACAATACACCACGAAGTCTTCGGTTCCTTCAGGCAATGATAAAATCGGCGCGGAACATAACTTATCCTTGAGCGTTTCGAAAGCAAGCTCTTCCTCATTTCCCCATTCATACACCCTATTCTTCTCGGTAAGCCGCGTCAATGGTTTCGCAATCAACGAAAATCCTTCAATAAACCTTCTATAGTACCCAGCTAAACCCAAAAATTGTCGAACTTCAGTCGGCGTCGTCGGTGCTGACCATTCCCTGATTGCCACGATCTTAGCAGGATCTACACGAACTCCCTCACTATCAATCACATGACCTAGAAACTGCACTGATTCCAACCAAAACTCACACTTAGAGAATTTTGCATACAGTTTCTCCTTCCTTAACAACTCCAAAATCTTCCTCAGGTGCTTCTCGTGCTCCTCCTTACTCTTAGAGTAAATAAGTATGTCGTCGATGAAAACAATAACAAACTTATCTAGATACGGCTTGCACACGCGATTCATAAGATCCATGAATACAGCAGGCGCGTTAGTCAACCCAAACGGCATCACTCGAAATTCAAAGTGTCCATACCGCGTACGAAAGGCAGTTACAGGAATATCCTCCTCTCTTACACGCAGTTGATGATACCCTGATCTTAAATCGATCTTTGAGTATACACTGGACCCTTGCAATTGATCGAACAAATCATCAATCCTCGGTAATGGGTACCGATTCTTAACCGTCAGCTTATTGAGTTCTCTATAGTCAATACACATTCTAAACGAACCATCCTTCTTCTTTACGAACAACACTGGCGCTCCCCAAGGTGATGAGCTCGGCCTAATAAATCCTTTGTCCATCAACTCCTTCAATTGATCCGCTAACTCCTTTAACTCAGATGGTGCTAAGCGATAAGGTGCACGTGCAACCGGTGCAGCTCCTGGCACTAAATCAATTCGAAACTCGACCTCACGGGTAGGCGGTAAACCTGGCAACTCGTCTGGAAAAACGTCCGGATACTCGCAAATAATTGGCACCTCTTCAATCCTCGCCTCTACATCACCATCGCTCGAAACTTGTGCCAAAAACACATCGCATCCGCTCTCCACGTACTTCATCATCTTCAAACACGAAATCACCTTCAAACGAGAAGTGCATTCGTCTCCCTTAACCGTCAAAACCCTATTCCTCAGCGGAATCTGCACCAATCTCTCACCACAGACGATTGTAGCACTATGCGCCATTAACCAATCCATTCCCACAATCACGTCAAACGATCCTAGCTCTATAGGCATCAAGTCGATTTTAAAAGCGTAGTTTCCTAACTTCAAGGTACACCCTTTCAGTATAGAATTCGTACTAACAATTTTTCCATCGGCTAATTCAACATTATAACTAGTCGTTAACAATACCGGTTCTCTATCGATATTACGACTAAATCTAACGTCTACAAAACTCTTGTCGGAGCCAGAATCAAATAAAATACTAGCATAACAAGCGTCTAGCAAAAACGTACCGGTAACCACATTGGGACCTTGTGGTTTATCAGCAGTTCCCACTTGATACACAGCTGCCGCATTATTTCCTCCCCGGCTGTTCCCTGCCTTCGGGCAATTTGCTTGCACATGCCCCCTTTCTCCACAGCTATAACATCCTCTCATCCTGATAGCATTAGCCCCAGTGGCTACTCCTCCCATTCGACAACTAGCAGTCCTATGACCTGCCTTTCCACATTTGCCGCATGCCTGCGGGCAGTTTCCAACATGATACAAGTTGCACTTTCCACAATGGGGGTTCACCTTCACACCTCTAGGGTTTGTCACGGCCCTCATTCCTTCGTTCCTTCTCTGATTAAACTGCTGATTACGGTTCGGCCCTTGGTTGTTTCGGTTTCCTCCTCGGTTCTGGCCTTGGGATTGATTACCTTGTGCTGCCTCCCATTTTCTTTTGTTACCCTCAGCAATGTAATTCTGCTTATCCTGAAGCTTAACGTCCATCAAAGCGTGTGCCATTTGAACCGCTTCGTCAAACGTTCCAGGTTTCGACGAAGTTGTTTCACCCTTGATGTTGCTAGATAAACCCTTAATATACTGCCTCATTTTCTTGGCGTCATTGGCAAATATGTCCGGACACAAAAGACTTAACTCATTGAATCTCCTGGTGTAAGCAGCTATATCGTTGTTCCTTAAGGTCAAGTGTCTCAGTTCGTCCTCCAATTGCCCCAATTCCTCCTCTGGGCAAAACTTCTTTGTCAACAAAGCTTTGGTCGCATTCCACGTTCTCGCATTTGCCACAGCCAATCCCACCGTAGCTACCTGGGTGTTCCACCAGCTTAACGCATCATCCAGAAATGTAGCTGCTGCAAACTTTACTTTATCCGCCTCTGCACAACCACTGATTTCAAACGTACTCTCAACTTTTTCCAACCATCGCCTAAGTTCTAGGGCTCCACCCGATCCACGGAACTGCGTAGGACCGCACTTCATAAAGCTTGAATAGGTACACACTCTCGGGGCTGGTTGTCTCCCCGCGTTCCTTCCTGGATCCTGATTTCTCCCAGCTCGGTCCGCTTCCAACGCATTAGCTATCGCTTCCTGAATCATGTTGTTAACACGATCGGCAGTCAACTTTGGAGGCATTGTTTTATCGAATATCTCTTTCTGCAAGACAAGAAAAATAGAAAAACAATGTAAGTATTCATATCAAGTTTCCCAGACATAAAATACATACAACGACACATCCCTACGGAGTTACTAATATTCATCAATTCACACCACAAAAGATCAAATTTAAGACATATCACAGATCATGAAAGGTAACATAGATTGTATTGATAGTTAACCAAAATCGTGACAAGTAATGCCACTACAATCATTCACCACAAAACATCAAGTACTTGAGTTTCTCGTCATAATACCATCATACAAAGGTCTAAAATAGTTCTATTACAATGATCAAAGAAAAATACAAAACAAGTAACTAGGCATGTGGTGATCCACACGGCCTCTTGGATGGCGGCTCGTCGTCGTCCTCGGTTTCCTCATCACTTACGTCCTCGTCCACATCATCCACTTTTCCCTTTCCTTTCTCATCAGGCCCACATTCTGTTTCCTTTTTCGTCCCTGATGTGGATCCATGCTCAATCGCTCCTTGACTTCCCACCGAAATACAAGCACCTCCAGTAGGCGGCTGAACCATGAAGTCATTCGCCTCCATCTCCACATCGTCCACGAATCTCCAATCCGGGGGCAATGAATCCCTCACACGATGCTCCCAACTCTGCATCCTCGACAACCTCATCTGATCTTCCCTCACACGATCAAGACTAGCACTCAAATTCGCAACCATTGATTTCAAACTGTTGATGGCACTTGTGTTCATCATCCCATCATACGCAATCCTTGAAGTCCTTTCCAACAATCTTTCGTCCGCCTTGTCATTCTCGTCGAATCTACTGACCACTCTTGATTCCACTACATACCTCATGCACATCGATCCTTCCAAACCTCTCACAGTCCGTCGCACGTCATGATAATCCCTCGGTCCGGGACAGCAAATTCTTGGGATGCCTTGATGAAGAGAATTTGCGCTCATTGCACCTTCGGCTCTTCTGGGAATATCTGGTACACCAACCAGATGGGAAGTACGCATAGGCGTGGGACAAGTAGTTCTCCTTGAGTCGGGGTCCTGGGCTCGTACATCGTTACCGTTATCGTTGGGCGGTACCTCGGCCATTCCTGCAATAACAGCGAATTTCGGAGGGTACATAAGTAATTATACAATAATTATAAATATATGCATGCAAATGCAATGCAAAGGTGGTACATATGCCCGAAATGTAATAATATGATGCTCATGCATGATAAATATGAAAATTACGATGTCGGATATTTCACGTAAAATTTAACGTCTACATATAGTAATTCCATACTTATATAATAATTACCCACATACATACTTTACTCAAAAGTATACGTCAAATGCCATAAATACAACAATAAATCTTACCGGAGCCATGCAGGATAGTTGTGTGTGCTTGGACCCTTTTCTTACGACACCAAAAGTTATAGTTTAGGATTTTCAAAAACGACCTAGTTCTCTATAACTCGTGGCTCTGATACCAATCTGTAACACCCCCACAATTGTTATGCGCAGCGGAACTACAACAATGGGTGCTACACAGTATTCATTGCACACAAGATATATCAAACGACGCTAAAAAAAGACGTCGACTTAAAAATTGAAATTTAAAGTTGTTAAATAATACATGTCCACAGTTTTTCCAACCCCAAATAGTGCACAGAGTTTAGCGTTTCGGTCCCCATGAATCTCAACCCAAAAACTTCAGTTTTACAACCACATGACATTAAACATAAAAATTGTTTAAGTAGAAAAGGAGGGAAAAACAAGCGGACACCAAGCCGATCACACAACCTCCATCCCATGCATGCTCCATCCTACTGCTCAGCGGTTACCTGAAATACATGCCAAAAATTTGGTCAACGAAAACGTTGAGTGGAATTCATAGGTTTTTCAATCCATTTGAACGTATATATAATAAAAACCATTCGTGATCATTTATAGTCTTGTCGATCAAACAAACTATAATCAGGATACTGACAATTGTGTTTAAGCTCATGACACTAATCCGTTAACTCAATCACCCGCGTAAATATACCGGCATGATTCAGATGAAACCAGTGCCCCTCTAAAGGCATCAGTTGCAATTATACCTTATTTCTCATACAAAATAATCTACCGCAGAACTTACTATAAGTACAGCTTCTCGGCTAGCATTGGGTCGTCAACCCCGTAGTACTACAAATTGCATAAGCGGCTATTTCCCCCTTCGCAAGGGCAAGACAATAGTTAATAGTTCATGAATTTAGGGACTTTTGCAACTTTGGTACTCAACACAATTTCTAAGGCAACTTTCGGGTCTAACAATCATTCATGATATACGTTCCTTTTAAAAACTAGCATGCATTTCCCTCGCGGGTAAAACAATTTAAAATAGTATAAGCGAGGCTATAAATTCACACCTTAGATATTAAGTAGTCGGTAGTTCGAGGAGTGTTCACTGACGATGAAACGGATGCCCGGGTAAATCAACACCTATCACAAATAACGCGTAATGAGTAATCTCATTTAAATACTTACGGTACTGTATAAAATACATATATATAAGTCACTTATGACCAATATAACTCACGCCAAAAACAAAAACAACAAGTATCATTCATTTTATTCCATTCATTCTTATAACCTACGTCGTCCATTTTTACACGTTCTCGCCGGTACTTGACTAAAGTACGGGCTGTTTTACCTTATTAAACCATGCTTATAAAATTTGACAAAATTTCCAAAAATCCTATATGACCTGTAGATAACATGTTTTTAAGTCCAACAAAAGTTTTCACTTTTACGACCCGTCACGCAACTCATTTCCACGACTACATTTTACGGGCTGAAATTGCGCTTCGACCAATTTTGACCACTTTGACCTATATGAAAAATACCTTTGACTTCCTTGACTCATAAGTCAACATATAGACTCATTTGTACAGGTTAGGGACCAAGTTTTGACCCTTGATCATTCACCAAATTATACTTGTGACCCTCGGGATTTGACTAAAACTTTACACAAATCCGGATTGTGAAAGTCCTCGTCTCCCGGTACCCGATCTTTAAAATGTCATAACTTTTAGCTCGTTTTGAGTCACGGGCTCTACCTTATACCAAATTAAAGCTAGATAAACCCTCTATCACTATATTTAGTTTTCAAGACTTGGAACAAAAATCATTTTTCCAAAATAGGCCAAATGTTTCTGCCTAAAAATGACTATACCAAAAACACGCTTAGACTCGATTCCAAGACTTCTAACCAACTCTAAACATCATCCTAAGACTTCCCAAACATATCCTAACATCAAACTTCCATCCTACCCCTATTGATCAACCAATCTCAAAATCAAAATCAAAGAAAAATACACATGCAAGTAGTAACACCTATATGAATCTTTCTAAAACAACAAACCAAACACAATAATAACATGCATATTCATCAACCACCATGGCTCCCCCAAACACCCCTTTGCCGTGGGGTTTGGGTGACCAAATCACCACAACCAAATTAATTTTGGTGGGTTTTCATGGTGTTTATACTTCCATAACACTCAAAATAAACATGCATTAGCTCAAAAAGCCACAAAAACGAATTTTGGATCATATGAAAAATCTTGAAAAATTTTTATCAATGCATGTTGGATTTGATTACATGAATAGGTGGGTAATGACCAAACTAAGCGTGGTCTAACCTTAGATTTTTGAAAAATCAAGTAGAAAAGATTTTTGGTGGATTTTTGTGTGTTTGAGGTGTGCCGTGAGTTTGAGAGAGACAAGGGGAGGGAGTGTTTGATTTTTCTTGTAAATGTTTGTGTGTGTTTGTGTGTTTGTCCACTTTGCCCCCTTTTGTTAGTTAGGAGGGACCTTGTTGCAATTTCTAGTTTCTTTTGTCCTTAAATAGAAAACAACCTCAAAACTTTGCGGGTTTGACTCAATTGTCAATTTTGAAAATTTTACGGGAGTCGGAAATCTTCCCGAATGCTCCAAAATATTTTTGGGATACTTTAAATGTACTTGGAAGGCTATAAAACTCACACGACTCAACTTAACACGAACCGTAAATAAAATTCTCGAGAAATTACATTATCGATAAATCGTCAAAAATTATATAAAATTGGGCATCCCTCGGGATCGTAATCGTCATCGTCCTTCTCAAAACGTCAAACGTAAAAATTATAACCTCGAACATCGGCTCTAACCAAAATACTTATAATTATAAAAATTAAAATTTATCAAAAATTTCAAAATTTAGCGTAATTTAGGGTATCGTAAATGACCTCGACTCTAGGGTGTCACATGCACAACTGGTACAAGATGTCAAAAAGCAAGGTCTGGTTATCAATAACTTGGAAACCAGACTTGCTACTCTTGAGGGGAGGAGAAAGCCCAGACTGATTATTTCAACAGATGAGGATGCTTCCAAAGGGGAGGAAGTTCCACATATAGAAGGGTCTACTGAGTACTATTCATATCCTGGTGGTGTACATGGAAAGATAGCAAGTGCTGAGAAAGGGATGGAGAAAGGAAGTGCTGATAAGGGAAGTGACAAGGGGAGTGCAACCAAAGATATTGCTCAAACATTGCTCACCATGGGCAATCCAGAAGAAGCCCCTGCTTCAAAAGTTTCCCCTGTCATTGCTGATCCCACTGCTGTAAGTCATTCCCCTGCAAAGAATATTACTCAAAATTTTGTTAGAAAGAACAGAAAGCAACCAGCTCAGAAGGGGATTACAATCAAAGAACCTGCATCTAAAGTGAAACCAGCACCAGTAGTGGATCCAAAAGACAAAGGAAAAGGAATCATGGTGGAACAGCCCAAGAGAAAATACAAGCATCTAACTCCTGAACAGCAAAGGGCTCAAGAAGCACATGATGCACAAGTAGCTCTCAGGCTACAACAAGAGGAGATGGATATGCAAGACCAAAGAATGCAAAAGATGAGGCCCAAAGATATGCTCAAGCAGGTTGAGATCATGCATAGAGAACTAGATGACAGGGTACCTCATGTGGGAGAGTTTCTTGATCAATGGGAGAAGGAGTTAATAAATGCTCCTTTGGAAGACAGGTATGAGTTGACTTGCCTTGTTTACAAATATCAAACTGAGTATCTGGAAAGAAGGGCAAATCAAATTCAGAGAGAGAAGTATTTGACTTCAGAGAAAGGGCAACTTGAACATTATAAAGTTTTGCTTAAAAGACATAGGAAGTGGAAGGATGGTGATTTCAAAGATATGAGTTTTGAAGCTATAAAAAGAGCAGTCAGACCAGTCCTAAGATTGTATGATGTGGAGGATTGGATGACTATCAACACTCCTGAGGAAGCTGAGTATCTTAGGAGACAAAGTGAAATGCTACAGAAAGCCAGGGAATCTAAGAAAAGAAAAGCTGGAGAAACAACTTTGGAAACTACACAAGCAGGTGCATTAGCCCAAGCAGGTGCATTAGCCCAAGCAGGTGCATCATCACAAGTAGGGGCATTACATCAAGCAGGTGGAAGTTTTCCAGAGATTGATAAGTCTGTACTTAATGTACAAAGAGCAGCCAAAAGACTCAAGAGAATGGAGAAAGTGGGCACGGTTACTAAGGAGTCTCAAAGGCCTTCTAATGATGAAATTGATAAACAGCTAATTCTGCAGGAAAATGATGATATCTCACCCAGTGAACTTGGAAAGAAGTTTGCTATCATAGAATATGTTGTTTATGAACACAAAGGGAGGACTTGGTGGAAACTTACAAGGGCTGATAATACAGCACATACATTTCTAAGTCTAGATGTCATGTTTCAAATTTTGGACAGTGAAGACTTAGAAGATCTGTGGAAAATATTGAAGAAAACGTTTGCTGCAAAACCTCCTACCATGGATGGTGTGGAGAAGGATTGGGTAATCTGGGAATGCATGCATAGGATGTATGAGCATGAGTTATTTGATCCTATATTTGATGCAGTGAATAAAGGAGATTTGTTGTATTGGAAGTTGTTTACCAATTCTGGGGTCTATGAAGTAGTGATGGAAGGTATAAGTGTGTACTTGATCAATCATAGGTATTATCCCTTCTCTCAGGAGACCTTGAAGAAACTAGCACAGGCTAACTTAATTGTAGATGCTAAAAAGCCTGTTGCTTATGATCTGGTAAGAATGGTTCATAGTCAGATTTGGCAAGAAAGTTTGTAAGCATCCTCATCAACTAGTATTTATTCAGAAACTTGTCTTTAGGGGAAAGCACAAGTTTAGGGGAGGATTGTTGGGAATAAATCTATGCTTATTTGTTTCCCCTTCTAGTTGATTATTTGTACCCCTGCTAGAGTAAGTTCCCCTTGCTAAATAACAAAGGCAGGGGAATTGGTCCCCCTGCTGAAGTCAAAGGCCCTGCTGTCAAAGATAAACATGGAATAGATTTTTACGCGTTTCAGTTATTATTCCTTAATACTTTCCAAATTTGTTAGTAGTGATCTTGTACGTGAGTCCTTGTGGCTATAAAAGGACTCACTAGGTTAGCATGCAAAGGGTGTCTTTCTCATTTGTCTTTCATTATCATACTTTAAGGTTTTGTAAACCGTAATACCATATTAGGGTATTCGTATATCTTTGATATATTAAAGTTCAACGTTTCAATCATATTTGTTCTTGTACTAAACATTATATTCCGCATCTTGTTTACTTACTTTGCTTTGCAAAGTTTCTCTAGTGTTAGATTGAATTCTTTCTCTCTATCACAACCCTTAAACAAGCTATTAAGGTTTAAGATCTGACTTTGGGATCAACAGATGAACCATGTTTAAGTCCATGAAATACATGTCTAACTTCATAATATTGATGATAATATTGCAGGTTCATACAAAATGTGAATGACAACATATTTGCATTCCAAAAAATAATGGATACACCCATCCATGCAGATTAGTGTTTAAAATTGTTTACAGAAACTATACCTACACTTAACCGAAATAGTCTAAAGAAGATTCATCAGAAACATTGATATTAGCGTTTTTCAGGGTTCAATTTATGTCTCTCAGTATCCTCTCAAATTGATCTCGGCTTTAAGTGGAATGATTGTTCTTGGTTACTAAAAAGGGGTTTAGTTTTTTAATCTACTAAAAAGTTTAAATGTATTAAAATGAAAACTTAAATAAAAACAATTAATTTAATGACAATTAATAAAAACTTGAATTAAAAATACAGGAATTATAGTTAAACTTAAACTTAGAATATGAAATGAAGACAGATACAAAAAGAAACAGTAAGTAAGATTAAAAGAAAATTGATTCGGAACTTTGACCTTGATTCGGAACTATTGATCCGGAACTTTTCACCCGGAAGTCTTCATTCGGAACTTTTGGAAAATCCTTCACTCGGAACTTTCTTCGGAAGTTGATCTGGAACTTCGTTCGGAAGTTGTTGATCCGGAAGTTCGTCCGGAACTTTTGGTCCGGAAGTTTATTCGGAAGATTTGGAAGAAAAACTTATTCGGAACTTAAACAACAAACATTCATTCGGAACTTTTTACTCATCCGGAACTTTCAGCTCATTTGGAACTTTTGACTCATCCGGAACTTTGGTGTTCATCCGGAAGTTTTGTGTTCATCCGGAAGTTTTGTGTTCATCCGGAAGTCTGGGAAACACAAATACAGTAACTAACCTGAAGAACAGGGGAAATCAATTTTAATCCAAAAATCACCAAGTTTTTCACCAAAAACTTAAATAAACTAATCACTAAGCATCTACTAACCATAAACTACAAATCCCATCAACAAAAACACAAAACCCAACAACTTTTAAAGATCAAATCAATAAAATAAGAACTTAAGAACTTGAAATAAAAGATGATGATGAACAAGATGAAATGGAAAGATTAAACACGAACTTGTATTGATGATTAATGTTTTAACAATCACAAAACAAGAATTAAAATTACAAGATTGAAAAACGAAGATCAAAATCACCAAACACCCTAGTGGTGTTGGTGATATCTACGAAACAGAAAGGAGAAAAAAGTGGGGAGAAGAAGAAAACAAAAACTGAATGCAAGGTGTGTGAGGGGAGGGCTTTTTATAGTCTTGTCTTTTGGTTGGTGAGTGGGCTTTCTCCCGTTCTTCTTGTCTTCTCGTCTTTTCAGAAAAGTTGACGTTTTCGATTCTGATTCGGGATTTGTTGTCGATTAAATTCAACTCGTCTTTTAATTTCTTCGTTTGATAGACTTGAGTTTCTTCGACTTTTGTAAATCTTCCATCTTTGGTCCTTTTCTTCGATAAATCTTTCGAATAGACCCAGTGACTTCAAATCTTTTGCATCTCTTGGACAATAGACTTCATCTTGAGTCTTTTTCTTCGATAAATCCCGTGCAATCCCATGTTTTCTTCAATAATCATCCGGTTGGCTCTGAAAACACAATAAACACAAAAACCACGCATAATTCCAAACAAATGATATTAAATACGCGTTTTGGTCTCGTTTTAGCCAGAATTAAGTGGTAAAAGGATGGGTGTTTACACACCTATCAAATCCCCTACACTTAACCATTGCCATGCCCTCATGCAATGCTTAGTGATAAAGCAATTTTACACTTTTCTCATAATTAATCAACCTTGGCCTTATTAAAATACTACAAAAATTAAGGTACTAAAAGAAATTAAAACTTAAAAGGGAACAAAAGGATAGAAAACCATTTTCACTTGAAAATAGCTACATGGAAATAACTTGCAAAGAGATCAATGACTTACATTAGGGCTTTGGTGCTGCGAAGATTTATCACCCTCAAGTTTCACGTTCCCCAAACTAAGCTTAAAAACGAGATCATTGTTATTATAAGTTAGTAAATCAAACACTTACACACATGGCTTAATTAAATGCTTAAACTCCCTTATTCCTAGGTGTATCTCTTGTATTTTATTTTTGTCTTAGAATGATCATGAAGATGCATTTTTGGACTTATTTCGATAGTTTATTAAGGCTGAAAGCAAAGTAGGACGATTTGATCAATAGTTAGCTAAAGGACAAAATCTCTTAAAACTGCTTCTCGGGATATCAAAAAGTTCATATCTTGGCATAACTCGGTTCACGATTTGAGACCTTTCTCGGGCCGATATTTGGCATGTACTTCATACTTCATATCTTGAGAGACGTGCTTGAGATAATGGTCTTCTCATCGTTCATAGAGTTTCTTCACTTGGAGACTTTTGAGAGGTACTCCAACTTCGTTGACCACGACTTCATGATTATTTCTTCAATCTCTATTTGGGATTTTGAGATACAACGATCCGCCTCCTTTTCGGACTTGGATCTATTTATCCTCATACCTTGTTAGGGTCTTTTCGGATAGACTTCTCCATCATCTTTATGGGAGTTGATTGCTTTTCATCGTGAGTCTTGATCCTTCATATTGACTTTGGTAATAATGCTTTTCACATCACTTTGGATCTTTAGCAATAAAATGGAATCCTCATGCCTTGTTAGGGCCTTTTCGGACTCGCCAATCTTTGCGCCCCACTTCATAAGTTATGCCTTGGCTATGAAATCTTATCATTACCGAGAAACTTTTAAACGATCTTGGGCTAGAATCTAAGTAATTTTCAAATCGTACGACCTTGCTTATTGCAGATAAATTATTAGCTAGTGATGGGAGAATAGGCAAATAATTACACCAAGTGAGCTTGTGCAAGAATACCGACTTATAATTGACTCTATCATTTCTCGTTCTCCACAATTTAAAATCTCAAGTAATGAGACTCGTGGATACTTAGCCTAATAAACCAATTAAGGTCTACATGGTTAAGGATACTAGCTAAAATAAACTTGGATAAGTCTATTCGGGTTGAGTCAAAATAAACGCAACGGGCCTAATATGTCAAAGACTTCTAAACTAGCTACACCACTTTATTAATATTTTTGACTTTATTGCGGGATATATACATATGAAAGCAACGATAAAAATTTTAAAAATTACGACTAAATGGCCAAAGTTAATAAAAAATTTGAAAAATGTTGAAAAACAGGATTTTCTGGTTAAATGAAGGCATTTTCATGGAAAAGTCCACTTAAAACTTCTTCGATAGAAGTCCCCCCTACACTTAAGATAAACATTTTCCTCAATGTTTAAGCATGTGGGAAAAGTCTCCCCTACACTTATGACATTGTGCACGTTGGTTAACTCAAGTTAAGGAAGAGACGACTAAAGTGATCAATTTCAAATGTGAGTATGAAGAAAATTGAATCATGATAGTTGAGAGATAGAACCAGATTTCGGATAACACGGGAGCACGGTTCTTCAAAGATTCCAAGAGTGCACTTATCCCTGTAATCACATCACCACACAAAGACAAACACGTATAGAAGCCCCCCTACACTTAGGAGGTTAAAACATAAAAGGACAGATACTCGGGCTGCCTCCCGAGGAGCGCTTGTTTTTGATAACCGAGTCACGAGCTTGACTCGACCCAAATTCAGTTCATGGGGAACGTGGTGAGGGATGGAATCACCTCCTGAGAGGTGTCCTCACCAAAGTACAACTTCACTCGTTGGCCATTCACCTTAAAATTCGGTCCATCAGATTGAGCGAGCTCGAGAGTACCATATGGAAAAATTTGGGCAATGGTGAATGGGCCGGACCAACGAGATTTCAGCTTGCCCGAGAAGATTTTCAACCGAGAGTTAAAAAGTAAGACTTTGTCTCCAACATGGAACTCTCGGTTCTTAATCTTAGAGTCATGAATGAGCTTAGTCCTTTCCTTATAGATTAAAGAATTTTCATAAGCCTCATTACGGAGTTCATTGAGCTCATTGAGTTGGATCTTGCGTAGGTCACCGGCTTTGTTAATATCAAAATTAGCCCACTTCAAGGCCCAGTAAGCCTTGTGCTCTAACTCAATGGGGAGGTGGCATGCTTTCCCGTACACGAGACGATATGGTGTACAACCAATCGGAGTCTTGTAAGCGGTACGGAAAGCCCACAAAGCATCATCAAGTTTATCAGCCCATGAGGCACGATGCTCTCCCACGGTTCTTTCCAGAATTCGCTTTAATCCTCGGTTGGATATTTCAGCCTGGCCATTAGTTTGTGGGTGGTAGGCGGTGGAAAGACGATGATTTACACCGTACTTAGCCATGACTCTTGCGAATTGGTCATTGCAAAAATGAGTCCCGCGATCACTAATAAGGGCACGAGGCACACCGAATCTAGCGAATAGGGCTTTCAAAAAGTTACAAACCACCCTTGCGTCATTAGTAGGTAAAGCTTTGGCTTCAATCCACTTTGAAACGTAGTCAACGGCTACAAGGATGTATTTGTTTCCTTTAGAAGAAGGGAATGGCCCCATAAAGTCGATACCCCAAACATCAAAGATTTCACATTCTTGTATGAAATTTTGAGGCATCTCGTCTTTATGTGTGATCGTGCCTTGTTTTTGGCAAACATCACATCGTTTAACCATCTCGTGAGCATCACGGTAGATGGTGGGCCAATAAAATCCCGAATCAAACACTTTTTTGGCGGTGTAGTTGGGACCAAAGTGACCACCGGTGGGTCCTTTGTGGCAAGCGTCAAGGATTTTTAAAGCTGTCGGTCCATCAACACATCGGCGAATAATCAAGTCGGCACATTGTTTGAATAGGTAAGGGTCGTCCCAAAAGTAAGTCTTAATGTCGGTGAAGAACTTTTTCTTTTGTTGAGACGTCAACCCTTCCTTGAGAATTCCACCCGCCAAGTAGTTTGCAAAGTCCGCAAACCACGGGGTTGCATCAGAATTCGAATTTATAGACATTAAGGTCTCCAAGGGAAAAGAATCATTGATTTCTTTGTTCGGATGATCCCCCTGGTAAGGATCCTCAAGTCTGCTGAGATGATCCGCGGCTTGGTTTTCAGCTCCTTTTTTATCGCGAATTTCGATTTTAAATTCCTGGAGCAGCAAAACCCAGCGAAGAAGTCTTGGTTTGGAATCTTGCTTTGTCAACAAGTACTTCAACGCGGAATGATTGGTATACACGATTGTGGTTGAAAGGACAAGATAGGGGAGAAATTTTTCAAAGGCATAGACAACAACTAAAAGCTCTTTTTCGGTTGTCGTATAATGCAATTGTGCCCCCGTCATTGTCTTGCTAGCGTAATGGATTGGTTGGAAGTGTTCGTTCACTCTTTGTCCCAGAACTGCTCCAATAGCAAAATCACTAGCATCGCACATCAACTCAAAGGGCAGCTCCCAGTTAGGGGTAACCAAGACGGGTGCCTTAGTTAGCTTATCCTTCAGCGAGTTGAAGGCTTCGAGACACTCTTTGGAAAAGATAAAAGGAGTATCTTTTTCCAAGAGGTGGGTCATCGGGCGAGCGATTTGAGAAAAATCTTTGATGAATCGACGGTAGAAGACCGCATGACCTAGAAAACTTCTCACACCCTTCACGGTTGAAGGTGGAGGCAACTTGGCGATAACATCGACTTTAGCACGGTCTACTTCAAGACCGGCTTTGGAAATCTTGTGTCCCAGCACGATGCCTTCTTTTACCATAAAATGGCATTTTTCCCAATTCAGAACAAGGCGAGTGTCTTCGCACCGCTTAAGCATACGTTCCAATTGGCAAGGCAAGAAGAGAAGGAATCCCCGAAGACCGAGAAATCATCCATGAAGGCTTCCATGGTTTGTTCAACCATGTCATGGAAGATAGCTAACATGCACCTTTGGAAAGTCCCGGGGGCATTACATAAGCCAAAAGGCATCCTTTTGTACGCAAATGTGCCATAGGGACAAGTGAATGTTGTCTTCTCTTGATCTTGGGGATCGATGGGTATTTGAAAATAACCCGAGAAACCATCAAGAAAGCAGTAATATTCATTACCCGCTAAACGTTCAAGCATTTGGTCCATAAAAGGTAGAGGGAAATGATCCTTTCTCGTGGCATCATTGAGTTTGCGGTAGTCTATACAAACTCTCCACCCAGTAACGAGACGAGTGGAAATCAACTCGTTGTATTCATTGGGAACAACGGTTATTCCGCCTTTCTTAAGCACACAATGGATTGGACTAACCCATGGGGAATCCGAAATAGGGTAAATCATACCCGCATCAAGAAGTTTGATAACCTCTGTTTTGATGACTTCATGTATTTTTGGATTCACCCTTTGTTGGCTTTGAATTGTGGGCTTAAAGTCATCCTCCATGAGAATTTTGTGTGTGCAGAAGTGAGGATCAATTCCACGAATATCAGAAATCTTCCAAGCAATAGCCTTTTTGTGATCTTTAAGCACAGCGATGAGGCGAGATTTTTCTTCTTCCTTCAAGTCCTTCGCGATAATGACGGGCGACTTCTTCTCTTCTTCAAGAAACACGTACTCGAGATGAGGCAACAACTCCTTAAGTTCTAAATCCGGAGGATTTTCGACGGGAGGCGTATTCAAAGTCGGAGTATCGATAGCAATGACCGTGGGAGATGGAGGATAAGGATTGTCTTCGTTGAGAAGATTGTCAAAGAAATTCATGTCTTCATCCCCATCGGTGGGCGAATCATCAGTAGCTAAATTCACATCTCCCATGGTGTCTTCAAGATTGTTCCAAAACAAATCACTTTCTCCAAATAGAGACAGTGAGGAATCAATAGAGGCAACGGTTTCAACATTGGGAAGAGAGGGAGGAATACTTTTACAAGCATCTTTAAAGTGTTCTTCACAAGCCTCATCAAGAACGTCAATACAATTAACACTCTCGTTGGAATAAGGTTGTTTAGACAACTTTCCCATGTTGAAGACGATTTTATCGTCTCCCACTCTCATGATAAGCTCACCGGCTTCAACATCGATGAGAGTGCGACCGGTCCTTAGGAATGGACGACCCACGATCAAGGGAACACGAGAGTCCATCTCGTAGTCGACGACGATGAAATCAGCAGGAAAAGTGAATTTGTCGACTCCTACAAAGACGTCTTCGGCTATCCCCACTGGATAAGCAACCGTACAGTTAGCTAATTCCAAAGTCATTTTGGTGGGGACTAGCTCAGGGAGAGGTAATTGCTTCCAAACGCTTAGAGGCATAAGATTAATACTGGCACCTAGATCGGCTAGGGCCATGCAATTCTCTACTCCCGGGAAATTGCAAGGGATTAAGAAACGACCCGGATCACCAAGCTTGGTTGGCAATTTCCTTAAGAGCACTGCAGAGCAATTCTCATTAAGTTGGGTGTTGGCAATATCAAGAAGCTTTTCCTTGTCGCTCAGAAGATCTTTAAACATTTTCGCATATTTAGGCATGTGAGCGAGAGCCTCAGCGAAGGAGATATTGAAATTCAATTGTTTGAACATCTTAAGAAAGTTCGAAACCTGAATATCGTCCTTGCTTTTGAGCTTCTCTTTCCTCAACCTAGATGGATAAGGTATATTGGAAGAAGAGGAAGGCTTTGGGAGAATAGGATCACTCACATCCTTGGGTGGAGGAGGGGTAGAAGGAAGAGGTGGAGAAATTGGGGAAGGAGAAGGATGAGGAATAGGAGCAGGTGACTCGTTCTCCTTAGTCACAATCACCGGTGGAGGTATAGGAAGCTCGGGTTCCTTGGTACCTTTGCCACTTCGAGTGGTGATTGCTTTCATCTCCCCTCTTGGATTCGCAACGGTGTTACTCGGAAGAGTACCCGAAGAAGAGGGTTGATTACCTTGGAAGAAACTAGCCATCATGTTCTATAAATCATTTGTTTGGCTATCCAACGTGTTTCTCATATCAGCTCTCAAATCGTTTCCTTGCTTGACCAGGTCTGCTTTCAAGTTGCGCACTTCCTGTTGGAGATTTTCCATGATCACATCATTGGTCCTCATGTAGGTTGCAACCTCTTGGTGTAATGCAGTGGGTTGGTTTGGAGGAGCATTGTATGCGGGTGGTTGATAAGCAGGTTGTTGGTAAACTTGGTTGTTACGTTGAGGTGGTTGTTGCTGCTTGTGAGGAGGGATGTATGGTGTACGAGGTGGTTGTTGTTGTTGAGGAGGGAGGTTGAGGTTTTGTTGTTGGTTTGGGTTGTTTGGAGGAAAACCGGGTGGTGAGAGGTAGTTGTTGGAGCGGTAGCTAAGCAAATTACGGTCACCTTGAGGTCTAGCTTGATAAGCAGGTTGAGGATAGGTGCCATATGTTGCATTCACATTCTCAGCAGGGTAGTCTTGGGTGGCAGTACAAGTGGTGTAAGAGTGAGGACCACCGCATATCTCACAAGGTTGGCTGACAGCGTTAACTTGAGCGTTTTTAGCGTTGCTGCTGTTGTTGTTGCTGACAGTGTGGGTAACAAGCGATTCAAGAAGCACAGTGATTTTGTCCAATCGCTTGTCGCTGTCACTAGTGCTAGCACTAGCGACATTGGTCCGAACACTCTTGGTTTGCACACGAGATTTATTCTCAATGATATCCCAAGCAGCATTGGAAGTCTTAGCCAAAAGATTACCCCCCGAGGCACTGTTTAGTGAATCTTGGTCACTCATGCTTAAACCATTGTAAAAAGTATTAATTTGATGTACTTTGGTAAAACCATGTTGTGGGCATTTTCTTAAAAGATCTTTAAAACGATCCCAAGATTCACTGAACGACTCATCGTACTTTTGTTCAAAATTTATGATTTCATTCCGCAAAGCGGTAGTACGAGAGGGTGGGAAAAAGTAATTGATAAACTTTGTTTCCAAATCCGTCCACGAGAGAATACTCTGTGGCGGTTCTTTAGCAAGCCAATGCCGGGCTTGTCCCTCTAAAGAAAAGGGAAAAAGTTGTAACCTGATAACCTCTTGTGGAACACCATTGAATTTGACCGTGTTGGTGAGTTGCAAGAATCTCTTGATGTGGTCGTGTGGATCATCAATGGTACGTCCGAAGAATGGTTGAGCGGAGACCATCTGGATAAAGCCTGATTTTAGCTCAAAGTTGTTGGCGGCAATTGGAGGTATGACAATTGGATCAGTGTTGCCATCTACATGAGCTTGCAGCAGTTCAATCATCGGCCGATTATCCGGTTGAGGCTCATTGTTGTTTTTATTGTTCATGTTGTTGAAAGGTGGGTTGTTGTTGTTATTATTATTGTTTGGAGGTGGTATGTTGTTGTTGTTTTGTACACCGGCCATGTCTAAGTGATCGAGAGGCTCGGGCTCTTGATAAGACGTGGATCGAGTGCGCATACACCTGCAAAAGAACAAACAAAGAAAAGCAAAGCAAAAATATTTTTGGTTTTTATGTTTTTTACTTTTAAGATTTTTTGAAAATTTTATATTTTTTAGTGTTTTTGAAAGTTTTTATGAAAAAGTAACGTTCACGGGGAACGGATCCCAAAATCCAAGTTCTCACAAAAAACTTTTGATCTTAACGAGAAGAGCCGGCAGCGGCGCCATTTGATACTAGCGTTTTTCTGGGTTCAATTTATGTCTCTCAGTATCCTCTCGAATTGATCTCGGCTTTAAGTGGAATGATTGTTCTTGGTTACTAAAAAGGGGTTTAGTTTTCTAATCTACTAAAAAGTTTAAATGTATTAAAATGAAAACTTAAATCAAAAACAATTAATTTAATGACAATTAATAAAAACTTGAATTAAAAATACAGGAATTATAGTTAAACTTAAACTTAGAATATGAAATGAAGACAGATACAAAAAGAAACAGTAAGTAAGATTAAAAGAAAATTGATTCGGAACTTTGACCTTGATTCGGAACTATTGATCCGGAACTTTTCACCCGGAAGTCTTCATTCGGAACTTTTGGAAAATCCTTCACTCGGAACTTTCTTCGGAAGTTGATCTGGAACTTCGTTCGGAAGTTGTTGATCCGGAAGTTCGTCCGGAACTTTTGGTCCGGAAGTTTATTCGGAAGATTTGGAAGAAAAACTTATTCGGAACTTAATCAACAAACATTCATTCGGAACTTTTTACTCATCCGGAACTTTCAGCTCATTCGGAACTTTTGACTCATCCGGAACTTTGGTGTTCATCCGGAAGTTTTGTGTTCATCCGGAAGTTTTGTGTTCATCCGGAAGTCTGGGAAACACAAATACAGTAACTAACCCGAAGAACAGGGGAAATCAATTTTAATCCAAAAATCACAAAGTTTTTCACCAAAAACTTAAATAAACTAATCACTAAGCATCTACTAACCATAAACTACAAATCCCATCAACAAAAACACAAAACCCAACAACTTTTAAAGATCAAATCAATAAAATAAGAACTTAAGAACTTGAAATAAAAGATGATGATGAACAAGATGAAATGGAAAGATTAAACACGAACTTGTATTGATGATTAATGTTTTAACAATCACAAAACAAGAATTAAAATTACAAGATTGAAAAACGAAGATCAAAATCACCAAACACCCTAGTGGTGTTGGTGATATCTACGAAACAGAAAGGAGAAAAAAGTGGGGAGAAGAAGAAAACAAAAACTGAATGCAAGGTGTGTGAGGGGAGGGCTTTTTATGGTCTTGTCTTTTGGTTGGTGAGTGGGCTTTCTCCCGTTCTTCTTGTCTTCTCGTCTTTTTAGAAAAGTTGACGTTTTCGATTCTGATTCGGGATTTGTTGTCGATTAAATTCAACTCGTCTTTTAATTTCTTCGTTTGATAGACTTGAGTTTCTTCGACTTTTGTAAATCTTCCATATTTGGTCCTTTTCTTTGATAAATCTTCGAATAGGCCCAGTGACTTAAAATCTTTTGCATCTCTTGGACAATAGACTTCATCTTGAGTCTTTTTCTTCGATAAATCCCGTGCAATCCCATGTTTTCTTCAATAATCATCCGGTTGGCTCTGAAAACACAATAAACACAAAAACCACGCATAATTCCAAACAAATGATATTAAATACGCGTTTTGGGCTCGTCTTAGCCAGAATTAAGTGGTAAAAGGATGGGTGTTTACACACCTATCAAACATCCATAAAACAGAGATAACAAGTTCTTCCATAACCTACCCCCTACAGGTTCCTCCATAGCCTACCCCCTCTTCCTTTTTCTTAGCTTTGTTTCAAATTCTTTCAATTTTTTTGGACAAGGCAGAAAACATACTGTATTTCTGATAGGTGGGGGCCTTTCTGTTGTAGAAAATGGAGACCGAGAAGATGACTCTACTTTTGGTGTACATCCCCTGCTAACCCTTGGACTGAGTATCTGTTTGGATGATCCACTCGCCTTGCCTACAGTCTGACTTGATGAGCCAATAGCTTTACCTTTCTTCTTGGACGGTGAATTAGTCTCTCCCCAAGTATCGTCCGAACTACAATCATCTGCAGAGGTGCTGGAATACTTGGAAGGTTCATCCTGGTCATCATGAAATGGGTGCTGGAAGTCTTTAGTGTTTACATGTTCAATGCTTTCATCTAACGACAACAGATCTTCCTCAGAGCCTTCAAAGCTTTCATCTGATGATAGCGTATCTTCTTTAGAGCTTTTAGAGGAATCAATGATGATAACATCTGTAAATTACAAGACAAATTTTAATAAATTCAGATACTAACAGCCACCCAGATACTCAAAACAATAAAACATTCATATACAAACTTATAATAGGTTAAAAGTTAATATACTAACCTCCCTGCAACAGTCTCTGTTTGAAATGTTGGAATTCCCTTTCAAGCTTTTCCACCCTATTATGTAGGTTAGAAAGAGTAGCTGTGGTATCAGTTTCCATTGAACCGTTTCCTTTTTCTTTGTTTTTCAAGTCACCTCCTGTATCTACACACCATAATACCGCATAAGTTAACTACAAATACATAATCACATGTTTGCTATAAAGTTTAACAGCTACACATAAACGACATAATAAGCCCGTTTGCTCTTCGAGGTAGATATCTCCACGATTCCTCTATCTCGTGAACATGTTCATCTTCCTGCCCAATATATGAATCTAATATGGACCTACTTCTTTTTTGTTTATCCTTTTTTTATGTAAGTAGCTCAAAATTTGACATTCGCATTCGGTCTTTGATTGATATCAATATCATCAATACCCATGAAAAAGCGAATATGAGTGCCAAAGTAAGAGGTCCTTTACTAAAAAGGCTAAACAAAAAGATGTTGTTGCATATTGAATTCACATATTGGGCATGAAGATGATGATTTTCACGAGAAAGAGGAATCATGACGATATTTACCTCGAAGAGGAAACGGGCTTGAGATGTCGTCTATGTGGAGCTGTAATACTTTATAGCATACATGTCACACCCCACCATGGCGGAATATGGGGCGCGACGTAGGATATCATCACAACATGGCGTGTCTATAGAGATAACTATATGAAATAAGAAATGTCATAAAATGGAGACACAAAGTCATGACAATATCTCATCAGACTCAAGAGTCTAGGTAAGTAGGTAACAGTCCTACCGCTTACCCAAGACAAACAAATAACATAACCAAACAAATATATGTGTGCCACAGTATCACTTATTAAAAGAACAAATAAAAAACTAAGAAGGAAACGGGGATTCTCCTTCTATATGCATTCCTAAGCTTCTCCAATCCTAGCCACTTATGTTCTCATGCTTAACCATAGTATCACCTGAAAGAGACACTAAAACACGTCAACATAAAGTTGGTGAGAGTCATAGGTTTAGACTCCAACGCTAAATCAATTACAAGCTGTGAATAACAACCATCAACACAATAACATATGGAAAATGTGCTACAGTTGTGTATTAACAACTAGCATTCAAGATCAATCATTCCAAACCAAAATCCAAGGCTCCTACCTTGCCAAACAACTTGGTACCATAGATGATCACACTATGTACCTATCCCAAGGCCACTACCTTGTCAAACCACAAGGCCACTACCTTGTCAAACCACAAGGCCACTACCTTGTCAAAACACAATAACTGAGACGGCACGTGTCCCCCGATCCAAATCATACACAATCAAAAATCACATAGCAGTTAATCACATAATGTACACACAAGTCCATATCAAATCACAAACACATTCACAGCATCAATTTAGAAAATAACTCAACACAGTGTCTCTTCCATCCCATCTGGAAGTCAAAATCAATATTAAACATGGGACTATGAAACTCACCTGATAGCTTCTTCACAAGTCCTCGCACTAGCAACAAGCTAACAAACCAAAAACACGAAATCAATACACGAACCAATCACTAAGATGGCTCATCAACCTATGATGGACATCTAGTCTATTCCCGTATAATTACCTCATTGTTAAGCTCTAATCACCCCATTACCCTTCCTTAACAAGTCCCTAACTTGGTTAAGTTTAATAGCTACCCCGTTCATAATTTTACACAAAACAGTCCTAGTTTTAGGTCTCAAAACTTTAAGTCAAACGTCCACTTAAACATACCCATGGTTTCTATAAAAGGAATATTCACACTTTTATACATGTTAGCTAAAACCTACCACTTGCCCTAACCTTAAAGCTACTGTTAAGGCTCAGATATATGTGTATATATTGCTACCTATCCAGAATTCACTGATTTTAAACGTATGAAAAGTTCATTACCATTAGAGGGTCTTACCCTAAACCACAATCTTAGCCCAAGTGCAGATCCTTACTACAATATATAAACCATCTCTCATGTTCGTGAGAAGATCCCAATGCAACCCTAAGTACCCCAAACAACCCAAAACTTAAAAAGAAAACAGGCTGCATTCAAAACTGTTTTGACCTCCGACTGTTGTAACCTGTTTTTGACCCACTTCCCGAACTTCAATTTAGTTCTCGTTTCTTGATTTAGAAAGCCAACTCAATTACCTATCCAGGGATAGTTTGATCGCATCTTGAATGTTCCTAGAACTCGAGATATGATCAAAACAATAGACTCAAATTTCTGCCCAGTTTTTAAAAACGGGTTTTAAACAAATTGATCTAATTAATCACCTATAACCCTTCTAATACAAGCCCTAGATTATATGATCATCATATTATGATTAATACATCATTAATCTACTGTTTTTATATAAACCCTTACCCTTAATCCATCATAAGAATGATTAGTTAAACATAAAAACAATTTAATTAAAAAGGTTAATGAAGGTTTTTACCTTAAATCAATGGAAGATGAAGAAAACCTAATTTTTTTTAAAGAACCCTAATTCTCCTCTATGAAACCCACGAATTTTTCTTTGTCTCCAGGGATTTATGTTTTTATTTATTTATTAGATAACCTTATATAGTGTGTACATAAAATCCTAGTCCAAGTATAACACCCAACTTTTTTTTCTTCCCTTTTTCCCTTTTTCTCTTTCTTTGGTGCGTCTAAACTGACCCAAACACCCAATAAATTCGTTTTTTATTATTATTTAGTATTATGTTAATAATATTACCTTAATTTTCCTTAGTTTATTTTAGCTCCTAAAGCTTCCAAAAACTCAAAACCGTAAAACTAGTCGAATTTACGTGTTTTACCGTAAAAGACGTAAAATATACACTTTTATAAAAAATCTCAAATTTTAAAATAAACTTTATAACTAAGTCCTAAATGACTTAAAACCATCCCGAAAAATATTCATATGGATAATTACCTCACCCGAGACCTCTAAATGCTAAACCGTAAATCCTAAAAAAAATACTATTACTATAATACTTATACGTATACGTAAACACCACAATATCACCATTTTCATTTCATAGTCACCACTTGTGAGCTCATGAACATGAAATAACCGTTCCTCGATTTACTTATGAGTACTCTATACTCATAAACGATAACCACACCAACCTTGTTCACACAAAATAAACACGTAAACACACAATTCAAGTAAGCACACATAAAATAACCTAAAAGTAAGACCAAGTGACAAACCCAAAACCACGGTTGTCACATCACTCCCTCCTAATAGAAATCTCGTCCCGAGATTCACTCCCAAACTCAAACTTATTCTCAGCAAACAAACGAGGATGCATATCCCTGATAAAACCTTCACGTTCAAACGTGAACTCAGTTTACACGAAAATAATCTCAACCAACAACACATGAGCCTTAACCGTCCGCGAGGAAACTTATCAAAACAATAAAGTTATGTAACCAACCTAACTAAATCTCGCAACACATCAAACAAGAACTGTCTTGAAACCAAGTTAGGAGCCGTCACATAACTCAACGGGTTTAAAACTGTCACCCCGATTTCAGTCTTACTCATAAATACCATAAATCAAAACTCATCAAAATATAACCACGTATAATAAGGTCTAAAGAACTCTCAAATTCCTTCCCAACTCATCTCTATGTTAACCCTCCAAGTGTTCATTACCGCAAAATACCCAAAACACGAGTTTAAACCATGTTGTCCGAAAATTAACCTTGAACTCAACACTTGTACAATTAATTCGACCAAGCTACTGACTTCCAATTACGAAACTTTCTGAATATTTGAAAAGTATGTTCCGAGTACATAATTTTAGGCTTTTGAATCACCCAAAAACCTTTAAAAACGAATAAGTTATGACCAAAACGATTTTTCTCAAAATCTGCCTAGGCATTAGCGACAGTTTCTGACAGTTAGCGACATATTTTGACAGTTTAGCGACAGTTTCTGCCTACTCCGATTTATACCAAAAAAAAATGATTTTAAACCCTAAAACCCCCCATTAATTACCAAAACTAGAACCTAATTTATTTTAATTCCAGAAAATTAAAACTCTATTAATTACATGATTTTAACATATTTCACTAAATAAGAACAAAACTTTTAACTTAAGAACAATAACTTTAGGTGATCAAAACCAAAATATTTTAAAATAACCGAGTCATGCTTATATGTTAAAGAATTTATATTCCACCTTATTTGAAACATGATCCCGACACTTCCTTATTTCATTGACTACCAACAACTATTTTTTTTTCAATTTGCAAGTTCTATTTTTTTTACCATGTATAACTCGAAACAAAAGACATCGTTACCCCAAAAAGAAATCTCCACCATCTCAAAATCCTTCACGCCAAAAGTACCGTAAAACAAACACGTGAAATGAGAACCCGAGAAATGCGCTACTACAGAAGTTGAACATCTCAAAGAGAAACGAGCTAGCAACCATCCCAAGAATACAACCGGTAAGTAGAAAATAATTTTACATACATAGGCATAAGCGTACATACACTCAAATCCATCCAACATATACTATACAAGCATGTATTAACTCTCTTTCATGCAATCATACTTGAAAGTCCAGTGGTGTTGTGGCACATATACAATTATGTAGGCCTCCATAATTATACATGTTCCCTTTCACCAATGTACTCCCTCCTATGATGACACTTATAAGAAAATAAATACTACACATAACACATAATCCAACAACTCACAAGCACATAACCACACAAGATAAGATCCAAAACCCCATGTATTAAAATAACATAGCCAATGCACGAAACACATAAACTCGTAGTCCAGCTGAACCAGCGTAGACAAAATTCAAAATGTAATAAGAACATGAAAACATAATTAAGCGAAATCCAACAATGACTAGCGTATACAACCATGGTTCCACCCGCACTAATCAAAACTCGTAAAGAAAATAACATGTAGTTAAGTATGAACCATAGTACTTCATAACCTAACAAATACTACGCAAAATAATATTCAAACACATCAATTACTATAAAATGTACACATACTCCTATGACGCCTATATGCAGGGACCCTTAAGCTATAGACTAGGCTACACGACTAGGCAACCTAATTCTCTATAACCATTGTCTCTGATACCATTCTGTCACACCCCACCATGGCGGAATATGGGGCGCGACGTAGGATATCATCACAACATGGCGTGTCTATAGAGATAACTATATGAAATAAGAAATGTCATAAAATGGAGACACAAAGTCATGACAATATCTCATCAGACTCAGGAGTCTAGGTAAGTAGGTAACAGTCCTACCGCTTACCCAAGACAAACAAATAACATAACCAAACAAATATATGTGTGCCACAGTATCATTTATTAAAAGAACAAATAAAAAACTAAGAAGGAAACGGGGATTCTCCTTCTATATGCATTTCTAAGCTTCTCCAATCCTAGCCACTCATGTTCTCATGCTTAACCATAGTATCACCTGAAAGAGACACTAAAACACGTCAACATAAAGTTGGTGAGAGTCATAGGTTTAGACTCCAATGCTAAATCAATTACAAGCTGTGAATAACAACCATCAACACAATAACATATGGACAATGTGCTACAATTATGTATTAACAACTAGCATTCAAGATCAATCATTCCAAACCAAAATCCAAGGCTCCTACCTTGCCAAACAACATGGTACCATAGATGATCACACTATGTACCTATCCCAAGGCCACTACCTTGTCAAACCACAAGGCCACTACCATGTCAAACCACAAGGCCAATACCTTGTCAAACCACAATAACTGAGACGGAACGTGTCCCCCGATCCAAATCATACACAATCAAAAATCATATAGCAGTTAATCACATAATGTACACACAAGTCCATCTCAAATAACAATCACATTCACAACATCAATTTAGAAAATAACTCAACACTGTGTCTCTTCCATCCCATCTGGAAGTCAAAATGAATATTAAACATGGGACTATGAAACTCACCTGATAGCTCCTTCAAAAGTCCTTGCACTAGCAACAAGCTAACAAACCAAAAACACGAAATCAATACACGAACCAATCACTAAGATGGCTCATCAACCTATGATGGACATCTTGTCTATTCCCGTATAATTACCTCATTGTTAAGCTCTAATCACCCCATTACCCTTCCTTAACAAGTCCCTAACTTGGTTAAGTTTAATAGCTACCCCGTTCATAATTTTACACAAAACAGTCCCAGTTTTAGGTCTCAAAACTTTAAGTCAAACGTCCACTTAAACATACCCATGGTTTCTGTAAAAGGAATATTCACACTTTTATACATGTTAGCTAAAACCTCCCACTTGTCCTAACCTTAAAGCTACTGTTAAGGCTCAGATTGTGTGTATATATTGCTACCTATCCAGAATTCACTGATTTTAAACGTATGAAAAGTTCATTACCATTAGAGGGTCTTACCCTAAACCACAATCTTAGCCCAAGTGCAGATCCTTACTACAATATATAAACCATCTTTCATGTTCGTGAGAAGATCCCAATGCAACCCTAAGTACCCCAAACAACCCAAAACTTAAAAAGAAAACAGGCTGAATTCAAAACTATTTTCACCTCCGACTGTTGTAACCTGTTTTTGACCCACTTCCCGACCTCCAATTTAGTTATCGTTTCTTGATTTAGAAAGCCAACTCAATTACCTATCCAGGGCTAGTTTGATCGCATCTTGAATGTTCCTAGAACTCGAGATATGATCAAAACAATAGACTCAAAATTCTGCCCAGTTTTTAAAAACGGGTTTTAAACAAATTGATCTAATTAATCACCTATAACCCTTCTAATACAAGCCCTAGATTATATGATCATCATATTATGATTAATACATCATTAATCTACTGTTTTTATATAAACCCTAACCCTTAATCCATCATAAGAATGATTAACTAAACATAAAAACAATTTTATTAAAAAGGTTAATGAAGGTTTTTACCTTAAATCAATGGAAGATGAAGAAAACCTAATTTTTTTAAAGAACCCTAATTCTCCTCTATGAAACCCACGAATTTTTCTTTGTATCCAGGGATTTATGTTTTTTTTATTTATTAGATAACCTTATATAGTGTGTACATAAAATCCTAGTCCAAGTATAACACCCAACTTTCCTTTTTTTTCCCTTTTTCCCTTTTTCTCTTTCTTAGGTGCGTCTAAACCGACCCAAACACCCAATAAATTCGTTTTTTTTTTATTATTTAATATTTTGTTAATAATATTACCTTAATTTTCCTTAATTTATTTCAGCTCTTAAAGCTTCCAAAACCTTAAAACCGTAAAACTAGTCAAATTTACGCGTTTTACCGTAAAAGACGTAAAATATACACTTTTATAAAAAATCTCAAATTTTAAAATAAACTTTATAACTAAGTCCTAAATGACTTAAAACCATCCCGAAAAATATTCATATGGATAATTACCTCACCCGAGACCTCTAAATGCTTAACCGTAAATCCTACAAAAATACTATTACTATAATACTTATACGTATACGTAAACACCACAATATCACCATTTTCATTTCATAGTCACCACTTGTGAGCTCATGAACATGAAATAACCGTTCCTGGATTTACTTATGAGTACTCTATACTCATAAACGATAACCACACCAACCTCGTTCACACAAAATAAACACGTAAACACACAATTCAAGTAAGCACACATAAAATAACCTAAAAGTAAGACCAAGTGACAAACCCAAAACCACGGTTGTCACAATACATGTGATACCGAAGCTAGTGAATAACTATATTTCTCTAAAGGTTAAATCTTAGTTTACTTACCTCCCTTTAACTGTGTCTGTTTAAGAAGTTTGAATTCCCTTTCAAGCTTTTCCACTCTATTATCTAGATTAAAAAATGCTTTATCAACTTCTGTTGATCCCTTGCCTTTTTCTTTTTTCTTTAAGTTAGCTCTTGTATCTGCATCAGCATATAACCAACATATAAACAACATAGTATATGAACCAATGCAGCTGTGAAAACGTATAGACTTCCTGGCCAACATTTTTGAATCTAAGATGGCATCGACAGAAGAACCTATATATTTTCGTTTACCCTTTTTTATGTAAGCCCCTCTTGCTATGGCCGTCGCATTATCTTTTTCATGGGCATCACTACCATCAACTAAGGTCTTTACTGAGCGACCCGTTTCCTTTTTGTTGATTGGTCGAAGGATTTCCTTCGCATTTGTAAATTTTGGCGCTCACTCTCACTTTGAGTTTTAGTATCGAAATATAATCCACACATGGATCAATACAAAAACTAAATGCATGATATAAACCACACAAGTCTGTATCTAGATACTCAACTGGAAAGAGTATTCGGATACTGAAACTGAAACTGAAAAGAGAGTATTCATAGTGGTGACTCGGATAACTTGCTACCCCATGAAGCCCCAAAATTGGGAACTGGGAATGAAAACATTCGACCAATCAATAGAAAAGAAAAGGGTTGTTTATTAAAGACCGTAGTTGATGTTAACAAGGACCATGAAAAAGAGAAATGACACGACCATAGTAAGAGGTACTTACATAAAAAAGGGTAAACGAAAAGATGTAGGTTGTTCTATCGATGCCATCTTAGATTCAAAAAAGTTGGCCAGGAAGTCTATACGTTTTCACATCAAGTTAATCAAACCTAATCTCAACTCAAATGTTTACGTTGTGTTCTCGAGTCTTATTTTAAAGGAATAAAAGGGGGTGGAATGGGAAGGGCAAAGTAGGTGAGGATATTTTAGTAAAACCGACCATTATCTAACAACACAACAAGGAAGATGCAAATACATGATGTTATTCCTTTATGATCAGGACAAACGAAACTCATAATCTAACTCAGAAAGATGCAAATACATGATCTGACTCCTTTTTTACTATACCTAATAACTTGATCAGAATGTATTTTAGCATGATCAAAAAATTATCATGTAATGGACATATATAAAGGAGATGCCAGTTACGAATAACTTCTGTAAAAGGTAGAAATCCTAGTATAAATATATAAAATATGGATGAATAATAAGGATATAAATGTAATTTTATACAAGCCTAACCCATTTTTCTTCCCCATCCCCCCAATATTGGGCGTAACAGATATACATAAAAATGCTTGCACCTTTCCTTCCTTCCTTCCTCCATCCCGTTCCCTACCCTTTCTTCTTTAAAAAAACTTAAGAACATCATTTTTTTAATTTTCCTTTCCATACTCTTCCATCCCTTTAAAAAAAACTTGAGAACTTATGGTTTCTAGTATGACCAACCCCTTTTTTAAAAATTTATGGTGTGTTTTTCTTAGCTTATATAATGGGCTTATATAAGCCATTTTTTGCTAATATAAGCCTATGTTTAATAAACTTATAAGCCCATGGCTTATATAAACTTAAGTTAACATGAGGGTAAAATGTTAAATATGTTATATAAGCCTAAACCTTCCTAAAAAGCCACATTTTTATGGCTTATCATAACACCCATATATAAGTTTATAAGCCCACTAATATAAGCTTAGCCAAACACTTGGTTTGAGCTTATAAGCTCATTATATAAGCTAAACCAGACACCCCCTTATCTCCTGTATCTACATCATCATATAACCAACAGAATACTTGAACCATTTATCATTTTCACTACTCCTAAAACGTTACATAGTAAACACTAACTAATGATCCATCTAACGACTTTCTGACAAACATATAAACATAAAATTTCACAAAATTGACCTTTAATATGTGCCTTCGTAGCTTCATCAACCTTCATAGCTTCATTAACCTTCATAGCTTCATCAACCTTCATACCTTCATCAACCTTCGTAGCCTCATCTGCCTTGTCATCTATATAACAAATATTAAAACAGAATCAATTATTGGTATTTTCGTAACATGCGACATCATCAAAACAAAGACAAATCATCAAAACTTCAATAATACTGTTGCGAAGTAAAAACCCTAACCTTGTTTTTATTTTCCTTTAGTCTGTTTTTTTAAATCTAACTGCATCAAGTCTTCAACAATAGTGTTAGTAATCGGATCAGGATATCTCCAGTCGGTTCCATACTTTTCTATCACATAATCCATCATCTCAGGAGTGATCTTAAAATCAATATCCAACTGGTCACTTAGGTTTGATTTATCAGGGTTTGAAGATTTGTTACTGTTTGTGTCTAGATGGGTGGGTGGTTGATTCATTATTTGACCTCCGGATATTGAATGTGTGTGTGTGTGAGAGTGAGTTATTAGTGGACGGGATACCGGTGCAATATATCAAGTTGCATGCAAATTAAACGATTCACTTTTTAGAAACGTTAGTATAAGTCTAGTTTAGTCGTATAACATTATTAATTTTTCATGATTTTAATAATTGAACTTTACCTTACATGATAATTAGATAATTAAATTAAAGCATTTTATTAATTTAATTAAACCTTGGTTAAAAATTAATATAACATAATTAAGCTATGTTTCTTAATTAATTAAATATAACATGAATAATTATTTTAATAATTATTTTAACCTAAAGTTTATTTAAATAAAATGGCCATGTTTAATTATCATGATAATTATATTAATAATTATAACATAAATCTTGTTTATTAATTATATAATATAAGTCGGGTGATTAAACGGTTTTATGACTTATTTCAACAAGCTCATGTATGAATGTAACATAAACGATGATTAATTTGTTATCTGATAGATTTTAAAACATTAAAGTTTTTAACAAATATGAAATGTCAAACCCATCTATCTCGAATGATGGTAACCCTAAATCATAAACCTTAACCAATTAAACCATAAACACAAATTAAACCAAAACCCAATAATAAAACCTAAATCGCAAACCTTAAACCATTTAACCGTAAACCGTAAACCATTAAACCATAAACCTTAATTAAATCATAATCATGCATACCATAAACCATAAACCATAAACCCTAAACCATAAACCCTAAACCCTAAACCGCAAACCCTATGCCCTAAACCTTAACCCCAAAAAATCCTAAACACTAAATCATAAACCTTAAACCATTTAACCTTAAATTATAAACATTATTCCATTAATTAACCCTTAAACCACAAACCATAAACCTTAAACCCAAAACCCTAAACCCTGAACCCTAAACCAATGAACCCTAAACACTAGGTCATAAATATTAAACCATTTAACCTTATACTATAAACATTAAACCATTAAACCACAAACCCTATATAAGTAAACCATTAATCCTAAACCTTAAACCCTAAACCACAAACCCTAAGCCATAAACCTTAACCCCGAAAAATCCTAAACATTAAATCATAAACCTTAAACCATTTAACCTTAAACTAGAAACATTAAACCATTAATTAACCCTTAAACCACAAACCATAAACCTTAAACCCTAAACCCTGAACCCTAAAACCAATGAACCCTAAACACTAGATCATAAATATTAAACCACTTAACCTTATACTATAAACATTAAACCATTAAACCACAAACCCTATCTAAGTAAACCATTAATCCTAAACCTTAAGCCCTAAACCCTAAACCGCAAACCCTAAGCTCTAAACCTTAACCCCAAAAAATCCTAAACACTAAATCATAAACCTTAAACCATTTAACCTTAAATTATAAACATTATACTATTAATTAACCTTTAAACTACAAACCATAAACCTTAAACCCTAAATCCTGAACCCTAAACCAATGAACCCTAAACAACTAGATCATAAATATTAAACCATTTAACCTTATACTATAAACATTAAACCATTAAACCACAAACCCTAGCTAAGTAAACCATTATCCTAAATCTTAAACCCTAAACCCTAAACCGCAAACCCTAAGCCCTAAACCTTAACCCCAAAAAACCCTAAATACTAAATCATAAACCTTAAACCATTTAACCTTAAACTATAAACATTAAACCATTAATTAACCCTTAAACCACAAACCATAAACCTTAAACCCTAAACCCTAAACCCTAAACCCTAAACCAGTGAACCATATACACTAAATCATAAACTCAAGCATAAACCATAAACCATAAACCGTAACCCAATACCAAAGTAGAATGTCCTCACCCTAACCTTATTAAACCGTCCATTAAAAATCGACCTTATTCATAATAAATTGCTTGAGATGATTATTCTAGGTGATTGATATAAACCTCAACTAAATCTCACATACTGTTAAAAAAACAAAAGATATCTATCTCGTGGTTGTCATGTGGAAACCTTGGTTTCCGGATCTTTTAAGCTACTAGGAATGATCATTGTTCATATGATTAAACAATCAAAGCGGAATTAGAACAACAATCATTAACAAGGTGTTTAGACACGAATAACATGAATTAAAACAATTGGATTGTTCATTATATTAATAACAAACAATCACTAGACGTGTATACATTGAATCCCACGTCTAGTCGACACACACTTTAGGTTTACATTGTGAATGAAAGTTATGAATAAAAACCTAACACTCTTGTTCCTTTTATAGTGTAAGGAACATAATCTACAAGAGATAATATCAAATAAACATCTAAATATTCTATTTAGATCAACTATATATTGTGTATATCATATATAATATACTCAATATATTCCCCAAATAGAATTATCCATCAAATCTTCAACATCCATCAACGTTTGACTTTGTTGACTGCGTTTGACTTCTGTCAACGCTTAAGTTACTCTTGTCAACGTCTGATTTACTCTTGACAACGCTTGAACAAATGTCTTCATGTTTTCTTTGATTTTGAGTTTCTGCCACATCAACTTTTTGACCCAACAATCTTCCCCTAGTTGATAGTGGCAAAACTCTATGTGTATCTCTTGTAAGTTGTACATGATCTTCAAATTGCTTCCCCTCAATTGTAGCATGTATTTCTTCCCCTTTTTGTCACATCAACAGGAAAGTAAACAATGTATGCAATCTTTGAAGATTCTCCAAATGTAGCTCTATGTAATGATCTTGAAGAAAAATAAATAAAGTATTCTTGATGTAGAAGTAGAATAACCCAACCTTGTGTTCCATGTCTTGTATTATCCATGTGATGAAGAACTTATACCCATTGCAATTTATAAGTAGACCTCAATCCCTTGTCAATATTCTCATCCTATGTGAGACACTGAGCACGATAATGTAACTCCTTCAAGTGTTATGACAAGTCTTCATCACCAACCATGTAAAGCACGAACAAGTTACCTTTAAAGTCTATGACTGGTAGTGCACGACTTTAAGATATGATAGAACACAAACTCACGAAAATCTTCTTCAATCATCAAACTTACGATAAGAATTCTTCCCCTTAAGCCAACACCTCTTCATGACGAATTTAATGGAATCACATCTTCATACCATATGTAAAAGTATCCTAATGGATAACTCTTTCACAAGGCTATCCCGATTACATAGTTTAAAATATCCATCAAATTCCCATAAAAAGTTGCTAACTCGCTTTAAGATCATTAATTCCTTTCGAAAATATCCGAGCCATAAATATCAACATGATATTCTAAATTAAAACGGAGATTCCATGTACCTTCGTGTGTATAATCCACCTTTTTGTGTGCTCAAAACGTACCAATTTTCTCAAACAGCAGCAATCATTGTGTTATCCAATATCCTCTTTATCCAATATCTAAGTCAGATGTATTGTCCGATATCGGACAATACCTATCAGCGCTTGGATTAACATATATCGGTCAACACTGTCAACGTTGTCAGCGTTGACTTATTCTGTCAGCGTCAAAAGTAAATCTGTCAGCGTTAAATTAAGCCATGTCAGCGTCAAATTCCTGTCAGTGTCAACTTAACCTTTTGCTGACGTCATCAACAGCTCATTTCAGTTTGGAAAAATAAAAATAATATTTAAGTTTTCTTTGACAGCAAGTACTCTCATTAAATGGACAAATCAGATATTCTCCCAGCAGCAGCCATCATTCGTACAATAATATGCTTTGTTCGTCCAGCATATTATATCTTGGGTAGCAATATCACGTCCAAAATAGATATCTCACGTTCAATTTGAAACCCTCAAACATAATTCCTATAAAACAAGATTTATTCTGTATATTTTCCATATCTCTCACGTAGATTCACATTTCCTTCTGATTTTCGTCCAACTGTCATATCCCTATAAATAAGGATCCAGGGAAAACTTACTTCTGCAACGTGAAACGTGTTTATCCCCTATAAACTAGGATTTTGATTTCCTTATTTTAGGTAGATCATATCTGCTCTATACTCATCACATATCTTAGACTTCACTATTATCACGTCCAAATAAAGTGAATTGCATACTCCATGATTTTCTGAGCAAAATATGGATAGGATCAAAATATACTTACAATATATACTTCACGTGAATGATTTCTTGCACATCTTGGACCACTCCATGTAGTATACGTCTCCTCACGTCCAAATAACATGCTTCTTTCTAATCTGTATGAATCTCGTCCAAAAATAAACCATACTCATAAAGTCAGTAAAGAAAACGTGAAGGGAGATCTGCTGTATTTGATTATAGCAAGGGTTCTTGAAACCCTAGAACAGTATTTGAATAATCTAAAACCCTAATTAGGGTTATGATAAATTTGTACTAGGATCTGAATATAATGAATAATCTTCATGTTATAACATCCAAGAACCTCAAACTTTCTGCTTTTCATATCGATCTAGGGTTTGAGTAACCCTAGTTCATGATTTCATGTGAACAAAGCAAAAACTTTAATGCCATAATCAGCGAACTTCGACCTTGAATAATATCTTCATTAGGGCTCAGATCGAAAATCCCTTCGGTGAGATTCTAGACACAAGTGCCAAGAATCTACAGTTCAAAAATCACGAAGATCCAACGGTTAACGAAGGAGAGATCGTGTTTTGAACATGGCTGTCCAAAGAAAACTGCATTCACTCACTGCTGACTTTGACGCTTAATAACTTTTGCCTGGGGATAAAACTCGACAATCCCTCCGGTGGATGTTTAGATCTATGTATGTAGAACACACATATAACATTTCGTGACGATCCAACGGTTTAATCAAAAGTTATGACCTTCTGAATACTGCTGCGCACACAAAATCGCCCAGAAAAACCCTAGACGGATTTTTCTTCTTTTCACCATACACGAACACCTTGTTGGTCCTAGCATCACGAGCCACGAGGCTCTGATACCAATTGTGGAAACCTTGGTTTCCGGATCTTTTAAGCTACTAGGAATGATCATTGTTCATATGATTAAACAATCAAAGCGGAATTAGAACAACAATCATTAACAAGGTGTTTAGACACGAATAACATGAATTAAAACAATTGGATTGTTCATTATATTAATAACAAACAATCACTAGACGTGTATACATTGAATCCCACGTCTAGTCGACACACACTTTAGGTTTACATTGTGAATGAAAGTTATGAATAAAAACCTAAGACTCTTGTTCCTTTTATAGTGTAAGGAACAGAATCTACAAGAGATAATATCAAATAAACATCAAATGTTCTATTTAGATAAACTATATATTGTGTATATCATATATAATATACTCAATATATTCCCTAAATAGAATTCTCCATCAAATCTTCAACATCCATCAGCGTTTGACTTTGTTGACTGCGTTTGACTTCTGTCAACGCTTAAGTTACTCTTGTCAACGTCTGATTTACTCTTGACAACGCTTGAACAAATGTCTTCATGTTTTCTTTGATTTTGAGTTTCTGCCACATCAACTTTTTGACCCAACATGTCAAGCATTATTATAACCTAATATATGTAAGTTATTTAACTATAATTTTAATTATGTTTAAAATTAAAGTAATATTTTAATTTTTTGTTTTTAATAAAAATAAAACGTATATGATTTTTTATTTACTTATTAACTTTTAAAAATTAAATTTATTATTAACTTTTAAAAATATTTAAGTTATTTAATTATTTATTTGTTATTAACTTTTAAAAATTAAATGTTAATTATACTTTTATTATTAAGTAAATTTAATATTTACATTTTCATTAAACACACATAATATCCGGTAACCATCTTGACCACCACCATTTTTGACCATTTTCACAATCACACAGGAAGAACGAACCCTAAATTAACCACCCAATAACCGATCAAAAAATCAAACCTCATAAACAATAGTCGCCAATCTACAGAATCATTAACAACATGAAACATCAGGAAAGAGGTAATGCAAAAATCAGTATTGTTTAATTTAATATTTGGGTTCATACGAATAGTGTAAGTTTGTTACTGATATTAGAGTTTACACTTACTTTTAATGCATGTATGTGGACCTATGTCATATTTAATTAACGTGATTCAATTTATAGGATTAACACTTCTTAATGTCTTTATATGGTCTATGTTTCAATCTAGGATATGGGTTTTGTTAATGTGTCTGGATATGGTCCCATGGTATGTTATAGTTTAAGGATATGGTCCCTTGTACAAACATATGAATAACCAAAGCAAAATGTTATTAGGGCATCAACAACCATGATACACATTCTGCCAAACACTCCCTTCATCGACATATAACTAACATTAATATGCACATGTTTAGAGAAGTAATTCATATAGAATCCGACACTTCATCATCTACTTCTGAAAGTGCTAAATTTCGCCCACCCCTAGCAATACAAGTCCTATTCGTAGTTTGCCAAGAAGTTCTTCCAGTACTCCTTGTTTTCGTCCTCCACTGTTTCAAACTCCTATTGTAGGCATACATAATGTCACAAGTTCTTCATCTGTTCGTCCTTCTTTGTTTCAAACTCCTAATGCCACAAGTTCGTCCGCTCGAGTTCGTCCTCCCTCTGTTCGTCCTGCCTTGCTTCAAACTCAAATTTTAGGTGTACTAATGCCACAACATCTTCAGAAAAAGTTCGTCCTCCCTCTATTCGTCCTCCCTGTTTGGAAAATCCTATTATATTCAAACCTACTGCAGAGGATGAATAGATTCATCTGATGAGGATGAAGACACTAATGATGCCGAGGTAGATTCTAGTGATGAGGAAGAAGATACAAGTGATGAGGAGAAAGATACGAGTGATGAGGATTATGAGTTAGAACTCAAGAAGAATAGCAATTTTAAAGGTAAATGTGTTTAAACTAAAAGTTTATGGTTTAATGTACAACATTGTGAAGTTTTAATATATTCAACTTAATGCTATGTCAGGTTCAAAGTCAAAGCCGACTGCTTACTCAAAAGGATATAAGAAAATTTCAAACAAGGTATAGTTAAGTTGTTATGTGTTTATGCATAAAGCTGTATACGTTTATACCATCGATTAATTGTTTTAAACACATGATGTGGTCAAATATCAGGAGGAATGGGAAAACATAGATTGGATTTGGAAGAGCCCTTTCTTTGACTCTAGTGATGAAGAATTAGTTGCTCAAGCTGATGCTCCAAGACAAAAGCACACTACCAGATCAAAGCACACTCACAAAGCTCCATCTTCTCAAGCTAAAGCTCCAAGACCAAATGTCGTTGTTGGCCTAGACAATAAAAACTTGGAAAGAAATTGCTGAGAAGGGTCGGTCAAGGAATGCTGCAGAGGGGAGCAACAACAAAGGCAAAAGGAAGGTTGATTGATGTCGGTTCTCCCTGTTTAATAGGAACAATTTTTTTGAGTTTTGTTGGTCTGGTATTGCTAGCCACCTGTTGTATTATCAAACTACAGGTTGCAACAATTTAATAGATTTGTATGCTTTACTAGCATTATGAAACAATTATCAATTATCTGTAATCAACAATATGGTTTGTTAACTAGTTAATATAAGTATTTTAAGTTCATGTACAATTCAATATATGTACTCAAGAAATTATCAGTTATCTATCAAAGGTTTTTGGTTGAATGTGTAAAATGGTATAAAATTCTGTTCAAAATTTATTTTTACCAGGAAACTCAAAGGGAAAGTTTACATAATTTGAATGTTTAATTTGGAGGCAAATTAGAGTTCAAAATATTTGGTTGTTTAATTTTTGTATTTGGAGCAAAAATTTTCACGAAAATTTTGAATGTGCATGCTAAGTTAATGCATATGCAGTTACCATAATTTTCTAATTCCATCTTCATCTCAAATCCTGATTTTTCTCCAAAATCACAAAATATACCATAATTTTCTAACTCCATCTCCATCTCAATTAATGCCATCACTAGTTTCATACCATTTCCACTTATTGTTCTTGTACACATGTCAATAATCATGAACGCTGAAAACAATGATCAAGATTATATTGTTAATGATGATGGTTGTTGCTGATAATACTTTGTTCCCTCAATACACACAGATGGTGGAGTATTTGAATGCATCCCCATTAAGGTATGCTCTTTCTCATGCACCACTCATTCCAGTCACACACATTAAACAGTTTTGGAACACTGTAAGTTCCTCAACAGTTAATGGAGTGACCACATTGACTTCTATTGTACATGGGAGACCTTGGGTGGTTACTGAGGCCTTGGTACGCCAGGCCTTGCATCTTGATGATGCTGATGGTATAACCATTCTTCCCATATCTGAAATAGAACAAGGGCTTAGGGCTTTGGGATACCCTATTCCTGATGAAGGTACTCTTAATAAGTACCATAAGCAGGAATTTCCCCCAGCCTGGAAGTACCTCATTCACATTCTCCTTCAATGTTTGAGTCCCAAATGTACTGCACACAATGAGATCAATAGATCCATTGCAACTGCTATTGTGTGTATTGCAACAGGGCAAAAGTATAACTGGTCTAAAATGATTTTTGAAGGAATGTGTAAAAACAAGGGGAACATCAATTGGTATCAGAGCCTAAGGCTCTTGATATCTAGGTCCGACGAGGTGTTCGTATATGGTGAAGAAGAAAAATTCGTATTGAATTTTTCTGGACGTTTTTGTGTGCGCAGCAGTATTCAGAAGGTCATAACTTTTGATTGGACCGTTGGATCGTCACGAAATTTTAGATGTGTGTTCTACATACATAGATCTAAACATCCACCGGAGGGATTGTCGAGTTTTATCCCCAAGAAAAAGTTATTAAGCGTCGAAGTTGGCTGTTGGAAGATTTTCAGTTTTCTGCTTTCACATGAAATCATGAACTAGGGTTTCTTCAAACCCTAGATTTACATAAAAAGCAGAATTTTGGGAGATTGGTGGCTGTTAATTCAGGATCTATGGTTAATCTACAAACCCTAAGATAGGGTTTTGATGTTTAACTTTCAAAACCCTAGATCTGGACGTATGACAGTAGCAGTGACAAGGACGTGTGACTGATTTTTAGCAAGGACGTAATTGGTTTCTCCAACAAGGGTTCTTATTGGTGTAACAAGGATACATTCACACGAATATGTTTTGTGTTCACATGATTGAAGCGCTTTGATTGGTTAAGAAGTTGTCTATTCACACGGTTGTTATATCACTGTATTCACACGGCTTAAACCCTAATTCATTATACTTTAGATCCTCTACATGATGGTTCATCGTATTACAGTGAGTCCCTCGTTTTCATTGGTGGAAAAAGGGAGTGTTCACACGAGATGGGTTACAAGCTACATGTGTTCACACGGCCAAAGAAGAAGTAAATATTACTCTTATGTTCACACGGTGGAAGAGTTATGATTGGTGGAAAACCTTTTAGGTTCACACGATCAAGGACGTAAGGTTAACATTGTGTGTTCACACGGTGCATCACTTTTGATTGGTCAAAATACTTGTTTTCACACGGTTCTTTAATTCTGACTGGATGACATGTCTGTGTTTACACGGCCTTATGAGAAACCCTAATATTCATTATATTAAGTTCTAATTCTCTACATGCGCATCCAAGAATCTTAACGTGAGGCTCGTTTCTTATTGGTGCAACGCTGACAAGAGTAAAGTTTAACGCTGACAGATTATGACGCTGATAAATTAAACGCTGACACGTTTAAACCTTAGACGCTGACAAGGTTTAATATAGACGCTGACAGGTTTAAATGTGACGCTGACAGAAGGAAGTTCGACGCTGACAGGAATAAGTCAACACTGATAGGTTGACAGTGTTGTCCGATATATGTACTTCAACGCTGACACGTATTGTCCGATATTGGACGATACATCTGCCAAAGATATTGGACAGAAGAGATATTGGATAACACACTGATTGCTGCTGTTTGAGAAAACTGGTACGTTTTAAGCATACAAAAAGGAGGATTATACACACAAAGGTACATGGAATCTCCGTTTTAATATAGAATATCAAGTTGATATTTATGGCTCGGATATTTTTTAAATGGATCAATGATTTTTAAGTAAGTTAGCCACAATTCATGAAGACTTTGATTGATATTCAAATATGTAATCGGGATAGCCTTGTGAAAGAGTTATTCGACTTCTAACTTTTACATATGAGAATATTGGTTCATTAAGACTTGTCATGAAGAGGTGTTAGCTTAAGGGGAAGAATTCTTATGGTAAGATTGATGATTGAAGAAGATTTGCGCAAGTTTGTGTTCTATCATATCTTAAAGTGCCTAGACTTTAAAGGTAACTTGTTCGTGCTTTACATGGTTGGTGACGAAGACTTGTCATAACACTTGAAGGACTTACATTATCGTGCTCAGTGTCTCACAAAGGATGAGAATATTGACAAGGGATCGAGGTCTACTTATATCCTCCTCTATAAGTTCTTAGTCACATGGATAGTACAAGACATGGAATACAAGGTTGGGTTATTCTACTTCTACATCAAGAATACTTTATTTATTTTTCTTCAAGATCATTACACAGAGCCTACATATGGAGAATCTTCAACATTGCATACATTGTTTACTTCCTTGTTGATGTGACAAAAAGGGGAAGAAATACGTGCTACACTTGAGGGGAAGCAATTTGAAGATCATGTATAACTTACAAGAGATACACATAGAGTTTTGCCACTATCAACTAGGGGAAGATTGTTGGGTCAAAAAGTTGATGTGGCAGAAACTCAAAAATGAAGAAAACGTGAAGTTATTGTCTAAGCGTTGTCAAGAGTTAATCAAGCGTTGACAAGAGTTAATTAGGCGTTGATGGCTCAAGCATTGTCGTATACAATCCAAGCATTGTTACATGCAATTCAAGCATTGACAAAACGTAGACAAAAGAAGCTTATGGAAGTTTCTATTTAGATAAACATGCAAAAGATATTCTGCATAAGTTTATTTAAATAGAAGATTTACTTGTTTATTCATCATTATCTCTTGTAAACCCTAATCCTTACACTATAAAAGGAACCAAGGGTCATAGGTTTTATATCATTCATTCACAATGTAAACCTAAAGTGTGTGTCGCACTAGACGTGGGATTCAATGTATACACGTCTAGTGGATGTTTGTTATTAATATAATGAACATCCCAATTGTTTTAATTCATGTGTTCTTTGTGCCTAAACACCTTGTTCATGATCATTGTTCTTTTCCGCTATGTTATCATATGAACGATGATCAACCTAGATATAATGGTTCATAACCATCGAGTCGAACGATCAATAGGACTCATCAGTAAATCACGATAATGAAGGAGGTTATGAATCAGAGGATTATGGTGATCAATCGGATGCGGATGCAGACATCAGTAAACAGAAGGTTGTTAATAAGAGGGGTATAACTAGGTTAGCCAAGTTTCGGATAAAATATGGAAAACCAGATGTCATGAAGATAAATGTGAACTTTGATGCACTGAATAGAATATCAGGGCCAAACAGATCATTGTTTATAAGTTTTTTAGGAGACACGGTTCGGGAGCAGATAGGATTGAAGATTCTATCGTGGAAAGATGTGAAGGAGGAAGCAAGAGAAAAACTTTGGACTGAAACCACGGTACACATACAAATCTTTTTACCCAACTATTAGTCGTATTCCTACATTTACTTTAACATTATGTAAATATGTGCAGCAATACTTTGAATTTGATGTGCCCTACAAAAAGTTGGTTATGAATAAGCTAGGTGAACTGCTAAGAAATTTCAGAAGCAAATTGACAGCAAAGCACATAGTTCCAAACCTAGATAATCCTGAAAAACTAAATGTAGTTCCGAAGAACTACAAAGCTATCGTCAAAGCCGAACACTGGGTTGCTTTTGTAAACCACACGGCGACAGAAGAATTTAAGGTTGTTAATTGCTATTTCGTTTTACATTTATAAACACTGTATGCATTGTTTGGAAACTCCGTATGACAAACACAGTCTGTTACGTACTAGCAACTTCTCATCCAATAATCTTTTTTGTTAGGTGAAATCAGCGGCTAATAAATTGGCGCGTTCCAGGTCTCTTTATTAGCATACAATGGGACGTGGTGGTTATGTATATATAAAAGAGCAAATGGTAAGGTTATATTGGTGTAATATCTTAACACTGTTGTCCATGTTGGTTTAACTTTTCATCTGTATGTATTTGATTATTGGAAGATCATAAGAAAAGAAATTACACCAGATCAAGAACCCCCCCCCCCCCCCCCCCCCCCCCGTGGTGTATTGTGGTTTAATGGAAGGGTTAGACAAGAAGGAAAAGAGAAAAATGATGAAACAATCAAAGTTGGCACTAAGATTGTAAGTGTTATTGCAAATTTTTTTATATAATGTTTATATTCGTATAATAAATTTTTACCATTTTTTTGTGCAGCTAGAAGCAGAGGAACAAATCAGAGATGGAACCTTGACGATTGATAGTGGCTCAGATTCATTATCACATGTATTAGGAATGGAAAAGGGAGGGTATGCACGAGGAGTGGGAGGCAAAGTTACGTGCAGGAAGTTCTTTGATCTACCTAGAAGGAAACAAGGAACTGATGTAAGGATTGGGTTTCTTGAAAATGAACTTGAGAAGGAGAGACAGGCGCGTAAAGAAAAAGAGGATACAGTCGCTGAATTAACCACCAAGATGTCACAAACACAAGAAACTATTGAAAAAATGTTGAAAGTTATGTCTTCACAAGGGGTTAATATAGCCGAGTTAATGCCAAGTCAGTCAAATGTAAGACTAGTTTTCTAATTTTGATTTGATGATTTTCAGTCTGTAATACCATTAACAATTAACATACTTATATATTGCAGGTATTACAACTAGAACATAATGCATTAAGCAAAATACCTAGTGAAGAGCAAAGGACGTCGATCAGTGGTGGTGGACTTCAGAAGGGTGTGTTATTTCCAATGTCTAAGACAACTGCAACTTCGAACAAGGATTTGGACAATGCAACTACAGCTGCAACTACAACTGCGAAGAAGGTAAGTTATAAAAAAACCATGTTTAGTTTCTAAATTGTACTATACATGACTTATTTACTGTGTTATGTATATATGCAGGTACCTACTAGAACTAGGTTAGCAAAAAATAAGACAGCATCATTGGAAAAGAAGTCTCCACTTTAAAATTCCCAATCTCAAGAAGATATTTATCCAGCTTCCGGATCACAACAAAATCTGTCTCCCTCGCCACAACAAGACGTACCTATTGCATCATTACGAAAGAAGCGTACACCTTCTAAATCAAAAGTAAATCAGTCTCCACCATCACTACCAGATGTAAGTATTTCATCATTTTTCATATAATTACTTATTTAATTTATTTGTCATTAACGCATGTAAACATTTTTTCTTCAGACATTTAAGTGCAAACTATGGAACATATCTAGGACAATTATCATTGGTAACGGTACGGTATACAAGTCTAAGGATGGAGACAATGTAATGATTCATAACCAACCACTACCAAAAAATTGCTACAAAGTTTCAGTTGATGAATCCTTAGTGGATGCAGCAATCATACCTGATGCCGGAAATAATGGTTTAAAAACTGTTAAGGATGTTAAAGGTAGTTTTGTGGCGTGGCCAAAGGAAAATGTTATTTTTTTTGGAAGAGGTACATACACTTGATTTATCATCCTACATATACATAGCTTTTCATATTTAGTTCAATGTTTAATACACGGCTTTTGTTTCCATACAGGAAACAACACCACCAAATACCATAAAAAATGTTGTTGAAAGTGCACCAAAGATAGGATCTAAGCGCTCGATGAACGTTCCAGCAAGCAGTAAATTTACGACTATTCCTCATATGCAGAAACAAGCTAGGAATAACAAGGCTCAAAAGACTTTACAATACGGTGATTCAAAGTCTTTACAAATATGATTCTATGTGAAAAGTATGTTACTTGAGAATAATACGAGATTACATTTGTTGATTTGGTTATGTACATTCAATTTTATATATTAATGCAATTGAAATTTGATTTCCAGAATTTTGTTTTTTGTTTTTATTGAATTCCGAAAGGTTACTAGAAGATGAAACATAGTCACACTTATTCACATTACAATTTGTGACTACATTTCATAAAAGGTCACACAAACATACAATTCTATGTGACTATTGGATGCATATAGTCACACAAAATACAATTTGCTTGACTTGACAAAGCATACAGTCACACTTATTACTACTATTGGTAACTCTTTGGTTAATTGTATGTGACAAACTTAGTGTCATTAGCATGATTTGTGTGACTACATGTCATAAAAGGTCACACAAACATACAATTCTATGTGACTATTGGATGCATATAGTCACACAAAATACAATTTGCTTGACTTGACAAAGCATACAGTCACACTTATTACTACTATTGGTAACTCTTTGGTTAATTCTATGTGACAAACTTAGTGCCATTAGCATGATTTGTGTGACTACATGTGCTAAAAGGTCACACAAACATACAATTCATGTGACTATCGGATGCATATAGTCACACAAAATAAAATTTGCTTGACTTGACAAAGCATACAGTCACACTTATTTCTACTATTTGTAACTCTTTGGTTAATTGTATGTGACAAACTCAGTGCCATTAGCATGATTTGTGTGACTACATGTTATAAAAGGTCACACAAACATAAAATTCATGTGACTATTGGATGCATATAGTCACACAAAATACAATTGGCTTGACTTGACAAAGCATACAGTCACCCTTATTACTACTATTGGTAACTCTTTGGTTAATTGTACGTGACAAACTCAGAGCCATTATCATAAGTTGTGTGACTACATGTCATAAAAGGTCACACACACATACAATTCATGTGACTATTGGATGCATATAGTCACACAAAATACAATTTGCTTGACTTGACAAAGCATACAGTCACACTTATTTCTACTATTTGTAACTCTTTGGTTAATTGTATGTGACAAACTTAGTGCCATTAGCATGATTTCTGTGACTACATGTTATAAAAGGTCACACAAACATACAATTCATGTGACTATTGGATGCATATAGTCACACAAAATACAATTTGCTTGACTTGACAAAGCATACAGTCACACTTATTTCTACCATTGGTTACTCTTTGGTTAATTGTATGTGACAAACTTAGTGCCATTAGCATGATTTGTGTGACTACATGTTATAAAAGGTCACACAAACATACAATGCATGTGACTATTGGATGCATATAGTCACACAAAATACACTAATCACATAGTAAATGTCACACATATCGTATATTCATGTGACAAACTTATAAACAATAGTCACTCTTAAACAAAACTCGTGTAACTGTAGAGTGTTTACCGTCACACATATTCACTATAACACCAAATATTATACCTAGTTTGTCACACATTTTCGAGTATTGGTCACTCATTTTTGATAGCTAAGGTAACAAAGACGAGCTTATGACAAAAAGGTACCTACGGTCGTGGGACCTTTGGTCACAAATCCTAAAAAAAACGCGTGTGACTATATGCCTACGGTCACTCTTTTTAAGTGTGACGGATACCATTTTTTGTACTAGTGTGTATACTTGTCTCATCCCACTAATTTACGGGTATTCCTCGATTCTAGTTTCCTCGATTTGCGTGCCCTCAGGTCGTTTTACGAAAAATGTTTTTATAAATTATGAATCAACGACACAAAACGAATCTAATAAAAATTGTCTCATCAAAAACGGAGTTCAAAAACGTAAATATGTAATCCTAAGGTTTCCGGTTTAGTCGTAAAGGACGTTAAATTATGCACGTAAGCCAAAATTTAAATCCGTAAATTTTGAGTTCATCAACCAACACAAAAATAAGTTTCAAAATATTATACGAGAAAATAATTTACTACCTAAAAATGTTAGATTGTCACAAACATAGTGCAAAAACATGTGTGGATACTTTTAATAGGCATGCATGGGCTGATATATGTAGGCTCTCAAATCCGACCCCAATTAGTAACTACTTTCTGTTGGGGTTTGAAATTCAAGCTGAACGTCGACAAGAAACTATGAATCTTGTTGAGTTAAAAAACACAATAATAAAAATCATGAGATATATGATACGAACCTATCTCATACTAGGCTCGTAATCGGTTAATAAGTGTCAAGTGTAGAACTCATTCAAAATAGCTAAATTGTTTGAGGAGGGGACACCTAGTCATTATAAACCATCAACCAGTCACATACTTGGTCGATGTGGGATCATAACATTACCCCACCATTTGAAGAACCAACGTCCTTGGTCACGGCTGCTATGTTGGTCATGGTTGGTGCCCCTTTGGGTCCAAGCCACCACTCTATAGGCCACTACTCCGAGCTTGTTGGTCAAGGTTTGCACCCCTTTGGGTCCTAGCCACTACTCCATAGGCCACCACTCCGAGTGTTGTAACCTCGTAAGGTAGGACTAGCTCTAATACCAATCGATACGAACCTATCCCATACTAAGCTCGTAATCGGTTCATAAGTTTCAAGTGTAGCACTCACTCAAAAAAGGTAGCTTGTTTGAGGAGGGGACACCTAGGCTTTATAAACCATCAACCAATCCCATACTTGGACGATGTGGGATCATAACAATATATCTGTGAGCAATACGAGTGAGTAGTAGCTACGAGCAGTAAAACTGAGTAGAAATAGTCACCACCACTCATTTGCTGTAACTTCTTAAATAAATTTGGAAATTTAGCTTTCCTAAAAAATAGTATTGCTCACGCCTCGTCTATCAAACAACAAATAAAAAACAAAACGCTCACCGCTTCTTTTGCCAAAAAAATTAGAATACTCTTGCTTACCGGTCATCGTTTCAAAAGGCTCCACCACCACTTCGTGCCAAACATAACTTGCTTTCAGACTATCTTCAACGAAAGCGCTCAAGCTTGTTTTGAGAGTGATCATTATGATTTCTCATTTTTTTCTTGTTGCGACTACTTTGTATTTTTCTTTTAGGTCTTGCTAAGTTTTTTTAACAGCGGAAAATATCATATAAAAAGAAAAACTAGCAAAGTGCTAGAAAATTACAAATAAAACCAATCCTTATTGCCTCTAGATTCAAGACACATATAATCAAATATATCACTTTTTTCCTCATATACTGAGAGCTGAAAGAGCTAATATTTCTAATACGCCATGCTACCTACCAGTAGCTGCGAAGATTGTATAAGAGCGATCCTTTTTATGTTATAAGCATGCCAAAACCGATGCCCTTTGTCCCAATCATCACAAGAGGTAAGGATCTTATGAATAAGATGGCACACATCATAAGCCTGTTACAAGTGAAAAAGGTATGCACACTCGATTACAAAGAACTATTACAAATCGGGAATGTGATTGAATCAATATCCAAACCACAAAAAGACAGGTTTAAACGATTAGGTAGCCTATCTAAAAACAAAAGTCACATAAAGATGTTACTACGTAACATTCTTCCGATTACCTTACACCATCTAGAGTTTGAGGATAGAGAAGGAAAAGTGTGATCATAAATGATATTTCTAGCCAAATTCATCAAGAAAATGTTATCATGTGAAAGATTCAAAATACAGGTATGACAATCACTAACCACATTCGATCTACTAACATTAGTTGGTCTATTACACTCCCGTGTCTAAGAGTCATTAGTAATATGATACCATATAGAACCATCTTTGTTATTTTCCATAAGCTATAATCTTTTGTAACAAATTGTAAAGAGGCCCATCACCTATCCAGCACGACACACAAACAACTTTTACTTACGAAATTTTTCTCTCAGAACAAAAACCGTGAGAAACTTAACACGGATTTCTCACATAAATGACAAAAAAAATTCCATGGGAAATTTCCCACAGAAGTGTTGTCCAAGTTTTTCTTAGGAAAGTCATGAAGATGTTATATCGAACCAACAATACAAAATAAATGACATTTACTTACTAAAGTTTTGCTTACTAATAACATCTATAATTATATAAGTCACTGTAACTTTTCCTTACTAAAACACAATGCATGTAAAAGTAAGCAAAAGTCACCCACAACATTTACCGACAATTTTTCCTACTAAAAAAGAGTCGTTAAAAGTTTTACTGTAACACTCTCAAATTTCATATCGGTACAGCGGAAGAGTCAATAGAGTGTTACAGGATAGCACAATAACTCCACTCATAGACAACGCATAAAAATGGTTGTACAAGGTTTAACATACATTCATTCGAAATAAAAGTTTTAAGTGTACAACTGTAACATCCCGCCTACTCAGACCACAATATTGTCCGCTTTGCCCGCAAGCTCACGGCTTTGCTTTGTGGCCCTCTTGTGAAGACTTCCCGGCAGGTCACCCAAGCCAGTACTACTCTCCCATGAGCACGCTTAACTGCCAGTTCCTAAGAACCCCACTTGCAGTAGACCACAAAACGCGTTGTGTCATGAGAAGGCGACTGTTATCTTATGAACCATGGATCTCTCCTGGCCACAGCCGATGTGGGATTTGCCTAGGGTGTCACAATCACCCCCCCTTCGGGACTCATCGTCCTCGATGAGGTTTGCCCCACCATCCCGAACGGCTCAGGAGTGGCTCTGATACCACTTGTAACATCCCGCCTACTCAGACCACAATATTGTCCGCTTTGCCCGCAAGCTCACGGCTTTTCTTTGTGGCCCTCTTGTGAAGACTTCCCGGCAGGTCACCCAAGCCAGTACTACTCTCCCATGAGCACGCTTAACTGCCAGTTCCTAAGAACCCCACTTGCAGTAGACCACAAAACGCGTTGTGTCATGAGAAGGCGACTGTTATCTTATGAACCATGGATCTCTCCTGGCCACAGCCGATGTGGGATTTGCCTAGGGTGTCACAACAACAGGTCCCCAAATTACACAGTCATAAAGTTTACAAAACATAGGTCGAATGAATAATTTTTATTATGTGGGCCATCAGAGTCGATCTCCATCCAAGTTACCTTCAAGCACCTGAGATAAAACACGCAAAAATTATATAAGCGAATGCCGAGTGAATTCATAGAGTTTAAAAACCGTTATATAAAACAGTCATCGAAATCAGAACACAAGTATAATATCAGAAGTAAGTCCTCGTATTGTTAGTCAGGCAATATATAAATCAAATCATACATCTCAAACCGTCCATGAAACCGCAGTCTCAATATTATCGTTATTCATATTGTTATTGGATTGTGTTGTTATACATTGGATTATTATTACCGCATGACATTGTTACATTACTATCACAAACAACGGGCCGCGAACCCGACAAACAATTTGCCCATCTAAGTTAGCGTGTCGTCACAAAAATCACGCTATATAAATCTTCTCATACATAAATTTGCTTACCAATCAATGTGGCACGACGGGGATCAACCGTCAAGGCGCTGACTGGGGTGATCTTCCCTAAATAGTACTATTAAATGCATAAGCGTCTACCAAATCCCGGTAGTTCACAATTCATGCTAATGGGACTTTAAGTGACATAACCTAACTATAATAATCCTTTACATCTCATTTATTGGGTCATAGCATCATTCGGGTCCATATCAATAAGCATACCATTGGGACTATTTGTGTTCTATTTTTATCAAAAACTAGCATGTTATCTCCCTCGTGCGTTTACAAATCATTTTATAAAACATTTAAAAGAGTGCGAGGCTATGAACTCACGTTGATTATGAAAGGCGAGTTATCGGTGACGGGCGTGCTTCGATCATGGAAACCTATATAAATAATACTCGGTCAAGACTTTTGTCCAATGACATTATAAAAATAATAGCTATGTATATATATATGATGGTTTTATAAATATGATGATGATGAAGTGGGATTTTATATCTTTATTTACTCATTATAGCGTTATGTGTTGGTAAATTTTTAGACTAGTTGCACTAGTTTAACTTGTTTACATGTTGAGGCCCATTATAAGCCCAATACATTTTATTAGTCCAATTATACTTTTAATATCAGCCCTATACTCACATGTTGAGCCCAAGTGAGTTAAGCCCAATGAGTAAGTCCATTATTGTTTATCCAAACTAGTTGGGTTAATAGTCCAATAAGGCTACTTTACCCCGTTAATGTCCATATGTTATAAAGCTCGAGTTTTATTGGTTTTTACTTGTCATATGTACTTATACATCAGTAGATAAGTTATAAAAAGTTTACATTAGACGGGTCCGACCGTCTAAGTTTTAATTGACGAAAACGTTAATCTTTCGGTTTTAGCCGAAAAGACGTAAAACTTATGTATATAGTTTTATAACTTATAAAACATATCAAATTGCCATTTTTATAAAATGTTACATTTACTTATCAAAGTATATACTTACTTATAAGAATTATATAAGTTAGTGGGTTTTAGGTATACATTTTATATTAGTTTTACTTGAGTGCTAATTTTATAATATATACTTTTATTTTACAAATCTGATTATGAAATTCACTTTCACCATTTTTACCATATCTTGAGTTCTACAAGGAGATAGAAGCTCATTTTTGGGCAGCAAAAACTACATAATATGTGCTACAATTAACTCCATTTTAGCTACTGCTCAATCAACTTCTAAATGTCTCTAAATTTGAACTTTAATAATGTTTTGATCATATCTCACTCATTTTATGGATACCATTGAGTGGCCAAATCTCACATAAAAGTCACATACCTTACTGTATATCAAATTATCCAAGTCATTTTAACAATTTTTATATGGTTCTTTACTGTTTTATACAGCCTACTATTTTAGACATGATTTTAACATCTTTTCATGTAGCTTTTAATCATTTTAACCAAATTTATCAACACAAGATCCCCACATAATACTTTGATCATCGTATATCATCATATACATATACATTAAGAAATAAAATACAAATTTACATTTACATATTAACAAGGAAATGGAAAGAATGATCTTGTTACCAACCAAGATAGTGAAAGTTTATGATCAAGGCTTGACTTTTGATGACAAAACTATTATTCAGTATAATCTCTCATGCCTATTATTCATCTTACCCAATGTATATATATGCATCTATAGTCGGTTACATTATATCATGGGCCAAGCCCTAAGCCTAAACATAAACTAATGGCCATTGGCCTGAATGCTGTCATGCTAATACTCCCCCGCAGTTGTAACAGGAGGTCTTCGAACGTTTTAACTGGATCGAAACTCAAGAAACAACGCAGTTGGAAGCCCCTTTGTAAAAATATCAGCATACTGGAAACGAGATAGAACATGAAGCACACGAACCTGACCAGGGGAAACATAATCTCGAACAAAGTGAATATCAATCTCAATATGTTTAGTACGTTGATGCTGAACAGGATTAGTAGACAAATACACGACACTAACATTATCACAGTAAACTAGAGTAGCAGTAGTTAGTGGAGCATGCACCTCAAGAAACAAATTCCGAATCCAAGCAGTCTCAACAACAACGTTTGCAACACCACGATATCCTGCCTCGGCACTAGAACAGGACAATGTAGCCTGCCGCTTAGCAGACCAAGATAAAAGATTATCACCAAGAAAAACACAATATCCGGATTTAGATCGACGAGTAACATGACAACCAGCCCAATCAGCATCAGTGTAGGCAGTAAGCTGAGTAGTAGACGAAACATGAAGCTAGAGGCCATAATCAAGGGTGCCACGAACATAGCGCAAAATGCGCTTTAGAGCGGTGAAATGTGGGTCATGAGGATCATGCATGTAAAGACATACCTGTTGCACAACATAAGAGATATCTGGTCGAGTGAAGGTTAAATACTGAAGAGCACCCGCAAGACTACGATATAAGGTAGGGTCACTAACAGGGTCACCCTCAGAACCAAGCTTGGACTCCGTGTCAACAGGGGTCTTGCATGGATTACAATGTTTCATGTGAGCCCGCTCAAGAATTTCCTCTGCAAATTTGGACTGAGACAAGAACAATCCAGATTTCGACCGGTGTGCAGATATACCAAGAAAATAATTGAGAGATCCAAGATCAGTCATAGCGAACTCACTGTGAAGTAACGTAATAACACGCTGTAAAAGAGTTGCAGATGAAGCGCTGAGTACAATGTCATCCACATATAGCAATAAATAAGCAATATCCATTCCTTGATGATAAACAAATAATGACGAATCGGTTTTGCTGTGGGAAAAACCGACGCGTGTGATAAAGCTAGCAAACCGCTGAAAGCATGCACGAGGGGCTTGCTTAAGCCCATATAGAGAACGCTGCAAATGACAAACATAATCATGATGAGTAGAATCAACAAATCCTGGTGGCTGATGCATGTAAACCGTCTCGGACAAGTGACCATGAAGAAAAGTGTTCTTCACATCAAATTGATGAATAGGCCAATCACGTGATATAGCAAGACTCAATACAGTGTGAATCGTTGCCGGTTTAACAACCGGACTAAAAGTCTCATCACAATCAATCCCTTGTTGTTGATTAGGACCGTTGGCAACCAACCGAGCTTTATACCTGCTTAAAGAACCATCCGCATTAAACTTATGCCTGAAAAGCCGCATGAAACGAACAACATTAACATTAGCTGGACGAGGCACAAGCGCCCACGTTCCGTGAAATCAAAGCATTATATTCATCAACCATAGCCTTTTTCCAATTTGGATCACGAAGGACATGCAAGTGACAGCGCGGTAACGGGGAGGTAGTGGTGATATGACAGTTCATTTTTTTATAGGTTTAGAAATTCCAACTTTCGTACGCGTAACCATGTGGTGTGTATTAGTAAGTGGGTTTTGGGTTTGTGGAATAAGAGGCGTAGAAGAATGTTGTGGTGGTGAGCTCGTACAAGGAGTAGTAGACGGGGTGAAGTGAAGAGGTGAATTTGGTGTAGGTGTTATGGGTTGATTTAAAGTTGGGGTTTGATGAGGAGTAGGAGATAAACTATCATGTGGATTGAATGGTAGAGGTAGGGAAGTAAGCTGGTTTAAAGGTATTTGTGTAGGTGATGTGTCGGGAACAGTAGGGACCACAGATGGGGAAGGAGTGTTTGTTTGAGTAGGGGGGGGGGGGGGGGTTGGTATAAGGCGAGAAAGCAAAAAGTCATAATTAGGTGGGGTATTTGGTGTCATGGACCCAAAGGGGAATGCCTCCTCATCGAATATAACGTGTCGAGAAATAATTTTTTTATTAGTTGACAAGTCAAGGCATCTATATCCGCGATGTAAGGTAGGATATCGAAGAAAAACACATTCGGTTGAGCGAGGTTGAAGTTTGTGATCAAAATATATATGTGGATAACAAAGACATCCAAATACACGTAAATGATCGTAGGTTGGTGGTTTGTTGTATAGTTTAGTAAAAGGTATTTGATTGTTAATCGCGATGGAAGGAAGAAGATTTAAAAGGTGAGTCGCCATGTTAAGGGCTTCAACCCAATATGTGGGAGGTATATGTGCTTGAAAAAGTAATGTACGGGTGATATTATTAAGGGTGCGTAGCATACACTCGGATTTTCCATTTTGTTGGGAAGTTTTAGGACATGAGAACCGAAACTGTATGCCATGTTGGCGAAAAAGGTTGTGGAATCTGGTATTGTCATACTCACCCCCATGGTCACACTACAAGGCTTTGATATCAAAATTAAATTGTTGATTCACATAAGAACGAAAGGTAACAAAGGTATCAAAAAAATCAGACTTATTATGCAAAGGATACACCCAATCATAATGAGAGAAATGATCCAAAAAGATGGCATAATATTTGAAACCGCTTACACTTGGAATGGGTGAGGACCATAAATCAGAATGAATAACTTCAAACAAAGTGGTAACATTTGATTCAGAGCTATAAAACGGAAGCTTGGTATGTTTTCCTAATTGACAAGCATGACACAAAGCGGACAACTTTAATTTATTACATGAAATAAATTGACTAGACTCTAAGCGACGAAGCACATCTTCACCAGGATGGCCAAGGCGTCTGTTCCACGTGGTAGGACTTAAAGAAAGCAATGCAAAAGGAGTGGTTGATGATGGTTGTTGGGTGACGGGATAGAGGTCTCTAGTACTGTCACATCGGAGAAGAAGCTGATGGGTCTGGTAATCCTTCACAGAAAAACCATTTGCGTCAAATTCCACAGATACATTCTTATCACAAGTAAACTTGCGGACATAAATCAAATTTTTAATGATATTAGGTGTCACAAGAATATGATGAAGATGTAGTGGTTTATGATGTGTGTGCAAAAAGCTATGGCCTATGTTATTCACAGGTGTAGATTGACCGTTGCCAACAAATACAGACTTATAAATGCTTTGATTGCTAAAAGAGGTGAGCATACCTGTGTTTTCAGCCATGTGAGAAGAGGCACCAGTATCCATATTCCATGCGGGGTCTTGAAGTGTCATGGTTTGAAAGGCCTGCGGAAGTAGAGTAGCTTGATTCGAGTAACCATGATGTCCCGGATAAACATTAGTATGTCCTACTGTTGCATTATTCCCACCAAAAAAAGGATACAATGTTGCATTATTCGTACCAATCAAAGTGGGCGGATGGGTCGCATTCTGTTGGACAGAAGGTAAGTGGGGTTGAGCTTGTTAGACCGGAGCAGCAGTGGCCATGTGGGCTTGTGGATATTGGGACAGCGGTGAACAATATGCCTGGTAGGCATTAGGAGTTATACCCGACTGAAAATACATGAGTCCTATATTAAGGTGAATTGGATTTGGACCAAAGGAACCTTGCAAAGGCCCTGATGGCAACATGCTTGTACCAGAATGCATAGAAAGGGTAGGAGACCCACCAATATTAGATTTAGTAGTAATTGTTGACCCACGATTTTGTTGAGGTGCACGACTATTATTTGTGCCAGTGACTTGTGTCCCACGAGTGGTAATATTGTTGCCAGTAGACTTGTTTGACAAGTTTGTTGCATATTTATTAGAACGAAGCCTAGTGTCATTATCACCATGCACGAATTTACAACAGGAGCCATAAGTACAAGAACCACGTTGAAAGTTACGACAAACCTCCAAACCAGAAGCACTCATTGTGCCATTTTTTCCAATATTGGTAGAAGATGAAACAAGTACCTTAGGAGAGGATGAAGTGTTGTGAAAAAGTGAATTACCATGAGACAATTGAGACGCGTCACTTTCTTCGAGAAGAAACATCGACCGAAGTTCATCAAAAGTAGGGGCCTTTTCCCGAAGGTGAATGATGCGGGCGGCGTTTGGATACTTGCTTCGAATGCCATTAACGACATATGTTACAAGGCTAGAATCCCTCACTGGCGAATCAAGATTGGCAAGAAGATCCACTTTGGATTTGATTTGTTGGAAGAAATTCGTGACGGATAGATTGCCAATTGACATGTTGCGAATCTCGTTGTCAAGTTGAGTGACACGAGCATCCTTCTTGTTGTGAAAAAGTTCCTTTAATTTCTTCCAAACACCATGCGCGGTGGAATCAACATCAACGACCATCTCCACAAGTTTAGGAGATATGGTCGAGTACATCCACATGACGACTAATGAATCATTAGATTCATGAATAAGATTAATGGTGGATGTACTTGTAGATGATGGGGCTTCAAGATGATGGTGCACTTCATAAGTTTTGCAAAATCGTTGAAACAAAGAACTCCAAGAATTGTAGTTTAATTGTTCAAGATCAAGAGGGGTAGGGATGCACGCCTTAATGCTTGCAATCGAATAAGCTTTATCGATTTGTTGTTTTGGCGGATTTGGTGGTGGTGTTGCGTTTTTCATGATGTTATGACAATGAAGATGTAATATTTAAGCAAAGAAAGAAAAAAAATGGCAGCTAGAAACAAATTTGCAGCAGGAAGAAAGAAGCGATGTATAGTTTAGGGTTTTGTAAAGAGGATCGAATTAGGTTTTAGGCTCGATACCATATTATTGTTGGGTCAAAAAGTTGATGTGGCAGAAACTCAAAAACGAAGAAAACATGAAGATATTGTCTAAGCGTTGTCAAGAGCAATCTAAGCGTTGACAAGAGCAAATCCAAGGTTGACAAAGCAAGCATTGTCATGTACAATCCAAGCATTGTCATGTACAATGTAAGCATTGTTAGAAACGTAGACAAAGAAGCTTATGGAAGCTTCTATTTAGATAAACATGCAAGATATATTCTGCATAAGTTTATTTAAATAGAAGATTTACTTGTTTATTTGATTTTATCTCTTGTAAACCCTAATCCTTACACTATAAAAGGAACCAAGGGTCTTAGGTTTTATTCATAACTTTCAATCACAATGTAAACCTAAAGCGTGTGTCGACTAGACGTGGGATTCAATGTATACACGTCTAGTGGTTGTTTGTTATTAATATAATGGACAATCCTATTGTTTTAATTCATGTTCTTGTGCCCTAAACACCTTGTTAATGGTTGTTGTTCTAATTCGACTTTGATTATGTTAATCATATGAACAATGATCATTCCTAGTAGCTTCAAAGATCCGGAAACCAAGGTTTCCACAATTGGTATCAGAGCCTCGTGGCTCGTGATGCTAGGACCAACAAGGTGTTCGTGTATGGTGAAAAGAAGAAAAACCCGTCTAGGGTTTTTCTGGACGTTTTTGTGTGCGCAGCAGTATTCAGAAGGTCATAACTTTTGATTGAACCGTTGGATCTTCACGAAATTTCTTGTGTGTACTCTATACACATATATCTAGACATCCACAGGAGGGATTGTCAAGTGTTATCCCCAGGAAAAAGTTATTAGGAGTCAAAGTCAGCAGTGAGTGAATGCAGTTTTTTGTAAACAACCATATTCAAAACACGATCTCTCCTTCGTTAACCGTTGGATATTCGTGATTTTTGAACTGCAGATTCTTGGCACTTGTGTCTAGAATCTCACCGAAGGGATTTTCGATCTGATCCCTAATGAAGAAGTTATTCAAGGTTGAAGTTGGCTGTTTAAAGGTATTAATATTCTTGCTTTTTCACATGAAATCATGAACTAGGGTTCCTCAAACCCTAGATCGACATAAAAAGCATAATGTTATGAGGTTGTGGCTGTTGTGATTCATGATAATACATGATCTAAGGTTAATTTACAAAACCCTAAGTTAGGGTTTCGATGAATAAAGCTATAAACCCTAGATCGATCTTTAAAACAGAAAAGGAGTACTTGTTCGTGATTATGGTGTTAAGAGTATGAAACACAAGACAATGGAAGCAGGCAATCACGGGTTTATAATCACATGTGATTCTAATCTAAGAATCAGGATGAATAAGATGTATGCAGCAAGAAAGGGGACGTGATTTTCATTCTAACTAATTGTTTTATACAGTAACAACTTTTGTTTATTGTATTCAAACGAGTTATTTGGGCAATAAAGTTCAGACGTGTGAAAATCATAAAGTTGGTTGAATCCTACGAAAATTAAGGGACAGATCTGATCGCTTTTATTTATGGATAGGATTGAAGAGTTTATTCATGTGATGAATTACTATAAGTAGATAGCAACATATGTGATAAGACCAGTGATATAAGTTTTGTGTTCACACGGTCATAAAACTTTGTGTTCACATGAACGCATGGTTAAAAGAATTGTCATCGTGTGAAAGTCACGTGAAGTTTATTTTGTTCAATAGAAAACAAAGGTAAATAATGTGGTCAACGAAGGTGTGAACGAAGGTGTGCTACTCATTGAGAAAAGGGATTGATGCTATTCGATGGTCCCACTATCTGTGGTCACGTGGGATTTTTGTTGAATATTCAAACGTTGATGGATTGATTTAATTCCAATGACGTTGACATCAGCTGTGAACATGTTTAAGTGCCAAAAAGATATATTAAATGAGAAGGTGCTTATTCAACCAAGTGGTCTGAGCATATCGTGGGGTATAGAAGCAATTGATGTTTCTGATTTGGCATAGCAACTGTTCACGTTTATGGAAAGAAAAGAGCTACAAGTTGTCAAAGTCATATAAGGTAGACACTGACAAGACGCTGACAAAGTTTGAAGTTGACGCTGACGTTTGTAATTTTGACGCTGACAAGGAATAAGTGAACGCTGACAGAATAGGCGTTGACATGAGTTGTCCGAGAAACGCTTGCTCAAGCGTTGATAGGTGTTGTCCGATATGTGACAGAACACATAGAAAGGATATTGGACAAAGAAGGTTCTCGGATGACAAAAGGATAGCTGCTGTTTGAGAAAATTGGTACGTTTTTAGCATACAAAAATGAGGTATTTACACGCAAAGGTACATGGAATCTCCGTTTTTATACAGAACATCAAGTTGATATTTATGGCTCGGATATTTTTAAAAGGGGTTAATGATTTTAATGCGAGTTGACAACAATTCGTGAGGTAATTTATTGGATTTGATTATGTAATCGGGGTAGCCTTGTAAAAGAGTTATCCGTCTAATAGCTTTTACATATGATATGAAGATTAAGAATCATCATGAAGAGGTGTTAGCTTAAGGGGAAGAAGTCTTATGGTTAGTTTGATGATTGAAGAAGATTTTCGCGAGTTTGTGTTCTATCATATCTTAAAGTCATGCATTTCCAGCCACTGACTTTTAAGGTAACTTGTTCGTGCTTTACATGGTTGGTGACGAAGACTTGTCATAACACTTGAAGGAGTTACATTATCGTGCTCAGTGTCTCACAAAGGATGAGAATATTGACAAGGGATCAAGGTCAACTTATATTTAAATCATCAGTATAAGTTCTTTATCACATGGATAGTACAAGACATGGAACACAAGGTTGGGTTATTCTACTTCTACATCAAGAATACTTTATTTATTTTTCTTCAAGATCATTACATGGAGCTACATTTGGAGAATCTTTAAAGATTGCATACATTGTTTACTTCCCTGTTGATGTGACAAAAAGGGGAAGACATACATGCTACACTTGAGGGGAAGCAATTTGAAGATCATGTACAAATTACAAGAGATACACATAGAGTTTTGCCGACATCAACTAGGGGAAGATTGTTGGGTCAAAAAGTTGATGTGGCAGAAACTCAAAAACGAAGAAAACATGAAGATATTGTCTAAGCGTTGTCAAGAGCAATCTAAGCGTTGACAAGAGCAAATCCAAGGTTGACAAAGCAAGCATTGTCATGTACAATCCAAGCATTGTCATGTACAATGTAAGCATTGTTAGAAACGTAGACAAAGAAGCTTATGGAAGCTTCTATTTAGATAAACATGCAAGATATATTCTGCATAAGTTTATTTAAATAGAAGATTTACTTGTTTATTTGATTTTATTTCTTGTAAACCCTAATCCTTACACTATAAAAGGAACCAAGGGTCTTAGGTTTTATTCATAACTTTCAATCACAATGTAAACCTAAAGCGTGTGTCGACTAGACGTGGGATTCAATGTATACACGTCTAGTGGTTGTTTGTTATTAATATAATGGACAATCCTATTGTTTTAATTCATGTTCTTGTGCCCTAAACACCTTGTTAATGGTTGTTGTTCTAATTCCGCTTTGATTATTTTAATCATATGAACAATAATCATTCCTAGTAGCTTCAAAGATCCGGAAACCAAGGTTTCCACAATTATTCTGTATAATCTCTCATGCCTATTATTCATCTTACCCAATGTATATATATGCATCTATAGTCGGTTACATTATATCATGGGCCAAGCCCTAAGCCTAAACATAAACTAATGGCCATGGGCATGAATACTGTCATGCTAATACTTGTGGTAAACCAAAATCAACTTCAAGATTACCAATTTTTATGAACACCATGTGGAAATTAGCCCCAAGATACCAATGAAACTCCTTTGTGGATGTTATAATCACCTCCAATCAATAAAGCTTCAAGAGGACATCATCTTATGCAAGAATAACATAAGATTTCATGGATAAATTTAGATCAAAAAGGGGTGTTTATGGTTGAGAGTGTACGGCAAGGGGTGGGAGAAAGTGAGAGGATTTGTGTGTTTTGCATGAGATGGAAATGAGCTAGTGGTTTAGCTTGTTAGTTGTTTTAAGTTAAAATGGTTTTGTAACAAGGCTAAGACAAGTGTCTTAGCTTGTTATGTAAGGTTGACACCTCATGAGGGGTGTTAGCTTAAGCTTGGCCGTCCCATGTGTGGCGGTGGGGCAAGTTTTATCTTGTCTCATCCCCATTTATTTACAGGTACTCCTTGATTCTAGTTTTCTCGATTTGCCTGCACTCGGGTCGTTTTACAACAGTTTTTATAAATTATGAATCAACGGCACAAAACGAATCTAATAAAAATTGTCGCATCAAAAACGGAGTTCAAAACGTAAATACATAATCCTTGGGTTTCCGTTTTAGTCGTAAAGGACGCTAAATTATGCATGTAAGCCCAAATTTCAATCCGTAAATTGTGATTCATCAACCAACACAAAAATAAGTTTCAAAATAATATACGAGAAAATAATTTACTACCTGAAAATGTTAGATTCTCACAGCTTTTCCTCCTAAAAGGGATCAACGTCCTCGTGATCAATTTCATTTTGATGTCCGTTTCTTATTGAAATCAAAGAGGTGTGGGTATTTCTTCCACATTTCATCCTCTCATTCCCAAGTAAATTATGGTCCATGCTTTGATTTCCATCGGATCTTGACGATAGGTATCCGACTTTGTTTAAGTTGCTTTACCTCACGATCCATAAACTCTACGGGTTCTTTAATAAAATGCAACTTCTCATCTATTCGTACCTTATCCAACGAGATTTTCTCATCATTCACTGCTAAACATTTCTTTAGATTAGATACATGGAATGTGTTGTGAAAACCATGAAGTTCTTGGGGTAACTCTAATTTGTAAGCCACCGGACCTACTCTAGATAAAATCTTAAAGGGTCCAATATAGCGGGATTCAATTTCCCTCGCTTTCCAAATCTTATGACGCCTTTCCATGGCGATACTTTCAACATTACTCGGTCACCCACTTCAAACTCCATAGGTTTCTGCCGCACATCCGCGTAACTTTTCTGTCTACTATGGGCAGTCAACAGGCGATTCTTAATCTGAACTATCATCTCCGTAGTCTCCCGGATCAATTCCGATCCGGTGAGCTGGGTATCCCCAACTTCACTCCAACATATAGGAGATCTACACTTCCTACCATACAAAGCTTCAAACGGTGCAACCTTAATACTATCATGGTAACTATTGTTATACTAAAACTCTGCTAAAGGCAAAAGTTTATCCTAATTCTTACCAAAATCTATCACACAAGCTCTCAACATATCTTCCAGTGTTTGTATCATCCTTTCACTCTGCCCATCAGTCTGGGGGTGATAAGCAGTGCTCATGTCGAGATTCGTTCCCAAAGATCTTTGGAGAGATTTCCAATAATTCGATGCGATTCTAGGATCTCGATCTGAAATGATCGATACAGGCACTCCATGCTTGCATACAACATTCTCAAGATAAATACGAGTCAGCTTCTCCAGTGAGAACTGCTCTTTAACCGAAATGAAGTGTGCTGATTTGGTCAGTCTGTCGACAATGACCCAAATCGAGTTATTTCCTGATGATGTTCTAGGAAGCTTGGTGATAAAGTCTATCGTAATTCGCTCCCACTTCCATTCAGGAGTCTTTGGTTGTTGAAGTAGTCCTGATGGATTTTGATGTTCAGCTTTGACTCTTGCACAAGTCAAACATTGAAGAACATACATAGCAATATCAGCTTTCATATTCGGCCACCAGTACAACTTCTTCAAATCATGATACATTTTATCAGATCCAGGATTAATGGAATATTTAGATTTATGGGATTCCAACATAATTAAATCTCTTAAGCCTCCAAACTTAGGTATCCACATACGACCTCTTAAGCATTTCACTCCATCAGCTCTAACTTCTAAAGGATCTCCTTCTCCTCGAAACCCTTCATTAACAAAATTATCTTTCTTACAGGCTTCTATTTGGGCATTTCTAATTTGCTCAGGCAAATTATTATGCACAGTCAAGACTAGAGAACGTACCCTGATAGGCTCTCTATCTTTTCTACTTAATGAATCGGCAACAAAATTTGCTTTTCCCGGGTGATATTTTATATCACAATCATAATCACTTAACAGTTCTACCCATCTTCATTGCCTCATGTTCGATTCCTTTTGATCGAGAATATACTTGGTGCCATACAGATAATGTCTCCACAACCTAAGAGCAAAGACTACAGCTCCCAATTCAAGATCATGAGTAGTATAACTCTCCTCATTCTTCCTTAATTGCCAGAAGCATAAGCTATCACCTTTTCTCGCTGCATCAAGACAACTCCAAAACCTCTAAGAGATGCATCACAATATACTACAAAATCTTCACTTCCGTCGGGTAATGATAGAATTGGCGCACTACATAATTTTTGCTTCAATATCTAAAATGCTCCATCTTCTTCACTTCCCCAAACGAAAGGTTTATTTTTCTGAGTTAGCTTAGTCAGGGATTTAGCTACAAAAGAAAAATCTTTAATGAATCGCCTATAATAGCCAGTCAATCCTAAGAACTGTCGCACCTCCGTTGGCGTTGTCGGTGCAGACCAATTCTTAATGGCTTCAATCTTTGCAGGATCAACATGAATTCCATCTTTGTTAATCACATGACCAAGAAATTGCATAGAATCTAACCAAAAATCACATTTTAAAAACTTAGCATACAACCTTTCATCCTTTAACAAACTCAATATAATCCTTAAATGTTCTCCATGTTCCTCTTTATTCTTAGAATAGATTAGAGTATCGTCAATAAACACGATCACAAATTTTTCCAAGTAGGGTTTGCTCACTCGATTCATTAGATCCATGAAGACCGCACGTGCGTTAGTTAACCCAAATTGCATTACTTGAAATTCATAGTGTCCATAACGAGTTCTAAATGCAGTTATTGGAATATCTTCTTCACGGACGCGAAGTTGGTGATATCCAGACCGCAAATCTATCTTAGAATACACACTAGATCCTTGAAGTTGATCGAACAAATCATCAATCCTTGGTAAAGGATATAGATTTTTAATCGTCAACTTATTCAGTTCCCGGTAATCAATGCACATACGAAAAGATCAATCCTTCTTCTTAACGAACAAGACTAGAGCTCCCCAAGGCGACGAGCTCGGTCGAATAAAACCTTTATCAGACAACGCTTTAAGTTGTTCGGGTAATTCCTTTAATTCAGAAGGTGCTAATCGGTAAGGCGCACGTGCCACCAGTGCAGCACCAGGAATTAAATCGATTTGAAACTCGACTTGCCTTATCGGCAGAAGTCCGGGTAAATCCTTAGGAACTACCTCTAGAAAATCACAGATAATATGTACATCTTCCAATAGTTTCTCCTTAGACTCATTCCTGGTCACTTGAGCTAAGAATAACTCGCAACCGTTCCTGACATACTTTTGGACTTTAATACAAGAAACGATTTTCAAACGGGATTCACCTCGATTACCATCAATTACTAACGTCCTATTCCTAAGAGGAATCTTAACCTTCTTTTCTCCACATAAAGTAGTATCATTATTCAACAATAACCAATCCGTACCGATAATAATATCGAAACTACCTACTTCTATCAACATCAGATCAATCAGAAAGGAATAGTTTAAGAGATTTAAAGAGCATCCTTTTAACAGCTTATTAGTTTTCACTAATTTACCATCAGCCAATTCCGCTTCGTAACTGGTATTTATCCTAACAGGTTCAATGCCAATAAGGGCACTAAATTTAGTGGATACAAAGCTCCTATCAGCACCCAAATCAAATAAAGCAACTGCATAATGATTGTTGAGTAAAAACGTACCAGTAACGACATTTGGATCCTCTTTCTTAACCTCAAACGTTCCAAGTTGATAAGCAACACCCTAGGGGTTTCTTCCAGGTCCAATCGCTTTCAACTTAGGGCAATCCGATTTCTTATGACCCTCTTCATTACAGTTGAAGCAAATAACTCCCCTCTTACACTTTTCCACTTTGTGTCCAAGGTTTCCACAATTTCGGCACTTCCAGCAGTCGCCAGCATGCCTCTTGTTGCCACACTTAGGACACTTTTCATCATTGCGCGGTGTGTTGTTGGTAAGAGAATTTGCATTCCCCTTTCTCTGATTTTGACGGTGATTGAAATTATGCTTATTATCACCTCGACCTCCACGATCACCATCACCCTTTCTTTTCTCACCAGCATGTGCTTCATCCTCCCTATCCTTAATTATTTGCCCAATGAGTTGGTAACCCATCCGAATAGCATCATCAATGGTCAGTAGTTTTGATGATGTCACACCCCCTCGGATATTCTTGGTCAACCCTTTAATGTATTGTTCAATTCATATCTCTTCGGGTTCCACCAATCGAGGACACAGCAAGGTCAACTCATGGAATCGGTTTGTGTAGCAATCAATGTCCACACCTTTCATTCTCAGATGAATCAACTCTTGTTCCAACCTAATGATCACACTACAGGGACGGAACTCCAGAGTCATCCACTTTTTAATTTCAGCCCAAGGAGTAGCATTAGTAACATCAATACCCATGAAAGCAATTCTCCTATTCCACCAAGTCAACACACGACCTTTAAGAGTAGCCATAGCAAAAGTTACCTTATCTTCCTCCTTACACTTACTAATCCGAAACACCGACTTAATCTTCTCAATCCACTGGCTTAATCCTACGGCACCTTCAGTTCCATTAAAAGGTAGAGGTTCACACTTCATGAACGTCACATAAGTACAACCACCGACTTTAGGCACATTAGGTCCAAGTCCACCTATATTTCCTCCAGCATTAGCATTCACATTATTAGCATTCACATTCACATTAGTGCCACCAATTCCACTACCGCCAGCTCCACTACCGCCAGCTCCACTACCGCCAGCTCCACTACTGCCAGCTCCATTTCTAGCATTGGCCATAAATTCAGTCATTGATGAGTCAACTTGCTCTACAATGATCTACGTACATCATCCTCGGTCACAGCTTTCTTGGGCGACATGGTTCTATAATTTTACAATTTCAAAGTATATTAAGCATTCACCCAACGAGGGATTCATATAAGATGGATTGAATTCATAATCAAGATACAAATAAGGCACGATATGTAATTCAAGACAAAGATACATATTTTATTGGATTAGAAACAACCACATTGTCTTAATTACATTACACATCAAAGTTTCTAGCACTATATAGGCCCAAAATTCGTGCCAGATCTACTAACTAATAAGTCGGTTCAGTCAAAGTTACAAAAGATACAAAAGATACAAGGATAACTACTAAAGATAGACTGGTCTACTGAGAATTGCTAGATGGTCCATCATCCATCATCTTCGGTATCTTCGTCGGACGATCACAAGATACATCTTCAGCTGGGCGCTTACGAATCACTCCTTTCTCAACCATCTCAGTATAACACCTACTGTTCCAGCCAACAGATATATTCAACTCTTTCTTAGCCTTCTCACGCATCGCACGAGCTACACTCAATTGAATTTCCATAGTATTCAACTTTTTCTTCATTTCAGCATACTCACCACTTTCCAACACATATAACCTCCTAAACGCCTCATTCAAACCATGCTCCACATCAGTCAAATCCAAATTAAGCAACTCCCGCTCTTTCTCACCAACCTTAGTCTTAGACTCCAAATAAGCAACCTGAGTCTGAACAACACCTAGACCAACCTCTGTCATACTACCTCGAACACGGGAAGCCTCTAAATCACGTCTTAAGGCCCAAGGTGCAAGTCCATCAATATGAGTAGCCTCTCGAACCCTAGACGACTCTCCTATCACATGCCTACGAGTAGCAATCCCATCAGTACCATCAGGTGCATCATCATCCTCATCCTCCTCAGATTAAGAATCAGATTCAGACGATTCAGACAATTCATCTCTAAGTAGCTCAAACTCAGAATCAGACCAATCAACTGGAGTGGGTAAGGGCTCACCCTCCACTGCATCATAAGGGAAAATAATCTCAGCCTCATCATCATCATCAACCTCATCATCTATACCTATCTTCTCCTCGACATCCTCGTCGTCATCCTCATTACCTACATTATCTATCCCAATCTCATCATCATTCTCAATACCAACATTATCATTCTCATTCTCTACAACATCAACCTGAGGGGAAATTTGATCTGCTAGTCCTATCTTAGGCTCGGGATCCTCAAATGGTTCCTCCTTTTCATCATCCATATCCTCATCTACATCATAATCCACTAAGAATAAATAAGGGTTGTCATCTACATTAGGTTTAGGAATAGCATGGTTCTCTACCGGAATATTAGGGTTAGCCATGACAATCTGCATTTATAATATATCTCGTAATAGCATAAAAATAATTATTAAACAGTTATATACTGAAACCACAATATATACATATATATAAATTAAATTATATATATATCAAAATATATATCTTCTCAATAAGGCTTGTTGGTAACATCGGAGATCTTTGGCACCGTTATAGTCAAAAGATTTTTCAAACATTTTAAGAAAATGTTTATAGTTAAAAGATTTTGAAATGTTTTGTTCAAAACCTTGGTTTTAAAAAATCTTTCGTTCTCTATAACGAGAGCTCTGGTACCAAACTGTAACACTCTCAAATTTCATATCGGTACAGCGGAAGAGTCAATAGAGTGTTACGAGATAGCACAATAACTCCAATCATAGACAACGCATAAAAATGGTTGTACATGGTTTAACATACATTCATTCGAAATAAAATTTTAAGTGTACAACAGGTCCCCAAATTACACAATCATAAAGTTTACAAAACATAGGTCGTATAAAAAATAATTTTTATTATGTGGGCCATCAGAGTCGATCTCCATCCAAGTTACCTTCAAGCGCCTGAGATAAAACATGCAAAAATTATATCAGCGAATGCCGAGGGAATTTATAGAGTTTAATAAAACCGTTATATAAAACAGTCATCGAAATCAGAACACAAGTATAATATCAGAAGTAAGTCCTCGTATTGCTAGTCAGGCAATATATAAATCAAATCATACATCTCAAACCGTCCATGAAACCGCAGTCTCAATATTATCGTTATTCGTATTGTTATTGGATTGTGTTGTTATACATTGGATTATTATTAGCCGCATGACATTGTTACCTTACTATCACAAACAACGGGCCGCGAACCCGACAAACAATTTTCCCATCAAAGTTAGCGTGTCGTCACAAAAATCACGCTATGTAAATCTTCTCATACATAAATTCGCTTACCAATCAATGTGGCACGACGGGGATCAACCGTCAAGGCGCGAACTGGGGTGATCTTCCCCAAATAGTACTATTAAATGCATAAGCGTCTACCAAATTGTAACAACCCCAAACCATGGTCATTATATAATTATATTTTTACGTATATTTTAGAAACTTTTGACGAGGTTGATTATTATGACGATTGGTAATTTGATTTGGATGATGTTGAAATTTTATTTGTACGTTTTGACGAGTTGCGAGGATTATTAGTGATGACGATATCGACGGATGCCTGAGAAATTTACATTTTATTTTAAACATGTCGATGTTTAATATTTTGACGTTTTTATTTTAATGTCGTTATTAAGTCGTGCCGGGAAAATATAGTATCATATTTTGTGTGCGTTTTAAGTTTTGAGAAGCATTTTTATGAAACCCGAGACCCGTAAATATTTTCAAAAGTGACTAATAGTCATTTCCTGCTTTTTAACAAAGTATTTGCACTTTGGTCCAAAAGAATCACAATTGGCAAAAACTAACCTAAACTTCCACCATATAAAATGGAAATTTAAACACAAAAACACATACACAATCACTCCACCACCAACAACTTCTCTCTCCTCCCTCCATCTTGCTTAATCCGTCACCTTCACCACCCACAAACACCATTGATTTTCAAAATTTAACTTGAATCTATCAAAACCAATCAAAGACCCATCTTAGTTATTTGATTCTCCATCTTTTGGTATGAAAATCTTACACATTGATATCGCTCATTTATACGAGTTTTTCATAGCGATATTTGTTATGTTTTGTGTCCTAAACGTAATGGATAGACCCCATATTGCTTATATTTTGTGTAAAGTGTGTTTTGTAGGTTCTCAACTCACCATGTCTTACCGACAAGAAAGAGTTGATTCACCTTGAGGGTACGGCTCTTGGTGTGACACATCAAATCCGTTGATGGTTGCCAGGTTACCCAAAACTGGATGGTTTTCACTTGCCATGGTCCTAGACTGAAAAGTGGCTAATCCAAGGGGGTACGGCTCTTGGTAAAGATTTTATCAAATCCGTTGATAGCTGTAATAGCTTGCTTAAAGCTATAGGGTGTTCAATTCACCGATGCTTCATTGCTAAGAATTGGCGAGTCCAGAAGGGTACGGCTTCTGGTAAAGACATATCAAATCCGTTGACGGCTGTGATGGTTTGCCTAAAATCATCAGGGTACCCCCACTCACCATTGATTCACGTTCTAAGAGTTGGGCTGGGTTCTAGTCTCCCAGGGTGATGCTTATTCCACCAGAAAGACTGGCTAGCCCAAGAGCGAGCAGCTACTTGGTAAAGGCTCATCAAATCTGCTCATGTTGCTGTAAAGATTTGGGACCAAAAGGGGCTAAGCAAAACAAGTCAGGGAAATCAGTACCAGCCTCGAAAGAGGAGTTGCGGCGCAAGACCTAACAGTTGCGGCGCAACTGAAGGTGCTACAGAACATGGTGCTTGCGGAAGCCGAATTGCGGCGCAGCTTCTACCAGTTGCGGCGCAAGACCTATATGTTGCGGCGCAACAGATGCAGTTACGAAATTGTGTTTTTATTCCTAATTAAGGGGGAAGCTAAAGAGTTAGTGGACATCATGGGACATTATTGCTAGACGTTTTTTGATGTCCCAGGAGGAGTATTTAAGGAACACAACATCCACACAAGATGAAGCATCCATTCATATCATCATACACTCAACATCCATATTACACACATCCATTCTTGAAGATATAATTCAAGAATCATCATCATCAAGCTTTAGCATCATTTTCATTATCATCATAAGTTTCTATTGAACAATTGTTACTTCAAGTTTTTACTTTGTTACTTTGAAGATCATTGGAACCTCTTTCTCAATTTGGTATTCATCTTCTATCATTTTAATAGCAAGATTAAAGTATGTCTTTTACATATTCAATTGTGTTTGTTACAATCATGAGTAGCTAATTTCTTTATACGTTTGCTTGGATTATGTGATGTTTATGTGTTAGATTTTGGGTTGGAAATTCGATTGATTTGTTGAGATTAATTGGGGATCCGTTTGGGTTAATAACTTAATTATCTTGTCAAAATTGTTTATACTCTTGTTTGGTAATCTAAAAACGGGTATTCGAAAGGAATCCGTAATTTTTACTAAAATAGGAACGAATTAATCGGCCTGTCTTTAGTTGATTATAAGTGAATGATATTCGAAAGGAGTCATTAACAACAATTTTCATAAGTAGATATTCACACAAACGCTAGCTACTAAATTAAGAGAAATCGGTTTAGGAGTTAGTAAGCTATTCGAAAGGAAGCTTATAAATTAATTCTCACTTATCAGCTTGAAACTTTATGCACTATTACTTGAGGTGTTAACGGTATTCGAAAGGAATCGTTGCATGGTTAGGTAATTGGAGAAATCCGGTATTCGAAAGGAACTTAGGATTTTACATTAGAAGTTTATCGATATTTTCATACCTAAGGAATAACTCATAGTCATTCACGGTCCAAGCAAGCGTATCTTTTATCCATATTTGAAATCTTGAATATTTTCACTGTTTTTATAAGCAAGTCTTCACTAAGACTAAAACCAATTTGTTACTCGTTACGCATTTTTACTAACTAATATTTCAACTATAAATAGTCCCTGTGTTCGAACCCGATATTTGCTAATACTATTTTACAATTGACAAGGGTACACTGCCCGTGTTATAATCTAGTAAAGGTTAATTTTGGGAAAACTAGATCTCACGCATCAAGTTTTTGGCGCCGCTGCCGGGGACTTGATTTAGTTGAATATTTTTCACGGGTATTGTTGTTTGTGTTGTGATTTTCAGGATTATTGATTGTGTATGTACACGAGATCCCAAGGGAAACAATTGCAAAGTCCTTTGTCGGATCCGGAAAAACTTTTGAGGAATCGGGGTTTAGGAGCAGTCGCTTCGGTAGTTTATAGTGAAAGCATATCCTCCGAGGATAAAGTTGAATCAGTTTTTGAAGAAGAAATGTCAGACCACGATGATGATGATGCTGGACCAAGGAACAATCCACCCAATCCTTTTGACATACCGATGATCGATAGGAATAGGATAGTACCACAGACGAATGGGTCGGCTATTGTGGCACCAGTTTTGGGGGATGAATTTTCCGTTAAAGGTCATCACTTAAAGATGATTCAAGATAGCACTTTTGACGGACATTTCAAGTCCGACCCACACAAGCATGTGGCGAGTTTCATAGAGACATGTAGAATGTTTCGATATGGAGAGGGTCAAGAGGAAAGCGTTATGCTAAGTTTGTTTCCATTGTCTCTCACGGGAGAGGCGAAAACATGGTTTAATGAATTAGAGCCGGGTACGATTAGAACTTGGGAAGAAATGAGGGAGCTTTTTGTAACAAGATTTTTTCCACCTATTTTGCGCAGGAAGCTATTGAATCAAATCCGTTCTTTTCAACAATGGGACAACGAGTCCATAACAAGTGCTTGGATTAGGCTTAAGGAATTGTTAAGGAACTGCCATGGGCACGATTTAGATAAGGATGAAGTTATTGATATCTTCTACTACGGTTTGGATAGTCGTTCTCAACATGACTTGGATTTGGCGGGTGGTGGCAGTTTCTTATACAAGTCACCAAACGAGGCTCACCGAATGATGGAAGATCAAGTTCAAGCTCATATTGCTAGGGATCGGATTAATAGGAATAGGAGAACCAGAGGAACGGTAAACCAAGTTGAAGAAGGAGGTAGTAGTGGTAGCAACAAAGAAGTGGTGAACGAGATTAAAGCCTTGGGTAAGGAAATGAAAAGCCGAATGGATCGTTTGGAGAAAGATGTACACTTAGTGAAAAACGGTTGTGGGAAATGCGGGGGACCTCACTACACGGATGATTGTGAGCCGAAATCTGAGGAGGCTAACTATGCCAACTATGGGTATCAAAACCGGGGAAATAGTGGGTATGGAAATAAGAATCAGGGAAACAGAAATGAGGCGAGATTTCAACCCAACCAATCGAAACAAAAGGAGGAGCATACCGAACAGAATTTTGAGGAAATGATGAAAGATTTTGTCTACTCCCAAAAGGCAGCTAATGATATGATGGCTAACTCCATGAAAGGATTCACCGCAAAATGGGAGCAAAACCAACGGAACACCCAAGCTAACATGCAAGACTTGGAGCGAAAATTTGAAAGATTAAGTGAAAAGTTCTCGAACCGACCAACGGGTCAAATGCCAAGTTCAACCCAACCAAATCCGAGGCAAAATCAAAACAACACCGGAGGATCATCGAACCAAGGGTCGAAGTATGTAACACCAAATAATCGTGATGAGCATGTGAACGTTGTGGAGACTAGGTCTGGACCTAAGTATGGGGGGAACCGAGAATTGGTGCTAAATAAAGACAAAACAGGAAAAACAGCTGAAACAGACAAGTTGCGCCGCAATAGTAGGGACTTGCGCCGCAACTCGTCATCCGAAGGAAACCCAATTGTCAATGACCAACCACTTGCGCCGCAAGAGGATGGAGTTGCGCCGCAACTGGTGGTCCGAGATTTCAAAATGAGCCAGGAACCCATAGATAGTGATTCGGACGACGAGGAAGAGATAGAAATGGAGTCGAGACCTGGGAAGGAACCAAAGGGTGATAATAAAGGAAAAGAGCCGGAAATCGAACAAAAAGGGCCATATAAGCCACATATCCCATATCCGCATAGACTTCGAAAAGAAAAGAAAAAGGAACAATACGGGAAATTCATCGAGTTAATGAAGACTGTTAAGATTAATGTTCCTTTAGTTGATCTTATTGCGGGTATGCCAAATTATGCAAAGTTCATGAAGGAACTTGTGAGTGGGAAAGGTGATTACATGAAGAAAACCACCGCGTTCTTAAATGCCGAATGTTCAGCAATTGTGAAGAGATCTATTCCACCGAAACTTGAAGATCCCGGAAGTTTTCTCTTAACTTGCACTTTTAATGATAAACTTACTTTTAGTGCATTAGCGGATTTAGGGGCAAGCATTAACTTAATGCCCTACTCTATTTACACTAAATTGTCTTCAAGTGTTTTAACCCCAACACGTATGAGTATAAGATTGGCCGATCGATCTTATCAATATCCATTGGGTATTGCCGAAAATATGCTCATACGGGTCGGAGAATTTTTATATCCCGTGGATTTTATTATTCTTGAAATGGAGGAGGATGAAAAAGTTCCTCTCATTTTGGGTAGACCATTTTTAAACACCGCGGATGCTATCATACGGGTTCGGGATACCGAAATTTCTTTGGGTTTGGGTAATGAAAGGGCAACATTTTCTTTGAAGCAAGCAATGAAACATTCATATTCTACAGATGAATCTTGTTTTAGAATAGATGTTCTAGATGAAGCAGCTTATGACCTTGATTGGGAAGGCATTTTGGAAGCAGAGGCGGAAATGGAAAGGCTGAATTCCATTGTTAAAGAAGAGGCGAATGAAGAGGGAAGCTCGGATGAAGTGAAGGAGTTGGTGGTTAACGACGGGGAGAGGATCAAGACTTCTATTGAGGATCCTCCGAAGGATTTGGAACTTAAGCAATTGCCAGCACATCTCGAGTATGCATTCTTAGATGGTAATTCTAGTCTCCCAATTATTATTTCGTCTTCACTTTTGGAAGACGAAAAGATTAAATTACTAACGGTCCTTAAAAGCCATAAAAAGGCTTTCGCTTGGCGTATTTCTGATATTCCGGGTATAAGTTCTGATTTTTGTAAACATAAAATTAACTTTTTAGATGATGTAAAACCTGTTGTCCAAAGACAACGGAGACTTAACCCGAATATGCAGGATGTGGTCAAGAAGGAAATTGTTAAACTTTTGGATGCAGGTATAATTTACCCGATAGCGGATAGCCCCTGGGTTAGTCCGGTACATTGTGTGCCCAAGAAAGGTGGAATGACTGTGGTGTTGAACGAAAAGAATGAATTGGTACCGACAAGAACAGTGACGGGCTGGAGGGTTTGTATCGATTATAGGAAGTTAAATGAGGCGACTCGAAAGGATCATTTTCCATTGCCATTTATGGATCAAATGATAGAAAGGTTGGCGGGGAACGAGTTTTATTGTTTCCTTGATGGTTTCTCGGGTTATTTTCAAATTCCAATTGACCCCGAGGACCAAGAGAAAACAACATTTACTTGTCCTTTCGGCACCTTTGCTTATAGACGGATGCCATTTGGGTTATGTAATGCACCGGGAACATTTCAGAGGTGTATGATGGCGATTTTTCAGAATATGATTGAGAATTCCATAGAGGTTTTTATGGACGATTTTTCGGTTTATGGGAGTTCATTCGATGGATGTTTAGAGAGTTTAGATAAGATGCTGGCACGGTGCGAAGAAACAAATTTGGTGCTTAATTGGGAAAAATGCCATTTCATGGTGAAAGAAGGAATAGTGTTGGGGCACAAAATTTCTAAGGCGGGAATTGAGGTTGATAGAGCAAAGATTGAAGTTATAGCAAAGTTACCACCTCCAACGAACGAGAAATCAGTTAGAAGCTTTCTAGGACACGCGGGGTTTTATAGGCGGTTTATTAAGGATTTTTCAAAGATAACTAGGCCGATGACTCGTTTGTTAGAGAAGGATACAAAGTTCGAATTTTCGGAGGATTGTATGAAGGCATTTGAATTGTTGAAGGAAAGATTAACGAACACACCCATTCTAATCTCGCCAAATTGGGATTTACCTTTTGAGTTGATGTGTGACGCGAGCAATTTTGCGGTAGGGGCGGTATTGGGTCAAAGGATTGAGAAACATTTTAGGCCGATTTATTTTGCAAGCAAGACATTGAACGAAGCTCAGCAAAATTATACCACTACCGAGAAGGAGTTACTAGCTGTTGTGTTCGCGTTCGATAAATTTCGGTCTTATTTGGTATTGAGTAAAACGGTAGTGTTCGCGGATCACTCGGCCTTGAAGTTTCTGTTTTCAAAGTTAGATGCGAAGCCGAGATTGATTAGGTGGATCTTACTTTTGCAAGAATTTGATGTGGAGATCCAAGATAAGCGGGGTAGAGAAAATGTGGCTGCGGATCATTTGAGCCGTTTGGAGAATCCGAGTCTTGGAGCTTTGAATGAAGAGGATATTCGAGACACCTTTCCGGATGAAAGGTTGGCATTTGTTGGAAAAGCAGTTGGTGAACGAGGTCCTTGGTACGCCGACATAGCCAATTATTTAGCGGGTGGAGTCGTTAGTAGATTGCTTACTTATCAACAACGGAAAAAGCTATACTCGGATGCCAAGTATTACTTTTGGGAGGAGCCGTTTCTATTTAGAATGTGTGCCGATGGAATGGTGAGAAGGTGTGTTTATGGAGCCGATACAAGGCGAATTCTCGATGAATGTCACCATGGTCCAACGGGAGGGCATTATGGTCCAACCGTGACGGGAAAGAAGTTTGATGCGGGTTTCTATTGGCCTACTATTTTTAAGGAAGCACACACCTTAGTGAGGACATGTGATTCGTGTCAAAGGCAAGGTACGGTTACAAAACGAGACGAGATGCCGCAACAAAGTATACAAGTGTGCGAAGTTTTTGATATTTGGGGAATTGATTTCATGGGGCCGTTTAAACCGTCGAACAAAAATGTCTACATCTTGGTGGCGGTGGATTATGTATCTAAATGGGTCGAGGCAAAGGCACTACCTACTAATAATGCTAACGTTGTTATTGATTTTTTACGAAGTTTGTTTTGTAGGTTTGGCATGCCAAAAGCTTTGATAAGTGATCGGGAACCCATTTTGCAAACACCCAAATGGAAAAAGTTTTGAAGAAATATGGGGTACAACACCGGTTTTCGACTTCCTACCACCCTCAAACAAGTGGGCAAGTCGAAAACACCAATCGGGCGATTAAACGGATTTTGGAGAAGACGGTCAACAATAACCCGTCTTTATGGTCAAAGAAATTGGATGAAGCATTATGGGCATTTAGGACAGCTTACAAGACTCCGATTGGGACCACCCCGTTCAAGATGCTATATGGGAAAACGTGTCATTTACCCATGGAGATAGAGCATAAGGCGTATTGGGCACTTAAAGAGTGTAGCATGGATTTACTAGCTAGTGGCGAAACCAGATTTCTACAACTCCATGAGTTAGACGAGTTAAGATGGAACGCATACGAGAATTCCGCTCTTTATAAGGCAAGAACTAAGATGGTCCATGATTTGAAAATTAGGCGGAAAGAGTTTAAGGAAGGGGACAAGGTGCTTTTGTTTCAATCGAAGTACAAATTTAAAGCACCTAAGTTGAGATCAAAGTGGACGGGTCCGTATTTGGTGAGACGGGTCTTTTCGAGTGGATATGTGGAGTTAGAAACGGATGAGGGCGGATCATTTATTGTTAATGGTCAAAGAGTCAAGCTATATCATGAGGAAGATGAGGAGAACGGTATGACGATGGAGGATGGGTTTTACCCGTTCTAGATTCTCGGCACAACGAGGAGTCAAGCTCATGACTCGAGAAAAAAAACGAGCATTTCCGGATTAAACCCCGGTTTGTTGTATCATTTCTCTTTTAACTTCTCTTATTTTGGTTATTTTTACTGACTTTAGTTATTTTAGTAACTTAGGAGTTTTTATAGTATGTTTTAGTATTAGTGTTTAAGTCAATTAGAAGGAAAACATCTCAGATCAAGAGTTGCGCCGCAATTCCTCTGTCTTGCGCCGCAAGTTAGGATACGAAAATAGTTGTAATTTTGGTGTTTATTTAGCTGCGCCGCAACCCATGGTCTTACCCCGCAAGTCCGGATTCGAGGGTGGTTGATAAATTGCGTGTATACAGTTGCGCCGCAACTAGTTTTCTTGCGCCGCAAGACATTCATGTGTGGATAAACATCAGTTTCTTATCTTTTAAAAACCCTCACACATATTATTTCTCTCACACAATCTTAGCGCCGCAGCAAACACACAAAAACACACACTAATCTCCATCTTCGAATTTTCATCAAATCTTTTCTTAAAAATCAATCAATTCATTCATGAGGAGATCGGTATGTTGTATATTCCTTTTAAATTCTTAATTTTAGTTTTAATTAGGGTTCTTGATGTACAATTAATTTGGGGGAAAGTTTTTAATTAGGGTTCTTTAGTATTAAGATTAGTTAATTAGTAACATAAGTTAATTAGGCCTAATATCGTTTAGTGTTAGGATTTTTAGGTTTAGATTTGGTCTTTTTGGGGTTCCTTGTTGCTGCAGTTTTTGCCCAGAAAACACCCAGTTGCGCCGCAAGAGGGAATAGCTGCGGCGCAAGAAAGAGCCCGAGACAGAATAATAGGATTCTAACAATGTAGTTTTGTTTCGTTGTTGTTGTTGTTTGTTTTTGTAGGGCAAACGTCAAGCTGTTGAGGAGCCAGAGATGGGAGAATCATCCAGAGCACCTCGAGTGACCCACTCATCGGTTCCATCCGCTGAATCCATGCTCATGAGACAAGAAGTGCACCCTTGGCTAAAATGGCCGGGATGCACAGCTGATGAAAAGATCCGGTTTAATAACAATTTGGCCTCGCTTCAGAATAAAGCGGTTCATCCCCCGAAGTTCTTAGATTGGGGTATGCTAGATAACTTGGGAATAACTGCTGAGTTGAATCCGTTTTTGACTACTCAGTTTATAAGCAGGGCAGGGGCGCCACCTTTTGAGGTGGACGTTTGGAGGAGAGCATTTAGTGTCCGGGAGAAAATTTATCGAGAACTCTGTCTCGAATTTTACTCTACTTTGACAGTTGACCCGGTTTCGGATCATAGTCATGAAGTTTATGGTGCCGAGATAATTCAGTTTCGGTTAGGGGGGCGAGCTCATGAGGTCACCCTACCACAGTTTGGGTATTTGGCGGGTTTATTCACGGAAGCTGAATATATGGATAAATCCAATATGCCAAATTATATTTGTGAGGGAAGTTGGGACTGGAATGCAATTCGGGGTAGGAAAGATGAGGTATGGTTTGATTTGTCCGGACATAGGCCTCACGCACGCACCAACAAAGCAAACAATCTGACGGATCCGATACTTAGAGTGCTTGAAAAAGGTATCTCTAATTCATTCTTGCACCGATTTCAGCATCAGGACAATGTGTATCTTGATGATTTGTGGCTTTTGTTTTTCTTCGCAAAGAGGGACCCGAATCAGTTTGTGAATGCCCCGTGGGCATTGGTTGAGTATATGAGCGATAAAGGGTCAGGACGACAAGCTGCAGGGCCTATGGTTTGTGGCCACTTTATTACGAGGATTGCAAGGAATTTGGGTATTCTAAATCAGGCGGGGATTCAAAGGTGCGGTACACCGGTGGGATGGAAGACGTTTACAATGAATGATTTGCAACGAGCAAATATTGTAACCGCAAACCGAGTGTATGTTGGTCATGTGCAAGAGGAGGAGGGTGACGATGCTGAGGAAGAGTATGAGGAAGAAGCGGGTAATGCAAACGCAGCGGGAGCAGTTCCCCCACAACCTGGGCAGTTTGATTTTAATCCTATGATGCAGGAATTGTATAGGATTGGGCACCGAGTGGATGAGACATATGCGGAGGTTCATCAGCTCAGAACAGAGGTCGAGAGGACCCGCCCAGATTTGCACCAGTTTGGGGATTACACGCAGTATCACATGCAGCGATACCAGCCCATGTGGGATTATATGGCCACTTCCCAGTATCATGTGCAGAATTCCGAGGCAGCAAGTGGGTGGACTGAATACAACCCACCTCCCATGTGGTACCAACCACCACCTACGGATGATGAGTGAAGAAGTTGAAGCCGTTTGTGGGGCTTCTTTGATTGTTGTTGTACTTTTTCTTTTTCAGTTGTGTTTAAGACTGGCATTAAGTTCAGCACGTGCGGAGTAGACTCGGAATTCAGACCTCATCAATCGGAACTCGCACGGTGTTATTTTTTCTTTTCCCTTTTATCTTTCTAATTTTATTTTAATTTCCCTTTTAGTTAGATTTTCTTTTGATGGAACACATTAGGGACAATGTGTTAGTCAAGTATGGGGGGGTGAGTCGGGAAATTAGTTAGTTTTGTCCCCTATAACGTTTATTTTAGTCCCATTTGAGTCATTTAGAGTCTTTCAAAAAAAAAAAAAAAAAAAAAAAAAAAAAAAAAAAACATTACGGTTTGAGTCGGATTTGCTTAGGGACAAGCAAATGCTTAAGTATGGGGGGTTTGATATCGCTCATTTATACGAGTTTTTCATAGCGATATTTGTTATGTTTTGTGTCCTAAACGTAATGGATAGACCCCATATTGCTTATATTTTGTGTAAAGTGTGTTTTGTAGGTTCTCAACTCACCATGTCTTACCGACAAGAAAGAGTTGATTCACCTTGAGGGTACGGCTCTTGGTGTGACACATCAAATCCGTTGATGGTTGCCAGGTTACCCAAAACTGGATGGTTTTCACTTGCCATGGTCCTAGACTGAAAAGTGGCTAATCCAAGGGGGTACGGCTCTTGGTAAAGATTTTATCAAATCCGTTGATAGCTGTAATAGCTTGCTTAAAGCTATAGGGTGTTCAATTCACCGATGCTTCATTGCTAAGAATTGGCGAGTCCAGAAGGGTACGGCTTCTGGTAAAGACATATCAAATCCGTTGACGGCTGTGATGGTTTGCCTAAAATCATCAGGGTACCCCCACTCACCATTGATTCACGTTCTAAGAGTTGGGCTGGGTTCTAGTCTCCCAGGGTGATGCTTATTCCACCAGAAAGACTGGCTAGCCCAAGAGCGAGCAGCTACTTGGTAAAGGCTCATCAAATCTGCTCATGTTGCTGTAAAGATTTGGGACCAAAAGGGGCTAAGCAAAACAAGTCAGGGAAATCAGTACCAGCCTCGAAAGACGAGTTGCGGCGCAAGACCTAACAGTTGCGGCGCAACTGAAGGTGCTACAGAACATGGTGCTTGCGGAAGCCGAATTGCGGCGCAGCTTCTACCAGTTGCGGCGCAAGACCTATATGTTGCGGCGCAACAGATGCAGTTACGAAATTGTGTTTTTATTCCTAATTAAGGGGGAAGCTAAAGAGTTAGTGGACATCATGGGACATTATTGCTAGACGTTTTTTGATGTCCCAGGAGGAGTATTTAAGGAACACAACATCCACACAAGATGAAGCATCCATTCATATCATCATACACTCAACATCCATATTACACACATCCATTCTTGAAGATATAATTCAAGAATCATCATCATCAAGCTTTAGCATCATTTTCATTATCATCATAAGTTTCTATTGAACAATTGTTACTTCAAGTTTTTACTTTGTTACTTTGAAGATCATTGGAACCTCTTTCTCAATTTGGTATTCATCTTCTATCATTTTAATAGCAAGATTAAAGTATGTCTTTTACATATTCAATTGTGTTTGTTACAATCATGAGTAGCTAATTTCTTTATACGTTTGCTTGGATTATGTGATGTTTATGTGTTAGATTTTGGGTTGGAAATTCGATTGATTTGTTGAGATTAATTGGGGATCCGTTTAGGTTAATAACTTAATTATCTTGTCAAAATTGTTTATACTCTTGTTTGGTAATCTAAAAACGGGTATTCGAAAGGAATCCGTAATTTTTACTAAAATAGGAACGAATTAATCGGCCTGTCTTTAGTTGATTATAAGTGAATGATATTCGAAAGGAGTCATTAACAACAATTTTCATAAGTAGATATTCACACAAACGCTAGCTACTAAATTAAGAGAAATCGGTTTAGGAGTTAGTAAGCTATTCGAAAGGAAGCTTATAAATTAATTCTCACTTATCAGCTTGAAACTTTATGCACTATTACTTGAGGTGTTAACGGTATTCGAAAGGAATCGTTGCATGGTTAGGTAATTGGAGAAATCCGGTATTCGAAAGGAACTTAGGATTTTACATTAGAAGTTTATCGATATTTTCATACCTAAGGAATAACTCATAGTCATTCACGGTCCAAGCAAGCGTATCTTTTATCCATATTTGAAATCTTGAATATTTTCACTGTTTTTATAAGCAAGTCTTCACTAAGACTAAAACCAATTTGTTACTCGTTACGCATTTTTACTAACTAATATTTCAACTATAAATAGTCCCTGTGTTCGAACCCGATATTTGCTAATACTATTTTACAATTGACAAGGGTACACTGCCCGTGTTATAATCTAGTAAAGGTTAATTTTGGGAAAACTAGATCTCACGCATCACACATGCAAGAACATTTTTGAAAAACCCATTTTTGGATGAAAATCTTGTGATTTGATCTTAAATTCTTGTTGTATGCAGGTATTTATATGTTTATATATATATATATATATTTTTTGATGAATGCATGTTGAAATTTTTGAGTTGGGTTTTTATGATTTGATCATCTAGGATGATTTTGAGTGTTATGATTGAAAGTAGTAATAGTAGGATGATTATAGTGGTAATAATAGGGTTAAAATGTGGTGAAAAATTAATTTTGAAGGATATTTATATATATATATATATATATATTATAACAGATTATTAAAGTTAAATTTCTGGAAATATGAGTTTGAGTTTGAGATGAACTAATTAGATATTGTTGTAGAGGATGTTTTTAGCTTCGTTTTGGTATGAGGTATGACTTCTAGCTCCAAACGAGCGAAAAGTTACGTTAGTTTGATTATTTTGTGTACCGGGAGACGAGTATCGACACAATATATAATTGTTGTCGATATTTGGATCGAATCTCGGGGACTATAAAATGGATTTTTAAATATGTCATGGACTGATTTTGAATGTTAAGTATGAGGATGTCGAGTTTATTTTCAAAGTTTGAGTGTCGGTTTCATAAACGGAGAAAAATAAATGTGTTAAAAGACTATATGAATTATTGACGTAAAACTGTCCGGTTTTTGTAGTTCAAAGATGTGTCGGGCAGGGAACTTTAAATGTGAAATCTTTTGATGAGTTTTTAACAGGCCTTTCTATATATAGTAAGTTAAGTTTACGATTAGTATCATAAAAATTTGACGTGTTTAAGTGGGGTAAATGAGCTTGTACATTTGGTGTGTACCAGCAGATTTTTATCGAAGGAATTAACTAATAGAATAAACATATAGAACGGAGTAAAAAGGTCACTTGTATTATTTTTATTTTGGATTGATTGTGATTTTATGATTTTGAGTTTGATATTACTAAGTATGGATTTTACTCGAGTTTATTATTGATGAACGCGCCTTATTTGATAGGTTACGGTTTTTGTGTTTATCGGGCATCAACTATCGTCGAAGATCATCTTGCTACTGCTATTACTCCAGGTGAGTCTATAGCCTCGCTTTTTACTTGTTTTAATGATTTTAAAACCCGCGAGGGGGATACATGCTATTTGAAAAGAAATAAACACATGTCATGAGTAATTGTTGGACCCGATGTTGCCTTTGTTGCCTTTGATGAATTAAATTGTATAAGTACCTAATTGCAAAAGTCCCTAAATTCATGAGCCGTTAACTATCTTCTGACTTGATGTTGCGAGTTGGGAATAGCCGCTTATTCTAATAATAGTACTATTGGGCTGACAACCCTATCTGAGACCAGGGTTTTACGCTGAGTAACCCGCTGGGAAGGATAATTTTACGTGAATGAGAATTGGTATTCTTGCAATTAATACCCTAGTAGGGGCATTGGTAATTTTCTAGTCATGCTGGCATTTGGCGTGGGTGACTAAGTTAAGGGGTCGGTGTCATGAGCTTAATACAATTCATTAGCTATTTCTATAAGTTGATATACCTGATTAGTAAATTGTATGGCCACAATTCTATTAAACAATTGTGAATGATTTTTACGTTGTGTTCAATTATGTTTTGTTAAACCTATAGACTTGCTCAACCTTTGTGTTGATGATTTTAAGCATGTATTTCAGGTACTTGAAGTTGTTGAATTGCGGAGCTTGCTGGAGAAGGATTGCGGGATTGCTTTTGTAGTAATTTGGTCTAAGACTGATTTGTTTCCCTATTGTCATAAACATATAGTAAATGGTCAAGTATTTTGGTAAAAGGTTTGTTGTCTTGATTAAGATCCTAGGGAAACATATACGCTACTCTGATATATTTAAACTGATTTTACTTGGGATTGAAGGTTTTAGACATTGATTTAAATTATTTCCGTATTTATTCTTAAATATACTGTTTTTGGGTCATTTAAAGAGTTGTGAAATGAAGTTTGTGAATAACACCCAATTGTGTATTTTCCACTGCGCAATGTAAATTGGGGGTGTTAAAGATTGGTATCAGATCTTTTTAGTTATAGCGAATTGGGTCGATTTTTAAAAATGTCCTAAACTATAACTTTGGGGTCGAAAGTATTTTATAAAAGCAACGCAACTTCTCTGCAAGGCTCCGGTAAGATTATTTTTTTTGTTATGCTTTGTTATTATAGATGTATCCTTTATAATTGTTGTGAATTCTTGAGTATTTATTAAGTAAATACTACAATGAGGTATTGATATTAATGAAAGGACGAGGAGTGCTTTCATCATAATTTCATCATAATTTCATTTTTATGAGTATTGTATAATTATCATTTGCATTGCGTTGCATCGCATACATATATCTATTTTGCGTACGTAATTCATTTGCTTATGCATGATTATGCATTGCATATATATTTTTGAATAATGACCTTACGTACTTTTGAATTTTCTGTGATTTCAAAAAATGTCTGACATACCATATTACGTCAAGAATGGGGGATTTGCTGTAGGTCAATGGAGTTTGCAGAATCAACAAGTAGGTGATCATAAGATTTCAGGTGGATGGTTAGATTACGAGGATGATACGAATGATAAGAAAAATGTCGTAGAATCTGATAGTGATAATTATATGACTGAGGGTGAGGTTGGAAGAACTGAGGTTAGAGCTGAAGTGAGAAGTTATGAGACTGATTTTGAGAAGTATCAGAAAGAGATAGATATGCTTCGCATGTTAAGTGAATATGTAGCTCATCTTGGGCCGTATCTTGAACCACATTGGAAGTTTCAGGATAGTGAGGTGTATGCTAATTCTCATTATATGATAGATCCGCCGTGTCAAGGAGGGATTTTGAGGTATGGATTTAGGAATCCACCGTGTTTAGATCCAAAAGGGAGGTGCTGCAAGTTAGGACCAGATGAAGATGAAGCAGGGACGAGCCAAATTGGAGAAAGTAATGGACCACATCCTATGGAGTGATGTAGTGATGGATTTTTGTCGTATTATAGTTTATGTATTATTGTGTTGTATTTGGATTATCTAGATGTTGTGAGGTAGTATTGTGATGGATTATTATTGTTGTTGTTGTTGTTGTTTAGGATGGTAAGCGTAAGTGACATTAGTGACAAGATTTTGTTGCGATTTTCTCGTATTTATGGATGAAATCTACTATTATCCTTTAGTATTTTGATGTGTCTTTGTTATTCTCTCTTTTGTAAGATGATTGTGGAATTTAGGTAGTATTGTGTTGTTGGCGTATGCAGTATTCATGTTATATCTTGATGAAAAGATCCTATTCTTTCTATCTCGATGTGTATACTTATTAAGTTTCTTTCTACTGTTATCACATGGAAAGAGTTGAGTGAGATATGTTTCTGTCATTAGCAGGGATTCCTGTGTGACTGAGTATCTTGAAATATGTCTCCAAAGGTTGCCAACCATTAGGGTAGATTATATGATTGTGGGAATAGTTGTTAGATTGTTTGAAGCTGATAGTGCTGAGAGGAGACGAGATGCTGCTGTGATTGAAAATCCTGCCTGTTTTAGTTGAAGATACTGTCGAGACTGAAGATGCTGCTGAGACTGAAGATGCTGCTGAGACTGAAGATGTTGTTGTTCTAGTTGGAGATGCTTCTGTTATTCTACAAGATTTTAAAAGGATGTCTGTGTGTTAGATTCCTAGTAATGAGAAGAGATGCGGTGAAGAGTGTCGTATGGATATTGATGGTAATTGGAAAGGTGCAACTATATGGATAAGTTCGAGTAACTGATGGATGTTTGATATATCAATAGTCAATTGGGAATGTTCAACTCGAAGAAAATATATAGTAATTTAAAGATTGATCCTGATTCGAAATTAAGTGTGGCAGAAAAGGGTAAAGGAATGGTATTGTTGCGAATGACAATAAGGAATAGGAATTTATTTCCTCTGATAGAAGGTAAACTTGGAATTTAATAGTCTAAGATAAGAAGAGATGGTATTCAAGCAGTTACTATAAATCAGGTAAACAGGAGGAAGTATGATGTGTAGATCACATATATTTTATACCACTTAAGTAATTATCTATTTACTTGATGTAAGTACAGACTAGCTGGAGGTCGAGCTGCTGAAGGAATAACAGGGAGTGTGGTATAGGAATTGGTATTTCTGTGATAATGAAATATTTTCATTTCGGTAAAGGAGATTGAATAAAGGAATTATTCAAATAATGGAAGATCAATATGAAAGAAATATTGCTGCTATTACAGCCTATATTTTGGAAATACTGATAAGATTTGAGATTTAGATGTAGTAATTTGTATGTTCTTATCTAGTAATCATTGAGTTAGAATTTTATTGAAATACTAAAGGTGTTATTGATGGTGTATTAAATTCTGAAGGTGTTATTGAGGATATATTGAGATTTGAAGATGTTAGATTTTAGCTGACTCGAGGACGAGAAATCAACGAGAATTTGCGATTGGTTGAAATGAGGAACTCACCGACGGAAGAATAATATATATGTATATATTAAGGAAATATTTTCTGAGTTTATGGAATTAAGAAGTATAGCGCGATTAACCGAACTAGAGATGTGAGAAAGCTAACCAGGATAAGGATGAATATCATAGGATATGATAAATAAAGGTGGAAAGAATTAAATTGGAATGCTGTTGAACATTGAGTACCGATCTCAGGGAGTAATCAGTGGAATTTCTATTTGACGATTTTATTGGTCAATGATGAGAAGGTATGTAGTAGGAAACTACAATAAGTCAAATTTTATGTGCGCTTTACTAGTAGTAGTCGGAAAAGAATGAGAAGATCAGTTAGTACTTGAGGATACTATGTGACTATTCTGCGGAATCGTAGAGTTCACTGTCGTCATGGGAAAAAGGAAGCTTTGTGTTAGCTTGGTGATAGGAGTTATGCAATCTGATTGTATATTTTATTATATGGCATTGTCAGGAAGTTGAGGATGGTAATATGTTTGATTGTAAAGATTAGCAGATGAGACAATAAGGATAATCTGATTTGACTGGAAGGGTAAGTAGTCAGAGAAGTAATAATGTAAGTAAGTAAAGAAGTTGGATGTTTTGTGAATAAGATGATTGTTGTGGGGCTGAACAAACTGAGCACCAGAAATTGGTATCCATTATTGATTGTGAATGTTTAGTGTGATGAATAGATGATTGAAGGAAAGAAAAATATTCCCTAACAATTAGAAAATTGTTATTAAAAAGGGGTGGTGTGTAAAATTCTTTGGATAAGAATTTAAGTTGGAGTATTATAGATGTTTTAGAATGTTCAATCTATGGCTGAAGTGATCGTAAAAATCTGACTAGATTGAAACGATTGAGGCTTTGTCGATACTGATGAAACCGACTGAAGCTTGTCAATTCCTTTGTGTAAGCTGGGTATTATCGGAGGTTTATCGAGAGGTTGTCACTGATTGTTGAACCAACGATAAGGCTGACAAAGAAGAACTAAATGTGTGAAATCCATTCATACATCTACATTATAGCTTTAATGGAAAATATGTCTAAGTTGTGGTTGTGAGATCTGATTTTGTAGTTGAGGAAGTTGTGTATGAACGCTGAGGATAGATTGAAGTTATGTGCCTGTATAATTAGTATTGGAGGAATCTGAAGGAATTATAGAGCTGCGATGATGATATTTGGATAATATCAAGTGGAAAGGAAAGTAATAGTAGTGTGTTCACTTGAATAAAGAAGTGTAACAGGATTTATATAATCACGGGATTTGACATTGTGGTATTTGTTTTGGGATGGTAAAGTATTACTTGTATGGAATCAAGTATGAAGAAAATAAGAATAAGAAGGAGTTATTTATAAATGCCATTCGGGGATTTTAAAAGGAAGGAGTTAAGGATTACCTAATGATGACTGGGAAATAATAATCGGTAAATTTTAGATGGGATATGTTATAGTTCTGTATTACGAAGTATGTTTCAGATTATGAAGGATGAGTGTGGATACCGTGACTATCAACTAGTGAGTATTTAGTAAGAAGGAGAGGGAAAAAAGGGCTTATAAAGTTTCTGAAGTAACTAAGAATTGACTCTTGAGTTTTGAGATATTTGGAATATTGGTAACAACAAGCAGAATGGATAGGATGGAAAGAAAGTTAGAATTGAATTGATAAACTAATGGAAAAGGAATACCAAAGAAAGAAGATCAATAGATTGTCGGAAATTTTGAAATAGAATGGTAATAGAAATGAGAGAGTTGAGATGTATGTTTTTGTGGGACAAAAACGGTTATTATGATTATTTAATTTTTCTCCTATTAGATCAGAGAGTGTGTTAAGAATGCAAGGACCAATGGTGAATGAATTTTTCAAATCAAAGAGAATTTAATTATTCTTAGAGTGCTGAGAGTGTCGCATGTAGTATTGAAGGAATTTCACAAGTTGAAGTATTAATACATAATGGTTGGAATAAAATATATTACGATATCAGGAAGTGGTTTGACCATTATGCATTTCAGATTTGAATATATGAGGCTAACGGAGTTATTTAAACAGTAATATGATACGAGGAATATGTAATAATGTACTATGGAAGGTACAGTAATTCAGTGATCTAGCAAGCACTACACTCGGGACATAGAGATTGTTAGAATTAATGAAAGTGGAAAATGAGTATGGAAAGTATTTAAGTGACTGGTTAGAATAATGGATAATCTCATTGTATTTAGTTTGAGTGTAACCTCAGGACATAGAGGCAGAGTAATTTTGAATACTGGAAATCGCTATGATAAAGTATGAGTATTGATTAAGGTTTGAACATATTATATGTGAACCAGAGAGATTGAGATTGACTTTTGGATATTAGAGATTCCTAGAGAAAGTGTGAAGAATTGAGTTAAGAAGGAATATTGCGTATTTTTGGAAAGCAATTGACAGAGTGAAAGGATGAATTGAACGATGGTAATTGAAATTGGTATCAATCACATCAACATATAATTGAAACTTGGGATGATGATATCTTAATGTTTTACTATGAGGACTAATGGAAACTAGTGAAGATGGAATCCTTATGCGATGATAATTGTCATATCAATAGTTAAGAGGTGTAATTTGGGAACATAAATAGTTGTGGGTCAAGTTGTCAGAGTATTGGGGCAGGAATGAAACTGAGAAAGTGACGTAGAAGGAGTATGAATGATGAAGGAATATTAGCATAATAGAAGGTGAAATTGAAAGTTGAAGTGTAGTAATAGTTGTGTATATGGTGATATCATAAGAATTGAGTTGGACTGGTGTGAAAGACGTGAGTATCTCTTGAGGATAAGAGGTCACGTTGACTCTAGAAGTGAGGAAGTGCGAGTGTGAGGCGGGTTGAGCGCCGGGACGTCGCTCTCTTTCAGGAGGGTAGGATGTAACAACTCAAAACCGTGGTCATTATTTAATTATATTTTTACGTATATTTTTGAAACTTTTGACGAGGTTGATTATTATGACGATTGGTAATTTGATTTGGATGATGTTGAAATTTTATTTTTACGTTTTGACGAGTTGCGAGGATTATTAGTGATGACGATATCGACGGATGCCCGAGAAATTTTACATTTTATTTTAAACATGTCGATGTTTAATATTTTGACGTTTTTATTTTAATGTTGTATTAAGTCGTGTCAGGACTATATAATATCATATTTTGTGTGCGTTTTAAGTTTTGAGAAGCATTTTTATGAAACCCGAGACCCGTAAATATTTTCAAAAGTGACTAATAGCCATTTCCCGCTTTTTAACAAAGTATTTGCACTTTGGTCCAAAAGAATCACAATTGGCAAAAACTACCCTAAACTTCCACCATATAAAATAGAAATTTAAACACAAAAACACATACACAATCACTCCACCACCATCAACTTCTCTCTCCTCCCTCCCTCTTGCTTAATCCGTCACCTTCACCACCCACAAACACCATTGATTTTCAAAATTTAACTTTAATCTATCAAAACCAATCAAAGACCCATCTTAGTTATTTGATTCTCCATCTTTTGGTATGAAAATCTTACACATGCATGAACATTTTTGAAAAACCCATTTTTGGATGAAAATCTTGTGATTTGATCTTAAATTCTTGTTGTATGCAGGTGTTTATATGTTTATATATATATTTTGATGATTGCATGTTGATATTTTTGAGTTGGGTTTTTATGATTTGATCATCTAGGATGATTTTGAGTGTTATGATTGAAAGTAGTAATAGTAGGATGATTATAGTGGTAAAAATGGGGTTAAAATATGGTGAAAAATTAATTTTGAAGGATATTTATATATATATTTTATAACAGATTATTAAAGTTAATTTTCTGGAAATATGAGTTTGAGTTTGAGATGAACTAATGAGATATTGTTGTAGAGGATGTTTTTAGCTTCGTTTTGGTATGAGGTAGGACTTCTAGCTCCAAACGAGCGAAAAGTTACGTTAGTTTGATTATTTCGTGTACCGGGAGACGAGTATCGACACAATATATAATTGTTGTCGATATTTGGATCGAATCTCGGGGACTATAAAATGGATTTTTAAATATGTCATGGACTGATTTTGAATGTTAAGTATGAGGAGGTCAAGTTTATTTTAAAAGTTGAGTGTCGGTTTCATAAACGGAGAAAAAAAAATGTGTTAAAAAGACTATATGAATTGTTGACGTAAAACTGTCCGGTTTTTGTAGTTCAAAGATGTGTCGGGCAGGGAACTTTAAATGTGAAATCTTTTGATGAGTTTTTAACAGGCCTTTATATATATAGTAAGTGAAGTTTCTGATTAGTATGATAAAAATTTGACGTGTTTAAGTGGGGTAAATGAGCTTGTACATTTGGTGTGTACCGGCAGATTTTTATCTTAGGAATTAACTAATAGAATAAACATATAGAATGGAGTAAAAAGGTCACTTGTATTATTTTTATTTTGGATTGATTGTGATTTTATGATTTTGAGTTTGATATTACTAAGTATGGATTTTACTCGAGTTTATTATTGATGAACGCGCCTTATTTGATAGGTTGCGGTTTTTGTGTTTATCGGGCATCAACTATCGTCGAAGATCGTCTTGCTACTGCTATTACTCCAGGTGAGTCTATAGCCTCGATTTTTACTTGTTTTAATGATTTTAAAACCCGCGAGGGGGATACATGCTATTTGAAGAAAAATGAACACATGCCATGAGTAATTGTTGGACCCGATGTTGCCTTTGTTGCCTTTGATGAATTGAATTGTATAAGTACCTAGTTGCAAAGGTCCCTAAATTCATGAGCCTTTAACTATCTTCTGACTTGATGTTGCGAGTTGGGAATAGCCGCTTATTCTAATAATAGTACTATTGGGCTGACAACCCTATCTGAGACCAGGGCTTTACGCTGAGTAACCCGCTGGGAAGGATAATTTTACGTGAATGAGAATTGGTATTCTTACAATTAATACCCTAGTAGGGGCATTGGTAATTTTCTAGTCATGCTGGCATTTGGCGTGGGTGACTAAGTTAAGGAGTCGGTGTCATGAGCTTAATACAATTCATTAGCTATTGGTATAAGATGATATACCTGATTAGTAGATTGTATGGCCACAATTCTATTAAACAATTGTGAATGATTTTTATGATGTGTTCAATTATGTTTTGTTAAACCTATAGACTTGCTCAACCTTTGTGTTGATGATTTTAAGCATGTATTTCAGGTACTTGAAGTTGTTGAATTGCGGAGCTTGCTGGAGAAGGATTGCGGGATTGCTTTTGTAGTAATTTGGTCTAAGACAGATTTCATTCCCTATTGTCATAAACATATAGTAAATGGTCAAGTATTTTGGTAAAAGGTTTGTTGTCTTGATTAAGATCCTAGGGAAACCTGTACACTACTCTGATATATTTTAAACTGATTTTACTTAGGATTGAAGGTTTTAGACATTGATCTAAATTATTTCCATATTTATTCTTAAATATACTGTTTTTGGGTCATTTAAAGAGTTGTGAAATGAAGTTTGTGAATAACACCCAATTGTGTATTTTCCGCTGCGCAATGTAAATTGGGGGTGTTAAACAAATCCCGGTAATTCACAATTCATGCTAATGGGACTTTTAATAATCCTTTACATCTCATTTATTGGGTCATAGCATCATTCGGTTCCATATCTGTAAAACCCGCATGCTTTTAGCATGAATAGTACCCTTAAGATCGTACATACTAGATTAAAACTTTCCTTTTATAGTATGATTACGTTTACATGTTAGGATTTTACGTATTATGTACGTGTTAGAACACGATAAGTATTTATTACGCACGAACACGCAATAATTATTTACCAATAATTAATCACGAACATGCGATCATGAAATCATGAACGTAATTAAATCACGGACTAATATTACTTACGTATATATATTTGTTACGAGCGTGAATAAATATATGAGGTCACGGTAATTATTTAACGAGAACACACAAAACGCGAACACAAATAAACACGAACGAACAATTAAACAACGAGACACGGAAAACGGTACGGTACCCCATGTGGGGCCCCCTACCCGCGACAACATTAAGGAGATGGGCCAAGCCCATCTCAAAACTTACTAAGAAGGGGTTATGGTAAATTTTGCTAGTCATTTTCACATTACAGTAAACTTAAACAAAAACCTAAAAGATTTTTCTCCTTCTCCTCCTTCCTCTCTTGTGGCCGCCGCACATAAACACCAAAAAGGGGGGTGTTTAGTTGATTTTGATCATGAATCTTGTACGTGTGTTCATGTGTGTTCATCCTCGTTAGATCCAAGCATTCGGTATATTCTTTTAATCCTTTTCTTTTTGATTTGATCTAATAAAATAATTAAGAACATGATTTTTTTTAAAACCTAATTAAAAACATAGATGAAACATGTAAATGGTTTTTGGAATAAATCAAAAGGGTTGTTTTTAGGGGTGTTTGTTGGCCGGCGCCTAAACCGAACCCCAAGGGGGTCTCGGTTTGGCTAATAAACCACCACCGAGACCATATGGTCTCGATTTGGTGCTGTAGGTCCCACGGCAGAAGCAAACCAAAGGGAACCCCGAAGTGGTTCGGGGTATGGTGTCGATTTCATGTCCGGTTCATGGTTTCTAGTCAAGATCCGGTTCACGGTTTATGTTAAGATTATTTATTTTTTTTATAATCATATGTTAAAATTAAATTAATAAATATGACATGATTAATTTAATAAAAAATGAATTAGGTTATATTTAATTATTAGATCATGAAATTATTAACCTAAGTATTTTATATTTTCTAGACTTATAATTAATTAATTATTTAAAAACCATGGTTATAATTAATTAATTAACATGACTTAGGTTATATTATTAATAAATTATAATACATGTTTTAACCTAAGTATTTAACTATATTTAATTAAAAACATGATATATTTTAATTAAATACTTTTAACCTATAGTTTATTTAAATTACATGAAATAATTAATAAACTATACATTATGTCATTATGACCTAGAAAATAATCAGAAAAACACTTAGGCTTATATACTTAGCTTATTTAACCATTTTATATCTAATTATGGAAACTTTCTAGTTTTAGAAACTTATTTAATTAAGGCAGCTAATCTATTTATGGAAACTTTCTATTTTTAGAAACTTATTTAATTCAGGCAGCTAATCTATTTATGGAAACTTATTTATTAAGGCAGCTGATCTATGTATGGAAACTTTATATTTTTAGAAACTTATCTATTTTAAGCAGTAATTCTATTTTTTTGGAAACTTTCTATTTTTGGAAACTTTCTATTTTTGGAAACTTTCTATTTTTGGTAACTTTCTATTTTTGGAAACTTTCTATTTAAGGAAACCTGCTATTTTTGGAAAGTTACTTATTATTACAAAATAAGTATAATAATACATGAAATACCAGAAATACTTAATCAGAATAGACAGAATATAAGATAAACACAGTTTAAGGCTTAAAACAGTAAAACATGATATGAACTTATAAAATAAGCTAAGACATGACATAAAACCAGTTACGTATTTAGTAAGCAGATACTTATTCATGTATGTATTTATGTAGCATTAGTGATACCGAAGTAGGATTCTCCTCAGTTCATCTTCTTCGTTCACTGAACATAAGCTACGGATTTCCATCCTTTCAGTATGGACATTCTTTCCTTATTAGGATTCCCCGTATGCAGCCAAATGTTTTCCCGTAGTATAAGTTTATATGTTTGACTTGCTTATGTTTAATTTAGATTACCTATAGCCATATACATGCATGACCAGTTTCACCTAGTTATGGAGGTACCATAACCATAACATTAGAGGCACTGATGTTATGACTTCACCACGGCGGAGTGATTGCTCGTGGCGTCCCTTCAGCTTTTGGCCATATTATTATATTTATCATGTGGGGCGTATGGGTGCATCCTAGTTACATGTTTTTCAGCAGATTTCTCAGTGTGAATGTGGTGTGTGCCTTGCATCCTTCACAAGGAGCTGATCCCTCCTGTAACACCCCCAAATTTATACAACTCAATACAGCGGAAGACTCGTTGGTGTTACGGGATAGGACATTACTCACATCATTGACAACGCTTAAAAATCGCGTCGTTTATTAATAAAGCATTTCCATTCATAAATATCAGATTTACATTGGTCCCAAGTCATATTATTTCATACAATTTTACAAAGAAATTGAATGGAAATTTGTTAATTAAGTGCGTGCCATGAATTCTTGTTGTCTTCCCGAGAATTACCTTCAAGTACCTGAGATAAAACATGTTAAAAGAAAAGGTCAGCGATAACGCCGAGTGAATTCATAGAGTTTAATAAAATCCATCAATATAACATCGGTATAAAATTATTACCGAAAATCATTTTGTACAAATTATTGTAATAGGCCATAAAATAGCCAAAGTCATTTTATACAAATCCTTAATATAGGCTTTCGCCTTCAAAACCATTATACGAAACAATGTCGTAAAAATATCATACAATACGTTTTATAACGTCGTGTAGAGTTAAATAAAAACCGTTATATGAATATGGTTATATAAAACCAAAACACAAACATAATATCAATAATATGACCCCGTATTGCTAGTCAGGCAATATATTGTAATTCGGTGCGTATAGCAGTATTTCGTTAATTGGATTATTATAAGCCGCATGACATTGTTACCTTACTACAACAAACAACGGGCAGCTAACCCGAAACTCAATTTGCCCATCTAAGTTAGCGTGTCGTCACAAAGATCACGCTATTGAAATCTTCTCATACATAAATTCGCTTACCAATCAATGTGGTACGACGGGGATCAACCGTCAAGGCGCGAACTGGGGTGATCGTCCCCAAATAGTACTATTATATGCATAAGCGTCTACCAAATCCCGGTAGTTCACAATTCATGCTAATGGGACTTTTAGTGACATAACCTAACTTTAATAATCCATTTTATTTCATCTATCGGGTCATTTAATCATTCATAGGGTCATACAATCATCCGGGTCCAAATCAATAAACAAACAATCGGGACAAATGATGTCCTATTTTATCAAAACTAACATGTTATCTCCCTTGCGGGTTTATAAAACATTTCATAAAAACATTTAAAAGAGTGCGAGGCTATGAACTCACGTTGATGTGGGAAAGCGGGTTATCGGCAATTCGGACGTACGGTACGTGCTTCAATCACGGAAACCTAGACAAATAATACTCGTCTTAGACTCTTGTCCAATGACTTTATAAAAATAACAATTATGTATACATATGATGATTTTATATATGATGATCAAGTGGGTTTACATATTCTCTTTTACTCATTTTAGTGTTTATGTATTGGTAACTTCTTACTAGTTTACTAGTTTTACCTATTTACGTATTTTAAGTCCAATAAGCCTATTATAAGTTCATTAACTTGTATTAATCCATTTCATACTTGTATTATCAGTATTTATACTTTACATGTTGGGCCCAAATGGTTTAAGCCCAATATATAAGTTTATAAGTGTTTTAGCCTATTTTGTTGTATTATTAGTCCAATAACGTTAACTTAGCCCGTTAATGTCCGTATGTTTTATAGTTCGGGTTTTATCGGTTTTTACTTGTTATATATGTTTATATATCAGTATATGAATTTATAAAAGTTTACATTAGACGGGTCCAACCGTCTAAGTTTTATTTAACAAAAACGTTAATTTTACGGTAATAGCCGAAAAAGTCGTAAAAATCATTTTTATAGTTTTATAACTTATAAAACTTATGAAACTACCATTTTTATAAAATTTCCATTTATTTATCCTTATAAATATTTATATAAATGTATTATATAAGTTAGTAGGTTTTAATTCACATTTTATACTAATTTTATTTGAGTGCTTATATAATACTATTATACTTTAATTTCCCAAAATCTGATTTTTACTTTCATGTTCACCAAAACAGCCATATCTAGAGTTCTATATGGAGATAGAAGCCCAAATATTTATGGTATAAACTACATGATATGTGCTCCATTTAACTCTTCTATGGCTACTGTTGACTCAGCCTATAAGTATTTTATAAAAATCGTCCAAAACAGTGTACTCAGATTTGCACTCTAAACTTGTTTTGATCATATCTCACTCATCCTAATGATTCCATTGCATGGCCAACTCTCACATGTGTACAAGACATATTACTTACTGTATATCCATTAATCTATGCCATTTTCTCAATTCATCACATGGTTATTTACTGTTTTTATACAACCTACTAAATTAAGCAAGATTAACCACTTTTACATATAGTTTTTCATCTTTTTACCCATGATTATCAACATCAAATCCCCACACAATATTTTTATCATCATTGATTCATCATATACATATACAATAGGAAAGAAAATACATGATTACATAATCAAAATAACAAGAAGATAGGAAGAACAATCTTTATACCACCATGATGATGTAGGTTGTGATCAAGACATGGATTTTGATCACACAACTTGTGATAAACCAATATCATCTTCAAGTCCACCAATCTTCAAGAACTCTTTATGGAAAATCAGCCCTAAGACTCCATAGAAACTCCTCTTTGGATGTTATAATCACCTCCAATCAACAAGTCTTCAACTAAGCTTCAACATATGTTGATCATAGCTTAAGTTCATGGTTAAAAATTTGAGGATGATGGTGTTTAGTGGTGGTGGTGGGACGGAAATGGTAGAGAATGGGAGAGAGTTTGAGTAGTTTTGCATGTGAGAAATGGATGCAAATGGTTTAGCTTGTTGGTTTTGTTAGTTTAGTGGGAAAGTGTAGCTTACTTTGTAAGCTTAGCTTACAAGTGTAAGCTATGTTGTTGCAAGTTTGCCACATCAAGGATGTGGTATCCTTGTTTTGGCCGTCCCTTTTGAGTGGGGTGGGGCAAGATTTATCTTGTCTCATCCCACTAATTTACGGGTACCCCTCGATTCTAGTTTCCTTGATTTGCGTGCCCTCGGGTCGTTTTACGAATTTTTTTTTTTATAAATTATGAATCAACGGCACAAAACGAATCTAATAAAAATTGTCTCATCAAAAACGGAGTTCGAAAACGTAAATACGTAATCCTAAGGTTTCCGGTTTAGTCGTAAAGGACGTTAAATTATAATCGTAAGTCCTAATCTCTTCTCGTAAATTTGTGAGTTTATGAACCAACACAAATTTAAAATTCCAAAATAATATTCACGGATAAATTTATTTTCTGAAATGTCTGACTGTCACCAAAACGGTGTATGTAAACGTGAGCACGTAACGTAGAATCCTCCGATTTATACATAGTCGATGCTACTTCAAGACGTAAATCCAAATTTCTTCCCAAAAATAAGTGAGTTCATAATATAACATTAAAATAATGTTTTTAAATAATATCTGAGAATAAAATATCAACCATAAATTGACGGATTGTCACAGCATTTACCCCTAAACAGGATCTTTGTCCTCAAAGATCATCTTACTACTCGCTTTTTATAGAGTTAAAGCCATGTGGGTATTTCCTCCACATTCGGTCTTTTCTCACAAGTGTAACCCATTACAATACGCGAGTTTCATTAAACATAACTACGGGAATAAGATCAGGCTTAATGTTGACTTACATTCTCTATCCATGATGTTCATGGGTTTTTGATGAATGCAACTTTTCGCCGATCTAAACTTCATTAAGTAATAGTCAGATTTTCACTTGATAGACATTTTATCAAGTTCGATATACGAAACATAATTCACGCAGCTCTTGAAGTCCTAGGGTAGATCCAGCTTATATGCCTTTCAAACCAACTTTTACATCATCTCAATAATCCCATACAACGGGGACTTATATCCCATGATCTTCCAGATCATCAATTCATTTTTCCATGGTTAAATTTTTTTTGGCATAACTTCGCTACCCATCTGGCACTTCAAGATCTACATTTCATATTCACATAACCTCCTGCCCACTACCGACAGTCAATAATCAGATCCTAATTTCAACAATCATTTCAGGTCTCGCGGGTCGAGTATTTTGCAAGGTTAGGTTCCCCATCATAGGAAACCTTAAACCTAAAAGACATGTCCAACTCACAATGGGTGTATGTCGGGTGTCTTCATCTCAACTCCTGCTTACAGATGCTCTAATATATAAATCTTAACAAGATTCAATCTCGATCCTAACACGATAATTATCAATGATAATCTCTCCAAAGGAAAACGATTATACGGTTCATTACCAAAGGTCAATCATTCAAACATAAAACAAGACTTCTAGTGTTTTGTATTGTTACTTTACCTCGTCCCTTCTATTTGGGGTGGTAAACAATACTCTCATCAAGGTTCGTTCCCAATGACTTCTGAGCAAATCTCTAGAAATTCGATGCGAAGCGAGGATCTTGATAAAGATGTTCGATACAAGCACACTATGTTTACATAATTCCTTTAAATACAAAAGAGTCAATTTCTTCATCAAGAATTTATCATTAACGAGAATGATATTAGCAGATTTGGTCAGTCTATCGACGATGACCCAAATCGAATCAAATTCAGATGATGACCTTTGCGATAGCTAGACGTTTACTAATGTATGAGGCAATGTCTGCCTTCATAATTCTTCATTAGTACAACTTCTTCAGACAAAGATACATTTAGTCAAAAATATCATGAATAGAATACTTATACTTACGAGATGACTACATCTCAAAATCTCCATATTTAGGCAACCACAAGTGGCCTTTTATACATCTAACGCCATCGGCTTCTCAATTCTAATGGTTCATATTTTCCGCGAACCCCTTTTTATTATCTATATTACCCTTTTTACAAACATTGTTTATTTTTATATCGTTCGGCAATTTATTTTGCACCTTCATTATTAAGAAACATGTCCTAATTGGTTCTTTATCTTTTCTACATATTGCGTCAGTATCTACATTCACTTTCTCCTGATGAAATATATATAACATGACCGTATTAATTCAAAATTTCTTTCTTCATATCTTCTATGTTTTAGTTTCGTCTCAATTATTATTTTTATCTGTTTTACTCAATCCGACGTCTAAAGTGTCGATACTTATTACAGGTAATTAAATAACAAATATTCAATTTTTATGAAACGTAAACGTAAAGATTTTAAATTTCTTAGTTCGACCAATTATATGAAAATGTTCGAAAATAAATTTGAATTTAATTAACACGATTTTTGTTGATTTATCGAAAATAATTAGTAAGATCCGTAAATGTTCGAAAAACCTTCGTTTATTCTTTGGTAAAAAATTTCGTAGTTGAAAAGCAAAAATTGTCCTTTCAAATTTTAAGTCATGGTATAACGGTTTCCTCAATCCCTCTTAGGTTGTCTTGAGGTATACACAAACATTTACCCCTAAACAGGAGTTTAGTTAAATGCTTTGTTTATAAGGGGATAATCCCTCAAAAGTTCTTTTCGATAAAACATTTGCCAAAACACATTTGCACTTTCTTTTTGGTAAAACCCAAAGTCTTAAGAGGGCTCTAAATTTTTTTTGAAGAATCAATATAGATTCCATTATCTTATTAATCACACAGTTAAATAATATAGAGGATTAAGTCTTTAATCACATGTTAAATATTTAAGGTACAAGTTTTTATTGTTCGGTCAATTCAGGGCAATCTATAAATAATTACTAACTCCTTCTTATACTTATAAACAAACAAATGGTCCTTAATGATCACAAGCATGAATTTATCAAATTACAGCCTACACACGTGATTCACCAAATTTATGAATGCTACATGTGTATTAGTCAATCCAAACGACATCACGTGAAACTCATAATGTTCATTACAAGTCTGGATGTAATGATTGGAATATATAATCTTTTTCGCGGACGCGAAGTTGATGATAACCATGCCATGGATCAAATATTTAAAACATACGCTAGAACCTTGTAAATGAACGAACAAATCTTCCATTTCGAGTCATGGATATCGTTTTCGATTGTCAATTTACTCAGTTCACAGTAATCTATAAATATAAGAAATAATAACACCATAGCTCTTTATAATGACGAGCTTGGTAGAATAAAAGCTTTCTCCGACAACTCTCAGTTGTATGGTAATTCTTTTAATTCAGATGGTGCTGACGTACAATGCACATGCCACATGTGCAGCACCGAGAATATAATCAATACCAAATTCAACTTGCCTTAATGGTGAAAGTCTAGGTAATTCATCAATAAATACCTCCTAATGTTTCAGATAACGGAAACATCTTTTAATACATTTATTTTAAGTTCTTTCTAGATTACCATATATATGATCAATTCACAACCATTCACGGTATAATTTCAAGTCATCCATCAAGAATTATTTAGATCACTTTTTGATTGATAATCAACATCTTATCTTTTAGGGGAATTCTATTTGAGTTCCCATCAATTAAGACAATGTCGTCATGTCATAATCAATCAATCCATTATACTGGCACTATCAACTTTCCAGTTTTGTTACCATTGAAAAGATGTGATCTTCTCAAAAGACTAATATTAATTCATAATCCTTCACAAATTCAAGGATATCAGGAGACATAACTTACCTTAAAAAGAGTAAGGTTAACGCATAATCTATGCGAGAGAATTTCAAATCAGATACAGACGAAAACATTTAACGAATATGAATATATCCCTTGTTTTCATAATTTGAGTACGCATTCGAAAGCTCCTCGGATCGTTACCCAGGTCATTCAAATGAAATCAAATCAAAAGAAATGATAGGAACGTCGATACATCCAGTCGGGTATCAACACTCGGTAATCAGATACTTTTCCTAAGAATCTCACTACGGGAGAATTGGACAAGAAAGAATTGTCAATTGTCAAACAAGACAATTTCTACAGATGAGTAAATTCGACTCAGAAGAATAGATGCTACATGCACATATGTAGGTGTCCCTAACACTATGTCCTTATTTTTCACTTCTTGCAGATCTCATAAATTTTAATCTTTCACAATCTTCAAAGAAAATTTAGTGTTTATTAATAATTTCATGGTGACTACTAAGAAGCCTTGCATGGTCACTTCCAAATTGTATGTAGGCGCGCAACTATATACAATTTCAGGATTAACGATGCAATACTCAGTTCGTCAAATTTTTATCATCATGTTTATAATAAAAACATTTTCATGCTTAATTCTTAAATAAGAATCAAAAATAAATTTACAAAGATTTTCTTTGTTATGAAAACAATTAGTTTTCCAAGGTGTTTTATAAACAACTTCATTTCGATAACGATTATTTGTAAGTCTCACTTTAAATAATCCATATGGTGATGAAAACCCAATTTTTCTCAAGGGATACTGTTTTAACTTATAAAAATAATTAGTGATCTGCAAAAGAGTGATGAAAAGTTGTTCACCAAGAACTAACTACAATATGATAGGAAATGAGCTTTAGCCAATTAATCATGAGGTTCATGACCTCGATGGCACTCAGGAATACAAAGAGAATAATCCACAACGTAACTTAATTCGAGATGAGTACTTGTTCAATGGTCGCATCACTAACGCGAACATTAGGATGAATCAATAAAGGATAGATAACATCGATGCATGTAGAATTTAGCAATCAAAGGTAGTCTTTTCATTAGTCACAAACAAGTCTAAACTGTACCGTAACACATTACGTGTCACTATGTCATACAATTCCAAGAACTCATCCTACCAACTGATGTCTCAGTTAAGTTAGGGATTATTTTTAAAAGATACCACAATGAATACTAATCTACAAGAGTCATTAGGTGTCCCACCTGTCCCGGAAGATCCATCGGTCCCAATTTAGAAGAAGATTTCTTCAATTTATTTATTGGACACTAGGCATCCTCGTCATTGGACAATGGCCTAGGAACAACCCTTAACACAAACCTACAATCAACTAAAACCTTATAATTCAATCACAGAACTTAATGATTTCCTTTTTAACAATATCATATTCCATACGGGTTAAATTTTACTTAATTCAAGTTTCAATCAATCTTATACCCAATGCGATATCCTACCTCATTTTCCAATACTTTCAATCTTTATTCTTAGGCCTTAAAAGGGCAATAAAAGCTCAATATGAACAATACTTAATTTCAAATCCTATATCTCCTTCATCAATAGTTATCAAATGAGTCACTAGTATGAAATGACTCACACATTCAATTAGACTTCTCGGAAAGGTATTAGTGGCATGAGGCTTTTGGGTAAAGGCTCCAATGACAACCTCAGGTGCAACATTCACCCTTTCGATTTTTCAAATTTAAGAATTTTGTGACACTGAATCAGATGACACCTTTCCAGGTGGTAACATTTTGTCAAACTCAACTCTATAAGGAAAGATCGTCATGACATCGATATCAGTTTTAATCTCGCCAATTCTTTTTCAATATCACAATCAACTAATATCTACATTTCTACGAATATCAACCATTTTGTTGGGATCATAAATATCCACAACTTGGTTTAGATCTAGGATAGCTAGAATTCCTACGAGAATAGCTTCGATTAATTTACTAGGGGATTTAGGGTTTGTGACAATCTACGTTGTATAAATACCTCGTATAAATATCAAAATAATCATCAATCAATCATGTAATAAAATTACATCATATATATATAATCCAAGTTATATATATATTAAAATAACACTTCTCAGTCTGGCCTTGTTGGTAACTCGGGAATTCCTCGGCACCGTTATAGTCAAAAGATTTTTAGACATTTTTAGAAAAATGTTTATAGTTAAAAGATTTTGAAATGTTTTATTCAAAAGCTTGGTTTTAAAAATCTTTCGTTCTCTATAACGAGAGCTCTGGTACCAAACTGTAACACCCCAAAATTTATACAACTCAATACAGCGAAAGACTCGTTGGTGTTATGGGATAGCACATTACTCACATCATAAACAACGCTTAAAAATCGCGTCGTTTATTAATAAAGCATTTCCATTCATAAATATCAGATTTACATAGGTCCCAAGTCATATTATTTCATACAATTTTTCAAAGCAATTGAATGGAAATTTGTTAATTAAGTGCGGGCCATGAATTCTTGTTGTCTTCCCGAGAATTACCTTCAAGTACCTGAGATAAAACATGTTAAAAGAAAAGGTCAGCGATAACGCCGAGTGAATTCATAGAGTTTAATAAAATCCATCAATATAACATCGGTATAAAATTATTACCGAAAATCATTTTGTACAAATTATTGTAATTGGCCATAAAATAGCCAAAGTCATTTTATACAAATCCTTATCAAAATCATAATATAGGCTTTCGCCTTCAAAACCATTATACGAACCAATGTCGTAAAAATATCATACAATACGTTTTATAACTTCATGTAGAGTTAAATAAAAACCGTTATATGAATATGGTTATATAAAACCAAAACACAAACATAATATCAATAATATGACCCCGTATTGCTAGTCCGGCAATATATTGTAATTCGGTGCGCATAGCAGTATTTCGTTAATTGGATTATTATAAGCCGCATGACATTGTTACCTTACTACAACAAACAACGGATAGCTAACCCGAAACTCAATTTGCCCATCTAAGTTAGCGTGTCGTCACAAAGATCACGCTATTGAAATCTTCTCATACATAAATTCGCTTACCAATCAATGTGGTACGACGGAGAACAACCGTCAAGGAGCGAACTGGGGTGATCGTCCCCAAATAGTACTATTATATGCATAAGCGTCTACCAAATCCCGGTAGTTCACAATTCATGCTAATGGGACTTTTAGTGACATAACCTAACTTTAATAATCCATTTTATTTCATCTATCGGGTCATTTAATCATTCATAGGGTCATACAATCATCCGGGTCCAAATCAATAAACAAACAATCGGGACAAATGATGTCCTATTTTATCAAAACTAACATGTTATCTCCCTCGCGGGTTTATAAAACATTTCATAAAAACATTTAAAAGAGTGCGTGGCTATGAACTCACGTTGATGTGGGAAACCGGGTTATCGGCAATTCGGACGTACGGTACGTGCTTCAATCACGGAAACCTAGACAAATAATACTCGTCTTAGACTCTTGTCCAGTGACTTTATAAAAATAACAATTATGTATACATATGATGATTTTATATATGATGATCAAGTGGGTTTACATATTCTCTTTTACTCATTTTAGTGTTTATGTATTGGTAACTTCTTACTAGTTTACTAGTTTTACCTATTTACGTGTTTTAGATCCAATAAGCCTATTATAAGTTCATTAACTTGTATTAATCCATTTCATACTTGTATTATCGGTATTTATACTTTACATGTTGGGCCCAAATGGTTTAAGCCTAATAAATAAGTTTATAAGTGTTTTAGCCCATTTTGTTGTATTATTAGTCCAATAACGTTAAGTTAGCCCGTTAATGTCCGTATGTTTTATAGTTCGGGTTTTATCGGTTTTTACTTGTTATATATGTTTATATATCAGTATATGAGTTTATAAAAGTTTACATTAGACGGGTCCAACCGTCTATATTTTATTTAACAAAAACGTTAATTTTACGGTAATAGCCGAAAAAGTCGTAAAAATCATGTTTATAGTTTTATAACTTATAAAACTTATCAAACTAACATTTTTATAAAATGTCCATTTATTTATCCTTATACATATTTATATAAATGTATTATATAAGTTATTGTGTTTTAATTCACATTTGATACTATTTTTATTTGAGTGCTTATATAATACTATTATACTTTAATTTCCCAAAATCTGATTTTTACTTTCATGTTCACCAAAACAGCCATATCTAGAGTTCTATATGGAGATAGAAGCCCAAATTTTTATGGAATAAACTACATGATATGTGCTCCATTTAACTCTACTATGGCTACTGTTGAATCAGCCTCTAAGTATTTTACAAAAATCGTTCAAAACAGTGTACTCAGATTTGCACTTTAAACTTGTTTTGATCATATCTAACTCATCCTAATGATTCCATTGCATGGAAAACTCTCACATGTGCACAAGACATATTGCTTACTGTATATCCATTAATCTATGCCATTTTATCAGTTCATCACATGGTTATTTACTGTTTTTATACAGCCTACTAAATTAAGCAAGATTAACCACTTTTACATATAGTTTTTCATCTTTTTACCCATGATTATCAACACCAAATCCCCACACAATATTTTTATCATCATATATTCATCATATACATATACAATAGGAAAGAAAATACATGATTACATAATCAAAATAACAAGAAGATAGGAAGAACAATCTTTATACCACCATGATGATGTAGGTTGTGATCAAGACATGGATTTTGATCACACAACTTGTGATAAACCAATATCATCTTCAAGTCCACCAATCTTCAAGAACTCCGTATGGAAAATCAGCCCTAAGACTCCATAGAAACTCCTCTTTGGATGTTATAATCGCCTCCAATCAACAAGTCTTCAACTAAGCTTCAACATATGTTGATCATAGCTTAAGTTCATGGTTAAAAATTTGAGGATGATGGTGTTTAGTGGTGGTGGTGGGACGGAAATGGTAGAGAATGGGAGAGAGTTTGAGTATTTTTGCATGTGAGAAATGGATGCAAATGGTTTAGCTTGTTGGTTTTGTTAGTTTAGTGGGAAAGTGTAGCTTACTTTGTAAGCTTAGCTTACAAGTGTAAGCTATGTTGTTGCAAGTTTGTCACATCAAGGATGTGGTATCCTTGTTTTGGCCGTCCCTTTTGAGTGGGGTGTGGCAAGATTTATCTTGTCTCATCCCACTAATTTACGGGTACCCCTCGATTCTAGTTTCCTCAATTTGCGTGCCCTCGGGTCGTTTTATGAAAAACGTTTTTATAAATTATGAATCAACGACACAAAACGAATCTAATAAAAATTGTCTCATCAAAAACGGAGTTCGAAAACGTAAATACGTAATCCTAAGGTTTCCGGTTTAGTCGTAAAGGACGTTAAATTATAATCGTAAGTCCTAATCTCTTCTCGTAAATTTGTGAGTTTATGAACCAACACAAATTTAAAACTCCAAAATAATATTCACGGATAAATTTATTTTCTGAAATGTCGGACTGTCACCAAAACGGTGTATGTAAACGTGAGCACGTAACGTAGAATCCTCCGGTTTAGACGTAGTCGATGCTACTTCAAGACGTAAATCCAAATTTCTTCCCAAAGATAAGTGAGTTCATAACATAACATTAAAATAATGTTTTTAAATAATATCTGAGAATAAAATATCAACCATAAATTGACGGATTGTCACACCTCCTACCCAAAACCAGTATATTAAATTAGAGGCAGCCCCTCTAATTTGCATGATGAGGTCACCCCTCCAAGTATTCATACACGGTGGATTTTCATGACCTATATTGGCTAATGGTAGAACATGTTAAACAGTTTTTATAAGATAAACATAAGGCTTTTCAAACTATAAAACCAGTTTTACCAAGACTTAACCAGGTTACTCGGGACTTAGTTTCTTCCGCTGTTATATGTTATATGCTTATCCTATTCATGCTTTATTGTACCTCCGTGCACTGAGCGTATTGCTCAGCCGTATTCCTTTTCTATGTTCCCAAAACGGCAGGTACTCAGGGACGCTCGTAGACTTTAAGCGTACGTGCATATGGACTGGAAGCTTTCTAGCCTTTCTTTACTTTATGCATTATCTTTCCTTTGATACACTTGCTATGGACATTGTTTAGTCCTTTCCTTTACAGTACTTATGTTTGTGTGTGATGAGCTTTACTTTTGGACTACCGATGTTTGATTCCGGTATTTTCCTTTTATGGTCATGAAATGTTTAGACATTTTTCCTTGTATGCTTTGATGACACGCCATAATTACGCGTGACATTCCATTATCAAAATGGGGTGTTACAATTATGGTATCAGAGCCAAGGCTTCGACCTGTAGGCTCTCAAATATGACCTGTGATTAGTGGGTAGTCACTACGGTCTCCCTAGAACTGACAGTCGTTTTTCATGCATTCATCATTTTTATGCATACATATACATGTCATTGTCGCTGGTTTATGACTAAGTAATGGTTGGTACAGGACTGGCCCTATTTAGTCGCATGTGTTTTACCGAAACTTTTAAATTTGGGACCGACCCATAGGCGTCCCCTCGCCATGTCTTTTATTTTGAGTGAACTGACCATAGGCGTTTACTCTCGAGCATACAAAAGTTTTCATAAAACTGCATCATGCATGCATACACAAAATTTTCTTGCATAAAATTTTTCTCTTGAAATTTTGTTATAAATTTTTTTTCATGTATATATATTTTATGTTTTGATCTGTTTAATCATATGTTTTATGTTATACTGTCAGATGGCAAACACAGACAATCTCTGGGAGATGTTTGCAGCTGCTGATGCAGAAATGCAAGACATCCTTCATCAAAACGACGGCTTTCCTCCCCCGCCTAACATTTTCCCCATGGAAGGAAGAAATCGTCTCATGAGGGAATACTACACCATTAGACAGCGACCTGACGAAGACAGCAATGACTTCATGCAGCATTTTCTTCGTTACGTCGGTGTCCTGAGAACAGCTGCAGGCACCCCTGAAGAGCAGGCACTACATATTCGTTGGGCTCTGAATCCAAGGATCGCCAATAATTTATCAGGTGCCCCGTTGGATACGGTAGCACAAGTGGCCGATGCAACACGTAGACTGGAGATGCTGCAGGAGAGAGATGAGTTCGGGGAAGCTGAGAGACCCGACAAGAGGTAAAAATTCGTATTCAAGTGGTGATCAATCCATATTCTTTCTATATATGTCAAATATTCATCTCTTTAAATGTATCTTCCAGGCAGAAAACTGGGGACCGGTCTCAGCCGGCTACTCAGCAGCAGCCTCATCAGCCCAAGGGAAACGGTCAGACTAACGACCGTTCTGCTACGGATAGGCGTGGCGGTAATGATAATTACCGTAACAACGCTGGACACTCCAACAGCAGCATGTCCTAATACTTACGCAATTCTCTTATGATTTCATGTTATAACTCATATTCTTACACTTTAGCAAAAACTTCTACCAGGAACCATGGAAACGGTAGGGACCAGAACCAGAGAGGTTCACAGCTTAGCCGTCCAGCTATCACTGGTATTAAATCTTACGATTATCCGCATTGTCCTTTGTACCATATTATCATGTCTTATGTAAAATGTTTTATCAGGTTCCCAGCCAGCCAGAGAACCTGCTAGAGGATTTACTCATCCTCTTTGCTCTACTTGCCACCGTAGGCACCCAGGTCCATGCCGTCGTAATACTGACGCATGCTTCAAGTGTGGTCTTCCTGGCCATATCATGAAGGATTGCCGAAAGGGCGAGATGGAGGGCACATCGGGACATGCTGATTCCAAGCCGCCTCCCACCACTGGGCGTGTCTACACGACATCTCGAGACTAGGCCAACAAGTCTACAGGTACCATCATTGGAATCTTGTATATGTATGGACAAGCTGCATGTGTTCTTTTCGATACGGGTGCTACTCACTCGGTTATTTCTACTGCTTATGCTAAGAACATTAGGATGCTCCCCATGCCACTAGAGATTAGGCTTACTATTTCCACGCCTTTGAGGGACTCTGTATTAATCACCCATGTATACAAGAGTCTTCCCCTAGAATTTGACGATAAGGTTCGACCTGTCGATGCACTTCCGCTGGACATGAATGACTTCGACATGATTTTGGGCATGGATTGGCTATCCAAACATCATGCTACCATAGACTGGCATTCATATCGAGTTATCTTCGGTGATGTTAATGCACCAGAGTACATTCATAACGGGTTCGTACCCGGACGGTCTGTACAAATCATATCTACCCTGCAAGCGCGTGCACTACTGTCACATGGCTGCGAGGGTTATCTAGCTACGGTTCACGACATGAATGCTGAATCTCCATCAATTCAGGATCAACCAATAGTGTCGGAATTTCAAGATGTATTTCCAGTAGAACTTTCGGGCATACCACCTGCACGAGAAGTGGAATTCAGTATCGAGCTTATTCCAGGAGCTGAACCAATCTCCAAGGCACCTTATCGCATGGCTCCCATAGAGCTGAAGGAGCTGAAGGATCAAATGCAAGAACTTCTTGAACGAGGTTTCATTCGACCGAGCGCATCTCCATGGGGCGCACCGGTCTTATTTGTTAAGAAGAAGGACGACAGTATGCGTCTTTGCATAGACTATCGCGAGCTCAACAAGATTACTATCCGGAATAGGTATCCACTACCGCGTATAGACGATCTGTTTGACCAACTCCAAGGGGCCAAACACTTCTCCAAGATTGATCTTAGGTCAGGCTACCATCAGCTACGGGTTAAGGAGCAGGACATCGCCAAGACTGCTTTTCGTACCCGTTATGGCCACTACGAGTTTGTAGTTATGCCATTCGGCCTGACAAATGCTTCAGCAGTGTTCATGGACTTGATGAACAGAATCTTACATGAATTTCTGGAAAAGTTCGTCATTGTCTTCATCGATGACATCCTGATTTTCTCAAAGTCCAAGGAGGAACATGAAGACCATCTTCGTATAGTACTACAGATTCTTCACCAGAAGCAGCTGTATGCTAAATTCTCCAAGTGTGAGTTCTGGTTAGACAAGTTAGCATTCTTAGGTCACATTGTATCAGTAGAAGGAATCACTATGGATCCAGCGAAGGTTGAGGCCATTACTAAGTGGTCGAGGCCGACTTCAGCGACGGAAGTCCGCAGTTTCTTAGGCTTAACTGGCTATTACCGTAGGTTCATGGAGAACTTTTCCCGCTTAGCACTATCATTGACCAAACTGATGCGGAAAGGGGAGAAATTCGTCTGGACTGAAGAACGAGAGAAGAGCTTTGAAGACCTGAAGCAGAAGCTAGTATCTGCACCTATTCTTACTCTCCCATCTGGTACGGGTGGATTTCAAATCTACAGTGATGCATCGGGGAAGGGACTTGGCTGTGTTCTCATGCAACATGGGAAAGTGGTCGCGTACGCTTCACTGCAGCTTAAGCCTTATGAAGAAAATTACCCCACGCATGACTTGGAACTTGCTTCAGTCGTGTTTGCATTAAAGATATGGAGGCACTACTTATATGGAGAATCATGTGACATTTTCATGGACCACAAGAGCTTGAAGTATATCTTCACTCAGCGTGAATTGAACATGAGGCAGAGGAGATGGTTAGAGCTGTTGAAGGATTATGACATTAATCTACAGTATCATCCCGGAAAAGCAAATGTAGTAGCAGATGCTCTTTGCAGGAAGTCCGGAATGATCAACGACATTAAAATTGAGGAGGAAATCATAAGAGACTTGGAGCGGCTAGACATAGAGATCATGGTACGTGGACAACACGGTTACTGGGCTAATCTTAGAGTAGAACCCGAGTTACTCTCTAAGATCAAGGAAGCTCAGAAAGATGATGGAGAAATCTGGGCGATAGTACAAAATTTGGAGAAACAGACGGAATTCAGAGTAGATGCAGACGGTATCGTATGGCAGGGCACAAGACTTTGTGTTCCTGATGACCAAGCACTCCGGGAAGCCTTGTTAGCTGAAGCTCATAGCTCCCCATTCTCTATACATCCTGGTTCGACTAAGATGTACCATGACATCAAGCAATACTTTTGGTGGAGTGGTATGAAACAGGACGTGGCCACTTACGTCTCCAAATGTCTTACCTGCCAACAGGTTAAGATCGAGCATCAGCGATCTGGCGGCCTCCTTCAACCGTTAGATATTCCAGAGTGGAAGTGGGACAAAATCACCATGGATTTTGTTATTGGTCTTCCGCCTACCAAGAGGGAGCACGATGCAATTTGGGTTACCGTAGATCGACTTACCAAATCAGCTCATTTCTTACCGATCCGCAAGGAAGATCCGGTAAGTAAACTCACCGATACGTATAGAAGAGAGATCATGAGACTCCACGGTGCACCATCCAACATTGTCTTAGACAGAGATCCTCGTTTCACTTCGCGATTTTGGAAGAGTCTACAGAAAGCTTGGGGTACACAACTTAAGCTTAGCACGGCTTTTCATCCTCAAACGGATGGACAGTCGGAACTAACGATTCAGACATTAGAAGACATGTTGAGGTCATGTGCGTTGGAATGGACGGGTGATTGGGACGATTACATCTGTTTGGTGGAGTTTGCATACAACAACAGTTGGCACGCAAGTATCAAGTGTGCTCCTTTCGAGATGTTGTATGGAAGGAAGTGTCGCGCCCCAATCTGCTGGGATCAGGTTGGCGAGCGAACACTTGAAGGACCAGAAATCATAGAGATGACCAATGAAAAGATCGCAGTAGCTAAGCAGAAACTTCAGGAAGCACAGTCACGTCAGAAGAGTTACGCCGATAAGCATTGTAGGGACATACATTTTAACGTAGGAGATCACGTCTTCCTTAAGGTTTTGCCGGCACGTGGTGTTAGACGCTTCGGGATTAAAGGGAAGCTGAGTCCTCATTTCATCGGACCCGTTTGATATCATTGAACGAGTCGGTGAAGTATCTTACCGGTTGGCATTACCTCCACAGCTTTCGCATGTACACGATGTGTTTCATGTGTCCTTACTCAGAGGGTACCAGTATCATCCCCTTCACATGGTTCAGTATCCACTGGAACAGATACGTGAAGATCTCACTTTTATAGAAGAACCCGAACGAGTTCTTGACAGACAAGAACGAGTCATGAGAAAGAAGACGATTCCATTTGTCAAAATCCTATGGAGGGATCATACCGAGCGGGAAGCCATTTGGGAAACAGAGGAGTCTATCCGGGCTTCTTACCCTCATTTCATATTTTGCATTCGGGTATGTTCTTCTTTTTCAGTTTACTTTATCTATAATTCGGGGACGAATTATTCTTTTTATGGGGAAGAGTTGTAAAACCCGCATGCTTTTACCATGAATAGTACCCTTAAGATCGTACGTACTAGATTAAAACTTTCCTTTAATAGTATGATTACGTTTACATGTTAGGATTTTACGTATTACGTACGTGTTAGAACACGATAAGTATTTATTACGCACGAACACGCAATAATTATTTAACAATAATTAATCACGAACATGCGATCATGAAATCATGAACGTAATTAAATCACGGACTAATATTAATTACGTATATATATTTGTTACGAGCTTGAATAAATATATGAGGTCACGGTAATTATTTAACGAGAACACACAAAACGCGAACACAAATAAACACGAACGAACAATTAAACAACGAGACACGGAAAAGGTACGGGTACCCCATGTGGGGCCCCCTACCCGCGGCAACATTAAGGAGATGGGCCAAGCCCATCTCAAAACTTACTAAGAAGGGGTTATGGTAAATTCTGCTAGTCATTTTCACATTACAGTAAACTTAAACAAAAACCTAAAAGATTTTTCTCCTTCTCCTCCTTCCTCTCTTGTGGCCGCCGCAATAAACACCAAAAAGGGGGGTATTTAGTTGATTTTGATCTTGAATCTTGTACGTGTGTTCGTGTGTGTTCATCCTCGTTAGATCCACGCATTCGGTATATTCTTTTAATCCTTTTCTTTTTGATTTGATCTAATAAAATAATTAAGAACATGATGTTTTTAAAAACCTAATTAAAAACATAGATCAAACATGTAAATGGTTTTTTGAATAAATCAAAAGGGTTGTTTTTAGGGGTGTTTGTTGGCCGGCGCCTAAACCGAACCCCAAGGTGGTCTCGGTTTGGCTAATAAACCACCACCGAGACCATATGGTCCCGGTTTGGTGGTGTGGATCCCACGGAAGCAGCAAACCAAAGGGAACCCCGAAGTGGTTCGGGGTATGGTGTCGATTTCATGTCCGGTTCATGATTTCATGTCCGGTTCATGGTTTCTTGTCAAGATCCGGTTCACGGTTTATGTTAAGATTATTTTTTTTATAATCATATGTTAAAATTAAATTAATAAATATGACATGATTAATTTAATAAAACATGACTTAGGTTATATTTAATTATTAGATCATGAAATTATTAATCTAAGTATTTTATATTTTCTAGACTTATAATTAATTAATTATTTAAAAACCATGGTTATAATTAATTAATTAACATGACTTATGTTATATTATTAATAAATAATAATACATGTTTTAAACTAAGTATTTAACTATATTTAATTAAAAACATGATATATTTTAATTAAATACTTTTAACCGATATTATTTAAATTACATGAAATAATTAATAAACTATACATTATGTCATTATGACCTAGAAAATAATCAGAAAAACACTTAGGCTTATATACTTAGCTTATTTAACCAGCTTATATCTAATTATGGAAACTTTCTATTTTTAGAAACTTATTTACTTAAGGCAGCTAATCTATTTATGGAAACTTTCTATTTTTAGAAACTTATTGAATTCAGGCAGCTAATCTATTTATGGAAACTTATTTAATTAAGGCAGCTGATCTATTTACGAAAAGTTTCTATTTTTAGAAACTTATCTATTTTAAGCAGTAATTCTATTTATTTGGAAACTTTCTATTTTTGGAAACTTTCTATTTTTGGAAACTTTCTATTTTTGGAAACTTTCTATTTTTGGTAACTTTCTATTTTTGGAAACTTTCTATTTAAGGAAACCTGCTATTTTTGGAAAGTTACTTATTATTACACAATAAGTATAATAATACATGAAATACCAGAAATACTTAATCAGAATAGAAAGAATATAAGATAAACACAATTTAAGGCTTAAAACAGTAAAACATGATATGAACTTATAAAATAAGCTAACACATGACATAAAACCAGTTACGTATTTAGTAAGCAGATACTTATTCATGTATGTATTTATGTAGTATTAGTGATACCGAAGTAGGATTCTCCTCAGTTCATCTTCTTCGTTCACTGGACATAAGCTACGGATTCCCGTCCTTTCAGTATGGACATTCTTTCCATATTAGGATTCCCCGTATGCAGCCAAATGTTTTTAGGCTAAGGTCTAAGCACTAAGGGAACAAGGGGCTAGCCTCAAAACCCTAACACTAAGCTAAGTGAACGACCGGCAGCTAATCGACTAAGTCGATTAGCATTGTTAGTGAGTGAAGGAAGCTCTGGGAAAGCTTACGAACGGGTATCCTTTGATTCCCTTTACAGTGGGAAGGAAGAAGCGTAGCGGGACTTGCTTATGTTTAATTTAGATTACCTATAGCCATATACATGCATGACCAGTTTCACCTAGTTATGGAGGTACCATAACCATAACATTAGAGGCACTGATGTTATGACTTCACCACAGCGGAGTGATTGCTCGTGGCGTCCCTTCAGCTTTTGGCCATATTATTATATTTATCATGTGGGGCGTATGGGTGCATCCTAATTACATGTTTTTCAGTAGATTTCTCAGTTTGAATGTGGTGTGTGCCTTGCATCCTTTACAAGGAGCTGATCTCTCCTACCCAAAACAAGTATATTAAATTAGAGGCAGTCCCTCTAATTTGCATGATGAGGTCACCCCTCCAAGTATTCATCTACGGTGGATTTTCATGACCTATATTGGCTAATGGTAGAACATGTTAAACAGTTTTTATAAGATAAACATAAGGCTTTTCAAACTATAAAACCAGTTTTACCAAGACTTAACCAGGTTACTCGGGACTTAGTTTCTTCCGCTGTTATATGTTATATGCTTATCATATTCATGCTTTATTGTACATCCGTGCACTAAGCGTATTGCTCAGCCGTTTTCCTTTTCTATGTTCCCAAAACGGCAGGTACTTAGGGACGCTCGTAGACTTTAATCGTACGTGCATATGGACTGGAAGCTTTCTAGCCTTTCTTTACTTTATGCATTATCTTTCCTTTGATACACTTCCTATGGACATTGTTTAGTCATTTCCTTTACAGTACTTATGTTTGGGTGTGATGAGCTTTACTTTTGGACTACTGATGTTTGATTCCGGTATTTTCCTTTTATGGTCATGAAATGTTTAGACATTTTTCCTTATATGCTTTGATGACACGCCATAATTATGCGTGACATTCCATTATCAAAATGGGGTGTTACAATATCAATAAGCATATCATCGGGACTACTTGTGTTCTATTTTTTTTTATCAAAAACTAGCATGTTATCTCCCTCGCGGGTTTACAAATCATTTTATAAAATATTTAAAAGAGTGTGAGGCTATGAACTCACGTTGATTATGAAAGGCGGGTTATCGGTGACGTGCGTGCTTCGATCACGGAAACCTATATAAATAATACTCGTTCTTAGACTTTTGTCCAATGACTTTATAAAAAGAATAGCTATGTATATATATGATGATTTTATAAATATGATGATGATCAAGTGGGATTTTATATCTTTTGTTACTCATTATAGTGTTATGTGTTGGTAAATTTTTAGACTAGTTGCACTAGTTTAACTTGTTTACATGTTGAGGCCCATTAAGCCCATTATAATCCCAATACATTTTATTAGTCCAATTATACTTTTAGTATCAGCCCTATACTCACATGTTGGGCCCAAGTGGGTTAAGCCCAATGAGTAAGTCCATTATTGTTTATCCAAACTAGTTGGGTTAATAGTCCGATAAGGCTACTTTGGCCCGTTAATGTCCATATGTTATAAAGCTCGGGTTTTATCGGTTTTTACTTGTCATATGTACTTATACATCAGTAGATAAGTTATAAAAATTTTACATTAGACGTGTCCGACCGTCTAAGTTTTAATTGACGAAAACATTAATCTTTCGGTTTTAGCCGAAAAGACGTAAAACTTATGTATATAGTTTTATAACTTATAAAACATATCAAATTGCCATTTTTATAAAATGTTACATTTATTTATCAAAGTATATTACTTATTTATATGTATTATATAAGTTAGTGGGTTTTAGGTATACATTTTTTATATTAGTTTTACTTGAGTGCTAATTTTATAATATATACTTTTATTTTACAAATCTGATTATGAAATTTACTTTCACCATTTTTACCATATCTTGAATTCTACAAGGAGATAGAAGCTCATTTTTAGGCAGCACAAACTACATAATATGTGCCACAGTTAACTCTATTTTAGCTACTGCTCAATCAACCTCTAAATGTCTCTAACAGTTCGTCCAAAACAGACTATACAGATTTGAACTTTAATAATGTTTTGATCATATCTCACTCATTTTATGGATTCCTTTGAGTGGCCAACTCTCACATATGTAAAATTCACATACCTTACTATATATCAAATTATACAAGTCATTTTAACAAGTTATCATGTGATTCTTTACTTTTTTATACAGCCTATTATTTTAGACATGATTTTAACATCTTTTCATGTAGCTTTTAATCATTTTAACCAAATTTATCAACACAAGATCCCCACATAATACTTTGATCATCATATATCATCATATATATATACATTAAGAAAGAAAATACAAAATTACAATTACAAAATAACAAGGAAATGGAAAGAATGATCTTGTTACCAACTAAGATAGTGAAAGTTTATGATCAAGGCTTGACTTTTGATGACAAAACTTGTGGTAAACCAAAATCAACTTCAAGATTACCAATCTTTATGAACACCTTGTGGAAAATCAGCCCCATGATACCAAGGAAACTCCTTTGTGGATCTTATAATCACCTCCAATCAATAAAGCTTCAAGAGGACATCATCTTATGCAAGAATAACATAAGATTTCATGGATAAATTTAGATCAAAAAGGGGTGTTTATGGTTGAGAGTGGACGGCAAGGGGAGGGAGAAAGTGAGAGGATTTGTGTGTTTTGCATGAGATGGAAATGAGCTAGTGGTTTAGCTTGTTAGTTGTTTTAAGTTAAAATGGTTTTGTAACAAGGTTAAGACAAGTGTCTTAGCTTGTTATGTAAGGTTGACACCTCATGAGGGGTGTTAGCTTAAGCTTGGTCGTCCCATGTGTGGGGGTGGGGCAAGTTTTATCTTGTATCATCCCCATTTATTTATGGGTACTCCTCGATTCTAGTTTCCTTAATTTGCGTGCCCTCGGGTCGTTTTACGAAAAACGTTTTTATAAATTATGAATCAACGGCACAAAACGAATCTAATAAAAATTGTCTCATCAAAGATGGAGTTCAAAAACATAAATACGTAATCCTAGGGTTTTCGGTTTAGTCGTAAAGGACGTTAAATTATGCACGTAAGCCCAAATTTCAATCCGTAAATTGTGAGTTCATCAACCAACACAAAAATAAGTTTCAAAATAATATACGAGAAAATAATTTACTACCTGAAAATGTTAGATTGTCACATTTACACTTTTGCTTACTCAATATTGAGTAAGTAATGACCTTTAGTGCTCCCCTCTATTACTTACTCTTTTTCTTAAGAGTAGGAGTTGATAAAAATTAACTTTTGATGACTCTTTTTGAGTAGAAATTAATAGAAAATACTTTTGCTTACTCAATATTAAGTAAGGATAGACTTTTAGTGCTCTCCTATATTTCTTACTCTTTTACATTTAATTTAGTAAGCAAATATTATAAATTTTGTAGTGCAACAATGCTAGGCTAAACCCCATTTAGTTTGACAAACTTTAGTATCAATACCAGCTTTCTCACCATGAACGATAATTAGCAAAAAAAACAATACACTAAGTTGCCTGTTTTGTTAGATATTTTAAAATTATGACATTTTAAATTTCAGTAAATTGAAATTTCTGAGAATTCAAAATTTCTCCAATCTTGTTTTCTTGTGTAGACGAACCGGACGAACATGAATGGAGGGGCTAGGGTTTGTGTTGTTTTATTTGTTAAAAAGTAAAATGAGGATGAAATACCTAGGCATGTTTGGTTGACAGAATTTCATAGTAATATTTTGAAATATTTGTTTGGTTGGCAGAAATTCAAGAATCTTAATTTCTTAGAATTTAGAATGCCTACACATGTTTGGTTGACCGAAATTTATAATAATATTTTGAAATTTTTGTTTTTAGTCCACCCAATTAACATGAATAAATTTTATATAAAAAATTTATAAAACTTTTGTATAAATTTTATAAAAGGTTTATATCAATTTTATAAAAAAAATATAAAAAATTATAAAAATGTATAAAAAATTTATATAAACTTTATAAAAAAATTATATACATATTATTAAAATATTATTTAATAAAAAATTTATAAAAAATTTATAAAAAATTCTATAAATTTTATTTTTCTTGTTTATACCAGTGAAAACCGAATAAATAGTTTTTTATAAAATTATCTTAAAGTTTTTAAATTTTCTATTTAAATGAGTAAAATTTGAATTTTTTATTTTTATATAAATTTTATATATTTTCGATATAAACTTTATTTTTCTATTTAAAGGAATAAACCGAATAAACAATTTTTATAATTTTTTTTAAATTTTATAAACCTTCTACTTAAAGGGCAAAGAGAAGCGCTTTTGGTACTGAGAAAGCGAAAGGTCAGCGCAAAGGTTCAAAACTTAGCCGAACGTTCCGAGTTTAGAAACCTAGGTAATAGTATCACCAACAAAGCATGGTTGTTAAGATCTCGATCCTGACTTTAGGATCTTACGATTTACGATATTACAAAGCAAAAACGATTCAGAATTTACATAGGATTTTTGAATGCTTAAGATCTTATAAGATCTCGATCTTGATCATATGATCTTAGGATTTATTACGATCCGATCTTACTTTTTTTCGAATGACAAACTAAAAAACTACTACCAATTTACAAATTCTATTCTGTATAATCTAAAAAACAACTTGTCAATCTTCTTATAAATTTCATAATCATAACCAGGACCGCATTTTTGTGATATATTCGTATAATTTTGTGTTTACGATGTATAATAATTTGTAAATTTATAAAATATTACGAAGACTATTAAGAAAATAATATTATAATAGGATCTTACGATTCCGATCTTACTTATGATCTCGATCTTGCAAAACGAAAATAATCTTAGGTAAGATTCCGATCTTAAAAGCCTTGGTTCAAAGCATCAAATAACTAGTTAAAAGAAAATAGAAGCAAATAATGATAAGAAAGAGAAAGAATTAAAAACGTTGTGTTTCTAGAAGAGGCTCTTCAACCAGATTAAAAAATAAGTGAGAGAAACATTGATTTTCTAGAAGATGGTCCTGAACAAGATTAGGCACTAGATGTATCTCATCGAGGAAGAAACTACTCAAAGGATATTTCCTTAGAGAGTCTACTCTCTTTATCAGGTAGGGTTGTAAACGAACCGGACGAACATGAATAGAGCTTTAGTCATATTCGTTCATTTAATTTTAGTCGGTCAAACAAACGAACACATACACCTAAACGGATGAATTTTATTGTTCATTGATAAGTGTGAAAACACTCATCAATAATGACCCAGAAACCAAATAAAACACAGCCAAATACATTATATTTAACAAAAAAATATCAGAATTACGTGGGTATTTGTGTTTTTGTGTTTTCAGGTAAACAAGATGCATTTTGGAGCAAACACGCGTTTTCAAGGATTTATTTGAAAAAAGACGAAGAAAAAGACGAAAGAAGCTTTCAAGGACCTTACTTGCCATTATTTACCAAGAAGGAGGACTTAAGTTGAAATTTCTACAAAGACGAAGGATGAAAAGAAATGTGCTTAAAAAGTTTATATTACATTTGGATAAAGATTAAAAGTGTGGGACTTAAAGAAAATAAATGGAAAAGTTTATTATTAAAAATTGGTCAAAGTCAGACCAAGCCTCACAAACACGCGTCTCCTTCTTCTACAAACAAGAGAGAGAAAGAAACAAATTATCAGTCGTTCATAGTTTCTTTCCACCATAAACCTGCAAATCAATTTCAAGAATGATACACGAAGATTCAGGCGAAGATCAAAACAGAAAAAATGCTCCTTATCCTTTCCTCTACATGATGAAATCAATTAATTTGATCAAGATGGAGTAACGAAGAAACGCCCAAATCGGATTAAGAATGAAGAACGAATTCAACCTCGTATTTTACACGTGGCATGATCTGATTAGAGGAAACAAGTCACACCACCACCACTCGACGCCTATAAATACCACGGATCATCCTCATTTGGAGACGGTTAGCTTAGGAGTAGTCTTCACATAGTTAGGTTAGAGTTAGTTAGACAGTTAATTTTTTTTCACTTTTCTTGTTAAAATCTATAACTGAATTAGTTAAAGTTTGTAACCGAATATTGTTTTCTCCATTAATGAAGTAAGTTCTTTCTTCAATCTTTCTTGATTTTTTTAAGTGTTCTTCTACTGTTACTGATCACCGAGAGTGATTTTAATTGTCAATTTAGTTGAATATTGTTCGTATAGTACTGTTAACGAAATGTTTATTCTGTTAGGGTTCACGCAATAGGGAGCTTTCTCATTCTTCCTTTCTAATCAGTTAAAAAGTCAGTTTAGATCTTGTTAAATTTGTTAAAAGTTTCTGACATCAGTTGTAACCTAATGCTTGTATCTACCATTAATGAATCTAGGTCTACTTTCTTGTCAATCGATTTTATACAGTAGGTTGAATAGTTGTTATTCTTCCTACTGATTTCCTTCATTAAGAAGATTGATATTTTGATCTCAACAACTGATTCCTATAATCAATTTTTACAAAAGAGCTTTTTGCTCATAAGCTTTCAGTAAGGCTTTTCTTATGATACTATGTTGAATTGAGCTTTAGTTTTTAGAATTATAAACTAAAAAAATAAGCTTGTTAGTTTGGAGCTATTTCTCGGTTTAGCTTTTTGAGCTAATTTTGTTCATCTGATTATATAGATAGTGTGTATTCTTGTATTTTGTGTCGTTTCTTGTTTTAGTGCAGGTTCTCACTCATATCAGTTCATCGAGAGGAGATTGCAAGTAGTTTTGCTGTAAGGCTGTTGGGATAGATGCTAGTGGCGATTACGGTTCAATTAAGCCAGTTCCGCGTTGGTTTCTCCTACAACAAAGGCCTTGAATGCGCAGGTCTTACTTGTTTAATTTTTTCTGCCACTTTTAGTTTAGCAAGGTGATGTGTAGTGTTCATCTTCTTGCAATTTGCTTGATTTGCTTAACTTTTTACATGATTGTTACCTGCTATAGCTTATAGTTTTATTTCCTATATTTTTGATGTTCTATATTTCCATTTCAGCAGCTTTAGGTGTGTTGGATCGGTTCATTTTAGAAGTGTTAATTGAGTTGTAGTTAAGCATTTTGTTTAATCTCATTTGTTAACCAGTTACCAGCGTAAAAAGTCAGCTTGTAAAAGTCATACAACCCGTTTTTTCATTTTTACTTGTCGAAAATGGCAAACTAGTCCCTGATCTTTCTACCTGTTTGCATTCCCTGCGTATAGGATTAGAAGGCTGCGTTTGGATTTATATAGTTATTTTGGGCTTTAGAGTTTGGGCCTGCGTGTAGTATTCCATTGATGGGTTGTGTTTGTCATTTCCATATAAACGAATACAATTCAAATAGGATTAGAAGGCCGCGTTAGTTTTTTTTTAAAAAGTTAGATTTCTTTTTAATAAAAATCAATTTTCAAGTTTTAATAAAAAATACAAATAGTTTTAAAAAAATATAAATACTATAAAAGAAAATAGTTTTAATATTTTTTTAGAATAATCTTGCATTTACATTTTTAACATTCTAATATTTTGCATTTGTACTTTGCATTTTTATTTTATCATTTTAATAAATCTTGTTTTCATTTTATTTGCGCATTTTATATTTTTACATTATGATTTTTACTTGCGGTACGTGCAATTTGTTTTTAGAATAGTACGTATTACGTATATATTATTTTTACTTTTTGCTTGCTTTATGTTTAATTAGAAATAGATTTCCAAACAAGCTTTTATAACCAAAAACAATTAAGTCATACTTGAAATTGTTATATCAATTCGATTAGATACCGAGACGAAATGATACTAAAAACGAAATATTAAATGGCGCCGCTGCCGGTTCTTTTCGTGAAGATTAACGGTTTCGAGTGAGACGTATTGGATTTTGGGATCCGTTCACTTTGTGAACGTTATTTTTACGTATTATAAATCAAAAACATAAAAAAAATCAAAAAGATAAAAATATAAAAAATAAAAAATCACAAAATCAATTCTTTTCCTAAAGAATTGAACCAAAAAAATAAAAAAATACAAAAGTAATCTTTTTCCTAAAAGATTACACCAAAAATATTATTGTGTATATCGTTTTCAATCGTTTTTACGTACATATTATATTTTCTTTAAACAATCAAATAAATACAAAAATATTTTTGATATATTATTATATGTAAATAAGTATACGTAGATACGAACACTTAATTCAACTACTTCCATAAGTATTGCCGAGGCAATACACCGTGCTTGGGGGCATTCCGGTCCTAAGTTCGTGTATCGATCGAATTTAATTAGGGCACAATAGATAAATACTGCAATCTACTTGATCCTGAGAAAGAGGCCACTGTGTGGGGGTATAAGGCGAGTGTATTACACATTCTAAAGAAGCAGGCTCTTAAGTGCTATGCGCCGCCTCGTTTCTCCACTTTCTTGTGGGTCTTTCAAAAGTGATAGTAGTGTGTGGTGTGCCATCGAATTATTATTACATATATTATATTTTCTTGTGGATATTAATTATTAAACCTCGAGGGAGATAATATCTTCTCCTTCAAAAGTCGACCGAGAGCTCATCTCTCACTCCTCGAGTTTACTTACACGTGTACTCACACGCGTGTAACCATACCACCTTTGGAGTATTACTTCCTTTCCCGAAGAAGTGTTTAAAACGTCATTCGCTTGTATATACATTCGGCCACCTTGCTAAACATGGATATTCGTTCCATGTTGGAGATTTTGCAACAACGATCCGCCAACGCTAATTATTCGCCTTGTTCGAATTGTGGTGGACCACACGATACATATTTATGTGCTCAAAACAATGACTATTATGGGGAGGGATATGCTTATAATGGAACCGAGAACCCTAATTTTCGATCTAACCTTCAAATGGACTATACTTGTAATGACTACATGGGATATTCCGGTTTTTCATCACGACCTTCACCATCATTTCATGATCAAACCTTTAATGATCCATACCAAAACCAAGGATTTTCCAATCACCACGGTTTTCAAAATGATGATAATTTTCAAAGCTATAATCAAGAGACCTTTCATAATCAAGTATTTTCAAACAATGAAGGCTTTCAAAATGATGGAAATTTTCCATGCTATAATCAAGATACTTTTCAAAATCAAGGATTTTCACATTATGAGGGTTTTCAAAATGAAGGAAATTTTCAAGGTTACAATCATGAGAACTTTCATAATCATGACTCTTTTCAAAACTTTAATCCACCTAATTATGGAAATCCACCTTCACCCTATTCTTCGACTTATTCATTTGAGTTTTGTGGAAACGCACCCCATTATGGTTATGATTGTAGACCGAGGGATTGGCCTTATTATGCCCCTAATATTTGCAATGAGATACATTCTTTACTTGAGAAAATAAATGAGTCGATCGATGACATTTCTAAGGCGATTGATAGTAATAAAGACATAAGCCTTGAGGAAATAAAAGACATGTGCCTGTGGTTAGACAAACAAATTAAGTTTTATGAGGAAGTGGAAATTAATACTTGGCAAATTCATGACAAGGAGATCGGTGATATGTTTCGTGAATCGTTGAACAAATTTTCTTGTCGCCTCAGGAAATATTTAAATGATTTACTATTTAAGATTGCTACAATCGAGGAAGAAGAACAATATTTTGCTACTCGTGCTTGTATGCTTAATCAATGCTTATATGATGATGATGAGGGACCTCCGATTTGTATGACACTTAATGATGACACACCTTCATCACCTTTACCTCATATGGAACCGACCGACTCTTTAACCATGGGGGATGAGCCTCTTAGCACTACTACAAACACTGATTTGGATGAATTAACCGCTTCTAGTGTTGAGAACCTTATCCCAATCCAAATAGAGCTTGAGAGTGTTTCCAATGAACCATGTGACGAGCTTTGTATCGATACCTCTTCTCCTCATAATCACATTGAGATTTCATCACATGTTGACCTTCATGCTACTACTAGTGATTTTGGTGACTTTGATCTTGATGAATTTTTCAAAGAAAGGGATAATGAGATTGAGGAAGAGTTTGTGCAAGACTTGCCACAAATGGAGGATGATGATTGTGATTCTAGTGAAGCATCTTATGCTATATCATCCGATGACTTGTCTTGTCAAGATAACATTCCTAATTTGGATGAAGAGTTTGCTCTTATAGGAAATGTGGATCCTTCTCCTCTCCCACCTTATGATTCTTGTGATGAAATCTTTGATAATCCTTATGATAGTGATGAGTCCTTTACTTCTGATGATGAATCCATTTCTTCTATGACTCCTTCACCTATTCCTCCAAGTGATTTTGTGATGCACTTAAACCCTCTTTTTGAGACATGTTTTGATAACCCACTTTTTGAGGAGTGTGAAGAACCTAATAATGAGTTTATAGAAGAAGAATCCTTGATTGATCATTTTTCACCAGTTTTTGAGGATACACCTATTGATTTTCATGATCATATCATCCCTAAGAGTGATTCTCTCATTGATATACCTACTTTTGAGCATTCTAGTCCCACTTTTTCACCCATGGAGTTGGTTATTGAGAAAGATCTTATCCCCTTAGAGATTGATAACATTTCACCCAAGGAAAATTTAGAACCAAAAACCGTTGATATGGATTCTTTTATGGAGATTGATGCCACCATAGAGGCTACTTTTTCACATTTTGATATAGAGGTCGATGATAGTGTTTCTAATTTAGAAGAGGAGGTTCGTCTTATTACAACATTGCTTTTCGGGAACATAGAACCTACATCTCCTTCACAAGACACTATTAATCTTGATCCTCCTTTCACTATGCCTTTTATGGAAGATTCCCCATATTTTGATGATGATGAGAAGAACCACATGGATATACTTGTTATGAATGTTTTGATACCTACACCTTCATTGTCTCAAGATGCTTTGATATCCAAGGGGGAATCTTATATGGTTGATACGAGCTCATCTTCTCATTTTCCCATGAAGGGAAAGGTTTTTGATCCTGGGATACTATGTTTGGGAAATATTGGTTTTCATCTACTCCACTTAAGAGTGTGATTTCGATTGATATGGGCTTCTCGTATGAGCTTACTTTGTTGATGCTACCTACTTTGGAGTTGTTTACGTGTAGAGATGGAAACTATGTATCCAATCCTGGTGTGCTTACAATATGAGACATTTCGTATGTTGGACAAACTTGAGACACGTTAGACCGTTTCATTTATCGGGGCAGAAATTGTAAATCTTATAGTAAATGGCAACGTGTTAAGTTTGAGTGTCCTAAAAATTCAGTTTTTATAATATCTCCAAAAGGCATAAAATAAATCATGGTTCATGTTCTTATGGAAGAGTTTAAACGTTGTGTCATTAGATCCCCTTCCATGCCATGCCATATATGTAGTTTGCTCGTGTTCATTCGCACGGGAACCTTGCAAATTGACCCCTAAGTAAGCATGTTGTTCTATAAATAGGCCATTTTCTTGAACTTGATATTACATCAACATTTAGTAACTTATTTCATTAAGAATCAAGTTCTCTTGTGAGAATTAGCCAAATCTAAGTATGGGTTTATCAGTTTATAGAGCCACTATTCTAGCAATGTTGCTGGTTTTCGGTATGTGGGCATGCCAAGTCACTTCTCGAACACTAAATGAAGAAACCATGTTACAAAGGCATCAAGAATGGATGGCTCGTTATGGACGTGTGTATAGAGATGATGTAGAGAAAGAAATGCGCTTTAAGATATTCAAGGACAATGTCACGTACATAGAAACATTCAACAATGCCGGGAACCATGCTTACAAGTTGAGCGTTAATGAATTCATAGACCAAACGAGTGATGAGTTTAAGGCGACCCGTAATGGATTCAAGTTTCCATCTGAGCGAACATTAAGAGAAACGACACCATTCAGGTATGACGATGTGACTTCGGTTCCCTCAACCATGGATTGGAGGAAAAAAGGAGATGTTACTCCAACCAAGGATCAAGGTCAATGTGGTAAGCAAATTATAAACTGAATAATAACTCAAACATCAAACTACGTACCTTTTGAAGTTGTAGTTTATCGATATTCATTAATTTTTGTTTTTTTAATCAATAGGAGGCTGCTGGGCGTTTTCCACAATCACTTCCACCGAAGGAATTACTCAACTCACAACTGGGAAATTAATCTCATTATCGGAGCAAGAGCTGATGGATTGTGACAGGAGCGGTATTGACCAAGGGTGTGAAAGTGGGTACATGGATGATGGATTTAAATTTATTGTCCAAACAAAGGCATCAATACGGAGGTTGCACATCCTTACCAAGCTACAGATGCAACTTGCAATACAAAGAAGGAATCTATCCGTGCAGCCAATATCACTGGTCATGAGGATGTACCTGCCAACAGCGAGGCAGCTCTGCTGAAGGCTGTGGCTATGCAGCCTGTTTCTGTTGCTGTTGATGCGTCTGAATTCCAATTTTACTCTAGTGGTGTTCTTAATGGAACTTGTGGTACACAATTAGACCATGGGGTTACAGCAGTAAGGTATGGAACCACTGATGATGGCATGAAGTACTGGCTTGTGAAGAACTCATGGGGTATGACATGAAGCGAAGAGGGATACATCAGGATGAAGAGAGACATCGAAGCTAAGGAGGGGATGTGTGGAATTTCTATGATGGCTTCTTATCCAACTGCCTGATATATGCCTGAATTTATGATACATTTGAAATGAACCCCTTTGATCTTCTTGTCCATATGTTTCCGGTTGTCTCATGAAACTTGAGCACCTGTAAAAAATGTGTATCATTTGTATGTAAGTCATGGTAAAATGTATACTAAAGATAGTAAATTATCTGGAAACATTTGTGTACTATATATACACGGAACTCGATGAACAGTTCGCAATTAGCAACATCAAAATATATGTGTCACCTGAACTCTGAGTTGAATTGAACTATATATGCATTCGTTCAAATCTTATATTTGTATCTGAGAAAATATCTTCTTAAGCAATGCATTTCTTACCAACTTCGAACTGATGACCTTTGGATGATGGTTTTATACTGTTTTACAGATAGGAAATCATTAACCAACAGTTGGTGTGTATTCGTTCCAACAGGTAATGATAATCAATCCTAGCTACGTATCAGAAAATGGTTACCGGATATCACTTGAAATCGTGTAATCACTTTCCAAAGTAAACTATTCGACCCTAATGCCTGGGTATCATGAATACCTACTTGGAATAAGACCAAATACTTGTTAGTGATTTATGCACAAATCTCCAACCCTTTCGTTGTTATGTGTTTCTTGTGTTTTGTATTCTTTCATGCAACGTTATGATCGTCTATTTATAGGTGAAGTACTCAACCCTAGTCAATTGTATTAAGAGGAATTAATCGCATATTAATCTCCTCTTAATGCGGTCCATAATACCAGGAATAATGGTTACATGACTAATTAAACATGGTCATTAATGCCATTAAACTGCCACTTGAATAGGTCAAAGACCGTTACAAGTATACTAGTTCAACTCCAGTTTTGTCTATCCTTCAGTCCCACTAGAGCATCAACCTTCCTAAGGATGTTCCCGCTGAATCCTTCAGTACTGAAGAAGACTCACTGATGAGTAAATATTGAAGACAAGACTTCAGTGGAATTACTCCCTGATAAACACCTTCAGTCTAACGTTACACTCCATGAAGAGTTAACTTACTGAAGATCATTAGTGATGCTAAACAACATTTAACAACTATCTGAGTCAAGGTGTTCAGGAGTTTATGGGTGTACACTCCGTACCTCCTTACACATTCACCAGTATGAAATGTGCCCACAATTGAACTATATTTCTAACAATCCTTCCCAATATAGTGCAATTCCTTTTGCATACAAATTAACTTTAGCGAAAATGTGCATACATGAAAATATCCCGAGGATTGAATTTCCATGTTAGTATAATACATTTCAAACATTCGAGAATCAGGGTGTTCTAAGAATTGTACCCTTCAACTACATTGAAAACCTGAAGATAAAATACACACAAGTTTTTAAACGCATAACAGCTCTTGACACTACTAGTCATGTGTGCATATCCAAATTCATAAATATTGTAAGAGCCAAGTCCATGCTCCCTGAGGCGGCGAAACCTCAATATTTATATAGGTGGTTCATCTTAAGTTCATGCTCATGCTTCAGCAATTTTTCCAAAGAAATTAACCATTGGGAAGTTTATAACTTCATCCTCCTTCAGCAGGTACAAGCACATCCCTGGTATGTTATGAAAAACATGTGCTTTAGTCCCCTGAATGTTCAACTTTCCACATTGAACTCAGCTACCAAGTTTCCTTAGGAGGGAGTTATGTGTCTTAGCATTCAGTGACTAAGTTGGACTTTAAACCCATCCCTTTAGCAGACTTTATAACCAAGTTTCTAGCCAATCCCTTCGTCAAGTGATCAGCTAAATTTTGTTGAGACCTCATAAACTATATAGAAATCACCCCATTCACAATGAGCTCATGAATCATGCTATGTATAACACCTAAGTGTCTAGACTTACCATTGTACATCTGACTATATGCCTTAACCAATGTAACTGCACCATCACAATAGATAGATATAGGAGCCATAGGTTTGACCCACAATGGAATCTCAAGAATCAAGTTTCTCAACTATTCAGCCTCTTTATCACCAGCTGCTAGAGCCACAAACTCAGACTCCATTGTTGAACCAGTAATGCAAGCTTGCTTCTTGGATGCCCAAGAAATTACACCACCACCAAGAAGGAATACCCAACCACTTGTGGATGAATTATCCTCAGTATTGCTGATCCAACTTGCATCAGTTTAACCTTTTAACACTAAAGGATATCCAGTATAATAAAGACTATAATCTATAGTTCCTTTCAAATACTTTAATATCCTCTGAATAGCTTGCCCGTGTTGAGAACTAGGATTACTAGTGTACCTACTCAATTTACCCACAACAAAGGCTATATCAGGCCATATACTAGTCATGGCATACATCAAGCAACCAATCACCCTAGAATACTCAAGCTAGGAGACAACCTGACCATTGTTAGGCATCAGTTTCTCACTTATATCCATAGGTGTACTTACTGGAGTACAATCAAAGTGATTGAATTTCTTCAGGACCTTCTCAATATAATGAGACTGAGAAATTACAATAACATCATTTTCATGTTTAATCCTTATGCCAAGGATAACATCAGCATCCCTTATGTCTTTCACGGAGAACTTAGATGACAAAAAGTATTTTGTCAAGTCAACCTGAACTTGATCAGTACCAAAGATTAGCATGTCATCAACATATAGGCAAATGATGACTCCTTTACCAGATTCATCAAATTTGCTATACAAACATTTGTCAGCTTGGTTAAGTAAATAACCATTAAACAAAACAACTTCATCAAATTTTTGATGCCATTGCTTAGGTGTCTGCTTTAGTCCATACAAGGACTTAATCAGTTTACATACCTTAGCTTCATGACGAGGCATGATGAAACCTTGAGGCTGGTTCATATAAACCTCCTCATCCAAGTCACCATTTAAGAATGATGTCTTCACATCCATATGATGAATAATCAAAGTGTGAATTGACGCTAAAGCAATCAACATTCCTATGGTACTGATACGTGCTACTGGAGCATAAGTATCAAAATAGTCTATCCCTGACTTTTGCCTAAAGCCTTGAATGACTAGCCTTGCCTTGAAATTTTCAATAGTTCCATCTACCTTCATATTTCTTTTGAAGATCCATTTGCATCGAAGTGGATTACAACCTAGAGGTAGATCAACCAACACCCAAGTGTTGTTTCCCATGATGGAGTTCATCTCATCATTGATTGCTTCTTTCTAGAAAGCAACATCTTAGGACTTCATTGCTTCATCAAATTTTTTAGGACCATCCTCAACATTAAAGCAATATTAGTATTCTTCTGAGACCTCATCCCTTGTCCCTTCAACTAAATATAGTTGAACTCAGACCCAAAATTCATTAGAGTCCTATGACTTGTGCTTCTTCTAAGCTTAGGCTCAGGTTGCTGAACCACAACCTCATCAGTAACCCTTTCAAGTTTCACTGAAGCTCCAATGTCATTTGCTCCAGTGGGATTCCTAAGGCTTAGTCTAAGGATTGATAAGAATCTAGTCTCATCAAAGTTAGCATCCCTTGATTCAATGATTGAGTGTATAGAAACTAAATCATTAGGTTTAATAACATAGAACCTATATGCCTTGGAATGCTCAGCATATCTAACAAAGATGCCTTCAATGCCTCTTTCACCCAAGGTTTTCATCTTTGGATCAGGGAGTCTTACAACAGCCCTACAACCCTAAACTTTGAGGTAGTTCAAGTTTGGTTTCCTTTTTGTCCAAAGTTCAAAAGGGGTAGTCTTGTTCCTTTTGTTAGGAACCCTATGTAATAAATAGCAAGCTGTTAACATAGCTTCACCCCAAAACCCTTGACAGCACCCTGAATAGGCAAAATGGAGTTAACCATTTCCTTCAGTACTCTATTCTTTCTTTCAGATATACCATTTTGTTGTGGGGGCATAGGGGGCAGTCGTTTCATGGATTATTCCAACAGACTGAAGTACAAATTATCCATATACTCACCTCCCCTATCAGTCCTAAATCTTTTGATTTGGACTCATTGTTGTAATTCAACTTCAGTTTTAAATACTTTAAAATTATTTAATGCTTCACTTTTAGTGTGTAACACATAAACATAGCAAAACCTTGAAGCATCATTAATAAATGTTACTGATGAAACCTCAAATATACATGGTCTCATTGCCATAAATGAGCTTAAAAGACGGAAAATATCATAAAAACCATGCTATTAACCTTTGTTTGTTCAATGTGTGATTGTAGGTACGGATATTGTTAAAATGACAAATGATCACAAAGAAACAAGAAAAAACCAACACGAGAACGAAGCAGCACACAGAACCGAACCCGAATGTTGATTTTCCAAATAAAATTCCTTGAAGAATTGAAGATGTATAAGATTGGTCCTCCAAGTTTAAATACGTGTCACTTTATACCCTTGTAAATCTCAAAATTACATTTGGGTCCCTAAAGTTTCTAGAAGTTACAATAACAGCCCTTGAAGAATGCATAATATTCATAACAAGTCCTTGTTCCAAAGTATATCAACAACAAGGACCAAAGATGCCAATAGCCCAAAGTAGTTATAAAGGGAAATCTGCCAGATAAAGGGAAAAACTTATTTTGCTAAATTTACAAAGAAGAAGGGGGAAATTGCCAACATTCAAACCCATATCCAACTCCTACCCGAGCAAACCCACTATTAAGCCTGCAAACCCTACCCACACCCGACCCTAAATTTAAACTAATACTAGTTTAATATTTAGGCGCATAACAACCTACTTAATCCCAATCCGGATCAAACACACCCTAATCTCCTATAAACCCTAACCACCCAAAACTTTAATTCCTCATCAAACCAAAGGCGTTTTTATTGATTCCCTCCAAATCCCTACTTACACTTCCCCTAAGCATAACCTAAGCCCTAATCACCACCACAGCTCACCCATGTGAGCTATAGGACCCTCCCATGCCCCATGTTCTAACGTTTTTTTTGCAAAACTCTAAAACACCACATTGAATCAATGGTTGTGAGTAATGTCTTAGTCGTAAAAGCTTGATAAACGGCTCAAATTGCTTCTAAACAACTGGACAAGTCACATGATTCCAAGAACTTCACATGGCAAGAAAAATTCAAACGGGTCAAAAGAGTCAAATGGCATATTCGAATTATTTCAAGGGTACTTCAGGCAATTCAACTACTAGGGTTTTAAGATTTCTAGAATGATTGTAAGCCATATATAAGGCACCTTAGAATTTATTTTTGTTCTTGTTCCAAATTTTCTTGTAATTCCATTTTTAAAGTTAATGAAAAAGTTGGGGTGATAAATCTGAGTTCTAAAATCATTTTATTTTATGCAAGTGTTGTCTGAATCTGTTTTACATTTAAGGTTGTTTCAAGTTTGGTTTAAGTTTCATCAAAAGTTTTTGAGTTTTAGTTCTTTGTTCAAAGCTAGTCGGATTGTTTGGGCTTAAGCTTGATCATAACATCTTGATATTGGATATCAAGGTGTAGTGAAGACATAAGTTTGGGTAATCTTACTTGTTGGTTACTTTGTCTTTGTTCCAAAAAGTTTGTGAAGAGAAAATCTGGTTCCTTTCTTGTTTATCGTTCTAACCCACTTACTGCCCATAAGCTGCCCTAAAACAGCCTATGTGAAGGTTTTAGGGCTTGAACTCTCTATGTTTGTGCTTGTGATCCATAAACAAGCTTTAAAAGGGTTATGGTTCTTCCTTTGAACCATCAATAGAATCCCATTGTTCTTCAATACTTTTCAAGATACCCCTAGGTCCTTTCAGCTATTCATTGAGCACCTAGGGGAGCTTTGCTGGTCCCTTGCCTGGATCTGGGTGGGGGAAGGTTCAAATCTTTCTTCTCTCTTTTAAATTTTTCTAAAAGAATTTTAGTGCTAAGTGAATCTGCTATGCATGCTATGTGAATATGTTTTTGTGACTTTAATCTATCATTTAGGTGATAATAGACATACATTTGTGGTTATCTTTCTTTGTTAAGGGTTAAAAATCATATTTGATTTCTAAAATTGGGAAATCAGTTTAAAAAGAAGTGTTTGGGATAGTCTGTTAAGGAGTGTGGGTGACCATAAATCTTGACCATACTAGCCTGTGCATGTTCTATTAGCTTAGGGTAACTGGTTTGTGAGATAAAATATGTGGTTTTAGCATAGGATTAGATTTTGATGTTATTAAAGTTCTCTACATAAATCTGTTGGTTTGTTAAAGCCTTGCATGATTTCAGGTGTGAAATGTGTCAATGCCATCTTTGGTTTATCAGCATAAGGTTAATGATGTTTGGCTGCTAATTGTGTGGTTACTTGAACTAAATTTGTGCCTCTTAGTTAACTGAAAACTACTAAAAACCATTAGATTTAGATTTCAAGTGATAAAACTTGTTTTAGGTTATAATTTTTGGAATACAGTTAGGTTTAGGGTTGTTTTAGGTATGTGATCAGTAATTTTTAAATTGGGTAGCTTGTAGAAGCTTATAGCTTATTTTTAAATTCACCAAAAAGGTTATTACATCTGTTTGAGAACCTAAGTTGCAGTTATATCCGATATTTGACAAAGTGACTTGTTCTCTGTCAGATATCGCACATAAGGTTAATGTTTGCTTGTTGAAATGCGCTTAATCTGTGATTGATTTGTGGCTTATCTGGCTTATTATTGTTTGTTTCTGATTATTCTCACCTCCCCAATAAGCAGAACACTTATTGGGGTTGTTCTTGTTCCAAAAGAAATAAATAAAAAATAATAACAAAAAGCTACATCGGCCTGGTTTAAATGGGTAACCCATCGTGTGGGAGTCCCACACTTTTCAAGTGTACCAAGTGCTATTTCTTGGTATAACTTTGCAAAGTTTAATTGTTAAGCACTCTTTCACTTCTATAATATTAATAAGCCGTGAGTGTATTTGCTTATTTGAGCTTATTGTGTTTGGATTTTTCATTCTTTTTATTTTCATAGACTTTAGTTAGTATTTAAAATTTTATGGCAAAGATTAAGATTTTTCCCTTTTCTTTTTCTATTTTTAATCTTTTATTTATTTTCAGTTTTTGAAAAGTCATTAAAAATTAAAAAATTTTAATATTATGGGAAAATACTTTTTAGCATTAGGATAATATATTGTAGGTTTACAAGTCATAAAATCTTTGTCGGTACTTTTTCTTTATTATTTTTTATTTTAAGTCTTTTATTAGACTTTAAAATTAAATAATAATTAAATAAAAAGTTTTTAAAAAGGTTTAATTGATTTTTCAACCTTAATTATATCATTTAGAACTTATATGTAATATTTGGGAATGTTTTAGAATATTTTTATTTCTGGCCTCGGTTTGCGTGAAAACACGTTTCGTTTTAATTTTAATTTTTAGCGCAATCCGTCTTTTTCCTTTCATTATTTTCTCTTTCCAAAGAAATTAAATAAAAAAACAGTTAATTTAGACACAATACTCATACCTCCGCCGTGAACGAACGAACTCACTTGGGTCATTTGTGCACGTTTTCCTAAACGTGCATTAATTACTTTGACCATTTACACTACATCAATTTTTGGTGCCGCTGTCGGGGAGGTGTGTTGTGTTGAATTTTGAAAAGTTTTCTTTTATTATTAGCCATATTAATATTTGTGTAATTAGAACTCTAATTGCACATATTATCTCTTTTATTCGTTTTAATGTGAATATTATTACTATATTGTATCACGTAGCACAAACAAATACAAAGTATCTCCAAACAAGCGTAAAAACGCACCCCAATAGTTAGCGTTCCGGTAATTATTGGGTGTATTGAATTCAAACAAAAAGAAAGGCAAAATAGATAAATTCTTTTAAGAAGCTTAATATCGATTAGTACAAACTATAAGGTGGGTATAATGCGGTTGTATTTTACGACCTAAAGGAAAAAGGCTCTTAAGTGCTTCGCGTCGCCTCGTTTCCACCGCTTGCTTGTGCGTACTTTGAAAGTGAGGGCTAACTAAGGGTTTTCCAACCACAGTATTATTACATATCTATATTTTGTTGATTCTAAATTAGTGAACCCTCGAAACATTTTTGGTGTTCCACCAACGTTTCAAAAGTCGAACGAAGGTTTTCACTTCACGTGATTACTTCACTCATTTTGGTTTCTCTAATCAAGATCTTGATTCCAGGAGAGATTTTTGCAGATTTGTTAATCTACGTAACTCACAAGAAAATTCCAAAAAAGTTAAAAACAATCAAAAACACAAAAAAATTGAAAATTCAAAAAACCCCAAAAAGAATCTTCTTTGCTACCCTCAAATTTCTACGCTACGTTTATGCTAACTCGCTCACAAGCAAACCGTAATCGTAGGCATCGACAATGAAGAAAGGGAACCCCAATTCCTAACATCGTTGAAAATCCTCCAATTATTGAACCTGTTGTGGAACCAATTGTCGTCATGGCTAATCGTACTATGATGGAGTTACTTCAAGCACCCACCGAGGGTTATGGAGAAGCGATTGTTATTCCCGCTATCCTTGCGGAGAATTTTGAGATTAAGACGGGTTTTGTTATCGATGCTTCAAGCTAACAAATTTCATGGTGACGAAAGAGATAACCCGCATAATCACATTCGTAATTTCAATCGACTTAAGATGATGCTATTTTCATATTCCTTAGAGGGACCCGCTAAATTTTGGCTCGAGAAAGAACCACCCAATTCTATATTGACGTGGAAGGATCTCGTGTCTAAATTTTTGAACCAATTTTTTCCTCCCTCTAAGACTACGCATTTGAAAATGAAATTTCGAGGTTTACGCAAAAAGCTCATGAAATTTTTTCTACGGCTTTGGAATGTTTTAACGAAATGCTTCATGATGTTTCTCACCATGTTTTTTTCCGAATTGCATCAAATTGATATGTTTGACAATGGTTTGAATGATCATGAATCATATTTTCTAAATGCCACCGCGGGTGGTAATTTTTTGTGTAAAACGACCGATGAAGCATTAACGATTAGTGAAAACAGGTCTAAGGTTTATAGCACTCGTAACATACCGAGTGTTGCCAATTTGGGTTCGTCTTCATCTTCACCTATTATCGATGTGAATCAAATGGAATCTCGTTTGGAAAACAAATTGTATGATAAATTTTCATCTTTGTTAAACGATTAGAAAGCAAGAGAGAATCCCGATCCCTCTACGGTTAAAGCGGTCGAGAAATCGTGTTTGTATTATGGTAGAGCCCATGATTACTCCGAGTTCATTACCACCGGTGGTACCACTTTGAGTCCCTACCCGGCCACGGGAAATTATAACCAAAACGGTCAAGTTTCACGCTCTAATCAAATGACTCCACCGGGTTTTCCACCCGCTCAAAACAATCAAAGTAACAACTATCGAAACAACAATCAAGGTGGTTATAATAGTGGAAACCAAGGGATCAAAGCAAATTAAAACAATGGGATCAAGGGAATAATGGTCAATTGCAAAATCAAAACCAAAATCGTAATTTTCAAAATACGATTCAAGGTTTTCAAAATCAATATACTAAAGAGCTTCAAGGTGAATTTATGAATTACGCAAAGGCAAATGGCGTTATTCTTGATAACATCCAAATGGAAATGGTGTCCATATAAAAAGATGTGAAAAACTATTTTTGCAAATCAAATTAAGGGTCAAAACAACAAGATTGAACTTAATATAAAGAGACTTGAGAAAATTCAAAATAAGATGGAATGAACTTTGGAAAAAAGTGCAGAAGGTTGAACTAGGTTTGAAAACAAGGTAACATCTATGTTGGAAGACTTAATGTGTAGACCCGCTACTTCGGGTGGTCTTCTAAGTGATACCATTGCAAACCCGAAGAGATAAATGAAAGTGATAGCCACACAAAGTAGGAAAGCTGTGGATGGACGGACCATTCCTACAAATACTTCTAAGGAGAAGGTTGTAGAGAAACCAACCGAGGTGGTGGAAAAAGTGATCCTTACTCCCAAAAGTAGCACTCAATCCCCACCAACGGTCGACCCTTTACCCATTCTGGAACCGAGACTCCGAGACCGATGCCCTTACCCCCACCACCCTTACCTTACCCATTGAGACATAACAAAGAGAAAGTGCATGAACGGAATAATCAACAAATTGATCTTTTTATTAAGATGTTTCGTCAAACGTATTTTAACATAAGTTTCGTCGATTCTTTGTTGTACATGCCGAGATTCGCCTCTACTTTTAAAAGTATAATGAACGATTAAGAGAAGTTATTAAAACTATCTAATTGTTCATCGGTTTTTCTTAACCGAATACCGGAAAAAGTAGGTGATCTCGGTAAGTTCTTAATTCTGTGTGATATTCAAGAAATGGAAGGATGCCTCGCCTTGGCCGATCTTGGCTCGAGCATTAAATTGATGCCTTTTTCTATGTGGAAATCACTATCACTTCCGGATCTTACTCCTTCGAAAATGTCCATCGAGCTAGCCGATCATTCCACAATGATCGCGCGTGGAATGGCCGAAGAAGTTTTTGTAAAAGTTGGAAAATTCTATTATCCGATTGAATTTGTCATGGTAGATATTCCGATGGATCCTAAAGTTCCTCTAATTTTAGGTCGTCCATTTTTAGACACCTCGAGAGCTTTAATCGATGTTCATGCAAGGAAAATAACTTTACGATTCAACGAAGAGGAACTTGTTATAAACGCCCCTCAAAATTCAAAACTTTCTCATGTTTATCCCATCGTGACTATAAACTACGTTGATTTAATCGATGTCGTTTGTGATGATTTTTCACAAGAAGTTTTAGGCTTTGCCGATAGTTCTAATAGTGGCAATCCCACTATTCTGGATCCAATTCTCGCTAATTCTTCACCTTCTCTCTCTCCATTCGAAGGAGGCGGTTTCACTTTGGAAGAAGTCGATGTAACTCGTACTAATTCCGATGAAATCGACAATGAAGAGGAGCTGAAAATTATCGAGGATTTTCTCAATCAATTTCCACCATATTCTCCGCCGATGGAAATTATGAGTGTTGAGCCAAAATCTTCAATCGAGGAACCACCAATTCTCGAATTGAAAGACCTTCCACCTCATCTCGAATATGCTTTCTTGGAAGGAAAAGATAAGTTGCCGGTTATTATTTCGAAAAATCATTCAAATGATGAGAAAACCGCTCTTACCAAAATTCTCAAAGCTCACAATGGGGCAATTGCGTGGAAAATTCCCGACTTTAAGGTTATTGACCCAAAATTTTGTACTCACAAAATCTTAATGGAGGAAGACTACAAAACCGCAATCCAATGTAAAAGGAGGGTAAATCCCAAAATTCACGATGTCATCAAAAAGGAAGTTTTAAACTTCTTGACGCGGGAATGATTTACCCAGTTTCTGATAGCCCTTGGGTGAGCCCAATCCATTGTGTCCCTAAGAAGGAAGGAATGACCGTTTTCCCTAACGATGAGAACAAGTTAATTCCAACTCGACTCGTAACCGGTTAGAGAGTGTGCATTAATTATCGTAAACTCAATGATGCCACTCGAAAAGACCACCTTCCCTTGCCCTTCATGGATCAAATGTTAGAGCGTTTGGCGGGAAATGAATTTTATTGCTTTTTGGATGGTTTTTCCGGTTACTTTCAAATCCCTATTGACCCTCGTGATAAAGAAAATGCTACGTTTACGCGTCCATATGGAACGTTTTAATATCGTAGAATGCCATTCGGACTTTCCAATGCACCGGGAACCTTTCAAAGGTGCATGATTTCTATTTTTCATGATATGATAGAGAAGACAATGGAAGTGTTTATGGACGACTTTTCGGTGTTTGGTGAATCGTTCACCTCGTATTTAAATAACTTGGAAAAAATGTTAAAACGATGTGAAGAAACAAACCTTGTGCTTAATTTGGAAAAATCTCATTTTATGTGTCGAGAAGGAATCGTCTTAGGTCACAAACTTTCCAAAGTAGGGATTGAGGTAGATAAAGCTAAAATTGACGTCATCCCCAAATTACCTCATCCCAAAACCGTCAAAGGAGTTTGAAGTTTCTTGGGCCACACGGGCTTTTATCGTCGTTTCATCAAAGACTTTTAAAAGATATCTCGACCCATGACACACCTTCTCAAAAAAGATGCCTCTTTTGTCTTTTCGAAAGATTGTGTTCGAGCCTTTGAAACTCTTAAGAAGAAACTTACTGAAGCTCCCATTCTTGTTGCACCAAATTGGGAACTACTGATCGACGTCGAAGTGCCGGTCAAAAATGACCTAATTACCTTATACTAGATAGGATAAGCAGGTATCGATCCACGAGGACTATGTGGTTTTAGTTTAAGTTTTGGGGTGATCACTGATCAATAAAGGTTTTGGTTTTGAATTCTAACAACTAAAATACTTTTAATAATAAAAATGCTGATTAAAAATTAAAATACTTATTAAACTAATAATCAAGTGAGAAGAATATAATAAAGATGTAAACAATTAAAAGAAAAATGTAATCCCTTCCAGCTCCTAATATTTATGGTTGGTCACACTTATGGATTATCGAAACTTTTTAGTTCGTATACAAAGATTATTTTGACTTAATATGAATGAATTAACGTCGGCATTTATTATGTTTACCAGTGACTCGCAATAATAAATCTTATATTAATCCAACCAATAATTATGTTTTAATAATTTATTTAGGTACAATTTATATCAATTATTAACTAAATAAAATAAGTATGAATCGTTAACTAATAATAAATTGTCTTGCACAAATAATTAAACATAATATTAAGTCAATAAAAATAATTTATAAATAAATCATAAATCAATGTAATAAAAATATGATAATCCAAAAGTAATGATCAAACCATAAATAAAGTTACCGGAAGGAGCTACAACAAAATTAGCCGGACATCGCGATACACTCGGGCCACGATCTACTGTTCATAGCTTCTTTTCTTTAATAAATAAAACCCTTGTTTTTTTATTCTTTTCTTACAACAAAAGAAGAAACTTCTTTGCCCCACTCTCTCTTCACAGCCGTTTTTTCTTCTTTATTCCCCTGTATCAATTGTTTTTTTTTCTTTGTTCCAATCGGCGGCCACCTCCAATTCTTTTTAATATCCGAATGATATGTCAACTGTATATATTATCTCCACTGTCCCCCTTCCAATTGACTTCAATTTTGATATATATATTATGCGGCAGAACTAAACTCCCCCTTTTCCTTGTCGTTATTTTTTTCTTTTATAGGACTTGGTGTCGGTTAGGCTTTTGGGCCATTGGGTCCAAGTGGGCCAAAAAAACTATTTTTTTTATTCTTTTAACATATAATAACTTTGGCCCAATAAAATATAACCCAACGCCAACAATTGCTCAAACGAACCCCAGACAAATAAAAGATGACCGAAAATATTGCGACGCGCTCAAATATTTTTTCATCAATATTCTTTCTTCATTCATCGGCGCTCACAATGTCTTTTCTCCAAAAAATTAATTAAGCGTCCATTTTTATTCCACTTCGCTCGTAACCTAAATAATCACAAAACACATTAAAAGTACATGTATAACGACAAATAAATATACAATTATGCTAAATTAACATGCTATTAGGTGTATGCAAAATACACCAATCAACTACCATTTGAGATCATGTGCGATGCAAGTGATTTTGCTATGGGATTCATTTTGGTGTAACATTATGATCATCACTTCTTTCATATACACTATGCTAGTAAGACAATGACCGATGCTCAAATCAAATACACCACAACAGAAAAAGAATTACTTGCCGTGGTGTACATGTTTGAAAAATTCCAACCTTATCTTGTCGTGACTGAAAGCATAGTGTATACGGATCATTCAGCTATCAAGTACCTCTTTGCTAAACTTTATGCTAAGCCGATATTTCTTTGTTGGATTCTCCTCCTACAATAATTTGATGTAAAAATTCTTGACAAAAAGGGAGCCACAAATCTCGCGGCCGATTATCTCTCTCGTTTAGAGAATCCTCACCAAAGTGTGCTCGAAAACAAGGAAATTACCGAGACATTCCCTCTCGAGACTATTGAAATTTCATCAAAAAGATCACATTCAACCTAATACACTAATAACCATCCTACATGACAAATAATCCAAAATGATTACCAATATTTTTGTCCTTCTTAAACACTTAGCATAACCATTCCCATTGATTCCATTTACTTTATGTTTCATATAATTAACCATGTGTCCAAAGTACCTAATGCACACCTATAATCAATATAAACATTAATCTAAAACAAGAGGTGAGAATATCGTACACCTTTTATGACATTGGAGTTTTTATACCATAAGAGCATATCATAAGCCATCATACTTTAGCTTACATACTTCCACTTTTTTCTCATCATTTTTTTTCATTTTTTTTGTTTATTTATTTATTTATTTATTTTTTTCACATCACACATAAGCTTTTTTTTTTAGCCATTCGGGACCGTTTCTTATACAAGTCATCCCGAACGCTTTATACACTCCTTTCAAGGTTGATATAAAAACCAATCATTCAAAAAAAATGAATATCTATCATATAGGTGCATACTAAGACACATTGGCACATGAGAACCGGTTAATTAAGTCTGTTTAATTAAATGGGAACAGTACTTCGTGCCTACTGGTACATCACATGATGGAATTATCTACCACATAGTATAATTATACAATGCACTAAATTAAACTAATCTTCCTAATTTCATTACAACAATACAAGGATTGGGCTATTCCACATAAAATTGTCTCTGCTAAGTGCAATGCTATCTATCATAAAAATTGGCGTCTGACCCATGCTAACAACTAAAGTATCACCTTGCGCGGGTGACGAATCAGATAGGAAAGCCCAGCATATGACTACCACCAATAATTATGACAGTTCTCCAACTCTTTTCTAAGGCCACCGTGCGCGGGTGGCGAGCCGAATAAGATCAATTTTAAATTTCCTAACCCAACTATTACATTACTATATTTCATATTATTTTATTCAAAATTTTTACTCGATCTAAGCAAAGGTAAGTAAAGGGAATTCAACCGGCGTGGTTTGATCATCTAATTATACATATGCCTAACTACATGCAAACAATCAAATCAATTTAATAACCAAATTATACAATGAAATCGGGTGCACCTGATAATTTCGGCCAAATCCTCTAGCTTGCTCCAATAAATCATCCACAAACTAATCTTTAGAATCTGCAAACACTCAACAAACATATATGTAGAAGAAACTTCCACATCTAATTAGCACAAGACTCTTACCATGTGATTTAAAATTTTAAAAATTTCCAATTTTTCCCAAAAATCACATTTTAACACATTTTGACCAAAATTTCACACAAAAACATGTAACACATGTGCCACCCCCCTCAACTTAAAGCATTGCATTGTCCCTAATGCAAAAACTTTAAATTGAAATGTTGGTTAAAAATCAATTTGACAAACTCACACAAAAACAAAAACCTAACTCACTTTCGTAGGAATCACGGTTGCATTTAGCGTATGCAACAAGCCTTTAAACCACTCGATAGCCCGACTGGACGAGTTTTGTCTCGTGAGGGTTTTAGTGAACACACCCACAAAGTTCCACAAACCACGGGTTGCCTCCCGCGAAGCGCTAAGTTTACCGTCTTCAGCCAGACATAACTCGTATGAGCTATTGAGACGGTTGGATTGGTTCCAAGTAAACCACATCCACCGTTTCCATCTGATCACTTTCTAACTCAACATACGGCTTCAAACGGTGTCCATTAACTTTAAAAGGCTCTCCACCCACCATATTTTTTATTTCAATGGCTCCGTATGGAGAGACTTGAGTCACTATGTATGGACCCGTCCATTTACTTCTCAACTTTCCAGGAAAAAGCTTAAGTCTAGCATTGAATAACCAAACTTTTTGACCAACCAAGAAGGACTTCTTGGTGATGTGTCGATCATGAAAAGCTTTGGTTTTCTCCTTATAAATTCTAGAACTTTCATAGGCATCACGTCTAATCTCATCTAGTTCAGATAATTGAAGTTTCCTAGAACTACCCGCTTTCTCTAAATCCAGATTAACAGTCTTAATCGCCCATTCAGCCCTATGCTCTATCTCAACCGGTAAATGACACGCCTTCCCATATACCAACTTATACGATGACATACCAATAGGAGTCTTAAAAGCCGTCCTATATGCCCACAAAGCATCATCTAACCTCAAGGACCAATCTTTCCTATCACTACGAACGGTCTTTTCCAAAATTCGTTTAATCTCCCTATTAGATACTTCAACCTGTCCACTAGTCTGTGGGTGATAAGGGGTGGCTATCCTATGATTAACTCCATAATGTTTCAATAATTTTCCAAATCTAAAGTTCTTAAAGTGGGAACCCCCATCACTAATGATAGCCTTAGGAATTCCATGCCTAGCAAAGATATTCTTCTTAACAAACTTAAGAACTACACTATGGTCATTTGTTCTAGTAGCCTCAGCCTCTACCGACTTAGACACATAATCAACTACCACTAAAATGTACACATTGCCATGGGAAGTGGGGAATGGTCCCATAAAATCAATACCCCACACGTCAAAGATCTCAACAACAAGTATGGGATTCATAGGCATTTGATCACGCCTTGAAATCCCTCCAACTTGTTGGCAACGAATACATGCTTTCACAAAAGACTGGGCATCCTTGAAGATAGTCGGCCAAAAGAAACCGCTTTGTAGGATTTTATGCCCAGTTTTTGTAGCACCAAAGTGTCCACCACATGCATAAGAATGGCAATGAGCCAATATGTCCATATGCTCATGGTCAGGAACACATCTCCTAACGACTTGGTCAGCACACACCTTATAGAGCTCCGGATCCTCCCAAAAATAATGCTTCAACTGGGAGAAGAAGTATTTTCTTTGTTGATTGGACCAAAAATCCGGAAGCTTTTTAACAGCTAGATAATTAACTATATTTGCGTACCAAGGAACCTTAGAAACCTCAAATAAGCTTTCATCCGGAAAGCTTTCCTTAATCACATCAGAAGGGTTGAACGGCGTAGGGATAATTCTAGACAAATGGTCGGCAACTACATTTTCTGACCCCTTTTTATCCCGAATTTCTAGATTAAATTCCTGTAAAAGCAAAATCCACCTAAGCAACCTCGGTTTTGTCTCTTTCTTAGTCAACAAATGTCTTAAGGCACTATGATCTGAAAATACTATCACCTTAGAATGCCCCCAAATATAGGACCTAAACTTATCAAGAGCAAAAACCACGGGTAACAACTCTTTTTCAGTAGTGGTGTAATTCATTTGAGCTTCTGAAAAAGTCTTACTAGCATAAAAGATCACAACGGGTTTCTTATCGACCCGCTGTCCTAGAACCGCCCCAGCGGCATAATCACTCGCATCACACATGATCTCGAAAGGCTTCGACCAATCAGGTGATTGCAGAATAGGGGCTTCTACAAGCTTTTGCTTAAGCATGTTGAATGCTTTAAGACATGATTCATTAAAGTCAAAGCGTGCATCTTTTAAGAGTAGATTGCAAAGAGGCTTTGATATAGCACTAAAATCTTTAATAAATCGCCTATAGAACCCGGCATGACCAAGAAAAGAACGCACACCTTTGACGGTAGTGGGAGGAGGAAGGGTTGAAATTACTTGAACTTTGGCACGATCAACCTCAAATCCTTTTTCAGACACAACATGCCCTAGTACAATTCCCTCTCGAACCATGAAATGGCTCTTCTCCCAACTAAGCACCAAATTAGTTTCGGTGCATCTTTTTAACACACTTTCAAGCTGATCCAGGCAGCTTTCAAAGGATTGACCAAAGATGGAGAAATCATCCATAAACATCTCTATAGATTCTCCAACCATGTCAGAAAAGATACTCATCATACACCGCTGAAAGGTAGCGGGTGCATTACACAGGCCAAAAGGCATTCTTCGAAATGCAAACGTCCCATATGGACACGTAAACGTAGTTTTGGCCTGGTCGTCAGGATGAATGGGTATTTGATTATAACCGGAGTACCCATCCAAGAAGCAATAGAATTTCTTACTAGAAAGCTTCTCAACTATTTGATCAATGAAGGGTAGTGGGAAGTGATCTTTAGATGTGGCATTATTCAGCTTACGGTAATCTGTACAAACTCTCCACCCAGTAACTGGTCGGGTTGTGAGCTTTTCCCCGTTCTCGGTTTCTACAACGGTGATTCCGGCCTTTTTAGGCACCGTTTGAGTAGGACTTACCCATTTACTATCTGAGATGGGATAGATGATACCGGCATCTAACCATTTAAGACATTCCTTCTTGACTACCTCTTTCATATTAGGATTCAGTCGCCTTTGCGCATCTCTTGCTGGCTTAATATCTGGGTCCGTAACAATTCGATGCATACATAATGAAGGGCTGATCCCTTTTAAATCTGCAATTGTCCATCCCACTGCTGCTTTGTACTTGGAAAGCACTTTTAGAAGTGCTTCCTCTTGTGATTCAGAAAGATCAGAAGCAACAATAACGGGTAATGTACTGTTAGGACCTAGAAAAGCATATTTGAGATTGGATGGCAAAGGTTTTAGTTCAAGAGTTGGAGGCACTTCCAAAGACGGCTTCGTAGCCGTGTCAAAAGTAGAAGGCAAGGGCTCCACTTTATAAGACCAAGGTGGTTTTTGATGGTCCAAAGAATTGACCAAACACTCTTGAATCTCTAGAACTTCAGCAACATCAAGAATCTCCTCATTATCACCAGTTAGATATAATTCCAAAGGATCATCCTTAAGCATACGGGGTGCATGTTTTTGGACTTCCTCATCGATCACATCTACTTGGTAACATTCATTCATCATAGGAGAATTCATAGAATTAAACACGTTCAGTCTTATCTTTTTATTACCAAATGCAATATCCATGGCGCCGGTCCGACAATTAATCCTAGCATATATCGTGGCTAAGAATGGGCGGCCAAGGATAATAGTTGGTTGAACATCCTTGTATTGTGACTCGGTGTCCATAACAAAGAAGTCAACTGGGTAATAGAAATCATCCACTTTCACAATAACATCCTCTAAGATACCTCTAGGAATTTTGGTAGATCGATCGGCTAAGGAAATAATGGTGTATGTCTTATGAAGAGTTCCTAAGTCATACTTATCAACCAAACTAGCAGGAAGGATGTTAATACTGGCACCAAGATCAAGGAGCGCCTTCTTAATGGCAATATTTCCGACCACCACTGAAATCAACGGTGCTCAAGGATCTTTGAATTTAGGAGGAAGGGAGCTAGATAAGACTGCACTAACATGCTCAGTTAGGTCAATCTTTTTAGGCAAAGACGCCTTCAGCTTCCTCTTTTGGGTACACAAGTCCTTTAAAAACTTGGCATATACAGGAATTTGCTTGATAGCATCAATAAGGGGAAGATTGATCTTAACTTGCTTGAAAGTCTCCCACATATCGTCAGCATGAGGACCCTTTTTAGCAAACTTTGCAGATGTTGATTTCTCCAAAGCCGTAGGGTAAGGTGTGCTGGACACACCACCCTCCTCAACTTCGGGAGTTTTCGTAGCTTTAAGATTCGGTGTTGTTGGTTTAGGAAAATCATTAAACAAATCATTTACCAACTCAGAACTGGACTTAACATTATCAGAATTTTTACCTTCAACAATAATTTCGTCATCAGTGACGAAATCCTCGACATCAGGAGAATTTGGAATTCCCTTGTCATTGTTGTAGATTTTACCGTTTCGAAGAGACGTCACCATATTCACATGCTCATTTCCATTTTCTTGTGTGCTGGATTCATGGTGGGGTAGCTCGGTAGCCTTCCCTCATCTCTTTTGCTTAATTGATCCGCCAATTGACCAACTTGTCTCTCAAGAGCTGCAATAGATTTAGTAGTGGTCTCGTGTCTTTGATTAGTGACCTCGAATTTTCTATTGATCTCTTGATTGTTGGTAGACAATGAATCCATAAGCCTATCAAACTTTCGGTCAAGGTTCAAGAGACGGTTGTCATCTTGCCCTTGGCCCTGATTTGGATATTGTTGTTGTGGCCTATGATTGTAAGAATTTTGTTGGAAGTTAGATGAATCGCCACCCTCATACCTTGGTTTGTAACCATAGTGTTGTTGTTGGGCATTATTAGGGCGACTGTCTTCATCTTTCCAACGGAAATTGGGGTGATTGCGCCATCCAGGATTGTAACTTTCAGAGAATGGGTCATTTCATGGACGACCACCATAAACTCCATTCACCTCCTCATTCGGTGGCGCCCCCCAACTTTGACAATTATCGACAGAGTGAGTTGGATCACCACACATTGAACACCCACTATGCAACACATTGGACACATTTGGCACACCTTTTCCTATATTTTTCAACAAAAGATCAACTTTCTTACTTAACTCGCTAATTTCAGAATTTGTGCCATGTTGGTTAGACACAAAATTGGCGGAAGATGGGTGGTTGTTTCGATCCACTGAAGCTTGGGTCTTAGAACCTTTGCTTAGTTTTTCAAAAAAACTCCCATTCTTCCTCCATAGGTCGCGAGAAAAACATACCCCCACTAGTGGCCATCACAAATTGTTGGTTGTTATAATCCAACCCATCATAGAAGACTTTGACAAGCTCCCATTTTGGAACATCGTGATGAGGGCATGTTCTTAATAACTCCTTAAGTCTATTAAATGCTTCATGAAACTGCTCGCCTGGGATTTGACGAAAGGATTTAATCTTATTCCTAATGGCAGCAGTTTTACTTATAGAATAAAATTCCTCAAGAAAAGCAGATTGCATTTCAGACCATGAGTTAATACTACCTGGCTCAAGAGATGAGAACCAGTCCTTAGCTTGTTCTTTAAGAGAAAAAGGAAAAAGGCGAAGTCTTACCTCATCCTTAGTAATGTTATTAACCTGATGTGTGTCAGCAATTGAGAAGAAGTCTCGTAGATGTGCGTATGGCTCCTCACGACCTCTAAACACTGGCAAGATGGCTATGAGGTTCGGCTGTATCTTGAAGTTACTTGTAACCCCTTTAACCGGATCCGGATAAACGATAGGCGAGGGATCCTCGAAGATCCCCGGCCTATAATAAGAATCAACACCCCGTGGTGGAGATTCTTCTCCGCTACTACTGCCGCTAGCACTTCCGCCAACATCTTCGTCACCTGGCATTTCAGCGAAAAGCTCTGCTAAACCTGAAAAATCAAGATTAGTAGAAAACTGTCGAAACGTCTTCCTTCTTAACCTTGCACTTTTCTCAACCTCAAGATCGTAAGCTAACGGTGATGTACGTCCCGATCTACGTGTGCGCATACACTAACCTGCACACTCACAAGAAACAAAACAAACAAACAAAACAAAACAAAACAAAAAAAATAAAATCTTTTTGTATTTTTGTATTTTATTAAAAAAATATTAACAAAAACTTAAACGAAAAGCTCACTGAGTCCCCGGCAGCGGCGCCAAAATTTGATCGACGTCGAAGTGCCGGTCAAAAATGACCTAATTACCTTATACTAGATAGGATAAGCAGGTATCGATCCACGAGGACTATGTGGTTTTAGTTTAAGTTTTGGGGTGATCACTGATCAATAAAGGTTTTGGTTTTGAATTCTAACAACTAAAATACTTTTAATAATAAAAATGCTGATTAAAAATTAAAATACTTATTAAACTAATAATCAAGTGAGAAGAATATAATAAAGATGTAAACAATTAAAAGAAAAATGTAATCCCTTCCAGCTCCTAATATTTATGGTTGGTCACACTTATGGATTATCGAAACTTTTTAGTTCGTTTACAAAGATTATTTTGACTTAAAATGAATGAATTAACGTCAGCATTTATTATGTTTATCGGTGACTCGCAATAATAAATCTTATATTAATCCAACCAATAATTATGTTTTAATAATTTATTTAGGTACAATTTATATCAATTATACGACCATCTTTTTTTTAACTAAATAAAATAAGTATGAATCGTTAACTAATAATAAATTATCTTGCACAAATAATTAAACATAATATTAAGTCAATAAAAATAATTTATAAATAAATCATAAATCAATGTAATAAAAATATGATAATCCAAAAGTAATGATCAAACCATAAATAAAGTTACCGGAAGGAACTACAACAAAATTAGCCGGACATCGCGATACACTCGGGCCACGATCTACTGTTCATAGCTTCTTTTCTTTAATAAATAAAACCCTTGTTTTTTTATTCTTTTCTTACAACAAAAGAAGAAACTTCTTTGCCCCACTCTCTCTTCACAGCCGTTTTTTCTTCTTTATTCCCCTGTATCAATTGTTTTTTTTATTTGTTCCAATCGGCGGCCACCTCCAATTCTTTTTAATATGCGAATGATATGTCAACTGTATATATTATCTCCACTGTCCCCCTTCCAATTGACTTCAATTTTGATATATATATATTATGCGGCAGAACTAAACTCCCCCTTTTCCTTGTCGTTTTTTTTTCTTTTATAGGACTTGGTGTCGGTTAGGCTTTTGGGCCATTGGGTCCAAGTGGGCCAAAAAAACTATTTTTTTATTCTTTTAACATATAATAACTTTGGCCCAATAAAATATAACCCAACGCCAACAATTGCTCAAACGAACCCCAGACAAATAAAAGATGACCGAAAATATTGCGACGCGCTCAAATATTTTTTTCATCAATATTCTTTCTTCATTCATCGGCGCTCACAATGTCTTTTCTCCAAAAAATTAATTAAACGTCCATTTTTATTCCACTTCGCTCGTAACCTAAATAATCACAAAACACATTAAAAGTACATGTATAACGACAAATAAATATACAATTATGCTAAATTAACATGCTATTAGGTGTATGCAAAATACACCAATTAACTACCATTTGAGATCATGTGCGATGCAAGTGATTTTGCTATGGGATTCATTTTGGTGTAACATTATGATCGTCACTTCTTTCATATACACTATGCTAGTAAGACAATGACCGATGCTCAAAACAAATACACCACAACAGAAAAAGAATTACTTGCCGTGGTGTACATGTTTGAAAAATTCCAACCTTATCTTGTCGTGACTGAAAGCATAGTGTATACGGATCATTCAGCTATCAAGTACCTCTTTGCTAAACTTTATGCTAAGCCGATATTTCTTTGTTGGATTCTCCTCCTACAATAATTTGATGTAAAAATTCTTGACAAAAAGGGAGCCACAAATCTCGCGGCCGATTATCTCTCTCGTTTAGAGAATCCTCACCAAAGTGTGCTCGAAAACAAGGAAATTACCGAGACATTCCCTCTCGAGACACTTAGTGTGGTGAACTCTAAGGAAGACTCATCTACCCTATGGTTTGCGGACATTGCAAATTACATGCATAAAATTTCATCATTAAGGGTATGACGACTCAACAAAAAAGGAAATTCTTTTGAGACATCAAGTTCTATTTTTCGAACGACCCTTATCTCTTTTGAGTTTGTGCGGATCAACTAGTTCGATGTTGTTTGTTTGGCACCAAAGATTCTAATATCCTTAGATCTTGTCATGAGGGCCCTACGGGAGGTCATCATGGTGCTAATCTCATGGCTAAGAAGGTGTTTGATGCCAGATACTTTTGGCCTATCATTTATCGAGATGCACGTCCACTTATCAAGTCATGTGACTCATGCCAAAGTCAAGGAAAAACCTCTCAAAAGGATGAAATGCCACAAAATGTAATCCAAGTTTGTAAGATCTTTGACGCGTGGGGCATTGATTTTATGGGACCTTTACCATCATCTCGTGGTAACAAATATATCCTCGTTGTCGTTGACTACCTTTCTAAGTGGGTAGAAGCCAAGGCTTTTTCCACTAATGATGCTCGTGTGGTAGTCGAATTCTTGAAGCAATTGTTCTCTCGATTCAGAACTCCTCGTACTATTGTAAGCGATCGTGGAACCCATATTTGTAATGACCAATTCGAAAAGGTCTTAAAGAGATATGGAGTTACTCATCGGCTTTCGACGGCTTATCACCCATAAACGAGTGGGAAAGTGGAAGTTTCTAACCGTGCTTTGAAGAGAATTTTGGAGAAAACTATTGGAGAGAACTGTGCGTCTTGGTTCGATAAACTTGATGATGCTTTATGGGCCTTTCATACCGCTCACAAAACACCTACGCGGTGTAATCCTTATAAGCTTGTGTATGGAAAAAATTGTCACTTACCAACTGAATTAGAACACAAGGCTTATTGGGCCCTAAAGCATTGTAACTTTGACATGCAAACCGCGGGGGATCACCAGAAAACACAATTAAATAAATTGGATGAATTACATGATCTTACTTATGAAAATTCTTTGATTTATAAGGATACGACTAAAAAGTTTCATGATGCTAAAATTAAAAACCGAGTTTTTAACGTTGGTGATCAAGTGCTTCTTTTTAACTCACGTTTGAAAATATTTTCTGGAAAATTGAAATCCCGTTGGTTGGGGCCATTCTATATTACCCAAGCATTTCGATATGGGACCGTTGAGCTAGCTCAACATGACGGTCCTAATTTAAAGGTGAATGATCATAGGCTTAAACATTACTTTGGTGGGGAAATTCCTTCAATGGTTGACCTCGACCAAGACACTTTCCCCAATGATAATTAGATTGACGGGATCGATTCGATCTCATGACTTGGTAATAAAAAACGAGGTGCCTGGTGGGGGAGCTCCCATTCTTATCTATGTACATATTATCGCTTTCTAAAGTAGTTAATATGAGGGGATTTGTGACCTTTCAACCCTTGTTCTGTGGTTGTTTGCGAATTGTGATTAACTAGGATTATCGTCAAGATTGAAGCCTCTCATGTTCGTTTACGTGTCACTCGAGCTTCGATAATTTGCCTTAAAGATTTCTGAAATCCGATGATATATTCTTTTGCGTTCTAACAATTATCTTTATGCACACTTCATAAATGGCTTAAGATTAATTGTTATACCCTTTCCATGCTAGGAGTAAGCATTCGAATTTTCGTCTCTAGTATGGGAGTGTTTCACCCTTAGACTTGAAACATTGAGGAAAATGTTTAATTTTAGTATGGGGGTGTAGTTTACTTTGCTACGCCTTCACGCTTTCCAACTTTCATCTTTTTGTTATTGTTTTGTTGCAAATAAGGCTAAAATAGCCAAAATTTAAAATTTTCTATGTTTTTCATAAGTGTTTAAGACACGAATGTAGGTTTTCTGATGGTGAGAATAAGAGTAATTTTTTACTCGACCGTGCGTGTTGAGTACTTAGCTTGGATTCCTTAACTTTATTAGGCTAAGTCTCATTATATTGAGGACCAGAAATGATAGAGTTAATTATAACTTACTATGTTAAATGTAGAGTACTCGTATTCTTTCAAAAACTCACGTGTTTAAATTATTTGTTTTTTCTCCCATTGTTTGTATATATATTAATTGTTAATAAATATTTACTTAGCAGTTTAATCACTATTATTGGTTCTTAACTAATTATAATAGTTTCCATGTAATTAAATTGGGAAAACACTTAGGATTCGCCAGCGTCACAGTTTTAAAGTATTGGCAACTTGAATAATCGAAAGCTTCCCCAATAATATATTTTAAGCACCTCTTCACCTAAATCAAGCAAAAATTCAAAGCTCACAAGGCCGAAAAATCTATTCAAAACTGAAAGTGAATCTCTTAAAACTTCGAAGCTTTAAAGATCCAAAACTACATTTCGATGTTGAGGATATACGTCTTTGGCCATAATAAACACCCCATGGCGAGGTTAAATAAAAGGCAAGGCAAGACCGAAGTCATAATAAAAGCTCCATTGCGGAGTTGAATAAAGATGAAGGCAAACCAAATATAATAAAGCCCATCTAGTTGGGGTCATATAAAAGTCTTGGTAATAAGTCAAATGTTAAAAACTGTTGTAAAACCGTGTTTATCGAATATTATTTGTTGACTTAATTTTTTGACACTGTTATCTATTAGGAAAGGTTATTAATTCGATGATTTTGGTTACACCGTTACGGCTCTATTTTTGGACCTTAATCTCTATTATCGCATAAGTCAAAAAATGTATCCTCGTGATCATTCAAGACAAAAATAAAAATATAAGAGATACCAATTAGGAATAAGGGAGTCTAAGTACGCGATTAAGGCATATGAGTAGTGTTATCATTACTAACTTATAATGACAATGATCTCGTTTCACGCTTAGCATGGAATTGGATGAATATCGAGGACGACGAACTTATCTCTATGAGCATTCACATGTTCTTATTCTTTGACCCTAAAAGTCATATTTCTGTGATGAAAATCATACATTATGTCTAAAACGCATGTAGTAGTTAAGTTAAGTTTACGTTTCAATAAATGTCAAATAAAAATGATTTTTTTGGAAATGCTATGATATTTAATTCTAGCATTGCGTGAGGGAACGGTAATGGTTTAGTATGGGGGAGTGATAAGACCTCATATATACATGGTCTCATTTCCATAAATGAGCTTAAAAGACGGAAAAATATCATAAAAACCATGTTATTACCCTTTGTTTGTTCAATGTTTGATTGTAGGTACGGATATCGTGAACATGACATATAATCACAAAGAAACAAGCAAAAACGAACACGGAAAACGAAGCATCACAAAGAATGGACCCGAATGTTGATTTTCCAAAGAAAAGTCCTTGAAGAATTAAATATGTACAAGATTGGTCCTCCAAGTTTGAAGACTCTTATCACTTTATACCCTTGTAAATCTCAAAATTAAATTTAGGTCCCTAAAGTTTCAAGAAATTACAAAAAAATCTTAAAGAATTCATAATATTCATAACAAGTCCTTGTTCCAAAGTATATCAACCACAAGGACCAAAGATTTCAATAGACCAAAGTAGTTATACAGGGGATTCTGCCAAATAAAGGGAAAAACTTGTTTTGCCAAAGTTTACAGATAAGAAGGGGGAAATTGCCAACATTCAATCCCATATCCACCACCTAACCGAACAAACCCACTATTAAGCCCACAAACCCTACCCACACCTGACCCTAGATTTAAACTAATACTAGTTTAATATTTAGGCGCCTAACAACCCACTTAATCCCAATTCAGATCAAACACACCCTAGTCTTCTATAAACCCTAACCACCCAAAACATTAATTCCTCATCAAACCAAAGGCGTTTTTATTGATTCCATCTAGATCCCTAATTACACTTCCCCTAAGCATAACCTAAACCCTAATCACCACCATAACTCACCCATGTGAGTTGTGGGACCCCCCCCCCCCCCCATGCCCCATGTTCTAATGTTTTTGGTAAAACTCCAAAACACCACAGTGAATCAATGGTTGTGAGTAATGGCTTAGTCCCAAAAGCTTGATAAACGGCTTAGATTGCTTCTAAACAGCTAGACAAGTCACATGGTTCCAAGAACTGCACATGACAAGAAAATTACAAATATAACAAAAGAATTAAATGTCATATTTGAATTATTTCAGGGGTACTTCAGGCAATACAGCTAAAAGGTTTAAAGATTTTTAGAATGATTGTAAGCCATATATAAGGCACCTTATGATTTATTTTAGTTATTGTTCCAAATTTTGTTGTAATTCCTTTTTTCAAAGTTAATGAAAAAGTTGGTCTGATAAATCTGAGTTCCAAAATCATTTTATTTTATGCAAGTGTTGTTGGAATCCGTTTTACATTTAAGGTTGTTTCAAGTTTGGTTTAAGTTTGATCAAAAGTTTCTGAGTTTTAGTTCTTTGTTCAAAGCAAGTCGGATGGTTTGGGCTTAAGCTTGATCATAAAATCTTGATATTGGATATCAAGGTGTAGTGAAGACTTAAGTTTGGGTAATCTTCCTTGTTGGTTACTTTGTCTTTGTTCCAAAAATTTTGTGAAGAGAAAATATGGTTCCTTTCTTGTTTATTGTTCTAACCCACTTACTACCTTTAAGCTTGCCATAAGCTGCCTTAAAACAACTTATGTAAAGGTTTTAGGGCTTGAACTCTCTGTGTTTGTGCTTGTAATCCATAAACAGACCTCAAAAGGGTTCTAGTTCTTCCATTGAACCATCAACAGAACCCCATTTTTCTTTAATCCCTTTAAAGATACCCCTAGGTCCTTTCAGCTGTTGATTGAGAACCTAGGGGAGCTTTGTTGGTCCCTTGCCTGGATGTGGGTAGGGGAAGGTTCAAATCTTTCTTCTCTCTTTTTAAAAAATTTTGAAAGGATTTCAGTGCTAAGTGAATCTGCTGTGCATGCTATGTGAATATCTTTTTGTGACTTTAATATGTCATTTAGGTGATAATAGACATAGATATGTATTTACCCTGCTTTGTTAAGGGTTAAAAATCATATTTGCTTTGTAAATTTTGGAAATCAATTTAAAAAGGGGTGTTTGGGATAGTCTGTTAAGGGGTGTGGGTGACCATAAATCTTGACCATACTAGCCCGTGCATGTTCTATTAGCTTAGGGTAACTAGTTTGTGAGATAAAAATTTGTAGTTGTAGCATAGGATTGGATTTTGATGTTATTAAAGTTCCTTGCATAAATCTGTTGGTTTGTTAAAGCCTTGCATGATTTATGGTGTGAACTATGTGAATCCCATCTCTAGTTTATCAGCTTAAGGTTAATAATGTTTGGCTGCTAATTGTGTGGTTACTTGAACAAAATTTGTGCCTCTTTGTTAGCTGAAAACAGTTAAAACCATCAGATTGAGATTTCAAGTGATAGAAGTGTTTTAGGTTATAATTTTTGGAATACAGTTAGGGTAAGGGTTGTTTTAGGTATGTAATAAGTAATTTTTAAATTTGGGTAGCTTCTAGAAGCTTATAGCTTATTTTTGTATTCACCAAAAAAGGTTTTTACTGCATATGTCTGTGATCCTAAGTTGTAGTTGTATCAGATATCTGACAAAGTGACTTGTTCTCTGTCAGATATCGGACATAGGGCTAATGTTTGCTTGTTGAAATGTGCTTAATTTGTGACTGATTTGTAGCTTATCTGGCTTATTATTGTTTGTTTCTGATTATTCTCACCTCCCCAATAAGCAGAACGCTTACTAGGGTTGATCTTGTTCCAAAAGAAATCAAAAAAATAATAATAACAAAAAGATACATTGGCCTGGTTTGAATGGGTAACCCATCGTGTGGGATCTACGCTTTTCCAGTGTACCAATTGCTATTTCTTGGTATAACTTTGCAAAGTTTAATGGTCAACCACTCTTTCACTTCCATAATATTAATAAGCCATGAGTTGTATTTGCTTATTTGAGCTTATTGCGTTTGGCTTTTTCATTCTTTTTATTTTTCATAAACTTTAGTTAGTATTTAAGATTTCTGGCAAAGATTAAGATTTTTCCCTTTTCTTTTTCTATTTTTAATCTTTTATTTATTTTCCGTTTTTGAAAAGTCATTAAAAAATAGTTAAATTGTTTTTAAAATTTTGGAATAATACTTTTTAGCATTAGAATAATATATTTGAGGTTTACAAGTAATAAAATCTTTTTTGGGACTTTTTCTTTATTATTTTTTATTAGGTCTTTTATTAGACTTTAAAATTAAATAATAATTAAATAAAAAAATTTTAGAAGGTTTAATTGATTTTCAACCTTAATTAAATCATTTAGGATTATTTTACCGGGGATAATCCCCTTTATCCAAAAAAAATATTATTTAGGATTTATTTGTAATTTTTGAGAATCTTTTAGAATATTTTTATTTTTGGCCTCGATTTGCGTGAAGACGCGTTTCATCTTAGTTTTAATTTGTAGCGTAATCCGTCTTTTTCTTTCATTATTTTCTCTTTCCAAAGAAATATAAATAAGAAATAATTAATTTTGACACAATACTCATACCTCCACCGTGAACGAACTCACTTGGGTCATTTTTGCACGTTTTCCTAAACGTGCATTAATTACTTTGACCATTTACACTACATCAGTCACCATGTATTTCTTATTCCCTAATGAAGGAGTAGAATAAAAATCACATAGATCATTATGGATTAGCTCCAAAACTTTAGTTTCACGTTTTACATCTTGAAATGGTTTCTAGTAATTTTGTTCAGCATGCAAGTCTGACATTTTTCAGTGTCCATATCAAATCCTAGGATTAACCCATCCTTAGACATATCTTACATCCTTTTATAGTGGGCATGACCTAGCCTAGCATGTCATAGTGATGAATCATTCAGTTTAGTGGTAGACATGAGGACTGAATCAATATTCATACTAGCATTACTGACTAAGTTAGTACTGTTAGTTATCTCAAAATCAATATCAATTCTGAACATTTAATTACACAAATAGCCAAAACCAATAAACACACCATGTTTAGATAAAACAAATTTATTAGATTCAATCACTTGTTTATAACCACAATTATTCAAAACACTACTTGAAACCAAATTCTTTCTAATTAGGAACATGCAAAACAATAAACAAAGAAACAATCTTTCCAGAACTAAAACGAAGATCTACACAACCACATCCATGCACTGGGGTTGTTGACTCATTTCCCATGTGAAGAATAAATCCATCGTTCAGTGACTCATAAGTCTTGAACCAACATCTATCTTTGCACACATGTATTGTTGCTCTAGAGTCAACCCACCACGCCACATCATCATCCATTGAGAATAATACCACGACACACATAGTCATCATCCTCCTATTTGTTCCTTTTCCTCATCTCCTCCAAGGTAGCATCATCACCACCATCAGGAATGGGAGTAGTCGGAACATACACCACACTCATGGTAGAAAGAAGAAAGTGCATCTTTTTCTGTCATCTCCTGAAATCCACCCCTTCAAACATATTCATCTTGGAGAAGTTTGCCACCATATGCTTCATTGCAACCGCCATTGATTATCACATAATCGTTTACTTTAATTGTTGGTGTGTATTCGTTCCAACAGGGTAATGATAATCAATCCTAGCTACGTACCAGACAATGGTTACCAAATACCACTTGGAATTATGTAATCACTTTCCAAAGTAAAATATTCGACCCTAATACGTGTGTATCATGAATACCTACTTGGGATAGGACCAAATGCTTGTTAGTGATTTAGGCACAAATCTCTAACCGTTTCGTTTTTATGTGTTTCTTGTTTTCTATATTCTTTCATGCAATGTTATGATCGCCTATTTATAGGTGAAGTACTCGACCCTAGTCAGTGGTATAAAGAAGAATTAAAGGTCTATTAATCTCCTCTTAATACGCTCCATAATGCCAGGAATAGTGGTTACACGACCAATTAAACGTAGTCATTAATGCAGTTAAACTGTCACTTGAATAGGTCAAAGACCGTTACATGTATACTAGTTCAGCTCCAGCTTTTTCTATCCTTCAGTCCCACTGAAGCATCAGCCATCGTGAGGATGTTCTCGCTGAAGCCTTCAGTACTGAGGAAGACTCACTGATGAGTAAATACTAAAGACAAGTCTTCAGTGAAATTAATCCCTGATGAATACTTTCAGTCCAAAGTTACACTCCTTCAAGAGTTAACTTACTGCAGATCATGAGTGATGCTAAACAACATTTAACAACTATCTGAGTCAAGGTGTTCAGTGACTTATGGGTATACACTCCGTACCTCCTTACCAATTCACGAGTATGAACTGAGCCCACAATTGAACTATATTTCCAACACTGTACGTATAACTACAAAAAATAACGGTTACTATAGGCGTCTAGGTGTTTTACAGGTCTCATTCGCAAGACCTGTACTGACAGAAAAAGATAACCAATAACAGATTTTAAACTTTTTGGTCCACTTTGCTCAAAAAAACTTTTTTGTCCACAAATTAAAAAGCTTCCACTTTTCCCGCACATTGTTTGGTGAAAATAAGACTTATAGTACTCCTTGAAGTACTGTCACTAAAACATTCAAATAATCGACATTCTTTTCTTTCACCGATGATAACTCTCTTGTAGTGAAACTTGTGAGCAGGTTTCAATCGGCTTATTTAAGAATTGGTTGCATACGTTTGATATATATGGCTTTTTTCACCACATAAGGGATAATGGCAATACTGGTCTTTGGCTTGAAAAAGTTCTTCCTGACCTCAAGTTTAAGGTCGTTCAGGAACTTTTCTTGAGTGTCTTGATCAGCGCAACTATATTAACATTAATGGACTAAATTGTATTAACATACAATAAGCCAACAAGGTAAATCCATAACACAGTCCAAGAAGTAGTTTTACATCCTTAGGTAGTGTGTTGAAAATATAGTTCAATTGAAGGTTCAGTTCATACTGGTGAATGGGTAAGGAGGTATGAGTGTACACCCATAAGTCCCTGAACACCTTGACTCATTTAGTGGTTACTATGTTATTCAGTATTGCTGATAATGTTCAGTGAGTTAATTCTTCAGAGAGTATAATTCTGGACTGAAGGTACTCTTCAGCAAGCCCTCTCGAGTGCTGAAGGCTTCAGCAGGAACACCGTTTAGGGGTTTGCTGATGCTTCAGTGGGACTGAAGGATAGACTCATGCTGGAGCTGAACATGAATGCTTGTAACGGTCTTTGACCAATTCAAGTGCTTTAAAGACCACGTTTAATTGGTCTTGTAACCACTATGACCTTGTATTATGGATCATATTAAGGGGAGTTAATCGGTCGTTAAATCCTCTTAATACCATTGACTAGGGTTGAGTACTCCACATTTAAAAAGATAACCATAGCTTGCATGAAAGAGAGACACAAACAAAAACACATAACAGTGAAAGAGTTAGAGATTTGTGCCTAAATCACTTACTACATTTGGTCTTATCCCAAGTAGGTATTCATGATACCTAGGCATTAGGGTCGAATAATTTACTTTGGAAAGTGATTACACGATTCCAAGTGATATCCGGTAACCATTTTTGGTACGTAGCTAGGTTTTGATTACCTTACCCTGGTTGGGACGGAGTAAACACCAACAATCAAAGTAAATTATTTTTTGATAATCAATGGCGGTTGCTATGAAGAATATGGTGGCTAACTTCTCCAAGCTGGATAAGTCTGAAGGGGTGGATTTCAGAAGATGGCAAAAGAAGATGCACTTTCTCCTTTCTACCATGAACGTGGTGTATGTGCTGACAACTCCTATTCCTGATGGTGGTGATGATGCTACCTTGGAGAACATAAAGAAAAGGAGCAAATGAGAGAATAATGACTATGCGTGTCATGAGATTATTCTCAATGGTATGTTTGATTCCTTATTTGATATTTACCAAAAATTATGAATCTGATAAAGAACTATGGGATTCCTTGGAAGCCAAATATATGGCTGAGGATGCATCAAGTAAAAAGTTCCTTGTGAGTGATTTCACAAATTACAAAATGACTGATTCAAGACCAGTCATGGAACAATACAATGAAATTCTTGGTATACTTGGTAGATTTACACAACATCATATGCACATTGATGAGACCATTCCGGTCTCTTGTGTCATAGATAAACTCCCTCCTTCTGGGAAAGATTTCAAGCACACCTTGAAACATAAGAAGGAGGATTTAACTCTTGTTGAGTTGGGTAGTCATTTGCACATTGAGGAATCCCTCAGAGTGCAAGATAGTGACAAGCCAAAGAGCAACAATGTTGCTGGTTCATTAGTTGTCAATATGGTAGAGCATAACAACTCCTCCAGGTAAAATGACAACAAGGGCAAACGTAAGCATCAGGATAACGCCAAAACTAATCTAAACAAGAAGTCCTTAGTGGCTTGTTGGAAGTGCGGGAAACCTGGACACTTCAAAAGGTATTGTAAAGGTGTTGGTACTGGCAGCAAAGCAAGTGGATCAGACACTAATGGTTCAGTGATTGGTTCAAACAACACAACACTGAAAGATCAGAATATGTTTAATGAATCTCTCCAGGTTTATTACGTTACATATGTATCTGAAGCTTATTTTGTGCAGGATGATGATGTTGCGTGGTGGGTTGATTCTGGAGCAACTGTTCATGTGTGTAAAGATAGATGATGGTTCAAGACTTATGAGTAACTGAATGATGGATCTATTCTTCACATGGGAAATGAATCAACATCCCTAGTGCATGGATATGGTTGTGTAGATCTAAGTTTAGTTCTGGAAAGATTGTTAGCTTGTTTAATGTTTTGCATGTTCCTAATATTAGGAAGAATTTGGTTTCTTGTAGTGTTTTGAATAATTGTGGTTATAAACAAGTGATTCAATCTAATAAATTTGTTTTATCCAAACATGGTGTGCTTATTGGTTTTGGTTATTTGAGCAATCAAATGTTCAGGCTTAATATTGAAACAACCACCACCATTAACTCAGTTAGTGCTGGTAGTGCAAATATTTGTTCAGCCTCAGTGTCTACCAGTAAACTGAAGGATTCTTCACTATGGCATTCAAGGCTGGGCCATGTCCACTTTAAGAGGATGCAAGATATGTGTAAAGATGGGTTAATCCCAGTATTTGACATGGACACTAGAAAGTGTCAGACTTGCATGCTGAATAAAATAACTAAGAAACTATTTCAGGATGTAAAACGTGAAACTAGAGTTTTGGAGCTATCCATAGTGATATATGTGATTTGCATGCTACTCCCTTATTAGGGAATAAGAAATACTTGGTAACATTTGTTGATGATGCTTCTAGGTTTTGTTATGTTTATTTGCTACATACTAACGATGAAGCATTAGATAAATTTTAAGTATTTAAAACTGAAGTTGAATTACAACAAGGAGTCCAAATCAAAAGGTTAAGGACCGATAGGGGAGGTGAGTACATGGATACTCAGTATTTTTAGTCTGTTGGAATAATCCATGAAACGACTGCCCCTTATACCCCCTGACAAAATGGTATATCTGAAAGGAAGAATAGAGTACTGAAGGAAATGGTTAATTCCATGTTGTCCTATTCAGGACTGAGTCAAGGGTTCTGGGGTGAAGCTATGTTAACAGCTTGTTATTTATTAAATAGGGTTCCCAACAAAAGGAACAAGATTACCCCTTATGAACTCGGGACTAAAAGGAAACCAAACTTGAACTATCTCAAGGTTTGGGGTTGTAGGGCTATTGTAAGACTCCCTAATCCAAGGGTGAAAACTTTAGGTGAAAGAGGCATTGAATGCATCTTTGTTGGATATGATGAGCATTCCAAGGCTTATAGGTTCTATGTTATTGAACCAAATGATTCAGTTTATATAAACTCAATCATTGAATCAAGGGATGCTAACTTTGATGAGACTAGGTTCTCATCAGTCCCTAGACCAAGCTTTAGGACTCCTACTAGAGCTGAGGACATTGGTGTTTTAACCGAACCTGAAAGTGTCACTGATGAGGTTGTGGTTCAGCAACCTGAGCCTAAGCTTAGACGAAGTACAAGGAATAGGACTCCAAGGAATTTTGGGCCTGAGTTTCAACTATACTTGGTTGAAGGAACAAGGGATGAGGTCTCTGATCAATAATATTATTGCTTTAATATTGAGGATGATCCCAAAACATTTGATGAAGCAATAAAATCCCAGGATGTTGCTTTTTGGAAACAAGCAATAAATGATGAGATGGATTCCATCATGGGCAACAACACTTGGGTGTTGGTTGATCTACCTCCAGGTTGTAATCCACTTGGTAACAAATGGATTTTCAAAAGGAAAATGAAGGTAGATGGAACTGTTGAAAAGTTCAAGGCAAGGCTAGTCATTCAAGGCTTTAAACAAAAGTCGAGGATAGACTATTTTGATACCTATGCTCCAGTAGCACGTATCAGTACCATAAGAATGTTGATTGCTCTAGCAAGTATTCACAATCTGATTATTTATTAGATGGATGTGAAGAGAACATTCTTGAATGGTGATTTAGATGAGGAGGTATACATGAACCAACCTTTAGGTTTCATCATGCCTGGTCATGAGAGCAAGGTGTGTAAACTGATTAAATCCTTATATGGACTGAAGCAGGCACCTATGAAATGGCACTAGAAATTTGATGAAGTGGTTTTGTTTAATGGTTATTCACTTAACCAAGCTGACAAATATGTATATAGTAAATTTGATGAATCTGGTAAAGGAGTCATCATTTTCCTATATGTTGATGACATGTTAATCTTTGGTACTGACCAAGCTAAGGTTGATCAGACAAAGGAATTTTTGTCATCAAAGTTCTCCATGAAAGACATGGGGAGGCTGATGATATCCTTGGCATTAGGATCAAACATGAAAGTGATGGTATTGTAATTTCTCAGTCTCATTATATTGAGAATGTACTGAAGAAATTCAATCACTTTGATAATACTCCAGTGAGTACACCAATGGATACAAGTGAGAAACTGATGCCTAACAATGGTCAGGCTGTCTCCCAGCTTGAGTATTCTAGGGTGATTGGTTGCTTGATGTATTCCATGACAAGTACTAGGCCTGACATTGCACTTGTTGTGGGTAAACTGAGTAGGTACACTAGTAATCCTAGTACTCAGCATTGGCAAGCAATTCAAAGGGTACTGAAGTATTTGAAAGGAACAACGGATTATTATTTGTCATATACTGGATATCCTTCAGTGTTGCAAGGTTACACTAATGCAAGTTGGATCAGCAATACTGAGGATAATTCATCCACCAGTGGCTGGTATTCCTACTTGGTGGTGGTACAATTTCTTGGGCATCTAAGAAGCAAACTTGCATTACTAGCTCTACTATGGAATCTGAGTTTGTGGCTCTAGCAGCTGCTGGTAAAAAAGCTGAATGGTTGAGAAACTTGCTTCTTGAGATTCCATTGTGGGTCAAACCTATGACACCTATATCTATCCATTGTGATAGTGCAGCTACATTGGCTAAGGCATATAGCTAAATGTACAATGGTAAGTCTAGACACTTAGGTGTTAGACATAGCATGATTCGTGAGCTAATCATGAATGGGGTGATTTCAATAGAGTTTGTGTGGTCTCAACAAAATTTTGTTGATTACTTGATGAAGGGATTGGCTAGAGACTTGGTTATAAGGTCTGCTGAAGGGATGGGTTTAAAAGTCCACTCTAGTCACTAAATGCTAGGACCCCCAACTCCCTCTTGAGGAAACGTGGGACCTGAGTTTAATGTGGAAAGCTGAACATTCAGGGGACTGAAGCACATGTATACCATCCAAAGGATGTGCTTGTATTGCTGAAGGAGGATGAAGTTATAAACTTCTCAATGGTTAATGTCTTTGAAAAAGTGTTGGAGCAAGAGCATCAACTAAAGAGGAACCATCTATGTAAATCTTGAGGTTTCGCCGCCTCAGGGAGCATGGACTTGGCTCTTACAACATTTATGAATTTGGATATGGACAAATGGCTAGTAGTGTCAGGAGTTGTTATGTTTTTGAAAACTTATGTGTATTTTATCTTCAGTTATTCAAAGTAGTTGAAGGGTTCAATTCTTAGAACCCCCTGATTCTCGAATGTTTGAAGTGATGTACTAAGATGGAAATTCAATCCTTAGGATATTTTCATTTATGCACTAGTTTTGTTAATGTTAATTTTCATGCACAAGGAATTGTACTATATTGGGGAGGATTGTTGGAAATATAGTTCAATTAAAGGTTACGGAGTGTACACCCATAAGTCCCTGAACACCTTGACTCATTTAGTGGTTATTATGTTATTCAGTATTGCTGATAATGTTTAGTGAGTTAACTCTTCAGAGAGTATAGTTCTGGACTGAATGTACTCTTCACCAAGCCCTCTTCAGTGTTGAAGGCTTCAGCAGGAACACCCTTCAGGGGTTTGCTGATGCTTCAGTGGGACTGAAAGTGCTTTAAAGACCACGTTTAATTGGTCTTGTAACCACTATGATCTGGTATTATGGAGCATATTAAGGGGAGTTAATGGGCCGTTTAATCCTCTTAATACCATTGACTAGGGTTGAGTACTCCACCTATAAAAAGGTAACCATAGCTTGCATGAAAGAGAGACAGAAACAAAAACACATAACAATGAAAGGGTTAGAGATTTGTGCCTAAATCACTAACTACATTTGGTCTTATCGCAAGTAGGTATTCGTGATACTCAGGCATTAGGGTCGAATAATTTAATTTGGAAAGTGATTACACGATTCCAAGTGATATCCGGTAACCGTTGTTTTGGTACGTAGTTTTGATTATCTTACCTTGGTTGGGACGAAGTAAACACCAACATAGTGTACCCGTGTAAGCTACTGTTCACTGATGCTGCCCACAATTACTGCTCGTTTTCACTAACACACCCTAAATACACGCTTTGTATAAAGGATCGAATCATATAATCACAATTTCCTTGTACCGTTGCTTTGATCTAATAAATACTCGTGTAATATTGTTTTTCGACTCAAAGGTCAAACGAAATTCTTTTCCTAAAGATGTATGTATATTTTCAGAAGGTTATCATTATCCAATTCAACATAATATTTGCCAAATTTAATAGGCTTTATTATGGTAAGGTGATATAATATAAATAAAACCTAGATGTACACATATAGTTCGTACATTATCATAAACCCTAATAATTAAACCGATCCCGATACTTATACACAAACGAACTCGATCATCCCAAAAACCCATAATGTCAGACTACTGCATACCTTTAGATATCCAAGAAGAAATTATAAAAAGGCTTCCGGTCAAATCGGTGATTAGATTCACATCAGTGTCAAAACAATGGAATTCACTGATCAAGAGCTCTAAATTTATCTCGGATTACCGCATGTGTAACATTGATCAGCCGCATCATCTACTTATAACTTATCAAAAACAAAATCATAAGCAAGAATATTTATCAGTTGTTGATGATGATACTTTCCCCAAACAAAAGTTTTCTCACACTTTACCCGTGTTCGCATCAGAAAATACAAAACCATATCTAATTGGGAGCTCTCAAGGCCTGTTATGCTTTTCCTACCATACATATAATTATAAAAATCGGCAAGATGGTACAATTTTGATGATTGCGGTTATCTGGAATCCCACAATTAGAAAATCTGTTGATATTGTTGTGCCTGGTGTGTTCGATACTACAATATACCACTTCGTTGTTGGGTTTGGGGTTTTACCTCACACTGGTGACCCTATACTTGTCAAGATTACGTATATTCATGATATTATAGAAACTGATACTGCAACTGACATCCCTTGGCAAGTTGAGGTTTTTACATTAAGCTCGGGAGAGTGGAGACGCCCATCTATTAATCTACCTCGTAAATCAATTGAATTTACAAACAATCATGTGGTACTTAATGGGTTTATCTATTGGTTAGCTTATGATAGGTATTTTGTAGATGATGTATTAGATTCAGATAATATGATTATGTCATTTGATATGACAAGTGAAGAATTCACAGAAGTGCACCTCCCCAGTAGTCTTTCAAGCAGAAAAAATAGGTTGTCCATATCCAAATTAAGAGAGTCTCTTGTTGTAGTTGAAAACATATGTTCCTCTAGTGTTAATATATGGACCATGCATAATGGTGATCCAAAAACGTTGGCAATGATATTCACCATTAACGCACCAGGTGAATGTATAAGGAATGTATGTGGATTCAGAAAGAATGGTGAACCTTTTATTGAGACAGGAAAAACAGTTTTGGTGTATGAACCAAACTCAAAACAAACTAGCGATATTGGGATTTCTGCAAGAATTAATTCATTGCGTGTGACTCCATATACGGAAACACTGCTTTTGCTTGATTACGAAGATTGTAGAACTTAATTCTACATACATCGAGGACAAAGATAATGGAAAATATTGCAAAGTCTGGAGCTTAAAACAAGTGACTTGATCTGGGGCAGGGAAGCACGTTATGGATATAAAGTCCAGTTATATTAGAGATTAGTTCAGAGTTACAGTTATGTCTTACATTATGTTGTGGTATTAGCAATAATAACGTTTTGTGTAGTTAATATTATGCACAAACAACTTTTTTATGTAGAGCACTTTATATAATGCATATTTGTTTATTTTAAAGTCTCGAAAAGCAGGTAAAAGTTATTTCTTTTTTTGTCTAAGTCGTAGAAATGTGTGTTAGTCGGGCAGGCACGGTGATACGTGGCTGAGGAGACTTATAAGACCAAGTCGTTCTAGTGTTATGCATAACTAGCCGGTACCCGCGCAATGCGGCGGCGGATATCCCCTAAAATAGCTCGAAAATACCACCAAAGCCACAAAATCACCATTGGAATCACTAAAACCTCAAGAAACCATCCAAGCTCGAAATACCACTTGTTAAACCAATATTCGGTGGTGTCAGTGGCGGTTCGAGTGATTGTGGCGGCAGAATCTGCTTCTCTGGCGTGTGGTGTGCATGACCTGTTTTGCGAGTGAGTAAGTTGTTTGTGAGTGAAAATTTGAATAGAATATAAACAAGAAAGAATGAAAAATGAAAACCGGAGTGATTTTTTGTTGTGTGTGACTTTTGGTCAGTATTATACTACAATTTTTGAGGAGGGCTGTTACATCTTTATAAACAACAAATGACACATTTGTAAGAGCCCATTAAAGATAATTAAATATTTAAATGACGTAGCTGTTACTTCGTTTTGAAATGGGATTTAATATTTTAAATGGCTTATCAATATATTAAATAGCTGTTGCTTCGTTTTGAATATTTTAACAATGTCTTTTTGATTTCTTATTATAGAAATGTTAGTGGCTTAAATTTTTAAGACTTCTAAATATAGAATAACTCTTAAATTTTTTATAAAGTAGTAAGATAACTACCCACTCACTTTATCCTTCCATGATTTGTTATGTACTTAAAGTTTAGCATATGCATGTTTAGTTATTAGTAGGTTCCCACGTTTATATGTAGTTCCTTAAGATTAGGATATCACCCTTGTTCTTTTACTATTTAAATGTACTCTTTTAATGATTTAAAAAGGAAGAAAATGAATGAATGAAATGAAAGTTAAAAGTCTAGTTTCTCTCTAATATTCTTGGAGTTTTGCCCGCTCAAGGGCCTTGTCCTTCCGCTTCTCATATCTACTTCTTGTGAGATTGACCACTATAATCGGTCTATAACAAATGGTGATTTCATCGACTTACTCGATACCTCCAACATCTAAAGCATGCACTGATGCACAAACATCCACGATCAATTATTCGCTCTAAATGCAAAAGTTGATGCCCTCGTCAATATTCTCCAAGCCCGCATTGGAATCATCCCACTCCAAACCACCGTTACAGCCCATCATGTCCCAAACGTCACTAATGTTGACATCGCCTCCACACAACTTTCTGCCCAAAATGAACAACACTCATCCATTGTTACTTGCATGCCAAAACCTGAACCAAATAACAATGATCATCCACATCCTCTGCCACCATCACGAACCAATAGTCTCCAAATCCACACCACAAAGATTAACCTTCCCACTTTTGGTCATGCGCAACTTAATGAGAACACGAAAAGCTACCATGCTTCACCACTAAAAACTTCACATGTGATACCGCTTCTTGCTCCACCTTCCGCTACATTTATGATTAGCTTGAGCCTCGTGGAGATGAAACGAAAAAGTGTTGAAAACCCTTGTTTCAAGAATCTATTGAATTACTTCATGGGACACGGATGCAAACCACCTGCCTTTGTTTTTCTCCAAAACAAACCAAACCACCTTGGAAACCACGTGACCTGCGGTATAAAGCTATGAGTCTTGAGTACAAGATTCGTTTTGAGGTGCGGAGTATTGATACGTGGCTGAAGAGACTTATAAGACCAAGTTGTTCTAGTGTTATGCATAATAACCACCCACTCACTTTATCCTTCCATGATTTGTTATGTACTTAAAGTTTAGCATATGCATGTTTAGTTATCAGTAGGTTCCCAGGTTTAGATGTAGTTCCTTAAGATTAGGATATCACCACTTATTCTTTTACTATTTAAATGTACTCTGTTAATGATTTAAAAAGGAAGAAAATGAATGAATGAAATGAAAGTTAAAAGTCTAGTTTCTCTCTAATATTCTTGGAGTCTTGCCCGCTCAAGGGCCTTATCCTTCCGCTTCTCATATCTAATTCTTGGGAGATTGGCCATCTATAATTGGTCTATAACACACGAAGTCAGTATTATTAGTTAAGGGTGACATGCTATAAGAATTCATAATAATAAGGAGGCTCAATGTTAAAACTAGTAAGAAAACATAAATAAATAATGAATGAAATAGGTGGATTAGGGAAGACTCGGCACATCTCCTCCTAGCTTCCGCCCCTGTTCGGGCTACCACGGAAGGTCTGTGCAATATAGCCTTGATTTCATCTTATCGAACCGCCTATTTAAATCATAAAGATTATGCAATTTTTTGTGTTTCATACGATTTTTAAGTCTCAATTCCAGATATCAAACATGTAAAACTTGATATTTATATGTATATGTCATGCTTTTTTTTAAAAGACGATTTGTATTAACTGTAAGTAATTATTATAAGTGTAAACACTAGCATCAAAACATACATGATGAATACATGAAAATGTTATGTCACTAGATCTTAGAATATGATAATAACCACATAAATTATAAGATGAACGATAACAACATACCCAAAGCTGTAGCAAATTCCAGCATGATATAGAGAACACTAAACACGACTAGTTTCTCTCCCTTAACCCACTTGAGTGTAGAGAGCTTTGATGGATAGTTATATGATTCTACTTGTTGTATGTATTGGGTAGGGAAAGGACTAGGCATATATATATGCTTAGGAGTTAGTATGTCCATCAATACTAACAAATAAAACGGTAAAGACTTGAAGTACCATTAGGAAGACTCATAATTATATTGAATTGATTTGACTACATAATGACTATACATTGAATTACATGTAACCTACAATTCAATATATGGGGAATGACACTAATAACATGTCATAATATTACATTCACCCACTTGACATGATACTTCTTTATGGTATAACATAAGACTAGCAAATCAAATCTTATTGACCGTCACCATAAGTATCTCAACACAACAAATCACATAATAAGGATTATGGCGGTCATACACACTATTTTTCGTATACTACCTTCCATATATCACAACGTTATGAATTCATCGTGTTGGATTCATAATTTATATATGAATAACATAAAGTCCACATATTTGTTACGATAATACATAAAACTTCTTATTTCAATCATAAATACATGCTTAACATAATGAATAAGAAATAAAATCAGAAACATTTTGTTGAGCTCGAGAGTGTTTAGAACATCATAATTAGTTATCAGTACAACCAAGTCTCAGCCTAAGAACATATTGCCTAAAAGCCTTTGGTGGTAAACCCTTGGTTGAAGATACATATTAATATGTTCGAGATACACTTTGTTTCTGAATTTCCTCTTTCACAATAAAGAACTTTGAATTCACATGTTTTGCAACTTTAGAATATTTATCGTTATTATAGAAGAAAACTGTTGCGGTGTTATCACAATAAATTTTTAGCAGCTTGCTTACAGTGTCGACAACCCCAAGCCCTAAAATAAAGCTCCGCAACCATAAATCATGAATAGTAGCCTCATAACAAGCTACAAATTATGTTTCCATCATAGATAAATATCTCAAGAATTGTATCGATATATGCCTTTTAAGATAGTTATAATAGACCTTTAAATATGTTACGGAATATTAAAATCCCAATCACATAAGATGTCACATCTATATCTTTAAAATTCTTAGAGAGATATCCTTTAGTCTTTGCAATAAACCAGAGTTATTAGTCGCAAGCAAGATATCATCAACATATAGAATCAAAAATATAAACTTGCTCCCACTGATCTTGCGGTATATGCATCAATCAACGATGATTTCTTAAAACCGAAAGATGTAATGGTATCACTGAACTTAATATACCATTATCTAGAAGCTTGTTTAAGTTCATATATTGATTTATTTAATTTACACACCATATTTTTTTATCATCAATGAAAGAAAACCCTTCAAGTTGTTCATCCTCATCAAGATTTCCATTTAGAAGGGCGGTTTCACATTCATTTGATGTAGCTCTAAGTCAAAGTGAACCAATAATGCCAATATTATTCTCAATGAATCCGTCTTTGAGAAGGGTGAAAAAGTCTCATGGTAATCAACGCCGCTTTTTAGAGTATAACCTTTGGCTAGAAGTCTAGCTTTATATCTTTCAACATTGCCTTTAGAGTGGCATTTGGTCTTATAGACCTATTTACACCTAACTCGTTTAGAACCTTCTGGCAAGTTTACAAGATCCCAGACTTTATTTTGAGCCATTGATTTTAACTCTTCTTTCATAGCGTCAATCTATAATTTAGACTTATCACTTTTTATGGCTTGTGAAAACGATATAGGATCATTATCAATACCAATATCAAAATATGTCTCTTGTAAGTATTCCAACTGGTTCACTTGTTTGAGTTGGCAAGTTATTTTCTTCATGGAGTATTTGTTCATTTTTCAAATGTTGTTCTTGATTTTTGAAATACAGGAACAACATCTGGTGTAGTTGTGTATTTATAAACATTACTGGGTGATGGATCATCATCCTTATTTCATTAATATCCACAACTTGATTTTCAATACCCCCACTAACTTCACCATTTTCCAGAAAATTTGGCATTGCATGTTTCAACAATACTAGAACTATGGTTGGGAGAATAAAACCTATACCCTTTGGACTTCTCTGGGTGACCAATGAAGTAACCGCTAACGGTTCAAGAACCCAATTTTTTTTCTTGGGGATTGTAAACCCGTGCCACTGATGGACAACCCCAAACATGCAGGTGTCTCAGACTAGGTTTCCTTCCAGTCCATAACTCAAATAGAGTTTTGGAACTGAATTACTAGGAACGCTATTTAATCGGTACACTGCGGTTCTAAGTGCATATATCCACAAACTTTTGGGTAAAGATGATTTACTGATCATGCTTCTAACATTCTCCATGAAAGTTCTATTTCGCCTTTTTGCCACACCATTTTGTTGTGGTGTGCTTGGCATAGTATATGCTTAAAAACATACGATATAAATAATATAAATATATATTATTGGTCTCCTTTGGGTAGAATACAACAATATATCATCACATTAGTAGAATGCAAAAAAACTTTATAATAAAAAATGAAGTAGACTTAGTCAAATATATAAGCATCTTTGTATAACTATATATATATGAAAAAAGTTTACTATTTTCGTCTTTAAAATTATTATTCATAGAAGAATAATTTTCCTTTGGGAAAAATTCATAATAGCATTCGTAACATGACATAAATTACATCATTACAAATATTGAAATTAACTTGGCCACTTTAGTGACTAACAAGGTTTATCTCTTTTAATGTCATGTAATAAGCAAATAGCTATTAAAAACATAAATTATATGATTATATAGTTGAAATTAACTTGGCTACTTTGGTGACTAACGAATTAACCTCGCTTAGTGTCATATAAGTGATAAATAGCTTTAAGACAACAAAACTTATATGACTACAAATTTGAAATTAACTTGGCCACTTTTGTGACTAACAAATTAATATCACTTAATGTCATATAAGAAATAGAAGAGTTTAAAATTTTCAATGACGATTTTAGAACACTTAAGTGTTGCAAGTATTTTAATTTTGTAACGTGAAAACTCAAATGCAATAAATAAAAAATTATGTTTAAAAAATCATCAATGAAGATTTAAGACATAAATTTTACAAACAATACATATTTCAAACTTTGTAACATCTAATTGAGTTCTTCGAACTTAAATAATCATTAAAGAATATCGTTACAAATATTTGAAATAATATAACATTCAAGTTTTTCAGTATATCAGTTTATTATAAGCATATTTATACGTGTTACCAAAATATTTAATTTTTATAACATCAAGATCATAACCACAATAAATAAATGACTAATCTTAAAAGTCATTTCTTAAAACTTAAACATTCGAATGTTATGAATATATTTTTATGTCAGTAACATCAAAACTTTGATACGTCAATAAATTTAATTATTCAATAAAATGGACAATCAATGATGTTGTACATATTCAAATTAGTCTTACATATGGATATCATATATCTCTACTTGTGCGGAAGCGCAATAAAAAATAACATGTATTTCTAATGAGTCACAAGTAAATACATAATATTAACCTTAAGAGTTGTTATTTAGTTTAATATTATCAATAAGAAAGGGGAGATCTATACTAAGAATATGTAAGACACAATATATCTCACTAAAAATTCAATAAGTTTGCAATTTAGCTATACTTTTATGTGATTTATCAAAGATAATATATTATGTCAAATGATAAATCATAAATAAGACAATAAATATTTGACGTGTCTCGTCATGCTACCAAACGTATTCGTTAAAGAATTATAGTTTAGTAGTTTTGACCGTAGTTATGTAGTATTTTCATTAGTTTTCATATTACATTTAGCTATTTAATTAGCGCATAACAACAAACATCTCTTAATTATTAATCTCATCTAATACTTTAAAACTTTTAATAGAGATTAAAAGATACAAACGTTACAAATGCTTTAATTTTGTAACTTCAAAATGTTCTAAAAAAACAATAAATAGATGACTTATTTTAATACCAATTAATTAAGGATTAAAAGATAGGAATGCACCATTCATTATAATCGGTAACATATAAATAAGAAAATGAATGTCTCATTTAATTTAATTATTGACCAAAAGTATAGTTTTTAATATAAGTAGAGTATCAAAACAATAAAATACAATTAATTACGTTGTAAAGAATATTGATTGATTGAGTCACTGTTTCATAATGATTATTAAACATCAAATACATATAACCTAAACATATAATTCAAATGTTCATAAATTAAATGACCGACTTTAACATGCCTTCAATTGATTTTTAAAACGTACGGATGTTACAAATAATATATATTTAAATAATGTAACATCAAATTAACAGATGACTAATTTAAAAAAAACATTAATTGAGATCTAATACATAAAAAATGTTATACAAAAAAAAAATAACTTTGTGACATCAAATCTTATAATAATGTATACAAAAAAATTTTAACTTTGTGACATCAATTCTTATAATAATGTCATACTACGTGCTCTTAACTTACTCATTTAATTGTATGTTATCAAAATATGTATCGATTTTGTAACATTAAAATCTTAAAAGGCAATAAAATTATTGCCTTAAAGAATATCAATTGACGTACAAAAAACAGAATGAACAAAAGGAACGTGATTAATTTCATAAACATTAACATCAAGATAATAAAAGACTATCATCTTTTAATTTTATCATTATTCGTAAGACAATCGATGATTATCATTCTTAGCTATTATGCTATGACATTTTAGTGTACACCTTTTGATGTCATCATATCAATGCAGTGATCTTAAAAAAAATTATAATATTATATGTCCATATAGATTAATAATAAAACGCATGCAAAATCAAAACATCTTAATCAAGTTTAACAAACCATACGACTTTCATACAACTTTCAGATGTTAATTCGGTAGCGGAATCGATTAACATTAATGAAGATAACATTTGATAAGAAGTAATAGCAAATATTGTGTCTTACCTAATTACATTAACAGCAAATGCATCACATGCAAAACAATCATTCGTAATAGCACACCATAAAAACAACAATGATAAAATCAGTAACTCGTTTAATTCTTACAATCAAGTGATTAAAAAACATGCATTATTATGAAACAAAAAATCATTCATTGTCTTTTAACATCATATATGGTAATTTGTATATATTTTATGGTGAGTCATCATCATGCAATGAGAACAAAACTTTGCAATATTTTAGTTGTTTTCATGATTTTCTTTGGTAACACAATAATACAAAAAAGAAAAGTTGCGACATATTTTTATACACGAACGGGTAATTTGTTTTAATTTAAATTCATGATATATGGATTATTATCAATTCAATAACTATAGCTCAAGATACCACATGTAAGCAATTATTATAAGTGTAAATACTAGCATCAAAACATACATGATAAACACATGAAAATGTTATGTCACTAGATCTTAGAATATGATAATAACCACATAAATTATAAGATGAACGATAACAACATACCCGAAGCCGTAACGAATGCCAACAAGATATAGAGAACACTAAACACGACTAGTTTCTCTCCCTTAACCCATTTGAGTGTAGAGAGCTTTGATTGATAGCTATATGATTCTACTTGTTGTATGTATTGGGTAGGGAAGGGACTAGGCATATATATAGGCTTAGGAGTTAGTATGTCCATCAATACTAACAAATAAAACGGTTAAGACTTGAAGTACCATTAGGAAGACTCATAATTATATTGAATTGATTTGACTACATAATGACTATACATTTACGTACATGAAACCTACAATTCAATATATGGGGAATGAAACTAATAACATGCCATAATATTACATTAATAACTAGCAAGAAGCTTTAACAAGAGGGGCAGTGATCCATTCAAGCCAATTCAACCGGATGGTTTTTTTTCTATGACTAATAACGTGAAGGAGTTGATAACAACATCGAAACACACTTTTTCGTTTGTGCTAGGTTGTGCCAATTCGTGCCGAGAAAGAATCCCATCAATCTTTGATCATACACAAAATATTAGAAGCAACGGTGCACTCAACAAATAGGTGTGGTATTGATATGATGGCATCGTTTTAAAGCGAGCAATGAAGAGAATCTTGTTAGCAGGCCTTGATTGGGGCTTTCCAAGATCGATTTGATCAAAGCAACATCATGAACATCATCATATCATCATAAAAATAAGAACAAGAACAAAGGGGATGAACCCTAAAGAAATCTGATATAAATAATGAATAAGGGTTAATTGTAAATACAAAAATCTTAATCTATATATAGTGAATGAAACGGTGTGTTTTGAAGTGTTGTGATGGTTCTGTAAAAAACCAACAGTGGTGCCCTTACTATATAACCGTTTCCTAACTGTAATCTATCTAGGGTTTAGGTTTGTTGGCCTGTGGCCCAAACCAGTATGTATACAGGCTTCCTGAAAGTGTCCTGGGCCTGTTCTTTTCTTCTGGTGCGTCGACTTGTGCAGTCTAACACATGAATAAACTGTTTTGTTATTCCTTCCTCATGTCACAAAGATTAAGTAGATTAATCATTCCAACAAATATAAATCAATCCCACAAACATCTGGGTTCGAGCGAGTAGGCAATCTGTGTTTGCACAATCGATCTTAATTTCTTCCAATATGTCATGCTTTTTAGGCTATACTAGTAAATGATAGTGAAAGAAAAACAACAACTAGCGTCACCTAATGTTAGTGAATTTTGTGTCAATAAAACATTGGACATACTTCTTGTGTTAATCTGATAACCATATCATATCATACTTTATACAGTAGCCTCGTGACAGAGTAAAGAGACCAGATCAAGGAACTACAAAAGTATAGCAGGTATCGGGTGCATATATCTAGACGTTAGTGATTGAGGGATCTCATACAATTAAATTTGACTACTTTTCAATATTTTTTTTTGGTTTATGAGATTTAGGCATGTCAAGTCACATCCGGCACACTAAATGAAGAAACAATGTGATACAAGTAAAACAATGCCCAGAATTACCCAAATAGTAAGAAAAGGGTAATTGGTGAATAATGATCATTGTTATTTCTAGCAATGGGGTTTGTTACAAAGAGAATTTGGTTATCAAAACATACATGAGAAATGAGAAATGAATACATGGAGGTATTTATTCAAAGAAGAAATAAAGCATTTGGTCACAACATATTTTAGCGCCAAAACTAGGTTTGACCTCTGTTGTTTGACTTTTGCACTTTGATTGGTATCACTTCAACCCCCTTAAAATGATTCTTGTCCTCAAGAATCTTGATTAAATGTATTGAATTTGTCTTGAATATCTTGGGCTGCTTCCCAGGTTGCATCTTCCACTTACCCATTAGACCATTGTATTAACCAAAACACCTTAGCGATATTACTGACCTTTTGGATCCTTCTGTCCAAGACTTTGATTGGTATGGCAGTAATGAATCCACTATCTGTACAGTGTGGCAAAGGAATAGGTGTAGCAGGTTCTCCTTTGAACAACTTCAATTGAGACACATGGAACACATCATGGATTGTTGCACTTATTGGTAAGGACAACTTATAAGCTACAGAACCATATTTGGAGAGGATTTGGAAGGGACCATAAAACTTAGGTGAGAGCTTATGGTATTTGTGTAACCTGAGAGTGACTTGTCTGTGTGGCCATAGCTTCAACAATACCCAATCTCCCACCTCAAAAACCCTAGCACTTCTGGGTTTATCATTCTATGATGGGCTCTATCAAGATGAAATATCAATAAGGCAATATCATCTTCTCTTGCTAACAAGAATCTGTCCACAACTTCTACTTGAGAGTCTCCAGCCATATAAGAATTATGAGTAGGAGGCTTCTGACCATTAACTACTTCAAATAGAGTAGTATTAATAGTTGTGTGAAAGCTGGTGTTGTACCAAAATTCTGTTAAGGCTAGCCAATTGTTTCAGTCTTTAGGCTTCTCACTAGTCATACACCTTAGGTAACACTCCAAACACCTATTTAAAACCTCTGTGTGGCCATCAGTTTGGGGTGATAAGCAGTTGACAATTGTAAGGTAACCCTTAATCTATGAAACAGTTCCTTCCAAAAAGTACTGATGAAAACTTTGTCTCTATCACTAGTGATTGTTGTGAGATTCCATGTAGTTTATAAATGGTATCTAAGAAAACTTGAGCCACTTGTACAACCTTGAAAGGATGAGTTAGGGAAATAAAATGGCCATATTTGCTCAATCTGTCCACAATGACTAAAATAATTGTCTTACCATGAGAAGAAATCTATAAAGTCCATGAAAATATCAGTCCAAATCTTAGTAGGGATAGGAAGATGTTGTATTAGACCAGGGTAAGGGGCTAGATCAGGTTTGTGACATTGACATACGGTGTAAAGCCTCACATGCTCCTTCACAGACTTCATGAGACCTTTCCAATAAAACATAGCCTTAATTCTTTGGTAAGTTGCATCTACTCCTGAATTACCACCCAAAGGTTCATCATGATAAAACTTCAGTATCTCTGCTCTTAAAGTTACATTACCTCTAATCACTAATTTGCCATTCCTTTTAAGTTGGTTTTGATGCCAAGTGAATTTTAACTGTGAAGATGGTACACCTTGAACTTTGGATATAATCTGCTGTATGTTAATATCAGTTTCCTAACTGGCTTGTATTCTTTCCAACAGATCATTTGAAATCTGAGAAAGCACCATGGTTTGAAGAGTTGACATAAGGAACCTTGACAGAGCATCTGCTACCATATTATTAGTGCCTTTTTGTAGACTATCTCATAGTCATAACCAAGCAACTTAGGAAGCTACTTTATCTGAAATGGGGTAGTCAACCTTTGTTCCATGAGGTATTTTAGACTAAAATGGTCAGTCTTGATCTTAAAATCTGTGTCAAGTAGGTAGCCTCACCATTTTCCCAACCATAAACCACAACCCATCCTTTTTCATAAGTAGACAGTCCTTTGTGTTTGGGAGCCAAACATCTACTCAAAAATGCAATGGGATGTCCCTTTTGTTGAAAAACAACTCCTATACCCTCATTAGATGCATCAGTCTCTACTATGAACTCTTCTTGGAAATTAGGTAAAGCTATTACAGGAGCATATATCATAGCTTGTTTCATTTTGTCAAAGGCTGCTTATGCATTTGTAGACCATGCAAATGCATTCTTCCTTAGCAAAACAGTCAACGGTTTGCTAATGACAGCATAGTCCTTAATAAATCTCCTATAATACCCTGTTAAGCCTAAAAACCTCTCAACTGCTTAATGGTTGTAGGAATTGGCCAATCTTGCATAGCTTTGATCTTATATGAATCAGTAGAGACCCCTTGACCAGATAAGACATGACCCAAGTACTCCACTTCTGTTGTCCCAAACACACATTTGCTCATTTTATAGTGAGACTGTATTGTTTGTAAAACCAGTTCCAAATGTTGAATATGTTCATGGATGTGCTTACTCTATACCAAGATATCATCAAAAAAGACCAGCACAAATTTTCTTAGGAAAGGAGCAAACACTTCATTCATGAGAGCTTGAAATGAAAAGGGTGCATTAGTCAGTCCAAAAGGTATTACTAGGAATTCATAGTGACCTTGGTGGGTTCTAAAAGCATTTTTGTGGATGTCTTCCTCACACATCCTTATTTGATGATAACCAGACCTTAAATCTAGTTTTGTGAACACACTAGCCCCATGCAACTCATCTATAAGTTCTTCTATAATTGGTATTGGAATTTTATCCTTAACAGTCTTTTTGTTCAAGGATCTATAGTCGACACACATCCTCCAAGTACCATCTTTTTTCTTGACCATAACAATTGGAGAAGAGAAAAGGCTACGACTATGCCTAATCACTAGGGGTGTTCAAAAAAACCTAGAAACCGACGAACCGAGCCGAACCGTTTAATCCGAAACCGAAAAACCCGAAACCAAAGAAAGCGAAACCCAAAAAAACCGAAACCGAAAAAACCCGCTTATCACGGGTCGATTTCGGTTTTCATTTTTAGATATTCGGGTTAACCGAACCGAACCGCGCATATTATGCATGAAAAGTTTTATGTAAATATTCAAATAATAACACATGTATTAATTATATTAGTACACTATTTTTATTGTACAACTACTTTTTTACTCTTAATGTTAAACATTTATATGTAAAACTTAGTTAATGTGATCGTAATCTATAAACATCGAATAATACTCTTTGTTAACATGTTATTTATTAATATTCGAATCCATTTTTGTAATGAAATAACTTTTATATGATGTTTATCTATTCAGTGTCATTGAATTATACGAAGATGACATTCTATGTTCTAAACAATGTTATTATTTATAAACTTAAACTCGATGAAACTTATAAATTGTTAACCGTAACCCGAACGGCGGGTAACCGCTCATTTGGGTAACCGCATGTCCGGTTAACCGCCTTGTACGGTTCGGTTTCGGCTAGTAAAATTAACTACCCGAACCGCGATGGATAGTTAAAATTGTCTAATTAACCGAACCGAACCGACCCGTGAACACCCCTACTAATCACTCCACTTTATAACAATTCCTTAACCATCTCTTCTATAGTGGCCTTGATGGGTTCTAAAAGCAGTTTTATGGATGTCTTCCTCACACATCCTTATTTGATGATAACCAGACCTCAAATCTAGTTTTGTGAACACACTAACCCCATGCAACTCATCTATAAGTTCTTCTATAATTGATATTGGAAATTATCCTTAACAGTCTTTTTGTTCAAGGATCTATAGTCAACACACATCCTCCAAGTACCATCTTTTTTCTTGACCATAACAATTGGAGAAGAGAAAAGGCTATGACTATGCCTAATCACTCCACTTTCTAAGAATTCCTTAACCATCTCTTCTATAGCATATTTTTGGGTAGGTGGATGCCTATTGGGTTTGATATTGACAGGTGTTTCATTTTGTAAAGGAATCATATGGTCATGATTCCTATGGGGTGGTAAAGATTTTGGGACAACAAAAACACCTTCATACTTGTCAATCAATGATACTAATTAAGGATGCACATGTGTAGTTAAAGGTGTAGCTATACATGTACTTAGCAATTGAGCTTGTACACAATGAGTTGGATAGATACACAAGGTCATAGAAGACAACCTTGTTTCCAATTTATGACCCCTTTGCCACTTCAAAACTGTCTGTGATGGCCTCAAGGTCTCAATTTCACACTCACTGTCCAACTCATCCTCCTTATTGTTAGTATTCACTTAATTATCACCCTTCCTTTTGTTTAGCCATTTGCAGGTTTTGATGGTGGACTTTTAACCTCTCTTCTTCTAATCTACACAACCTATACAATTCTGCTAGTGACCTTGGATTACTCTTTCTAACCACTAATTCTAATTCTTTGTTCAATCCTGCCATGAAAAAACATATAGCTTGATCTTTTGGCAGATAAATTTTTCTTAACAATCTATCATAACAATCTATATACTGTTAGGATATGCGATCGTTTAGCCATTGGAAATGCGTGAGCCTATGGGGGCACACGCTCAATACGGAGAACACATTTTTATTTACCTTTATTTATTTATTAATAAAACGTTTAATAAAAACTTCATTATTATTTAATTAACGGTAGTTAAATTAATTAACGGGTTTTAATTAATTTACCGTGAGTGCGTTAGTTAAAGTTAAGGGACTAAAAAGTTAGTTCTTGGAACCCTTAGGCCATAGTCGGCCGAATAATACCCTAGGGGTATTTTTGAATTGTTTTGGTTTGCAAATTAAGTTAAGTATTTACCTTAATTAGGTTTGTATGGGTTGGGCCTTAAGATTTGAGGAGGTGGAGACTAGTATTTATACACATCTCCATAGCTCACAAATTTTGTCTCCCCCTTTTGCTTGTTTCGTCCGATCGCAACATACACACACACAAACCATACAATTTTTCCCTCAAACCCTAAAATCACTTAAAGGTTAAACCTTTACAAGATCAATAACATTTTGGTATTTTCTTGTGAATGTTTTAAGCTTTTAACTAAACCCTAGATCATTAGATCTATTTTTTTGGTTCCCCTTTTTGGTTCGACATGCATAAACCCTTATTAGGGTTTATGTGATTTTTGGGTGATCAATCTTGTAACGTTCTATAAACCGATCCTTACGTAATCCCACTTAGAGTTTTAGATCTAGGGTTTCTAGTTACAAGATATATACACTAGTTGTTTGAGAAGTGAAGTTACCACTAGCATCGTGGTGTGTTCGTTTGACGTGTCGTGTGAGCAAACGATGAAGACGGTAATTTAACCGTTAAAGTTCAAGATCAAGATAAAGATGCATTAATTGATTTATTCAATTAATTTAAGGTTGGTTTTAAGTTATTTTTATTATGTGCTTAATCATGTATGTTATACTAGATCCATTCCGATGCGTACTCGTAGTTAATGGTTTAACTAGTTTTAAAATCCAATATAGACTTCCCAACAGATCCATCTTGCCGCACTTTCTTGATTTCCCCTAATGCGTCAACAGAATTACTTCCAAATCTTTGGATTATTGCTTCTTTATAGAGTTGCTAAGACACATTTTCTCCCATTATGTGAACAAATTGTTGATGCCACATCAATGGAATATCATCTAAATGAAGGGATACCACCCTGATCCTATTTTCATGCACTATATCACCAACCCCAAAGAACTACTCACATCTAGTTATCCACTCATGTACATCATAACCAACTGCCTTAGAGTAGTTGGCCACCAACTACCGCAAAAGCACGCAGTTGACCAAGTCAAGCGAAAGGGCGGGAGTTCAAATCCGGGCTCCGGCTTGGTTAGCCAGTGTTGCCTAGGTAATTGGGATATGCCTTCCTTGTCTGGTAGGGGGCTCGGTACCAAAAAGGTATATGGACTTAAGATGGTTCTACCAAATACCATTTTTTTACATCATTGTCCACAAATCTAGGAATAGACAATTGTGCAATCTGAGAAAACTTATTGGTCTGATTACACAATGTACTTTCTTTTCTGAATTTAGAAAGTTCTTCCCTTTGAAACAATGAAACTAACTGCCTAACAGAATCAATGTTACTTATTCCTTGATCCATGATCAAGAAATCAACAATTAACAACTTTCTTCAACAAAGAACACAAATAACCACCCAAGAATCATAAAACTGACTAAAGAACGCGTATTTGTGATGTGGGAATAGATTTTGGTGGGTATGATTGTTGTTATGAAATTGGCGGGAAAATCGGTTTGAAAAGCTTGATCAACTCTAATGGCAGGTGAACAAGAACTTGAGCAAATCCGAGGAAGGATAGCTCTGATACCACTTCATACAAGTAAAACAATGCTCAGATCATGGTCCCAATCAGTGGGATGGAGATCATCAACATAATGCCCAGAATTACCCAAACAGTTAGAAAAGGGTAATTGGTGAATAATGGTTTTTGTTATTTCTAACAATGGGGTTTGTTACAGAATTTGTTACAGAGAGAATTTGGTTATCAAAACATACATACATGAGAAATGAATACAAGGATGTATTTATACAAAGAAGAAATAAAGGATTTGGTCACAACATCTTTTGGCTCCCAAACTGGGTTTGACTTTGCTGTTTGACTTTTGCACTTTGATTGGTATCACTCTGCTACAAAGGCATGAGCAATGGATGTCTCGTTATGAATGGGTATACAAAGATGATATGGAGAAAGAATGTGCTTCAAGATATCCAAGGACAATATAGCATACCGCATACATAGAAGCATTAAATAATGCTGGGAACCGGGCTTACAAGCTGACTAGCTGAGCGTCAACGGATTTGCAGACCCATCAAATGAGGAGTTTAAGGCAATTCGTAACGGATTCAAATTCTCATCTGAGCCAGTATTGACAGAAACCACACCATTCGGGTAAGAAGATGTGACATTCGTTCCATCTGCCATGGACTGGAGGAAGAAAGGAGTCTTTACACCAATCAAGTATCAAGGTTAATGTGTCCAACGTAGATACCAAATTAAAAGTTTTCGTTTTCTTCTACTGAATTGGGTTTTAACTGTTACTGTTCTTTAATCAAAATGAACTGTTAGGCATTCTCAACAATCGCTGCTATGTATGGAATTACACAACTCACAATCGGGGAAACTGATCTCACTATCTGAGCAGGAACTCGTGGATGTGATCAAAGTAGTGTAGACTAAGGTTGTGGAGGCGGGTGCATAAATTGAGGTTTTGCATTTATTGTCAACAACAAAGGCATCAACACTGTGGCAGCATCCCCTTACCAAGCAGAAGATGCAGCATGTTATACAAAAGAGGAATCTGTTCATGCTGCCAAGATTACCGGACATGAGGATGTTTATGTTGCTATTGCTGTAGAGTATGACTTCCAGTTTTACTTCAGTGGTTTCTTTAATGGATATCGGGGATTTATGCTAACCAGTAACCACTGGGGTTACAGCACTTGGGTATGGAACTAGTGATGGCGGCGTTATGTGCTGCACAGATTGGGGAGAAGAAGGCAACTTCAAGATGCAGAGAGACGTTGAAGCTAAGGAAGGAGTCTATGGCACTGCTGATGGCTTCATATCCAACTGCTTGATGTTTACATGTGCCTGCAATTTGGATACTGATGTCGACATAATGGCAAATCAAGTCTTCTGATGGTCCAATTCTATCCTGAAGATATGAGGACACTATGTACAAGTTTGTGTTGATCTATGTGAATACCGTATGGCTAAAACTATGCTAGAAATGATAGATCACAACTTTTGAAGATATAATATATGCTTGATTGGTCACATAATATATGTTTCAGTAGGTACCATAACTTCAAATTATAACAAAAAAATTACATGAATTGAACAAACTAGTACAAAATAGGTCGTCGTGGGTGACCCTTAAAGTAGCAATATACTAACTCAAGCACGTTTTCCGCTACTAGGATTAGATTTGGTGCAGAGAATCCATCGGCCCTTGGCTCTTCTGCGCTTCAACAAAGCTCTTCCACTAGTAGTCCTCATTCTTAGACGAAAACCATGAGTTCTGGCTAATGATTTCCTAGACCTGTTTCTCTTTGTTTGAGCAAGTTGAAACTTTTTCCCGGCCCTCACCACTAGACTACGCCGTGTCACAGGCTCTATCGCACCCCTGGAACTGAAGTCCAATCCCAATGATGAACCTATAATCAATCAGTAACCCATTTTACAAATCTGTACTGCGAGTAAAAACGAATTTTACAACTCGTATTCTATTAAGTGTCTTAATGTTAATTTGAGAAACTGGATAGGTGCCTTGCAATTACTACAAACACTACAATTTTCAAACACAGAGGTGTGTAATTTGTACCTAAATCTGCTTATATTTCGAGGTAAATATTAAAACTTTTTACTAAAGAACCAAAAAGGATTAATAGAAAGAATTGACAAAAACTATTTTACAATATAAGTAAATAAACCTTTCTAAAGTAAATGTATTCGTTTCTTTAGTAAACTGCTAGCAGATTAATCATCGTAAAATTATCTAAAAACTACAAGGAAAGGTCACTCAATCTTATAGTCCTAGTAACACAGAATGTTTAACCTCCTCCACTCAGATCAAATGTGCACATTACTGAACCAAAATAGTACTTCCACAATCTTTTCTAAAAAATGGGCTAATCGCACAATAAAGTACTACTACTACTACTACAGTATACTCAAAGCCTAATATAATTTTAAGGTATTCAACGTCTCTTTTTCTCAAGTTAAGGTGTTGAACTAAAACATTTGTGGGATGTAAGGCTGCTGAAATACATCACATTAACCATTAATCAACCATTTGAGCAGAAAATATGACATGTAACATCTTTTACGAAGATAAAAGAACCTTACATTGCCCAAACTCTACTAAAAATATAAAAGAAGTTGAATGCATTATAGTTAAATTACGCTAAAGGGAATACCTAACAGATAATTCACCCTAAAGTATAGTACATTTGTGTTCTAGAATTACTCAATTGCATTTAACAATAGGAACGCCCAACCCAATAAAACAAATCTCCTAACACAACGATACCCAATCCCGCTTGGGAAGATGGATAAAACCAAAATCCTAAAACATGATAAAGTCCAATCTTCAGACATAGCAATCAGATACAACAAACTTAACATGTAACATGGATACTCAATGACTAGTCGTAAGCTCATGACAAGACGTGTAGGATTCAAATCTTGCTCTTGGGGGTACGCTGGAAAGGGTTAGAAATCCCGTTACATACCCACTACCCAATACCCTACGTATTATAAGCCAATTCTCAAATTAACTAAGGGGGTGTTTGTTTAACCAAAAACCACATTCCTATAACATACCCATTAACAAAAATCACATTTTAAGCTTAGGGGGTGTTTGTTTAGGCTTATGAAACATAAGCCCATTTCGGCTTATATATCATAAGCCCCGAATGTGTGGCTTATTTGGAGACTTATGGGCTTATACAAGTATATTATGATACAATAAACTTATATAAGACCATAAGTCTCAAAATAAGCCACAAATTTCAAGCTTATGAAATATAAGCCGAAAACAAGCCAAATTTCGGCTTATATATCATAAGCCCAAATTTATGACTTAGTTTGAGAATTATGGGCTTATATAAGTTTACAAGTCTCCAAAATAAGCCACAAATTTGGGGCTTATGAAATATAACCCGAAATGGGCTTATGTTTCATAACCTAAACAAACACCTCCTTCCATACAAATTAAATAAAACCAAAACACACCCATTAATAAACATCACATTTTTAGCTTAATTCCAACATACCCATTACTAAAAATCAAATTTCGATAAATTAACCAAAACTAAAACATACCGATTAATAAAAATCACATTTTTAGCTTAATTCCAACATACCCATTACTAAAAATCAAATTTCGATAAATTAACCAAAACTAAAACATACCGATTAATAAAAATCACATTTTTAGCTTAATTCCAACATACCCATTACTAAAAATCAAATTTCGATAAATTAACCAAAACTAAAACATACCGATTAATAAACATCACATTTTTAGCTTAATTCCAACATACCCATTACTAAAAATCAAATTTCGATAAATTAACCAAAACTAAAACATACCGATTAATAAAAATCACATTTTTAGCTTAATTCCGACATGCCCATTAACCAAAACCACATTTTCAGCTTAATTCCAACATACGCATTAATCAAAACCACATTTTCAGCTTATTTCCATCATACCCATTAATCAAAACCACATTTTAAGCTTAATTCCACCATACCCATTAATCAAAACCCCATATTCAGCTTATTTCCAACATACCCATTAATCAGAACCCCATATTCGGCTTATTTCCAACATACCCATTAATCAAAACCCCATATTCAGCTTATTTCCAACACACCCATTAACAAAAACCACATTTTAGCTTAATTCCACCATACTCATTAATCAAAACCACATTTTCAGCTTAATTCCCATTAATCAAAACCCCATTTTCAGCTTAATTCCAACATACCCATTAATCAAAACCACATTTTTAGCTTAATTCCAACATACCCAATAACAAAAACCACATTTTCAGCTTAATTCCAACATACCCATTAACCAAAACCCCATTTCCAGCTTAATCCCACCACACCCATACACAAAACAACATTTTCAGCTTAATTTGACAAATGGGTCATTCTAACATTACCTGAAAACGAAGATGCAGAAGAAGCTGAGAGTGAAAGTGAAGAAGATGAAACGAAAGAAGAGTGAAGAAGGCCAGTATTAGCGACGGGTTTTAGTGACAGATTGGTACGTGTAGCTCGTAAAGCGTTGGGAAAAGTGAGAGATGCACATACGGATGATACACACGCCATGGTTGTGTTATGTTATCTTGTTTTTTCAGAGAAAAGATAATGTGTATATAGCCTTATCTAGTTTTGCGATTTTGGGTTTTATGGATTAAATGGGCTCCATTTTTGGGCCATGTTTTGGGCCTTTTCTATTTTGTATCCAAAACTTATATATATTGGTTGAGCTTCATAATGTAATTCTAGCTATTTTACACAAAATGTTTATCTTACTACTTTAATAGTATACTACCCGCGCAATGTAGCAACGCGTACTTGATAACTATTTTTTAGAGAAAAAATGTTACATTTTAACTCATCAAATGTATATTCAAAATAAAATGAAAGTTATAAAAAACATCAAATCAAATTAAAATAAACTTAATATGAATGAAAAACTAAAATTTAATAGAAATATATTAAAACGGATGTTAAGTAGAAGAGCACGAAATTCTAAAAAATATGACGAAATTAGATTATAAAAAAAAAAAAAAAGATATTTTAATTTAAAAATAAAAAAAATTTAAATAGTTTGTTACAAAAGTTGTTACAAAAGTTGTTACAAAAATTTGTTTCAAAAATGAATGGATGATATTAATTTACCAAATATGATCTAATGGTTTAAATTTAACATTCTTATATTAATTTTTGGCTTGGAGTTAGGTTTGGTAGTTTTAGGTTTGGGATTAAGATCGGAGTTAGGTTTAAAGTTAGTCTCTTTATATAATTACTAGCATGGTACACGCGCAATACAGCGGCATGTACTCGATGAGTATTTTTTTAAAACAAATGTTACACTTTTTCCCATCAAATTTGTATTCAAATTAAAGTTAAAGTTGTAAAAAAGGGTAAACCAAAATAATAAACTCACTCAAAAATAAAATAATAAATAATAAAATATATTAAAATGAATGTTGAATTAAATAGTACGAAAATTTTAAAAATATGGTAAAATTAAATTATGAAAAAAATAAATAGTTAAAAAGATATTTAAATTTAAAAATAAATGCTTTTGAATAGTTTGTTATAAAAATTGTTAGAAAAGTTTGTTATAAAAGAGATGAGTGGATGAGATAAATTTAACAAAATATGGCTTAAATTTAACCTTCTTATCTTAAATTTTAGTTTGGAGTTAGGTTTGTTAATTTTAGATTCGGGATTAAAATTGGAATTAGGTTTTGAGTTAGCCTCTTTATATAATAAGTATAGATATAAATATATATATAGATATAGATATATAGATAAAAAAAATAGTTTTGACAGCTCTTCTAGCTCGTGTGACATCTTGATGGCTTTTAATGTTTTCTAGATTAAATGGCTTGTAATTTGGGCCAGGGCATGTTTTGGGCTTTTTAGATTTTTGTTTATCCGAAGCTTATGCTATGTAATCCGAATTATTGTACACAAAAGACATGAATTAGCGAAATAGTTTAATGTCGGATGCCTTTTGACACCAGATGTTGTTCATTTCATAAAGAATAGCTTCATTTAATTTTCTGTTTTGGGTTTTATGGATATAATAATGGGCTGTAATTTGGGTTAGATATTTGGGCCGTATTTTGGGCTTGTTAGATTTTTGATGATCCAATCCAAAACTTGTATATGGGTTTAGTTTGATGGAACTTTTTTTTGTTAAGTGCCTGTTTTTCAACTAATTAAATTAAATTTTAGAGCATTGCTAAATCCTCTTACTTATCTTCCTACACACACAATCATATAATATTCATTTTTTCCACTTATTATCTCTTCAGATCTTAACCGTCAATTCTGGCACATGTCAGGATCCAATGTGTAGGAAGATTTGTAGTAGGTTTTTGTAGGAGAAAATAGCATTTTTGTAAATTTTAATATTGTATCTAATAAGAAGTGAAGCTTATGAGATTTTATAAACGTTGTGCAATATAAAAAGGAACATATATTATTAACAGGGGGAGTATAACAATGCATGATCTCACAATTCTCTTATGTTCTCTTTGGTTCGATGGAATCCTAAGGATTCTGATTGAATTGGAATCTGATTCCACTCCATAACATGTTTGGTTGGCAGATTCAATGTATTTGGAATCTGAATTCCATTCCTTAATGTGTTTGGTTAACAAGCGAAATGGAATTAAAATCCTACAAAATCCCATATATGTGGAATTGAACATTCCATGGTAAAGGGGGAAGGAATGTTAACATTATTTTTTTTTTACTAATATAATTTTTAATAATAATAATAATAATAATAAATTTAAAAAAAATTAAAAAAAAATAGTAGTAATAGTAATAATAATAATTAAACAATATATAATTTATTAGAATTATTATTACAAAAAAAATAGTAAATAATAATAACAAAGATATTAAAAATAAAAGTAATAAAAATAATAAAATATTAAAAATAAAAATAAATAGATAAAAAAATAAAAATAAAAAACATTAATATTAATTAAATAATTTTTAATAATTATTTCTTAACTTTATTGTTATTATTTTTGTTTAATTTTTTTTGTTAATTTTTTATTTTTTATGTTTAATATTTAATTATTTTATTTATATTTATATTTTTATTTTTTAATATTACTATTATTTATTCTTTTATTTTTTATTTTTTTAAAATTTTTTATTCTTTTAAAATTTTTTATTTTTTTTTATTTTTATTATTTTTTTATTTTATTTTTATTATTTGTTTTTTTTAATAATTATTATTTGTTTAAACTAATTAATTTTAATTCTTATAAATTAATTTTATTTTGTATGTTAATAAAATAATAAAATAATGTTTTATTTAAAAATAGAGTTTTTAAATAAAATAATATAAAATAGTCCATATAAAAAAGCTGTATATATTAGTTTATATAGTATTATTTAAAAAATATAATTATATTCTTTTTAAATATTGTTTATTTAGCAAATTAGTTAATATTATATTATTTAAAATTTAATTATAGTAATATATTTAAATATAATGTTTCCCATTTTATTTTCAAACCAAACACGAACTTGTTTTTTCAAATTCCAATTCCATCGGATTCTAAATCATAAGGATTCTATTTTTCAACATTCCATTCTTTCACATTCTAATTCCTGAAATAGATTTCAATTCCATCAAAAACATTCTACGAACCAAACGAAGGGGATTATCTGGTTTGAGTCTGTGTGACGGGGCTCAAACCCCGTGGATTAGTCGATCAATGAGTCGGAAATCACGGTTACCAAAAAAAAAACGAAAGGGATTATCGAGGGTTTTTGGAAAACTTATTGATTACTCTTTTCGTCCCAAATTAATTGTCCCCGACAAAAAACATATGGTTTTATAAAACATCACTATCAATATATTCTCTTTGACTTTTGTGCTAATTGACATTTTTACTCTTATATAATTAATTAAAATTTTGTATATAGTTTAAAATTTCTAGTTACATTAGGTACAATATACGTAATAAACTTGTTACATTATTTAAATATATATTTGAAAATGGACTATAATTTTAGAATAACCCAAAATGATAAGAGAATATAAATTTAGGACGGATGAACTATTTCTTATGTAATGTAAAATTATGTCATATATAATGATAATTCTGAAAGGCACCTATTCTTTAATTAGTTTTTAGACTAAGGTTTTTTCGTACTTTTCATAAAATGAAACTCGTGATTTTTGGTCTTGAGTCTGTCGTGAAGTAAGAGTGGAGTCTAAGATGTAGACATTATTATTTTAACCAGGGGTGAATCGAGAGGGGTTGTCGAGGGTGTTTGGTATCTTATTACTTCTTTCGTTTTAAAATTATAGTCTCATTTTGATTTTTTCAATTTTTTTTAACTTTGATCTTAATTTTTTTTTATATAATACTTAATGAAAAAAATATGAATTGATTAGTTTTTACATTTATTTTCATTATTATAATTTTTATCAAGTATTATATAACACAAACACAAATATTAAAGGTCAAAGTTGAAAAATAAAGATTGAAAAATAAAGTATGACTAAAATTTTAAGACGGATGGAGTAACTTCTTTTCTTTTGTTGTGTAAAAAAAAGTGAATTGTATGCCTAAAACTTAGACGTACAATTGAATCTAATATGTGATTCGTGGATTTAGATAATTGATTAGTGAAGAATTATTAACAAGAAAATGTGTAAGACACTTGGCAAAAAATATATCTGACACGCATAATTTTGGATCTCATCAGAGGGGTCTCGGATGAGTGTGCAACATGTGCGACCGCACAGGGTTTCCATTTTAAAAAGGCCACATTTTTATTAGTTTTGTATATAAATGTGTATAATATTAAACATGTATAAGTTATATAATTCGATTTTACATGCAACTTAACGCGTAAAATAACTTCTTTGTTGTTATTGCCTAGGGTAAAAAAAAATGAGACGGCTTTGAATCTCATTTGTAAACAATATATTAAGACTGTATGTATTATTATGTCATATGTACCAATAATTCTAAAATGTACATGCTCCTTAAAATTTGGAAGCCTTTAATTTTCAAATAACGATTTTTTTTCCATAAAATAAACCTCGTGACAACTAATCTTAACTCAAAGGTCAAAGACCACTTTGAGAAAAATCATTATAAGTATAAGTTTTCGGGGTGTTTGGTTAAGCTTATTAGTGGGGTTAGACTTATGTTATATATAAGTTCATGTTTAATGTTTGGTTTAGCTCATCTTTAATAAGCTTATAAGATCAAGTGTTTGGTTTGACTTATGTTGTTAAATAACCAAAAAAGACATAGTTTAATAAGCTTATAAGTTCAACTTTTTTTCAATTTTTTTTATAAAAGAATACAAGTTATTTAAAAACTAATGATTTAAAAATTTAAATTAGATCAATAAAATCCAAATAAAATACACGATAAAATTTAAATCTTCATCTATTAGACGCAAGTAACTCTTCCGCAATCACGTTTCTTATTGAACTCATATAAAGATCATTTTCTCTATCTCTACGACTCGAACTTGTGTTGTCGGTCGTTTCATTAATAGAGCCTTTAATTAGACGATCTTGATTTGGGTTGTAAGTTTCTTCTTGGGACGTGTGAAAAGCATGGTGGGTATTGTCTTTCATTCTAATATATTTGTGAAGTGTCATAGACGTTATCACAATGTCTACTTGTGTTTCATAAGGATAATTGACATACATATCTTTTAATATCGCCCACCTAGCCTTCTATACTCCAAAAGTTCGTTCAATGACATTTCTCAATGATGAGTGAGCGTAGTTAAATGTCTCTTTATATCCTCTTGGAGCACGTATTGCAGCGGTTCGTCTACGACGAAAATCAGGTAAGTGATAGCGAATGTCTGGTCCTTTATATGGAGCAAGATAACCTTTAGTATTTGGTTATCCAACATCAACAATGCAATATTTATCTGTAACGAACAATAAAACAAATGTAAACATCGATTGATTAGACGTTTCATGTATATGTAGTATAAAAAAATTATATACTAACCTCCCATTGAAACATGAAATTTAACTTCAGGTCTACTCAATGTTTCATTAAAGATTCTAGTATCATGTGCGGTTCCTTCCCACCCGACCCATACGAATGTAAAGCACATGTTAAAATCACAAGCTGCCATTATATTCTGAGTTGCATACCCTTTCCTACCAATGTATTTTGGTTGCTCGTGTTCTCGAACGGATGCCCTCACGTGTGTCCGTTTGATAGCTACAATGTAATTCTTTCTTTCGTTGATGAAAAATTAGTTGGTTCTTATGTAAAATGGGTCTGTTATATCGTTTGTTTCAAGAAACGAAAGATTCATTTCGACATACCTTAAAAAACGGATAATAGCGAGGATATGTGGTGGCACTTGTTCGTTGTAACTCTCATTTTGGCTTTATGATGTCTGCACTTAACCTCAACACCGCTTTTAAGAATTTGTAAATATGTGGATGTATAGTTTCTCCGGAATAACTAAATGTTTCATGAAGCAACCTATTTCCATATCCATTTGCTAAAGTAAGCAAGAAACTCACAGCCGTCTCTTCAATACATGTACGACGTGATGGCTTTAACCCATAAAATGTTACAAGACTGCACATAACATTTTGAATGCCGGAACATGTACCCTGAACACTTCATAACAACGCCTCTCATGACCAGCAAGGATATCTTTAATAAACATATAACTTATGTGAGAAGACGTTCTACAAGGCTTGCGCTTTTTTTAAGTTTACGACCCATTATTATTCTTTTAACGGCTATAACACACGATAATAAAAAGTTATTTTCCTCCTCAACCAAACTTTCTTCATCTTCGTCATATGAATCGGAGTCATTACTATCCATATGTTCTGATGGAACACAAAAGATATATTACACAGGTAAAAACATATATAACATAGAAATAAAGATTTTATTCTGGTACAAAGTCACATAACACAAGTAACATCACAGAAAGCTTATTAAAGTCAAAGTAGAACCACAAACAATAAAGTAGAAAGAAATAATGTCGAATAAGGAAGTAATGTCAATGATGGACCAGATTACTTTTCCATTATATATTTAAGGAGCCCCATCTCTTCTTCGTTATTTGATGGAACCATGAAGTTTTCCCGAGCTTCCTTCTTCAAGAATATCTTTAGTGCCTCAAAATATTGGTTGGTACATTCTTCAAAGCTTGGAAATTCTGTCACAATATTCATGAAATCTTGTGTTGAAGGTACTGAACTGCGAGGTGGAAAAGATTGTGTACTTCTTGAAGATAGTGCGTTTATAACACTATCCAGCTTCTCATCAAATTCAGAACTTACAAATGTTTTTCCCTTTGTGGAATGACTAGGCCCGCTAGATTTTTTCGCTTACTCGAACTACATGCTGGGAAAACTTGTACCTCATCATCACATTTTTCCATCATATCGTCACTATCACCTTTCCCTTCCTGATGTTCTTCGTCTTCGTCAACTAATCTGTATTCCAACGGAAGCTTGCTTCTATCTGCCACAGCAACTATATCTCGAAATAAAGGATCGTAATACAGTTTATAATCTCCAGATTTTGCCCCCTAAACTTGTCAAAATCTTCGTTCGCCTATAAGAGAAAGAAACAGTTTGTATAAAAGCATGAAAAGAATGACATACATCACAGAATGACACACATTATTTATAACTATAAGAAATGAAAAATAAATTACCGTTATCTTCTCATCCCACCATTCTGGAGAAGCATCATTGTCTTTCTAATCAGATCCCTTCCAAATCCCAGACTTAAGTCTCATTAAACGATCATATAGTTTCCAATCCTTCTTCATGTTATCCCAATGATTTTTCAGTTGCTTGTATGTAACATCTCATCATATCCTTTCTTTGATATTCGTTATTAAATTTTCATACCCAACCTTATTAAATGTTGTATTGGGTTTATTTCCAAGGTCTTGCCTCATTCAAGCACAACTCGACAAATACCAAATGCGTATTGTTATTCCATAGGGGTGATGATTTGGGTTTCTTTTTCTTTATGGCTACAAGGGCAGGGGCAAGGGCAGCTTCATTACCGTTGTTGGTTACATTACAAGTGACGTCCATGAGTGGAATAACAAAACCAAAATCTATACCGTCAACATATAAATATTTAGCTTAAACAACAACTACAATAATAGTCGAACAACCCTTTAATGATAGCAAAACAACCAAGAAGAAACAATTTCAATGGCAACTCAAGTATAGTTTCAATAGCAGCATGAAAATTATATAGCTAAAAAATAGCTTCAATACCAGCAAAACAACCAATAAAATTGTTTCATAGTTGCTCAGGAATAGTTTCAATAAAAGCAAAAAAAAAATTTACAACAACAACAATTTAAGGCAATAGAACGTCATTAACAATAAAACATATAACACAAAAGATACTAATGCAATTCTTTCAATAGCAATAGCAACAACATACCATCATTCATTGACGACATATGTAATATAAAAGACACTAATTCAATTGACAATTGTTTCAATAGCAACACCCTAGTTACATTAGCAACAATTCGTTGACTCCATATGTTTTATTAACTTAAGATGTTTAATTAAAGATGTAGTACTAATTAAAACAAATATAATTAATTAATGTGAAAAAACAAGAAATGGAATTGAAATGTTACCTGACGACGATGATGATGAAGGGAAATATGAAAATGAGAAGTGATGGAGGCGTGATATATGGAGGTTGTGTTATATAAAGGAAAATATGACCGTTGTTAGGGTATACTTATAAATTGGATAAAGGTATCTTATATAAGCCCAACCCTTACATAAAAGCCACATTTTTTTAGATTATCAAAACACGCATATATAAGCATATAAGCTCACTTATATAAGCTTAGCCAAACATTTGTTTGGGCTTATGTATGTTATATAAGCTAGTAAGCATAAAAGCCTTGTATATAAGCTAAAACAAACACCCCCTACGTTATAATTAGTATTTGGTTTAATTTCTTTGATTTCATGTGTAATTCAGTTTACTTGTGATTTTAGTATTATAGATTCGATCAGGACTAGTTTACATGGCTATGCAAACCAATAAATTTTGAAATAAGCAAACTTTTTTAACTTTTGATGGGCCTACTAGAGGCATAAAATTCAAAAGACCATTTTACATTAGATCTCGCATCTAGGTATCTTGATGTCAATATATTAAAACGGTATATGTCTGATAGGTGTGAAAACACCCATCCTTTTACCACTTATTTATTGTTAAAACAAGACCAAAACGCGTATTTTATATCATTTGTTTGGAATTATGCGTGGTTTGTGTGTTTGTTGTGTTTTCAGAGCCAACCTGATAAATATTGAAGAAAACATGGGATTGCACGGGTTTTATCAAAGAAAAAGACTCAAGACGAAGTCTATGGTCCAAGAGATGCAAAAGATTTGAAGTCAATGGGCCTATTTGAAGATTTATCGAAGAAAAGGACCAAAGATGGAAGATTTACATATGTCGAAGAACTCAAGTCTATTAAACGAAGAAATTAAAAGACGAGTTGAATTTATTCATCGACAAATCTCGAATCAGAATCGAAAACGTCAACTTTACTAAAAAGACAAGAAGACAAAAAGAAAGGAGAAAAGCCCACTCACCAACCAAGTTCAAGTCCTATAAATAGGAGTCCCCTTCATTGTTTAGAGCTAGTTTTTCATTTCCTTTTTTTTCTTTTCTCTGTTTCGTAGGAAACCAACACCATTAAGGTGTTGGTGATTTTTTTTCATCTTTGATTTCACAAATCTTGTAAGGTTTAATCTTTCCTTTTGATTGTTTAACCTTAATCTTTCAATATAATCCTTCATTTAATCTTGTTCATCTTTCTCTTGTTGATTTAAAGTTTTAAAGTTTTATTTGGTTGATTTTAATCTTCAAAACTAAGTGGGTTTTGTGTTTTTGTTGATTTGATTTGATGTTTATCATTAGGAGATGATTAGTGGTTATTTTGGTTTAATCTTTGGTAAAAACTTGGTTGATTTTGGTTAAAATTCGTCCTTGTTTTATTTCCCTGTTCTTCGCTTACGTTGTGTTTCTCATATTCCGGATGAACAAAACATTCCGGATGAAGCTTTTTAGTTAAGTTATTCCGAGTCAACGTTTATTCCGAACGAAGGGTTTAGTTTATTATTCCGGATGAGTATTATATTCCGAACCAGTTGATTTCCCCTTTTATTCCGAACGAAGTTAACATTCCGAACGAGTGAAGTATTCCGAATCAGTGAACTATTCCGGATCAAAGAATATTCCGAATAAACCTTTTATTCCGAACCAAAGTTTTCCTTTATTTATTCCGAACCAAGCAATATTCCGAATGAGTGCAATTATTCCGAACGAAGGTTCTTTCTCTTAAACATTCCGAATCAAGCTTTTTATTATTTTATTCCGAGTCAGTCAATTATTCCAGATCAACACATATATTCCGAACGAAGGTATTTTATTCCGAATGAAGGTATTCCGGATGAAGGTATTCCGGATGAAGGAAGTACATTCCGAATGAGCATTATTCCGGATGAACATTATATTCCGGATGAGCCATTTTTCCGAATCAAGCTTTTGTCTTAATTATTCCGCATGAAGGTGTTTTTCCGAATCAAACTTTTCTCTTAATTATTCCGGATCAAGAGAATATCCCGAGTAAGCAGTTTTATTCCGGATCAAGCATCTTTTCCGAATCAAGGATTTTTGGTTATAAGGGTATTTTACTGTTTTACTGTTTAATTTTAATTCAATTTAAGCCTTATTTTATTAACTGCTTTTAGTTTAATTTTATATATTTGTGCATTTAAACCTTTTTAGTAGAATAGAAAACCAAACCCCTTTTTAGTAACCAAGAACAATAGTTCCACTTTGAGCCGTGATCAATTCGAGAAGATACCGAGAAACGAACTTTCAACCTAGTAAAATCTTTGTATCAAATGGCGCCGCTGCCGGCTCTTTTCGTAAGGATTAACGGTTTTTTGTGAGAAATTGGATTTTGGGATCCGTTCACCGTGAACGTTACTTTTTCATCATTAAAAATTTTCAAAACCAACCTCGAGCACCATACCAACCACCTCAAAGACAACCATATCCACCTCAAAATCCTACTCAAGTTTACCAACCCGCTCCTTACCAACCACCTGCTTATCAAGCACCTCCTCCTACCCAACCCACCGTTTTCAACCACGAGGTCGAAACGTACATGCGGACGAATGATGTGTTGGTGAAGAATCTGTAGACCCAGACTATTAATTTGAAGGGCGATATGGTGAAACAAGGGAATGATCTTAGAGGCGATATGCGAAACTCTTTGATTAGTCAAACGAATGACCTTAGGGACATGATGGCTGGTTTCTTCCAAGGTAATCAACCCTCTTCTTCGGGTACTCTTCCGAGTAACACCGTTGCTAATCCAAGAGGGGAGATGAAAGCAATCACCACTCGCAGTGGAAAAGGTACCAAGGAACCCGAGCTTCCTATACCTACACCGGTGATTGTGACAAAGGAAAATGAGTCTACTTCTCCAATTCATCCCCCGCTTACTTCCACCCCTCCACCACCTAAGGATGTGAGTGATCCTACTATTCCAAAGCCTTCCTCTTCTTCCGATATACCTTATCCCTCAAGGTTGAGGAAAGAGAAGCTCAAAAGGAAGGACGATATTCAGGTTTCAAACTTTCTCAAAATGTTTAAACAATTGAATTTCAACATCTCCTTCGCTGAGGCTCTCGCTCACATGCCTAAATATGCGAAGATGTTTAAAGATCTTCTTAGTGACAAGGAAAAGATTCTTGATATTGCTAATACCCAACTTAACGAGAATTGCTCCGCGGTTCTCTTAAGGAAATTGCCAACCAAACTTGGTGATCCGGGTTGCTTCTTAATACCTTGCAACTTCCAGGGAGTAGAGAATTGCATGGCCCTAGCCGATCTAGGTGCTAGTATCAACTTAATGCCTCTAAGCGTTTGGAAGCAATTATCTCTCCCTGAGCTAGTCCCCACCAAAATGACTTTGGAATTAGCTAACCGTACGGTTGCTTATCCAGTGGGGATAGCCGAAGACGTTTTCGTTGGCGTTGACAAATTCACCTTCCCGGCGGATTTTGTTGTCGTTGACTACGAGATGGACCCTCAGGTTCCATTAATCGTTGGACGTCCATTCTTGAGGACCGGTCGCGCTCTCATCGATGTAGAAGCGGGTGAGCTTATCATGAGAGTTGGTGACGATCAAATTGTCTTCAACATGGGTAAGATTTCTAAACAGCCTTATTCATACGAGAGTGTTAATTGTATCGACGTTCTTGATGAGGCTTGTGAAGAACACTTTAATGATGCTTGCAAAAATAGTCTTACCTCTCTTCCCAATGTTGAGACCGTTGCCTCTATTGCTCCATCACTAACTCCATTTGGAGAAAGTGATTTCCTTTTGACAGAATTTGAAGCAACTTTAGGAGACGTGAACTTACAATATGACGATTCTCCCACCGATTGGGATGAAGACATTCGTACCATTGAGAAACTTCTCAATGAGGAGAATATTTCTCCACCATCTCCCAAGGATATTGCTATCGATGAACCGAATTTGACTACGCCTTCCATCGAAAATCCTCCGAATTTAGAGCTTAAGGAATTGCCGTCCCATCTCGAGTACGTATTTCTTGAAGACAAGAAGAAGTCACCCGTCATCATCGCTAAGGACTTGAAAGAAGACGAAAAATCTCGCCTTATCGCCGTGCTTAAAAATCATAAGAAGGCAACTGCTTGGAAAATTTCCGATATCCGCGGAATTGATCCAAAATTTTGTACTCACAAAATTCTCATGGAAGATGACTTTAAACCCGCAATCCAAAGCCAAAGAAGGGTTAATCCTCGAGTTCATGACGTCATCAAACAAGAGGTTATCAAACTTCTTGATGACGGAATGATTTACCCTATTTCGGATTCGCCATGGGTAAGTCCCGTCCATTGTGTGCCAAAGAAAGGCGGAATAACCGTTGTTCCCAATGAACACAACGAGTTGATTCCTACTCGTCTCGTTACTGGGTGGAGAGTTTGTATCGACTATCGCAAACTCAATGATGCCACGAGAAAAGATCACTTTCCTCTTCCTTTCATGGATCAAATGCTCGAGCGTCTAGCGGGTAATGATTATTATTGCTTCTTAGACGGTTTCTCCGGGTATTTTCAAATTCCCATCGATCCTAAAGACCAAGAGAAAACCACATTCACTTGTCCCTACGGAACATTTGCTTACAAACGAATGCCTTTCGGTTTATGTAATGCTCCTGGGACGTTCCAAAGGTGTATGATGGCTATCTTCCATGACATGGTTGAAGAAACTATGGAAGTCTTAATGGATGATTTCTCGGTTTATGGCGATTCTTTCTCTGCTTGCCTTGCCAATTTAGAACGTATGCTTAAGCGGTGTGAAGACACTCGCCTTGTTCTAAATTGGGAAAAATGCCATTTCATGGTAAAAGAGGGCATCGTGCTAGGACATAAAATCTCAAAAGCCGGTCTTAAAGTGGACCGTGTTAAAGTTGATGTCATAGCCAAATTACCTCCACCTTCAACCGTGAAGGGTGTGAGAAGTTTCCTTGGTCATGCGGGCTTCTACCGTCGATTTATCAAAGATTTTTCTAAAATCGCTCGCCCGATGACCCACCTCTTGGAAAAAGATACTCCTTTTATCTTTTCCAAAGAGTGTATTGAAGCCTTCAACCTTCTTAAGGATAAGCTAACTAAGGCAACGGTCTTGGTTACCCCTAATTGGGAGCTACCTTTTGAGTTGATGTGCGATGCTAGCGACTTTGCTATTGGAGCGGTTTTGGGCCAAAGAGTGAATAAACACTTCCAAACAATCAATTACGCTAGCAAGACAATGAAAGGGGCTCAATTGCATTACACGACAACCGAAAAAGAGCTTTTAGCTGTTGTCTATGCTTTTGAAAAATTTCGCCCCTATCTTGTCCTTTCCACTACCATCGTGTACACGGACCATTCCGCGTTGAAGTACTTGTTAACTAAACAAGATTCTAAACCAAGACTTCTTCGTTGGGTTTTGCTACTTCAAGAATTTAAAATCAAAATTCGTGATAAGAAGGGAGCCGAAAACCTAGCCGCGGATCATCTCAGTAGACTTGAGGATCCTTATCAAGGGGATCATCCGAACAAAGAGATCAATGACTCTTTTTCCTTTGAGACCTTAATGTCTATCAACTCGAATTTTTATGAAACCCCGTGGTTTGCGGACATTGTAAACTACTTGGCGGGTGGAATTCTCATTGATGGGTTAACATCCCAACAAAAGAAAAAGTTCTTTAAAGATATTAAGACTTACTTTTGGGATGACCCGTATCTCTTCAAACAATGCGCTGATTTGATTATTCGCCGATGTGTTGATGGACCGGCAGCTTTAGACATTCTCGAAGCTTGCCACAAAGGACCCACCGGTGGTCACTTTGGTCCCAACTTCACCGCAAAGAAAGTGTTTGAATCGGGATTTTATTGGCCCTCCATTTATCGTGACGCTCACGAAATGGTGAAAAATTATGATGCTTGCCAACGACAAGGCAAGATCACACATAAAGATGAGATGCCTCAAAATTTCATACAAGCATGTGAAATCTTTGATGTATGGGGTATCGACTTTATGGGGCCATTCCCTTCATCTAAAGGAAACAAATACATCCTTGTAGTCGTTGACTACGTTTCTAAATGGGTTGAAGCCAAAGCTTTACCCACTAACGACGCAAGGGTGGTTTGTAACTTTTTGAAGCAGCTATTCGCTAGATTCGATGTGCCTCGTGCCATTATTAGTGATCGCGGGACTCATTTTTGTAATGATCAATTCGCAAGAGTCATGGCTAAGTATGGTGTCAATCATCGTCTTTTCACCGCATACCACCCACAAACTAATGGGCAGGCTGAAATCTCTAACCGAGGGTTAAAGCGAATTCTTGAACGAACCGTGGGAGAGCATCGTGCCTCATGGGCCGATAAACTTGATGATGCTCTGTGGGATTTTCGTACCGCATACAAGACTCCGATTGGTTGTACACCATATCGTCTCGTGTACGGGAAAGCATGCCACCTCCCCATTGAGTTGGAGCACAAGGCTTACTGGGCCTTCAAGTGGGCTAACTTCGACATCAACAAAGCCGGTGACCTACGCAAAATCCAACTCAATGAGCTTAATGAACTCAAGAATGAAGCTTATGAAAATTCTTTGATCTATAAGGAAAAGACTAAGCTCATTCATGACTCTAAGATTAAAACCCGAGAGTTCCAAGTTGGAGACAAAGTTTTACTCTTCAACTCTCGGTTGAAAATCTTTTCGGGCAAACTCAAATCTCGTTGGTCCGGCCCATTCACCATTGCCCAAATTTTTCCATATGGTACTCTCGAGCTCGCTCAACCTAATGGACCTAATTTTAAGGTGAATGGCCAACGAATGAAGTTGTACTTTGGTGAGGACATCTCTCATGAGATGATTCCATCCGTCACCACGTTTCCCATGAACTAGTTTTGGGTCGAGTCAGGCTCGTGACTCGGTTATCAAAAACAAGCGCTCCTCGGGAGGCAACCCGAGTATCTATCCCATTCCGTTTTACCTCCTAAGTGTAGGGGGACCTATACAGGTTGTTTGTGTTTGTGTGGTGATGTGATTACAGGGATGAGTGCACTTTTGGAATCTTTGAAGAACCGTGCTCCCGTGTTATCCGCAATCTGGTTCTATCTCTCAACTATCGTTATTCAATTATTTTCATACTCACATTTGAAATTGACCACGTTAGTTGTCTCCTCCTTAACTTGATTTAACCAACGTGCACAATGTCATAAGTGTAGAGGAGACTTTTCCCACATGCTTAAACATTGGGGACAATGTTTATATTAAGTGTAGGGGAGACTTCTATCGAAGTTTTAAGTGGACTTTTCCATTAAAATGCCTTCATTTAACCGGAAAATCATCTTTTTTAGCATTTTTCAAATTTTTAATTAACTTTGGCCATATAGTCGTAATTTTTAAATTTTTATCGTCGCTTTCATATGTATATATCCCACAATAAAGTCAAAAATATTAATAAAGTGGTGTAGCTAGTTTAGAAGTCTTTGACATATTAGGCCCGTTGCGATTATTTTGACTCAACCCGAATAGACTTATGCAAGTTTATTCTAGCTAGTATCCTTAACCATGTAGACCTTAATTGGTTTATTAGGCTAAGCATCAACGAGTCTCATTACTTGAGATTTTAAATTATGGAGAACGAGAAATGATAGAGTCAATTATAAGTCGGTATTCTTGCACAAGCACACTTGGTGTGATTATAAGCTTTTCCTCCCATCGCCTTATATGAATAAATGCAATAAGTAAGGTCGTACGATTTTATTGGATAACTTAGCTTCTAGCCCAAGATCGTTTAAAAGTTGCTCGGTAATGATATGAGTTCATAGCCAAGGCATAACTAATGAAGCGGGGCGCGAAGATTGGCGAGTCCGAAAAGGCCCTAACAAGGCATGAGGATTCAATTTTATTGCTAAAGATCCAAGGTGATGTGAAAAGCATTATTCCCAAAATCAATATGAAGGATCAAGACTCACGACGAAAAGCAATCAACTCCCATAAAGATCATGGAGAAGTCTATCCGAAAAGACCCTAACAAGGTATGAGGATAAATAGATCCAAGTCCGAAAAGGAGGCGGATCGTTGTATCTCAAAATCCCAATTAACGATTGAAGAAATAATGATGAAGTCGTGGTCAACAAAGTTGGAGTATCCCTCAAAAGTCTCCAAGTGAAGAAATTTTATTAACGAAGAGAAGACCATTATCTCAAGAACGTCTCTCAAGATATGAAGTATGAAGTACATGCCAAATATTGGTCCGAGAAAGGTCTCAAATCGTGAAGCGAGTTATGCCAAGATATGAACTTTTTGAGGTCCCGAGAAGCAGTTTTAAGAGATTTTGTCCTTTAGCTAAATATTAATCAAATCGTCCTACTTTGCTTTCAGCCTAAATAAACTATCGCAATAAGTCCAAAAATGCATCTTCGTGATCATTCTAAGACAACAATAAAATATAAGAGATACACCTATGAATAAGGGAGTTTAAGCATATAATTAAGCCATGTGTGTAAGTGTTTGTTTTGCTAACTTATAATAACAATGATCTCGTTTTTAAGCTTAGTTTGGGGAGCGTAAAACTTGAGGGTGATAAATCTTCGCAGCACCAAAGCCCTAATGTAAGTCTTAGATCTCTTTGCGAGTTATTTACATATAGCTATTTTCAAGTGAAAATGGTTTTCTATCCATTTTGTTTCATTCAAGCTTTTATATATCTCTTTAGTAGTAGTGGTTATTGTTAATAAGGCCAAGGTTGATTGATTATGAGAAAAGTGAAAATTTGCTTTATCACTAAGCATTGCATGAGGGGATGGCAATGGTTAAGTGTAGGAGATTTGATAGGTGTGAAAACACCCATCCTTTTACCACTTATTTCTTGCTAAAACAAGACCAAAATGCGTATTTTATATCATTTGTTTGGAATTATGCGTGGTTTGTGTGTTTGTTGTGTTTTCAGAGCCAACTGGATAAATATTGAAGAAAACATAGGATTGCACGGGTTTTATCAAAGAAAAAGACTCAAGACGAAGTCTATTGTCCAAGAGATGCAAAAGATTTAAAGTTAATGGGCCTATTTGAAGATTTATCGAAGAAAAGGACCAAAGATGGAAGATTTACATATGTCGAAGAACTCAAGTCTATTAAACGAAGAAATTAAAAGACTAGTTGAATTTATTCATCGACAAATCCCGAATCAGAATCGAAAACGTCAACTTTACTGAAAAGACGAGAAGACAAAAAGAAAGGAGAAAAGCCCACTCACCAACCAAGTTCAAGTCCTATAAATAGGAGTCCCCTTCATTGTTTAGAGCTAGTTTTTCATTTCCCTTTTTTTTTCTTTTCTCTGTTTCGTAGGAAACCAACACCATTAAGGTGTTGGTGATTTTTCATCTTTGATTTCACAAATCTTGTAAGGTTTAATCTTTCCTTTTGATTGTTTAACCTTAATCTTTCAATATAATCCTTCATTTAATCTTGTTCATCTTTCTCTTGTTGATTTAAAGTTTTAAAGTTTTATTTGGTTGATTTTAATCTTCAAAACTAAGTGGGTTTTTTGTTTTTGTTGATTTGATTTGATGTTTATCATTAGGAGATGATTAGTGGTTAATTTGGTTTAATCTTTGGTAAAAACTTGGTTGATTTTGGTTAAAATTCGTCCTTGTTTTATTTCCCTGTTCTTCGCTTACGTTCTGTTTCCCAGATTTCGGATGAACAAAACATTCCGGATGAAGCTTTTTAGTTAAGTTATTCCGAGTCAACGTTTATTCCGAACGAAGGGTTTAGTTTATTATTTCGGATGAGTATTATATTCCGAACCAGTTGATTTCCCCTTTTAATCTGAACGAAGTTAACATTCCGAACGAGTGAAGTATTCCGAATCAGTGAACTATTCCGGATCAAAGAATATTCTGAATAAACCTTTTATTCCGAACCAAAGTTTTCCTTTCTTTATTCCGAACCAAGCAATATTCCGAATGAGTGCAATTATTCCGAACGAATGTTCTTTCTCTTAAACATTCCGAATCAAGCTTTTTATTATTTTATTCCGAGTCAGTCAATTATTCTGGATCAACACATATATTCCGAACGAAGGTTTTTATTCCGAATGAAGGTATTCCGGATGAAGGTATTCCGGATGAAGGAAGTACATTCCAAATGAGCATTATTCTGGATGAACATTATATTCCGGATGAGCCATTTTTCCGAATCAAGCTTTTGTCTTAATTATTCCGCATGAAGGTGTTTTTCCGAATCAAGCTTTTCTCTTAATTATTCCTGATCAAGAGAATATTCCGAGTAAGCAGTTTTATTCTGGATCAAGCATCTTTTCCGAATCAAGGATTTTTGGTTATAAGGGTATTTTACTGTTTTACTGTTTAATTTTAATTCAATTTAAGCCTTATTTTATTAACTGCTTTTAGTTTAATTTTATATCTTTGTGCATTTAAACCTTTTTAGTAGAATAGAAAACCAAACCCCTTTTTAGTAACCAAGAACAATAGTTCCACTTTGAGCCGTGATCAATTCGAGAAGATACCGAGAAACGAACTTTCAACCTAGTAAAATATTTGTATCAATGTCCGATATATAATATTAACTGATCATAGAAACAAAAAAAGTAAATTTTTAAAAAACTCTTTCCACCCTAACAATCTACATCACTGCCTCTTTATTCATTATTTTCTTGCCACGATCGGATTAAAGGGTGATTATCATTATCCTTTCATCACTTTTGTGTTTTGGTTTAATGTTATAAGGACGTGTAGTGTGTTTTTTTCTAGGGTTTTAAAAAACCTTGTTTATTCCTTGTTTTTCTCTTAATGATATATTATCTATTTTAAACCTTAAATCGTCTATATAACCATATTGAATTTACTCTTTACGTACACTGTTTCTTTTCGGATTGTTGTGTGTCAAAGTTCTTTTGCTAAGGTTTATAGCCGGTTATTAGGGTTCTAATTATTTATATTGGATTGTGGTTTATTTTGGTTCTTATCTTCGCATATAATTTTGATCTACATAACCTTTTCGGGTTGGTATAGTTTTACTTTTTTAACAAGATGTGCTTGTGGTTAGTTGGTGACATTCTATGTAACACCCCCAAATTTATACAACTTAATACAGCGGAAGACTCATTGGTGTTACGGGATAGCACATTACTCACATCATAGACAACGCATAAAAATCGCGTCGTTTAATAATAAATCATTTCCATTCAGAAACATTAAAGTTACATCGGTCCCAAGTCATATTATTTCATACAAAGTTTACAAAGTATTTGAATGGAAAAATATTGTTTAAGTGCGGGCCATGAATTCTTGTTGTCTTCCCGAGAATTACCTTCAAGTACCTGAGATAAAACATGTTAAAAGAAAAGGTCAGCGATAACGCCGAGTGAATTCATAGAGTTTAATAAATTCCATCAATATAACTTTGGTATAAAATTAGTACCAAAAATCAATTCGTACAAATCATTGTAATAGGCCGTAAAATAGCCAAAATCGTTTTATACAAGTCTTTGTAATAGGCCATAAAATAGCCAAAGTCATTTTATATAAATCCTTATCGAAAATCGTAATACAGGCATTTGCCTTAAAAATTATTACACGAGCCAATGTCGTAAAAACATTATACAATACGTCTTATGACGTTGTATAAAATCAAATAAAAACCGTAATATGAATATGGTTATGAAAACCAAAACACAAACATAATATCATTAGTATGACCCTGTATTGCTAGTCAGGCAATACTTCGTAATTCGAAGCGTCTATTAGTATTTCATTAATTTGGATTATTATAAGCCGCATGACATTGTTACCTTACTAAACCAACAACGGGTAGCTAACCCGATACCAATTTTGCCCATCTAAAGTAGCGTGTCGTCACAAAGGTCACGCTATAGAAATCTTCTCATACATAAATTCGCTTACCAATCAATGTGGCACGACGGGGATCAACCGTCAAGGCGCGAACTGGGGTGATCGTCCCCAAATAGTACTATTAAATGCATAAGCGTCTACCAACTCCCGGTAGTTCACAATTCATGCTAATGGGACTTTTAGTGACATAACCTAACTTTAATAATCCATTTGATTTCATCTATCGGGTCCTTTAATTATTTATCGGGTCATACATTTGAGTCATTCAATCATTCGGGTCCAAAATCAATAAACAAACAATCGGGACAAATGGTGTCCTATTTGATAAAAGCTAACATGTTATCTCCCTCGCGGGTTTATAAAACATTTATAAAAACATTTAAAAGAGTGCGAGGCTATGAACTCACGTTGATGTGGGAAGACGGTTATCGGCGATTCGGATGTACGGTGCGTGCTTCAATCACGGAAACCTAGACAAATAATAATCGGTCTTAGACGTTTGTCCAATGACTTTATAAAAATAACATTTATGTATACATATGATGATTATATATATATGATGATCAAGTGGGTTTACATATTCTCGTTTACTCATTTTAGTGTTATATGTCGATAACTTTTATACTAATTTACTAGTTTTACCCATTTACGTGTTTTAAGTCCAACAAACTTATTATAAGTTCCTTAACTTGTTTTAATCCTTGTTATACTTATTTTATCAGTATGTACACTTTACAAGTTGGGCCTAAAATGGGTTAAGCCCAATAATAAGTTTATAAGTGTTTTAGTCCATTTTTGTTGTATTATTAGTCAATAACGTTAATTTAGTCCGTTAACGTCCGTATTTCTTATAGTTCGAGTTTTATCGGTTTTTACTTGTATTAGTTACTTATACATCAGTATATGACTTTTATAAACTTTACATTAGACGGGTTTGGTCGTCTAAGTTTTATTTAACAAAAACGTTAATTTTACGGCAATAGCCGAAAAAGTCGTAAAAATCATGTTTATAGTTTTTATTACTTATAAACATTATTTCACCACTATTTATATAATTTATCCATTAGATTAACCTTTTATATATATTTATATAAATAAGTTTTATAAGTTAGTGGGTTTTTATTTTACATTTTATATATTAAAATGTGAGTGCTTATATAATAGTATTATTTTTTAATTTCCAAAAATCTGATTTTTAACTTCATCTTCACCAAAACTGCCATATCTTGAGTTCTATATGGAGATAGAAGCTCAAATTTTTATCACATAAACTACATGATATGTGCTACATTTAACTCTTCTATAGCTACTGTTGAATCATCTTCTAAATATTTTCTAAAAATCGTCCAAAACAGTAACTTCAGATTTGTATCTTAAACTTGTTTTGATCATATCTCACTCATTACAATGATTCCATTGCATGGCCAACTCTCACATGTGTACAAGACCCATAGCTTACTGTAAATCCATTCTACTTCATCATTTTATCAGTTAAACATATGGTTCTTTACTGTTTTATATAGCCATCAAATTTAACCAAGATTTTAACCTTGTTTCTTATGGTTTTTCACCTTTTTAATCATGATTATCAACAACAAATCCCCACATAACATTTTTATCATCATATAATCATCATAAATATATACAATAGGAAATAAAATACATGTTTACATAATCAAAATAACAAGAAGATGAGGAGGACAATCTTTATACCACCATGATGATGTAGGTTGATCAAAACATGGATTTTTGATGGAGAAACTTGTGCTTAGCCAACACCATCTTCAAGACCATCAATCTTTATGATCACCTTGTAGAAATTCAACCCCAAGACACCATGAATACTCCTCCTTGGATGTTATAATCACCACCATTCAAGAGAGCTTCAAAATGGCTTCAACATGTGTATGAATAACACATGATTTCATGGATGAAATTGATCAAAATGGTGTTTTAGGGTGAAGAATGGGACAGCCAAAAATGGAGTCCAAGAGAGAGAGAGAAAGTTTGTAGCTTTTTTGCATGAGTGTGTGTGAGAAGAGTGGTTTGTGTTGGTGGTTTTGTGAAGTGGAATAGCTTAAAGGTTAAGCTTAGGACATGTGTAAGTAATATTACTTACAACTTGACACCAAGTTGTTGTGTTGGAGAGTTATAGCCGGTTTTGATGGGGGTGGGACAAGTGTCCCACTTGTCTCATCCCCATTTATTTACGGGTACTCCTCGATTCTAGTTTCCTCGATTTGCGTGCCCTCGGGTCGTTTTACGAAAAACGTTTTTATAAATTATGAATCAACGTCATAAAACGAATCCAATAAAAATTGTTTCATCAAAAACGGAGTTCGAAAACGTAAATACGTAATCCTAAGGTTTCCGGTTTAGTTGTAAAGGACGTTAAATTAAAATCTTAAGTCCTAATCTCTTCTCGTAAATTTGTGAGTTTATGAACCAACACAAATTTAAAACTCCAAAATAATATTCACGGATAAATTTATTTTCTGAAATGTCGGACTGTCACCAAGGATGGTGTATGTAAACGTAAGCACGTAACGTTGAATCCTCCGGTTTAGACGTAGTCGATGCTACTCCAAGACGTAAATCCAAATTTCTTCCCAAAAATAAGTGAGTTCATATTGTATCATTAAAAATAATATTTTCAAATAATATTGAGAATAAAATATCAATCGTAAATTGACGGATTGTCACAACATTTACCCCTAAACAGGATCTTTGTCCTCAAAGATCATCTTACTTTACTACTCGCTTCTTATAGAGTTAAAGCCATGTGGTTATTTCCTCCACATTCGGTCTTTTCTCACAAGTGCAATTCATTACAATACGCGAGTTCTATCATTCATAACTACGGGAATAAGATCAGGCTAAACGTTGACTTACTTTCTCTATCCATGATGTTCATGGGTTTCTGATGAATGCAACTTTTCGCCGATCTAAGCTCTACTAAGAATAATCAGATTTTCACTTGATAGATATTCCATCAAGTTCAATATACGAAACATAATTCGCGCAGTCTTTGAAGTCCTAGGGTAGATCCAGCTTATATGCCTTTCAATCCCAACTTTTACAACATCTCAATGGTCCCATACAACGGGGACTTATATCCCATGATTTGTCAGATCATGAATTCATTTTTCCAAGGTTAAAAATTGTGGCATAACTTCGCTATCCATTTGGCACTTCAAGATCTACATTTCACATTCACATAACCTCCTGCCCACTATCGGCAGTTAATAATCAGATCCTAATTTAAATAATCATTTCAGATCTCGCGGGTCGGGTATTTTGCAAGGATAGGTTCGCCATCATAGGAAACCTTAAACCTAAGAGACATGTCCAACTCACAATGGGTGTATGTCGGATGTCTTCATCTCAATTCCTGCTTACAGATTCTCTAAGATTTAGATCCTAACAAGATTCAATCTCAATCCTAATGCGATGATTATCAATGATAATCTTTCCAAATGAAAACGATTATACGGTCTATTACCAAAGGTCAATCATTCAAACATAGAGCAGCGCTTATATTACTTTGTATCATTACTTTACCTCGTCCCTTCGATTTGGGGTGGTACATAGTACTCTCATCAAGGTTCGTTCACAATGACTTCTGAGCAAATCTCTAGAAATTCGATGCGAAGCGAGGATCTTGATATAGATGTTCGATACAGGCACACTATGTTTACATAACTCTTTTGCATTTATCATTAACGGGACTGATATTAGCAGATTTGGTCAGTCTGTCGACGATGACCCAAATTGAATCAAATTCAGATGATGACCTTTGCAATAGCTAGACGTTTAGTAATGTATGAGGCGATGTCTGCCTTCATAATTGCCATCAGTACAACTTCTTTAGACAAAGATACTTTTAGTCAAAAATGACATACATAGAATACTTATACTTACAAATTCCAACATAACTATATCTCACAATCTTCCACATTTAGGCAACCATAAACGGCCCTTTAAAACATTTAACGCTATCGGTTTCTCAGCTCTAATGGTTCACACTAGCCGTGAAACCTTTTTATTATTTATATTATCCTTTTTACAAACATCGTTTATTTTTATATTGTTCGGCACTTTATTTTGTACGTTCATTATTAAGGAACATGTCCTAACTGGTTCTTTATATTTTATAAATAATGCGTCGGTATCTATATTCACTTCACATGATGATATAAGTATCATGTCCATAATTTACTCAGATATTCTTTCTATATTAAGCGTCAGTATTTACGTTCACTTTCTCCTGATGAAATAAATATCATAACTTTATTTATTCAGAATTCTTTCTTCATATTCTTTATGTTTCAGTTTCGTCTCAACTATCATTTTTATCAGTTTTTCTCAACCGGCTTCTAAAGCGTCGATAATTATTATAATTAATTAAATAATTATTAGTTAATTTATTTTATTTTTTTGAAGCGTAAACGTAAAAGTTTTAAATTTCTTAGTTCGACCAATTATATAAAATGTTCAAAAATAATTTGAATTTAATTAACAAGATTTTTGTTGAATTATCAAAAATATTTAATAAGATTTCGTAAATGTTCGAAAAACCTTTGTTTATACTTTGGTCAAAGTTTTCTTAGTTAAAAGGCAAAAATTATCGTTTCAAATTTCAAGTTATGGTTTAAATGATTTCCTCAATCCTTCTTAGGTTATCTTGAGGTATACACAAACATTTACCCCTAAACAGAAGTTTAGTTAAATGGTTTGTGTATAAGGGAATAATCCCTTTAAAATCCTTTGTTAAAGCATTTGTCAAAACATAATTCCATTTCTTTTTAGTAAAACCCAAGGTCCTAAAAGGGCTCTTAATTTTTGAAGAGTCTATATGCATATATCTTACCGTCATTAATCCAATGGTCATTTTATGTAAAGGATTAAGTTTTTAATCACATGTTAAATATTTAAGGTATAGGTTTTCATTGTTCGGCCAATTTAGGGCAATCTATAATTAATTATTAACTCACTATTATTCGTATTAACAAACAAATAGTCCTTAATGATCGCAAGCATGAATTTATCAAATTACAGCCTACACACGTGATTCACCAAATTTATGAATGCTACATGCGTATTAGTCAATCCAAATGTCACCATGTGAAACTCATAATGTTCATCACAAGTTCGGGGTGTGGTGATTGGAATAGATAATCTCTTTCGCAGATGCGAAGTTGATGATAACCATGCTATGGATCAAATTTGCTAGAACCTTGTAATTGATCGAACAATTCTTCCATTTCGAGTTATGGATATCGTTTTCGATTGTCAATTTACTCAGTCACAGTAATCTATAAATATAAGGAAAGATAACACCATAGCTCTTCAGGATGACAGGCTTGGTATAATAAAATCTTTCTCCGACAACTTTCTCAGTTGTACGGTAATTCCTTAAATTCAGATGGTGCTGACGTACAGTGCACAAGCCACAGGTGCAGCACCGGGAATATAGTCAATACCAATTTCAACTTTCCTAAATGGCAAAAGTCTAGGTAATTCACCAACAATTACTTCCTAAAGTTTCAGATAACATAAACATCTTTTAACAAATTCATATTAACTTCTTCTAGATTACAATATCTATAACTATTTCACAATCATTCACGGTATAGTTTCAAATCTAAATACAGGATAAAATCATCCATCAAGAATTATTTAGATCATTTTTGATAATCAACATCTTATCATTTAGGGAATTCTACTCGAGTTCCCATCAATTAAGACAATGTCGTCATGTCATAATCAATCAATCCATTCTACTGGCACTATCAACTTTCCAGTTTCATTGCCGTCGATAAGATGTGAACTTCTCAAAAGACTAATAATAATTCATAATCCTTCACAAATTCAGGGATATTAGGATACATAACTAACCTTAAAAGAGTAAGGTCAACGCATAATCTACGCGAGAGAATTTCAAATTAGATACAAACGAAAACATTTAACGAATATGAATATATCCCATGTTTTCATAATTTGAGTACGCATTCGAAAGCTCCTCGGATCGTTACCCACGTCATTCAAATGAAATCAAATCATAAGAAATGATAAGAACGTCAATACATCCAGTCGGGTATCAACACTCGGTAATCAGATACTTTTCCTAAGGATCTCACTACGGGAGAATTGGATACGAAAGAATTTTTCAATTGTCAAATAAGACAATTTCCACAGATTAGTAAATTCGACTCAGAAGAATAGATGTTACAGGAACATATGTAGGTGTCCCTAACATTATGTCCTTATTTTTAACTTCTTGCAGATCTCATTAAAATTTAATCCTTCACAATCCTCACAGAAAATGTAGTGTTTATTTATTAGTTTTATGGTGACTACTAATCAGTCTTGCATAGTTCATTCCAAATTGTATGTAGGCGCGCAACTATATACAATTTCAAGATTAACGATGTAATACTCAGTTCGTCAAAACTTTATCATCATGTTTATAATAAAAACATTTTCATGCTTAATTCTTAAATAAGAATCAAAATAAATTTTCAAAGATTTCCTTTGTTATGAAAAACAGATAAGTTTTCCAAGGTGTTTTATAAACAACTTCATTTTGATAACAATCACTTATAAATCTCAATTTGAATAATCCTTATAGTGATGAAAATTCAATTTTCCTCAAATGATACCGTTTTATCTTATAAAAACAATGAATGATCTGCAAAAGAGTGATGAAAGCTTGTTTACCAAGAATTAACTATAATATATATCAGGAAATGAGCTTAGCCAAATAATCATGAGGTTCATGATCTCGATGGCACTCAGGAATACAAAGAGAATAATCTACAACGTAACTCAATTCGAGATGAGTACTTGTTCAATGGTTGCATCACTAATGCGAGCATTAGGATGAAGCAATAAAGGATAGATAACATCGATACGTGTAGAATTTAGCGATCAAAGGTAGTCTTTTCATTAATCACAAACAAGTCAAAATTGTACCGTAACACATTACGCGTCACTATGTCATACAATTCTCAGAACTCATCCTACCAACTGATATCTCAGTTAAGTTAGGGATTTTTAAAAGATACCACAATGAATACTAATCTACAAGAGTCATTAGGTGTCCTGCCTGTCCCGGAAGATCCATCGGTCCCAATTCAGAAGAAGATTTCTTCAATTTATTTATTGGACACTGGGCATCCTCATTAGTGGACAATGGCCTAGGAACAACCCTTAATACGAACCTACAATCAATTAAAACCTTATAATTCAATCCCAAAACTTAACGATTTCCTCTTAACAATCTCATATTCCATACGGGTTAAATTTTACTTTATTCAAGTTTCAACCAATTTTATACTCAATTCGATATTCTACCTCATTCTTCAATACTTTCATCCTTATTATTACACCTTAAAAGGGCAATAAAAGCTCAATATGAATCAATACTTAATTTCTGATCCTATATCTCTTACAACAACAATTATCAGATGAGTCACTAGCATGACTTGATCATTCAACTAGACTTCTCGGAAAGGTACTAGTGGCATGAGGCTTTTGGGTAATGGTTCCAATAACAGCCTCAAGTGCAACATTCACCATTTCGATTTCAATTTAAGAATTGGATGACAACGAATCAGATGACATATTTCCAGGTGGTAACGTTTTGTCAAACTCCACTGTATAAGAAAAGATCGTCATGACATCGATATCAGATTTAATCTCGCCAATTCTTTTTCAATATCACAATCAACTAATACCTACATTTCTACGAATATCAACCATTTGTTGGGATCATAAATATCCACAACTTGGTTTAGATCTAGGATAGCTAGAATTCCTACGAGAATAGCTTCGATTAATTTACTAGGGGAGTTAGGGTTACTTGTGACAATCTACGTCGTATAAATACCTCGTATAAAAATCAAAATAATCATCAAACAATCATGTAATAAAATTACATCATATATATATATATATATATATATATATATATATATATATATATATATATATATATATATATATATATATATATATATATATATATATATATATATATATATATATATATATATATATATATATATATATATATATATATATATATATATATATATATATATATATATATATATATATATATATATATATATATATATATATATATATATATATATATATATATAATCCAAGTTATATATATATTAAAATAACACTTCTCAGTCTTGGCCTTGTCGGTAACTCGGGAATTCTTCAGCACCGTTATAGTCAAAAGATTTTTAGACATTTTAGAAAAATGTTTATAGTTAAAAGATTTTGAAATGTTTTATTCAAAACCTTAGTTTTAAAAATCTTTCGTTCTCTATAACGAGAGCTCTGGTACCAAACTGTAACACCCCCAAATTTATACAACTCAATACAGCGAAAGACTCGTTGGTGTTACGGGATAGCACATTACTCACATCATAGACAACGCATAAAAATCGCGTCGTTTAATAATAAATCATTTCCATTCAGAAACATTAAAGTTACATCGGTCCCAAGTCATATTATTTCATACAAAATTTACAAAGTATTTGAATGGAAAAATATTGTTTAAGTGCGGGCCATGAATTCTTGTTGTCTTCCCGAGAATTACCTTCAAGTACCTGAGATAAAACATGTTAAAAGAAAAGGTCAGCGATAACGCCGAGTGAATTCATAGAGTTTAATAAATTCCATCAATATAACTTTGGTATAAAATTAGTACCAAAAATCAATTCGTACAAATCATTGTAATAGGCCGTAAAATAGCCAAAATCGTTTTATACAAGTCTTTGTAATAGGCCATAAAATAGCCAAAGTCATTTTATATAAATCCTTATCGAAAATCGTAATATAGGCATTTGCCTTAAAAATTATTACACGAGCCAATGTCGTAAAAACATTATACAATACGTCTTATGACGTTGTATAAAATCAAATAAAAATCGTTATATGAATATGGTTATGAAAACCAAAACACAAACATAATATCATTAGTATGACCCTGTATTGCTAGTCAGGCAAAACTTCGTAATTCGAAGCGTCTATTAGTATTTCATTAATTTGGATTATTATAAGCCGCATGACATTGTTACCTTACTAAACCAACAACGGGTAGCTAACCCGATACCAATTTTGCCCATCTAAAGTAGCGTGTCGTCACAAAGGTCACGCTATGGAAATCTTCTCATACATAAATTCGCTTACCAATCAATGTGGCACGACGGGGATCAACCGTCAAGGCGCGAACTGGGGTGATCGTCCCCAAATAGTACTATTAAATGCATAAGCGTCTACCAACTCCCGGTAGTTCACAATTCATGCTAATAGGATTTTTAGTGACATAACCTAAATTTAATAATCCATTCGATTTCATCTATCGGGTCCTTTAATCATTTATCGGGTCATACATTCGAGTCATTCAATCATTCGGGTCCAAAATCAATAAACAAACAATCGGGACAAATGGTGTCCTATTTGATAAAAACTAACATGTTATCTCCCTCGCGGGTTTATAAAACATTTATAAAAACATTTAAAAGAGTGCGAGGCTATGAACTCACGTTGATGTGGGAAGACGGTTATCGGCGATTCGGATGTACGGTGCGTGCTTCAATCACGGAAACCTAGACAAATAATAATCGGTCTTAGACGTTTGTCCAATGACTTTATAAAAATAACATTTATGTATACATATGATGATTATATATATATGATGATCAAGTGGGTTTACATATTCTCGTTTACTCATTTTAGTGTTATATGTCGATAACTTTTATACTAATTTACTAGTTTTACCCATTTACGTGTTTTAAGTCCAACAAACTTATTATAAGTTCCTTAACTTGTTTTAATCCTTGTTATACTTATTTTATCAGTATGTACACTTTACAAGTTGGGCCTAAAATGGGTTAAGCCCAATAATAAGTTTATAAGTGTTTTAGTCCATTTTTGTTGTATTATTAGTCAATAACGTTAATTTAGTCCGTTAACGTCCGTATTTCTTATAGTTCGAGTTTTATCGGTTTTTACTTGTATTAGTTACTTATACATCAGTATATGACTTTTATAAACTTTACATTAGACGGGTTTGGTCGTCTAAGTTTTATTTAACAAAAACGTTAATTTTACGGCAATAGCCGAAAAAGTCGTAAAAATCATGTTTATAGTTTTTATTACTTATAAACATTATTTCACCACTATTTATATAATTTATCCATTTGATTAACCTTTTATATATATTTATATAAATAAGTTTTATAAGTTAGTGGGTTTTTATTTTATATTTTATATATTAAAATGTGAGTGCTTATATAATAGTATTATTCTTTAATTTCCAAAAATCTGATTTTTAACTTCATCTTCACCAAAACTGCCATATCTTGAGTTCTATATGGAGATAGAAGCTCAATTTTTATCACATAAACTACATGATATGTGCTACATTTAACTCTTCTATAGCTACTGTTGAATCATCTTCTAAATATTTTCTAAAAATCGTCCAAAACAGTAACTTCAGATTTGTATCTTAAACTTGTTTTGATCATATCTCACTCATTACAATGATTCCATTGCATGGCCAACTCTCACATGTGTACAAGACCCATAGCTTACTGTAAATCCATTCTACTTCATCATTTTATCAGTTAAACATATGGTTCTTTACTGTTTTATACAGCCATCAAATTTAACCAAGATTTTAACCTTGTTTCTTATGGTTTTTCACCTTTTTAATCATGATTATCAACAACAAATCCCCACATAACATTTTTATCATCATATAATCATCATAAATATATACAATAGGAAATAAAATACATGTTTACATAATCAAAATAACAAGAAGATGAGGAGGACAATCTTTATACCACCATGATGATGTAGGTTGATCAAAACATGGATTTTTGATGGAGAAACTTGTGCTTAGCCAACACCATCTTCAAGACCATCAATCTTTATGATCACCTTGTAGAAAATCAGCCCCAAGACACCATGAATACTCCTCCTTGGATGTTATAATCACCACCATTCAAGAGAGCTTCAAAAGGGCTTCAACATGTGTATGAATAACACATGATTTCATGGATGAAATTGATCAAAATGGTGTTTTAGGGTGAAGAATGGGACGGCCAAAAATGGAGTCCAAGAGAGAGAGAGAAAGTTTGTAGCTTTTTTGCATGAGTGTGTGTGAGAAGAGTGGTTTGTGTTGGTGGTTTTGTGAAGTGGAATAGCTTAAAGGTTAAGCTTAGGACATGTGTAAGTAATATTACTTACAACTTGACACCAAGTTGTTGTGTTGGAGAGTTATAGCCGGTTTTGATGGGGGTGGGACAAGTGTCCCACTTGTCTCATCCCCATTTATTTACGGGTACTCCTCGATTCTAGTTTCCTCGATTTGCGTGCCCTCGGGTCGTTTTACGAAAAACGTTTTTATAAATTATGAATCAACGTCATAAAACTAATCCAATAAAAATTGTTTCATCAAAAACGGAGTTCGAAAACGTAAATACGTAATCCTAAGGTTTCCGGTTTAGTCGTAAAGGACGTTAAATTAAAATCTTAAGTCCTAATCTCTTCTCGTAAATTTGTGAGTTTATGAACCAACACAAATTTAAAACTCCAAAATAATATTCACGGATAAATTTATTTTCTGAAATGTCGGACTGTCACCAAGGATGGTGTATGTAAACGTAAGCACGTAACGTTGAATCCTCCGGTTTAGACGTAGTCGATGCTACTCCAAGACGTAAATCCAAATTTCTTCCCAAAAATAAGTGAGTTCATATTGTATCATTAAAAATAATATTTTCAAATAATATTGAGAATAAAATATCAATCGTAAATTGACGGATTGTCACATTCTAAGTGCTGAATGAATTGATGGTATGATGGAAAAGGTCTTTCTTTAATTTAAAAGGGATATGGAGTGGTAGCAGTGTTAAGGGAAAAAAGGTGTTGGTGATGATCATGTTGGTTTGAATGTTTGGGAAATAGCTATAGATACTGAAGTGGCACATTAAATGAAATTCATGTTTTTTGTTATTCGGGTTAAATGGATGTTGACAAGGAGCAGACGCCAAGTAGTACCATTGATCCTAAGGGAACGTCTTTTACTAATCTTTTTATCAAAGAAAAGACTCGAGAGGGTCTTAAATTTCTCACATTTGTTAAACCAGAGGTAAACAAGGGTGAGATGACAGTTCTGTTTGATTTTATTCGAACTACTAGTGAAAGGTTAGTTAATTCGGTTTATGGTTTCTTTTTGAAAAACGGGTGACATACCTTGTTGTTACAAATTATGTTTAGAATACTTGGACTAAATTTGATTTAGTTAAATCAATGCTTAACTCGTTGACTGGTTATTTTTATTCCAATTTAACTATATGGGTAGTATGAACGATATGCTTGAAATTGGTCCTTGATTTTATTTGAAATAACCTAATTATTCTTAATAAAGGGACTCGAATATAAATATTTGGAAAGAGGATGTTGGTAGGATTGCTGTTTGGGTGAAACTTCATGGTGTTATGACGATATTTAGTGAAGATGGTCTTAGTGCAATTGTTATCAAACTTAGTACTCCTTTGATGCTTGATTCCTATACGGCTGAAATATGTTTGAAATCATGGGGAAGATCGAGTTATGTAAGATCAATGATTCAGCTGGTAAGGATTTTTATTTAAGCATTATTTGTATAGATTATGAATGGAAACCCTTAGATGCCCAAGCTATAAGATTATTGGCCATGTACTTGAAGATTGTCCTAAGGTTACAAGATCTACTGGTACAAAGAGTGTGAACAAGCCTAAGCAGGTAGCAACGGGTGTATCGGTTGGTCCTAAGGTGAAATTTAAATCGATTGGTCCTAAAGTTACTAAAAAATATCGAATGGTAGGAAATAAGAATACTACTTCAAATGGTAGGAAAAAGAATGTTGCTTCGTGGTCTAGTTTAGAGGTTAATCCAAGTCAAGAGGTTTGTAATTCAAATTCTTTTGCTACACTTAATTCTGTTGAAAATGATGATGATTTTTGTACGAATGGTAGGACTTGTAAGTCGGTTGGTGTGGAGGATTTTTCGGGTGGATGTATGTCTTAGGATGGTACCCATCGTCTGGATGCTAGTCACACCCTGATTATTGAGAAAATTAACAAGCTTGTAAAAAAATGTTGAAGGAAAAGCTAATCTTGTGGATGATCAAAGAGAATCTAGTTCCTTGTAAACAGGCAGGTGAGCTTAATTAGGACGATGTTGTTGAACATGTGTAATCATACGACAAATCTTATGGCTTCTAAAACATCAGATATTTGATATGAGACTAATAGTCGGTGAGAACAATAAAAATATTCTTACAAGAATAATGCTGATAACTATACTCATATCATTCGAGCAAAGTCTAATCTATTGTTGATATTTTTGAAATCAAAAGTCCATGAAAGCAAAAAAAAAAAAATTAGCTTTCATTTTATTTTATGTGACTTTTAAGTAATTTTTTGTACTTAACTGTTTTTAGTAATAATATTATCGAAAAAAAATTTCCTAAAAAAATAACCCTATAAAAACATCTATTGATATGTATAATGGTTTACGGTTCGAAACCTTTGAGCAAAATGACAAAAAAAGAACTACGAAAAATGTCAAATTGTTAGATTTAGTTAGTTCACCGGTCTTTGGGATATGATCAATATCAAAATCAAGAAATAAATCAAACTTTAACAGGAAAAAAATACAAGAAAAATTCAATTTTTCGTATGACACGTTTTATAGGACATGCCAAGATATTATTAAATGTTGAGCCACCTTTGGCTTAAAGTATGAGTTCGATGAATGTTTGGAATTCACATGATTGAATTGTAGCTTTCATAACAATCACACGTCAAAGTTTGTTGCTATTAGAAAAAATTGTACTCATTGACTATAGCTCGAAAGTGGCTTAATAGCATTAAAGCTTAAGTCCCTACACTAGCTTTTCAAAAATACGAATTGTATGGCTAATAGTAATGCTACCATTGTGTCTTTACATCTAAGATAAGCTTTAGGACCAAGTTGTTATTATCTTTAATAATGTAGTTTATTTATTATAACATGGTATGCTTTTTAATTAGGTTAGTCTCTCAAATCAGTTTGTTCAAAAAGGACCAATTAGAAAACTTCACTTTACCTAATTTTCAAAACCTTGGAATCTTATAAAGATAATATATATATAAGGTGTAAACGAGTTAAGCTGTTTGTAAAAAGCTCGATATCAGATTAATAAAAAGCTTGAACGAGCCTAGCTTAAACGAGCTCGAGTCCGAGCTCAAGCCTAAGTTGCAACTTGTTTATTTAACAAGCTCGAGCCTGAGCTTTATGTACAAAGCTTGTTTGTGCTCGCGAGTTTAAACGAGCCTAATGCTTTATGTATTAAGGAGCTTACTAAGAAATTTATTAACGAGCCTAATTTAAATATTTTATGAGCCGAACTCGAGCCAAGTTTTATTTTTACATTGCCATATTATTTAAACGAGCCGAGCTCACGCTTATCTTTCATACCACGCGTCAAGCCCAAACCTAAATAATAAGGCTCAAAACGAAACGAGCTCAAGCTCGAGCTTTGTAAAACTTAAATGATTTATTCATCCTGGTTCTTTCCCTTAATATATCATCATGACTTGGGGATTATTCTAAGTTTCTAACTGAAATAGACAACAACAAAAGTTCTACTCGTATTCAATTGATTTTCAACAACTTTGGTGTGTGAGTTTAGTAGTTCAGCTACTTTCCTTGAAAAATAAAATCAAGACAAATGATAGTTGGAAAAACTTCCTAGAATTTGTGATAAACTTTTAGGTTTTAGGGCTACAATATCTTAAATACAACCAGAATAGGTAGACTCGTAATTTAGAACATTGTGTTGTATGATTTTTTTTTTTGTCTCGTACTGTATTATATGTAAAATTGAGTGTTGCACATGTTATAAAGTAATCTGTTATACATAATAGTAATTAATTGCTAGACCTAAAATCGGCTATAACTAGTGCTAACTCCCATGTGAATCCGCTCCCGAATACAAGTATAATACGTTTTCTTTATGAGAGGTGATTTGTATACTCCATGAATTGATTGGGACACTCAAAATATTGTATGTTGACATATTTACCCTTAATATGTGTGTTAAAATTTACCTACTCCATCAATGTAAGGGTATAAATGTCTACATACTAACATTTTAAGTGTCCCAATCAATTCATAAAATGTGCAAATCACCTTCTTTTCCTTATTGGCTATGACAGATAATTACTGTGCTCTATCTCCGATTTATCATAATATCAACTGATTTTTTAGAAGGGTTTTTCTATCTTGTGCCCTAGGGGCACATGATAAGAAGATAAAATGTACATCGGGTCCCACAGAAAAGTAGACAAGGATCCACATTTTACGGATTTCTGTTTACTTTTCTGTGGGACCTTGTGTACTTTTTATGTACATTTTATCTACTTATTATGTGCCCCTAGGGCACAAGATAGAAAAACCTTTTTAGAAAACTTGGTTTTTAACAACAACCCTAAGGCTATTGGTAGCATTTTCCAACCTTTTAATATCATGTAAACATGTTTTTAAGTTTAACATTTTAAGAGAAAAACCATTCACCTTCTTGATTACGTATTGTGTTTTCAAGAAGTATCGTTGTCACGGGGTCGGGTTGGGGTAGGCTTGTGCTAGTCGTGTTTCTATATAGTTGGTACCATATCCTGTTTGATTGAAATTCTATATCGAGGTTTGCGTTGTTCGGTTTCTCACCAGTCACCAATTGCATATGCTACGTGTTTAAGATTGTTAATTGACGTTTTAGCATCTTTTAAGATGAGGATTATATTTATACAGAGCTACTATATGTTATCATCCATGCACTAGTAGTGACATAAATTATATAGTGACATGAAACTACAATTATGTAAACTTAAAAGGAGGTATCACGAAGAGGAGAGCTCGCTGAATCTAAAATGACAACTCTATCTCTCTTCTCCGGTTTTTTTCACCACACCGACTTAGGGATGACAGTGGGTGTAAAAAAACCCACAATCCACGGGTATCCGTACAAAAATGGGTGGGTAATTTTGTCGATTTGTATCCACGGGTATGGGTATGGGTGAAAACTTATAGCCGTTAGTGGGTGGCGGGTAGGTGACGGGTAAAGTATATGCATCACGGGTAAACCCATGATACCCAGTTAAAATGCCCACGGGTATACCCGTAGGTATACCCATTAAAATACCCTGTGTGTACCCATCTAAAATTAAACAATATTTATGATGTTATAAATGTATATATAATAATTATCAATTTTTAATGAAAAACACAAGAAACTAAAAGTTTGTTGGTGTCTCGAGACTAAAAACGCAATATGAAGGATCCAATTCCTCGTTTGTGTTTAGAAATAGCAGTTCTTCCATAGTCCTACACGAGTTACATATACTTGTTAAGTATTTTGTGAACTTGATACTTGGAAAAATGATTGGTGTCTTATTACTCGTTTTAATAGCTAGTTCATATACGTATCAAGATTTTGTGATTTTGTTTTAATGCATTAACCCATGGGTTTACCCACGGGTATGGGTATGGATAGAAACTTATACCCATTAGTGGGTGACGGGTGGATAATGAGTTTTAAAAAATTTATGTGGGTAGGTGACTGGTTTCATATACCCGTACCCATTTCCCACGGGTGCCATCCCTACACCGACTCTTCTCTTTTCCGCTTTAGTTTGTCTTTTTCGTCAAATTTCGAAACAGAAAAGAATAAAATTATTTCTTTTTTTCTTCTAAATTTAGGTTTGTGAGTGATTGATGTATAATATTTTTGTGAGTTTGAAACTAAAGTTAAAAATGATTTTCTTTTTATCATACTCTTGCTCTTATTTCATTATACTAGTAAGCTTATATTTATAAAACAAAACGTAGTACGTAATACTTATTTTCCAAAAAGATATTATTTATTTTTGTAATATGAAGACATATACCATTATGATTTATGTTAATGGTGGGGTTTGAGTTTTGTGTATATATAACTTTCATATGAAGGGACAATGAGCCATGAGGAAGTGTTATCGTTATTTTATTGGTTAGTTTTTTGTTTTCTTATCTATAAAACTTAGTGAAGCAATAGATGGAAGTCCCACAACATGTTTAGAAAGGTATAACTTTAACATGCAATCATATGGGTTTGAGTTATTCAATGGTAATCATTCAGAAGTTGGCTTAAAAATGAATAAAAAGAAAAGAGTTAGAGATTAAGTAGTAAAAACTCTGACATATTCAGATTCAGATGCGGTTAGGTTCATTTTATAAAAAGTATTATAAGTCGTAACAAAAAATAAAAAAATTAGGTGCATTTTAGAAAACTCGATATATTAGACATAATTCTACATTACGCAAGAAAATTCATAAAATTCTCGTGCAGTGCCGAGAACCTCCGGCCCGCGGCCTGCAAGGACCATTGGTTTTAACTTGCCCATGTTTAAACAACTTGAACATGGTAGTAAGATGTAAAACATTATTTGATGCACTCTTATCTGGTATGTTGAATTCACTTTTGAGTGATATCATGAAGGCATGCCGCAATTTCCAATTTTGGCCCATCATCATGATGAAAGCTTTTCCAACTTGTTTATACTATTATTTCAAATACATTTCACTATTTTTTTTGTCTTAATTGAATTTACACTATGTTAGAACATTTTAAGGACTTCTCCTGATCAACTCCAAAGATTCGCTTTTAATTACAGGATAAGGTAAGGTAAAGTATCACTTTATATCGTCTTTCACGACTATCTAAGACAGTTGTACGAGAAAGATTGAGACGTATACAAAAATACTTTTACAAAAAATAAAGAGACTGATTTCGGTTTTACCAAAAACAGATTCACCCTGATTACAAGCATACAAATACTAATCTCCCCTGAGCAAGAAATGAATTTGAGTCCTGTATACTTCAAAAAGCAAAACAGAAATTAATCAAATAAGGTGGCTAAAGTTATGTGGAACTGTTGTCTTTATCACATATATGTATCATTACTTCAAGGATAATGTCATTAAATTGGAAACTAGGGGCCAGTATGTATATCATGATCGCAGATGTTGATTTTTAAACAAATATAATTGATGTGTTCGTGACTTTTCATAAGTTGGCGTTGGCATCTAATCTATTCTTAAAAAAATTAACGGTTGTAGAAAAACTAGATTTAATGATTAAAAACAATTTTATATATATTCAACAGATCAAACAAAGAGAGATTTAATAAAACAAGAATCCAATACAAGTTAAAGCTGGTGTGAATCTATTATCTAACTTGATAATATTCTTACAATGATTAAACAAGAAAACTGATAAAACATCAATGGAGAGAGTGGAGGTGAATAACCATGACGACTCACACACACATAAAACTCTCACAAACCCTAACTCTGAAAGAGTTAGGGTATATACAAGTTTTTAGATCAACGGTTACCCAACATACTTTGCCTTCACAAAGATACAAGCCCATCACCATTCCAACGGCTAGTCCAGTCCACCAACACTTAACCATTTGTACACATGTAGTCCCTGAAACATAAATAAAGGCAACATTAGTCCCTAATACTTTGAATATCAGATTATAACGTGGATTTTAACATCCTCCCTTAACCTGATATTCTATACAAGTCAATCAGCCCTAGTTTTTTAACCAGGTACTCATGTTGTGGTGTGTCCAATCCTTTGGTAAGGATATATGCAATTTGATTTGCAGACTCCACCTTTTGAGTTCTAACAACCCCATTTAAGATTTTTCCCCTCACAAAGTGAAGGTCAATCTCAAGGTGTTTAGTTCTATCATGGAACACATGATTGACATCAATCTTAATTGCTGAGTTGCTGTCACAATGGAGATTCACAGGCAAAAGATTATCACAATTTAAATCTTTCAAAATTTTTAGGATCCAAATGACTTCACTAGTCACAGAAGCTAGAGCCCTATACTCAGCTTCTGTTGATGACTTAGAGAGAGTAATTTGTTTCTTACTTTTCTAAGAAATAAGGTTGTGATTTAAAAACACAGTAACCAGTAACAGACTTTCTAGTCACAATGCACTTAGCCCAATCAGCATCAGAAAAGGCTCTAAGAGACATACTAGATTTCCTTTTAATATGAATACCAAGACCTGGGGAACCCTTTAAGTATCTGAGAAAATTAAAGGCAATCCTTAGATGAGACCTTAAAGGTGAGTGCATAAATTGACTAAGGCAGTGAACAACATATGAAATGTCAGGTCTGGTATTAGTCAAGTAAATGAGTTTACCCATGAGCTTCTGATAATCAACAATATTTTCTAACAAAGGGTCATTTTCAGAAGGCTCATTAGAGATTGACAGCTTTGATATTAAGGGAGTCTTCGATGGTTTGCAGGCAAGCATACGATATTCAGACAAAAGATCAAGGACATATTTTCTTTGATTTAAACACACACCAGCATTGGTGTCAACAACTTAAATTCCCAAAAAATATTGCAATTTTCCCAAGTCTTTGATTTTAAAATTTCTTTTAAAAAAACATCTGAAGCTGTCAATTTCTTTCTCATTATTTCCAGTGACAATAATGTCATCCACATAAACAAGCACAACAATAAAGCACCTATCACAATTCTTGGTATAAAGAGAATAATCAGATTTACTTTGCACAAAGCCATTTTTAATCAACACAGAGGTGAGTTTTGCGTTCCACTGTCTAGGAGACTGCTTAAGACCATAAATAAACTTTTTTAGTCTACAATTAAGCTTAGGGTTGTCAGAGTAGAAACCTTGAGGAGGTTTCATGTAAACAGTTTCATCTAACTCGCCATAAAGAAAAGCATTGCTAATATCAAGTTGGTATATAGGCCAAGATTGATTAACAGCTAAGTTTATGAGACACCTAACAGTCATCATTATCACCACAGGGGAGAAAGTTTCCTCATAATCAATATCTTCCTTTTGCCCACATCCTATGGCAACAAGTCTAGCTTTATACCTTTCTATTTCACCACTGGATTTGAACTTAAGTTTCCAAATCCACTTAGAATTTAAAGTAGTTTTACCAACAGGCAATTCAACTAAGTCCCAAGTATCATTTCCAAGTAAAGCAGCAAATTCAGCATTCATAGCATCAACTCACTGGGGGTTTTGACAAGCGTCAAAAAAACTCCTAGGCTCACTACTCTTATTTAACTGAGTGACAAAGCATAACACATCTCCTTTAATTTTAGAATAACCAACAAACCTTTCTATCCCATATTTAACTTTTGAATTAACAACAAAATCATTGTAGTTTTTAGGAAAAACAGAAGGTCTAGAAGACCTTCTCAAGATATGGTCATCCTAAGCATTGGTATTAGTAATACCACCTAAGTAATGTCCATGTAAAGGAAGACATGGGTGAATTTCTAAAGTTCCTTCAGAATCTTGATTATCATCAAGTGTGGCAGCCTCAATATCACTTGGACTGGCATCTGTGGTGTCATTGCTTGATGCAATGTATCCACTGTCACCTAGACCCAAGTGTGGGCTACTAGCACTTGGTGACTGACTGTCACCATTATGATCATTTATAACTCTCTCATCATCATTAGGAAGCTCAGAATTTTCCAAATCAAAAAAGGTTAAAACTTTATTATTTTGAAAAACATCAACATCTTCATGATTATTCTTTTTATTCAAAAGAGTATCCTTGATAGGAAAAATAGATTCAAAAAACTTAATATCTCTGGACACAAAGAACTGATGTCTATCAAGACTATAAAGTTTATAACCCTTTTAAGAATTAGAAAAACCCATCATGACACATTTTTTAGATCTACTGGTGAGTTTATCATGACTATTCAAAATAGTGGCAAAACAAAGACATCAAAAAGTTCTAATATGAGAGAGATTAGGAGATGTATTATACATCATCTCATATGGAGATCTACCATTGGCACAGAAAAGGGTAATATGTTGATAAGATATGTAGCAGTTAGAATACATTCAGTCCAAAATCTTAAGGGTATTCCCCCCCTGAAACATAAGGCACCTGGTATTATTCAAAAGATGCCTATGTTTCCTTTCAACCACCCATTTTATCGTGGAGTATAAGCACAAGAGGTTTGGTGTATAATTCTCTTGGTATGACAAAAGTTTTGAAAACTTTGATTAACAAATTCAGTGCCATTGTCACTTTTGAAAATTTTAACATCTCTTTTGAATTGGTTTTTTAAAAGATTATAAAAAATCTTAATTGAGTTACCAACTTCATCTTTGGTTTTGATCAAATAAATCTAAACAACTCTTGTGTAATCATCCACAATGGTCAAAAAATACCTATGACTAGTGTGACTGGTCACCCTATAAGGTCCCCATAGGTCTAAATGCACCAGTTCACAAAGAAATTTAGTTTTGTGGTCACTTAATGGAAAGGGTTCTCTAGTCTAAATAATATAAACCACCACATTGTCTACCAGTCCCCAAGATTTTTTTGAGATTGAAATACTTATTCAAAAAGAAACACTTATATTTTCACCAAAGACAACCAAAATTTTGTTATCCTTAGCCAATTTATGAACAGAAACCAAGGTAACACAATAATCAGGTATAACAAGAACATCAAACAAAACAAGACCATTTGAAAGCTTTAGATTACCAATGTTAGATATGATGGCTTCAGTCCCATTGAGATGAGCCACCTTATTGTTAAGATGAGGAATATCAAAAATATTTTCCAATTTAGTATCATCATTGGTCATATGTTGATTTGCCCCTGAATCAACAACCTTCTATTGTACCCAAGTTTTGACTTAATGTTGGTGTTAGAACAGAAAAACTTCTCAAAGTTATCATTAAAAATGTTACTATTGTTAAGATAAATACATGCCATATTGGCATGAACAGTTTTTCTAGAATCACTAGTGCTTCCCTTGTTTTCATTAAACATAGAGATCAAAGTAGCAAGTTGCTCATCACTGAAACCAGATGAAGAGGATGTCCTAACAGAACTGTTGGAAACATTTTTACCCTTGAAACTTTGACCTCCTTTTTTCTTTCCAAAATCAGTAGGGTAACCAATAATCTTAAAACATCTATCAATGGTGTGCCCATTATAACCACAATTCTCACAAATAATTTCAGAGTTATTATTGCCATCAGGTCTAAACACAGAATTGGTAGGAGCATTAGGTCTAAATCCAGTGGTGGTGAGAGAGTTAGGTCTAAAATTGCCATTGTTAGTGGTCTGATTCCTTTGAAAATTGTTTCTAGCAGGCCCATTAGACAAAAAAGCTGATGTCTGAGTCCTCTGAGAGGATCCAGCAAGAGTTCCAGATGCCAACCTGTGAGATTCCTCACTGGAAATTATAGCATATGCCCCTTTAACATTAGGCAAAGTTTCTCTAGAGAGAATAGAGCTTCTATTGCTCATATAAGAATCATCCAACCCCATCAAGAATTGCATAAGCTTTAACAACTGATTATGTTTTTTTAAATTCACCAGAAGCAGAACACGCATAAATAGGGAACTTAATCATAGCATCATATTGTTTCCAAGCATTCACCTTATGGTAATAATCAGACAAATTAGACCTATTTTGCTTAAGAGTATTAATCTTATGATGCAGATTAAAAATCATAGACCCATCAACTTTGTGGTAAGTTTCTTTAAGTTCATTCCAAACATGCTTAGCTCTTTTTGAAAAAAATTGTCCAAGGAACAGTTCCTCAGATATAGAATTTAAAATCCACCCAAGAACCACAACATTAACTCTTTCCCATTGTTTTCCCAAAATCTCCTCAGTTATGGACCTTTTACAAGACCCATCAATAAACCATTTTTATTTTTTCCTTCCAAAGCCAATAACATAGCATTAGCCCAAACTTTGATAGTATTCAGTCCCTTTAAGTTTAACACTCACAACAATCAACACATCAGTATCACTAGGGTGTAAATGCAAAGGGTCACTCAAGTCCAATTTACTAATGAGTGTGACTGGATCAGTCACACTCAAAGTATCATCATCACCATGAACAGACTCATCATTTTGGTCAGCCATGGTGAAGGGTCAAAAAAGGTAAGAAAACAACTCACAACACTGCCAACTAAGTTCCCAGGCTTCCAAACCACTCAAGGGTGGCAGGTCAAGGGCAAGCAATGAGTGAGGAGCCAGAAATATAAGGTCAAAAAAGTAAATGCAACCAACCCAATAAAATAATCAAATAAGCAGATAAATCAGATAGCAATAAAAAAGAGAGAGTACGAGAGGTGTTACAGTGAGACCCAAAAATAAGCACGATTGATCTGATATTTCTAGATTCACTTAGTCTAGAAGATATTAAAACCTCCAAATGACAAACCCTAATTTTTTCCTTCAAGGGAAAAAATTTAGGGAAAATAAAAAAGCCAGCGAATCTGTCACCAACGTAACCAAATAAAACCAGGAAACCTCAAGAACAAATCACAAACAATAAACCCTAATTTTTTGAAAAATTAGGGATTTACCACTTATGAGTAAGATAATACCACAAGAGTCCCAAAAGTACCACCAACAAGTCACCAGAACCTTTAAATCAAAAGATCCCCAAAAAAAAGTCAAACCCTAGTTTTTTTAAAAAATTGGGGATTTTGTAAATCGAGAGAGTATAGAGATATTTCAATAGCAGATTCAAAGGAAAAACAATTTTGAAAGCCAATATCAAAAAAGTATTAAAAGAAAAGATTTTATCAAAAAACTTTTCACAATAACAGAGTCAGATTCGTAAACCTGTCTCTGATACCATGTAGAAAAACTAGATTTAATGATTCAAAACACTTTTATAAACAATCAACAGATCAAACAAAGAGAGAGAGTTTTAATAAAATAAGAATCCACCACAGATTAAAGCTGGTGTGGATCTATTATCTAACTTGATAATAGTCTTACAATGATTAAACAAGAAAACTGATAAAACATAAATGGAGAGAGTGGAGGTGAATAAACATGACGGCTCACACATACATAAAACTCTCACAAACCCTAACTCTGAAAGAGTTATGGTATATACAAGTTTTCACACCAACGGTTACCCAACATACTGGGCCTTCACAAAGATACAAGCCCATCACCATTCCAACGGCTAGTCCAATCCACCAACACTTAACCATTTGTACACAAGTAGTCCCTGAAAACATGAATAAAGGCAACATTAATCCCTAATACTTTGAATATCAGATTATAAGGTGGATTTTAACAACGGTTTTCTGTTAACTACAAACAACCTTATAGTGATCACGATAACCTCTTGAATTTTTTTTACTTGATTTGAGTTTGTGTGATGGTAAATTCAATTCATGTAAACTAATCGGTTATAAAATCAGAAAACCATAATTACCAAAAAAAAAATTATATATATATATATATATATATAAATTAACGGTCCTTATTTAAGTCTCAATGCTTTTTTAACTTGCTATTTCTTCTCTTGTCCCATTGCGAAAAATGGCAAGAAAGTTACATGGGACAGAAAATGGTACAAGAAACTCACGAGTGGGCGAAATCAGTCAACATCTCTTTAAATATAGAGAGAACATATTCCTTTTTGCAATTCTCAAGATCTATGTGTAAATGATATATGAACATGTTTTATGTTAAAACATATTCGTTGAACAATATATTTTATGTTGACAGGTCATATGTTAAAACATATTCTCCGAATATATTGTAGACTATCTTTGCTTTTTTCTCATTGCATAAAAAGTCCTTATGAACTAATCGAAAAAGTAGAATTTTAAGTCAAATGCATCACCTAAACAAACACCCACTATCTTTTCTCACATATAAACTATAAACTAATAACGAATATATATTCCATATACTCGGATCCAGCCAATATATATTCATTTCCTATAACTCCAACAAAAAGTAAAGGTGCTAAAAACCAAAATTCTCCATATCCTTTTCAATCTTTAATACTTTAAGAATTTACGTACCATGCATATATCATTTCCCCAAAATTTGGAAATAGTTAGAAAAGTTCAGTTATGAGACTTAACTCTGATATTGATCATCTTGATACGTAGAAACTTAAGTTATATATACATTATATTTGATATTTTCAAAAAGAAACAATTAGAAGTTTAGATTAAGGTTTATAATATAGACCTTAAAGGACACATTTAGTGATAACAATTTCTATCTTAGAGCTGAGCCCTGAATTTTAGTTAGATAATCGCATTAGCCACCGGTGATGATGCTTTTAGGTTACTTATGATCCGGTGTGTGATTAAAATGCTTTGGTTAATCAGCCATGATCATCTGCGCTTGTAAAACTAGTTTGTAATCTCCTTTCTTCTAGCTAGCTCGATCCTTGCTAAAACGAACACGACATTGTGGTACGTATTGAGTATTGACGCGTAAACTTTCACGTGCGAATTGAACATCATTTTACATATTATGTGCAGTGTTGGTCACGTAACCTAGCTTTGTTACATAGTGCAATTCTCGTACTAAAATGAGATGTCACGATTTTCAACTACTACAATTGGTTCTTGCTTACACCCTACCATAGATAATATCATATGAACATGTATGTACATGTACATGTGTATGTATGGTCATGTAGTAGGTCATGCGCATGAATGTTTGCTATATAATAATGAGCGAAGTAAAGGCATGAGAGACCAAGGGGCACAAAGACAGCCTTTTGCACACACAATTATTGATTAAGCATAGTTCTCAGACCACACTCCCTCACCAAAATCAAATAAAAAGAATGGATTTTGGTTACCAAAGTAGATGTCTTTGGTTGACTTATGTTGCAGTTCTTGTTCTTCAAGTGCAGCTTCTTTTAGTTGCATCATCTAATAATATCACTACTACTAGTAGTAGTAGTTTATTAAGAGGGAGAGAGCTGCTGGGGTGTAACTTATATAAGGGAAAATGGGTAGTTGATAATACGTATCCACTCTATGCGGCCTCAAGCTGCCCGTATATCGATTCTGGATACGATTGTCTTAAGCATGGCCGCTCAGACACTCAGTATCTCAAGTATGCTTGGCAACCTGACTCGTGTAACTTGCCCAGGTACGTGTTCTTAAGCATGCACAATAAACAGCTGATGAAAGTTCTGCAGTTAAAACTATGTGTTTTTATGGAAAAATAGTATCTCCTTGTCTTTTGAACAGAACTTGTACGTGTGATTGCAATATAAATTTAGGTAGGAGTATGGTTGTTTACGTCTTAACCTTCTCTATACAGTATCTTAGACAATATTGAAACTCATAACTCTCGAAAAACGGTATCAGTCGTTATTTTATTTGGGTTTTTAATTAGTTGGTCTTGATTATTAGCGTAAAGCTAAACTGATTTTTGGAAATTATTAGACAAAATTTGGACGAAAGTTGGTGCTTGTATAAAGTTGTGATGATAAAGGACAACTAATCAATAGATACTTTTAGTGTTCAATTAAAACAGCCGCCCCCATATATTTAATGATAATATTAATCATATTAATTTGTCCATATTTTATGTGTATAAATATCGTCTTTGTGACTTACCTTATGTTTAAATATCATGTTATTACTTAAACTATATATATTACGACACAATAAAAAAATTAAAGTTGGTATGTAAACTTATTTTAATGAAAACATATGAGCAGGGATGAAACTAGGGTTCTCACTAGCTTTTGGGAATCTTATAAATTTTTTGATGTAATATTAATTTTTTTTTTAAATATTGTCTTTTTAATTTATATTTCATGCACCTGGTTTATCGATATGTGTTTATAGTATTACATTTCAAATTTTTCGTATATCCGACGATATTTAGTATTGGTTCCGTCCCTGTACATACATGAGTTATCTACTTTTACATCAACAAGTTATTTTCATGTGATTATTGCAATAATCTAAAATATAATGTTCAATTAACTTAGGTTTAATGGGTTGGATTTGTTGAGCAAATGGAGAGGGAAGAAGGTGATGTTTGTAGGTGATTCACTAAGTGAGAATATGTGGCAATCTTTAGCTTGTTTGCTTCGTGCAGCTGCTCCCAAATCCAAGACCAGTTTTCAGCAAAAAGACTCCCTTACATCTCTTACATTTCAGGTATGTGTTAATGTGTATGAGTTCCTTATTGTTCTATAGACCAATTTCATATATTTTTTCCGGTCGTAATAGCCTAATCGTAGGAAACATATAGCGTAAACCGAAGGTCATGATGGTCAGTAGAGGCCGATAGATCGATGGTCTATATATATTTCCTTATTCTCGTATATATTCTATACTCTACGTGACCTTGAAGTATCGGACATAGTTCGTATGCATGCATTAGAATTTCGTTATACATTGAGAAGATGGTTTAATTACATTGTAAACCCGTAGGTTATAATCTTTATAGAAGTTACATGAAACCCTAAAGACATAAACACACAAACGGGTTTGGGCCTATTTATCCATCAAACATTCAAACACGTTTATGTATAATCTAAGCAACATGATGTGTGGTTTAAGTTGAATGTCCAAGATTTGATAGCTATGCCTTCTATATAAACTGTACTCAGTTTCTCATTTTATTTCCGGAGTTGTCGGCACAAAAGGACACCATTCCATAAGAACAGATGTGTGTACCTTAAAGAAAACAGAAAAACTGAAGCCAACTAAGATTTTTTCTGAAATTTCTGGTCAAATAACAAAGATGCACTTCAAAGATGCACTTCACAGAAATAGTAAACTGAATCCCAAGTTTAGTTGTTTTGTAGTTTTCCAATTGTCGGCACAAGAGGTCAGCTAGCATAAGGACACCAAACGAAAAGAACAGATGTGCATGTAAAAGGCAATAAGCATGTGAAGCCAAATAAGTATTTTTTTCTTTCTGAAAATGAAGGTTTAAATTACAAAAATTCAGTTACATTTTGACATAGGTTGCGAAAATCGTGAATCGTCAGTTAGTCGATCGATATTTTTATAACTTGTAATCGATTTAAACAGGATTAATCAGTTGCCATTTTTGGCAAGTTTTTGGTATTCCCAATAAGTTATGTGTATTTCGGTAAGAAATCCTTAAAACCACCTTATAATACAATAAGTGATTAAAACATTTTTATGGCACGTTTTAGATATTTCTATTAAAATTTGCATGTTTCTATCAAGTTTGACCACCATTAACCGTCTTTAACCGCCATTAACCATAGTTGACTTATTAACTAACCGATTAATCAGTCACAGAAAAGTTGGTGACTCTAGCGCCTAAACGACGATTATTCGTCCTTGTAAGTCTTATTTTGCAACACTGGCAAAACACAGTTACATTTATGAGTTTAAAGTCTTTTAGTACAGAATTTAAGATATTTGTCTAGAGTTATAAAGGATGATGAAGACAAAACAAAAGAAAAAACAATGTTAGATCACATTCACAAGTATATTTTCATTGTGGAAAGTAGTTAATAAATTATTGCAGAAATTGTAGTCCTTGTGTTTGTAAAACAGCAGGCTTAGTTATGCTTTTCTTTTTCATTAAAAATGACATGTGACCAACTAATTTGTCCTGTCAAACATTTGAGTTATATAAAATTAACTTTAAGGATTCCAGGATCGAATCTCATATTGAAATTTTCGATTAAATCCTAGAAGATTTTTTCGCTTATTAAGCTCGAGTTTTTAAGAGAAATAAGCACACGCATAATCGTTGCTGAATAAGATACTTGATACCGCTTAGTACTTTACGCGCCTGTATGTTTCAAATTTGGTTAAATATTCGTGCAGGATTATGGAGTGACAATACATTTATATCGCACCACATATTTGGTGGATATTGTTAGAGAAAGCATCGGTCGGGTTCTGAAATTGGATTCTATTCAAATGGGCGATGCTTGGAAAGGGATGGACGTGCTGGTTTTTAACTCGTGGCATTGGTGGACACACACGGGTCGATTACAACCGTATGAAATATCTCCTAACATTTTCTCCATACACATACGAGTATAAGTAAGATATTGATCTGATTTCTCATATGTTATTCTTTATCGTTCCAACAGATGGGATTATGTGCAATATGGTTCAACTATATCGAAAGACATGGACCGTCTAGAGGCATATTATAAGGGTATGACAACATGGGGGAAATGGGTCGATCTCAATGTTAACCCGTCCAAGACCAAAGTATTCTTCCAAGGGGTCTCTCCTTCACATTACCAGTAAGTTCTTCACTCAACCTCACGCCAGAATATTTTTCCAATAAATCGCTACTTGTTGCAACAATGTAAGGCTGCAAAATTGGCTGGTTAGACCTCATACAGTAACTGTCCTAGCTCTGGCGTATCTTTTGTTTCATTTCTTCTGCACATATTGACTACAAATTAATCTACAATCTAGGCGTGTTCAAATTTTATGTTATTCAACATCTGAAGTATCTGATCTTGCGGTTAACTAGTATTTTTTTTCTTGCTTATATATCCAAACAATTCATGAACATTTCACAAAAAATTTGCATCTCTATAAGAATGGAGAAATAAGCATCTAGAATATGTATCGTTGTTGTATGAAACTTCTAATTCGTTAAATGTCGTTCTTTAACTTCAGGGGAAAAGAATGGGGATTATCATCAAAGACATGCTACGGAGAACTACAACCAATACAAGGATCAACATATTCAGCAGGATTACCTGACGCACAAGGTGTTTTGAACAAAGTTTTAGCAAATATAAAGAAGCCAGTTAACTTGCTAGATATCACAACGTTGTCGCAATTAAGGAAAGATGCACATCCTTCTTCTTATGGTGGCGGCTCAGGTGTAGACTGTAGTCATTGGTGCGTTCCTGGGCTACCCGATACATGGAACCAGCTCCTATATGCAAGTGTTTAGCTGATTGAGAAATCGATTTCAATTGTCATATAATAGATCTGTGTTATATAATATACAAACTATACGCATCCAAGTGGTGATAAAGTGTGAATTTGTTTATTTCAAAGCTCAATTAGTATTTCTAGTTCTACAAAACAATAAAAGTACTCATATTTGGTTTTCCAAAAAATCGATACTCGAACTATTTAGTCATGACTCGCTAAGTCGCTGTTGCTCTTAATCACATACATATCCTAAATTCTATTATCAATGCTTATAGCAATTGCACGTAGAGCACAGTAACAATCACGCGTAGAGCACAATAGCACATGTCGAAGGTATATATTTCTTAAAGTAGATTACTAATTATATGATAACTTGGCAACTGGTCTAGTCAGGCATGCTTAGCTCGAAGTAAAGTGATCCTATAAATAAAATACAAAGAATTGAACTTGATTAATCATTAATCTAGGAGTCCCAAGTAGGACCAAAGGCTGAAATCCCTTTACTCTTGCAAGCATTCACCACATCCCTACTACCTTCAGGGTTACTTGTAACGATCACAACTTCAGCGCCCCATTTCCTTGCTGCTGCAACACTCATCTCCGATAGATTAGGCCGTCCCATGATTGATGTGTCGTGAACAATCACCTTCTCTTTAGGGTGATTACTAACCCACTCTTTGATTTCTTTCCCAAAGTTTTGCTCAATCCCTTTTGCTACCCATAACAAACACACCTCAGCTGGCCCTTGCTGTAATAAGAACGATAAAAATACACAAATACCCGAGCCTGTTGCCACCAATAAGACACGGTTGTACATGTTAACTAAGTAAGGAAGGCCCGCGAAATGGACTTGGCGAACCCATAAGTGGCTTGGCGGGTTTGAGACAAGCGATTTTGTAAAGTCACCAACTGCACCGGCTAACATCATGTGTTCTTCCTTACCATTGGAGATGATTCCAAAAGCGTGCCATTCGGACAAAGGGGATGGACTTATTCGACCTAGAATTCCCGGCTTAACTCCACCTGCAAACTTTATGATCGAGGCGTGTTCTGATGGCACAAAGACCTTAACTGCAACACGTCTCACGGTTACCCAAGGAAGGATAATCAATACTGTTATGATCAATGTGAGCCAGAATTCTTGCTCTTTGATCAATCTCGATCCTACGTTTCTATTGTAAGACTTAGTTTCAGGTTCATAAGATTTCGTGAGGACGATAAATCCCCACAAAAGGATCAAGGACGCCCAACCGGTGAACCTATGAGTTCTTTCAAACACATTATGGTGAAGGTGACGGACTAGTGGGAACGCAGCTAGACAACACAAGCATAGAAGTGCGAGAATCATTGAGGCAACACTGATTATCGCATTGGATGTGTTTTCTCGGTCGTTAAGTGTAAGTACTAATGAATATATAAGCCAAGCAACCGATGAAATGCCACAACTACTATGTATTCCACCTAAAGATTGAAGTAACGAAGTAGTAGCGGTTTTGAGACGTAAAGGGACCCAAGGATGACCTAAAAGGTTAACCGCGAGCCAGAATACAACGCGTAAGAAGGCTTCGCTTCGACATAGTGTTAAGGCAAGAAGGTTTCCAATCGCGAAAAGAGTGGCATTGTTCTTTCTAGCATATCGAAAATCACCTGTAGCAGCAAGGACTAGACCTGTAATGTTAAGAGACAAACACGCTATAAAGAGTCTCTCATAGGCCGTAAGCAAGCCTTGACCTAGCAAGATGACAGACAGTCTCGACTCTTTTGTTTTGGTTGCCTTTGAAGCAATCTTCTTGCCGGGAGCTTTTAGGAGTTCTTGAATGGGAAGTGGGATAGGAAGCTCGTTGTTGTCGTCTGACCCGTACCTGATATAATATATGTATAAGATGAATATAAGTGTTCATCTTGCAACTTTTTTTGTTTTTCGACCCGGCCCGTAATTCACTTCTAAATTTTAACCAAACAACTTTGTTTTTATAGCGTAAATATTACATTTAATTAGTTGCACAGAATTATAATTTCATTTTTTCAATACAGTACGTGTGACACATTAAGCTAAACAATACATATATAGAAGATCCGTTTAGTACATACCGTTCGATCTTCTACTATGTTGATGAGCACATTGTTGTCATCTTCTTCATCAATGGTCGATCTCTAAGTCACAAAATGGCAAGTAGCACAACGACTAGAGGACCTTGATATATTGGAACCAGAAGCTGGCGTTTTTCGTTTAGAAGAGCCTCATGGAAGCCATGTAACTAGCTCAAGGTACATCAATGGTGAATGTATCCTTACGAGGTCGGCTAGCTCTCAAAAGATACACCAGTACGTACAACTTTGAAAGCTTTTATCCACAGGCTCTTGTTTCATCATTTTTCCAATATATAAAGAAGGACAATAATGGCTTGTGATAATGTGTCGTGTGTTTGCATAAAATTTGAAAAATATCGATGGTAAACCCTAATTTGTTTAGAGAAGTAGCTCTAAAAACCCTAATTTGTTTACGCATGATTGATTCGACATCGTATATACTAGTATACATATGATTAATCCATAATATCATGGTATCATAATATGAAAAGTTAAGTATAAACATAAAGTAAACCTTACTTGAACTCGGAGAGATCGAGAAGAAACATCTTGCTTATGATGATGAAGAAATGGTAGAACTTTAAACTTCTGCCGCTGGGGAAAAATAAGCCAGCTGATCGAACTGAAAATTTAAATATGAATGTATTCTAAACGAGGTTAAGAATATATAGTAATACAATTTATAAAGCATGGGCTTTGGCCCGTAAGTAACAAGTGTCTCATTTTCTTATTTATCTAAATTAATTAAGTTTCTGAAAAATTACACGTTTGGTCCTTATGGTTTATACCAGACATCAAGTTTCGTTCCTAACTCAAATTAAATATACTAGTGCTCTTCATTTGTTAAACTAGTAACATTGTTAGTCCCTATTTTGGATGGCCGTTTTTTTTGGTGTCAAGTCGTGTGAGTGGAGGGGTAATATTGTCCTTTCATTATTCGGTCATCATTTAATGCCATCTTTACCCACACAAAAAAACACACTGCCATCTCTACCACACAAAAAACACACTCACCGTGTGAAAAAACAAAAACAAAACACATTTCATCAAACACTCATATACAACCCACACCATACCCCCAATGCTCTTCATTTCCTTTTAATTCCTTTCAGCGTTCTTCGATTCACATATCCAAGTCTCCATTTTCGTCTTTTTCACCAATTTTCAACACCTTATTTGCTCTCAATTTGATACATGAAAAAATAGGGGTTTAGTTATTTCTACATTATAACTCAATTCCTTTCTGGGTTCTTCAATTGAGCCAATTGGGTATCCAAATTTACCATTTTCCCTAATTCATCAGCGGCCTTGTGAGCTTTTATCTTGGGGTTCACCGATGACATGAGTGAAATCTCATATCAATAAGTCAACAAATCACCCTAAAACACATAGCAAATACCCAACTTTTATGCTATAAAGCAGTATTATGTGGTATATTTTGTGTTTGTGCTTGTTTAGGTAACAAGGATACAAATTTGAAGCAAACAAGTGCAATCAAGCTTAAAGATGATGAAAAGACAAGAGAAGGATAAAATGACAAGCCATGAGAAGATAAAGGACCTATCTTGACAACATTCAAAAGTTGAGGGACTAAAGAGTAATTTTGGAAAGTCAAGATCAAAGTCAAACCTGGTCAACTCTCAAGTCAACCAAGTCAAATAGCTCAAATGATCAAGAATGGAGGTCAAAGAACTAATTTTGCCAAAGAAATGAAGTCTTAAGCCTAAAACATGAATCTGCCAAAGTCTAGGGGCTGAAAGTGACAATTCTCGTACAAGTTTGATACTTAATCCATCTGATAACATTTCCACCAATGGGAGGCCAAGAAATGAGGCACTCGGATCACCACCTAAGCGCCAGCTGACCACTAACGCAGCTTTTCATTTAATACTCAATCTACACAATGATCCCCACTTACCAAATATTAGCCAATGGGAACTCGCCAACCAATAATCATTTTATCCACTTATGTATAATGATCCGCGTGAAAGGTTGAGGACTAATAATATGATGCCACGTGTCAGCTTCAAGTTCATACGCGTTCAGAATGAAGAATCTGCTACAATGTGTTTCAAGCAAAACTACAAACATGAAAAGTGCTCCATTTTGAGAGACGAATCCATTCCTCATAACCAATTAAACTGAAACTAATCCAAGAAAAAACCCCCAATTATGCTCTTGAGATGGATTTCACAATTGATCAAAGGAGGACACTTGGCAGCTTGTCATTGGTTTAGACACGTCATCTACTCCAACTAATTCTCATCTCAGCTCTATAAATAGGACATGTAGACCTCATTTGTAGATGTAGACTTTAGGTGTGAAAAACACACACTTTATTTTTTCTCTCTCAATTCCAGCTTTTTACTTTCAGTTAGAACAACTCTTAGGTGCTTGACACACACCTAAGAGTTAGTTAGATAGTTAGTTATCACTTGTAACCAATTTTCCCTCCAATAAATAAAGTTCAAAATTCAGTTTCAATCAATCTCATTCTACTTCATTCATGACTTCAATCCTGTTGATACTGTGTGTTGCTGTTGATCTTCCATGATCAATGGATGTTGTGTGATACTTTGAAGACTTGTAACCGCTCAGTTTTTCATTTGGAGTTCATTTGTAGTCAAATTCATGTAGTGTAGCAGGGTGATTGATTTTAGCCGATCATGATGATGATGGTTAATATTGGTTGATAATTGGTGGTCTAGAGTTTGTTAGAAGGCTCAGCGCCTCTCTACTCCTACAATGGAGGCTTCAAGCTAAAAAGTTTCAAATTCCTATTTTTGTTCCTCTAAAATGTCATTGCATGCTTAATTCCTAATGTAGCTCTTATTTGATGATCTGAATGTTTGTTTAGCTTGTTTGCAGCTTAATTGTGATAGTTTGATAGTTCATTTGTAGATTTACAGCCTTTAATCCAGTTTAACTTGATCTCATTTGGATTTTCATCAGTTTATGCTCATTAGACTCAATTTGTTATTCATCTTGTTACTAAGCTTGTTTTTGGCTCAAAACATTTTCAATTCATCATTTTGATAAGTCTTGATAGGTGCTTAAACCAGTGATTCACTTGTGCTCAAAAACTCTTTGTAAAAGTTCCTTAACAGATTTTAAAGTGGTGTTTGGTTTAAGAGATTCTTGGTACATTCAGTTTGCAAAACTTGTTGTTTTGTGTTCATATACATTTGGTCATCTAGTGTGAGTATTTTGGTTCAGTCTTATAGTCAAACAAGCTTTCAAACAGGCAAATGGTGGTGAAAAACTTTAGGTCAAGTACTTAACAAATTCATCAGATAAAACTAGCTCACTTTGATTCATTGTCGTTTATTCATTACTGGATCATTTTGCCTGAAATCTTTTCACAATTGTAGCTTAACATCTAAAGTTTTAGTGTTCATAAGGAAATAATACAGTCTAAGCTTTTTAGTGAGAAATTAGCTTTTTAGTCAGCTTAATAGCAAATTCAAGTTTCTGTGATAAACTCAAACTGTTTTGCTGGTTCTCTAAATCTACTTCATAAACCTGTTAATTTTCTTTCACATATCAACTTGCCATCATGTCTTGAGTGGATTTTGAGATTTTCAGCTTTTTGGATTTTTTGTCAAATTTGGTAAAATAAGCCAATTTTAGCTTATTCAGTGGACTATTTTCTAAACAGAAAGACATTCCAAGCTTTTTGGAACTTGATTAATCAGATTGTGGATGTCTAGATTTTAAATGGGCTTATTCTTGGCTTATTGATATAAGCTAACTTGAGAATTACAAGTTTTTAAGCAAAATCATGTTACTGGCCTAGCTTATTTTTGATTTTAAGCAGTTTAAAACAAACTAGAGTGAATTTAGTTCACTAATAAGCTCTATCTAGCTTATTTGAGTCTTATAGCCCGTTTTTATCAAAAGTTCTATTTTAATTGCTAAATGGTCCCTTGATTTTGCTAAACGTGATAATCAGAGCTAACCTTCATTGTTTTTAGGTTTTGCGTAGATAAGTCCTTGTAATTTTAGTTGTTACAATTTCAGTTTGTAAGTTTTGGATTTTGTTAAGTTTGTTAGCGAGTTTGTTACATTTTTCATATTTAGTCCTTTCAGTTCCTGAATTTACACTTTCAGTCCTTATATTTTCATATTGTTTACATTTCAAGTATTTTTATTTTCATGCATTAGATTCTTGTACTTTGTGAATAATAAATGGTACTTGCACTTTGTTTTACGGATACGTAGCATTAATATTTTCATCTTTTTACGTGTTGATTGAATTAGACATAGAAATCCAAATACCTTTAACAACCAAGAACAATTTAAAGCTCGATATTAGTAGGCCTTTCAATTTGTCTAGAATCGAGAATAAACGAACTTACAAATACTCAATTTCAAATGGCGCCGCTGCCGGTTCATGACATTACGAGAGACTATTGATAGACGGTTTCGATTGGATTTTGGGATCCGTTCACCTTGTGAACGTTATTTTTACGTATCGTAAATAAAAAACATAAAAAAAGCAAAAATATAAAAATATAAAAAAAACTAAAAAAATTACAAAATCAATTCTTTTTCTAAAGAATTGAACCAAAAAAATAAAAAATTCAAAAAACAATCTTTTTCCTAAGAGATTGCAACCAAAAATATATATTATTGGATTTCATCGGTTTTTACGTACATATAGTATTTTCTTTAAAAACCCAATAAATACAAAAATATTTTTGATATATTATTATATGTAGATACGTATACGTATACGAACACTCAATACACATACTTCCATAAGTATTGCTTTTGCAATACACCGTGTTCGGGAGCGTTCCGGTCCTTGACACGTGTATCGGTCAAATTTAATTAAAGCAAGAATAGATAAATACTTCCAATAAGCAAGAATTTGAAGAATACAAACTACAAAGTGAATAGAAAGGCGACGTGCTATAAAATGTCGTCTAAGGGTTAATAGGTACTTAAGTGCTTCGTGCCACCTAACCCCCCGTTCACTAGTGCGTATTCTAAGAAGGAAAGCTTGATTGGGGGTCTTGCACACAAGTATTACTTACATATCATATACTTTCTTGTGAATATTACTTATTGGACCTTAGAAAGGATAATCTCTTCTTTTCCAAAGTCGAACGAGAGCTTCTCTCTCACTCCTTGATTTGAGTTGCATGCTCACCTGCGAGCGTGCACAAATACCATTTGGTGTACAACCCCTTCCTCTGAAAAGGAAGAAAAAGCTAAAGAGTAAAAACAACACCGTCCATCAAGTCGATCCCGAGAATCGTGCTTTGAACAACACACAAGAAGCCATGGCCGCCGTTGACAATCGACCTTTGATGGAACACCTTTAATCCAATGTGCAAGGATATGTCGATGCTATTGTTATACACGAGATACTCGTAAACACCTTTGAGCTTAAGACCGCCGTGATTACCTTTGTTTCAAACACACCATTTTTTTGGAGACCTAGTGATGATCCACATGATCATATAAAGAAGTTTATATCTCTTGCAATACCATTAAGTACAATGGAGTTCCCCATGATGCCATTAAGTTACTCCTAGTTCCATTCTCAATAGAGGGTAATGCTAAGTATTGGCTTGATAAGCAACCACCAAAGAGCATTACCACTTGGGATGATTTTACTAAGAAGTTTTGAACAAGTTTTTTCCCCCATCTAAGACCACGGTTTTGAGAACCCTAATTATTGGATTTCAACAAAAACCTAGCCAAACCTTTAGTGATGCTTGGGAAGAGTACAAGGAGTTATTGAGAAAATGCCCCAATCATAGATTCAATGAAGTTCACCAAATCAATACTTTCTACAATAGATTAAGACCACATCATCAAGATTCCCTCAACTCCTCAACGGGTAGGAATATTCTTTCCAAATCTATTCAAGAGGCATGGGACATTATTGAGACTAAATCCATGGTGAAAACTAACACACAGTTTGATGAGAGAATCCATGTTATTCAAGAGGGTGTTTCCAAAACATTTGAGAGTCAACTCCTTTTACAAATGAAAGAATGGACGCAAGCCCAAAAGGCAAATCAAGCACTCTTGCAAGATACCCAAAAGATGCAACAAACAAGGATGCAAGACTTTATGAAAGTTTCCTTGGGCAACAATTCCACCAATAATGTGAATTCTATTGCTATTTCATGTGAGACTTGTGGAGGTCCTCATTCTTACTTACAATGTGATAAGGTTCAAGGTTATCAAGTTGAGTGTTATGCTTATCAAGAAGAAAATATAGAGCACTTCAAACCTAACATCAATAAAAACAATCTCTCTTACAAGTCAAATAACTACCTTGCTCCACCCGACTTTCCACCCCATCCACCCACCCAAAATCAACCCAACCCTCGTCAATTGATACAAAGAAATCAAGGGCCTAGACCAAACTACCAAGGAAAGAACTATAGAGCACCCAACAAATTTCAACATCAAGGAAATAATTTTCATACACCCAATCAAGGATTTAACCAACCACCTCCACCCTTTCCAAATCAAGGATACCATCAAGGTCAAAATCAAGGATATGGGCAAAATGATACTTTTGAGTTATTTGAAAGAAGAATTCGTGAAAGTGAAAAGAGAATACAAGATCAAATGAAAGCTATGAATGAGGAAACTACCAAAAGGATTTTGATGGTACTTAATCAAAGGCCACAAGGGGCTCTACCTTCAAACACACAAACAAACCCAAGGGCTAATGTCAATGCTATCACAACAAGAAGTGGAAAGACAACTAATGATCCCTCACATCCTACACCTTCTATGGTTAAGCCTACTATAGTTCCACCTTGTGATAAGCCTTCAACATCCAACTCACCACCTTCAAGCTCTACAACTTCAACACCTACACCTTCTCAACCTACACCCACTTCTCCTTTACCTTCCACACCTACTAATGAAGAAACCAACAAAGAGAAACCTTCCACTACAACAACTACTCAACCTACACCAAAACCAAGCCTTCCTTACCCATCAAGATTGAGAAAGGAGAAATTGAAAAACAAGGATGATATAGTCTCTAATTTTTTGAGGATGTTCAAGCAACTTAACATAAACATCTCCTTTGTGGAAGCTCTTGCATATATGCCAAAGTTTGATAAAATGTTCAAAGATCTCCTCTCCAACAAGGAAAAATTGGTGGATTTGCCTAACACATCACTTAATTATAATTGCTCTGCCGTGTTGCTCAAAACCTTACCTACAAAACATGGAGATCCGGGGCGATTTTTGATCCCTTGTAATTTTCCCGGGGTGGAAATTTTCATGGCACTAGCGGATCTAGGGGCAAGCATTAATCTCATGCCTTTATCAGTTTGGCAAAAACTCTCTCTTCCCGAGCTCACTCCTACCAGGATGACCCTTGAGTTAGCCAATCGTACCATAGCTTATCCGTTAGGCATTGCGGAGGATGTGTTTGTAGGTGTGGATAAGTTTACCTTTCTGGTGGACTTTGTAGTGGTTGATTATGATATGGACCCGAGAGTTCCTCTAATCGTTGGTAGACCATTTTTGAGGACGGGTCGTACTCTTATAGACGTGGCGGAAGGAGAATTAATTATGAGATTTGAGGATGAGAAAGTGGTGTTTAATTTAGGAAAAGTGACTAAGAAGTATCAAGGTTGTGAAACGATTAACATAGTGTATGTTCTTGATGAGGTGTGTGATGAGCATTTTCATGAAGCTTGTAAGAATAATAGTGAAGACATGCCTCGTGTAGAGACCGTTGCCTCAATTTCTCCCTCCTTAACACCTTTTGGAGAGAGTGATTTCCTCTTGGTGGAATTTGAGTCCAACTACCTTGGTAATGATGATTCTCCCATAAATTGGGAAGAAGACATTCTCACTATCCAATAGTTGCTCAATGAGGATCCCATTCCTTCACCTATCCCACAAGAAGTTACCAATGATGATCCATCCATAGTGAAACCTTCTATAGAGAGTCCACCTACCCTTGAACTTAAGGACCTTCCATCCCACCTTGAATATGATTTCATAGAGGTAAAAGACCAATTACCCGTGATAATTGTTAAATACTTGAAAGAGGATGAGAAGGAAAAACTCATAGAGGTGCTTAAGAAACATAAGCAAGCCATAGCATGGAAAATATCCGACATAAGGGGAATTGATCCAAATTTTTGTACACACAAAATCCTTATGGAGGATGATTACAAACTCGCCATTCAAAGCCAAAGAAGGGTTAACCCTAAAATCCATGAGGTCATTAAGAAGGAAGTTATCAAACTCCTTGATGCGGGCATGATTTACCCTATTTCTGACTCTCCATGGGTTAGCCCGGTACATTGTGTTCCTAAGAAGGGTGGAATCACCTTAGTGCCTAATGAGAACAATGAGCTTATTCCTACTAGACTTGTCATGGGTTGGAGAGTTTGTATTGATTATAGGAAGCTCAATGATGCTACTAGGAAAGATCATTTCCCATTGCCTTTTATTGACCAAATGCTTGAACGCTTAGCGGGAAATAAGTACTATTGATTTCTAGATGGATTCTCGGGTTATTTTCAAATACCTATTGACCCTAAGGATCAAGAAAAGACAACATTCACTTGTCCCTATGATACATTTGCTTACAAGAGAATGCCTTTTGGCTTGTGCAATGCACCGGGGACATTTCAAAGGTGTATGATGGCAATCTTTCATGACATGATTGAGCACACTATGGAAGTTTTCATGGATGATTTCTCGGTTTTTGGAGATTCATTCACTTCTTGACTCTCTCATTTGGAACGTGTGCTTAAGAGGTGTGAAGAAACACGTCTTGTTCTTAATTGGGAGAAGTGCCATTTCATGGTCAAAGAGGGGATAGTTTTAGGACATAAGATATCTAATAAGGGTTTAGAAGTGTATCGTGCTAAAATTGATGTTATTGCTAAGCTTCCCCCACCTACCACGGTGAAAGGAGTTAGAAGTTTTTTGGGTCATGCGGGATTCTATAGACGTTTCATACAAGATTTCTCTAAGATTGCAAGACCGATGACCCACCTCTTGGAAAAAGAGGCTCCTTTCATTTTTCACCCAAGAGTGTTTAGACTCTTTTGAGATACTTAAGGAAAAGTTTACTAAGGCTCCCGTTTTGGTTTCTCCAAATTGGGATTTGCCTTTTGAGCTCATGTGTGACGCTAGTGATTATGCCGTGGGGGCCGTGTTAGGAAAAAGAGTGAATAAGCATTTTCAACCTATACACTATGTTATTAAAACCATGACGGGTGCTCAACTTCACTATACCACCACGAAAAAAGAGTTGCTTGCTATAGTCTATGCCTTTGAGAAATTTAGACCCTATCTTGTGCTCTCCAAGACCATAGTGTATACGGATCATTCCGCTCTCAAGTACCTCATGACAAAGCAAGATGCTAAGCCTAGACTTTTGAGATGGGTTTTGTTGCTACAAGAGTTTAAAATAGAGATTCGTGATAAGAAAGGAGCCGAGAATTTAGCGGCGTATCACTTGAGTAGACTTGAGCATCCTTTTCAAGGTGAATTACCTCATAAGTAAATTACTGAATCCTTTCCATTAGAGGAGCTCATGTCTATCTCTTCACAAGAAGATGCCACCCCTTGGTTTGCGGATATTGCAAACTATCTTGTGGGGGATGTGCTAATAGAGGGTCTCACTTCACAATAAAAGAAGAAATTTCTTAAGGAAGTGAAGTATTACTTTTGGGATGACCCTTACCTCTTTAGGCAATGTGCGAACCAAATCATTAGGCAGTGTGTAGATGGGCCTGAGGCATTTAAAATCTTAGAAGCTTGTCATAAGGGACCTACGGGTGGACATTTTGGGCCCAACTACACCGCCAAGAAAGTCTTTGATTCGGATTACTATTGGCCTTCAACATACAAAGATGCTCAAGAGATGGTGAAATTTTGTGATGTATGTCAAAGAAAAGGAAAAATTACTCAACGAGATGAGATGCCACAAAACTTCATACAAGAATGTGAGATTTTTGATGTGTGGGGAATAGATTTCATGGGACCTTTTCCATCATCTAAGGGAAATAAGTACATACTCGTAGCCGTGGACTATGTGTCAAAGTGGGTTGAGGCCAAAGCCTTGCCTACTAATGATGCTCGAGTTGTAGTGAAATTTTTGAAGCAATTATTTGCTAGATTTGGTGTTAACCATAGACTTTCTACCGCGTATCACCCTCAAACCAATGGTCAAACCGAGGTCACAAATCGTGGTTTAAAGAGAATTTTGGAACGAACGGTGGAAGAGCATCGAGCTTCTTGGTCGGATAAGCTTGATGATGCTTTGTGGTCTTTTAGGACGGATTTTAAGACACCAATTGGTTGTACTCCATACAGGCTTGTCTATGGAAAAGCATGCCACCTCCCATTCGAGTTAGAGCATAAGGCTTCATGGGCTCTCAAGTGGGAAAACTTTGATTTGAACCAAGTCGGTTCACATAGAAAGGACCAACTCAATGAAATGGATGAATTGAGAGCTAATGCTTATGAGAACTCATTGCTTTACAAGGAAAAGACTAAGCAGTTGCATGATGCTAAGATCAAGAACCGTGAGTTCAAAGTTGGAGAGTCGGTTCTCCTCTTTAACTCAAGGTTGAAACTCTTTGCAGGCAAGCTTAAGTCGAGATGGTCCGGTCCATTCACTATTGCTCAAGTGTTTCCATATAGAACTATTGAGTTGTCACAACCCGATGGTCCAAATTTCAAAGTGAATGCTCACCGTGTTAAGCACTATTTTGGGGAGGACATTTCCGTGGAAATGGTCCAAGAGATCCCCGTTTTCCCCATGAATTAATTCATTGTGGGAAGAGTCGAGCTAGAGACTCCATAAATCAAGCTTAAATAACTAGGTTTAGAGTTTTTAGACTTAGAGTGTGGTAGGATAGAAATAAGGATACAGAGTTGAGGAGAAGTGTAGGGGGAGACCTTCCTTTTGTCTTCATGTTGTTTGTAGGGTTGCTCTCTCATCACGTGCATTGGAGCTTATGGAGGAGGCCCTTGTATCCGGTTCACTTTGTTACTATCGTGATTTTTCATAGACACATTGTGATTAAAAATGAATTCACTATAGTTGATCTTTCCTTAGCTTGGGTTAAGCGAAGTCTATTCATTGTCATAAGTATAGGGGAGTTTATACTCCCATTCTCTTAAACATTGAGGACAATGTTTATCTTAAGTGTATGGGGTCTTCTATCGAAGTGACCTTACCTAGACTTTGTCATTGACCTTCATGATAACTTGGAAATTAATTTTTCAAACATTTTTCAAATTTTTGATCTACTCTGGCCACCAAAAATATGCATTCATAATTTTTTGCATCAAACATTTTTCATTTGCATAACACATTTGCATTGTATATATTTCTTCTTTTATTTTTCATCAAAAATATATAAAAAGAAAGAAAAAAATATAATAAGGACATGGTTTAACAAATTTAGACTTCTTTGACATATTAGGCCGCCATGATACTTTGACTCAACCCGAGTTTGCTTATCTAAGCTTACTCTAGCTATTATCCTTAACCATGTAGTCCTTCATTAGTCTATTAGGCTAAACATCCACAAGTCTCATTATTTGAGATTTTAAACTGTGGAGAATGGGAAATGATAGAGTTGAAGCAAGTATAAAAGGGCTAGATAAACTTCATGACAATACTTGTGTCTAAACCTTTACTCTCTTGCCAACGCATGTATATATGTTAATAAATAATCAAGAATGGTTTTAATCGGCTTGTAGTCTCTTATGCATTTTTGACTAATCATTCGTGGTTGGTATAAGTACGTCTTAAGATTCTAAGTTAGAACGTTTTATGCATACTAGACTTATGTCATGCTTAATACTTAGCGGGTGTTTTTCCTTTTATTCTTTTCAACTTTCTTTGTGAGGAATAAAGAAAAATAAGAGCGGATTATGAAAAAAATGGGTGGCTAGAAAAAAAAAGAAAAAAAAATAATTATGCAAGACTCCCAAGAGGGGCAGTGAAGTGTTAATTATAGTAGCTATTGGATTCCAATATTACTCTCACAAGGGTTGCGGGGATTTAATAGTTGCTCCAATCCAGTATTACCTTGACGGGTTGCAGGATTAAAGATCCAAAGTCTAAAAAAGGCGGAGGATATAAATTATTGCGTGAGTTTTATTTTTCTTTCCTTAGCGAGTATGTAGCTACTTATTAATGCATGACATAAGGATTTTACATATAAGGTGAATGACTTATTATTCTTGAGTCGAACTTATATTAATTGTGGGCGGTTTTCAAGTAATGGATGAGAGGACTACTTGGGATTAAAATCATGCTTCCTTATTTTGAGATTTTATATTTCTTATATTTCACGCTTCAAATAATGACAAATTTTCTTCCAAGCAATTTCTTCAAATAACAAACGGTTCCACATTTAATTGTTATGAATAAGTTGATGCACTTTTTACTTGTGAATGCAATGATCCCATTTTTAAGCTTGGTATGAGGAAAGTGAAACTTGAGGGTGATAAGTGTTCATGGTACCAAAATCCCTAATCCAAGTCATTGATTTCTTTATCAATTATTTCCATCAAAACCATTTCAAGAAAATCCAAAAATATATAAATAGAATTGTTCTCATTTGCATTGCATTGTATAAAATCAAAATCATGCATCATATAGTATAGATTAGTGTAAAAGCATTTCATATTGGTCAAGGTGGATTAATTATGAGAAAAATATAAATTGGTGCTTTAAAATAAGGCATTGTATGAGTTCATGACAATGATCAAGTGTAGGGGGTTTGATATGAGTGAAATCTCATATTAGTAAGTCAACAAATCACCCTAAAACACATAGCAAATACCCAACTTTTATGCTATAAAGCAATATTATGTGGTATGTTTTGTGTTTGTGCTTGTTTAGGTAACATGGATACAAATTTGAAGCAAACAATTTAAATCAAGCTTAAATATGATGAAAAGACAAGAGAAGGATAAAAAATGACAAGCCATGAGAAGATAAAGGACCTATGTTGACAACATTCAAAAGTTGAGGGACTAAAGTGCAATTTTGTAAAAGTCAAGATCAAACTCAAACCTGGTCAACTCTCAAGTCAACCAAGTCAAAGAGCTCAAATGATCAAGAATGAAGGTCAAAGGACTAAGTTTGCCAAAGAAATGAAGTCTTAAGCCTAAAACATGAATCTGCAAAAGTCTAGGGGCTGAAAGTGACAATTCTCATACAAGTTTGATACTTAATCCATGTGATAACATTTACACCAATGGGAGGCCAAGAAATGAGGCACTCGGATCACCACCTAAGCGCCAGCTGGCCACTAACGCAACTTTTCATTTAATACTCAATCTACACAGTGATCCCCACTTACCAAATATTAGCCAATGGGAACTCGCCAACCAATAATCATTTTATCCACTTATGGATAATGAGCCGTGTGAAAGGTTGAGGACTAATAATATGATGCCACGTGTCAGCTTCAAGTTCATACGCGTCCAGAATGAAGAATCTGCTACAATGTGTTTCAAGCAAAACTACAAACATGAAAAGTGATCCATTTTGAGAGACGAATCCATTCCTCATAACCAATTAAACTGAAATTAATCCAAGCAAACACCTCCAATTATCTTCTTGAGATGGATTTCACAATTGAGCAAAGGAGGACACTTGGAAGCTTGTCATTGGTTTAGACACGTCATCTACTCCAACTAATTCTCATCTCAGCTCGATAAATAGGACATGTAGACCTCATTTGTAGATGTAGACTTTTGGTGTGAAAAACACACACTTTATTTTTTCTCTCTTAATTCCAGTTTTTCACTTTAAGTTAGAACAACTCTTAGGTGCTTGACACATACCTAAGAGTTAGTTAGATAGTTAGTTATCACTTGTAACCAATTTTCCCTCCAATAAATAAAGTTCAAAATTCAGTTTCAATCAATCTCATTCTACTTCATTCATGACTTCAATCCTGTTGATACTGTGTGTTGCTGTTGATCTTCCATGATCAATGGATGTTGTGTGATACTTTGAAGACTTGTAGCCGTTCAGTTTTTCATTTGGAGTTCATTTGTAGTCAAATTCATGCAGTGTAGTAGGGTGATTGATTTTAGCTGATCATGATGATGATGATGGTTAATAATGGTTGATTATTGGTGGTTTAGAGTTTGTTATAAGGCTCAGCGCCTCTCTACTCCTACAATGGAGGCTTCAAGCAAAAAAGTTTCAAATTCCTATTTTTGTTCCTCTAAAATGTCATTGCATGCTCAATTCCTAGTGTAGCTCTTATTTGATGATCTGAATGTGTGTTTAGCTTGTTTGCAACTTAATTGTGGTAGTTTGATAGTTCATTTGTATTTTCATCAGTTTATGCTCATTAGACTCAATTTGTTATTCCTCTTGTTACTAAGCTTTTTTTGGCTCAAAACATTTTCAATTCATCATTTTTATAAGTCTTGATAGGTGATTAAACTAGTGATTCACTTGTGCTCAAAAACTCTTTGTAAAAGTTCCTTAACAGATTTTAAAGTGGTGTTTGGTTCAAGAGATTTTTGGTACATTCAGTTTGCAGAACTTGTTGTTTTGTGTTCATATACATTTGGTCATCTAGTGTGGGTATTTTGGTTCAGTCTTATAGTCGAACAAGCTTTCAAACAGGCAAATGGTGGTGAAAAACTTTGGGTCAAGTACTTAACAAATTCATCAGATAAAACTAGCTCCCTTTGATTCATTGTCATTTATTCATTACTGGATCATTTTGCCTGAAATCTTTTCACAATTGTAGCATAACATCTAAAGTTTTAGTGTTCATAAGGAAATAATACAGTCTAAGCTTTTCAGTGAGAAATTAGCTTTTTAGTGAGCTTAATAGCAAATTCAAGTTTCTGTGATAAACTCAAACTGTTTTGCTGGTTCTCTAAATCTACTTCATAAACCTGTTAATTTTCTTTCACATATCAACTTGCCATCATGTCTTGAGTGGATTTTGAGATTTTCATCTTTTTGGATTTTTGGTCAAATAAGCCAATTTTAGCTTATTCAAGATTTTTGCTTATTCAGTGGACTATTTTCCAAACAAAAAGACATTCCAAGCTTTTTGGAACTTGATTAATGAGATTGTGCAAGAAAATCTGATTGTGGATGTCTAGATTTCAAATGGGCTTATTCTTGGCTTATTGATATAAGCTAACATGAGAATTACAAGTTTTTAAGCAAATTCCTGTTACTGGCCTAGCTTATTTTCGATTTTAAGCAGTTTAAAACAAACTAGAGTGAATTTGGTTCACTAATAAGCTCTTCCAGCTTATTTGAGTCTTATAGCCCGTTTTTATCAAAAGTTCTATTTTAATTGCTAAATGGTCCCTTGATTTTGCTAAACTTGATAATCAGAGCTAATCTTCATTGTTTTTAGGTTTTGCATAGATAAGTTTGTAATTTTAGTTGTTATAATTTCGATTTTGTTAAGTTTGTTAGCAAGTTTCTTACATTTTTCATATTTAGTCCTTTCAGTTCCTAAATTTACACTTTCAGTCCTTATATTTTCATATTGTTTACATTTCAAGTATTTTTATTTTCATGCATTAGATTCTTGTACTTTGTGAATAATAAATGGTACTTGCACTTTGTTTTACGGATACGTAGCATTAATATTTTCATCTTTTTACGTGTTTATTGAATTAGACATAGAAATCCAAATACCCTTAACAACCAAGAACAATTTAAAGCTCGATATTAGTAGGCCTTTCAATTTGTCTAGATTCGAGAATAAACGAACTTACAAATACTCAATTTCAACCGACATCTGGGATTTGTACTCAGACAACTCACCCACCTTGTGAGCTTTTAGTTGGGGGTTCACCGGCCTTATGAGCTTTTAGCTGGTGGTGGGTTAACCATAATTGAATGATAAGGAATTAGCGGGTGGTGCTGCAGATCTGGGGAAGACAGGTGGTGGTAGCAGTCATTATTGACAGGTGGTGGTGCGGTGGACATAATGAATAAACGTGAGGTTGTAGTTGAGCACAGTGGTTGTGGCGGTGGGGTTGACGGTAGCTATGGTGGGGGGTTGTGGTTGACGGCGTTTATGGTGGTGGGGTTGTTGTTGAGGACATTGGAGGGCTCACATTCATCTTCAAAACCCACAACACTATCAACAATAAATATTGAAGAAAACCTTAACCCTAATTAATCTTCAAACTGTCGCCACCGCTCGCTCTATACAAACCACCACAATCGGCATCTCCGTATTGATGACACTTGCGGGTTCGGATCCGACCGACCATCAAACCACCACCAAAGGCCCACAATCTTAATAAGATACTTATGTACATAAATATAATCAAATTGGATATTTTGTTTTTGAAACAAATCTGGATTTGCTGTTTCTTTTTTATGAGAAATGGTAATTAGTTTTGACTTTAGACTTTTAACGAAAAAAGATTATGGAGTATTTGTTTTGAAACAATTGTGGGTGGTGCCAAGTATAAATTCAAGATGCAAAAAATTGCATTTATCCACTTGCTTATACCATTGTTGAGAAAGAAACAACATGTTCTTGTATTAAACGAAGACCAAATAATGAAAGGACAATATTACCCCTCCACCCAAATGACTTAACGCTAAAAACAAACGACCATCCAAAATAAGGACTAACAATGTTACTAGTTTCAAAAATGGGGAGCACCAGTGTATTTAATTTGTGTTAGGTACGAAACTTGATTTTTGGTATAAACCATAGGAACCAAACGTGTAATTTTTTCTAAGTTTTATATTAACTTTTTGGCTATTCATTTACAAAAATTCGTACACATAGACTTATATATCTGATTTCTAAGGTTTTATTCATTATATAATTCAATCCTTGGAAAAGAATAATTGTAAAACCCGCTCTAAAAATCCTACGATCATTTAATACACGAAGTTAATATACGCCATGTATCATGAACATTTTATACGAATACTATGTATATAAATTAATTATCATAAGTATTATGTACGTAAGTATGAATACTAATATACGATAAGTATGTACGTACGATATCAAGAAAATGCTCAAGAAGTAAAACACGGTAACTAAATACGAATGTAAACGATAAATATTAAACAATAAAAACAAACACCGAAAGTATAAGGGGTGTTGTTGGCGTCGGCTAGAAAGGAAGGGAAGGGGAAACCGGGCCTTGGCCCATATCCAATTAACCAATCCTAGTTTAATAAATAAACCACAGAGGATTCACAATTACTTTTTACAAGATTTAATCAAAACCCTAGATTCTTTCCTCTCTTCTCTTGCCGTAACACCCTTAGAACACAAAGGGGCATTTTTGGTGATCTAATTCAATTACGGGTATACGTGTAATCTAAATCCTTGATCTTTTTACACTTACGGTATCTTTTAATCCCTTTTAATCTTTTTATAAATATGATCATCACGCAAGGTTATTGAAAACAATCATAGAACATGTAATTAAAGATTAAAAACATGGGGATCGAGATTTATGTTGGATTTTGGTTCGGGTTACACTAAAACCGAGAGTCTCGCGACTATTGGTGGTTAAATAAAACCACCAATCGTGTCCCAATTGGGTTCGGTGGTGTGTGGTTCTCGGATAGCAAGCGACCAAGACCCCACGGTAGGGATCTTGGCCGAACAGTGGGAACCCGTCTACGGCCGGGGTGGGTTTTTCCAAACAGTGGCAACCGGCTTGAGCCGGAGTGAACGACAGCCGACCAGTAGCAAGCCACGGTCAGCCAGTGGCGAACCACAACTGCAACCAAGGGCTGCTAGCCGGCGGCTTACACCACTAGCCGCCGGCTGAGTGGTGTTGGTTTTGCTTGTTGGTTCGGTTCGGCTGTTCTTCGAGTTACGGGCTCGGGAACTTGGCTTTTCAGAAAATATATATAATTAAACCAATCATGAAAATTATGTTATGATATGATTAAATTATTTTGGTTTAATTAACTTAAAACTTATGTTGTATTTATTTAAATAAAACCATGGTAAAATATGTAACTTCATTTATTTAAATAAACTTAGGTTATAATAATTAATTATTTAATTATTCATGAACATGGATTTAATTAATTAAACTTAGGTTAAATTAATTAATATATTTTATGGTAAAGTTTAATAGATGCATTATGTAATATTATTTTAATAATAAACTTATAATAACATGACATGATATTATTAATTAATAATAAGCTAAGTATTGATTAATTATTAAACTTTATAATATAATAATACATGTATAAAATAAGCATATAATTAAATATGGAAACATGACTAATTATGGAAGTATATTATTTATGGCAACATGATAAATATGGTAATATGATATTTATGGTAATATACTAAATATGGTATCATGCTATTTATGGTAATACGTTAAATATAGTAACATACTATTTATAAAAACATGCTAAATATGGAAAATTTCTATTTTTGGAAACTTACTAATTATGAAAACTTTCTATTTTTAAAAACTTACTATTTAAGGAAACTTACTATTTTTGGAAAGTTACTATATATGGAAACCTGCTATTTTTGGAAAGTTACTATATATAGAAACCCGCTATTATTAGAAAGTTACTCATTATGTTATAACAAGTATAATAACACTTAAAACATGGAACACATGAATCTAAAACACATGAAACTATAAGAAACACATGATTGAAACATGAAATATTAAGACAAGACAAGAACAAGTATAATAAGTATGAACACGTCAAGTAAACCAAATGACAAGTATGTATAAGTAAGACCGACTCTTATTCATGTCCCTTCATTATGTAGATATTGTGAAGTCGGAGTGATCGTCTACGTTCGTTTTCGTCTTCAATTACTGGACATAAGGTACGGATATTCCGTCCTTCAGTAGGACATTCTTTCCTATACTTAGGATTTCCCTGTTTGCAGCCATCTGTTTTCCCCAGTAGTTTAAGTGTCTTAAACACATCAGTATATGTATTATTATTTTAGACTATCTAAGCTATATACATGCATGCCAATTTCACCTAGTTATGGGGGTTCCATAACCGTAGCACTAGAGGCACCGGTGTTATGACTCTTCTACGGGAGAGTGATTACTCGCAGCATCCCTTACAGTATGTTAGCCTATGTTATTATTATCATGTGGAGTGAATGGGTTCATCCTAGGACAAGTAGTATGATTTCATGGTAACTGTGGTGTGTGCCTTGCATCCGTTACAGGAGCTGATCCCTCTACTCATTTTATATATTAATTAGAGATAGCCCCTCTAATTGCATGACGAGGTCACCCCTCCAAGTATTCATGCATGAGGATATAACATGACCTATATGGGCTCTCGGCATATTTAAAATACAGATTTTCAAGATAAACTAAACATAAGTCTTTTCAGAAATATAAACTAGTATTATGAACTTAAACCAGGTTTTCCAAGACATACATTTATTCTGCTGTTATGTTATTCATTTCATTCCATTACATGCTTATGTTTATGCTTTACATTCTATGTTATATATCTGCACACTGAGCATATTGCTCAGCCATATTTCTCTTTCCATGTCCCAACACGACAGGTACTAAAGGGCAAAGCTAGGAAATCCAAGAGTACGTACATGGAATGAGGCGCCCGTTTTCTTTTATTCTTTAATGAATTTACATACTTATGCTTTGTTGGATGTTGTTTAGTCCTTTCCTTACCTTCTATGCTTATGCATTTCGTGTGTGGAGCTTATGTGGATCTGATGGTTGTTTCCGGATTCTGTTATGGTCATTTAATGTTTTAGACATTTACCTTGTATGTTTTGATGACATGCCATAATTATCTTGTAATATTCCATTTATTAAAATGGGGTGTTACAATTATGGTATTAGAGCCAAGGTTTCGACCTGTAGGATCTTAAACATTGACATGTGACTAGTGGGTAGTCATTAGCGTCTTCCTAGAACTGACAGTCTGTTTTCATGCATTCATTTCATGTATCATTGTTGCAGAAATTTTGACTAAGTAATGGTTGGTATAGGACTGGCCATATTTAGTCGCAAGTGCTTTTAATCGAATCATTTTGCTTGGTGAACCGACCCATAGGCGTTCACATTAGCTCATGTCATTTTGTTTTGATGAACCGACCCATATGCGTTCATCCTCGCTATGTCAATTCTGTTTTCATGTCATTTTCATTTGGCTATGCTTTAATAAACTGTTTCATGCATCATTTCATTATGTTTACCATATGTTCTAATCAGATTAATTATTTCATTTTCATTTTTTTTACATGTCAGATGGTCATGACACGCGAACAAGAGCTAGCAGCAGCTGTCCAAGCAGCTCTGCAAGCCATGCTTCCCCAAATCAGGAACCAAATTCGGGCTGAATATCAGGCCGCCCCGAATCAGAACAACAATCCTTCTCCTCCTCCACCAGTTACTTTGCACACTTGTCTTGAGAGGTTTAGCAAGTAGAAGCCAAGATCTTTCAACAAGGCTGAGACTTCATCTGATGCGGAAGACTGGATTTCGCATATGGAGAAGATTTTTGATGCTATGGGATGCGGTTGTGTCTACAAGGCAAGGTTGGCTTGCTATAAGTTTGAAGGTGATGCTCTACATTGGTGGAGAGCTTACAAGTTAGCTAATAGAGGTGATGATTGGCTAGCTGCACTGACTTGGGATAAGTTCAAGACTTTGTTTTATGATAAATTCTTTCCGACGTCTGAGTAGGAAGGACTCAAGAGGGACTATCACTCCATTCGTTTACAGACTGGAGAGACTAGCACTGAGTTCATGCAGAGGTTTCTTAGGTTGGCTGGATTCTTAGGTGCGGTTGCGGGTACTATGGAAGAACAAGCCAAGCACTTTCATTGGGCTCTGCATGCCTCTACAGCAGCTCATTTACTTAGTGCTACATATGTTAATGTGGCACAAGTTAATGATGCAGTACGTAGCTTACAAATGCTACATGAGTGTGATGAATACGAGGAACAAGCTCGTCCTTAGAAGAGGTATAAATTTCAGCCATCAAGCGTTATCATTTCATTTCAATCTTTATGTTCATTTATACCTTTTCCTATCCAATTATATCTTCGGGTAGAAGGGTGGAGACCGGTCCCAACCGGCCACTCAGCAGAATGCCAACAAGGGCCACTGTCAATCTAACGATCGTTATGGATCTGACAAGAGGAACGGTAATGATAATTACCGTAACAACAACAGCCAGTCCAACAACAACAGGTCCCTAAACTCTTAAACTTTTCTATGTAAAGTTGTTGTATGTTTTTACATACTAACATGTTAGCATCATAAACAGGAACTCTGCGAGTGGACGTGACCAAAATGCTAAGGGTCATTAGTCCAACAACTCGTCTTCATCTTGTAAACTATTATTTAAACTTCAGTGCAGTCATGTTTATGCCAAGTAATCATGTCTCACGTATATTTCTTATCAGGCTCTCAGGTAGCAAGGGTACCTCCAGGAGGTTACACCTACCCCGTTTGCACGACTTGTAGTCGTAGACATCTTGATACATGTCGTAAGTCAGCCGGCGTCTGTTTCAAGTGTGGACTACCAGGACACATGTTAAAACACTGCAAAAAGGGAGACACTACTGGTACTTCTAGTGCTGCTCTTCCTAAGCCACCAGCTTCGGGACGTGTCTACACTACCACACGGGACTAAGCTAATAAGTCTTCAGGTACTATCACTGGCATCCTCTTTATAAACGGTCATGCTACGTGTGTTTTATTCGATACTGGTGCCACTCATTCAGTTATATCCTCTACGTATGCCACTAGTATTAATAAAATCCCTACGCCATTAGAGAATACTTTATGTATATCTACGCCTATGCGAGACTCTGTACGAATTACCCAAGTGTACAGAGATCTTCCACTAGAATTCGATGACAAGCTTCGCCCAGTAGACGCACTTCCTTTGGATATGTGCGAGTTTGATCTCATCTTAGGCATGGATTGGTTATCCAAGCATCATGCTACTATCGATTGTCATACTTATCAGGTTATCTTCGGCGATGTTCAAGCACCAGAGTACGTTCACAATGGTTTTATACCAGGAAAGTCCGTACAAATCATCTTTACGTTAGAAGCTCGTGCATTACTATCTCATGGTTGTGAGGGCTTCTTAGCTTCAATTCAGGATATCACTGCCGAAGTTCCATCAATCCAAGATCAACCAGTTGTTTCAGAATTTCCCAATGTATTCCCAAAAGAACTCCCGGGTATACCACCTACTCGAGAAGTAGAGTTTAACATCGAGCTCATCTCAGGAGCTCAACAAATCTCTAAGGCTCCTTATCGCATGGCTCCCATAGAGCTCAAGGAGTTGAAAGATCAGCTGCAGGAATTATTGGAATGAGGTTTCATCCGACCGAGTGTATCACCATGGGGTGCACCAGTACTTTTCGTCGAGTAGAAGGATGGCAGTATGCGTCTATGCATTGACTATCTTGACCAAAATAAGATCACGATTATGAACCGTTATCCACTACCAAGAATCGATGATCTGTTTGACCAACTTCAGGGTGCCAAACATTTCTCCAAGATTGATTTAAGATCCGATTATCATCAACTACGAGTTTAAGAGCAGGATATTCTCAAGACTGCTTTTCGCACAAGATATGGCCATTATGAGTTCGTGGTCATGCCTTTTGGACTCACTAATGCTCCTGCGGTTTTCATGGACCTTATGAATCGCGTCTTCCATGAGTACTTAGACAAATTTGTTATCGTCTTCATCGATGACATCCTCGTCTTCTCTAAATCCAAGGAAGAACATCTACGCATTGTACTACAGATTCTTCATCAAAAACATTTATATGCCAAATTTTCTAAGTGTGAATTTTGGCTAAACAAGGTGGCATTCTTAGTCCACATTGTCTCCGCAGAAGGGATTACGATGGATCATACGAAGGTTGAAGCTATCACTAAATGGCCAAGACCGACGTCTGCAACTGAGGTTCGTAGTTTCCTAGGCTTAGCTGGTTATTATCGTAGACTCGTGGAGAATTTTTCAAGACTAGCCTTACCTTTGACCAAGTTGATGCGGAAATGAGAAATTCGTTTGGACTGATGAGCGGGAGAAGAGCTTTGAAGAACTAAAGAAGCGTTTAGTATCTACATCTATTCTTACTCTCCCATCTGGTACAAGTGGATTTCAGATCTACAGTGATGCTTCGGGTAAAGGATTAGGCTGTGTACTCATGCAACATGGGAAAGTGATTGCATACGCATGACGGCAGCTAAACCTTATGAGAAAAATTATCCTACACATGACTTGGAGCTAGCAACATTAGTCTTTGCACTTAAAATCTGGAGACACTACCTTTATGATGAACCATGTGATATCTTCACTAATCACAAGAGTCTCAAGTATATTTTCACTCAGAGGGAACTTAACATAAGGCAGAGAAGATGGTTGGAACTACTCAAGGATTATGAAATCAATTTTCAGTATCATCCCGGCAAGGCGAATGTAGTGGCAGATGCTCTTAGCAGGAAGTCGGGCATTATAAACGACATGAAGGTACAAAAAGAAATCATACGTGAATTTGAGCGATTAGACATTTAATGGACAACATGGATGTTGGGCTAATCTAAGAATTGAGCCAGACTTAATTTCTCAGATCAAGGCAGCTCAGAAGGACGATGGTGAGATTTGGGCTATCATTCATAATCTTGATCGACAGACAGAATTTTGTGTAGACGAAGAAGGCATCGTATGGCAAGGAACTAAATTATGTGTTCCGGATGATCAGACTCCCCGAGAAGCTCTATTGACAGAAGCTCACAGCTCTCCATTCTCTATTCATCCCGGATCCACCAAAATATACCATGACATTAAACAACATTTCTTGTGGAGTGGCATGAAACAGGATGTTGCTACTTTTGTATCCAAGTGTCTAACTTTCCAGCAAGTTAAGATCGAGCATCAGCGGGCTAGTGGTTTACTTCAACTGTTAGAAATTCCCGCATGGAAATGGGACAAAATCTTCATGGATTTTATCACTGGACTTCCGCTTACTCAGAGCAGACATGATGCTATATGGGTCATTGTTTATCGCTTAACCAAGTTAACTCATTTTATTCCAATTCGCAAGGACTTCTCAGTCAACAAATTGGCAGATATATTCCTTAAGGATATCATACGACTACATGGAACTCCTTCAAACATCATATCAAAAAGAGATCCTCGTTTCACGTTAAAATTCTAGAAGGGTATGCAGAAAGCTTGGGGCACTAAATTAAGCTTAACACTGGATTTCATCCTCGGACCTATGGTCAATCGGAGCGTACGATTCAAACCTTAGAAGACATGTTGCGGGCTTGTGCATTGGAATGGTCAGGAAGTTGGGACGACTACATTTGTTTGGTAGAGTTTGCCTACAACAACAGCTGGCATGCAAGTGTTAAATGTGCACCTTTTGAGATGCTTTATGGTAGAAAGTGTCGTGCTCCAATCTGTTGGGATCAAGTTGGAGAACGAATCCTTGAAGGACCAGAAATGATAGAGATGGCCAATGAGAAGGTTGTCATCGCCAAGGCGAAGCTACAGGAATCTTGTGCTCGACAAGTGAGCTATGCTGATAAACATAGTAGAGATCTAACGTTTAATACCAGTGACCATGTTTTTCTTAAAGTGTCACCAACACGTGGTGTTAAGCGTTTTGGACTCAAGGGCAAGCTCAGTCCTCGTTTCATCGGACCGTTTGAAATCCTTGAACGTGTCGGTGAAGTATCATATCGTCTAGCTTTACCTCCTCAGTTATCTCATGTGCACGATGTATTCCATGTATCCTTACTCAGAGGATACAACTACCATCCATTGCATAAGGTTACGTATCCATTCAAACAAATTCGAGAGGATCTATCATATATCAAGGGACCCGAGAAAGTTCTCGATCCCAAGAACGAGTCATGAGGAGAAAGACAATTCCATTCGTTAAAATCCTCTGGGGGGATCATACCGAGCGGGAAGCCACCTGAGAAACAGACGAGTCTATCCGGACTTCTTACCCTCATTTCCAGTTTTGACTCAGGTATGTCATTTCAGCTTACACGTCTTTCCATCTTTTATGTCATTTCAGCATTTAGCATCTTGTCAGCATATCATATCTCTAATTCGAGGACAAATTGTTCTTTTAGAATGGAAGAGTTGTAAAACCCGCTCTAAAAATCCTACGATCATTTAATGCATGAAGTTACCGTTAAATTTAAAATTTATAATTAATTAATATACGCCATGTATCATGAACATTTAATACGAATACTATGTATATTAATTAATTATCATGAGTATTATGTACGTAAATATGAATAATAATATACAATAAGTATGTACGTATGATATCAAGAAAACGCTCAAGAAGTAAAACACGAAAATTAAATACGAATGTACGAGATAAATATAAAACAAGAAAAACAAACACCGAAAGTATAAGGGGTGTTGTTGGCGTCAGCTAGAAAGGAAGGGAAGGGGAAACCGGGCCTTGGCCCATATCCAATTAACCAATCCTAGTTTAATAAATAAACCACAGAGGATTCATAATCACCTTTTACAAGATTTAATCAAAACCCTAGCTCCTTGCCTCTCTTCTCTTGCCGCGACACCCTTAGAACACAAAGGGGGATTTTTGGTGAATAAATTCAATTACGGGTATACGTGTAATTTAAATCCTTGATCTTTTTACGCTTACGGTATCTTTTAATCCCTTTTAATCTTTTTATAATTATGATCATCACACAAAGTTATTAAAAACAATCATAGAACATGTAATTAAAGATTAAAAACATGGGGATCGGGATTTATGTTGGATTTTGGTTTGGGTTACACTAAGACCGAGAGTCTCACGACTCTCGTTGGTTAAATCAAACCACCAGCCAATACCCAATTGGGTTCGGTGGTGTGTGGTTCTCGGACAACAAGCGACCAAGACCCCACGGTGGGGATCTTGACCGAGCAATGGGAACCCGACTGCGATCGGGGTGGGTTTTACCGAACAGTGGCAACCGGCTTGAGCCGGTATGAACCACAGCCAACCACTGGCAAGCCACGGTCAGCCAGTGGCGAACCACGGCTGCAGCCAAGGGCTGCTAGCCGCCGGCTGAGTGGTGCTGGTTTGGCTTGTTGGTTCGGTTCGGTTGTTCTTTGGGTTACAGGCTCGGGAACTTGGCTTTTCAGAAAATATATATAATTAAACCAATTATGAAAATTGTGTTATGTTATGATTTAATTAATTTAATTAATAATTAATTTTGGTTTAATTAAATTAAAACTTATGTTATGTTTATTTAAATAAAACCATGGTAAAATATGTAAGTACATTTATTTAAATAAACTTAGGTTATAGTAATTAATTATTTAATTATTCATGGACATGGATTTAATTAATTAAACTTAGGTTAAATTAATTAATATCTTTTATGGTAAAGTTTAATAACATGCATTATGTAATATTATTAATTAATAATAAACTTATAATATCATGACATGATATTATTAATTAATAATAAGCTAAGTATTAATTAATTATTAAAATTTATAATATAATGATATATGTATAAAATAAGCATATAATTAAATATAGAAACATGACTAATTATGTAAGTATATTATTTATGGAAACATGATAAATATGGTTATATGATATTTATGGTAATATACTAAATATGGTATCTATTTATGGTAATACGTTAAATATGGGAACATACTGTTTATAGAAACATGCTAAATATGGAAATTTTCTATTTTTGGAAACTTACTAATTATGAAAACTTTCTATTTTTAGAAACTTACTATTTAAGGAAACTTACTATTTTTGGAAAGTTACTATATGGAACCTGCTATTTTTGGAAAGTTACTGTATATAGATTCCTGTTATTATTAGAAAGTTACACATTATGTTATAACAAGTATAATAACAGTTAAAACAAGAAACACATGAATCTAAAACACATGAAACTATAAGAAACACATGATTGAAATATGAAATATTAAGACAAGACAAGAACAAGTATAATAAGTATGAACACGTCAAGTAAACCAAATGAAAAGTATGTATAAGTAAGATCGACTCTTATTCATGTCCCTTCATTATGTAGCTATTGTGAAGTCGGAGTGATCGTCTACGTTCGTTTTCGTCTTTAATTACTTGACATAAGGTACATATATTTCCTCCTTCAGTAAGGACATTATTTCCTATACTTAGGATTTCCTCGTTTGCAGCCATCTGTTTTCCCCAGTAGTTTAAGTGTGTTAAACACATCAGTATATGTATGATTATTTTAGATTGTCTGAGCTATATGCATGCATGCCAATTTCACCTAGTTATGGGGGTTCCATAACCGTAGCACTAGAGGCACCGGTGTTATGACTCCTCTGCGGGAGAGTGATTGCTCGCAGCGTCCCTTATAGTATGTTGGTCTATGTTATTATTATCATGTGGGGTGAATGGGTTCATCCTAGGACAAGTAGTATGATTTCATGGTAATTGTGGTGTGTGCCTTGCATCCGTTACAGGAGCTGATCCCTCCACTCATTTTATATATTAATTAGAGGTAGCCCCTCTAATTGCATGACGAGGTCACCCCTCCAAGTATTCATGCACGTGGATATAACATGACCTCTATGGGCTCTCGGCATATTTAAAATACAGATTTTCAAGATAAACTAAGCATAAGTCTTTTTAGAAATATAAACCAGTATTAAGAACTTAAACCAGGTTTTCCAGGACATACATTTATTCCGCTGCTATGTTATTCATTTGATTCCATTACTTGCTTATGTTTATGCTTTACATTCTATGGTGTATATCCGCACACTGAGCGTATTGCTCAGCCGTATTTCTCTTTCCATGTCCCAATACGGCAGGTACTAAAGGGAAAAGCTAGGAAATCAAAGAGTACGGTGCATGGAATGAGGCGCCAATTTTCTTTCATTCTTTAATGCATTTACATACTTATGCTTTACTGGACGTTGTTTAGTCATTTCCATACATTCTATGTTTATGCATTTCGTGTGTGGAGCTTATATGGATCCGATGGTAGTTTCCGGATTATGTTATGGTCATTTAATGTTTTAGACATTTACCTTGTATGTTTTGATGACATGTCATAATTATCTTGTAATATTCCATTTATCAAAATGGGGTGTTACAATAATAATCTCTTTTAACTTGAGGGTTAAGTTCATTAGATAAAAACTATAAAAAGTGTCAAGTAAAGTGTTAAGTCAACAGTTGATTAAACCAAATTTAAAAAACCAATATTGCCAAGTATTGATACTTGTAAGTCTAAGATTAAGAATATCAATAACAAGAGTTCAAAGGTCAAGATCAAAACATCTAAGGCTATAAAGCCGCGAGCTGATAGTAATATGGCCCCGAGAACATAGTAAGGCTATAAAGCCTGGGGCACATAGCTAGGATCTCTATCATTTTTTACATATTCGACTGTGTGTTTTGATCTCATCTCTCTTTTGGTATTTTGATCACATCTTGTCTTTTGTTTCTTGTATTTGTATCATGGTGATATCATAACAGTATAGATCAATCTCTTTATTTGATCTCTAGGTCTTTGAGTGATATAGGGTGTTGTAGTAAGTTTGATTGAGATTCATGTGGTATAGGGACCAATCATTGTCTTTTGTAATCGTTTGGTGACACTCGTTTGAGGATTAATCCTTTTGTATTGTTCATTAATATAAATTTCATAATGGATGGTTAGTTGTGTGCAGATTAAGGTGTTGTGAGTTGTTTTTTATATTGATTATTTGATATGAGATGCAGGTTGCTCTAAATCATGAAATTTTGAATTAGGGTTTGATCAAGATTTAGGGGGTTTCTTGATTTGTTGGTTCCTTTAGTCAACTGGGTATTGATTCTTAACGACCGTGTCAAGAATCATTGAATTCGTGTTTGATCCGGTGATTTGTGAGTTTTTGATTGTTAGGGTTTTGAAAACCTAATTTAGTAATTTGGGGTTTTTGTTTCTGGTAATTTTTTAGGCTCGTATCTTGATTTCTTGTGTATCTTAACTAAGTGAATCAAGAGCACAAGTGGTTGGTTTGGTATACCTGTGATTATTATAGTTTTGTAAGTCTTCTTTCAATATTTTTATGTAGTTGATCTTTCTAGTAAGAGTGTTGTAAACTCAGTGGGTAACATCTTGACCCTCTTTCACTGAGAAGTATCGATACCTACTCTTCCCACTGATAGGTGCTAAGCTGGGAGATTCAATTCACTTGGTTTCGTGATCTTTAGTCTGTTTTCTGGTTGTATTGTCTGTTCTTGATCCTTATTATATGTTTGATGGTTATTTGTTTGGTATTATTTTTATCTATGACATGTTTGTTTATCTTATATGTTTAATATTTTGTGTCTTTTATTATGAGTGGACCTAGTGGTAGTGGTGGTGCCATTGTTCTTATTGATATTCTGGACGGTGATCATCATTTATATGTTCAAACTAATGATACTACTACTAGTACTATCATTTAAGTTGCTTACTTGCTTTAAAAGCTAGAAGTAAGAATTACGTTGTTAATGGAACATGTTTGAGTGATTTTTATTTGACTAGTGATGTCTTAACTACCCCATGGGATAAGTGTAATGCTATTGTTTTTACCTGGATTATGAATTTTGTCTCTCAAGATGTTTATATGGGTTTTGTTTATTTTGATAATGTTGCTTCTGTTTGAAAAGTGTTCAGTGATACTTATGATAAAGTTGATGGTTTTGTTATCTTTAATTTGCTTTATAAAATTAATAATGTGAAACAAAGTAGTACTTCTGTTGCTGATTATTATCATAATCTTAAATTACCAAGATTAGTTTAACTAAAAAAGGTTAGTAACTCAATTATTTTTATGTGCTTAATTCCGTACAAAATGATGATGATTTAGGAATGAATAGTGGGATTTTTAAGTTGTCTGGTTTGGATGGTTTTTCGGGTGGATTTATGTCTGAAGATGGTACTCCTTATCAGGATGCTAGTTCTACCTCGATTATTGAAAAAAATTACAAGATTGAAAAGAAGATTATGAGAAGGTCAATCTTCTCTTATGGGTGATCAATGGAATCTAATTCCTAAGAAAATGGGTGATCTTTCAGGTGAGCTTAATAACGAGTATGTAGTGGAACCTGTGAATAATGATATGATATAATTTCTGGCTGCTAAAACGTCTGATATGGGATATGGGACTAATAGTCTGTGCGAACTATGAAATGATTCTTATAAAAATGATGATGATTATTACGACCCTATGACGATGATATGTATGAGAATCAAGATCTTTCGGGCACTGCCCATTATAATGCTGATAATCTTGGAAACAGAGTTTGTAGACACAAGAAATTTTTGTATTTCTTATATTCTTTTGTGACTTAATAGTTGTTTTATATGTTCTTTCCTGATAAAAAAATTGTTTGTCTATATACGAATGTAGATGTATAATTCGCCTATATTCTTTATACTTATTAGACGTGTTTTTAATAATAAAACTTATCAAAAAAACTTTTTACTAAAAAAAATTATTATCTTGCTTTTCATCTTGGTGATTAGTGATGATTGTTTGCATTTGATGTTGCAATAAGGGATATAACAAAGTTGTCATGAGGTTCGTAACTTCATATACATCGGAGAAACTATTTTTATTGTTCCATAATCTAAGTTCATGCCAGAAATTTTGTAGAACAATGTTTGCGTATTTTCTAGTTGGCTAACATTAAATGTTTAACCTTTTATGTGTTAATATTTTTTTAACAAGATGTATCGAGTTTTTACAAAATGACATATGATATTATATTTTTATTATAAACAATTTACTTATATAACTATAGAAGGTAAGCGAGGAAGAAACTGCGTCGCAAACTTTTTTATAATATATGATAAATTACATGTAAATACATACAACGAAAGCTGAAATGATGTAATAATACGCCGAACTTAAACCTATCCATTCAGGTTAAAGGAGCTCGTTTGATCATGTTAGACCACAAATTATTACAATTTACAATCTCATACTTTTTGGTTTCATGGTTAGTAGTTGAAGTGAAATTATTATGAAAATCTTAATTACTCTATGAATCCCAAATAGGACCAAAAGCTGGAATCCCTTTACTCTTGCAAGCATTCACCACATCCCTACTACCTTCGGGGTTACTAGTTACGATCACTACCTCCGCGTCCCATTTCTTTGCTGCCTCGACGCTCATCTCAGAAACATTAGGCCGCCCCATAACCGCTGTGTCGTGGACTATCACCTTCTCTTTCGGGTGACTACTAACCCACTCTTTGATTTCTTTCCCAAAGTTTTGCTCAATCCCTTTTGCTACCCATAACAAAAACACCTCAGCTGGCCCATGTTGTAACAAGAACGACAAAAATACACAAATACCCGAGCCCGTTGCCACCACTAAGACACGGTTGTACATGTTAACTAAGTAAGGAAGGCCGGCGAAATGAACTTGTCGAACCCATAAGTGACTAGGCGGGTTTGAGACAAGGGACTTCGTGAAGTCACCAACCGCACCGGCTAACATCATGTGATCTTCTTTACCATCAGAGATTATACCGAAAGCATGCCATTCGGACATAGGGGATGGGCTTATTCGACCTAGTATTCCCGGCTTTACTCCACCTGCAAACTTTATAATTGAAGCGTGTCCTGATGGCGCTGAGACCTTAACCGCAACCCGCCTCACGGTCAACCAAGGAAGGATAATCAACAAGGATATGATCATTGTCAACCAAAATTCTTGCTCTTTGACCAATTTTGAACCCACGTTTCTGTTGTAAGATTTGGTTTCGGGTTCATAAGATTTCGTGAGAACGACAAATGCCCATAAAAGAATTAATGATGCCCAACCAGCGAACCTATGAGTTCTTTCGAACACATTATGGTGAAGGTGGCGGACTAGAGGGAACGCAGCTAGACAGCACAAGCATAGAAGCGCGAGGATTGTTGAGGCAACACCAATTATCTCATTCGATGTGTTTTCTCGGTCCTTAAGAGTTAGTGTTAGTGAATATATAAGCCAAGCAACCGATGAAACGCCACAACTACTATGTATTCCACCTAAAGATTGAAGTAAAGAAGTGGTAGCGGTTTTGAGACGTAAAGGAACCCAAGAATAACCTAAAAGGTTAACCGCTAGCCAGAACACAACACGTAAAAAGGCTTCACTTCGACATAGTGTTATAGCAAGAAGGTTTCCGATGGCGAAAAGAGTAGCATGGTTTCTAGCATACCGGAAATGACCCGTAGCCGCAAGGACTAGACCTGTAATGTTAAGAGCTAAACACACTATAAACAGTCTTTTATAGACCGTAAACAAGCCTTGATCAAGCAAGATCACGGACAACCTTGACCCTTTCGGTTTTGTTGGCTTTGAAGTAATCTTTTTGCTGGGAGCTTGTGGGAGTTCCTGAACAGGAAGTGGGATCGAAAGCTCGTAACTATCATCTAACGCATACCTGGTAATACATAAAATCGATAAATACTAGAGTATTGGATAATTGGATATATTATCATGTAATGACCGATTTAGTACGTACCCTTCTTCTATGTTGACGAGCATACTGTCATCCTCTTCGTCATCGGTCTCCAAGTCACAAAAATGGCTACTAGCTCGACTAGAGGACCTCGAGATATTGGCATCAGTAGTAGTTGGTGTGATTCGTTTAGAAGACCCCCATGGAAGCCAAACTCTTCTACTAGCTTGAGGTGCATCAATGGCGAATGGATCCTTATGGGGTTGGATCTCAAAAGATACACCTCGACAACTTCGAAACCTATTATCCATGGCTTCTTGGTGCATCATTTTTCTTTCCAATGTATAAAGAAGGAGAAGATTCAATGAGTTGTGTGTTAATATTGAGTGGTGTGTCTACATAGAACTTTCCATATTTATAGAGGAAAAAATGTCAACGATCTTATTCTTTTCATGCACGTAATTGTTGAGAAACATAACGAACTTGAATAAGTCAAGTTTAGAGAATTACATTCTTAGACAGTACTTTAGTATGCATGATTACAAGATTCAATATAGTATCTTAGGTTAAATAAAAAACAAAATAGAGTATCTTAGGTTAATTGTTATTAACAACTAATTTTCAAAGTTTATGTTAAGATAATATATGATCTCTAAATAAATTCATTTAAAATCACCAATAACTTCTTGTAAATTTCGCACATACATATTCAATTCACATTCTCATTGGTCATTATAACGAAAAATACGGAGCTTGTTTCAAAACATATCTTAATAATAGCGTATTTTATGAAAAATTTCTTGTTATGAACATAGTTGCTGTTAGCATTTTTCTAATTAAATTAGTTGAAAATTAAAAATGAAGTGTTGTAACTTAATCTCAAATATCAGGAGGGTGGTCACGAAGCTTCACTTGCCATAACTTCGAGCTATTCAAAAAGATAATTATTCTGAAATTAATCGGTTCGTAATGTAAAGTCTAAAACTCTCAAAGTATAAAAAAAAAACTCAAATATCATCACACTCAAACATTAAAATAAAGCTAGAGTTGAGATATTGTATCCTTTATAAAAAACTAGTACTTGTTTAAGAAAAGGTCAAATGTTTTGATTATATATATTCTTCAGTTGACTTCGAGTATTCATATATAATTCCTTCAGAAAAATCTGTTTTGTATGTGTAGTAAATTGCTAAGAAAATACGTTTTTATCTATGTTTTAGAAAAGTATTTAGAGGACGATGATCAAGCTAGAATGAGTTGAAAGGTATAATTATTTGAACAAGTTTTCTTTTATAAAATATATATCGTCTACATATTTGAAAAGCTTATTTGCTTCAAAGATAAGCAAATTCCAAAAATAAGGATGCTATTAAGCAACAATTCTTAAGAGGATAAGGAAATCTAATTTTAACCTAGCTATAAATATCACAGGATCATGTCTACTCCAAATTTTACCAATAGTTTCTGAAGTTGACATTTTTTTGGCGAAACAAACACTATTTAATTATCAGTTTCGACTAAAAGGGAAAATAATATAATAAATATTTCATCTTGAATCAAATATTACTTTCGTCAACTTATGCTACAATTAGATGGTAACAAAAGCTGTACGTAATTAAGTACTAACTTTTATAATTAAACTATAAGTCAGAGCTTGTGATTAAATAAATGATTCTTTTATCTTTTACCTCCTAGCTAAAAAATCTTTGCTGATTAACTGCTTAACAAACCTTTATCTATATATAATCTTATTTAATCTTAATCACACACATAAAATCCAAAATCCCACCAACTCATACAGCATTTAGTACCATCTAATTGTAGCATAAGTTGACAAAAGTAACATTTGATTCAAGATATTAGTATTTTCCCTTTTAATCGAAACTGATAATTAAATAGTGTTAGTTTCGCCAAAATATGTCAACTTCAGAAACTATTGGTAAAATTTGGAGTAGACATGATCCTTTGATATTTATAGCTAGGTTAAAATTAGATTTGTCAGTTTAGTTGTTGGGTTATCCTTAGAGCATATGCATCGCTATTTTCCTAAAAGACTTTTTATCCATGACACGTCATAGTTTTCATTAATTGCAAACTATCAAAAAGTTATTCCTAAAATCTCTTGTAATGCACAAACTCTTACAAAGCTTTTTTCAAACAAAAAAAACAGTAGAAAATGCACAAAAAAGAGAAGCATTAATTAGAAAACTAGTCTTTGAACCACTTGACGAAATACAAGCCATTTGTAAAAACAATCTAAAAAGTCTTTTTCTACAATGCAAGAAAGCTATTGGAAAGCTTTACAATACAGTAAAAAGCTTTTGCTCAACCTTAGCGCTGCAGATGCTCTTAGTTAATTAGACAAACAGACTGGTAAATCTTGTTGGTCGGGATGACCGTGTTAGTAACTTTTTTTTAACGATCCAATCACTAAAATTGTGGTAATTGTCAACTTGATCTCAAATAGAATGTGTCAAAGTTCTGATTTATAGTGTGTACAGTGTTAATTAGGTCTTGTTCACAAGTAAAGCAACTTGAAGAGAATTAGTCTTGCATGAAATTCAAGTTGTAAAACTTAATTAGTTTAAAAGTAATCTGCATGTTCATGTTCGAGTTATAGTGTAATACCTCTTATGATTTTCCCGGTTAAACCCAACAGAAGTTGAACATGCATGGGAACTTTATCTTGCATGTGATTTAACTTATAGTAATATAGTCAGTTAAAGTTTGTAAGACACATTAAATTAAAGTCAACGTTTGAATATTTCTATTATCATGAGTACTTTGGGAAGTTCCTGTTTGTCGAAAATTTTACTTAGAATATACCTGCACTTAATAAGTAACAAACCGGTAATTTAACGTTATCAATTTATTTTAATTATGTTTTACTTTGAAATTTATGGGTTTTTACGAGTATAGCTCAAGACGGGTTAGAAGATGCGAAACACACGCCTGCCACAGTTAGCTTGATATCCCCAACACAATGGTTGGCAACTTGGCATGTAGCCAAAACTAACTGATTTTGATGGTTTTTATAACAGCTTGTGGTCTCGTTTGCAAAAGATAATAACGATAAATACTAGTAACTTTTTTATTGATTTTTTGTGTCTGAGATTTCAATTACGAATCTGTCGTATTCAGTTAAAGATTTTGTGATCCCATGAACTCAAGAAGTATAAAGGGTGAAGGATATATATAATACCAATGAATTTTTTAAAATTTATTATTTTTAAACATTTACTTTTTTATTACTAATATCACCAATATACTTTTAAATATCTTTTTAATTGAATCATCGTTAGTTAAAATGTATTATCGTTAGTTCATTTATCCAACGATCGTTCGCAACATTAACCCTTTTGTCTTAACGGTTGTTTGATCTTTCTATTATGAATTTTAAAGTCGATTTTTTTTCTTATATCTTTTGGAAAGAAAAAAATTCAAAAAAAAAACTAAAAAATCGAAAGAAAAAATAAAAATCAAACATTTTTGTTTTTTTTTTCTTCCGATTTTTTTTTTCATTCAATATTAAAAGAAAAAATACTTTTTTCTTACATCTTTCAGAAATAAAAAATTCAAAAAATAAAAATACATTTTTAAAACTTTTTTTCTTTCAAATTTTTTTTTATTTTTTCATTCAAATTTTTAAAAAACTTTTTTTCACTTAAATTTAAAAACAATTAGAAAATGTTTTTTTTTTTTAATTTTTAAATTAATTTTAGTTTTTATGGATTTTTCGAAATTTCAAAAAAAAAGGTTTCTGATTTTTTTCTTATTTTCCCAAATCGCGATGAAATAATGTATTTTTTACACATTTTTTCAAAATATTCTATATTCTTTTATCGCAATTTAGGAAAAAAATGTGAGACATTTTTTTTGAAATTTTGAAAAAATCATAAAAACTAAAATTAATTTAAAAATATTAAAAACAAATTTTTTTTTTTCAAATTTAAGTGACTCGAAAAAAGTTTTTAAAAAAAATTTAATGAAAAAAATTAGAAAAAATTCGGAAGAAAAAAAATACTTAAAATATTTATTTTTATTTTTTCTCTTTATTTTTATAGTTTTGTTTTGAATTTTTTTCTTTCCCAAAGATATAATTTTTTTCTAAATTGAATAAAAAAAATAAAAAAAATTCGGAAGAAAAAAGACTAATAAGTTTTATTTTTATTTTTTATTTTGATCTTTTTAGTTTTTCTTTTTTTAATTTTTTTCTTTCTGAAAGATATAAGAAAAACATCGACTTTAAAATTCGTAATAGAAAGGTCAAACAACCGTTAATCGAAAAGGATTAATGTTGCGAACGCTCGTTGGGTAAATGAACTGACGTTGATACATTTTAACTAACGATTGTCAATTAAAAAGATATTTGGAAGTATATTAGTGATATTAGTAATAAAAAAATAAGTGTTTCAAAGTGATAAATTTCAGAAAGTTTGTTGGTATTCTATAGCCTTTACCCAAGTATAGAACCTCCCAATCGCGTTTTCGTGTCTCGCGCCTAAGGGATAACGCGCGTTTTCGCATATTTATATTTTATTATTATTATTATTATTTTATAAATTCGAATTATTTTTTTTGCCGTTGCCTTTAAAAAATTATCCGTTGGAGGAGCGGGGTATACCCTGTTTTTTTAAAAAAAAACCCTATTTTTCAACTATAAAACCTCCCAATCAACATTATTTTTACAAATCTGAAACACACTTTTAATCAATCTACTATATTTTTTTCTTCCTTTGAAATGGATCATAACCGCGGGTCTTCGTCTAACCATACAACCCGGACATATTGGACGCAAGAAGAGGAAAAAATGTTGGCCGAATGTTTTATCCTAGTTACCAAAAATCCAAAAATCCAAAAATCGGATACGATCCATCGAAAGCTACTTCTTGGGACAAGATTACGGCGGAGTATAATAAGTGTGTCGCGGAAAATGAGTACGAGAAGCGTAACAAAAATATGTTGACGGGTAAGTGGACACCGATGAATGCTAATATCGGCAAGTTCAACGCGCTTTACGATGCTACCACGTGGGCAAATGGTGAAAATGACGAGCTTTTGTACTCTCGGGTTTGCAAAATGTTTAAGGACACCTATAAAACCGAGTTTAAACATCGCGAAGCTTGGATTTATTTACGAGACCAAAGAATCAATGGACCGTGAGCTAGCGACAAGAATCGTCTAATTGTATTTTGTTTTTTTTTATGTTTTTTTTATTTCGTTTTTTTTATGTTTTTTTTTATGTATTTTTTTTCTTCTAAAATTAATGAAATGTTTTAAGTTTATTAGTTATTAAATATAAAAATTATGTGGGTTCATTTTTTTCCTATGACTCAAGGCAATTAAAGAGGGTGAAAATTTGGTGTTGTGGAAGTTGTAGTGTTGCGGGATCATTTAGCCAAATTAACCATACCGTAAAAAAATTGTGGTGTTTTCCCACGGCTTGAGCCAATCGTAACTTGTGCTCTAAGATAATTAATTACACAATTTATATTGATATCCAAAGAATACGGATTTAATAAAAAGAAATATTATAATGAGAAGAATAAGAAGAATTACTAACCACACATTATAAATAGAAAAAAGAATTCTTAAAAGAAATGCATCTACTTTTTAAATAAATCTGAAATATGCGACTGTAATTACTTCCCGTCCTTTTCATTTTAATTTTCTTTCTTATTTGATCTTAACATAAAATCCAGATTATAAACCATTCACATATCAATAATTTCCCACACTTACGTGTAGATGTGACAAATCTAGCCTATTTTGATAAATATGAGCACTTTTTGTCCATTTTTAAAAAATGATGAGACACTTTTTGCCCATTTTTTAATTGTTAATGGGTTAAACGGGCGCATAAGTATGAAACTTATGTGCTTAATGGGCGCACATTGTAAAACACTAATTAGGCTACTCGGCGGATATTTTATATTTAGTTTTTATCTCCGGCTTTTAAATAAGTATTTTTATCTTTTAATTCTACGTTTTTATATGTTTTTTTTCTCATATTAGCTTGCGCCCGTTTCGCCCGCCCGTTTTGTCCGCCCGTTTTACCCGTGGCCATTTTGCTCGCGCCTGTTTGACCCGCCACCCATTTAGCCCGCCGCCCACCCGTTTTGCCACCTCTACTTACGTGTTAACAATGACCTGAAACTTATATAATTTATTACTCATTAACTCATGTTACCTATCCTGACATTAGCATTAGTTAACTAAACTGATATTCTTAAAACCAATAAACGATTAATGTAATAGTTTAAACGAAAGATCGATCAAATTCAAAGAGGTGAGAGAAGTAGCCAAAATAATTGAAATAGTTATGACTTTTATATAAACTTTTAATGATACCTATTGTTAAGTAGATGGTGCATACTTCTGTTGTTGAAAAATGTCTATGAAACGATGCCCCATGGCTTCGTATGAATATTTGTCAATCGCAGGGGCGGACTAGGGGTTCCGGGGATACACGGGAACCCGATAGAATTTTGTTACGTAATATATATATTTGCTAAAAATATTTATTTTTTCAAAATGCACTCGATGTCAAAATTATGTACTATATTAATACTCGTATTAAAAAATTTCGGCACTCGAGTACTTTATACTCTGGCTTCGCTCCCGGTCAATCGTATAGGTTTTTGCTAATGATAGCTTTTAGTGCCGCGGTTAGGAGATAAATTTCGTTACATTTCATTTTAGTAAACGAATTGTTATCCGACTAAAAGAATGTATTAATTAGAGCTAGGGGTGTAATCAAGCCAAGCTTTTATCAAGCAACTTGAGCTCGAGCTCGAGCTTAGCTCGATCAAGCCAAGATTTTATCAAGCTCAAGCCCAAGCTCAAGCCCAAAAAATAGCTCGAAACTATATCAAGCTCAAGCTCAAGCTTTTGATAGCTCGGCTCGAGTTCTTATCAAGCTTTTTCAAGCTCTATAAAAAATATATTTTTATGATGAATTTATATAAGCAACTAATTGTTAATTTGAGTATTAACCTAATTTTAAGGGCTAATTTCATAACTAAATAATATATTTTAGAAGAACTTTTAACTCTGATTACATTTATATTTTAGTTATTTGTATTTTAAATGATTTTTTATTTTTGTAAATTTAATTATTGCATGTACTCGGTAGTTGGTGAAATACAATATGTGAATAAATATTTTTTGTACTCTACTTAATACTAAACGCAACGTGTTTAAATTGTGTTTGCATTCACATCATGCAATGGTCTTTGAGACCTTAATCGTATTGGAGTGTAAAACACATTTTAAAACCAAGGTTGTACGATAATTTTGTTATTGGTTTTATTAATGTTAAATAAATAAAATTTGTTCTAAGTAATGATTTTTATTTTTTTTATTTTTATACATATGTTTATTGATGAATTTTATTATAAAAAAAATTAAATTTATACACATTCAAGCTTTTCAATTCAAGCTCAAACTTTTATCAAGCCTTATCAAGCCAAGCTCAAGCTTGGATTAGTAAAGCTTGACAAGCTATTAAGCCAAGCTCAAGCTTACAATTTTAGTATCAAGCCAAGCTCAAACCCTACTAAGCTTGAGCTCGGCTCAGCTCGATTACACCCCTAATTAGAGCTTTCATCAAGTGATCATCATTCATTCAAGTTATGTAATGATAATGCATCGCTTAACCACAGTTTTTAGAGCTTTCATTCTTAAGAAGTATTATACGCAGTTATGACTTCAGTCGATTATCGTTTACAGATTCATTGTAACACAAGTTGCTTCAAGATTAAGGCATGTACGCGTACCAAATACCATCTGACTATATATAGCTAGTCGGTAGGGCTCGTGGACACGTAAAAACTTTCATTTTGGTTCATCAAATTCATCATTATAGGTCAACTTGTTCGCAACTTTTGTTCAAACTCTTGATCATTTTGTGCAGGGAGTTAATTCCAATTAGTTACATTCAATCCTCATCTAAGAAATTATGCACACTTTTTTTATGTAAACCGAAAGGGAATTTCTAACATGTGCCCTCAATGCACATATTTGTGTTTATATAAAAGTGAAGTTTGAGTTTATTAAATACAAATTGTTATTTATTTATGGTGAATATTAATTGTATTTAATGTGAATTTAATGTATTTTTTAATATAAAAAGAAAGTTAATGTATAATAAATATAGCTTAGCATGTGCATAAAGGGCACATGTTAGAAAAACCCAAACCGAAATGCTAATATGTTTTAAAGTGAACACTTCCATGAATGACTTGATCAACAAATTGTTTTCTCTTGTGATATCTTTATTAAGTTAAACGTCCTAATGGGTCAAGACTAAACTTTGTATATCATTACGACATTTATATACTAAAAATTTTACCTACTAATAAAATTTATAATTATTTAAGTTATTGTAACTTTTCCTAACTAAAACATAATGATTATAAAAGTAAACAAAAAAACTCATAACTTTTGTTTACTCTTTTTGATGACGTATAGTCCCCAACCGGCTCACGAACCCGGCCCACGGGTACTACCCGTATCCGGCCCGTCACAGATGGGTGGAATAATGTCATTCAGGCTTATGGGCTTGGATGAACAGTAACCGTACACATGTGTGCGGCCCACGGCCCGGTGCGGCCGATATGACCGACATAGGGTTAGACAGAATAATATTCTGTCTAGGAATATCTTTATCCCAATAGGAGAGGATATTCACTACCAGAATTAGAAGATAACAATTATTCTAATTCTGGTGGTTATCTCTTCCTTGGGGCCGAAGTATCAGTGAAAGCCCACTAGGGTTTCACTGCCTATAAAAGGAACCCCCAAGGGTTCCACAAAGGTATTACGATTCATACTCTAAACTCACATAAACCCTAAATCGATTACTTACTCTCACGCCGGAGTCTAATCGTGGGAAACATTCTCACGGTAAGCCTAACGCGTGCTGTTTAGTGTGCAGGATCCCAACCAGACGATTCACTTGGTGCAGGAGCCGGAGCCCAGCCAACCCGAATTAAGCCTAATTCGGGTCTAGCAAGGATCAACCAACTTTTGCATCAACAAGTTGGCGCCATCCGTGGGACCCATAACACTAAGCTAGAACAAAACCTCATCTCGAATTTCCAATGACGAAGGGGCATCCGCAAGCTAACCCCAGGAACGTGAATCCTGGGAACCGGAAGTCCCAAGGGGAAGGGATTCTCATCCCCAACCAATCACCTAGCCGTCTCGCAGGCGGGCCGGGTAACCGTAGAGGTTTTCAGCCCGTGGGGGTGACGAGCACGATCTCGATGACACCCCCGCCTACTTCAACCCTGGACAACCCTGATCCAGGGAGTGCGCCAAACCCTCCTAACAAGGAACCGCGCAGACCCTCGATGGAGGAAGAAGTGGAAGTCCTACCACTCAGTGAGGAGGATCTTACTCGAGTTCTCACGCAGAACTTCGAAAGGATCGTCCCAGGGATCGCATCAAGGTTGAATCTGGGGAGGAACCTCCAAGCCAGACTCAACTTTGGTGACACCGGACCAACCACCTCCTCCCAAAATCAGAGGAAAAGGAGAGCTCGGCCTCAGGAGCAGGGTACCTTTGAGGAAACCCCTCAACCCCGGAATGTGTTTGAGCGCATAGGAGACCGCCTTATACAGGAATTAACGCAGTCTCGAGAAGGAGAAAGGTCGGATGGCTCACCCGAGCGACCAAATCGAGAGCTGGCCAGAACCACACGTCGCCCGAGTGTGTGGGACAGGATGAACACTGGGAAAAAGGCTCCTGGTTCATCCCAAAAAAGTGGTCCCTATGCAAAGGATGGGGCACCACCGCCGTCCCCGGACCCGTCCGGAGAGGACTCAGATGACCATCCACCTAAGCGTCGCCGACCTAGGCGCACCCCTCCACCACCACCAAACAATGATGGGTATTATGGTGGTCCTTACTATCGAGATGCGGAAGCGGAGGATCTTTCGCGTCCATGGTGTGAACCATGGGATGACCCTAGGCTTACCCGGCCATGGGCGGATCCCAGGGAAGACCCGTTCACCCTCCGCATAAGGAACTATTCTGAGGACACCAAGCGTCACATGCCGGCGTGTATCAAGACTTATGATGGGTCCGGTGATCCGGTGGATCACCTTAAAATTTTTGATACACAGGCTAAAATTGAGCGATGGCCCATGCCTATATGGTGCCAAATGTTCAATTCGACCTTGATCGGAAATGCCCGCGACTGGTTTGAGGCACTCCCTCCACGGAGCATTGATAGTTTCACGGAACTACGCACTGCCTTTGAGAACAATTATACTCAAAGGAAGAAGTATAATAGGGATCCGGTCTCATTGGCAACTGTCAAGCAACGGCCGGGGGAGTCCACAGAAGCCTTCACTGAACGCTTCAATGATGAGTGCACGCGCACGAGAACCATGCCGGAGCTCCTGAAGATCTCTGACTACATGCACGCCATAACAGATAGAGAATTGATCAGCCGCCTCAATGACAAGCGTCCAGAGAGATATGATGACCTCATGGAAAAGGGTCAGAAATTTCATAGAAGGAGAAACAGCTGTTGCCGCGGCCTACCCATCACGAGGAAATGGGTACCGGTCAAATGATCAGTCCCGGAGGCAGTCGGGCGGTCAAGGTAATCAGAACAATAACAAGGGCTCAGACTATAAGAGCCAAAGCAAAGGAGGACGGTCGGACGATAAGTTCACCCCCCTAAAGATGTCCTACCGGGAGATCTTGCTGACAGAAGGGGCGAACTTTCCGAGGCCTCCCCCAATGACCACTCCCCCGGAACGTCGGCAGGGAAATCGCTTCTGCGAGTTCCATAATGACAAAGGCCACGCCACGGAGGAGTGTATCCAGCTCAAGAAGCATATTGAGTCGCTGATAAAATCAGGCAAACTCAAGCACCTAGTTAAGGATTGGAAGGATGGAAAAGACAACAACAAGAAGTATGATAAGAAGGATCCCCAAAAGGACAAACCTTCGACCATATACATGAAAAATTTTATGCAAGAAAATTTTGTGTATGAATGCATGATGCAGTTTTATGAAAACTTTTGTATCCTCGAGAGTGAACGCCTCTGGTCAGTTCACCTAAAACAAAAACATTGCGAGGGGACGCCTATGGGTCGGTCCCAAATCTAAAAGTTTCGATAAAACACATGCGACTAAATAGGGACAGTCCTGTACCAACCATTACTTAGTCAAAAACCCTGTAACAATGACATGTATATGTATGCTTAAAATGATGAATGCATGAAAACAAATGTCAGTTTTAGGAAGACCGTAGTGACTACCCACTAATCACAGGTCATATTTGAGAGCCTACAGGTCGAAGCCTTGGCTCTGATACCATAATTGTAACACCCCATTTTAGAAATGGAAATATCACAGTAATTATGGCGTGTCATCAAAGCATACAAGGTAAAATGTCTAAACATTACTTGACCATATAAAGGAAAATACCGGAATCAAACATCGGTAGTCCAAAAGTAAAGCTCATCATACACAAACATAGTATAGTAAAGGAAAAGGACTAAACAATGTCCAAAGCATAAGTATCATAAAGAAAGGAAATGCATAATGTAAAGAAGGCTAGACAGCTTCCAGTCCATATGCACGTACTCTTAATGACTACGAGCGTCCCTGAGTACCTACCGTTTTGGGAACATAGAAAAGGAAAACGGCTGAGCAATACGCTCAGTGCATGGATATACAATAAAGCATGAATAGGATAAGCATATAACATAATAACAGCGGAAGAAACTAAGTCCCGAGTAACCTGGTTAAGTCTTAATAAAACTGGTTTTATAGTTTGAAAGTCTTATGTTTATCTTATAAAAACTGTTTGTCATATTTTACCATTAGCCAATATAGGTCATGAAAATCCATCGTGCATGAATAATTGGAGGGGTGACCTCATCATGCAAATTAGAGGGGCTGCCTCTAATTTAATATACTGGTTTTATGGGTAGGAGGGATCAGCTCCTTGTGAAGGATGCAAGGCACACACCACATTCACCATGTAATCCTGAATAAAAACGTGTAACTAGGATGCACCCATACGCCCCACATGATAAATATAAATATATGGCCAAAAACTGAAGGGACGCCACGAGCAATCACTCCGCCGTGGTGAAGTCATAACATCAGTGCCTCTGATGTTATGGTTATGGTACCTCCATAACTAGGTGAAACTAGTCATGCATGTATATGGCTACAGGTAATCATATTTAAACATAAGCAATCAAACTCATACTTATACTACGGGAAAACAGTTGGCTGCATACGGGGAAATCCTAATAAGGAAAGAATGTCCATACTGAAAGGACGGGAATCCGTACCTTATGTCCAGTGAACGAGAACGATGAACTGCGAGAATCCTACTTCCGAAACACTAGTGCTACATAAATACGTACATGAAATAAGTATCTGCTTACTAAATACATAGCTGGTTTTATGTCATGTCTTAGCTTATTTCATGTGTTCTTACTATATTTTACTGTTTAAAGCCTTAAACTGTATTAAATCTTATACTCTGCTTAATCTGATTAAGTATTTCTGGTATTTCATGTGTTATTATACTTACTGTGTAATAATAAGTAACTTTCCAAAAAAAGCAGGTTTCCTAAAATAGAAAGTTTCCAAAAATAGAAAGTTTCCAAAAATAGAAAGTTACCAAAAATAGAAAGTTTCCAAAAATAGAAAGTTTCCAAAAATAGAAAGTTTCCAAAAATAGATTTACTGCTTAAAATAGATAAGTTTCTAAATATAGAAAGTTTCCATAAATAGATTAGCTGCCTTAATTAAATAAGTTTCCATAAATAGATTAACTGCCTTAAATAAATAAGTTTCTAAAAATAGCTGGTTTCCATAAATAGATTAGCTGCCTTATTTAATTAAGTTTCTAAAAATAGAAAGTTTCCATAATTAGAAATAAGCTGGTTAAATAAGCTAAGTAAATAAGCCTAAGTGTTTTCATGATTATTTTCTAAGTCATATGATATATTATATAGTTTAATAATTATTTCATGTAATTTAATTAAACTATAGGTTATAATATTTAATTAAAGTATGACATGTTTTTAATTAAATATATTAAATACTTAGGTTAAAATATGTATTATTAAATACTAATAATATAACCTAAGTCATGTTAATTAATTAATTATATCCATGGTTTTTAAATAATTAATTAATTATAAGTCTTAATAATATAAATACTTAGGTTAAAATAATTTCATGATTATTAATAATTAATTAACCTAAGTCACGTTATTAAATTAATCTCATCTTTAATTAATTTAATTTTAACATAAGTTTATAACATAAAAAACCTAACATAACCATGATCCGGATCTAAGCTTAAAAACATGAACCGGACATGAATCGACACCGTACCCCGACCCAAATCGGGGTACCTCTTGCTGTCGTGGGACCCACACGCACCAACCAAGACCAAAAGGTCTTGGTGGTGGTCGGCTTAAGCAAACCAAAACCCCTTTGGGGTCGGTTGCAGCCTGCGGCCCAAAACAAAACACCCCTTAATCGACTATTTGATTTAATTAATCATCAAAACATGTTAGATCTATGTTTAATTAATGTGTTTTTATAAAAACATCCCATGTTCATCATTAATAAAAAGATTAATTAAAAAGAAAAGGTTTAAAAAGGTTTTACCGTATTCGTGGATCAAGGGAATGAAGAACAAACACGAACAAACAATAAATCAACAAGATCCAAGATCAAGGAATCACCTTGTTTGGTGATTTGTAGGTGGCGGCACAAAGAGGAGGAGAAAAGAGAGGGTTTAGATTTTTCTTGAATCTTCTGTAAAGTAATTTTTGAGTAGTAAAAATTACTTAACCCCCCTTTTAGTAAAATTGGTAATGGGCTTGGCCCATTACCCTTGTTTAGCCGCGGGTAGGGACCCCCCCTATGGGGTTCCCGTACCTCGTTTCGTGTCTCGTTATTTAGTTGGTCGTTTGTGTTTAATTATGTTCGTGTTTTAAATGTTCTCGTTACGTAAATACCATACTCTAATATATTTAATTACGCTCGTATTAAATATATATACGTAATTAATAATAGCTCGTGTTTTAGTTACGCTCGTGATTTCGTGATCGTATGTTCGTGATTAATTATTGCTAAATAATTATTACGTGATCGTGGATATAAAATACTTATCGTGTTCTAACACGTACATAATACATAAACTCCTAACACGTAATCGTAATCATGATATATTAGGAAAGTTTTTAACTAGTACGTACGATCCTAAGGGTACTATGCATGGTAAAAGTATGCGGGTTTTACAAACCATACCGTGAAAAAATTGTGGTGTTTTCCACGGCTTGAGCCAATCGTAACTTGTGCTCTAAGATAATTAATTACACAATTTAAATTGATATCCAAAGAATACGGATTTAATAAAAAGAAATATTATAATGAGAAGAATAAGAAGAATTACTAACCACACATTATAAATAGAAAAGAGAATTCTAAAAGGAAATGCATCTATTTTTTTAAATAAATCTGAAATATGCGACTGTAATTACTTCCCGTCCTTTTCATTTTAATTTTCTTTCTTATTTGATCTTAACATAAAATCCAGATTATAAAGTATAAACCATTCACATATCAATAATTTCCCACACTTACGTGTAGATGTGACAAATCTAGCCTATTTTGATAAATATGGGCACTTTTTGTCCATTTTAAAAAAAGGATGGGACACTTTTTGTCTATTTTTTAATTGTTAATGGGTTAAACGGGCGCATAAGTAAGAAACTTATGTGCTTAATGGGCGCACATTGTAAAACACTAATTAGGTTACTCGGCGGATATTTTATATTTACTTTTTATCTCCGGCTTTTAAACAAGTATTTTTATCTTTTAATTCTACGTTTTTATATGTTTTTTTTTTCTCATTTTAGCTTGCGCCCGTTTCGCCCGCCCGTTTTGCCCGCCCGTTTTGCCCCTGGTCATTTTGCTCGCGCCCGTTTGGCCCGCCGCCCGTTTAACCCGTCGTCCGTTTAGCCCGCCGCTCATGCCCACCCGCCCGCCCGTTTTACCACCTCTACTTACGTGTTAACAATGACCTGAAACTTATATAATTTATTACTCATTAACTCATGTTACCTATCCTGACATTAGCATTAGTTAACTAAACTGATATTCTTAAAACCAATAAACGATTAATGTAATAGTTTAAACGAAAGATCGATCAAGTTCAAAGAGGTGAGAGAAGTAGCAGCCGATGGTCATAATAGTTAAAACACTTCTGACTTAAATTATTTATATTTATATTTACAATAGCAACCGATTGCCAAAATAACTGAAATAGTTATGACTTTTATCTAAACTTTTAATGATACCTATTGTTAAGTAGATGGTGCATACTTCTGTTGTTGAAAAATGTCTATGAAACGATGCCCCATGGCTTCGTATGAATATTTGTCAATCGCAGGGGCGGACTAGGGGTTCCGGGGTGTACGGGAACCCGATAGAATTTTGTTACGTAATATATATATTTGCTAAAAATATCTATTTTTTCAAAATGCACTCTGTGTCAAAAGTATTTGCTATATAGATACTCGTATAAAAAAATTTCGGCACCCGATTACTTTATACTCTGGCTTCACTCCCGATCAATCGTATAGGTTTTTGCTAATGATAGCTTTTAGTGCCTCGGTTAGGAGATATAAATTTCGTTACATTTCATTTTAGTAAACGAAATTATCCGACTAAAAGAATGTATTAATTAGAGCTTTCATCAAGTGATCATCATTCATTCAAGTTATGTAATGATAATGCATCGCTTAACCACAGTTTTTAGAGCTTTCATTCTTAAGAAGTATTATACGCAGTTATGACTTCAGTCGATTATCGATCACAGATTCATTGTAACACAAGTTGCCTCAAGATTAAGGCATGCACGCGTACCAAATACCATCCGGCTATATATATCTACTCGGTACGGTTCGTGTGGACACGTAAAAACTGCCATTTTGGTTCAAATTCATCAATATAGGTCAAGTTGTTCGCAACTTTTGTTCAAACTCTTGATCATTTTGTGCAGGGAGTTAATTCCAATTAGATACATTCAATCCTCATCTAAGAAATTATGCACACTTTTTTTATGTAAACCGAAAGGGAATTTCTAACATGTGCCCTCAATGCACATATTTGTGTTTATATAAAAGTGAAGTTTGAGTTTATTAAATACAAATTGTTATTTATTTATGGTGAATATTAATTGTATTTAATGTGAATTTAATGTATTTTTTAATATAAAAAGAAAGTTAATGTATAATAAATATAGCTTAGCATGTGCATAAAGGGCACATGTTAGAAAAACCCAAACCGAAATGCTAATATGTTTTAAAGTGAACACTTCCATGAATGACTTGATCAACAAATTGTTTTCTCTTGTGAACTATTTTAGTTTTGTAAATATCTTTATTAAGTTAAACGTCCTAAATGGATCAAGACTAATCTTTGTATATCATTACAAAATAAGTACTAAAAATTTTGATTACTAATAAGATTTACAATTATTTAAGTCATTGTAACTTTTCCTAACTAAAACATAATGAATATAAAAGTAAACAAAAAAACTCATAACTTTTGTTTACTCTTTTTTTTACTAAAAAAAGTTATTAAAAGTTTTACAATTTTACTAACTTTTTTAAGTAAGAATAAGTTTTTAATATTCCACTCTATTACTTACTCTTTTTTTTTAAAAATATAAGTTGATAAAAATAACTTTTTGTGACTGTTTTTAATAAAAATTAATTAAATTCTTTTTTTAGTACTCTCCTACTATTTTTCTCTTATCACATTTAATTTAATAAGCAAATTTCATATAGTGTATATATTATGGGGCTGTTTGTTTTAGCTTATATAACGTAAGCTTATTTCAGCTTATATAACATAAGCCTCAATTTTGTGGCTTATTTGAAGACTTATGGGCTTATCTAAGTTTGTTATGATATAATAAATTCATATAAGCCCATAAGTCACCAATAAGCTTAAAAAATGAGGGTTTATGAAATATAAACTGAAATATGGCTTATTTTCGGCTTATATAACGTAAGCCCTAAATTTGTGGCTTATTTTGTGACTTAGGGGCTTATATAAGTTTATCATGATATAACAAACTTATATAAGCCCATAAACCTCCAAATAAGCCACAAAATTGGAGCTTATGTTATATAAGCTGAAATGGTCTTACATTATATAAGCCAAACCAAACACCCATATGTGTAACTTAATTATCATTGGTGATTAAGACTAAATGAATTGAAAATATTCGCGTACTGACTTAGCTACACAAGGTTTAAGAGTCTTAGTGGACTCATTGATTTATTGTTTTATCATTGATTCGGGGCCTATCACATTCTGTTGTACTTTGGGCTTTGTATATCCTATAAAATCCATATATAACATACATGGCACAAGTACACAAGTGCTGCTAGTCTATAGCTCATATTGGTGGTATTAGTTTACGAGAAATACTAGATCCACTCAAATTTTACACAAATAATTTCACATAATGACATGTCAATGATTTGATTGGTGATTTGTGTTTTTATTTCTCTCTCTTACTTTTGAATAAACCAATCAAACTCTTGACAACTCATTGTGTGAAATTCTTTTTGTAAACTTTGAGTGGATGTAGTGTTCCTCTAAGTTTACATTCTATGGATCACAAGTGGTGTAAAACAACTTGATTGCAACTAGGGGTCGAAAAATTGATCCGATCTGAACCCGACTCGAATCCGAACCTGAAAAATTTTATTCGAGTCAGAACATTTGGGTTCAAAAATATATTCGGGTCAATTCGGGTTGACCCGAATTGAACCGAGTTCTAATTAGGTTCGGGTTCGGGTTTATATTTTTTAGACTTGACCCAAATTGACCTGACCCGACTTGACCCTAACCTGATCAACCCGACTTGACCTGAGTTTTTAACACATTTCACCTTGTAAATATGCTTAAATAAGCCAATTTTTAATTTTTTACTTATACTCGGGTTGACCCGAACCCGAGTTGACCCACCTGAATTGACCCGACCCGAATTGACCCGAACCCGACTGACCCGAGTTCTAATTAGGCTCGGGTTCGGGTATGATTTTTTTGAGTCTTGACCCGACTTGACCCGACCCGATTTGACCCGAACCCGGTTGACCCGACCTGATTCCCACCCCTAATTGCAACTAGGGGTGTCGAAAAAGTTGATCCGACTCGAACCCGAACCCGAATAAGCCTATTCGGGTCGCGTCACTCGGGTTCAAAAACATATTCGGGTCAATTCGGGTTGACCCGAATTGACCCGAGTTCTAATTAGGCTCGTGTTCGGGTTTATATTTTTTAGCCTTGACCCAAATTGACCGAACCCGACCAACCCGACTTGACCCGAGTTTTTTTAACACATTTTACATTGAAATATACTTAAATAAGCCAATTTTTAATTTTTTTACTTATACTCGATTGACCAGAACTCGAGTTGACCCGACCCGAATTGACCCGAACCCGACTGACCCGAGTTTTAGTTAGACTCGGGTTCGGATATGATTTTTCTGAGTCTTGACCCGATCCAAATTGAACCGAACCTAGTTGACCCGACCCGATTCCCACCCCTAATTACAACTAGTAACTAACTGTTGGCGGAGCTTTATGAAGACAAAAAGAGGTCGTGACCTCTTACAATTTTATTACATAATGTAAATTTTAATGCTTACTCTCATCGTCTTAAATTTATAGTTCCTCTTTTTATTTTGGGACTTCTAAAATTATTATCCCCTTTTAAATATAGTTGTGGGTAATTCAACATATGTATCATATTGCACCAATTGTTATTAGAAATTACAAAGTTTATTCAAATGTTTAATTAATTGCATAAGGGTATGGTTGTCATTTTACAAAAAAATAAAAGAGAGAATGCTATAATTATTATTTTTCTAAAACTGTGTGTTTTTTTCGGAAGACAATTAATTTTGGTGAAGTGAGTATTATGCAGTAAATTTTAGTTTTTATATTATTTTTCTTTTTTTCCTTCTTTATATCCTTCCTAGCAATTTTGAAGAATCTTTAAAGCAACTTGATAGCAATTTTTAAGGCTATAAATAAAATTTTCTTATAGTTTTTCATTTTAAAACACACACAAACATTCTTGTTGTTTCTTAGTCTCTCTCATTTGTTTGATAGTAGTCGTATGTCTCTTTGATTAAAAATATATAAGCTTGTGGTGTTACATACTTTTGTTTGCTTTCGTATTTTATAATTTTCAACAAGTTATTTTAGGGTATTCACATTCCTTAACTAGACGGTGAGATATTTTCGCACAAACAAGTGGTATCAAGAACCTAGGTCATTCTTAGTATGCTTTCTGGTTTCAATTTAATTTGATCTTTCACGTCATATAATAATCATGTCTGTTTTGTATTAAAAGTTGTTGAAAATTGATTTGTCCACGAAATGGTGGATGTCAAAGCTCAAAGTATCTTCAAGATTGGTGGACACAACATCTTTAAGTTTGGGTTAGACCGTTCTTGAGAAATGCAAGATCGATGGTGGAGGTTTTTGATGTCACGTTTCATTTTGGTATGTGGCAAAGTGAGATACCATATGCACGTTTTCAGCAAAATCTAGACATTTGTCGTTGAAGAACATAAATCAAATTATGCTAAAAAGAGAAATTGGTTAAACATCAATCATTAGCTTGAAATATAGTTTATTTTTATCTTCTGAGTGAGAAAAAATATGCTTTATCAAAAGAAATATCCGCTTACAAACAGTGGGTGGCACTGGAAACAATTTTCGTAAGAAAAAATGGTTAGAATTAGAATTTCATGAAGAAGCGGCCATACATACATAAAGGGTACTATGATGACTAATTACATTACCAATTTAACCGGCTTGTCACCGATTTAATAAATATGTATGAGGTGTTCAAAGAATAGGATATATATTGATATGTTAGAATCACTTCCATGGGAGTATGAGTTGCCCAAAACAACTTTACTTAATAGGAAGGATAATGTGTCTCTTAATAAAGTTTGCATTGCATTGTATAGTAAAGAATTCAGAAACGACAAGCAAATTAGTTCGGTTGGAGACGTAGAGGTTTTGCTAGGCATTGGTGGATCACAGAAGTATAGGAACTTATAAGATATGGATGTCCAAGTCAAGTTAGGGACTTAGCAAAGATGAATGTGTCTTTTATCATGGAAAAAAGGTTATTGAAAGAGAGATTGTCTAAAGTTTAAAACTAAAGAAAATTATCAAAAAGGAAAAGTTGTACCAGCGGTGAATATCACCTAATGTTATGATGATGAATCATATCTCTTACTTGAAACATCATCAACTAGAAATGCTTTTGACATATAGCTACTAGATTCCGCATGCAGCATCATATTACACCATATCGAGAGTGATTTAGTAAATTTGAAGAACTCGAGGAAATTGTTTATACGACAAATTAAAATCCCATAACTATTCATCGGATTGTTTTAGATTTGATTACAAGATAAAGACGGCATAATTATGATTGTTAAAAGTGTTCGTTGTTCTCCAAATTTGAAAAAAAACTCATTTCGGTTGGTACCTTGGAATCTAAACGATATGAAGTAACAAGTTATGAAAATCAACTTTGGCGTACTTACAGTAATGAAAGGTATTCGTAAAATAAACAACACGTATCAATACAATGTTATAAAAGTTGTTGGAATGGTAGTAGGTGTTGTGGTGATAAAAATTCAAGAGGTTTGAGGTTGTGTCATACTAGCTTAGGACATACATAAGAAAAATCATTAAGTTTTCCCATAAAGCGAAGATTATTAAAGGACTAAGTTCTTTGTAGTTGAACCTTTGCGAGCATTGCATCAACAGGAAGACGACAAGGTTGAAATTTAGACAACTATCCACTAGACACAAGGTATCTTGGATTATGTCCACTATGACGTATGAAGTCCCTTAAAGAAGAGCTCTTTAGAATGGGAAACCACCATGTGACCTTTGTTAATGAAGTTTCATGAAGAGTATAAGTGTACACTTTAAAGACAAAGAATAAAGTGCCAAGAGCGTTCATCAAGTGGAAAAGGTGAAGGAAACTCATACGTGTAGAAGACCAAATTCAAATAGATAATGGAAGAAAGTACATAAATGATCGTTTATAATATTTTATGAAGAAAAAAAGCATCATCAGGCACATCACTGTCAGACATACATCACAAGAGAATAGAGTGGCAGGACACATGAATCGAACCTCGCTAGAGAAAGTTTGGTATATGTTGTCCAATGTTGGGTCGAGTTAACAATTTTGAGCTAAATATTTGATATATACGTGTCATCATGTTAATCGTTTACCATATGCTGATATTGTTTGGAAAACTCCATTATATAAATGGTACAAAAAACTTGCTACATATTATGATATTCATTACATGTATTTCCACATGGATTACACCTAGAATCAAATGTTATCGTTTATGGTGTCCAGAGACAAATAATACGATCTATAGCATGGGTGTCACCTTTAATGAATCTGTCATGTTAAAAAGGCTAAATGCTAAGCATTTAGACGAAACTCCCAAAATTGTGGAGTTTGAAAGAATAATTGTACCAACTAAAACTCATCATAATTCTCTTATGGTAGAAGAAAATTTTAAATAAGATGAGGTTTAAATCAAAGAACCTACACAACAACATGAATCAATTGCTACACAACAAATCTAAAAAGAAACATTATAAGGGCTTCTCGCTTTAACGTTAAGGTGGATCGTACATCTTCAATTGCATTAAATGATGTTCCTACTACTTACTATGAGACGTTTGACACTTAGAGGAAGAGAAATGGAGGATTATCATGGGCGATCAAAATAAAGTCTATGGAAGAGTGAGACATTGGAGTTGACGAGCCTCCCAAAAGGAAAGAAGTAAATTAGATGCAAATGGGTGTACGTACATAAGAAGGATTTCCTGGAGAAGATGATGTTCGATACAAATCAAGATTGGTAGCTAAAGTATACAGTCAGAAACAGAGAATTAATTATAGTGGTTTTTTCTCTAGTAGTAAAACATTCCTTTATTAGAGTTTTAATTTGTTGGATTTTGTAACGCAGTCGGATTTCGAACTAGTTCAGATGGATGTGAATTGAAGATTACATTTTTACATGGAGACTTGGAAAAGAAAATATATATGGTTCATGCAAAAGGATTCAAAGTTGATGGAAAAAATGAAGAATGTAAGCTTTATATATCGTTGTACGGATAGAATCAATCTTCAAGATACTTGTACCAACAACTTGAAAAGTTTATGATGTAGTCGAAGTGCACAAGAAGCAAATATGACCATTGTGTCTATTTGAAATTCTATAGGATGGGTCCTTAGTATATCTTCTTCTATGTGTAGATTATATGTTGAAATTCTAGATGAGATTTAAAAGTGAAAGACATGATTAAAAAGCGGATAAGAGACTAAGGATCTCGATGAAGAAAATATGATTCTCGCCATGGAGATAGTCAGAGAGAGAAATTAAGGAATTGAATCTTTATTTGAATTAGAAATAATATCTGAGAAGGATTCTAAACTGTTAGGTTCAACAAGCAGACAAAATGAGTTAGTTCTCCACTCTCTTCTCAAATTAAAAAAAGTGTCGATATGTCACCAAAAATGATGAAGAGAGGACATACATGGATAAAAACCTTATGCGTATGTTGTTGATAGCTTAATGTTTTCTATAATATTCAGTCGACCAGATATTAGTCATGTTATTGGGATGGTGAGCAGGTCTACACATAACCTTAGAAAATGACATCAACAAGCTGTTAAACAAATATTATGGTATATTGATAACACAATCGATTTAGGGTTATTATCCTACTATTGAAGTAGTTAGTGGGTAAAAGGATTTTATATTGTGATAGAGATTTAGACAAGAAATATCTACAATAAGTTATGCACTTACTATGGCAAAAATCTTAAGTTAATTAGAAGTCTACCTAACCGTCAACTACTGCTTTGTCAACCATAAAAATAGAGTATATATTACTAAGGCGGAAGCAATTGGTTTCAAGATTGCTCACTGAACAAGGAATCAAACAACAACTTGTCGCGATGCATTTTGATAGCCAGAGTGCAATTTATTTAGCAAGGAATCAAGTATATTATGCTAGAACGAAGTACATTGATGCTAAATTTAATTTCATACGAGATTTGTGATGGATGACCAAGTATTGAAGAACGGACTGATTTGTTTATGGAATCCCAAGATCGTGTGACGAAGAAGTCTGTCTTAAAATGGCCATAACTTGAGCATCGTAAGTCCGTTTTCAGCCCGTGACCTGTCAAAATGACTGGAAACACGAGAGGAACGACATTGTAACCACTTTTCGGCTAGTTAAGGATTTTTTGAGGCCCAAAAATACATTTTACTATCATTTATTTTCATTTTTGTGTTATTTACATTTTCTGGTAGACTTTGTCTTTGTGACACAGTCTAGCCCATTGGTGTTTTAGGGGTTTTCTTTATTTACTATCATTATTTAAACATTTTGTTATATCCCTAACAAGAAAGTTATCAGATTAATTAAAGTTAAACCATTGTCCGTTATTTGCCAAGTTTTTACCCTAATAATCGGCATTTATTAGAATCAACGATTGTTGGAAGGAATTGTTTCTGGTATTCATTGGAATCAAGAGATTCAATTTATTATCTTGTTTCTAGTCTACATTAGTTGGTATTAGAGCCAGGTTCCTGTTCAAGATGCCTCCAAGGAAAACTAGGAATATTCAGGAAGTGAATGAACATGAATTTGAGCAACGTATGATGGACAAACTCGAGCAATTTGTTGATTAATTGACTGACCAAATGAACAACTTGAGGAACAATAGGAGGCCTCGTAATCGCTGTCATGAGGATGAAGATGCAGATCTGGAAGAAAACCCGTTTGGTGGTGGTTCGTCTGGTGATGAACAATCAGTAGGGCGACGAATGAGAGATCGAATGAGGGATAATGATAGGCGTTGGGAGACTAGAATGAGGATTAGTATTCCTGAGTTTAATGGGGACACTTTGAAGCCTCATGAGTTTATTGATTGGTTTGTTGTTGTTGAAGAAGTATTTGAGTTCAAAGAAGTTCCAGAAAACAAAAGGGTTTCGTTGATCGCTACCAAGCTACGTGGTAAGGCATCCGAGTGGTGGAAACAATTGAAACTGATGAAGGATAGAGTTGGGAAGTCAAAGATCACGAGTTGACAGAAGACGAAGAAGGTCACGAGGGATAATTTTATTCTTCATAACTAACAATGAATGATGTACCAACGGATACAGAATCTGAAACAGGGGGCCAAGTCTGTTGAAGATTGTACAATCGAATTTTATCAACTAATTGCAAGGAATGACATTCAAGAGACAGAAGATCAGCTTGTCTCTCAATACATTGGTGGGTTAAGAGTCCAAATCATGGATTATGTTAACATGTTTGATCCATTGATACTTTTTGATGCATATCAGCGTGCATTAACTTTTGAGAAGCAGAACTGACGAGTAGGAAATTCGTCTTCTCCTGCAATAACAGGTGCTTCTGGTTTAGGTAACGCGACATCTCGTTTTACTCCCAATCAGGCTAAAATAGTTGGTGGCAATACTGGACCTATTACTAGATCGTCCAGTAGTAACGGGTTGAAGTGCTTTAACTGTGGTAAGCCTGGTCACCGACAGTCGAAGTGTAGGAAGGCTGGGAAGAGAGAGTTATTTGTTGAACCTGAGGAAGATGATGATGTAGCTTATGATGATTACAAAGAAGCCGCAGTTTATGATGAAGAACCCTAGTATTTAGAGGAGTATGTATATAGAGATGTAGGGTGAATTTGGTGGTAAGGCACTCATGCTTATCACCTAAAGCTAATGGTGATGATTGGCTCAAACACAACATCTTTTAGTCAACTTGTACAACTATGGGTAAGGTGTTCACCTTTGTATGTGATTCGGGTAGTTGTGATAATTTGATAGCTGAAGAAGCAGCCTAGAAATTAGGGTTGAAAACTGAAAATCGTCCCAAACCTTATAAGTTAAAATGGCTTAAAAAGGGTGGGGAGATAACAATTTCCAAGCGTGTCTAAGTTCCGTTTTCTGTAGGAACAACTTATAAGGATAATATTTAGTGTGATGTGATACCCATGGATGCTTGTCACTTGTTGTTGGGAAGACCGTGGGAGTATGATCGTGATGTAACTCACCATAGGAGAACTAATACTTATAGTTTCCTGTTTGAGTGTGCGAAGATTACTTTGATGCCAAATAAACCAGGGAATTAGTTAATAAAGCTACTGGTAATTTACTAACTCTTTCACAATTTGAAGACGAGCTGGAGATGGGAGATGATGTTTTTGTGCTAATACGGAAGGAGTTTTCTTAAGATACTAAAGATCCTGAAGCCATGATCCCTTTACTTGAGAAATTCTCTGATGGTTTCCCTAATGAATTACGTAATTGTTTGCCATCATTGCATGACATACAACATCATATTGATCTGGAGCCTGGGTCACATGCCTAACAGGCCACATTACAGGATAAGCCCGCAAGAACATGAGGAGTTGCGTAAGCAGGTTGAGGAGTTGGTTTCCAAGGGTCATGTTCGGGAGAGTATGATCCCGAGTGATGTTCTTGTCCTAAAACTCCAAAGAAGGATGGTACATGGCGTATGTATGTTGATAGTCGAGCCATCAACAAGATTACTGTGAGGTACGGGTTTCCTATTCCTCGCCTTGATGATTTCCTTGACCAGATTAGTGGTGCTACCATTTTTACAAAACTGGATTTGAAGAGCGGGTATTATCATATTCGTCTTAGACCTGGTGATGAGTGGAAGACCGCTTTCAAGACCCGTGAAGGGTTGTGTGAGTGGTTGGTCATGCTTTTTGGTAAACGTACCAAGTACATTTATGCGCATGTCGAATCAACTGCTCGGGCCTTTTATTGGCAAGTGTGTGGTTGTTTATTTTGATGACATTCTTATTTATAGTGCTTTTCATAATGAGCATTTCACTCATGTGTGGCAAGTCTTGACCTTGCTTCGGAAGGATAATTTTTATGCATCCATGAAGAAGTGTGTGTTCATGACCCCTAAAGTGTTGTTTTTAGGGTATGTTGTTTCTAGTGATGGCATATAGATGGATGAGTCTAAGGTAGCAGCTGTACAGGAGTGGCCAACTCCAACTACCATTACTGAAGTTCGGAGTTTTCATGGTCTTGCTTCTTTGTATAGGCGTTTTATCCCTAATTTCAGTTCCATTATGGTCCCTTTGACAGACTGTATGAAGGGGAAGTCATTTGTGTAGACGGAAGAAGCAGAGCTCACTTTGTAGGTTGTCATGGAAAAGCTTACTACAACTGCAATCCTGGTGTTGCTTGATTTTTCGAAAGTTTCTGAGCTTCATACTGATGTTTTTAATGTTGCAATTGGTAGAGTTCTCAGTCAAGGTGGGCGGCCTATTGCCTATTTTAGTGAGAAGTTGACAGGATCGAAGTTAGTGTACTCTACTTATGACTTAGAGTTTTATGTAGTGGTCAAAGCTGTGAAGCATTGACGCCATTATTTTTTCGTAAGGAGTCTGTTTTGTTCACTAATCATGATTTCTTAAGGCATATCCGTACTCAAGATAAAGCATCCCATAAGCATGGGTGTTGGTTGGCTTTTCTTGAGAAGTTTACTTTTGTGGTGAAACACAAAACTGGTGCTCCAATCGCACTGTTGATGCCTTAAGCATGAGGAGTATTTTACTTGTAACCATGCAGGGTGATGTTCCAGGGCTTGATGTCATTCGTGACATGGTGACTATGGACCCATAGTTTTCAGTTGTTTTGTAGGATTTGCAATCTAAAGAAAAAATAGATTTTGTTATGCATGATGGGTTCCAGTTCAAAAGGAATAAACTTTGTATTCCTGATTCAAGTCTTTGCTTGGAAATTATCAAGGAGTTGCATGGTGAAGGACATGTTGGTCGTTATCTCACTTTACAATTGGTTCAAGCTTCTTATTTTTGGCCTACTATGAGGAAGGAAGTGGATTGTTACCTCAAAAGGTGTTGTATTTGTCAAGTTTCAAAGTGCACGACTACTAATGCAGGGTTTTATATGCCTCTGCATATTCCTTTGCATCCTTGGGTTGATATTAGCATAGATTTTGTGTTGGGCTACCTTGTACTCAAAGGGATAATGATTCAATATTTGTTGTTGTTGATCGTTTTTCTAAGATGGTTCATTTTATTCCTTGCAAGAAGACAACATATGCAGTTAATGTAGCCTAACTTTTCTTTAGGTATGTCTACCGTTTACATGGTTTACTTTCCTCTATTGTTTCTAATCGATACACTAGGTTTTTTAGTAATTTTTGGCATAGTTTGTGGAAGATGGTGAATACTCAACTCAATTTTAGTAGTACTTATCATCCTCAAACTGATAGGCAAACTGAAGTTGTTAACATGTCCCTTGGTAATCTCTTAAGGTGTTTGGTGGGTGATCATGTGAAGGCATGGGATCAAAAGTTATGTCAAGCTAAGTTTGCTCATAATTTTGTTGTTAATCGGAGCACTGGGTTTAGTTTATTCTAGGTGGTTTATTCTGTTCAACCACGAGGTCCTCTTGATCTTATGACTCCTCAGGTTTCTAGGTCTGCTCGAAAGAAAGTGCAAGATTTTGTTGAGGGGTTGCATGATGTTCATAAATCTGTTCATGACAACTTGGTTCGCGCTAATTCAAAGTACAAGCAGGATACAGATCAAAAGCGATGACATGTTGATTTTGAAGTAGTCGACTTTGTATGGGCTGCTTTGACTAAGGATCATTTTCCAACTGGTGAGTACAATAAGTTATCTGCAAAGAAGATTGGTCCCTTGGATATTGTGGAGAAGATGAACTCGAATGCTTATCGTTTGAAGTTACCAAGCCAAATTCGATGTATAGATGTTTCTAATGTGAAGCACTTGTTTCCTTACCATGGTGATTCTTCTGATGATGATACTGCTGGGAATTCGAGGAAGAACTTTTCCTATCAAGAGGGAATGATGGAGGCCTAAGTATTGAAGAACGGGCTGACTTGTTTCTGGAAGCCCAAGATCGCGTGACAAAGAAGGCTTTCTTAAAACGGCCATAATTTGAGCACCGTAAGTCCGTTTTCAGCCCGTGACCTGTCAAAACGACTGAAAAACGAGTGGAACGCTGCTGTATCCACCTTTAGGCTAGTTTAGGATTTTTCAAGGCCCAAAAAGTCATTTTACTATCATTTATTTGCATTTTTGTGTTATTTACATTTTCTGGTGGAATTTGTCCTTGGGTCACAGTACAGCTCATTGGTGTTTTAGGGTTTTTCTTTGTTTCATGTCATTATTTAAACATTCTGATGTAACCCTAGCAAGACAGTTATCAGATTAATAAATGTTAAACCATTGGTCGTTGTTTGCCAAGTTTTTACCTTAATAATTGTTGGAAGGAATTATTTATGGTATTCATCGAAATCAACAGATCTAATTTATATATCTTGTTTTTAGTCTACATCAATTTGTTAGAATCCAGAAGATCAATACTACTAAGAATCTCCACTAATTCGAAAACATAAGGTTTCTCCATACCAGCTCCTTCTACCTATACGGCGGTTGAAGCACCTAAAGGAGAATTTAGTGTCTTTCTGGTCAGTAATGGAAGCAATCGTCGCTATCGTCGTAAAATAAAATCACATGGCTCTGCTCGAGCTAAATTATTGTTTGGACTTTATCAATATTGTTAAAACATGAAGATTAGTTTGTGACTCCACCCATGATTATTGAAGATGATATTCTAGAATTAAGATTCGTCAAGACGTAGATTTGCTAGTTTGCGACTCATATTAGAATAAGTTGCTAGTTTATGACTCATCCCTACTACTTATAAAGGGTGTAGGACTTATTTATTAAGTACACTTATCCAGGGAAACTAGAAAATTATAAAGGAAAGTATAGGAATCTTTTTCCTATATTGCCTTATTTAACTTTTGACTTTTCTTTGAACTTTCATATAACTTATAACTCTAACATAAAACACACTCATGCTCTTACGGTTGCGAAAAATCTCTCTAAAACCTAAAATAAAATACACAGCCGCCACAATCATATTACCTCTTGATCTGCCGAATTCGCCACCATTTTTCTATGGTTTAGGTGGTTTCAGGTAGTTCTGATTGTGGGTATTGTTTGTTGGTTATGTTTATCTAAAAGTTACAGCTGCCATGACAGCCACCAGATCCACCATTGCCATCATCGTCGCCATCAAAGATGGTAGATTGATGTTTCTGGTTGATGGTTTGAGATACTTAGGAGGTTTTATGTGCGGTTGTTTTTGTTTAAGAGGAAAAGAGGTTTCATCCCTATTCTGGTTTGGGTGGTTTTGATGGATGAAATTAAAAGAGAGACCCTTCGTTGCCGCCGTTTGATGGTGTCTATCCTTGGTCATCGGTTGGTGACGATGGTGTATAGCGTTGGTCGTCAGTTGGCTATTCATCTTCTGGTACTTCATCTTTATTTCTTTAATTTCGTATAGTAATTATTTGGATGTCATATTTCTTATTGATTAAAAACAACCGCTCTATCTTTTTAAAGTTATTTTTGTATCGTAGAATTTGGGAAAGATTATATGTCTTCTTGAAAGTGTGGGTGAAATCCTCGAAACAATATTTTGTTGATTAATGAATTAGGAATAATTTCTTGACTTTATAGCTTATGTACAACAAAAGTTGTTTAAGTTGTGCTTTTACAAGACTTGTATCCTTGAAATCTTTTGGTGTTGGTGCTGAGATTATTGTTATATGCTTAAAATCAAGGTTTATGGTTCGATGTTGCTTATATTGTCGACTCAATACTTCCACGACGCCACAACTCTTTTCGCTGGCATTACGAAGCATTGCAACAGTTTTTTACATTTTGTAAAATCTCCAAAAATATTGGAAGACGAGTATAAGTGGTGAAACAGTTGATCTTAGTACAAATACCTAGCATTAAATAGATGAATTTGCTTGATTACATAATGGCATAGAGGATGAATGACGTTGTTATCATTCTATATGTAGTAGCTATTGTTATATAAGGATTATCACATTGATTTTTTAATAGATCACCTTTATTTGGAGTATGTTATGAAAAGTATGATCTTTGAATCTAATACCATCAGAAAAAGATATGATGAGGAATTTGGGTGGCGTCAATAATCAAGAAACCCATATTTCAAAAAGTACAAGTGTCTGTTTGTTGGCATCTTTATTTTGGTTGATTGTTCTATTGTGTTGGTTGAATATTTGTTGTATTACACTTTACAATTTGTCTATGGAATATTTTTTGTTACATTTAGCACATACTCGTGAGCTTGCCCAGCAGATTGAGAAGGTCACGAGGGCACTTGGTGACTATCTTGGTGTTAAGGTTCATGCTTTTGCTGGTGGAACCAGTGTTCGTTAGGATAAGCGTATTCTCTTAGCTGGTGTGCATGTTGTTGTCGGTAATCGTAGACGTGTGTTCGACATGTTGCGCAGGCAGTCATTACGATCTGACTACATCAAGATATTTGTGTGGGAGGAAGCTGATGAAATGCTCTCAAGAGGTTTCAAGGATCAAGTGAACATATTACTACAGTTTTTTAACTTCTAATGGCTAATATAATTGGCTGGAGTTTGGGGTGGGTTGGTAATTGATTAAAAATATAGTTGGCTGGATTGTCCAGAAAAAAGCTCTGTTTAAAGTTTTTGATTCTTTATAAATGGCGAGCTTACATATGTTTTCATAGAAAGAATTTTTGTAGTCTTTTTAAACTCAGCTACACTTTGTTCAGTTATCTTTTTTTTTATGTTTTTTCTTTATGGCTAGTTTACTTGAAAAGTTTACAAATTGGGTGAGTTTGGGGATAAGGTAACACACCAAAATGAGTCTGTTTTTGTATTCATCTGGTTGGGCTTGTGCTCGTTCTTAATCAGTAAACCATGTTTGACTCGTGATTATTCTGTAATGTTTTTGATAAAATTGAAGTCTCAATAATCAAACGATGATTTGGTAGGTTTGATGCATTTATGTCCTCCTGGGTAACTGTTGGCCTGTGTGGACCTGTTTTCTGTTGAGCTATAGATTTTGATATGGAAAATTGATTTGTTGGCCTTATTCACAGACAGACCTAATGACAAGCCTAACATTGAAACTAAAGCCTGTAGCAAATTATCTTACATGGAAATATACTTTAGTTTCTAACAAGTAAAGTTTCATTTGTTTCAGATCTATGATATCTTCCAGTTGTTACCCTCAAAGGTTTAAGTTGGAGTGTTCTCTGCAAAAATGACACCAGAGGCCCTTGAGATCACCAGGAAGTTCATGAACAAACCAGTGAGAATTCTCGTGAAGCGTGATGAACTCACCTTGGAAGGTATCAAGCAATTCTACGTGAATGTGGAAAAATAAGAGTGGAAGCTTGAAACCCTCTGTGATCTTTACGAGACTTTAGCCATCACCCAAAGTGTCATCTTCGTGAACACACGAAGAAAGGTCGACTGGTTGACTGACAAAATGAGAAGCCGTGACCACACTATTTCAGCCAGACACGGAGACATGGACCAGAACACTCGTGACATCATCATGAGGGAGTTCCGTTCTGGTTCATCTCGTGTTCTCATCACCACTGATCTGTTGCACGTGGTATTGATGTTCAAAAAGTTTCACTTGTTATCAACTATGATCTTCCAACCCAACCTGAGAACTATCTTCACTGTATCGGTCGTAGTGGACGATTTGGAAGAAAGGGTGTGGCTATCAACTTTGTGACTTTGGATGATGAAAATATGCTTTGTGATATTCAGAAGTTCTACAACGTGGTTGTCGAGGAGCTACCATTCAACGTTGTTGATTTTATTTGAGTTGAAAGAATTTGTTGGTCTCTGTTTTGCCAGTTTTGAATTTTATCGTTTATTTTATTCTATTTTAAGTTATTGAAAGATCGTTGGAGTTCATCTTTTGATGGTAGGATTTGGAATTATGTTTGTACCCTTAAGTTATAAATTCTTGGGATTGTATGGGTTAGTTTATTCGTTTGAATTCCATCATTCAGTATGCTCGCAATTTTGATCGAAACTTGGCTTTAAAACTGACTATTAGTAAGGTAAGGTATTGTTTTCTAAAGTTATTTTTCCATTATGAACATTGTGCTTGAGCTTTTGTTGAGTTTGAGTTACCCAAACGGGGCAACAAGGGGTCTGCCATGCTTGAATGTTTTTTATTGAAAAATTTCAGATTTGATCAACAATTTTTCATTTTATTGTTTGTTTCTATACATTTTACCATGAGACAAAATTTTATGTCGTTAATTATTTGTGGCTAGATACTTTTGCCATAATTCGCGAGTTTCACATAATTGTATAATTGTTTGATTTACAACATGTAACTAATGTTTTTATATGTTGTTTGATATATGCTTATTAAGCATATTGTATAAAGTTGATTTCTCGGACGTCAATATTTTGTAATTACAATTTGACCTTACCATGATATCAAATATCGTGAATTATCTTTTGCAAGGTAATTCCGCCATTATGCGCGGGTAATCGTCTAATATTATAATAAGTTTACTATACTTAATTAATAATCAATACTAAAAAGCCAATGATTTGCACACATTTAAATTTATTGGGAGATTCTAAACTGTACATCGAATAGTTGTTGTTTAGCTTTAAAAATAAAAATCTAACAACTAATGAAACCCTAACGATTAAATACTTAACAAACTAAGAATCTAGTGATGGCGTATGATCAACAGATCATAAACCAAAACACGAACAATGAAATTTAGGCCTTAATCGGTAAGCTTTAAGTTTGGGTTACGGTTTAGAATTGTAAAAATAATATCTAAACCAGCAAGATCGATCTAATCACTCAACCAACCACCCCTTAGTGATTACTTATATTATAACAATAAACACAAGTAGATGAGTCCCTAACATAGGTGCTCACCAAACGAATACAAAAGAAATTATGATAGTCCCCAATAGGTGGATCCTATCTAATCTAAACAACACTCACACTACAAACACCCTAACCAAACTGTAGGTAATAGATCAAGAAGATCTAAACCAAAAACTGCATGAAACCACCAAGTCGTAACCGAACGATTGAGAGAGATATTATCTTTGTGTGTGTGTGATGAAGGAATGAGTGAATGAACGAGCCAGTCAACGCATCCAGCTATATACTCATCCCAATAACTCGTTTTGCACTTGAGTCCCTGAATAAACAAAAAATATACACAACAAGAAAGTATATAGAAAAATAATTACACAATAGTCCTTGAACATAACAAGCTTGCTAAAAAGTGTATAATACTTTTAACACCCTCCCTCAAGCTTGTAAGCCAAACAAGTTAATCATACCAAGCTTCTTGACCAAGAGAGCATGTTGAAATAAACCCAAAGCCTTAGTTAGAACATCAGCAATCTGATTTTTAGAATCCACTTTAACAGTTCTAATAAGACCTGAATTTACTTTGTCTCTGACAAGATGCACATCAATATCAAAATGTTTGGTCTTTTCATGCATAACTGGATTAGCAGCAATTTGCATAGCAGACTTATTATCAAAACACAAGCTTACTAGAAGTAACTGAGTTATACCAAACTCACTTAAAAGCTTAACAACCCATATAATCTCACAAGTAGCAGCTGCCATTGCTCTATACTCAGCTTCAGCTGAGGATTTAGACAAGGTAACTTGCTTCTTGCTTTTCCAGATTACAAGGTTACCATTCACATAAACACAATAACCAGATACTGATCTTCTAGTTATAGGACACTTAGCCCAATCAGAATCAGAGTAAGCAACAACCTTATAACTTTCAGTATTCTTGTTAAAGCTAATACCATTTCCAGGTACAAGTTTCAAATACTTTAACACTCTTAAACCAAAGTCAAAATGTGACTGTAAAGGAGCATGCATATTGACTTAAACAATGTACAACATAAGAAATATCAGGCCTAGTTAAAGTTAAATAGATTAACTTTCCAACTAATTTTTTATAGTTAGTGATGTTGATCAAATAACTATCACCATCAGATTTCTTATGAGCAAGCACAATATTTTCTGGCAAAGGTGTAACAACTGGTCTACAAGCCAACAATCCATACTCATTTAACAGTTCTAAGCAATATTTTCTTTGACTTAAACACAAACCTTTTTCAATTTTGAGAACTTCTATTCCCAAAAAATACTTAAGTTCTCCAAGATCTTTGATTTTAAATATGTTATTTAAGAACTTTTTGAACTTATCAATCTCAACTTCAGAATTGCTAGTTAACACAAGATCATCTACATAAACAAGCAAGAAAAACTTAATTTTTCCATCAGTTTTGATATATAAAGAATGAACATTTTTAGACTGAACAAAACTAGCATCAAACAAAGTTTCAGAAAGCTTGTTGTTCCATTGCCTAGGAGCTTGTTTAAGACCATATAAAGATTTGTTAAGTTAACAAACCTTGTTATCACCAGGCTTAGAATATCCTGGTGGTGGAATCATAAAGAATTCCTCATTCAGATCACCATACAAAAAAGCATTATTAACATCCATCTGATAAAGACTCCAACAATTTTGCACAGACAAATCAATCAAACATCTAACTGTACTCATTTTTACCACAGGACTAAAACTCTCCTCATAGTCTATACCCTCGCTCTGGTTACAACCCTTAGCCACAAGTCTTGCTTTATATCTTTCAATTTCACCAGTAGAAAGGTACTTTATTCTATAAACCCATTTAGACTTAATAGGCTTTCTACCAATAGAAAGGTCAACAAGATCCCAAGTACCATTTTCATATAAAGCTTGCATTTTAAGATTCATAGCATTAATCCAGTTTTGATCATCACAAGCATCTTCATAACAAGTAGGCTCATAATTCTTGTTAAGACTAGATGTAAAACCAAAATTCTTCATATCAAGCATAGCGTGATTACAAAACTTATACAATCCATATCTTAATGAAGTATTAAACACATAATCATTCAATTTGGCAGGAAACTTAGTAACCCTATTAGACTTCCTCTGTCCAACCTCCCTTGTCTCGTTATTTAAAAAACTTTCAAGAACCTCATTATTTAAACCAAAATTGCCCTCAAATCTATCTGTTTCTCCTATGGGAGTTGCAGTTAGTCTCCTACTACTACTTGGTAAACTAGTAACTAAGTCATTTCTAGCTTGCTGAAAACCAACATCTGGTTGACTATCATTATTATTAGCTATTTCCTCAGTAGCAGAACCACCACCCTCTCTACACAAAGGAGTATCCCCTTCCTCATCATCATTGGGTCTTGAAGTTTTGAAAGTGTTTTCAGACTCAAAATAATCAAATAAATTCAAAGTGGAAACTTCATTTGAAGACTCTAGAACTTGATCATTATTCATTTTATAAGGAAAAACATTTTCATAAAACTTAACATCTCTAGAGTATATAATTCATCTATTTTCAAGACGAAAAAGTTTATAAGCCTTTTTTCCACTAGCATAACCAAGTAAAATACACTTCTCAGACTTTTCAGAAAACTTATCATTAGTTTTCAAAACAGTTGCATAACATAAACACCTAAAACTTCTTAAGTGAGAAAGGTTAGGTTCTCTACCATACATAAGACAGAAAGGAGATTTACCATTTAAACAGAGGAAGGAAGTTTGTTAATCAAATAAGCAGCAGTTAAAACACATTCAGACCAAAACATAAGAGGAATCCCCCCTGAAACATAAGGCTTCTTGCAACATTAAGCAAATGCCTATGTTTCCTTTCAGCAATACCATTCTGTTATGGAGTATATGCACAAGTAGTTTGATGAACAATTCCAATAGTATTAAAAAAATCACCCATATTTTTATTCACAAACTCAGTGCCATTATCAGACCACACAATCTTAATTTTCTTATTAAATTGAGTTGAAATCAGATTATAAAAGGTCACAAACATTTGAAAAACTTTATTTTTAGTTTTAAGCATATACACCCACACAGATCTACTAAAGTCATCAACTTTGGTCAAAAGATATCTGAATCCATCTCTCCTAACCACTTTATAAGGCCCCCAAACATTAAGATGAACAAGTTCACCAAAACACTTAGATTTATGCTCACTCAGAGGAAAAGACTCTCTAATTTGCTTACCCTTATGACAAACATCACAAGGTAAATCATTATTAACATGTTTCAGTTCCAAAGAATTCTTTAACAATTGTAAAACCTGGTTAGCAGGATGACCCAATCTATTATGCCAAACATCTTTAGACACAAAACATGTAAAATACTCACAATTGCTAACAGTAGGAACATTATCAGCTTTATAAAACAAATATAGACCAGCAAATTCACTACGAGTCCCCAAGACAGTTCCTTGTTTCAAATCCTGAATATAGCATTTAGATTCATCAAAACTAACTTTAAGCTTACTATCATTAATTAACTTATTAACAGATAGTAAACTAACAAATACTCAGGAACAACCAAAACATCAAACAAAATCACACTATTATTAAGTTTCAAGTTCCCAACATGAGTGATTTTAGCCAATGTACCATTAGGGTGACCAATAGTAAGTTTTAAATCAGAAACATCAACAAGATTAAACATATTTTCTGTATTGTTAGTCATATGTTGATTGGCACCAGAATCAATAATCCAACCAAAGTGATAACTCACCCCATCAGTTTTAACAGTACACAATAAAACTTATAAAAATGCTGATTAAAAAACACATTGCGATTAAAAAAGTAACAATTTCCAATACCTGCCACATTGGCCTGAACTCTTGAAGAAGAACCATTATCATTGTGCAGACTCATTAACTTGAGCATCTGCTCATTACTCAAAGAAAACATATTACTGTTATCCTTATTAAACTCCACATTTTTACTTTTGGTGTTATTAAAAACATTTGCAGGTTTTAGATTAGGATTCTTTTTAAACCCTGGAGGATAACCAATAATCTCAAAACACCTTTTAATAGTATGACCTTTTAACCCACAATGCTTACACAACAAAGAATTATAATTTCTTTTATTACCACCACTATTCCCATTGGACCTATTACCATTACTAGTATTACCACTAGACCAATTACCAATTTTATTCTTATCATCAACAGTCTTTGTCACAAAAGCAGACACTTGAGGTTTTTCAATCTTAACAGAACTAGAAGGAATCCCTCTATGGGATTCTTCTCTAGAAATAACAAGAAAAGCATCCTTAACTTCAGGAAGGACTTCCCTAGTCAGAATACTACTTCTTATGGGTTGATAAACATCATCAAGACCCATAAGAAACTGCATTAATTTTAACAACTTTCTATGATCAACAATTTCTACTCCAGCATCACAAGTACAATCAGGAACCTTAGTTAGGATATCAAAATCTCTCCAATAAGAATTCAATTTATGATAATACTCAGAAACAGGCAAACCACCTTGCTTAAAAGAATTAATTTTCTGAAGCAAATTAAACACAATAGAACCATCAATCCTATCATATGTCTCTTTAAGTTCAGCCCAAACACTAGCAGCATTATTAGAAAAAACATGACCAAGATACACATCTTGAGTCAAAGAACCAAGTAACCAATTAAGAACAACAACATTACACTTATCCCATTGAGCAAGAAACACAGGGCTAGCAAGATAAGTATCTCTAACACAACCACCATCAACAAAACCAAACTTACCCTTAATTTGTAAAGCAAGTTTCATGGCACAAGCCTATATTCTATAATTTTCCACACCAGACAATTTAACAGAAACAATAGATGCACAATTAGAATCACAAGGATGCAAATGAAGAGGATTACTCTGATCTAAAGAATTAATAAGAATAGCCATCAATAACAAACAATAACAAGAAACAAGAAAAAACAAAACCAACCAATCAAGAACAGAAATAACCAACTACCAAACCAAAAACAACAAAAAACAGCTAAACCAACTACCAAACCAAGAAACAAGAAAAATAACTAAACCAAAAACAAACAAGAACCAATCAATTAGAAACAGAAAAGAAAACTCACACCCAAGCTCCTCAAAACTTAACCAACGAGAATGGGACTGACCGGAGTAGGTATCCAAACCACTCAAATGGTGGTAGGTCAAGATGTTAATCAGCCTGTTTTCTCCCCGTTGACCAAGTAAGATTCACTTAAGAGAAAAGAAGACTTATAGAGCGAAAAAGCAGCGGAATATACCAAGAACAACAAGAATGATCCCAAAGAACCCCACAGATAAACCAGATCAAGAAACCCTAAAAATAAAAAAATTAGGGTTTCTTCAAATTGACCCTCAGAATCGATCAAAAACCACGTTAATCAATGATTAACAGCTCAAGAACCGTCAAGAACCACAAATTAACCAAAAACCCCAAAAATTAGGGTTTCAAGATAAAACCCTAATAATCACCAGCAACACCAATCGAACCTCAAGAGTCAACCTAGGGCTCTGATACTATGTAAAAATGATATCAAAACCAGCAAGATCGATCTAATCACTCAACCAACCACCCTTTAGTGATTACTTTTATTATAACAATAAACACAAGTAGATGAGTCCCTAACACAGTTGCTCACAAAACGAATACAAAAGAGATTATGATAGTCCCCACCAGGTGGATCCTATCTAATCTAAACAACACTCACACTACAAACACCCTAACCAAACTGTAGGTAATAGATCAAGAAGATCTAAACCAAAAACTGCATGAAACCACCCAGTCGTAACCGAACGATTGAGAGAGATATTATCTTTGTGTGTATGTGATGAAGGAATGAGTGAATGAACGAGTCAGTCAACGCATCCAGCTATATACTCATCCCAATAACTCGTTTTGCACTTGAGTCCCTGCATAAACAAAAAATATACACAACAAGAAAGTATATAGAAAAATAATTACACAATAGTCCCTGAACATAACAAGCTTGCTAAAAAGTATAAAATACTTTTAACAAGAATGAATCGCCATAGGGGAGGGAGTGTTCTTTTTCTGCTATTTTGGGGTACTTACGCTCCTAACCTAACTTGATGGTAAGATATTATCGCCTTTATTCCACAACACAACAATGTTAATCGGATAACAAATTACTGATTTCCAAAATTTCACTTGGAATATTATTACAATCTTTTGTTAGGAAAACAAATTCACTTTGCATTCAAGACAACAATTCTAACTGTTTATTACAACAAAGAAGATGGAAAATGAAGATCTTGAACACTAGATGGGTGGAGAAGTGAATGTTCCCTTAAGTAAACCAGTAGCAATATGGCTATAAGCCGTCTCGGTTAGGTGCAGCCCGTCCCAGTTTGCGTAGGTTGATGGATCCTTGCATGCTTTCGATCCTTCGTGACCACACCTTGCTGTGAAATTAAAGTTGTATGGTCCTCCTCCACCGCAGCAAGCAATTAAACCTCCATTTGTGAGTCCTACATGCACATATTTAGCAATGTAGTCGGTATACGTAAGAGACTCGAGAATAATCCTTATAACTATCTTTACTTAACAATGACAGGTTCACCTACCATTGTTTACACAATGAGCTGTAAAGGCCCCATTGTTGTAAATGTTAAAATTATCATGCTCCACAAGTACATACACATTTTCTTTTGAAAATATATTTGGGAGTTTAAGAATTTTCATTGTCAATGTGTATGTATTTTTACCGTTTTAACATTCGAAACATTACAAGAGGTGTGGGAATACATACCAAGATGGCGTGGGGCGTGGAATAAGGCCTTGGCGGCACCATAGTAGTCAGCATACACGATTCGAGCTTGAGGGTATTTTTGCCTTAGTTGCTCTAACCCTAACTTTAATTGAGCATTGTGATACTTTGAGAAAGCGTTATATGCTTTCAAACACCCATTTCCATCGTATGCCGATTTGTTTTGAGTTCCAAACATAGTTAGATAGGCCGCTCCACACCCAATTGGGAAATTCCCGGGCACAATGACATCTGTGGCACCTTCTTCAATCACCATCTGCAAAACATTTTTGATTATAAAAAGACAATGTTCAAAACGCCATTGAAGGTATGAATACAACACTCAAGACTCGTCTATGCTTACGCTTGTAGCAGAAATGATTGTTCCCACAACCAAAGGTACCATTCCTTTTAATTGCTTAAACGTTCCACCCACGAAAAATGCATAATTGTAATCGTTACCACCGATCTCTCCCATAACAAAGAGGGATTTCTTGAAGTAGCTATCACACTCTGTGACACACAAAGTTTGAAGCATTTTAGGAAATTTAATTAGCTTTTTAATAGGATAAAATCTATGTGTGTGTTCATAATATAAAAAAAGTTTTTGGGACAACATGACACAGACTAGACATACGAACATCCATATAAATGAGTAAGCTTATAACCTTTTTTAGTGCTACACATGGTTGACTTAAGCTCCTTGAACCAATCCAACTGAGTGCTTAATGAATCATTGCTCCAAAGAGCCTTTCCAATGCCTTGATCATAGAAAAACTTTGAATCAAGTGCTGTAGCTCCAGCCACAGCAAAATTAATTCCGTGTTTAGCTTTCGACTTCAAGGTTCCATCAACAGGTAGATAAGATGGCAAGTATGGTACACCATATTCCTCGGCTGCTCAGTTTTTCAAGTATTATTACGTAAGACAACATTGCATTTTACAAACTTACGTAAGACCGATGTAGTAAAATTCTTACCAATGAAATCAATAATAAGACGTCCGTTGGAGCAACGGCCTGTTGCATGATGAAAGAATGTCTCGCCATACGGAAGTTTGCCAATGACAGGATTTGTTAGTGCACCAGAATGGAGAAAGTTTCCGGTATCAGCAATGGAGTCACCAAAGCTAAAGATTTTGTCATACCTTAATGGAACTGAGGCACATGATGTTGTATACACAAAAAAGATTAGGAAAAAGAGAGTAACTATGTTCATAATTGCACAAAATGAGCAGAAATTTTGATATCTATATAATGTACTTGCAAGTTGTAAATAACTAAATTATCAGTAACGTCATACTTATATAACATGTGGGAATAATTATGGTACCGTATGCTTTTGAGGTTTGCAACTGCATGAGACTTTAATAACCAGACCTACCTTCAAAGTTCAAACCTGTCCTTCACCCGTAATATTAATGGTCAATTTATTAGGTTCAATTATGTGCTCAAATGAAAATAACTTTCTTGCAAGTTGATGGTTTAATCTTATGAAATGGTTCTATTCCTTGGTTAGATAATTTGTGAAAACGATAAAAGATAACATTTTAAGATGTATTAGTATTGAAGTAATAAACTTTTTCATACTAGACGCCATTTTTTTTATCTGTTACAAGTGACATTATTTGGTGTTTGGATTAATATCACATGTGGAAATTACGATCTATGAAGTTATCGATAAAAAAATAATACACAAAGTAATTATCCTTAATCGTAGATTAGATTTATTGAATGAATGACGTGTTTGAGCTTCCCGCTCACCTCCTTTTATAGAGATGAGGGGATAACACGTCATTCATTCTATAAAACTAATCTACGATTAGGGCTAATAAACTTATATATAATTTTTTTGTCGACAGCTTCATAGATCATGGTTTTCATATCTAGTTATCAGGGTTGTCCAACAAATGGTATCAAGAGCCTTGTTCGAAGGTTCTGGTTACTAAGATCGATCTTCAAAGGTTCTTGTGATCGGTTCAGAACAACAAGAAAGAACAACAACGGTCGACATAAAAGGATTGTTGATCTTGTAGGTCGGAGATCGACGAGTATTATGTTTTTTTTTCTCGCTTGAGAGAGGAAAAACAAAGAAGGGGACGACTTTGTGGTTTCAAAGTCAAACGCATTAGTGTTAATACTTTAAAGGATTTTCAATTTTGGGCTTAGTGGATTGGGCAAATATTTTATATTTGGGCTTGAATTTATAGTATAATTTCTTTCTTGTTTCATTAACATAAAGAAAAAAATAGTGTTAATCCTTTGAAGGGTAATTTACACAAGGGGTTTTATTAATTTGTGATTATGAGATTTTTTTCGTAAGGTTTAGCAAATTAATAAAAGGATAAAGAATTACGGGAGCCAAGTTTGACATCATAAAATTTGATGGAACTGGTGATTTTGGGTTATGGAGAATCGAGATATGTGCTTTGTTAATTCAGCATGAATGTGAAGCACCTCTGGTCGCCGATATGAAAGCCGAAGAGAAATATAAGTGGTGTTCGTTTCGCAAGTCTTAAATTTATATTACAAGAGATTATCAAACAATTGACTAGAAACACAAACACGGGTAAGTATACCCTATCATGTATAGCATAGTGTTGAGGTAAGTCCAGTTCATTCCACGGGATTGGTGTTATAAGATAAAAAACAATTATCTTTAGAGTGTCACAAGTTCTAAAGATATACTTATCAAATGATTAAAAGGTGCGTTTGGTTAAGGTTACAACCATAGAAAAGATAGGTAACAAAGATGAATATAAGCACATAAACAATGTAAGACAACATGCCGATTACTAGTCGTACACGCAACATCTAATTAATATAACACGAAATACTTTTGACCTTTAGATCATGTTATACCAAAAGCATTAAGAATAGTTTATGCTGATTTCAATGGCTCAAGCAATAGATAAAATTATGTGAGAGTTTGTTATGTATTTTATTTCAGTAATTGCGACAAAAGAGAATACCAAGATTCATATAACTAGATGATAAGGAATCCATTCGATCATATGAGTACTAGTAATAATCACGAATAAACCAAACACATAATAATAGTCAAGCACAATAGTATCGAGCACAAAAGCATTTTAATCTTGCTTATAATCACAAACCAAGGAGAAAAGTGCACCGCACAAACCTAATGTGCGCCGCACTTTGCCCTCGCGAAGGTAAATAATCCATCTAATCATAGGGTTGTTAGACCCCAACCAATTGCACAAGTATCTACTCCATAATAACAGCAATAACAATCATCTCAAATAATATTAATTCAAAAGAAATAGTAAAAATAATTGAGACAAGAATTATACCAACCAAACTATTAATCAATATTTGCTCCAAAAGGTTATATTTTTGTTCCAACTTATCAGAATCAACAAGCAATATTATGAGTTCCTTGTTATAGCCAAAACTTGTATGAACTAACTAAAGTTTCCCATTGCACTAGTAACAATGATCAAGGATTGGAAATCCTTGATTCCTTGAACCCAATTATAGCAATGGAGTATGGAGAATGGAATGGTGTGTTTTACAAGGCCTAGGGTACCCATTATAATCCTAAAGTCGGATGTTATTAGTTCTGAAATGTAAGCCAAGAGTCTCCAGTAATTGCCATGCATAATGGCACTAACTTCTTGTAACTACAGCAAAAAGTGCGCCGCACAAATGAAATGTGCGCCGTACTTTTAGTTGTTCTCCAAATTCGTGGTGCTTTAAATGTGAGGCGCACTTTGGCTTTTTCCAGCTTAATTTATTCTTTAGTCCTTTTCTTTCCATATCTTCAATTCTTTCCTCCATACTTTTATTCTTTCACTACAATCAAATGATACTTAATATTAGTAGTAATTCAACACATAATTTATTTATTTTCATAGCAAACAAGGACAAGTGTATCATTACAAACTTGTATAAATGAGGCGTTATCAATAAGCTTAACAAGAAAGTTCATAGTGCCATTATTTTGTGTTTAGGTAACAAGGTTCTGAGAGAGGTTACTGCGGAGACAACTGCAATGGGGGTTAGGTCAAAGCTCGAGACTTTGTACTTGATAAAGTCATTGGCCAACAAGTTGTACCTGAAGGAGAAGTTGCATACATTATACATGCCGATTGGACGAAAGATTTCCGAGCATATAGATGAGTTGAACCAAATCATTCTTGATTTAGCAAATATTGATGTAAAATTCGAGGATGAAGATATTGCTTTATTATTACTCACTTCATTACCAGAATCATACGAACACTTTGTGGATACCTTGCTTTATATACGGGAAGCTTTGACTTTGGAGGACGTGATGACCACACTAAATTCAAAGGAAATCAAATAAATGTCCAAAGCAAGGGTATAATGGTGAAGGGTTATACGTGAGGGGAAGAACTGATTGCAGGGATACGCATCAGTCAAGGGGAAAGTCAAGATCGAAGTCTCGAGGTGGAAGACTCAAATGCTTTATTTGCCAATCTAACGAGCACTTGAAGAACGAATCTCCGAAGAATAATTGCAAGAAGTCAAAAGGTTACGTCAAGAAACACGATCAACAAAGCTTTAGTGGTTCGATTTATGACGGTGATGAGCGTAGAGAGATAGCTAGATTGGATCATGGATTCAGGAGGTTCATATAACATGTCACCCAGGTTAGATGTATTTTTTGATTTTCTAGAATGTGATGGGGGCATGGTACTGTTGGGAGACAACAGTGAGTGCAAGATCAAGTGTATTGGCAAGGTAAGTGTACAACTGAAAGACAGGTCAAGTTTTGTGTTACACAATGTCAGTTATATTCTTGAATTGAAAATAAACTTTATATTGTTGGGAACTCTCGAAAAGAGGAATATACCGTAAAATTGCAGTCGGGAAAAGTCAAGGTGATTAATGGTTATTGAGTTGATTTATCTGGAACCCGAAGGGAGAACCGTATATACTCTTTGGATGCATGTTGTGGCGAGTGTGCTTAATTGATCCGAGATGATATCAGAGTAAACAAAAGAGGATAAACACCACTTTCAAATCACTTAGAATTGTGGCTTGTGGGTTGGTAACCAATCCCTGAAGCCATGCGTATGCATGAGAAAATATAAGAGTAACCCTTAGTATTTAAATAGGAGATGTGGTAAAGTAGGATAGTGATAGTTGTATGAATACGCTTTTAAGAAAAAGACGTATAAATTGGAAGTATTAAGTTCTACAATTTAGAAAAACCGTAAAACCGATATTTCAAGTTCGTTCTCGAAGGAGGTGTGTGAAATAGGTGCCAATAATATAAAATCAAGTTTGAATTAGTTACGTTTTTTAGAGAGAAAAATTAGAAAAGTAAATGACGAGTTACACTAAAAACTACACTACGACGCGAAAAACGTAAAATACGACGAAAATTAAAAGTTATTTAAAAATCCCTAAAAAATTAATGTAAGATCCTAAAAATATATCTAGAGTTTACAAATCAAGAAAATTGTCGAAACCTTTTTAATTAATTAATAAATGATAATTAAAGCCCTAAAAATTAAATAAATCAATAAAAAGGCCAAACCAATATTTTATAACTTGTAAACCTCAAATATAGTTTATAAACACTAAAAATTATTTTTCAAAATTTTTTACCAATTAGATCTATTTTTAAAGCTCTAAAAACTATTTTATATTAAAATAATCATAAAAAATTAAATTATAATTAGAATAATATGAAACTTTTTTCTAAAATTCTATTTTTACTTAAACTACTTGAGAAAAATAAAAATCTAAAAATTAAAAATTCCCCTAATAAGACAAAAAACAATTGATTGTTTGACTTTTTTGGTCAAACCTGTGGGTATTTGGAGTTTGTTTGGTTGTTTTGATGTGTAACAAGGGCACCCCCATACCAATGGTAGTGTGGGGAGTTCTATGAAATGCAAAATATCAACAGCAAACAAGCATTCAACACCAATTCAGTCAAATAAGCAACTATGCTAAAAAATTTAGGTCTTTAGGTCTTTATGCAAACAGTGGACTTATAATGCTATTTTTGGCTACCCTAAAGCTGTCCAAATACCTCAACCAGATGAGGCATACCCTATCCTAACCCTAAACTAGCAAACGAACCTAATTACAAGCCACAAAACAAAGTAACAAAGCCAAAGAATCTCCTAATATGGACAAACACATAAAATGGGGTCTGTGGGTTGTTTTAGTGTCATAGTGACTTCTCAAAGCAAATTTTAAGCACCAAAGTCCTACCCAAAACCTAATACCAGATGCTGATGACCTAATCTAACCAAAAACCTAGTTTTGAGACAAAAGTAATACCATAAGTTTCAATACTTATCTTACTGTGTAGCAAAAAAGGGGGGTCTAGTGTGCTTAAGGCCTAACAGTGAGTTAGTATGGCCCTTTTGACCACCCAAAACCTACAGGATCCCTTAGACCAGATATTAGACACTTAGACCTACCCTATAACTAGCTGATGAACCAAATTACAAGCCTCAAAACCCAAACACCAGATCAAAGAAGCTGCTGATATGGTTGTGGTGCTTGCTGATCTTAAATGGCCAAAGCAGTCACTTAAAGCTATCTAGACTTCAACAATTGGAGCAACCAAACCTTAAACCAGTGGCTAACAACCCTAAACTAGCAAATTACCAACTGGCTGGCCACAATTCCAATAAAAAATCCAATTTTAAGCCCTAAACAACCCACTGTTAAGGACAGAAGGTGTAAGATTCAGTTTTGCTGATGTTTTGGGCAATTTGATGAGGTTCTTTTTTATCAATAAGCAATATAGGCTACTGAAACTAAAAACAAACTAACCTAAAGCCTAAACAACCCTATAATTTAACAAATCTCAAGATTAAAGATAGCAAAACACCAAAATCACATCATAAAATCCCACTGTATGAATATGGTTGTTTAAAAAAACTTTAACCACACCAGTTTGTTCTATGCAATAAACTACAATGACCAATACTTAAACTAGCCTAAACAAGCAAAACCAAAGTGGATGCAAGTAGTTTGGTGAGATTTTTGTGTCACCCAAAAATACTTAGTCTACTATACCAAACACCCCTATAATTTTCAGAAAATGAGATTTAACAAAGGACTCTTTTGAAAACAACTTGAAACTTTTATAAACTATCATTAACACACTTTAATCATCCAAACTATACATATTAAAAACTAAAATTGCATAAACCAACAGATTACATTAAATCAACAAAAATTCATAACCTTACACACATAGAGGGTTCAAGCCGTTTTACCTAGAATAACTCACATCCAAGCTATTCTATGGCAAGCTGATGCCATCTCCCTGTGAGCGTTTTCTGTGATATGAGGATTTTAGGGATAATGATGGCTTATGGAAATGCAATTAGGGAAAGGAATCACCACCCTTAGACTACAACAGTAAAAAAGGATGGTTGATGCTTTCTAGTTGTTAAAACACAACAAAGAACAAAACGAATTCAAGAATACAAGCGTGCTAATATTTGGTTGTCAATCAAATATTATCAAGCTTTGATTCAGTAAGAGATTAGAACAGCAACCAAACTGATAAAATTGAAAACTACAAAATTAGAACAGATTTCTTGGTAACCAACAACAATGGAACTTGTGCCTTCACTACTACTTGAGTTTGTCAAACTCAGGGAGCAATGATCAAACAACTCCCAAGGGTCTCAAAGGGATTTGCAAAGAAAAATCACTTTTACAAAATCTTTGATAAACATGGAACAATTTCACAAACCTTGAAACACTTAAACTAAAATGCATAAAATTTAAAGTTTACACTAATGGAACTCAGACTTTTTTGCAAAAATTTTAGAAAAACTCTTAATGTTCATTAATAAGAAAAATAATAAAGAAAGCTGGAACAAATGTGCAGTCACAATTCGACTCACATTTGTACTATGGAAGGGAAGATACTAGAAGCTATAAATAACTAAACCCTAATACAATGACCTGCCAATAATGCCCTCGAGGTTTTTGAATCTTAAAATCAGTCAACAAGGGCCATGTGATAGCTGTTGGAGTCTTGTGATCCCACAGTTGTAATGGATTGATCTAAGTCGTCCAACAATACTTAGCCATCAAGAATTCATCCTCAGCCCTTGATTATCTATAAAATCTTTGTCTTTTTCTTGAACGTGGGTCAGGGTATAGTTGGGGAAGCCACATGGTAAAGGGGGGGGGGACCAATTTTGGGGATGAAGTTTGGATTAGGAATAGTTAAATTGGGGTTCTGGAGAATATGGTTGTTTAATTTAGGTTTAGGTAATAATAGTGATTAGGGTTTATGTAGGGATAAAAGAGGGGATTTGGGGAAAAGATTCGCACAGTATCTGTTAGGGGGAATTTAGGGATTAGTTTATAATAATTTAAAAATTAGATTATTAATAAACATTTATGAAGTGGGTGACATGGTGGAAGGAGAGTGATGGGGGGAGTGAAGTGGAGGCTGACGTGCGTGGTATGTTGGATCGGGTTCAATGGGTTTGGGCTCAAGTAGTGGTGGATATGGTGGGTTTATTGGGCTTAGACCGGGTTAAGGGTTTAGTTTGGGTTTCTATTGTCCAAGTTTCCCTCCCTGAATTCCTCAAATGTGTTCATAGAAAGTTTCCACCACCTTTTCATAATTTCCCTTATATAACAACTTTCACCAAATGACATATTGGTCCTTCTCTTTGCATGAAATATGATTAAGGACCATTGTTGTGATTTTGACATTCTCCAAGGGCCATAAATGGAGTATCTTGACATTTTATGGACCCAAATGTAATTTTATAGTTTTACAAAGCTATAAAATGACAAGTCTTCCAAAGTTAAGGGACCAATCTTGACAAACCTTCAAACTTCAAGGACTTCTTTGGAAAATCATGATTTGGGTCCGGTTCTTTGTGCGGCTTTGTTTCCCATGTTCGTTTTTGCTTGAATCTTGTGATCTTTTGTTAATTTCATGATATCCGCACCTAAAACACACAACGAACAAACACAAGCATATTTTGGGGTATTTTATGACATTTTTAAGCATTTTAAGCCCAATTTGGACGATGAGACTATGTATAATTGCAGACTCATCACTCACGCATACTAAAATATTGTCGTGCCCTCACGCAATGCTAGAATTAAGTATCGTACCACCTCCAAAATTCATTTTTATATGACATTTATTGAAACGAAAATTTAAATTAACTACGACATGTGTTTTAGACAAAATGTATTATTTTCATCACGAGAATGTGACTTTTAGGGTCAAAGAATAAGAACACGTGAATGCATCATAGAGATAAGTTCGTCATCCTCGAGTTTCACTCAATTCCATGCTAAGCGTGAAACGAGATCATTGTTATTACGAGGATACATTTTTGACATATTTTGATTTTTGTCTAAGCCGAAAATAAAGTAGCACAGTTTAATTAATAAGTTGCTAAAGGACACGATCTTTTAAAACGTTTCTTCTAATCATTTAAATTTCATATCTTGGCATAACTTTGATCATGATTTGGGACCTTTCCCGGACCCTGGCATGTGTTTCGAACTTCAATCTTGAGAGACGCTCTTTGTTATGGTCTTCTCTTCATTTTTGGCACACATCTTCTTTTTGATTCGAGATGCTTCATCTTTGACCACGACTTCCTTCAATTGTCCTTTTCCTTATTTTGGGACTTAGATTATGCAACGATCCGCCTCCTTTTCGGACTTGGATTCGTAAACTCATCCTCATGCCTTCTTAGGGCCTCTTTAGATTCATAGACTTTTCTGCAACCTTTCGGAGTATTTTGCTTTTCGTCGTATGTCTTCATCTTTCATTTTGGATTTGGATTCATAAACTTCACATCTTTTTTGGATTTATAAACAAAAGGTAATCCTCATTCCTTGTTAGGGCCTTTTTGGATTCGCCAAATCTTCGCGTCCCGTTTCAATAAGTTATGCCTTGGCTTTGTACTTTATATAATTACAAGTAACTTTTAAACGATCTTGGGCTAGAAGCTAACATAATTTATAAATCGTACGACCTTATTTATTGCAATTATTTGTATATAAGCGTGGGGAGAATAAGAAAATAATTAAAACACATGATTTTTTGAAAGAATACGAGTATTCTACGTTTAACATAGTAACTTATAATTAACGATATCATCTCTCGTCCTTAATTTAATGAGACTTAGCCTAATATAGTAAAGTAATCGAAGCTAAGTGCTCAACACGCACGGTCGAGTCAAAAATTACTCTTATTCTCACCATCGGAAAACCTACATTCGTGTCTTAAACACTTACGAAAATCGAGAAAAAAAAATAAAATTTGGTCATTTTTACCCTTATTTTGCAACAAAACGATAACAAAAAGATGAAAATTGGATTGCGTGATGACGTGAGCAAGGTGAAGTATCTATTCAACCCCCCCCCCCCCCCCCCCCCCCCCCCCCGCCCCCAATACTAAAGCTAAATATTGTCCTCATTGTGTCGAGTCTAAGGGTGAAACACCCCCATACTAGAGACGAAAAGTCGAATTCTTAATCTCGAGCATGGAAAGTGTAAAACAAATAATCTAAAAGTTGTTTATGAACTATGTGAATAAGATAATCGTTAGAACATAAAAGGATATATCATCGGATATCGTAATCTTCAAAGGCAACAATCGAAACTCGAGTGATACGTAAAACGAACACGAGAGGCTTCAATAATGACGATGAACCTAATAAATCACAATCACAAACAACCACGTAACAAAGGTTGGAAGAGCACAAGTCTCCGCATTACACTATTAGAAAAGCGATAATATTTACAAGGATGAGCATGAGAATCCTCCACGAGGCACCTTGTTTTTGATAACCAAGTCAAAAGCTCGACTCGAATCCCCATAAATGTGATCATTTAGGATTATCTTGGTAAAGGTCATTTTTGGTGGGGCTTACATGATAAACAAGGCCCAAAAAGCAACCGGTACTAAGGACTAAGTCCTTTGATGATGCAAAATACCGGGGTCGAAGATGGTGTCCTCGTTTTTATGGGATAAACGAAACAACGCCACTTCAACATGTGCCACAACCCAAAGGGTTTGAATAAAAGAGGTGAGAAATAGAAGGGTGGGACAATGGGTGGGGCAACATAATGAGCTACTAAAGGTAAACTCACATCAAGGAAACAAAAATATTTTTCATTTATTGCATCGGTGGAAGACCGAGATTTCCTTTTAAATGAGATTCTGGGATCGAATATCTCATCATCGGTAGAGAAATGTGAGGAAACATAAGGGGCTTCCCCCACACTAGATCCACACGAAGCATCGTCAACAAGAGTAGACGAGCTCGTAGCACTCAATACATGCAGTGATGACGGAGTTAATGTAAGAAAATAATTTAAATCAAATTTAGAATCCTTTCCTTTTTCATCATTTTTAAACTCTTCATGAAAACCCGACTGAATTATGTCGAAAATATTTGGCGTTTCAAAATTTATTAGTCACGCTAAAAATCCTCACATTTAAGTCGTGGGTGGGAGAGGGGTTGTATAAATTCTCAAATCGGTGATCAATAAAAAGTTCACCCCCTCGGGGTCTACATAAACGTCATCCTCATGAACGTTTATCTCATCTATTTCTTCATCGTAGATGGGTTCGTCAAACCAAGGTATTTCGTTCCCCTCATGAATGATTTTAGAAACTCTCTCGAAGAGATCACGATCAAGCACAAAACCATCATTCTTTGGTGTGGATCGTTGATAAGTTAGATCCTCGTGAATGTGGTAAACGTCATTCTCATTTTAGGAGCGTTGATAAGGTAGCTCCTTGAGAATGGGATTTTAGGTCACGTAAGTTGGTTCGTCATTATGAATGAGACGTTCTAACTGATCAAGTTCGGCCTCGATATTGGAAAAATCAACCTCACTTGTAGGTGGAAGTGGAGGTAAAAGAGCTAGCTCTCGTTCAATATTTGCCTCAATCTCGGGCTCGAATTAAAAATCATTATCAAAGAAGGTGTCGATGTGAGCGTTCACAACCATGGTCTTACAAGTCGATGGACTATGCTAAGGTGACATTACAATGATGAGTGGATTTGTATCGGTAAAACCTTTAGCCTCAATGGATATTGGACTAGAAAATGGAGGCACTTCAATGGAATTAGAAGTTGATGCCTCAAAGACGTGATCCTTCGAAGGTGGTGAAAACGAGTCCATATTAGTCATTGTCGTGATGGCACTAACGTCTCCCTTCGGAATTGTTTGTTCATTTGGTTCACCGAATACATCCCAAAATGATTTTTTATTCATACATTTGCTTAAACCTTTTTCAAGTAAGTAAACATATTCTTTATATAAAATCTTCATCTCGAAAACCGTTCTTTTTAATTCTTTCAAAACATGTATCAAGCCTCATTTTTTTCGCTAAGGTAAAAATTTTGAAATCATTAGTTTTTGGAACCTCGGTCTTACTTTGATCATTTGAAATTTGGGATCTACTCGCGAAAAAATCCATTTCATCTTCCCCATATTTCATAGTTAGTTTCCCATCGTGAACGTCGATTACGGCTCGAGCCGTCGGTAAAAAAGGGTCGACCTAAAATAATGGGACATTAAGGGTCACACTCATAATCGGAAATGACGAAGTCCACGGGAAAAATAAACTTTCCAATTTTAACATAAACATCCTCGGCTATTCCAATTGGTTTTAATGGTGTACAATTTGCTAGCTCGATTGTCATGTTCGTGGGGGTAAGTCTTGGCAATTTCATCAATTTCCAAAGAGAATAAGGCATGAGATTGATGCTAGCCCCTGAATCAGCAAGGGCTAAACATCCTCAATCTCGGAAAAATCACAAGGTAGTAGAAATTAGGCCGGATCCTCTTCCTTTCTCGGCATATGCCTTTTTGGTTTTTTAAGAAGGATCGAAGCACAAGTTTCCTCAAGGGTTACATTTGTAAGGTCGATAAAGCTCTCTTTTTGAACAGTGGATGGAATTTGAGGTACACGAGGGTGTGCACTCTTTTCCTTGGTCACCACGTTCATTCCCTCGACTTTAGAACATGAAGGCGTTTTAGAAGTCGAGGGTCGAGAAAAAAGAACAACTTTGAAACCATCGAGGTTTGGGGTAATCACGCGACTTTTTCCATGAGACGAGGCGGCTTTAACGTGTTCTTTCGGATTTGGTACGGTGTCACTTGGTAACGTACTCGAAACAAACTCGATTGCTTGTTCATTATAGCCGAAAACATCTTTTTATGTCGATTTGACCTTGGTCAATCTTGTTGTTTTGCCCTCTCAACGTGTTAGAAAATTCATTTTTCATGTCACCAATTTGTGTTTATAATCTCCTCATATTAGCGTCATTTGATTTTACATAACTTTGAAAATCATTTGAAACGTTTTGATTTTGATTAAAACCTTGGTCATGATTGTTTCTTTGAAAATTCCCTTAAATTCCCGCTTGAAAAATTGTTACCTTGATTAGCGTTGTTTTGAAAATTCCAGTTTTGATTGTTGTTGTTATCTCCATTTTGCCAACTCAAATTCCGACCTTGATTATAGTTTCCTCCTTGATTTTGAAAATTTCCTTGTTGAATTGTTTCGGTTTTGATTTGAAAAACATTTACACGACTAAAATTATTGCCTTGATAGTTGTAATTCGTTTGTTGTGATAGACCAGTGTTATTTTGATTTTGATTTGAAAAATTCCCATTTAACGCTTTTACACTCGACGTTTGGCCATCCGTAGTCACACATTCGTAATAGTTAGGTGGTACACCGCAAAATGTACACGAAGCCTCAACCGCTTTCACCGTAGCGGGAGCGTTTTTCATCTCGATCAAAAACGACCTAAAGGCATTCGTCAATTTGTCAACTTTCGCATCAACTCTCTTAATGTCGCGATTAGCATAGCTAACATTGGCGACATTGCCAACACTCGGTGTGTTACGTAGTTGGTAAACCTTGGATCGATTTTCGATAATGAATAAGGCATCCCTAGGAGTTTTACACAAAAAGTTGCCACCGACGGCGGAATTTAACGAATCTTGTTCTTGAAAACTAAGAGCGTTATAAAAAGTATCGATTTCGTGTAACTCGAAAAAACCGTGGTGAGGACATTGCCTAAGCAATTCCTTAAATAGATCCCACGCGTCTCTAAACGATTCATTTGGCTTTTGTTTAAATCTCGTAATCTCGTTTTTGAAAAACGTCGTTTTAGACGGTGGGAAAAGATGATTAACGAATTTAGATACGAGATCGTCCCACGTTGCTATGGAGTTAGCTGGTTCTTTCTCGTACGAGTCCTTGGTGGAGCTATCAAGCAAGTATGGAAAACGCATAAGCTTGATAACATCAGTGTCAACGTTTTTGTACTTGCTCGTATCTAAAAGTCGATTGAAATTCCGAATGTAATCGTGAGGATTATCCGCCTCACGACCTAAAAACTTTGTCGCTTGAATCAACGTCAACATTCCGCTTTTTATTTCAAAATTCTTCGCATCGCGAGAATTACGATCGCGTCCCTTGGTGGGTGCTTGTATCAATTCCATCATCGTACGATTATCGGCCATCTCATCTCTAGTTTCGACAACGATATTAGGAATGTTTGTTTCTAAATTACGTCTTCGTTGTCGATTCCTTCGATTTCAATTGCTTCTATTCGACACGTCGCTAGAATTAGAATAATACTTCGATCGAGTACGCATGCACTAACGTGGAGAATGGGGAAGTAGCAAAGAAGATTCTTTTTGGGGTTTTTTTCGATTTTCAATTTTTATTTTTATTTTGTTTTTGATGGTTTTTAAATTTTTTTTTTGGATTTTCGGTGTATTACGTAGATATTAATCCACAAAAACTTATCCAATAATCAAAGGTCTTGATTAATGAATCCAAAGAGGAATGAAGGCGATTACGACAAGTAAATACCTTCGTCGACTTTGAAACGTTGGCGGAACGCCAAAACTTTTCGAGGTTCAATAATTAAAACTCACAAAAATAGATGTATTAATACTTGAATGGCAAACCCTTAATCATCGTCACTAAATAGATATGCACAAGCAAGCGGAGAAACGAGGCGGCGCGAAGCACTTAAGAGCTTTTTTCTTTAGGGTTTATTTTATAACACCCGCCTTATACCCACCTTATAGTTTGTATCATTGAGATTAAAATTCTTAAGAGTATTTATCTATTTTGCCTTTGACTTTTGTTTAAATTCGATACGCTTAAAAGTGTCCGGAACGCCCACAAACAAAGTGCGATTTCTCGCGTATTTGGATAATATTATGTATTGATTGTGCTACGTAATATAATATAGTATGCACAAAAATAAAACGAAAATGATAAAATGAAAAATATTTTTGTGTTAATTAAGGAACAATTTAACACGTTTTATTTGAATATTTATAATATAGTAAGAAAAATAAAAACGAGTATGCACGATATTTACGATTTCCAAAAAATGAAAAGCAAAAATGCACTACTCACTCAAACAAAATATATATACGGCACAAACACCTCCCTGGCAGCGGCGCCAAAATGATAGTTGTATGAATACGCTTTTAGGAAAAAGACGTATAAATGGCAAGTATTAAGTTCTACGATTTAGGAAAACCGTAAAACCGATATTGCAAGTTCGTTCTCGAAGGAGGTGTGTGAATTAGGTGCCACTAATATGAAATCAAGTTTGGATTAGCTACGTTTTTTAGAGAGAAAGATTGGAAAAGTAAATGACGAGTTACGCTAAAAACTACACTGCGACGCGAAAAACGTAAAACCGTAAAATACGATGAAAATTAAAAGTTATATCTTCAAATTCCCAAAAAATTAATTTAAGATTCTAAAAATATATCTAGGGTTTACAAATCAAGAAAAATTGTCAAAACCTTTTTAATTAATTAATATTTAAATAATAAATGCTCAATAAAGCCCTAAAATTAAATTAATCAATAAAAATGCCAAACCAATATTTTATAACTTTTAAACCTAAAATATAGTTCATAAACACTAAAAAAAATTCAATTTTTTTACCAATTTAATCTTTTTTTAAAACCCTAAAAACTTTTTTTTATCTTAAAACAATCATAAAAAATTAAATAATAATCAGAAACATATGAAACTTTTTTCTAAAATTCTATTTTTACTTAAACTACTTGAGAAAAATAAAAAATCTAAAAAAACTAGAAAATTCCTGTAATAAGACAAAAACAGTTGACTATTTGACCTTTTTTTGTCAAACTTGTGGGTATTTGGAGTTTATTTTGTTGTTTTGATGGGTAACAAGGGCACCCCCACACCAATGGCAGTATGAGGAGTCTATGAAATGCAAAATATCAACAACAAACAATAATTCAACACCAATTCAATCAAATAAGCAGTTGTGCAAAAAAATTTAGGCATGTGGTTCTTTATGCAAATAGTGGGCTTATAATGCTATATTTGGCTACCCTAAAGCTGTCCAAATACCTCAACCAGATAATGCATACCCTATCCTAACCCTAACCTAGCAAATGGGCCTAATTAAAAGCCACAAACAAAGTAACAAAGCCAAAGAGTCTGCTGATATGGACAACCACAGAAAATGAGGTACATGGGTTGTTTTGGTGTCAAAGTGACTTCTCAAAGCAAATTTTAAGCACCAAAGTCCTAACCAAAACATAATACCAAATGATGATGGCCTAATCTAACCTAAAGCCTAGTTGTGAGACAAAAGTAATACCCTAAATTCTAATATTTATCCTACTATGCAGCGAAAAAAGGGGGTCTAGTGTGCTTAAGGCCTAACAGTGAGTTAGTATGGCCCTTTTGACCACCCAAAACCTACAAGATCCCTTAGACCAGATATTGAACACTTATACCTACCCTAAAACTAGCTGATGAACCAAATTACAAGCCTCAAAACCCACACACCAGATCAAAGAAGCTGTTAATATGGTTTGTGGTGCTTACTAATCTTAAATGGCCAAAACAGTGAATTAAAGCTATCTAGACTTCAACAATTGGGGCAACCAAACCTCAAACCAGTGGCTAACAACCCTAAACTAGCAAATTACCAACTGTTGGCCAAAATTTCAATAACAAAATCCAATTTCAAGCCCTAAACAACCCACTATTAAGGACAGAATGTGTAAGATGGAGTTTTATTGATGTTTTGTGCAATTTGATGAGGTTATTTTTTTATCAATAAGCAATATAGGCTACTGAAACTTAAAACAAACTAACCTAAAGCCTAAACAACCCTAAAATCTAAAAAATATCAAGATTAAAGACAGCAAAACACTAAAATCACATCATAAAATCCCACTATATGAATATGGTTGTTTAAAAAAAACTTTAAACACACCAATTTGTTCTATGCAATAAACTACAATGACCAATACTTAAACTAGCCTCAACAAGCAAAATGAAAGTGGATGCAAGTAGTTTGGTGAGATTTGTGTGTCACCCATAAATACTTAGACCACTATTCCAAACACCCTTATAATTTGCAGAAAATAAGATTTAACAAAGGACTCTTTTGAAAAAAAATCTTGAAACTTCTATAAACTATCATTAACACACTTTAATCATCCAAACTTTACAGTTTAAAAACTAAAATTGCATAAACCAACAAATTCCATCAAATCAACAAAAATTCATAACCTTACACACGTAGAGGGTTCAAGCCATTTTACCTAGAATAACTCACATCCAAGCTATTCTATGGCAAGCTGATGCCATCTCTAAGTGAGCTTCTTCTGTGCTGTGAGGCTTTTCGGGATAATGTGTGACACCCCAGGTAGGGTCAAAATATGCGGAAATATCCACGGAGATGTCACTAGGGTGGGTCGATAGCATATAGTCCATAGAGCATAAGATAAAGAGTTATTCAAATCAGATTACATGTTTATTAAACAAATAAATAAAAATTGTTTTTAACATGTCATGAGGAGATTTTTTATGTTTCCCAAATAGAACCCCTGATGAGTCCTATGATGCAGATTACTAAGATGCTGGAGATCATGCACACACCACGTACTAACTTCATATTCCCGTGAAAGACATGCTAGAGGGTCAACATAAAGTTGGTGAATTTACAGTTTTAACATTTATTAGTTTGGACATACAATAATTATAGAAGTAACAATGCACAAAGCATTCTTACTAAAATATAGATTACATTTGTTTATTATTAGAAACTGAAGCTTAACCTTTCATAGTCCTCAACAGATGAGGAAGTAGTGTCTGACAAAAAGATACCCAACCCAGTTCTAACATGGTATACATATGTTGTCCCGGCCAAGGCACAGTGAGCATGACTCACCCAGATGGGGATGATCAATCCCTAATAGATCTATTTATAACATTCGGGCGATTTACAACAATTTAACAGTTACAATAATAATCAATCATAGTCAAGTTTATACAATTATGTTATGTCTATTAAGTGTCTGCATATTTTCTTTCCTATAGAGGAAAGGTTTTATCAAAAGTTTATATGGGGCTGTAAACTCACCTGGGAGTAGGCAACAGTTGTTTAATACGAATATCCAAATAAAGCTCACGCCAATAGTTATGCCTAATCAAATAGTACAGTCTTAATAGATAGTACAAAGAACATATATGCATGCTTATACAAATTTTAGTCAGTTCATTTATGCTACGATATTTATCTAAATAACCGTAGTTCAAGTATCAACCATATTCATTTAAACTTATCTATATAAGTTTCATTTCTAAGTAAACATAAAATGTTTAACTATTAATATCAGTTAGCATACATGTATTTATAATAATCATTCAACTTACAATTAAGTTTCTTATTTAAGTAGACATAAAATGTCCTACTTAAAATATTAGCTTACCTTCTCTGTTCATGTATTATAATCACTCATTTACTATTAAGTTTCATTATTAAGAAAACATAAAAATTCTACTTAATATTAGTTCACGTTCGTAGTTCATGTATTATAATCATCCATTTAAACTTATTATTAAGTTTCATATTTTAAGTAAACGTAAGGTGTTTTACTTACAAATTAGCATTCAATTTATCCAACGTTCATATAATTTTATTTCCTAAAAATATATGTGTTTATGTATTAGTAATACATGTTCATATTTTTTATACGATTTATTCCCTAAATCAAATATAAATATATTTATTTTGAAAAGTAAAATATAATATTTTATTTAACTTTAAAGTTTCCCATAAATTATTTTAACACTTATAAAATAATTTATTAATTACAAACTTAAGAATTTATACAATAATTCTTATGGTCTAGGTGTTTAATTATGTTTTATTATAATTAAAATAGATTTTAGGGTTAGGGCTTGTTAATGTTTCAGAACATGGCAAAACTAGTCCCTCTATATATTAAACAAGTATGACTTTCGGATTTTACACATTTGGTACCTAAGGCTTGTTAAAGTTTCAGCTTATGGCAGGTTTAGTCCCCCTAGTTATATATAGGTTTTGTAACTTTACTATAATGACAAAAACAGCCCCTAGGGCTTCTTTCAGTTTCGGCAAATTACAAGAATGGTCCTTAGGGTTATAATATGACAAAATAACTTTTAGAAACTTCTCAAAATGGTCCCTAGGGTTTAATTTGCCACGGATAGTATTTATTATTTTCAGTCATTGTGTTTACTAGTTTATCAAAAAACAAGCTTCATAAGTTACGGTTTTAGTCCTTAAGTTTCATAAATTGTCATTTTATTCCAAAAAGTTTTTATAAGTTATATTTTATTATAAAAACTTTTATTTAACATTAAAAATAGTATATGGGCTCATTAAATGGGCTAAACATCTAATGGACATTTAGTGGGCCTAAATATATCTCAAGTCCACTAATTTATTTAAATAGGCCTTTAATACATCTATTGGGCTTAAATACATTTTTAAGTCTCCTTAATTAGTTAAATGGGCCTAAGTGTAATCTTAAGTCCATTAACTTACTAAGATTTTTCAAATGGGCTTATTGGGTCCATTAAGTCTTGGATTAACATTTCATGGGCTTAAATAGTCCATTAACACTACTTTACATTTTATGTAAGTTTTAACTTAGGTTATTCTTATAAGCTTATTATTAGCTTATTCATATTTAGTTTTAGATCTTAATTAAAGAATAAAACTAATAGTTGGTTTTATGTGATGTTCCAAAATAGATCTAGGTGTGTTACAAGGTTGCATGCAAGTCATACGCCCAAATAGGAGCTTATATCTCATGGCTATAATTAGTTATAGCTTATTTAAGATGAGTAAAACTTATTTTAAGGTTGCATGTACTTATAAGCGTTCCAAAAATAGATCTAACTATGTACAAGTCAAGAAAACAAGTCACAAGTCCAAAATGAGATCTAAACTATGTCTAGACCTAAAAATCAATCATAGATCCATGTACACTCATATATAGCCCACGACTATATTTCTAAATCTTGGTATTTCTAAGATGAATACTTTAGCTAATTTTAAGTTTTGTAAATAATTACAAAAATACAATCATGTTTATCTAGGTGTCATGCGTGTTCCAAGGTTACCATTATACCAAGGAGACTACATATAGCCCACGACTATATTGACTTTTCCCAAGATTCCCATAAGATTTTATAAGCTTGTTTTATGTTTAACATACTCAAGTTAACTTTATCATTAGATCTATGGTTTATATAAGCATGCATGTACATCTAACCCATTTTAGGTCATATGTAACCCACGGCTACATATATGCACATAAGTTATTTTTGTGATTTTTAATATTCCATTTAACATGTATCATTTCATATTCCATTATTAAAACTTAGTAGACAAATCATATGGTCATTATTCATTTTAGCTGTGACCTTTAAGGTCATGGTCTTCATGATTATTGAGTTACACTAGTTCATTTTATGAGATCTATGATCATTAGTTAACCAAAGTCCCATAAAACAAGATTTGTAACCCATGCAACATTTAGATTCACAAAACGTCTCATACGGTTTTTAAATCAAGTTTAAAACATAGAATACAAGCCATAGGTTTCTTATTAAAAGATTTTTAATCATGTATATGATTTTCATAAATATGTCGTGACATATAATGGTCATGGCTTATCAAATCTTGGTTTTAACATATTATTTACTTGTGTTTATAGATGTATGATGATGAATGCATGAAGAAATGAAAGAGCATGAGGTGTATACCTTTCTTGCTTAAAGGTACCAAAGATGATAAGGAGATTAGAGATCTAATCACGATGGTGAAGAAAACCCTAGTTATAACTAAGTCGTGGCCTTAAAGATTCGGCTAGGGCTTGTTTATAGTGATTCCAAGATGAATGATGCTACCAAATGATTTGTAATCAAGATGGGACAAAGATTTAGTTGATTTAATGAATCAACTTTGGATTTTTGTGGCTTGTAGCTGAAATGTAGAGAGAGAAAGATGAAGAGAGAAGTGAGATTGCATGTATGAGAATGTGTGTGCGTGTGTGTTTCAGCTTAAAGAGGAGAGAGGGAAAAGGAATAAAAAAGGCATGATTGCCTTGGTAAGAATACTTGTGCCAAGTGTAGGCTTTTCCATTACCAATGCACCCTTTCTTCTTCCACCTATGTGTTTTGTCGTGTAAACTTAGCCAAAGGGTAACGGGCTTTGGCTTGGGCTTGTTGTGGGCTTATCACAAAGGAGGGTGATGGTCTTGGGCTAGTCCAAGAGTAGTGTAATATGTAAGGGGTGTATACATATGCCTAAACGGCTAAGTATGCATGACGTAACATTTTTCTCCAATTTGTTAAGTGTGACACACACACATTGCTAGTTATAATTTCATTACTTGTTTTTTTCGTAGTTGTAAGTTCATGATTTTAGGTTATGTAGTTATTTTCAACAAAGATGAAAGTAAAAGTATAATTACATGATGGACAAGTTCATACACATCTTAAGGAGATATAACACATGAATGAGTGTCCTAGGATTATTAGGTGAAAATTTATTATATTCAATCATGGTTAAATCATGGAATTTACAGCACCACCCCGTTATTTTAGCTTTGTCCTCAAAGCTACTAAAAACATAGTTATATTTTAAGTGAAAGATGTTCTAAGTATATGATTCGTTTCAGATTCTCTCTCAGGTACGGATGGCGGAATGAACGCAAAGTGGTCTATACCTAGGCTACTCATATACTTCCGATTGGGCATTAATGAAGGCTTCTGTTATTACGGGTGAACAGAAGAGAATGCAAAGAGATCTTTATCCGGGTTGCACTATTCATCCGATTGAGCAGTAAAGGGGACTGCTGCTATGGATAGATAGCAGGAAATGCGAAGAGATCTTTATTCGGTTTGCACTATTCATCTGATTGAGCAGTAAATGAGACTGCTACTGTGGATGGATAAGAAGGGAATGCAGAGAGATCTTTATCCGGATCGCACTATACATCCGATTGAGCAGTAAAGGAGACTACTGCTATGCATGGATAGCAGGAAATGCAAAGAGTTCTTTATCCGGTTTGCACTATTCATCCGATTGAGCAGTAAAGGAGACTGCTACTGTGGATGGATAAGAAGGGAATGCAAAGAGATCTTTATCCGGATCGCACTATACATCAGATTGAGCAGTAAAGGAGACTGCTGCTATGGATAGATAGCAGGAAATGCAAAGAGTTCTTTATCCGGTTTTCACTATTCATCCGATTGAGCAGTAAAGGAGACTGCTACTGTGGATGGATAGGAAGGGAATGCAAAGAGATCTTTATCCGGATCGCACTATACATCTGATTGAGCCGTAAAGGAGACTGCTGCTATGGATGGATAGAAGGAAATGCAAAGAGTTCTTTATCCGGTTTGCACTATTCATCCGATTGAGTAGTAAAGGAGACTGCTACTATGGATAGATAGGAAGGGAATGCAAAGAGATCTTTATCCGGTTTGCACTATTCATCCGATTGAGCAGTAAAGGAGATTGCTGCTGTGGATGGATAGACGCGGGCTTCCCAACGGGGGTCGCAGCTATACCCTTCCAGGATCTGGGAGAGGACCAATGGCGTTGTGGATTTGGTTAGGAGGACAAATCCATTGCAAATGGTTTCTGATATGAGGAGGACACGCCAGCATGTTTTATATGCTGGGGAAGTTAGGGATGTACTATATATATATCCTCTTCACGGGTGAGATACAGGTTATATCTCCACACCCGATGATGAAAACTGGGGGGGTTGAAGGCAAAACAAAATATTTTAACTATAACCCCCTCCTATATCAACAGTTTTAAGAAAAGACTTACAATTATACCTCAAGCTTGTGAGATACAAACATCAGCTACTAGTACTAAAGTTTTTACCCAACAGAGAGGTTAAGATTATTGTTGATGGCGATTGGGCAAGAAGTTGCAAAGAATCTGCTTCATTCGCCGCGGGGCTGAGCGAGAGGGGCGCAGAAAAGAAGTACCTCAAATGGTGGAAATAAAAGAAGATACCAAGAATAAAGAAGTGCGCGCCTTGCAGGGTTCCGTAACAAGGGTCATGCATTCACTATTACTGGTTCAAAATTTGTACAAACTCTGACTTCTAAAGAGAGGAAATTACACCTCCCAAAGTCTGGTGAATGATGGTATTGTCGAACTAATTGGACCCGAAGAGGAAAGAGGAATGTCCAAAAACATGGGACATTCAACATTTCTTTACGAGGGATGTCGAACTTAGCCCTACAAAATACACCCATTGTGAGTTGGATGTGCCTTTCGGGTTTGGGGTTGCCTAAGTGGCGGATATAACCCTACAAAATACACCCATTGTGAGTTGGATGTGCCTTTCAGGTTTAGGGTTGCCTAAGTGGCGGATATAACCCTACAAAATACACCCATTGTGAGTTGGATGTGCCTTTTAGGTTTAGGGTTGGAGAAACAGGTTAGGGAAATGGGGCATCCCCGGACCAAGTACTCTCGGGCTTATTGGTGCTAAAAATGACACTAAATCTAGTGTTAACTATATCGGGGTTATGGTCCCCTAGTATAATCAAGGTTTCATCTCCCCAAGGTACACGAACCAATTTTTGATCATATATGATAACTGCATGATACTTGCTAGTCAATTCATGCTAATGACGACATCAAAGCTATCAAGACTTTCTAGGATCTGATTGATGTAAAACGGGTGATTGGAAAGTTTTAAGGAACAACCTCGAATGATGGTGTTAACCATCATAACTTTTCTATCGACTTTTCTACTATATAACAGGAGTCTAGAACTAACAGAGGGATTTCCAATATCTTACTAAATTTAGCAAATATAATGCTTTGGTCTACCCATGTGTCAAACAAGATAGATGCATATCATTGGTTTAGTAAGAACGTACCAGGTACGATGTTGGAGCCTGGATTAGCTTGGGCATTGCCGGCCATGTACACTTGCGAAGGAGTTCCCTTGTTGTCCTTCTTCTGGTTGGACAACTTGGGACAATCGGGTCTCACATGCCCAGGGGTTCCACACTCGTAACATACCACAACTTTCTTTGGTACACTACTACTTCCACCTGCGGGGTTTCGGTTTCCCTACTGCCCACTTCCACATCCACGTGCATTGGACTTGCCATTGTTGCTGTTTCTGGGATTGGTATTGGTTCGACCCGGGGTAGCAACATTTGTTTGACAATCACGAGCAGAATGTCCTTGTTGGCCGCACTTGTAGCATCTGTGGCATTGTCCTCCCGCAACATGGTGATAGTTGCATTTTGAGAACTTGGACTTGGTCCCTGAGTAGCTCTTGGTGCGGGTTGTGGGAGTAGTGTCATCAGCTTGCCCAACGTTTTTCTTTTTGGAAGGCTGCTAGTGCTGGCTACGAGAGCTTTCATCGGATTTTCTCTTGTTGTCCGTTTGCCTCTCGGACAGATTGCGGGCTCGCTTGTTGATCAGCTCAGTCGCAAATTCCATAGCACCTTCTACGGTAGTGGGTCGTGAAGCTAGCACACTGTCATGGATGTTGTCAGGGAGTCCGCTGACATACTTCTCAATCTTGTCACTCCTTAGAGGGAACATTCTGGTGCACATCAAGCTTAACTATTGAAATCTTTGGTTGTACCAAAGGATATCATTGTTTTTACACTTTAGATCCCACAGTTCGACTTCCAACTTCATCATTTCTCCTCTGGGACAGTATTTCTCAATCATTCACTCCTTGAGGTTGACCCAAGTGAGAGCATAGGCAGTGTCATGTCCAAGGGTGGCGACCACAGAGTTCCACCAAGTAAGGGCGCTCTCGAGTAGGGTGCATGTCGCAAACTTAACTCTGTTCTCGTCAGCACAACCGCTGATGCGGAAAACTGTCTCTAGTCTTTCACACCACTGCATCAATTCAACAACTCCTTCTTTCCCTCGGTAGTATGAGGGTTTTCATTTTAAGAAGTCGGGGTAAGAGCAACCCCTGTTGGTGTTGTTTCTGCGTGCATCAAATTTTGGATCATTGTTTGCATTCGGGTCAGCTCCTCTGGCTTCCATGGCTGCTGTGATGCCTTCACTTATCATTTCCCGCAGTTGGGCGGCAGTAACATTTCGAGTAGCTTCTGGGGATTCAGCATTATCGGCATTGGAAGTGGTTGCATTATTGGGATTTGATCTCGTAATCACCATTTGTCTATAATCATATACAAAATGAGATTATTAGTTCAAACGTTTGTACAGTTTTTATATTATTTGCACGGGAAAAGTTCATGCACTGATTTCATAACAAATTTGGATAACCTGTCAAGATCTCATAATATAATACATTGCACAGCAAATATAATAAAGAAAGTGATTATATGTTATTTCCATAAGAAATTTAATATTCATCTAGCATAACACAATCTAAGTCATAGGCCGATCGGGCCTTGTCCAAGGTAATGATACACACAGTCTTTAAAACATCACATCCCAAAGTTACATGTCCTAAAAGAAAAGAAAAGATAAAGTACAGGATTACATCACCAAAAGCTGAAAAAGAAATAAAAGTACAAAGGCCCTATGTCATGATAGCCGGGATGCAAACCATAAGCTTATCATGACGTACAAGAAGTCTAGTACGTCTATACTAATCCTGCCTAGATGGTCCACTAGATGAGGCTGGGGCTGATGGTGCTGATGGAGCTGGTGGAGCTGCAGAATTCCTCCTGGTGTTCCATAAAGTTCGAACTGTCGTTCGGGTCTCCTTACGCGTACGGAGTGCTGACAATAGCTGGTTCTGGAGTCTATCGACGACCCCTCGGAGATAAGCCATCTCCCTAGTAACCCCATCATGCCGGACAGTGGCGAGATCAAAGAAAATGGATAATGATTGCTCCTGAGCAGAAAGAGCAGCATGGGTCCGATGCTGCAGACCCTCCATGACCTGAATGCGCTGGTGGAGGCGGTAGTTCTCCTCCAATAATCACTTCAATGCCTCGTCTGTCCTATCCTGGATGCCTTTAGCGGTCTGGGATTCTCCTCTCATAGTGCGAAAGAGAGAGTCGATACGATCGTAGATGACGGCATGGCTTTGTTGACTGACTGTCAACTGGCTGCGGAGGTCGGATATTTCCCGCTCCTGGCGTGCGGCTAGTGCGGCGATCTGGGCCTGGACGGAATTGGCACGCCCTGTCCCGGAGCCTTCCCCGGTCTCATAAGTGGAGACGAGTACGGGCCCGGAAAAATAGCCCGATGATAAGGATAGAGGCATGGAAGATGGTATACTAGGAAGGACCCGGTCCTCCTCCATAGAGGTTGGTACCAGTATGGCTGATGCTAAGATGAAAAAGGGTCCTCTGGGAGTACAGCTTCGATGGTTGGGTCATCCTCCGAATCCGAGGCTGATAACCATCCGCACTGCGTCGATCATGGAGATGAACAAACATCTGGAGTAGGAGCTACTACGGGTAGAAGAGTCGAAGGTGCAGTAGACGGAGTCATGATGCTCTGAAATAGTATTATTTTAAGTTTGAAGTAAGTAGAAGCTTACAAATAAAGAACAATATTATTTTAGATTACATGTTTTATGAAATATATCCCTTTTAAACAATTATCATAATGTTTTAAGGTTACATATATTAATACTTATATACATATATGTTATCATTTAAGCAGTTCATTTAACAATTTGTAAGTGCAAGGTTTGGTTTATTATTACCTATATTTTCATTTCAGTATTTTACTATGTAGTGTAAAATTTTCAAGTTTAGCGTATCTAACATTTTCCGTAGCAATATCTCACTAAATAGTATTAATAATCAAGTTTAGTAACAATATATATACACTTAGTTCACATAGCATAAAATGCCCTAAGATCTATATGCTTAACTAATACGGTCCCAAAATAAAATCCCAAAAAGGTTTTTATAAGTTATAGTCCAGTTTTAAATAAAAGAAAAATCATTTTATTTTTATTTTATTTAAAAATTTATCTGGTTCTCTATAACTATTGCTCTGATACCATTCTCTGTGACACCTCGGGTAGGGTCAAAATATGCAGAAATATCCACGGAGATGTCACTAGGGTGGGTCGATAGCATATAGTCCATAGAGCATAAGATAAAGAGTTATTCAAATCAGATTACATGTTTATTAAACAAATAAATAAAAATTGTTTTTAACATGTCATGAGGAGATTGTTTTTGTTTCCCAAATAGAACCCGTGACGAGTCCTACGATGCAGATTACTAAGATGCTGGAGACCATGCACATACCACGTACTAACTTCATATTCCTGTGAAAGACATGCTAGAGGGTCAACATAAAGTTGGTGAATTTACAGTTTTAACATTTATTAGTTTGGACATACAATAATTATAGAAGTAACAATGCACAAAGCATTCTTACTAAAATATAGATTACATTTTTTTATTATTAGAAATTGAAGCTTAACCTTTCATAGTCCTCAACAGATGAGGACGTAGTGTCTTGCAAAAAGACACCCAACCCAGTTCCAACATGGTATAAATCTATTGTCCCGGCCAAGGCACAGTGAGCATGACTCACCCAGATGGGGATGGTCAATCCCTAATAGATCTATTTATAACATTCGGGCGATTTACAATAATTTAACAGTTCAATAATAATCAATCATAGTCAAGTTTATACAATTCTGTTATGTCCATTAAGTGTTTGCATATTTTCTTTCCCATAGAGGAAATGTTTAATCAAAAGTTTATATGGGGCTGTAAACTCACCAGGGAGTAGGCAATAGCTGTTTAATACGAATATCCAAATAAAGCTCATGCCAATAGTTATGCCTAATCAAATAGTACAGTCTTAATAGATAGTACAAAGAACATATATGTATGCTTATACAGATTTTAGTCAGTACATTTATGCTACGGTATTTATCTAAATAATTGTAGTTCAGGTATCAACCATATTCATTTAAACTTATCTATATAAGTTTCATTTCTAAGTAAACATAAAATGTTTAACTATTAATATCAGTTAGCATACATGTATTTATAATAATCATTCAACTTACAATTAAGTTTCTTATTTAAGTAGACATAAAATGTCCTACTTAAAATATTAGCTTACGTTCTCTGTTCATGTATTATAATCACTCATTTACTATTAAGTTTCATTATTAAGTAAACATAAAAATTCTACTTAATATTAGTTCACGTTCGTAGTTCATGTATTATAATCATCCATTCAAACTTATTATTAAGTTTCATATTTTAAGTAAACGTACGGTGTTTTACTTACATATTAGCATTCAATTTATCCAACGTTCATATAATTTTATTTCCTAAAAATATATGTGTTTATGTATTAGTAATACATGTCCATATTGTTTATACAATTTATCCCTAAAGCAAATATAAATATTTTTATTTTGAAAAATAAAATAAAATATTTTATTTAACTTTAAAGTTTCCTATAAATTATTTTAACACTTATAAAATAATTTATTAATTACAAACTTAAGAATTTATACAATAGTTCTTATTGTCTAGGTGTTAAATTATGTTTTATTATAATTAAAATAGATTTTAGGGTTAGGGCTTGTTAATGTTTCAAAACATGGCAAAACTAGTCCCTCTATATATTAAACAAGTATGACTTTCGGATTTTACACATTTGGTACCTAGGGCTTGTTAAAGTTTCGGCTTATGGCAGGTTTAGTCCCCCTATTTATATCTAGGTTTTGTAACTTTACTAAAATGACAAAAACAGCCCCTAGGGCTTCTTTAAGTTTCCGTAAATTACAAGAATGGTCCTTAGTGATATAAAATGACAAAATAAGTTTTAGAAACTTCCCAAAATGGTCCCTAGGGTTTAATTTGCCACGGATAGTATTTATTAAACCCTATACTTTTAGATAATTCCATTTTCAGCCCTTGTGTTTTCTAGTTTATCAAAACAAGCTTCATAAGTTACAGTTTTAGTCCTTAAGTTTCATAAATTGTCATTTTATTCCAAAAAGTTTTTATAAGTTATATTTTATTATAAAAACATTTATTTAACATTAAAATAGTATATGGGCTCATTAAATAGGCTAAACATCTAATGGGCATTTAGTGGGCCTAAATATATCTCAAGTCCACTAATTTATTTAAATGGGCCTTTAATACATCTATTGGGCTTAAGTACATTTTTAAGTCCCCTTAATTAGTTAAATGGGCCTAATTGTAATCTTAAGTCCATTAAGTTACTAAGATTTTTCAAATGGGCTTATTGGGTCCATTAAGTCTTGGATTAACATTTCATGGGCTTAAATAGTCCATTAACACTACTTTACATTTTATGTAAGTTTTAACTTATGATATTCTTATAAGCTTATTATTAGCTTATTCATATTTAGTTTTAGATCTTAATTAAAGAATAAAACTAATAGTTGGTTTTATGTGATGTTCTAAAATAGATCTAGGTGTGTTACAAGGTTGCATGCAAGTCATAAGCCCTAATAGGAGCTTATATCTCACGGCTATAATTAGTTATAGCTTATTTAAGATGAGTTAAAAGTTATTTTAAGGTTGCATGTACTTTTAAGTGTTACAAAAATAGATCTAACTATGTACAAGTCAAGAAAACAAGTCACAAGTCCAAAATGAGATCTAAACTATGTCTAGACCTAAAAAGCAATCATAGATCCATGTACACTCATATATAGCCCACGGCTATATCTCTAAATCTTGGTATTTCCAATATGAACACTTTAGCTAATTTTAAGTTTTGTAAATAATTACAAAAATACAATCATGATTATCTAGGTGTCATGCATGTTTCCAAGGTTACCATTATACCAAGGAGACTACATATAGCCCACGGCTATATTGTCTTTTCCCAAGATTCCCATAAGATTTTATAAGCTTATTTTATGTTTAATATACTCAAGTTAACTTTATCATTAATCTTTGGTTTATATAAGCATGTATGTACATCTAACCCATTTTAGGTCATATGTAACCCACGGCTACATATATGCACATAAGTTATTTTTGTGATTTTTAATATTCCATATAACATGTATCATTTCATATTCCATTATTAATACTTAGTAGACAAATCATATGGTCATTATTCATTTTAGCCGTGACCTTTAAGGTCATGGTCTTCATGATTATTGAGTTACACTAGTTCATTTTATGAGATCTATGATCATTAGTTAACCAAAGTCCCATAAAACAAGATTTGTAACCCATGCAACATTTAGATTCACAAAACGTCTCATACGGTTTTTAGATCAAGTTTAAAACATAGAATACAAGCCATAGGTTTCTTATTAAAATATTTTTAATCATGTATATGATTTTCATAAATATGTCGTGACCTATAATGGTCATGGCTTATCAAATCTTGGTTTTAACATGTTATTTACTTGTGTTTATAGATGTATGATGATGCATGCATGAAGAAATGAAAGAGCATGAGGTGTATACCTTTCTTGCTTAAAAGTACCAAAGATGATAAGGAGATTAGAGATCTAATCAAGATGGTGAAGAAAAACCTAGTTATAACTAAGTCGTGGCCTTAAAGATTCGGCTAGGGCTTGTTTATAGTGATTCCAAGAGGAATGATACTACCAAATGATTTGTAATCAAGATGGGACAAAGATTTAGTTGATTTAATGAGTCAACTTTGGATTTTTGTGGCTTGTAGCCGAAATGTAGAGAGAGAAAGATGAAGAGAGAAGTGAGATTGCATGTATGAGAATGTGTGTGTGTAGCGGCTTAAAGAGGAGAGAGGGAAAGGGAATGCAAAATGCATGATTGCCTTGGTAAGAATACTTGTACCAAGTGTAGCTTTTCCATTACCAATGCACCCTTTCTTCTTCCACTTATGTGTTTTGCCGTGTAAACTTAGCCAAAGGGTAATGGGCTTTGGCGTGGGCTTGTTGTGGGCTTATCACAAAGGAGGGTGATGGTCTTGGGCTAGTCCAAGAGTTGTGTAATATGTAAGGGATGTATACATATGCCTAAAAGGCTAAGTATGCATGACGTAACATTTTTCTCCAATTTGTTAAGTGTGACACACACATTGCTAGTTATAATTTCATTTCTTGTTTTTTTCCTAGTTGTAAGTTCATGGTTTTAGGTTATGAAGTTATTTTCAACAAAGATAAAAGTAAAAGTATAATTACATGATGGACAAGTTCATACACATCTTAAGGAGATATAACACATGAATGAGTGTCCTAGGATTATTAGGTGGAAATTTATTGTATTCAATCATGGTAAAATCATGGATTTTACATAATGATGGCTTGTGGAAATGCAATGAGGGAAAGGAATCACCACCCTTAGACTACAACAGTAAAAAAGGGTGGTTGATGTCTTCTAGTTGTTGTAACAAAGAACAAAACAAATTCAAGAATCCAAGCGTGCTAATATTCGGTTGTCAATAAAATTTTATCAAGCTTTGATTCAGTAAGAGATTAGAACAGCAACCAAATTGAGAAACTTGAAAACTACAAAATTGGAACAGATTTCCTGGTAACCAACAACAATGGAACTTGGGCTTTGCCTTCACTACTCCTTGAGTTTTTCAAACTCAGGGAGCTTTGATCACACAATTCCCAAGGGTCTCAAAAGGATTTGCAAAGAAAAATCACTTTTACAAAAATCTTTGATAAACATGGAACAATTTCTCAAACCTTGAAACACTTAAACTAAAATGCAAGAAATTAAGTTTACACTAATGGAACTCAGACTTTATTGCAAAATTTTTAAGAAAAACTCTAAATATTCATTAATAAAAGAAAATTAAAAAGAAAGCTAGAACAAATGTGCAGTCACAATTCGACTCACATTTATACTATGAAGGGAAGATACTAGAAGCTAGAAATTACTAAAACCTAATACAATGAACTGCCAATAATGCTCTCAAGGTTTTTGAATCTTGAAATCAGTCAACAAGGGCCATGTGATAGATGTTGGAGTCTTGTGATGCCACAACTATTATGGACTGATCTAAGTCTTCCAACAATACTTAGCCGTCAAGAATTCATCCTGAACCCTTGATTCTTTGTGAAAGCTTTGTCTTTTTCTTAAACGTGGGTCAGGGTATAGCTGGGGAAGCCACATGGTAAAGGGGGGACCAATTTTGGGGATCTGATTTGGATTATGGTTAGTTAATTTGGGATTTTGGAGAATATGGTTGTTTAATTTTAGGTTTAGGTGATAATAGTGATTAGGGATCTTCCAAAGTTGAAGGACCAATCCTGACAAATCTTCAAACTTCAAGGACTTCTTTGGAAATTCATGATTCGGGTCCGGTTCTTTGTACGGCTTTGTTTCCCATGTTCGTTTTTGCTTGAATCTTGTAATCTTTTGTTGATTTCACGATAACCGCACCTAAAATACACAATGAACAAACACAATCATATTTTAGGGTATTATATGATATTTTTAACTATTTTAAGCCCGATTTGGACGATGAGACTAAGTATAATTACAGTCTCATCAGATAGAACTTAAGAAAAAAAAACAAAGTTATTCTCATTTCAACTAGGTGAGTTTTTCTTTGACAAAGAATAGCAAATAATCTATCTTCCTAAATCGTGGTATTAACATCCTATATCTGTCATTCTAAGTTTCCGCATATTCTTGAGTTTATCGGATCAAGTGGTATCAAGAGCCTCGTTCTACCTGTATGGTGCAAACTAAATCTGGTTGCAAGGCATCCGGAGAACCTGTTATAGTTTTAAAACAACATCGTCGACCACCACAATCTAAAGAATCAATAATTTTGATGGCCAATGACGATGATCAGCCTACTAGTGAAGGTGAACTCGCAACCAAGGTTGATAATCTCACAAAAGAACTAAAATTCGTTATCAGTTGGATACAATCACAACCAACTAACCAACCAACCTAAAGCTCGAGAAACACCCATGAAAGAAAAATACGATGATTTTGTTAGTGATGAAGAAGATGACGATACAGAGGTACGTTTATTTAAAAAAACGACCATGGTTCTCACAACCCATTCAAGGTTGAGGCAAGGATTGATATTCCAACGTATGATGGCACCATCGAAGCTAAAAAGTTGGATTCATCAATTGACCAGTTAGAGACCTACTTCACTTTGTATGGGTTCCGTATCAAAGAAAAGGTGATATTTGCACGACTGAAATTAACAAGCCATGCTTTAACTTGGTGGAATTTCATGCTAAAAATGCCTAGGTGAAGAAGTGAACTGAAATTATATACTCATTTGTTACTACAAGAGTTATATCCAATGGGGTATTCGCAAGATCAGTGGACATGGTGGCACAATCTTAGATAACAACGAGGGCAAAATGTACAAGAGTACACCCACAGATTTCCGTCGACTAGCTGTGATGTTGGGAATTTCCGTTGATAATGAAGATGTTTTCACAAAATACGTTGTTCGTTTACAACAACACATTCAAACTGAAATGCGGCTTCATACAACAAAAATATTTCTGAAGCAAGTAGCGTTGCGATGGCTATCAAATTAAAAAAACTAGCACTCAAAAGTTTGAAGAAAGCTCAAAAGGTAAAGGCTCTGCTCGTGGATAGTCGAAGAATGATTTCAAAAAGATATGAGCGACACAATCTCCAAACAAAAATAAGTATTGTAGTAATTGTAAGATTGCAGGAGACATCGAAGAGAAGTGTTGGAAAGTACATCAAGTTGTTCCCGAAGAAGTGGATAAAAGATGATCGAGGCGGGAAACTTACAATTGCTACTACCCTTGTCAATGATGTAGTCGAACTGGAGTCAGTTCAAAAAGCATATAAAATTTTGTCTTGGATGACGAAAAAAATAATAAAAAGTGATGAATACGGAAGACCAACATAATGAAAAAGAGGAGTTATTTACTCTCAATATCCAGGTTAAACAAGAAGTAATTGAAGCGATAGTCGACATAGGAAGTCAAAAGAATCTGATCTCAGCTAGTATAGTGAAAAGATTGGGTTTAACAACCACTCTGAATCTTAATCCATACTCCTTGGGTTGGATCAAGAAAGACATGGATACACAAGTCAATCAACAATGTTAGTTTCATTTTGCCATCACAAACCAGTACGTGGATGAAGTGACATGTGAACTTGTTCCATTGGACATTTGCCAAGTCATTTTTGGTAGCCCATACCTTTAGGAACGTAATGCGATATATTTTAGACATGCACAAAAATATCAGTTTGAAAAGGATAGTCAAAAGTATCTCATTAAGATAAGTACAAGAATTCAAAACGCTGAATTGATAACAGCATACCAAGCACGTCGGTTGGTGAATGCATCCCAAGTTCTGCTTCTCATACTCTTGCGGCCAATGGAGTGATCAAATAAGGTATCCTCATTAACTCTTTGTTGTGGGAATATCAAAACTCAATTTGAAAATATTATAGCAGAATATCATGCACTTTTTAATGATGTTGGTGAAATGCCTCCAAATCGAATTATTGAGCATGACATCCAACTAGTGGGAGATTCAACTCTTCCCAACATTGGTATGTATAGAAACTCGGTTTTGGAAAATGATGATATAAAGTGACAGGTTGAAGAGCTAATAAAATCAGTTGTCATTAGGTCGAGTAGCTCTCCGTGTGGATCCTCCATCGTATTGGTTCCAAAGAAAGATGGTTGGTGGCGTATGTGTGTTAAATATCGAGCACTTAACAAGATTACCATCAGAATGGATATTGTAACATCCCATTTATTAGGATAGAATGCTACAATAAATTATGGCATGTCATAAAAGCATGCAAGGTAAATGTCTAAACATTCATGACCATAAATAGAAATACCGGATACAAACATCGGTAGTCTAGTAACTCACACACAAGCAATACTAAGTACTGTAAACGGAAGGACTAAAAATGTCCAATTGAAGTAAAGTATGATAAAGTAGGAATAAATGCATAGGGTAAAAGAGGTCGGATAGCTTCCAGTCCGAATGCACATACTCTGGAGTTCCTACTTACATCCTTGGGTACCTGCCGTTCGGGAACATGGAAAAGTAGACGGCTGAGCATAACGCTCAGTGCACGGATATACAATAAAGCATGGAAACATAGAATATGGAAACACATAAAGAGCATAAAGCATGAATGGCAGCAGAAAGTCCTGGAAAACCTAGTTTTCTGTCATGTTAACTGGTTTTAGTTCTGAAAACATAGCTTATGTTACTTATGAAAATCTGTATTAGTTAATGTACCAAAAGCCAATATAGGTCATGAGGTCAACAACGTGCATGAATACTTGGAGGGGTGACCTCGTCATGCAAATTAGAGGGGGTGCCTCTAAGTAATTGGTAAGTGGGTAGGAGGGATCAGCTCCTTGTGAAGGATGCAAGGCACACACCACATTCACCATGAAATCCTTACTGAAACATGTAACTAGGATGTACCCATACGCCCCATATGATAAGATAATAAATATAATGGCCAAATAACTGAAAGGGATGCCACGAGCTATCACTCCGTCGTGGTGAAGTCATAACACTAGTGCCTCTAGTGTTATGGTTATGGTACCTCCATAACTAGCTGAAACTGGTCATGTATGTATATGGCTAATGTAACTAATAAACATAAGCATTTAATCTGTAACTACTGGGGAAAACAGTTGGCTGCATACGGGAAATCCTAATGAAGGAAGAGATTGTCCTTACTGAAGGACGGGAAATCCGTACCTTATGTCTAGTAGAAGCTAATGAACACGATGAAGACTAATCCGCCTTAACGGATAACACTACATAAGAAATATGGACGTATATGAGTTGTCTGAATTACATGTGTTTTACTGGTTCCGTGTGTTATTAGCTTGTTATACGTATTCTGTCATGTTTTACTGTTTACTGTGTTAACTGTAGTTATACTGATGTTCTACTATGTATTATTCATGTATTAGTGTATTATAATACTTGTGTTGTAATACTAAGTAACTTTCTAAAAATAGCAGGTTTCCATAAATAGTAAGTTTTCAAAAATAGAAGTTCCCAAAAATAGTAAGTTCCCATAATTAGAATTAAGTTGGATTATAAATAATAATTAAAGTTCAAATAGTATAATACAAGTCATGGTTATAGCTTATTAATTAAATAACTAGTTAATTAATTAAACTATACATTATAAGGAATTTAATTAAAAATACATGTTTTAATTAAATTAAGCTAAGTTAAATACTTTAGGTTATACATGTAATATTAATTTAATATTTAACATAAGTCATGAAATTAATTAAATTAAAGTCTAGTAATTAATTAAATTAACATGTTTTTCGGATTTTAATATTTAACACGAGACCCGAACCCGTGTTTTAAAAATTAACCCGAGCCCGAAACCCGGTCCCACATATAAGCCGAGCCAAACAACCCTATCAGTGGATAGACCGGCTAGTCGGTTGCCACTGGTGGCTTGCGGTACCCACTGCCGAGCCCCGGTTGACACCGGTGGTTCTCTCGGTTCACATCGGTTCATACCGGTAGTGGACCGGTTCCCCCTGCTTTGTTCGGTTCCCACTGTCAGCCCAAAAGAAACCCATCGAGAGCCTAAGGTCTCGCTTGGCTCTCGGTCCAAACCAAAACACACCCCCGACATGCGGTCGGGGGTTTTTCCCTTGCTGCGGCCGAACAACATCCCAAACTGAGCCCCTTGTGGTCTCGGTGGCGTCAGATCAAAAAAGTCGAGAGTCTTATGACTCTCGGTTGTGTCTCGGCTAACCCAAAACCACACCAAACACCCCCCTTTTTCCATGATTTAATTAATCTACTTGTTTTTATTACATGTTCATAAGATTAATTAAATTAAACATGAATTCATAAGGAATTAAAAGAAAAGAAAAAGGTGTTTGTTTTTACCGAACACGTGGAATGAAAGAGGTTATGAACACGATCACGTACACGTAAATAATCAACAAGAAAATTCGTCCGGTTGGTCCTTGTGGTCTATTGTGGCCGGCGCAAAAAGAGCAAGAAGGAGGCAAGAGACAAACTTTTTCCTGTAACCTAAATTATGTTTTAGATTTCCTGTGTTTTATTATTTACATGGGTTTAATATGGTTTATGGGCCAAAGCCCATCATCTCCTTTGTCTCTTGTGTAGCCGCAGCCTAAAGGAAGCCCACGGGGAAACCCGTAGTTTTTCCGTGTTCAAATAATTACGTGATCGTTTATGTTTCAAGTGTCGTGATTTTTATACGTCGTGTACTTAACACATTTATAATATTTACATAACGACATGTTATTAAATACCGTGACACGTGAATTATATTATAAATGGAAAGTTTTAAGTTTTACCGTATTTTCATGTGTGTATTGTTCATGTGTACTGCTCATGGTATTTTAATGCGGGTTTTACAACTCTTCCCCTCTAAAAGAACAATTCGTCCTCGAATTGGAGAAACGTAAACTGAAAGAAAACATACCCGAATTAGAACTGGAAATGAGGGTAAGAAGCCCATATAGACTCCTCCCTCTCCCAAGTGGCTTCCCGCTCAGGATGATCCCTCCAGAGGATTTTGACGAAAGGGATCGTCTTCCTCCGCATGACACGATCTTGTCGCTCAAGAACTCTCTCGGGTTCTTCGACATATGAAAAATCCTCTCGAATCTGATCAAGTGGATACTGGACAACATGAACTGGATGATAGTTGTATCCTCTAAGTAAGGACACATGGAACACGTTGTGAACGTGTGATAGCTGAGGCGGTAACGCTAAACGGTATGACACTTCACCAACGCATTCTATGATGTCGAACAGTCCGATGAAGTGAGGACTGAGTTTCCCTCTAATTCCAAAACGTTTAACTCCTCGTGTAGGTGATACCTTGAGGAAAACGTGATCACCTACGTTGAAAGATACATCTCTACGACGTTTATCAGCATAGCTCTTCTGATGAGCACGAGCTTCCTGAATCTTCGCCTTGGCAACAACGACCTTCTCATTGGTCACTTCAATCCTCTCTGGACCCTCGAGCAGTCGTTCGCCCACCTGATCCTAGCAGATTGGGGCGCGACACTTTCTACCATACAACATCTCAAAAGGAGCACACTTGATGCTAGCGTGCCAGCTGTTGTTGTATGCAAATTCCACTAGGATTACATAATCATCCCAACTTCCTGACCACTCTAGAGCACATGACCACAACATGTCCTCCAAAGTCTGAATGGTACGCTCCGATTGTCTGTCGGTCTGAGGATGAAAGGCAGTACTGAGCTTCAGTCTGGTGCCCCAAGCTTTCTACAAACTCTACCAAAAATGTGATGTGAAACGGGGATCTCTGTCAGAGATGATTTCTGATGGAGTATCATGTAGTCTCATGATCTCCTTCTGGAAAGTGTCTGCTAATTTGCTGACCGGATGCTCCTTGTGAATCAGCAGAAAATGAGCAGATTTAGTCAACCTATCAACAATAACACAGATAGCGTCGTTCTTCTTCTGAGTAACAGCAAGACCAGTAACAAAATCCATGGAGATTTTGTCCCACTTCCATGCTGGAATATCTAATGGTTGTAGTAAACCACTAGCTCGCTGGTGTTCGATCTTCACCTGTTGGCAGATCATACATTTAAAAACGAAGGTAGCAACATCCTGCTTCATACCACTCCACCAAAAGTGTTGCTTGATGTCATGGTACATCTTGGTAGAACCAGGATGTATGGTAAAAGGAGAACTATGAGCTTCAGTCAGCACAGCTTCCCTGAGTGTAGAGTCATCAGGAACCACTAATCTAGTGCCCTGCCATAAGATACCGTCGTCGTCAACACGAAACTCCGTCTGCTGAACAAGGTTCTGAATGATAGCCCAAATCTCACCATCGTCCTTCTGAGCTTCCTTGATCCTAGAATGTAAGTCTGGTTCCACTCTAAGATTAGCCCAGTATCCGTGCTGTCCTCGTACACAAAACTTAATATCAGTCATCTCTAGGTCACGGATGATCTCCTTTGCAATCCAGATGTCGGCAATCATACCCAACCTTCTGCTTAGAGTATCTTCCACCACATTCGCCTTACCAGGATGGTACTGAATGTTGGTGTCGTAGTCCTTCAATAGCTCTAACCATCTCCTCTGTCTCATGTTCAGTTCCTTCGGGGTGAAGATGTACTTGAGACTCTTGTGGTCGGTGAATATGTCACATGATTCACCATACAAATAATGTCTCCAGATCTTCAACACGAAAAAAACTATTGCAAGCTCTAAATCGTGAGTAGGATAGTTTTCTTCATAAGGTTTCAGCTGCCGGGATGCGTAAGCAATTACCTTCCCATGTTGCATGAGAACGCAGCCTAAACCCTTTCCTGAAGCGTCACTGTAAATCTGAAATCCACCTGAGCCAGATGGGAGAGTAAGAATAGGTGCAGTCACTAACTTCTGCTTAAGATCTTCAAAGCTCTTCTCTCGTTCTTCTGTCCAAACGAATTTCTCTCCTTTCCTCATTAGCTTAGTCAAAGGTAAGGCTAACTGTGAAAATCTCTACAAACCTGCGGTAGTAGCCAGCTAAACCCAGAAAACTTCTAACTTCAGTTGCAAAGGTAGGCCTCGGCCATTTAATGATAGCTTCAACCTTTGCAGGATCCATGGTGATCCCCTCTGCGGATACAATATGGCCCAGAAATGCCACCTTGCTTAACCAGAACTCACACTTAGAGAACTTGGCGTACAACTGCTTCTGACGAAGAATCTGTAAGACTGTACAAAGGTGTTCCTCATGTTCCTCCTTGGATGTGGAGAATATCAGGATGTCATCAATGAACATGATAACGAACTTGTCCAGAAACTCATGGAAGACACGGTTCATCAAATCCATAAAGACAGCTGAAGCATTAGTGAGTCCGAATGGCATGACTACGAACTCGTAGTGCCCATAGCATGTACGGAAAGCAGTCTTGGAGATGTCCTGCTCTTTAACCCGTAACTGATGGTAGCCAGACCTCAGATCGATCTTAGAGAAATACTTGGTGCCCTGAAGTTGATCGAACAGGTCATCAATACGCGGCAAAGGATAACGATTCATGATCGTGATCTTGTTCAGCTCATGATAGTCTATACACAAACGCATGTTGTCGTCTTTCTTCTTCACGAACAGTACCGGTGCACCCCATGGCGATGCACTGGGATGGATGAAACCTCGCTCCAGAAGTTCCTGCAGCTGATCTTTTAGTTCTTTAAGCTCTATAGGAGCCATACGGTGATGAGCTTTGGAAATCGGCTTTGCTCCTAGTATGAGCTCGATTCCAAACTGTGAGAACTCGCACTTTCCGGTAATTAAGTTATATCCTTTTAATCTTACTTATCGATTTTAATGGTATTTTACTTTTTCTTTTACCTTAACATATGTAAATTCTGAGATTTCGAGAATTTTAATTAAATTTTATTTTAATTATTTTCCTATCCATTTAAAATAATTTATTTGGATTTATGGAAATTTTACTATATTTTTCCATATTTATTTAAATCACGGATACTGATTTAAATCCCTCGCGAAGTTTTATTATCTAAACCATCCGATTTATCGATCGAAAAGTCTACGAACGCCGCATTTTAGTCGTAAATAATTTTTACCTCCATATTATTATTTTCGACTTAATTTTATACTTAATTTCGTATTTTATCAAAAACGAGTCGATAACGAGTCTTTTACAAGTTTGATGCGTGAGTTTGTTTAACGGGATAAAGTTTTAAATAATACATTCGTTTTTAGTAAATAAACTCGGGCCGAAACTATTTTCTTTTGTCTTTTATCCAAGAACCAAACACCCATTTAACTTTTTTAACTAGCTCCTACAAAACCAATTGCCAAACACTCCCTTACTCTTAACTACTTAAACTTAAAAAAAACACAGACATACAAATTAACAGTAAAAAAAGAAAGAAGAAAAACTTAACTCTTCCTTTCTTGTCCCTCTGGTCCGACGAATACCATCACCATACCACCATCATCATCACTTTTTCATCATCAAATCACTTGCTTATACATGAAAACACTCCTACATCAATCCTAAACAAAAACCCATTATGTAAGATCCACTATAGTGGTGATTTTTCAAACATCATAAATTTTCATAATTTTTATTCAAGGCATATAATCCGAAATTGAGATATGGGGTTTGGCAAGGAAGGTTTGATTAGTGTTCTTGTGATGTTTGGTTAATCACAAACGAGTTTTGATTGGGTTTTTGACAACGTTGATGCGCGTCCGAATTTTTATAACCCACAAGGGTTGGTGGATTTGATTTTTGTTACTTCTAAAATCATTGTAAGGAACTTCTACTGGATCTTTTATTGTTATTTTGATCGTGGATTGACATGCATACTTATTTTCTACTTCAAGAATCCATATATGATGATTCATGTTACTATTATGAGACTTGACTAGGTTTAAGGCTAGTTGTGAATGAAGATAGGCTAGTTAGTCGAGGTTGTGATGATTGATCATGGCGAAAATAATGTTTAGAGGCGTTTTTGTAGTGTCCATTTTAGGACAGCAGGTTTAAAGCTTATTTCGGCAAACTTAAACTTTTCCAAACTGAGTTTTTAAGGTCTTGGTTGAAAGTTGTCGTCATAAGGATCATTTTGATATAAAATTCGGGTTATAACTCTTAAAAACGAATAAAATATAGCCGATTTATGATTTGGTTTTTCTTGGAAATTTCTGCACGAAAATCACTTGCTGTCAAGATTTTAGATTTATGTTTCGGTCAAGTTAAAGTGTCGTGAACTGAGTTTTAAGGTTTTTAGTCGTGGGGTTTGTTCTTTTGATCGTTTTGATATAAAATTCGACTTCTAACTCCTAAAAACGAATAAGTTATAGCCGATTTATGATTTGGTTTTTATTGGAAATTTCTGCACGAAAACTACTTGCTGTCCAGATTTTTGAATTAATGTTTCGATCAAGTTAATGTGTCGTGAAGTGAGATTTTAAGGTTTGTAGTCGTGGGGTTTGTAATTGTGATCGTTTTGACATAAAATTCACCTTTTAACTTCTAAAAACGAATTTGTTATGGTCGATTTATTATTTGATTTTTATAAGGTAAATTTTATGCACGTGGCGAATTTGTGCAGAATTTTGAGTCACCTTGCGATAGCAATTACTTGACCATACTAAGGGCTTTTGTTGATTTTTCAAATCCTAGAACTAAGTATTTCGAGTCTACTTTCAAACGCAAGTGGCTGTGAGTTCTAAAAGTAAGTACAAGTTAGTTAAAATGATTTTACAAGTTGAGTTGTTAAACTGTCCGAAATTTCAATTATAGTAAAACTAAAAGCTGAGTTGTCTAAACTTAATATTTTTCACCGAAATTAAAATTGTAGCTTATTCATAATGTATGTGAGTTCCCTGATTTTTTTTCGTGAATTTTGGAGTTGTCTAAGTGGGTCAAAACAGTAGGGACATTTGGTATGTTCCTGCAGGTCTAATTTCGAGTACCTTTTATCAAATAAAAATTATATAAATGGGTTTTACTTGTCTTAAGCTTTCAGGAAAATTTTGGGGAGTAAACCATTCATGGAGGGACCTAAATTTCGAATTTGGTGAATTTTAGAGGTCGTTTGGTATTTTATTTAGGAAGCAACGTGAGAGTTCAGGAAGTCATAAATTTTCAGAAATTTGTAAAATAAGTTAAAATTTACAACTTTTAGGATGGATTCTTGAAGTATACATATATATTACTTATCACAAGTATGTTTTGTGTCGATTTCTAGTAATATAAATATTTTCCAAGTTCGAGTACAATTATAAAGTACTCGTTACCATTATAGGTCGCGGTTTGCGGTAAATCGTTCGTTGTTGTAATCCTTCCGTTTCAAGACTTCTCGACCGATCGATACTACTACATTTACTAAGGTGAGTTCATAGCCCATTTTCTTATATACTTTGTTACAAACTGCGGGGTGAGAATAACATGCGTGAAATACAATCATTTAAAACTTTTAGTATGCTATCCGAGAACTGTATGCTTCCCCAGATTACACATTACTTATTGCATTAGTACCTTAGTCAAAAAGCCCCTACATCATGAACCGTTAATTCACATTTTGCAAGCGCGAATGTTGTGGATGGATCCATCGGGATTGACAATGCCCGTCCCGATTACCTTCACGCACTTACATTTGATTACCTAAGTATTTTGACTAGATACTTACTAGGGGTAAAACAGTTATGTTAAAGCTTCGGTGTCGTGAGCTATTGCAATAAATAAATATAAATGATTTTGTACGACGGTACTAAATCATATCCTGTTGCTATTCTTATAAAATTAATGTTTGTATTTCACATCACTACTTATTAAACCTATGAATTTCACTCAATTTTATGTTGACATTTTTACATGTTATTTCTCAGGTAATGCTAATGCTTAATTTTACTAAGGATGGGAGCCCGCGGGATATTTTCGCAACTTGGAGAATTCTGTGTCGTTTTAAAGCTTTATTTTGTTAAAAGATGCCAAAGAATATTTATCCTGTTCTTTTAGTATTTATGTTTCAAAACTCTGGGACCTTTAAAAAAACTCTGATCTTTTATGATATAATGTAAATGTTTTATTACGTCAATTTTGTGTCAAATATATTTTATTGTTTCTTGTACCATGACGTGACACCCCCATGATGCCTACTTGTTTCTTGCCTGATTTCGGTGGTCTCACACAAACTCGACTTCACGAACAGGTAGTATGCCCGGAAGTTCATCTGGAAATACGTCAGGAAACTCTGACACAATAGGCTGATCTTAGATCGATGGAGACTCGGTAGTAATGTCATGAATATTGGCTATGATGCCCTGACAGCCGTGTGATAGCAATGCACGCGCCTCCATGGATGAAATAATTTGTACTGACCTCCCCGGCAGAAAACCATGGTGTATGTACTCTAGAGATTTAACATCGCCGAAGATAACCCGATAAGTGTGGCAGTCAATCGTAGCCTGGTGTTTGGATAACCAGTCCATGCCCAGAATCAAGTCAAAATCGCACATGTCCAAAGGAAGTGCGTCAACTCTGTGGATCTTATCGTCAAATTCTAGGGGGAGATCTCTGTACACCTGAGTGATTCGTACAGAGTCCCTAAGTGGCGTGGAAATGCATAAGGCATTATCTAATGGCATCGGGGAAATACTAACACGTACAACAAAAGTAGTAGATACGACTGAATGCGTCACTCCAGTATCAAACAGAACACATGCTGCCAAACCATTCATAAAGAGATTTCTGGTGATGGTACCTGAAGTCTTATTCGCCTGGTCTCTAGTAGTAGTGAACACGTGACCAAAAGTAGGAGGTGGCTTGGTGTCGGCGTGTCCAGAGGTGCCTTCTATCTCACCCTGGCGACAGTCCTTCTGCTGTGTTGGCCACACTTGAAACAACCACCAGTACCTCGGCGACAAATACCATAGTGTCTACGCGAACAAGTAGAACAGACAAGATGCGTGAATCCTTCAGCAGGTGTCCTAGTTAGCTGAGAGCCTGTTTAAGGATTACATGCATGTGACATGATCGTGGAACATAAACATGATTACATAGAAGGTGTAAAATTTACCAAATAAGGTAGAACGGTTAGGCTGTGAACCCCTACAGTCTTGATCCCTGCCGTTACCATTCTTCCTGAATTAACAATTATTGGAGTGTCAGAATACCATAACATAAGATAGTTTAACATGAAGGAAGGTTAATGTAGGGACCTGCTGTTGTTCGAGTTCTTAGCGTTGTTACGGTACCTATCATTACCGCCACGCCTCTCAGAACCAGAACGGTCGTTGGTTTGACCGTTTCCCTTAGATGCTTGCTGCTGAGCGGCCGCAGGCTTACGGTCGTCAGTCTTCTGCCTGGAAATAACGTCGAACAGAGGATTATATTAATGAAAAATGCTTATGGAAATGAATTGTTTACAATTGGTGATTTAAGATACCTCTTCACTGCTATGTCATCACCAAACTCCTCTCGTTCCTGAAGTATCTCGAGCTTACGGGCTGCATCGGCCACCTGTGCCACTGTAGTGAAAGTAGCACATACCAAGTTGTTGGCGACCGAAGTGCGAAGTGCCCAACGAAACTTCTCAGCCTGCTCCGCATCAGTTCCTACGGCTCAACCCAGAAATCCTACCAAACGGAGAAACCTTTGCATGAACTTGTTGCTGTTTTCACCAGTAACCTACCGAATGTTGTGGTAGTCCCTCTTGAGCTTCTCTTGCTCAGCATGTGGAAAGTACTGATTAAGGAAGAGTTCCTTAAACCGGTCCCATATCAGCTGTTGTGAGAACTTGTATTTTTTGGTAAATTATTTTATACTATTTATTCCAGCTCACTCGATTTTCATTGGTTATTATGATTTTATTAGTATTTCACAGTTTACGAGGTCTCGTGTGAGAAAGCGGATTTTCGGTAATTTTCTTTTACTTGTTATACGTGCTTACTCACACTTTTATCATATTCCCCATTTATTTTACAGTGATTACGTGTCATCCTCGAAATTTTAGTTAAATATAAAATTCTATGGATTTCGCTAATTTACGATATTATTTGGCGAAATGCCCAAACTTTATATTTGTAATTTCTACGAGGTTTCATCACATTTTATATGACTTATTATTGACTCTTTGCCTCAAAAATAATTTAAATCGATATCTAGATCAATAACGGACACAATGGTGAACTTTTGCATTTTTACGTTTTCCGGCTGTCGGACTGAGTTTTCGGGTCCGAAAGCCCCGATAAAAATTATTTGTTGGAGTCTATTCGTCCCAACCAGGGTAAGATAATCAATAGCCTAACTACGTACCAATGAAGGTTATCGGATATCACTTGGAATCGTGTGATCACTTTCCAAAGTAAACTATTCGACCCTATTGCCTGGGTATCACGAATACTTACTTGGGATAAGACCAAATGTATGTTATAGAATTAGGCACAAATCTATAACCCTTTGCTGTAAAGTGTTTCTTGTTTTCTATGTATTCCTCATGCAAACAATATGAGCCCTTTAATAGGTGATCAACTCAACATGGTCAATGGAAATAATGAGGATTTAACCGCCAATTAACTCCCTATTATATGCCTCCATAAGACCAGGAATAGTGGTTACATGACCCATTAAACGTGTCATTAAATACAGTCAAACAGTCAAAGACTGTTACATGTTTCTCGCCAGTACTTGCATAACACTAGCAGTACTTGCATAACACTAGCAGTACTTACAAGTACCGCTAGTGTAAAACCAAGTACATTTAGTGTAATCCTAAGTACCGCTGAAACATAACTTTACCACTATCTGAGCCAGGGTGTTTAGGGACCAATGGGTGTATACTCCATACCTCCAAGCCCATTAACAGGTGTAAACATAACCCACAATTGAACTATATTTCCAACAATCCTCCCCAATATAGTACAATTCCTTTGCATGAAAATTAACTTTAACACAACTAGTGCATAAATGAAAATATCCTAAGGATTTAATTTCCATCTTAGTAAATCACTTCAAACATTCGAGAATCAGGGTGTTCTAAGAATTGAACCCTTCAACTACTTTGAATACCTGAAGATAAAATACACACAAGTTTTCAAACACAAAACAACTCGTGACACTACTAGCCATGTGTCCATATCCAAATTCATAAATGTTGTAAGAGTCAAGTCCATGCTCCTTGAGACGGCGAAATCTCAACATTTACATAGGTGGTTCCTCTTTAGTTCATGCTCCTACTTAAGCATTTTTTCAAAGACATTAACCATTAAGAAGTTTATAACTTCATCCTCCTTTCAGCAGGTATAAGCACATCCTTGGGATGATATACATGTGCTTCAGTCCCCTGAATGTTCAGCTTTCCACATTGAACTCAACTCCCAAGTTTCCTTAGGAGGGAGTTGGGTGTCCTAGCATTCGGTGACTAGGTTGGACTTTAAACCCATCCCTTTAGCAGACTTTAAAACCTAGTCTCTAGCCAATCCCTTCGTCAAGTGATCAGCTAAGTTTTGTTGAGACCTCACAAAATTTATTGAAATCACCCCATTCATGATTAGCTCACGGATCATGCTATGTCTAACACCTAAGTGTCTAGACTTACCATTGTAGATTTGGCTATATGCCTTGGCCAATGTAGCTGCACTATCACAACGGATAGAGATAGGTGTCATAGGTTTGACCCACAATGGAATCTCAAGAAGAAAGTTTCTCAACCATTCATCCTCTTTACCAGCAGCTGCTAGAGCCACAAACTCAGATTCCATGGTAGGACTAGTAATGCAAGTTTGTTTCTTAGATGCCCAAGAAATTGCACCACCACCAAGTAGGAATACATTGCCACTGGTGGATGAATTATCCTCAGTATTACTGATCCAACTTGCATCAGTGTAACCATCCAACACTGAAGGATATCCAGTATAAGACAAACAATAACCCATTGTTCCTTTCAAATACTTTAGTACTCTCTGAATTGCTTGCCAATGCTGAGTACTAGGATTACTAGTATACCTACTCAGTTTACCCACAGCAAATGCAATGTCAGGCCTAGTACTTGTCATGGCATACATCAAGCAACCAATAACCCTAGAATACTCAAGCTGGGAGACAGCCTGACCATTGTTAGGCATTAGTTTCTCACTTGTATCCATTGGTGTACTCACTGGAGTACAATCAAAGTGATTGAATTTCTTCAGCACCTTCTCAATGTAATGAGACTGAGAAATCACAATACCATCACTTTCATGTTTAATCCTTATGCCAAGGATAACATCAGCCTCCCCCATGTCTTTCATGGAGAACTTTAATGACAAAAATTTCTTTGTCTGATCAACCTTAGCTTGGTCAGTACCAAAGATTAACATATCATCAACATATAGGCAAATAATGACTCCTTTACCATATTCATCAAATTTGCTATATACACATTTGTCAGCTTGGTTAAGTGAATAACCATTAGACAAAACTACTTCATCAAATTTTTGATGCCATTGTTTAGGTGCCTGCTTCAGTCCATATAAGGACTTAATCAGTTTACACACCTTGCCTTCATGACCAGGCATGATGAAACCAAGAGGTTGGTTCATATAAACCTCCTCATCCAAATCACCATTCAAGAATGTTGTCTTCACATCCATCTGATGAATAATCAGATTGTGAATACTTGCTAGAGCAATCAGCATTCTTATGGTACTGATACGTGCTACTGGAGCATAAGTATCAAAATAGTCTATCCCAGACTTTTGTTTAAAGCCTTGAATGACTAGCCTTGCCTTGAACTTTTCAACTGTTCCATCTACCTTCATTTTCCTTTTGAAAATCCGTTTGTTACCAAGTGGATGGCAACCAGGAGGTAGATCAATCAACACCCAAGTGTTGTTGCCCATGATGGAGTCCATCTCATCATTTATTGCTTCTTTCCAGAAAGCAACATCCTGGGACTTCATTACTTCATCAAATATTTTGGGATCATCCTCAAAATTAAAGCAATAGGAATATTGGTCTGAGACCTCATCCCTTGTACCTTCAACCAAGTATAGTTGAAACTCAGGTCCAAAATTCCTTGGAGTCCTATGCCTTGTGCTTCTTCTAAGCTCAGGCTCAGGTTGCTGAACCACAACCTCATCAGTGACCCTTTCAGGTTCTACTGAAGCACCAATGTCCTCAGCTCCAGTAGGAGTCCTAAGGCTTGGTCTAGGGACTGATGAGAACCTAGTCTCATCAAAGTTAGCATCCCTTGATTCAATGATTGAGTTTATTGAAACTGAATCATTAGGTTCAATAGCATAGAACCTGTAAGCCTTGGAATGCTCAGCATATCCAACAAAGATGCATTCAATGCCTCTTTCACCCAAGGTTTTCACCTTTGGATCAGGGAGTCTTACAACAGCCCTACAACCCCAAACTTTAAGATAGTTCAAGTTTGGTCTCCTTTTAGTCCAGAGTTCATAAGGGGTAAATCTGTTCCTTTAGTTGGGAACCCTATTTAGTAAATAGCGACCTGTTAACATAGCTTCACCCCAAAACCCTTGACTCAGTCCTGAATAGGACAACATGGAATTAACCATCTCTTTTAGTACTCTATTTTTCCTTTATGATATACCATTTTGTTATGGAGTATAGGGGGCAGTTCTTTTATGGATTATTCCAACAGACTGAAAATACTGAGTATTCATGCACTCTCCTCCCCTATCAGTCCTAAATCTTTTGATTTGAGCTCTTTGTTGTAATTCAACTTTAGTTTTAAATACTTTAAATTTATCTAATGCTTCATCCTTAGTATGCAACAAATAGACATAACAAAACCTTGAAGCATCATCAATAAATGTTACCAAGTATTTCTTATTCCCTAATGAGGGAGTAGCATGCAAATCACATAGGTCACTATGAATTAGCTCCAAAACAGTAGTTACACGTTTTACATCCTGAAATGGTTTCTTAGTAATTTTATTTAGTATGCAAGTCTGACATTTATCAATGTCCATGTCAAAGGTTGGAATTAACCCATCCTTAGACATATCTTGCATCCTCTTAAAGTGGGCATGGCCTAGTCTAGCATGCCATAGTGATGAATCATTCAGTTTAGTGGTAGACATATAAGCTGAACCAATATTAGAACTAGCGGTACTTGTTCTGCAAGTACCGTTAGTATAAGCACTAGCGGTACTTGGTTTGCAAGTACCATTAGTATTATCAGAAACAATATTGAGCCTAAACATTTGATTGCTCAAATAACCAAAACCAATAAACACACCATGTTTAGATAAAACAAATTTATTAGATTCAATCACTTGTTTATAACCACAATTATTCAAAACACTACTAGAAAGCAAGTTCTTCCTAATATTAGGAACATGCAAAACATTAAACAAGAAAACAATCTTTACAGAACTAAACTTAAGATCTACACAACCACGTCCATGCACTAGGGGTGTTGACTCATTTCCCATGTGAAGAATAGATCCATCATTCAGTGACTCATAAGTCTTGAACCAGCATCTATCTTTGCACACATGTATTGTTGCTCTAGAGTCAACCCACCACGCCACATCATCATCCTGCACAAAATAAGCTTCAGATACATATGTAACATAATAAATCTGAAGAGATTTATTAAACATATTCTGACCTTTCAGTGTTGTGTTGTTAGAACCAATCACTGAACCATTTGTGCCTGATCCACTAGCTTTGCTGGCAGTACCAACACCTTTGCAATCCCTTTTGAAGTGTCCAGGTTTCCCACACTTCCCCCCACTGAGGACTTCTTGTTAGGATTACTTTTGGTGTTATCTTGATGCTTACATTTGCCCTTGTTGTCATTGTACCTGGAGGAGTTGTTATGCTCTACCATATTGACAAGTGATGAACCAGCAACATTGTTGCTCTTTGGCTTATCACTTTCATGCATCCTGAGGGATTCCTCAATACGCAAATGACTGCCCAACTCAACAAGAGTTAATTCCTCCTTCTTATGTTTCAAGGTATACTTGAAATCTTTCCAAGAAGGAGGTAATTTGTCAATGACACAAGAGACCTGAATGGTCTCATCCATGTTCATTTTATGTTGTGTAAATCTACCAAGTATTCCAAGAAGTTCATTGTATTGTTCCATGACTGGTCTTGAATCAGTCATTTTGTAATTTGTGAAATCACTCACAAGGAACTTCTTACTTGATGCATCCTCAGCCATATATTTGGCTTCCAAGGAATCCCATAGTTCTTTACCAGATTCAGAATTTTGTTAAATATCAAATAAGGAATCAAACATACCATTGAGAATAATACCACGACACACATAGTCAGCATTCTCCCATTTGCTCCTTTTCCTCAGTTCCTCCAAAGTAGCATCATCATCACCATCGGGAATAGGAGTTGTCAGCACATACACCACGCTCATGGTTGAAAGAAGAAAGTGCATCTTCATTTGCCATATCCTGAAATCCACCCCTTCAAACTTGTCCAGTTTGGAGAAGTTAGCCACCATATGCTTCATTGCAGCCGCCATTGATTATCACAAAATAGTTTACTTTGATTGTTGGAGTCTATTCGTCCCAACCAGGGTAAGATAATCAATAGCCTAACTACGTACCAATGAAGGTTACCGGATATCACTTGGAATCGTGTGATCACTTTCCAAAGTAAACTATTCGACCCTATTGCCTGGGTATCACGAATACTTACTTGGGATAAGACCAAATGTATGTTATAGAATTAGGCACAAATCTACAACCCTTTGCTGTAAAGTGTTTCTTGTTTTCTGTGTGTTCCTCATGCAAACAATATGAGCCCTTTTATAGGTGATCAACTCAACATGGTCAATGGAAATAATGAGGATTTAACGGCCAATTAACTCCCCAGTATATGCCTCCATAAGACCAGGAATAGTGGTTACATGACCCATTAAACGTGGTCATTAAATGCAGTCAAACAGTCAAAGACTGTTACATGTTTCTCGCCAGTACTTGCATAACACTAGCAGTACTTGCATAACACTAGAAGTACTTGCAAGTACCGCTAGTGTAAAACCAAGTACATTTAGTGTAATCCTAAGTACCGCTGAAACATAACTTTACCACTATCTGAGCCAGGGTGTTTAGGGACCAATGGGTGTATACTCCATACCTCCAAGCCCATTAACAGGTGTAAACATAACCCACAATTGAACTATATTTCCAACATTATTATTATGTGATTCCTAGTTATTCTTGATTCCTTGATCCAACTTAGTTAAATTCGAGCCAAACAAGTGTTTACTAGTTACTTTAAGGAAGTTTCGTTTTAAACATAAACGGGTTTCGGTTTTCGTCAAAAACGGCTCGTTAATTAAACCCGTAAATTTAAGAGAGCTCAACACTAAATTTTGGGCCATCTTGGAGTATTTTCAGTTGGGCCCAAGCTTAGGAAGCCCAATTTGACTTTATTTGACCATTAATTAAACATGGAAGAAAACATACTAAAAAAAATCTTTACAAAAAAAAAACCTGGTCCCTTCTTTCTCTCTGTGACCGACGAACACATCACCCATCCCCCCAAAACCATTGATTTTTCTTGATTTGAGGTAAATTAATACTAGTCCTATGTTTGTTTTTCAATTCCTAATCAAACCCATGTGTTAATTTTAATATACATCAAACTTTTGCATGTAATTAAAAATTATCAAATCTTATGATTTGATGATGTTTTTATGAGTTCTTATGCTTGATTTTGCTTTTTCAATGGTTAAATTGTGTTTTTGATGGATAAAATTTTGATTTGAGTATGTTATATTGTCATAGGGCCACGAAATTTTTATGACCAAGGAAGAAGGAATCGAGATTTTTCGTGTTTTGATTGATTCATACAAGTTGTGAATGTATAATCATAACTAGTATATTGAATTTGATGTTATTAGCATTTTTGGATTTCATTAATCTTTGATTTTGAGCTCATGGGTAAAACCCACTGAGATTGTGATTACATGGGCCATATTATGACTTAGGATACTTGTGTGGCGATTTAGTATAGCTTAAGTGATGCGTTATCGCGTTTAGATTACTAAAATGGAACGTTTTCTAACGTGGAAATCACCACAGAAACAAACAGGTCATGGCCAATTTTTCTTAAACACGTGACCTTGTTTTTATATAAAAAATGAATACCCATTGATGTGCTTAACAAGTGGTGAGTTGGATAGAAACGAGATGTGTCCGGATGAGCCCGGGGTGGTCGTTTTACTAAACTAGGTCAAATCTGAATTTTTGCTTAAAACGTGGGTAAATTGACTTAGGTAAAAAGGTTGAATATATGATTTTACAACTTTTTACAGTAGGTACAAACATAATAAAACTTCTCTTTTTGGTTTCGTGTCAAAATCTTATACCGTTTGGGATTTATGCTCAATTTACCGAAGGGTACGAAAAACGTTTACAACTTTCTGTTTTGATAGTCTGTCACTAAAAGTGCATTTTCCGTTGATTGGAAATAGTTCTAGGCTTGTTCTTGCCCAACCCTTAAAGGTAAGAGAAATACCTTTACATGTCCGAAAATTTCACCTCTTGTAGTATTATAGATTTTGAGATATCACCAACTCTTCACAGCCATTTTCAGAAAACTGAATTCAGTCCAATGCTTCAACATTATGCACCGAGCCCAAAACATGTTTGAAACCCGCATATAAATGCTTTGACCATCATACAAGGTTAATGTCATGTTATTAAAGTAGGTTCAAAGTATTTTGGTCAAATTTCATCTTAAGCATAGGTCTCGCCATTGCACGCAAGTTACTTGGTCATACTATGTCACGTTACTTCTAAAAAGTTATTTGCTACATTGAACACTTTATTATTACGCGTCACCATTGCATAGGTCCGTGAAGACTCCATTTTTCTCAGCCCCTTTTACTTGTGATCACTTGCTAAAGGTGAGTACATATCCCCTTTTCGTTATTACATATTTTTACTACTCGCGGGGTGAGAAATACACATTTATGAAACACACTCATTACTTTTTTTTTACTTGTATGCTATTCGAGAACTTGTATGCTGCTTCTAGTGATTACTAGATACAACTATTATTGATTAGTGTGCTCAAAAGTCCCCTCATCATGAACCGTTAGTTATTTCATTACTTTGCAAAGCGCGAGTGTTATGGGTGGATCCATCGGGACTGACAATCCCCGTCCTTGTATTACGTGACGCATTTACATTTGAGGTATTACGAGTTGTTTGAGCAAACACTAACTTTAGGGGCAAATTGATTACGTTAAGGTTTCGGTTTCATGAGCTAATGCAATAATACATTTGAAAGGTATGCTGATCCCATAGCCCTTCTGAAATGATTACTCTTGATACTACTACATAATGAGTGTTGTGTTCCATACTACTTTACTTGAACCTATGTTACTCGCTCAACAATTTTTGTTGACGGTTTACGTGTTATTTCTCAGGTACGAATGCTTAAGCTGGGACAGGAGCTCGTGGATGTGACGTGCCGGCGATTCTGTTGTCCATTTTTAGTCCATGTTCAATCAACTTTACTTTACTAATTAATATCAACTTTTGTGTCACTTTGGGTCAAATCTCACTAAAGGTAAAGTTGGCAGAAAACGTTGTTGTAAACTTTGGGGTTGTTGGCACTAATACTAAAACTTGGATAGAAGCCTATGATGCTTCGTTTGTTATTGTATTTTTAAATAACTGGGACCGTTTTATATTTATATTTCCGCACTTTTATTTAATTGGGGATGTAATAACAGGTTTTTATTGCGACATTTTAGTACTTATATATCAGTGTTCATGATAACAAAGACGTGGCACCCCCATGATGCCTAAGTGGACCCTTCCAGTTTTCGGGGTGTTACAGATTGGTATCAAGAGCCTTGGTTATAGGGAACCAAGTCATTTTTCAAACTTGGTCTATAACTACAAAGTTTTCAATTTTACTTTTCGAGTCTTAGTGTCAAATACAGAATCTGTCAGGAACGGTAAACATCTACGGGTACTCTCTATCCTTACTATTGCTTGAGTTATACCCATATTGAGACTTATATAATTTACTACAGTATTCATTAATTTATTCTTGTATTCTTCTGATTTTTCTATACCGACTATTTCTAACGACTTGCCTTTATCGTTTGCGCGAGTTTTCGCGATAACTCCAGTTGAGATATTCTAAGCGTTTTAGTCGATGAGATCTTTCTAAATCTCGCTTTGCTACTCATATATGTCACCGTTTTAGTTGACATTTGAACATTTCTCTAAATTTCATGTTTCATTGATTATTCTTCTTTCGACTTTGAATTATAATATTTGCTTACGTTTCGAAAACGTCATGCTCATTTTTACCTAAACGTCTAGTTCGTAACGATTGATTGGATTACGGCTTTACGCATATATATTTCTAATATTCTTCCTCATTTAAAATATCTTATACTTGGGAGCGCGACTTATTGATATTTCGCCTTTTCTTTGGTATCTATTATGAGTTTGGAAGAAATCGCACGCCTGTGAAGTTTTTACTTCGTATATTGAAAATTAAGTCAAGAAGGTTGTCCGTTTCTTTTGTTTATAGTCTTGTTGACTAGTATTCTTTAAACGCCCTTCTGCCGCTACTTTCATTCATTCTTATAAAATGTGTATTTTTCGTCGTTTGGGAATCCATAAGCCATGTGCGTATACGAAGTGGTAAATGAAAATTGTTGGTGAAAAAAGTTAGACAATAAGGAATTGGCGACAACTGAAAAGCTAAAAAAATTATGATCCAAACGCCCCCTTATAAAATTTAACGCGCTGCAGAATTCTTTAGCACGTATAACGAAGTTCGATATTTTTATAAATTTCATTTTTAGCCGAATAAAATGATAAAGCTTGTTGAGACGATCGTTTTGATATAAAATTCGACTTCTAATTCCTTATAACGAATATTTTGTGGCAATTGTAAATTTGAGAAAAATAATATAAATAAAGTTTGCTGATGTACACGCAGTTCGAGGTCCGAAATCAGGTCAAATTTTATTTTCAGTTTTACAAAATGAAAGAGCTTATTTTTACGCTCGTTTTGGTTATTCGCACACCCTTTAACTCTAAATAACGCAGAAGTTATGTCGAAAACGAGTTTTTATTTTATATAAAAATTTCAAACAGCAAAATACGTACATGTAACTTCTGATCTGATTTTCAATGTCAATTTCGAACGTCTTCTGGTTCGTTTCAACCTTCGGGCGATACACGAAAGTTGTTCGGATCGACGTTTTGCATAAAATCTTATTTGAGGTCAAGTTCTTAAAATGCGATTTAACGGGTCAAAACTGAAAGTCAAGCCTCTGTTTTTTTGAATAAAAAGTCAAAGTTCAGCAGATTTTTACAAGGATATTTTGGTCATTTTACGTAGAGATTAAAGTCTCGGCTATAACTGAAAAGTTGTCAAAAAATGTCATTTTATACAAAATCTCTTTGAGTCTGAAACGCGAAAATATAATTTAGCGGGTCAATTTGACCGAATTAGTTTTGACTAAATATATATACAAAAATGGTAAAATTATACAGGTGACATATTGACTTGCAAAAGTCAACGAAAAATGTATAAAACTTGTGGAATGCTTTGTAAAACATAATAACGTCTAATAAGAATTCAATTATAACGTTTTAAAATGACGAAGGAAAAGCCAAATAAAAGTCAAAAGTTGCTCGCCAAATCATTCAAATATTTTAACCAACATTAACACATCGTAAAGACTGACGGAAAATATTAATTATAAAGTGTTTAAGAAATAAAACGTTTCTTACATTTAGTATGTACAATTCATGTTATACTAAGTAAACGAACATACTTTTGTAAGTAATAGACAAACTCTATTAAATTACTCAAACGTTTTCAAAGTGATGAATGTTTCCGAGAATGGTAACTTCTAAAAGTGAACATTTTACTTACCGAAACTTCAAAGCGTGTTACCTTGAACACTAAAGAAAAACCCTTCATTACTTGTACTAATTTAACCTTATGCAACTTAATATGTTATCATATCGTCCTAAGTGTATGGTCGAGAACCATAATTAAACAAGATCTCAAGTTATGATATACGAACCCTAATCTTTAAAGTTTCAATAAACTTAATTTGAATTACGTCTTTCGTGAGAAACATTGTTAAGGACTCCTCGTACAAATTTAAAATGATTGACTGAGATCTGTTAGGAAGTTGTCCGCGAGAGCGATTTCTCTTTTTAACGCGTAATAAATTAAGATTACTTTCTAACTATATTGATCATGCGTTCAATTCTTTATGAATTTAAAGATATAAAATAAAGAAACTTGCTATATCTTTACATGCACCTAACTATTTTATGCGCTGAAACGATTTCGTACACCAAGATGGAAAAATTACGCGATTAAGTGGTGTTTGGGCAAAGAATGTTACATTGTTGTAAAAGTCGTGATTTCACCAAATAAGATAAAACGTACGCTTTTACGGATCCCTTTAATATTTTATATTTTTATATACATGTTGTATATGCCGTTATATCTTATCTCTTGCTTTGCTATTCGTGATTCGCCTCCTTAGACCGCAATTGAGACTTTTTTTCTTCGTATTCTTCATCGCAATGAATGTCATGTACATTACGATAATTTCGGTTAAACTCTCGAAAATCCTATCATTTTGTCATCACCTTATTGATCGATTGATAAGTCACTTTTGCCATCCTCTCATGCAAACCACTTGCTATTTTAACAGTTCTTTGTAACAATGGTTAATAAATTTGACCTTACATTGTTTTATGGGTTGATTTATCTGAATATTATACAACAATTGTTATCGCCAAAGATTTTCGAGATATTAATAATGAAAATACAACGTTTGCAAAATTGTCTTATTTTCACAATTTAATGGTTTCAAACTTATCTCGAGATCTACTTTTAGAAAGGTAACATAAAAGGTGCATAGGTATATATAAGATACCCTAACACTAGTTTGACGAACTAAACGTTTCATTGCTATTCCTAATTATACGTAGTTGTGAACCTACGTATAATTTAGAAGGAGCCATGCAAAGCTTATGAGTAGTCACCTTACGATCTTGATAAGGATCAACTTTTACTCAAAATTTTGAAAGACGAAATTTTTGTCTCATATGCAAGTAGTCCAAATTGAGAGAATCCGCATATATATACCTTCATCTTCTTTTGAAAAGATTCCTCATATGCGGGTAAGTTTTGACTATCAACCCACACGAAAATTCCTTTGATTATCTCCTTGATGGACATATTGTCAACTCTTCGTCGAATTTTCGGTCACAGATTCTGGATTTGGAAGTTGTAGCATTTCGATAATCGCTTCTTTACCTACCCCTTTCGAGTTACGTTCCTACATCTTCGAAACGCCTCCAATGTGAATGAAGAGATTACCAACGAATGGGAATTTATCCACCCGAGTTTTTCGGTGTGTGCTAAACGTGCGAGCGAAAGTCATCATGATTGTTTATGACTTCCGTATGATTTACCGCCACAATATATATATATATATATATATATATATATATATATATATATATATATATATATATATATATACATATATATATATATATATATATATATATATATATATATATATATATATATCTTTCGTCGTCATTAATTGGTGTTTTCAGAAAGTATTGAAAGAGGCATTGAAAATTCTTATTTTCGTCGACTCGCAAGCCGACGTTTGACCACATAGTTGTTTAAAGGTTTCGGCCTTATAATAAATATTGACGGATATTGTTGACATGTTATTCTACAAAACATTTTGACGGATTTTGTCATTAATGCTCCTTGACTTGAGTTGGATTCACAAAATTTTATTTTAAGTCTGCACCATTAAATTAATTCTTGTAACAAAAAGACGACTGATATGAAGATAACCCGGTAATGTGACTTCGTGTTACGGTTGCCATAATTTTTTTATTTAACAAATACGTTCGTCGTCTGATGAAGATGTGTGATTATGTCCATTCGCCATGATGTTCGTTTTCCTTTAGACTCGAAGTTATTACGTTCAAACCATGTGTTGCTTGCTTACCAAAGCACTAACCATGTCTTTTACTTCATTTTATCCGAGAGACGTAGTATGAATCTTATTTCTTGTTCGTTTATCGATCGACGTGAAATTATTTGGACTATGAATATCTTATGAAACAACGACTTGATTTTTCCTTATTTTCCTACTTTCTTATCATTGCTATGATGATTTATCTTTTCTTTAAAGGTTTTCTCGATGATCAAATCGATTTTCTCATACCGTTATCTACATACTGGCAATTAGTGACAATTGTTTTACATCCGTAAACATGTGGTTAAATTGTTAAAACCCTAATGCAAATGCAATAAGCACACTGTGAGTATCTATAAAAAGATTATAAGTTCTATTGAACACTTTTCGAATAGGTTCATAAAGTGTTTAACTATCAAAAATGACTTTCTTAAGTTAAAGAGTTGGTTATAACCACCCATTTTTGACAAAATCGTGACTAAGAATGTTTCTTAAACTCATTTTTAGTCTTTCTACCCAAATTACCATTTTCATGGTTATCTTGGAAATTAATGTTTTAAGATTTTCTTACAAATGTTTTGATTTTGAATCTCCAAGACCTTGATAAATCCATATTATTGGATTTCATTAATTAAGGGCATTCTAATATTTTAACACTGTAACCAAGTGAAACCTTGATTTTCATAATAAAGAGGTAAATTAGCTCCGCGTATCGTTGGACCGTATCAAACCTTATCGACCGACGGTAACTCGCGTGCTTGTCCATCTTACTTAGTTTTCTTCATATTTTCATCTTATTTCCACGCATTGTACTTTATGTATTTAAGATGTTATTTCAATGTTTCACTGTAAAACTTTGCTACGTATTGATACAATTTAGCCGGGTGTAATTTTTATTTCTTTTGGGTACACCCCTGTTAATGAACATGATTTCTTTCTATTTATGGAAAGACAATGCTTCTTGGTTTATTACTACTTGTCATGTAATTACAGTACGTTACTCTTTGTTCCAGTATTCTTATACTCCTAACCTTCATTGTGCTATTGATACTCCTTAGTATTGCATTTTATCCCCATCTTTTTCTTTCTCCAGTTAAACTCTGAGGGACCAGAGTTCCTTTAGGGGGGTCGACTGTGAGAACTCGTATTTTCTGGTAAATTGTTTTATACTATTTATTCCAGCTCACTCGATTTTCATTGGTTATTATGATTTATTTTAGTATTTCACGATTTACGAGGTCTCGTGTGAGAACGCGGATTTTCGGTAATTTTCTTTTACTTGTTATACGTGCTTACTCACACTTTTGTCATATTACCCATTTATTTTATAGTGATTACGTATCATCCTCAAAATTTTAGTTAAATATAAAATTCTATGAATTTCGCTAATTTACGATATTATTTGGCGAAATGCCCAAACTTTATATTTGTAATTTCTACGAGGTTTCATCACATTTTATAAGACTTATTATTGACTCTTTGCCTAAAAAATAATTAAAATCGATATCTATATCAATAACGGACACAATGGTGAACTTTTGCATTTTTACGTTTTCCGGCTGTCGGACTGAGTTTTCGGGTCCGAACGCCCCGATAAAAATTATTATTATGTGATTCCTAGTTATTCTTGATTCCTTGATCCAGCTTAGTGAAATTCGAGCCAAACAAGTGTTTACTAGTTACTTTAAGGAAGTTTTGTTTTAAACATAAACGTGTTTTAGTTTTCGTCAAAAACGGCTCGTTAATTAAACCCGTAAATTTACGAGATCTCAACACTAAATTTTGGGCCATCTTGGAGTATTTTCAGTTGGGCCCAAGCTTAGGAAGCCCAATTTGACTTTATTTGACCATTAATTAAACATGGAAGAAAACATACTAAAAAAAATCTTTACAAAAAAAAACCTGGGCTCCCTTCTATCTCTCTGTGATCGACGAACACATCACCCACCCCCCAAAACCATTGATTTTTCTTGATTTGAGGTAAATTAATACAAGTCCTATGTTTGTTTTTTAATTCCTAATCAAACCCATGTGTTAATTTTAACATACATCAAACTTTTGCATGTAATTAAAAATTATCAAATCTTATGATTTGATGATGTTTTTATGAGTTCTTATGCTTGATTTTGCTTCTTCAATGGTTAAATTGTGTTTTTGATGGGTAAAATTTTGACTTGAGTATGTTATATTGTCATAGGGCCACGAAATTTTTATGACCAAGGAAGAAAGAATCGAGATTTTTCGTGTTTTGATTGATTCATACAAGTTGTGAAGGTATAATCATAACTAGTATATTGAATTTGATGTTATTAGCATTTTTGGATTTCATTAATCTTTGATTTTGAGCTCATGGGTAAAACCCACTGAGATTGTGATTACATGGGCCATATTATGACTTAGGATACTTGCGTGGCGATTTAGTATAGCTTAAGTGATGCGTTGTCGCGTTTAGATTACTAAAATGGAACGTTTCCTAACGTGGAAATCACCACAGAAACAAACAGGTCATGGCCAATTTTTCTTAAACACATGACCTTGTTTTTATATGAAAAATGAATACCCATTTATGTGCTTAACAAGTGGTGAGTTGGATAGAAACGAGATGTGTCCGGATGAGCCCGGGATGGTCGATTTACTAAACTAGGTCAAATCTGAATTTTTGCTTAAAACGTGGGTAAATTGACTTAGGTAAAAAGATTGAATATATGATTTTACAACTTTTTACAGTAGTTACAAACATAATAAAACTTCTCTTTTTGGTTTCGTGTCAAAATCTTATACCGTTTGGGATTTATGCTCAATTTACCAAAGGGTACGAAAGACGTTTACAACTTTCTGTTTTGATAGTCTGTCACTAAAAGTGCATTTTCCGTTGATTGGAAATAGTTCTAAGCTTGTTCTTGCCCAACCTTTAAAGGTAAGAGAAATACCTTTACATGTCCGAAAATTTCACCTCTTGTAGTATTATAGATTTTGAGATATCACCAACTCTTCACAGCCATTTTCAGAAAACTGAATTCAGTCCAATGCTTCAACATTATGCATCGAGCCCAAAATCTGTTTGAAACCCGCATGTAAATGCTTTGACCATCATACAAGGTTAATGTCATGTTATTAAAGTAGGTTCAAAGTATTTTGGTCAAATTTCATCTTAAGCATAGGTCTCGCCATTGCACGCAAGTTACTTGGTCATACTATGTCACGTTACTTCTAAAAAGTTATTTGCTACATTGAACACTTTCTTATTACGCGTCACCATTGCATAGGTCCGTGAAGACTCCATTTTGCTCAGCCCTTTTTCCTTGTGATCACTTGCTAAAGGTGAGTACATAGCCCCTTTTCGTTATTACATATTTTTACTACTCGCGGGGTGAGAAATACACATTTATGGAACACACTCATTACTTTTTTTTACTTGTATGCTATTCGAGAACTTGTATGTTGCTTCTAGTGATTACTAGATACAACTATTATTGCTTAGTGTGCTCAAAAGTCCCCTCATCATGAACCGTTAGTTATTTCATTACTTTGCAAAGCGCGAGTGTTATGGGTGGATCCATCGGGACTGACAATCCCCGTCCTTGTATTACGTGACGCATTTACATTTGAGGTATTACAAGTTGTTTGAGCAGACACTAACTTTAGGGGCAAATTAATTACGTTAAGTTTCGGTTTCATGAGCTAATGCAATAATACATTTGAAAGGTATGCTGATCCCATAGCCCTTCTGAAATGATTACTCTTGATACTACTACATAATGAGTGTTGTGTTCCATACTACTTTACTTAAACCTATGTTACTCGCTCAACAATTTTTGTTGACGGTTTACGTGTTATTTCTCAGGTACGAATGCTTAAGCTGGGACAGGAGCTCGTGGATGTGACGTGCCAGCAATTCTGTAGTCCATTTTCAGTCCATGTTCAATCAACTTTACTTTACTAATTAATATCATCTTTTGTGTCACTTTGGGTCAAATCTCACTAAAGGTAAAGTCGACAGAAAACGTTGTTGTAAACTTTGGGGTTGTTGGCACTAAAACTAAGACTTGGATAGAAGCCTATGATGCTTCGTTTGTTATTGTGTTTATAAATAACTGGGACCGTTTTATATTTAAATTTCCGCACTTTTATTTAATTAGGGATGTAATAACAGGTTTTTATTGCGACATTTTAGTACTTATATTTCAATGTTCATGATAACATAGACGTGGCACCCCCATGATGCCTAAATGGACCCTTCCAGTTTTCGGGGTGTTACAGCTGTGCAACCCAATTATCACCACTGTTGGACTGCTTGACCGATTTCCACCACTGCAGCGCATCACCTTCAAACTTATAGCAAGCCAGTCTTGCCTTGAAAACACCATCACAACCCATTGCATCGAAAATCTTCTCGATGTGAGAAATCCAAGCTTCAGCCTCGTTGGGGCTGTCAGTCTGCTCAAACGAACGGGGTCGCTGTTTGTTGAATCTCTCCAACCAAGTCATAAGAGTAATATGTGGAGGAGAAGGTGGAGGATTGTTGTTGTTGTTCTGATTGCCATGAGCACGGATTTCCGCATGAACTTCGTCTCTGATTTCATTGCGAAGTTGGGGAAGGAGGGCTTGCAGAGCTGCATTGACAGCTGTTGTCATATCTGGAGTATTGCGTGAGTTCACCATCTGACAGTTTAAAACAAAAGGCAACATAAATCATAAATCTAAAATGAGATAACATAAAATGCATGAACAATGTATAAATAAATGAAGCAGTTTATAATGCAAGAAATAGTTTAAAAATGCATGATGCAGTTTATAAAAACTTTTATATGCGCGAGAGTGAACGCCTATGGTCAGTTCACTCAAAACAAAAGACATGGCGAGGGGACGCCTATGGGTCGGTCCCAAAGTTAAAAGTTTCGATAAAAGCACATATGACTAAATAGCGCCAGTCCTGTACCAACCATTACTTAGTCATAAACCTACTACAATGATATGAATGTATGAAATAAAATGAAAATGGATGAATGCATGAAAACCAACTGTCAGTTCTTGGAAGACACTTGTGACTACCTGTAAGTCACAGGTCATGTTTTACAGAGCTACAAGTCGAAACCTTGGTCTCTGATACCATAATTGTAACACCCCATTTATTAGGATAGAATGTTACACTAAATTATGGTGTGTCATCAAAGCATGCAAGGTAAATGTCTAAACATTCATGACCATAACTAGAAATACCGGAAACAAACATCGGTAGTCTAGTAACTCACACACAAGCAATATTAAATACTGTTAATGGAAGGACTAAACAATGTCCAAATGAAGTAAAGTATGATAAAATAAGAATAAATGCATAAGTTAAAAGAGGCCGGATAGCTTCCAGTCCGAATGCACATACTATAGAGTTCCTACTTGCGTCCTTGGGTACCTGTCGTTCAGGAACATGGAAAAGTAGACGGCTGAGCATAGCGCTCAGTGAACGGATATACAATAAAGCATGGAAACATAGAATATGGAAACACATAAAGAGCATAAAGCATTAATGGCAGTGGAAATGAATAAGTCCTGGAAAACCTAATTGTCTGTCATGTTAACTGGTTTTAGTTCTGAAAACATAGCTTATGTTACTTATGAAAATCTGTATTAGTTAATGTACCAAAAGCCAATATAGGTCATGAGGTTAAAAACGTGCATGAATACTTAGAGAGGTGACCTCGTCATGCAAATTAGAGGGGATGCCTCTAATTAATTGGTAAGTGGGTAGGAGGGATCAGCTCCTTGTGAAGGATGCAAGGCACACACCACATTCACCATGAAATCCTGACTGAAACATGTAACTAGGATGCACCCATACGCCCCACATGATAAGATAATAAATATAATGGCCAAATAACTGAAAGGGACGCCACGAGCTATCACTCCGCCGTGGTGAAGTCATAACACTAGTGCCTCTAGTGTTATGGTTATGGTACCTCTATAACTAGGTGAAACTGGTCATGCATGTATATGGCTAAGGTAACTATAAAACATAAGCATTTAATCTGTAACTACTGGGGAAAATAGTTGGCTGCATACGAGAAATCCTAATGAAGGAAGAGATTGTCCTTACTAAAGGACGGGAAATCCGTACCTTATGTCCAGTAGAAGCTAATGAACACGATGAAGACTAATTTGCCTCGACGGATAACACTACATAAGAAATATGGACGTATATGAGTTGTCTGAATTACATGTGTTTTACTGGTTTCGTGTGTTATTAGCTTGTTATATGTATTCTGTCATGTTTTACTGTTTACTGTGTTAACTGTAGTTATATTGATGTTCTACTGTGTATTATTCATGTATTAGTGTATTATAATACTTGTATTGTAATACTAAGTAACTTTCTAAAAATAGCAGGTTTCCATAAATAGTAAGTTTCCAAAAATAGAAGTTCCCAAAAATAATAAGTTCTCATAATTAGAATTAAGCTGGATTATAAATAATAATTAAAGTTCAAATAGTATAATACAAGTCATGGTTATAGCTTATTAATTAAATAATTGGTTAATTTATTAAACTATACGTTATAAGGAATTTAATTAAAAATACATATTTTAATTAAATTAAGCGAAGTTAAATACTTTAGGTTATACTTTAATATTAATTTAATATTTAACCTAAGTCATGAAATTAATTAAATTAAAAGTCTAGTAATTAATTTAATTAACATGTTTTTCTGATTTTAATATTAAACACGAGACCCGAACCCGTGTTTTAAAAATTAACCTGAGCCCGAAACCCGGTTCCACATATAAGCCGACCCAAACAGCCCTACCAGTGGCTAGACCGGCTAGCCGGTTGCCACTGGTGGCTTGTGGTACCCACTGCCAAGCCCCAGTTGACACCGGTAGTACACCGGTTCATACCGGTGGTGGACCGGTTCCCCCTGCTTTGGTCGGTTCCCATTGTCAGCCCAAAAGAACCCCACCGATGCCCTAAGGTCTCGGTTGGCTCTCGGTCCAAACCAAAACACACCCCCGACATGCGGTCGGGGGTTTTTCCCTTGCTGCGCCCGAACAACAGCCCAAACCGAGCCCCTTATGGGTCTCGGTGACGTCGGATCAAACAAGCCGAGAGTCTTATGACTCTCGGTTGTGTCTCGGCTAACCGAAAGCCACACCAAACACCCCCTTTTCCATGATTTAATTAATCTACTTGTTTTTATTACATGTTCATAAGATTAATTAAATTAAACATGAATTTATAAGGAATTAAAAGAAAAGAAAAAGGTGTTTGATTTTACCGAACACGTGGAATGAAAGAGGTTATGAACACGATCACGTACACGTAAATAATCAACAAGAAAATTCGTCCGGTTGGTCCTTGTTGTCTATGGTGGCCGGCGGCAAGAGAAAGAAGGAGGCAAGAGACAAACTTTTTCCTTTAACCTAAATTATGTTTTAGGTTTCCTGTGTTTTATTATTTACATGGGTTTAATATGGTTTATGGGTCCAAGCCCATCCTCTCCTTTGTCTCTTGGGTAGTCGCGGCCTAAAGGAAGCCCACGGGGAAACCGTAGCTTTTCCGTGTTCAAATAATTACGTGATCGTTTATGTTTCAAGTGTCGTGATTTTTATACGTCGTGTACTTAACACATTTATAATATTTACGTAACTACATGTTATTAAATATCGTGACACGTGAACTATATTATAAATGGGAAGTTTTAAGTTTTACCGTATTTTCATGTGTGTACTGTTCATGTGTATTGTTCATGGTATTTTAATGCGGGTTTTACAGATATCCTTTACCAAGGAATGATGACTTACTAGACCATTGAAGAAATCCTTTTATTTTACGAAACTTAACTTAAAGACAGGTTACCACTAAGTTCGAATTCATGAGGAAGACACATGGAAAACAACTATTAAAATCCGACAAGTGTTGTATGAGTAGCGAGTGATGTCGATCGGTCTTTTTAATGCGTTGGCTACCTTCATGCGATTAATGAACGATATCCTTCATCCTCACATTGATGATTTTGTCATCGTGTACCTTGATGACATTCTCATGTATAGTTATGGGTGGACCACCTCGAGCATGTACGAAAAAAATTTCATCTCCTCTAACATCAACAACTTCAGTTAAACCGCAAGAAGTGTGAATTTGGTAAGAAACAACTAACTTACATTGGATTTATTGTTGGTAATGGTGAATTACATGTTGATCCTGACAAAGTTAAAGCAATCATGAATTGGACCCGACCGCGCTTGATTACGGATGTCCGAAGTTTTCTTGGAGCTTGTCAATATTTGCGGAAATTCATCCGTCATTTCTCGGTGTTGGCACCACCTTTGCACGCTGCAACAAAGCTGAACACAAAGTTTGAGTGGTCTAACAAGCATGAGGACACTTTTCTGTTATTAAAGAGGAAGATTAGTGAGGCACCTCTACTCGTGTTACTAAATTTACAAAGACCATTTGAATTGGAGACGGATGCTTCTAGATATGCTATGGGTGTTATTTTGTTGCAGGAAGGAAAACCAATCACTTACCATTCAAAATTTTTTTAAGGAGACCACAAAAATTACCCGACATACGACAAAGAGTTGTTCGCACTGCACCAAGCAGTGAAGCATTGGTGTTGTTACCTGCTCAGAAAGGAGAAAATGGTTCATACCGACCATCAACCACTACAGTGCCTACAAAGCTAAGCAAAGCTTCAACAAGTCCATCATATGAAGTGGATGAATTACTTGCAACAATTCAACTTAGTTATCAAGTACAAAAAGGTCTCAAAACAAACTCGTGGACATATTTTCTCGACCGCCTGTTATCATGCTATGTTTGTTAGTGTTTATGTAGGTACATCCCTTAAGTCATGATGAATATGCCTTTGTTTATCCTACCGATCTAGATTTTATAAATGTGATTAAAGAAATGTAATGTCACAAACCCACAGAGTTCAATTAGAAATGAAAGTTGCTATATAAAGGTGGCTTATTGTGTGTACCAAAAACAGCAGAGATGGTCCAATGGATGAGAGAAGCACATACTTCAAAGGTTGTTGTGCATTTCGAAGTCACTAAATCTCTATAAAACCTCCAGTGATATGTGTTTTGGCCACGAATGCACCAACATGTAAACCATTTCGTTAAAGGTTGCATGTTGTGCAGTACGTCTAAATCATCTAACTGAAAAGTGGGTTACATACACCTCTGACAGTTCTGTCTCGTCCACGGGAAACCATATCCATGGATTTTTTAGGAGGGCTTCCGAAGACAAGAAGAGGGAATGACTATCTATTTGTGATCGACGATCGATTTTCTAAAATGGTGGTGTTAATTCCATGCAAGAAGACTGTAACAAGAGAGGAAGCAGCAAGGCTTTTCTTTGAAAATATGTGGAAGATATTTGGAATTCCCAAATCCATTGTGTCGGATTGGGATTCACATTTTCTAAGTAACTTTTGGTGTTCGTTATGGTCTAAAATGGACACGAAGTGCTAGCGTGGCACTGCTTTTCACCCGCAAACATAGCTCTACCATGTCATACATAGCTCTACCGGCAAAAGCTCCTTCTGAAGTATGCTTGGGATTTCTCCCACAATCCCCATTTGACTTGGAGTTTACAAGTTATTCTTCGTTGACACCTTCAAATGAAGTTGGAGAGGCTGGAAAGGCACAAAGGTTCATCAACAACATAAGAAAACTACATCACCAGGTTGAAGAACAATTAAGACGTTCAAAAAAAAAAGTATAAAGAACATCATGATCGTCACTAAGTTGAAGGAAATTTTTAAGAATGTGATCTTGTTTGGTTACATCTTGGAAAAGAAAGGCTGAAATATGAGGGCAAGAAAATTAAACCCATTCGCTATGGTCCATTTCGAATCGTCAAAAAAATCGGTAAGAAAGCGTATCAACTAAAGCTAACATCGTATATGGAGATGTATTCAGTAGATAATGTTGATAAATTAAAGTTGTTTGAGCCATCGATGTTGATGAGGAACCAGGAGAGTGTTTGCTTGCAGTTGATGAGTTAATAAATGAACAAGAAAAGGTTTTATTAGAAGATACAATTGTGGAAAAAAAATCAAGCTCAACCCGATGTGGTGAAAGAAAGTCATGTCGGATAGGAACGAAGGGGCAATGGCCTAGCAAAGCAAAATGGTTTCAAAAGAAGTCAGAGAAGCCCGATTTCCTCATCTCCAGTTCTAAGACCAAAAGGAGTTGGTCCTCTCCGTGACGAGGGGAGGCGTGATCCGAGACAATATCGAAGTAAACAAAAAAGGATAAACACCACTTTCAAATAACCTAGAATGTGGCTTGTAAGTTGGTAACTAATCCCTGAAGCCATGCGTATGCATGATAAAATATAGGAGTAATCCTTAGTAATTAAATAAAAGATAAGGTAAAGTAGGATACACCTCAAGAAAAGAAAAAAAACAAAGTTATTCTCATTGTAAATCTATGAGTTTTTCTTTGATAGAAAAAAACAATTAATCCATCTTCCTAAATCGTGTTATTAACATCCTATATCTGTCATAAGTTTCCGCGTAATCTCGAGTTCATATCGGATCATTAATGCTAATGTTAAAGAAAAAGACAGTCTTGTGTGCAGTTTTGACATAAAAGACTGGGACATGACAATGAGATGGGACTACATGTGCTAGAAAAGTAGGGTTTGTTTGGCAAGAAGAGTCTAGGTAAGCTCGATTTTGTGTGAATTGTGTTCTAGGGAAGTCATATCGAGTCAGTTTTATAGTAGGAAGGCACACTACTCAGGGATGATAGACTATGTTCATTCAGACTTATGGGGTCCGTCTCAGGTGGAATCATTAGGCGGTAGAGGTATTTATTATCTATTGTTGATGATTATTACAAGAGGGTATGCGTTTATATTCTCAAGTTCAAACACAAAGCATTTGGAAAGTTCAAAGAGCGGAAGCAGTTAGTAAAATAATCAGACTGAGAGGACGGTTAAGAAGCTAGGGACGGATGATGGCCTTGAAATCTGTAACTGGTAATTTGATCGGTTGTGCACTAAGAGTGGGATTACTAGACATTTGAGAGTTGTTGAGACGCCGCAGCACAATGGTTAGTAGAACAAATGAGTAGAACTCTCATGGATAAGGTATGTTGTTTACTAATTTAGTCTGGATTGCCCAAGACATTCTGGGTGGAAGCGACATGTATGGCTGCATATCTCATAAATAGGTCACCATCGACAGCGATTGAGAAAAAGATACCTATAAAGATGTGGTCGGGACATCCTAGTGATTATGGGATGTTGAGGGTTTTTAGCTGTGTCGCATATTTACACGTTAAACAAGGTAAGCTTGTTTTGAGGGAAATAAAATGTGTTCTTTTGGGGGTATCCTGAGGGTGTGGAGGGGTACAGACTATATATGCTTAATAATGAATCATCTAAAATAGTCACACGGAGGAACATGATCTTAAATGAAGGCGTCATGTACATAGACATGTTGAAGGATTCTAGTGCATGTAATGATAAGTTTACTGAGAAATTACAAGTTGAGGTGGAACTGCAGTGGTTAAATAATCGTACACCCGAGGAAGATCAAACTGGTCAAGAAGATCATACAGACCAGGAAGACCAGACAAATCAGGAAGATCAAACTGGTCAAAGATGGCTATGATGAAGATGCAGGGGGTCAAGAAATTGATCAGCCATCGAATCTTGTAGATTATCAGTTGGTTTGAGATAGAGAACAAAACCGACAAGGTTTCAAGATGAGAGTAATATGGTTGCTTACGCGTATGTTGCAGTAGAGGAAGAAAATACTCATAAGCCATTGACTTGTCAGGCGGCGGATGCTTGTGAAGACAGTTCTAAGTGCAAAGCTGCTATGGAAGAAGAGATGGATTCTCTAAGGAAGAAAAAGACCTAGGTGTTAGCAGATCATCCAAGTGGGCAGAAGCTGGTGAGCTGCAAATGGTTGTACAAAATAAAGGAAGGGATTAAAGGTGTTCAAAAGCCTAGGTAAAAGGCAAGGTTGGTGGCTCGTGGATTCACACAAAGGGCAGGTATTAATTACAATGAAGTATTTTCGTCGGTAGTTCGACTCACATCTATTCGGGTTATACATGGAAATCTTGAAGGTTATGAGTTGGAACAGCTTGATGTAAAGACGACATTTTTACATGGAAATCTTGAAGAAGTAATCTACATGAGGCAGCCACTAGGATTTGAACAAAGTAACAAGGTATGTTTGTTAAAGAAATATCTTTATGGTTTGAAGTAGTCACCCAGGAAATGGTATAGAAGGTTTGATGAGTATATGCTGAGTAACGGGTTTAAGGGTAGCACTCACGGAAATTGTGTATATTACAGGAGTTATGCACCATGGGAGTATATCTATCTATTGTTATATGTAGACGATATGCTGATTGTTTGTAAAAGCAAGGCTGAGATTGGGTCTACCAAGTCTTTGCTTATAGAGGGAGTTCGACATGAAAGAGCTCGAGGAAGCAAAGAAGATTCTTAGTATGGAGATCGTTAGGGATCGGAGTCGCAAGACTCTGAGGGTGTCACAATCCGGGTACATTTCTAAAGTTTTAAACATGTGTAGAATTGATAATGCAAAATCAGTTCAGATGCCATTGGGTGGGCACTTCAAGCTGTTGTTGAAGGATTGCATGGTTAGGGATTGTGATGTTGAAAGTATGATTAGGGTGTCGTATGCAATTTGGTTGGGAGCTTAATGTACTTGATGGTGTGCACGAGACCAGACATATCATGTGCTGTAAGTGTAGTTAGCAGATATTTGGCGAATCTGGATAAACTTCATTAGGAATTAATGAAATGGATTATGAAAAATTTTCAGGGTACTATAAAGTGGGTTTGGTGTATGGGACAAATCGTGGCAACCATGTGGACGTAACATGTTTTGTTGTTTCATACTACGGTAAGGATCTGGATAAAGGTAGGTCTCTCACTGGATAAAGGTAGGTCTGGATTAATGTACGTTGTTTCAAATAACGTACATTGTGAGCTGGAAAGCAACGCTACAACACGTGGTGGCTCTTTCAAATACATAGGCAGAGTATATGGCCCTTACGGAGGCTGTGAATGAAACTATTTGGCTAAGGGGACTCTTGGAAGAGTTGGGCGTGAAGCTTGACACTATGGCAGTTAATTATGATAATTAGGGCGCGATTCACTTATCGCGGAATCATTTATTTCATGAAAGGACTAAGCACATCAATGTACGTTATCACTTTATCAGAGAAGTCTAGAAAGCAAAGACGGTTGAAGTTTTGAAGGTGGGTACTGAACATAATGTTGAAGATGCCTAGACGAATGTGATACATGGACGTAAGTTACAACACTACTTAGAGTTGCTAAGTGTTGGGATAGGCTAATAAAGCATAAGGTGGAAATTGTTATGTATTTAGTCTCTATATCCGCTTATTTCGATGTCTAGGGTAATAAGTGCCGAGTTTCCTAATATCTAATTGAATAAAGGTCGGTTGGTTGTGTCCAAGTCCAACCCGACCTGTAGGTCATTGTAAGAGTCGGTTCCCCCTCACCTCTATAAAAGGAGGCGAGGGGAAAGAACAAACGCGTCATTCTTTCAATAAAGTCTAATCTAACGATTAGGGTATTACCTTGTGGGTTTCTAGTCTGTTGTGATTCGCGCGCGCGTGTGTGTGTGTGTGTGTGTGTGTATCTTCGTGATTGATATTCCGCATCTAATTAACCAGGTTGTAGGGATGGAATCCTACATTTCGGTTACGTAACACTCACAGGGACTCTAAAAATGAAACCAAACCAAAATTGCAACCGTGTTAAAAATCGAATTAACCAGATTAGATATTTGAATTTTCGGTTTGAATATGATTTTGACAAAATATCAACCGAACTGAATTGGAAACCAAATTCATACAAATATATTTTTTTCTTTTATATTTGTATACATAAAAGACACTTAAATTATTTTCTAGTGTAAATAAAACACGTTTTAAGCTTGAAATAATTTTTTAAAAAAATATAAATTATGTAATTCGGATTATTCAGGTCAACCCAAAAACCGAACAAAGATCATATTTGCTTTTCGGTTCGATTAACTGTAATCTCAATTCGCTTCGGTTTCAGTTTTAACAGAAAAAAAAAACCAATCCAATTTTACCGGATAAACCGAACAAAGCCCATGAACACTTTATTTTGGGCCATGCTAGTTTTGATCTGTTAGCACTCACATTTTGTGATCGGTGGACTTGTGACTTTATTATATTGGCCCATGACTTGTGATCAGATTCAATTATCCAGCCTTGGGTGCAGCTTATATTGTTGTACCTCATACAAAATTGAGACCATGTTTCAGATTGTCTAATAAGTTCATAAGCATTTCAAATAGTAATACAAGTTTGAGACATGTTTGAGACTTTGAGGTTCACTCAAAATGAAAAATATTATATATACATATTCATAAACTAAAAGAAATGTGTTCACATATGCATAAAATTAACGGATATATGCTTATATACATCCAACTACACACATGACACTGCATTACAATTAATCATATTTCCTTAACAAAAAAAACCATCTGCTTGACAAGCTTCATTTAGTTGTATACTAGGAGCTTTGAACTACACTTATCGATCCATCCGTTGCTTGTACATTTAACGTAGGACACACCGAGTTAAATCGTGGTGTAGTATACGTTCCTTTAAATAAACTCTGGAATATCACTTGGTATGCTGCCTCGGTTAAGTGCAATCCATCCCAGTTAGCATAGGTTTCGGGCTGATCACATGCGGTTGATGTAGGATCAGCACAATCTACTAACGGGTTGTAGTTATACGGCCCTCCCCCTCCACAACATGCTTTCAGTGCCCCATTTGTGAATCCTGCAGAATTTGGAAATCTCATAAGCTTTTATGATCAAATTGCAAATGAACTCATAAGCTACGTATATGCTAGCATTTTAAGTACCGTATTTTTGTGGAGAGCGAAAAAATTGCATGGCAGCGTTGTAGTAATCAGCATAGATAATATTGACATTAGGATGAACTTCACGGATTAGATTTAACGACGTTTGGAGCAACTCGTTATGGTACTCTGCAAACTGATTTAGCGCGGTGATACAACCTGTTGTGCTATCATACTCTACTTTATCTGAACCATAGTAAATCGTTAAGTAGGCTGCTGAGCATCCAATTGGTAGGTTTCCTGGGACAACAAGAGTTTCTGCCCCAAGCTCGATCAGTTCCTGCATTTGCCATGTCGATTAGCTACACTCTATAAACACTTTGTATTACACATTATCTACTTAAACTTGTACTCGATTATGCTACATTACTACTTACATTAATAGCCGAAACAATGGTGTTAATAATCAGAGGAACATATGATTTGAGCTCATCGATAGCCTTTCCAGCAATTACGGCATGATTGTAGTCATTGCCTCCTATCTCGCCCATAAGTATTAGCGACTTCTGAAGGAAGGTCTTGCAATCTGCAATTAACCATTTCGATTTCATAAGAATTTTAATTTAACCAACTTATTAAGACTTGTTAACTATGTTAATATAATTCACAACTACTAAACTTTTTCACCAACAAAAGCACACTTGAAGAAATGAACTTATTTTAATAAGCTGTTTCAAAACATGAACATGTTTTCTTTCTAAAAGAGGAGATAAGCTCAACAACAAAGTCAAAAGTAGCTTATTGCTTAGTAAGACAAGTTGGTATAAAAATCAAAGATTCAGATTCAAGCGCATTGCTTTGTTGACTCACTTTATTTTATTTAGTTATTAAGGATTAATTTAAATTCTAATAAAGTTATATTCCTCGAACTTTTTAATTTTTGGATTCTTTAAAAAGCATGCATAACAAACAAACGAGTTAGATGGTGTTTATAAGAAAAATGGGATAGTTTGATTTTTTTTTTTAAATAACTCGTTGTATTTTAAACGTTACATGAGCCCCATAAACCATGAACTCACGCACGGTGAGTTCATCACCTTTTACGAGCAACTCATGTGCGAGTTGGAGAGAGTAGCAACTCACACGTGAATTGACTACTCAATTACTCATGTTGTGAGTTTACTAATGATATCGCGACTGTTTCATTTGTTGTTCTTAAAAGAAAATATCTACAAGCTTGGTTAGATAGTCAAATAATTCTGAATTTTTAGATGGATAAAGTCGTTGAGAACTCGTATGAAATTGGTAAAGAGTAAACTGTTTACTTTTTAATTTTATTTAATAATATAATAAAAAGATTGTGGCTGAGCCAAGACTTCACCAACTCAGTATCACTTAACAATTGGCCAAAGTCACAATCAACTCAATATTTCATTTATAACATTTTAAAATATCATAAATAGTGGATATATTACTCGAAAGGAGTTGTTTGCACACTCTAAATAGTTATTTGCACACTCAAAATATATGTGTTGTGACAATTATACCCTTAATAATTACACACTTCAATAAGTGATGTAAGGATATAAATGATAAAACATCTAACATTTTAAGTGTGCAAATCACTTTTAAGAGTGTGCAAATCACTAGTCATACTCGAAAGTTGGGTATCTACACTCCATTTTTTTCATGTTTCCGTTTGGCCAGATTAGGTATAATGTTGTTGTTGATAAATTGTGGATATATGTTTATTAATAAAAAGGTATTCTAATATTTTATTGCTGTTCCAAAAAATATAAAAATAAAAGGTAATGTTGAGCAATGAATTCATACATATTACTTGTGTATCAGAAACTATTATTAGTATTAAGAAGTAGCTCTAAGCAATGAATGTTACTTCGGATAAGTTTATTATATATATTAAAGTTTGGTAATCTAATTGTATATGTAATCATAATGTGTAAAACAACTTTTAAATATTTAATTATCATAATATTATTCATTTGGCGTTGAAAAATTAACGTCTTAAGATATAAATAAATTTAATCATTGCTTGTCAAACAAGCAACGATTGTACCAACACTCGGTGCTCATAAATACTCTGTGTCAACACGTCGGTAAAAATATCTTTATCACCTTATTTCATCGTGACAATAATTGTACCAAGTTAAGTCATTGTTTTGAAAACTTTCTGATTTTCGATTAATTATAGTTATATGTCTTTATGGGGTAGGTGAGTTGGTCGCCACACATGGACTTTAATCACACGATTAGTACTAAGTATAGTACAAAGGTCCTTTCTTAGTATGCATAGTGACGTCTTAATATGGAATATATTCACGCTTTATATGTGAATACGTTTATGATTGTTTTAACTGTTTGTACATTGAGTGTCTCAACTAAATTTGGTGAGTGTAGGTTAGACCCGGTTACCTGAAGTCGTGCCGCATATAGAAGGCAACCATCCTTTGAACCATCCCAATTGAACACCTAAAGAAGCATTTGTATATGGATTGACAACCCCGTGTGCTTCATGGAACGATGAATCCAATGCAGTCGCGCCAGCCACTGCAAAATTCACTCCTTGTCCATTTTCGAGCAAACTATTCGTTCTCACACCTTCTGATGGCGGTATTAACGGCATCCCAAGACTCTCGGCTACAAAAAAAAAGGATTACTAAGGTAAATAAGTGTTGCCTTGTAGTACAAGAAAGTGAGAAACCATGTGTATGTGTACTGAAAATCACATTTCGTGTCACATGTTACTAGGGGTGTTCAAAAAAACCGAGAAACCGACGAACCGAGCCGAACCGATCAATCCGAAACCGAAAAAACCCGAAACCGAAGAAACCGAAACCGAAAAAAACCGAAACCGAAAAAACCCGCTTATAACGGTTCGGTTACGGTTTTCATTTTTAGATATCCGTGGTTAACCGAACCGAACCGCACATATTATACATGAAATTTTTTAACTAAATATTCAAATTATATTACATGTATTAATTGTATTAGTACCCTACTTTTATTATACAACGATCTTTTTACTATTAATGTCAACTGTTTTAGACATATATGTGTAAATTTAATTAATGTGATCGTAGTTTATAAATATCGAACAAATATTTTTTAGTTAATATGTTATTTATGAATATTCTAATGCACTTTTTTTAACGAAATAATTTTTATATGATTTTTATCTATTTAATGTCGTTGAATTATACAAAAACTACATTCTATGTTGTAAACCATGTTATTATTTATAAATTAAAACTTTATGAAACTTATATAATGGTTAACCGTGACCCGAACCGTGGGTAACCGCTCATTTCGGGTAACCGTATGTCCGGTTAACCGCCTTGTATGGTTCGATTACGGATAGTAAATTTAACTAACCGAACCGCGATGGATAGTCAAAATCGTCTAACTAACCGAACCGAACCGACCCGTGAACACCCCTACATGTTACACATTTAGTATGATTCACACAATCCTTGCTTCAAAGCCAAGTACATAGTACCTTTTTCACTAAAGTATGTATTTAGTACTACTACTTTTATACCACAAATAAACAAAAAAAATTTTTTTGTCATAATCATGTGTCTAATTATAAAAAAATTCTCAGAAAACATGTAACTGGTGTAGTTGATATTTTAGAAAAAATATAAAGTTATTATAAAAAGAAATTATTAAAGTTTTAAAAAAGTTCGCATAAATTGCTAAAATTTAAATTTTGTTAATTTGCTGAACTTGCAAGAATTATACACTTTTATAATTTGTTTATGTGAGTAACAAAAATGTCGTGTTTTTTTATAAGTCAAGGAATATAAATGTCATGTTTTTAAAAGTTATGTGATATTTATCTATATTTTTAAGAGCAATTTTATTTTACTGAATTCAAATATCAAAATTTTATATTTCCCCAAACATGTATCAAATTTATTGTACATTATTTATTAGTTAGTAACATAAATGACAACTTATAAACTTTTTTTTCAAACTTTAACAACTTTTTTATATATTAACCCAAAAACGTGTATGCATCAAAAGTTATATTTTAAGCGTAGCTACAGGCCCAAAAGGTCGAAAACCATGATAAAAAAATATAGCCATTTTTTTAGATAGTTATGAGATTAGCTTAAATTCCACTTGTAACTTTGTCCACAATTAGTAGAAAACAGCACCAAACTTGTTAATTAGAAAGTTAAATTTCAGAGAATTAGTCAACAACATGTCCATATCTATATCGTAGGTACTTTTGTAAATTGATCATACATTAATCCCTTCATATAAAAAAGCTTATTAAGAAGATCAAACATATCAAGAATGCAGAAAAAATTAAAAATCAGATATATAAATAAAAATACAAAATAAAAAGGTGTATATTTACCAATGAAATCAATAATGAGACGACCATTAGAGCATCGACCCGTGGCTTTATGAAAGAACGTTTCGCCGTAAGGTGGAAACAGAAAATGAGGTGGTCGACTATTCGTCTTAGACGAAAGCTGTTTCAGGTTTCCAGTATCAGCTAAAGAGTCACCAAAGCTTATGATCGACGTATAACACGCATTAGCATGCATGGCACCACAACTCCATAACAACATGATCATGAGAAAAGAAGAAGAAGATGATGATGATGATGAAATTGCCATTTTGGACTTTGAGAGCATAAAAAGTGAGAGATTTATTAGCAACTTGTTGTTGGTGAACCATGTAAGTTATGTGCCTATTTATAATTGTAAAAGATACCATAGTTTACTTCACATGTACACTAGGTTTTTGACACGAGCCAAGCACTTAGGTTAGTGAATTTACTTTTTTATCCTTTGAGAAAGTTGGTGAGTTGGTGATTTAGTCCTTGTTCCTTGCAAGGCGTTAGGTTTTAAAGTACTCCCACTTCATTGATAAAAAACACGTAATTTAATAAAAAAATCGTTTTTTTATTTTTTTCTTTTACATTTTACACAATGACAGTTTTACTTTTAACCGATTAATTTACAACTTTTTTATTTCTTTTAATATCATTTTTTAATGAGTGTAATATGATAAACTCAATCCACATTATTTATGTATTTTGAAAGTAGACTATTAATTTGAGACGTCTTAAAATAGTAATTTGGACTATAATTTTTTGACGAAAAAAATACTATTTATAGAACCGAAACCAGCTTTTTTTACCTTTAGTAAAAGTATGGTTGTTTTTATCACAACCTCCTTTATAAATCATTCTAGACAATATTTAAACTCATAACTCGTAAAAAACAATATGGAATAATATTTTATTTATTACCTTCATCCCAAAATTATTATCCACAAACAAAAATTAAACTGTTTAATAAAAATGAATTATTTACCGCTTTGATTTATACGAAACAAAAAAACTTGCTAATTAATTAATGTTTCTTTTATTTTTATAAATATAAATTTGTACTAATGATAAAATAATAAATTTAAACAAACTCAACTATTATGTTTTAAAATAAATAATAATTTTGCGACATATAAAATAGAAAGATTGACAATAATTTGGGAACGGATGTAATATATTAGTTCGCATGTAGACTAGGAATTTGACACGAGACAAGCACTAGGTTTAGTGAATTTACTTTTTTGTCCTTTGAGAAAGTTGGTGAGTTGGTGACCCAGTCCAATGAGGATCAAAGTTTGTTGTTTTCTTCCACAAAATTGATACTTTGGTATGGATAAGAAAAAGTTTTGTTGGTTGTTTTTTTTTATTTAATTAAGTTCTATGTTTGCTACACATCACTATTGGTATGGTTGTGATGATAATTTTGATGCATAAGTTTCTGATTTCTCGTATTTGTTTGGTTTTGTCAAGAATCTTGGTGTATTTATGACGTGATCATCTATCATTGTCTTCATTAAATTTTTGTTAAGACAAATTAAGTGATATTATACAATAATTATATTTCATTGCTATATCACTCACGATATTTCATTGTTTATACCACTAGTAAAATATCACTAGTGATAAACATTTTTCGTAATATTTATAACTTTAGTACCTTCGTCGTTTTTTACAACTTTTGGATATATTACAAAAACGATCTTTTGATGTTTTTTTAATCTTAGGTAATGAATGAATAAGAATGATCTCTTGGTATGTAGTATAAAAAGGATGTAGAATAACTTTTGTCTTAATAGAATTGTTAAAAATTATTTATTGTTGTGTGATGATAATGTTTGATATTTTCTGAATCATTTTGGTTTATTTTCTTAAAATGTATTTCTACTTTTTAATTGTCTGTGAATTACAAAATCTTTATTGAGATCATCTATATCTATATTACATAATACATATAAAACATATATGTATTTTTTTTCTTTATTTAATTTTAAGTAATACAATTAAATTTTATGATACAATTCTTAATTGCACAAAACTTAAATGTAATTAATATAACTTATAAAGCTTATATTATAAATATTTCACTCACTAAATGTTTTTTAAGTTTTAAATTTAAGCAATGCACATGATAAAGCATAAGATACAAATACAAACTAATTAAATACACTAATCAATGTTATTTTTAAAAACCTTAAAATAAAAAGTATATTATACTGTATTATTGTAAAACTAATAAATCTTCATACAATTAACATACCAAGTTGATAGTTCACATGATTCTGAACCACACCAATGGGTTCTTCCATAAACCGAAGTCGACTAACCAATATAAGACATTAGAAAACAAAACATAGATGGATCGGGCGAAACTGAAAAAACGGGTGAATCGTGTCGGATCATTTTCTTTTTGTTTTTTTTTCGGCTGATCATTTTGTTATTGATATTTTGTTTGTTTTTGAACTTTAATTACAAGTTATTTGCAACTGCAAACATGTGGGTAGGGGTGGGAATCGGGTCGGGTTGGTCGGGTTCGGGTTATTCGGGTCGGGTTGAATTCGGGTTGAGGGTAAAAATATTTTACCCGAACCCGACCCGAGTTGAACTCGGGTTAGTCGGGTTCGGGTCTATTCGGGTCGGGTCTACTCGGGTCGGGTCTATTCGGGTTCGGGTCAACCCGACTACGGGTAAAATATAAAAAAAAACTTTTTTTAATTTTTTTAATAGAATTATATTTAATTATAATTTTAAAAATAAAAAAAATATAAAAAAATTTCTTATTCGGATCAATCGGGTTGACCCGAACCCGAATTAAGCATAAATATTTTACCTGATGTCCGACCCGATTTCGAATTCGGGTTAGTCGGGTTGACCCGACTAACCCGAATTGAAAATTCAACCCGAGTAACCCGACCCGAATATGCTCGGTTCGGGTCGGGTTGGGTTCGGGTCGGGTCGGAAATATTGACACCCCTACATGTGGGGTACCTTGCTAGTTTATGAAAAATACTTTCTAGGTGAGAGAAATTATTAACATATAAAATACACTAATTTAAGGTATGATTCGGAGGTCGTGATGATAAAACTAGAAGTAAGATATGTTTTATTGAGAGAGAAAAGGAAAATTGTGTGTGATTTTAAAGAGAAATGAAAAGCACACACAAACTTATTAAATAAATAATTGTCCTCACCCATATATGAAAGTATGTAGAGGTATATATAGTTCAAGCTACAGAAAATTATTATAACTTAGCAATTATAATCCCCGTGGGTCTTGCCTAATAATAACTAGTATAATTCCATACAAGTCTATATATTTAAGGCTAATATTATAAAACTAAAAAGAGACAAAGAAGAATTATTTTTTTCGTTATATCCAAATAAGACCAAAACATCTACTCCCTCGTCCCAAAATTTTTGTCCTAAAAAAAACACAGTTAGAGAAAACTTCATTTATTACAATTTTTTGTTTCTTATTTTTTGACACAATGACAGTTTTAACCTTATCTAATTAATTAAACTCTTCTTTAAATCATGTAATAATAATTTCGATGTAGAGTAATTAAGTAATATAATAAACTTGATCAAAGTTTCCTATCTATTTTTAGTCGTGAACAATTAAATTGGTCCATCCTAAAAAAGAAACGTGGATAATAAAAATGAGACGTGAATATATTAATAAACATATGGCAGTTAAGGTAGTTATGGCGGATAAAATATGCACAACATTCATGACAACCAACGGGTATGTCTTTGTTGTCCAGCAGTTAGGAGTTCTGCCCCCTTAACCTTGTAAGGGGCGATGTCTATTGACTCTACAAGGAGACACAATCCCCTTGACTTTCGCGTCTTTATTATAGTCAAAAATATAGTAGCTCAACGAGTGTTCATTTGATACTCCCCTGCGTATTATGAAGTTACATTGGTTTCAAGTAAGGGTTTCTAAAAACCCAAGGAAGCAAAAAAAACTGAAAAATCGTCCCGAAACCAAACCATATATTAAAACAGTGGTCTGGTGTTTGATTATTAAATTTCCAAATTTTAGGTTCTCGAGACGGTCTGGGACGAAATCGTCTAATTCGGTTCTTTCGCGAAAAGAATCATTCTTTTGAATATATAAATTTTACAAGGTTTTCTGGGACAGTAAATAGAACAAGTAGCATTTTAAGAAAGTTGGAAATAAAAGCTACCCATTAGGCTAAGAATAAACTATTTTTGCTAATTCTCAACAATTATAAAACCTTTTTTTTACATTTTGTGTTTTTGTTTATATTTGTTTGAACTATTGGAATTATTTTAACAATTTACATTATTGGAGACAATTGTGTGTACGTGTACGTATGTATGTGCGTATGTGTGCATATGTATGTGTGTGCGCGCGCGTGTGCGTTCATGTGTTCGTGTGTGTGCATGTGCCTCTGTTTGCGTGTGCGCACTAGCACGTGCATGCATGTGTGTGTTGTTATAATATGTCATATATGAATGAAAAAGAAAAAAAAGTGTACTCTTAAACAAAATGGTTCTCGTCGGGAGTTACAAAAATTCTCATAATAAAATCTAACGAAAAACTTATGACGGTTCTCAGTTCTACATTTTTTTTTATTTTCTGTTCTCAATACGAGTGATTTCAATTTGGCCTAATTTAATTCAAATATCATGAAAACCACTAGGTTCTAGTCAATTCAATTATCTAAGACATATAATGACACTAAAATTATTAAATTAAGCTATAGGTGGTTTATTACATTTAATTTGTAATTAATGATGTTAATGGAATTATTAAAACAACTTTTGTAAACAATTACGTACGTGGGTTTGTTATGCATTAAAAAAAGTTGTAATCGAATAAGTTATTATAATGTAATGAAATTATTTTGTTTGTTTGTTTTGTAATAAAATGGTTTATTCATTGATTCATTTCATTACACTTGTAACATCCAATTGTTACCTTTAGTTTTTTTTTTCGTTTCATCACAACATATAATTAAATGTTGTCATATTTTATTTATTTCAATATTTTTTAACGTTCATTGCATCTTATCAAATAAAATACATAAATTATACATTCCATTCCAACATGACAACCAAATAAGCTAATAGAACAGTGATGATTCATTCAATTACTATGTTCATTATATTATATCGTCGATTGCATTCATTTATAAATTCATTACATCTAACCAAACATGCCTTTAGCTTTAAGGTATTTCTTGTGATCATTTAAAAATATGTTTTCGATTGAAAATATTACTAGTATAACTAGTTTTAAGAACTTGTAAAGCATATTGATGAATCATATGATCGTTTAAGAATATATTTAAGATTTAAAATATTGCTTATAAATAGCTTTAATAACTTATAACGCATATTGATGAACCATTTTAAGTTTAGTTGACATCAAAATATATATTTCAATAAAATTTATAAATTAATGACTACATTATAGCAAATACTTTTTAAAGTAACCATATCATTAGATAGTCAACACAACGTACAACGTTGATCATTTGATAATCAAAATTTGGGAGTTTTGTCTTTCTTAAATTATATAAATTACTAGCAAAAAGCTAGCAAAAAAGAGTTACAAAATATCAAGTATAAAATATTTCATTCAAGTTATTCAATTAAACTTTGATTTACGTCTATTAAAACACCAATTATAAGGATGCGAGAAAACGTTGTCTATTTATAACATATTCGAATTCGTTTAAAATATATTATATCATATCATATTTATTTATTAGAAACCAGCGTATACATGTAAGGAGCTAGAATTAAAGAGTTATAAAATAAGGAGTTTTAAGTCAATCGTTCTAACTGAACGAAACTTTACATCTAAATATCCACCAATAAAACGACCTAAAACTATATCATTAAAGATCGTCGCCTTCAAAGTATTCGTAGCCTCAAAAAGAAGTTTATTTTTGTATGTCCAAACGTGCCACCACATAACATAGAAGATGCCCTCAAGTAGAAGTTTATGTTTAGATTGAAGCCGCAACGACAAAATCCATGCACACCATGCATCATACGTGATTCCTTCGGCTTGAGGAATATCTCACCAATTCGTAATTATACAAGAATGATGTTTAGCCAAATTACAGTTGAAAAAAAGATAAATAGAGGATTCGACTTCAATTTCACAAATGGGACAAAGGATAGAGTCTATCGTAATAGCTCGTCTAGAGATGTTGAGCCGTGTAGGAAGCGCATATGGCTTCACTTTCCAAGCTAAGATGTTCACCTTGATAAGAATGGCTTTTATCCAACGAGTTTTTGAGGTCACAAATAATAGTATTTTGTCATCGATCTCCCTTCGGGTACAAACCACTGTGAACTCACCTGAACCCTCTAAGGACCAAATCCATCTGTCCGATATCAGAAATAAAGTAACGTCTGAAACCACGGCCATTTGGTCGTCATATTGAGCAAGTTCAATACCTCATTTTAGATCTTGACAAAAACGATTGGCCTGGCCTATCATAAGCTAGCTTTGAATGAACAGTGACATGTTTATTGTCTTCAGGAGCAAACAAACGCAGGTATACCTCCTTAAGGGGGTCTTTAACAATCCAAAGATCCTTCCAAAATAGAATAGTGTAACAGTTACAATAAGAACCCACGAGTTTGACATCTGTGTAATGTGTTATGATTGTATGAATATGAAAATTCACTAGAAATTTTTGCTTTTGTGCTTTACTTGGTAAGATGAATGGATTATCACAACCTCAAATACAACTTCAACATATGCCTATATGTTCCAACGCTATGTATATATCAATTTTGAGTTCTAAAAGTAATCTTAAAAGTACGTTATGAATAAGAACATCTCAAATATAACTAAATCATCAAGAAACCCTAGAAACTGAAGAAATCAATTGTAAACTCAAGTTTTGTAAAGTATAAATGTACAACATCTATGTATGAATATCAAAAACATATTTACAAGATATTATCTATCATTTATAAGTATAATTTAATCCCAAAACCTTAAGTACAAACCATACAAAGCTAAGTACAAGTAATTATACATAATAGTCAAAATCACCACCTAAAATGCATTCCACATTGAATTAAGATCTCATCTTTTACAACTAATTACGTAACTCAACTACGTATCATACTAAGACTATATTTTCACCTCAAGTGAATATAAAAATAATTAATGCACAAAGTACAAGTTTTTAAAGCATACAATTCTAATTAAGCTTATTCCCTCCTAGGATATAATTACCCTATATAACTCATCAAACAATATGAGTAGACTCTTTAGAAACCTTAGACCCAATGTATAAGACCTAGAATAATCCAATACAATGATATAAACACAAATAACATAAGATACAAGTCACTTAAGCATAATAACCCAAAAATCCCTATATTACCCATTTCACTTGGAATCAATGTATAATCTTTTAGGACAAGTGTACAAACCTCATTAGCATTAAATTTAGACTATATCATCATCTTAATACAAGGTACACCCCTATTTAATCACAATGTACAACATTTCAATGCATGACTTATAAATTAGGTTAAAATAGGTATTTTCAATCTTTAGACATTTTTACATGATATAACTTATTAAAACAAGTGTAGAAACTCTATGAATACATTAGAGACAATTTAGAAAATATAAAATGAGTTTAGGTCAGTAGATAAAGTAAGAGTAATGACTTTAACAAGGACTGAACCCTAAATCACTAGAAACACTAATTCGGCTAGGTTTTCTTCCCAATTTCACTTCAAACTGATGTTAAACCTTAAACCAAGTACCCAAACTTCCTAATTACAATGTTTAGACCCTAATTATACCCTACTCCATCACTAATCACTTTAATAACCCCTTAATTACAAGAATTACAAAGTTACAAGCCCTAGAAATGTATCCGCCTAGCTTTTTCTCTCTAAAACACATTCGAAAGAGTTTCCCTCCCAATTTCAAATTCAAAACCAGATTTTTAGGTATTATAAAAGGAGTTGAATCACCTATTTGTAGATGAAACCTCTTCATTCTTATCATTTCTTGTTGTGGCTGACAGAAGGTAATGGATTTCATTGATTTAATTTGGGTCTAACAACCAAGTATATAAAGATACATAGAATAGTCTAAAATATGGGCCATGGGCCAACATACAAAATACTGACTAATACGCCCCCGCAGTTGGAGCGAGAGGAGGCCGGACGCTCAAACTGTACTGAAAGTCTTCAAACAAGGTTGAGGGGAGACCCTTGGTGAAGATATCCGCATACTGGTAGCGAGAGGGAACGTGAAGAACGCGCACTGTGCCAGCAGTAACCATGTCACGTACAAAATGAATGTCAATCTCAATGTGTTTGGTACGTTGATGTTGTACCGGATTAGCAGACATATAAATTGCACTCACGTTGTCACGGTAGACCAATGTAGCAGAAGTCAATGGGCAGTGGAGCTCACGAAGTAGATTGCGGAGCCATGCGGTTTTTGCAACAACATTAGCAACACCTCGATATTCGGCTTCGGCACTAGATCGAGAGAGAGTGTGTTGCCTTTTGGACGACCAAGATAGCAGGTTATCACCCAAAAAGACACAATAACCAGAGGTTGAACGACGTGTAGACGGGCAACCTGCCCAGTCTGCATCAGTATAACCAACCAATGATGTTGTAGCGGAAGCATATAAGTGTAAACCATAATCCAGTGTCCCCTGAACATAGCGCAAGATCCGTTTCAGAGCCGCAAGATGAGGCTCACGAGGATCATGCATATATAAACAAACCTGCTGAACTGCATAAGACAAATTTGGACGTGTAAAAGTGAGATACTGAAGTCCACCTGCAAGACTACGATATAAAGTAGGATCCTGAACTGGAACACCGTTCGGACCCAGTTTAGACTCTGTATCAACGGGTGTCCGGGAGGGATTACATGCCTCCATATGAGCACGTGCAATAAGCTGTTGAGCGTATTTCTTCTGAGATAAGAACAAACCTGTAGTGTGACGAGTAGCAGAGATACCAAGAAAGTAGTTTAGTGCCCCAAGATCGGTCATGTCAAACTCACGATGTAGAGAGCCAATGACCTGTTGTAGGAGAGTCGTGGAAGAGGCTGTAAGAATGATGTCATCCACATATATAAGAAGGTAAGCAACCTCAGAACCCTGTCGACAAATAAATAATGAAGAATCGCATCGACTGTGATAAAATCCAACTCTGGTGGCATAACTTGCAAAGCGCTGAAACCAAGCACGAGGTGCTTGTTTTAGACCATATAGAGATCTCTACAAAAGACAAACATGATGAGGGTACCTTGTGACAACCCTGGTTTTGAGGTTCGCCACTTATTTTTGTTTTGTGCTAGTTGCGTGTCTTTACGTGTTTATGTGCTTATTGGTGTGTATAGATTGTGGTTTAGATATCGTTTCCGGTACGGGGTACCTTGTGAATGAAACGATGTGTGATGATTTCATGTTCCTGATTTCACATGGTAGTGACTATGAAGTGAGATGGTGTTATTCGGTGGTTCTAAGTATACGTATATGTATTATAGAAAATCGTATTTTTACGATTTATGGTTTAGCATTTAGAGGTCGCGGATGAGGTAATTAGTCATATGAATAGTTTTCGGGATGGTTTTAAGTCATTTAGGACTTAGTTATAAAGTTTATTGCAAAATTTGAGATTTTTTTTAAAAGTGTATATTTTACGTCTTTTACGGTAAAACGCGTAAATTTACGGTTTTGTGGTTTTGGAAGCTTTAGGAGCTGAAATAAATTAAGGAAAATTAAAGTAATATTAATAACATAATATTAAATAATAAAAATAAAAAAACGAATTTAGGGGTGTTTGGGTCGGTTTAGACGCACCAAAGAAGAAAAAAGAAGGGAAAAGCCCAAAACAGGCCCAATGGACTTGTAATGGGATTAGGGGGCCTTTAGGACTTAACCAAACCCAACTCATAACCATAATAATCAGGTTTTTAACCTCCATAACATCTCCTAGCCGAAATTCATCAATGGTGGCCAATTAGGTTCTTCAAAAATTAGGTTTTCTCATCTTCCATTAAATTAAAGGTAAAACCTTCTAAACCCTTTTCATATTAATTGTTTTTAATGTTTTCTATGATCATCTTATGATGGATTTAGGTTAGGGTTTAATTAAAAACAGTATATTAATCATATTTTAATGATTAAATAAATTAGGGCTTGTAATTAGAGGGATTAGGGTTAATTAAAGAGGTTGATTTTGTTAAACCCGTTTTTAAAAACTGGGCAGAATTTTGAGTCAATTGTTTTGATCATATCGGGAGTTCTATAAACTCTTATTTTACGATCCAAGTGCCTCTGGAAAGATATTTGAAGTGCCTTTCCAATTCAAGAAACGAGAACTAAGTTAGAGGTCGGGAAGTGGGTCAAAAACAGGTTACAACAGTCGGAGGTCAAAACAGTTTTGAATTCAGCCTGTTTTCTTTTTAAGTTTTGGGTTGTTTGGGGTACTTAGGGTTGCATTGGGATCTTCTCACGAACGTGAGAGATGGTCTATATATTGTAGTAAGTATCTGCACTTGGGCTAAGGTTGTGGTTTAGGGTAAGACCCCTTAATGGTAACAAACTTTTAGTATGTTTAAAATAAGGAAATCTAGAATGACAAAAGTAGATATATGTATATCGGGGCCTTAATAGTAGCTTTAAGGTTAGGACAAGTGGGAGGTGTTAGCAAACATATGTAAGGGTATGAATATTCCTTTTACGGAAACCATGAGTATGTTTAAGTGGACTTTTGACTTAAAGTTTTGAGACTTAAAAACTGTGACTGATTTGTGTAAAATATGAACGGGATAGTTATTAAACTTAATCAAGTTAAGGACTTGTTAGGGAAGGTTAATGGGATGGTTAGAGCTTATCAATGAGGTTTTTATATGGGAATAGACTAGATGTCCATCATAGGTTGACGAGCCATCTTAGTGATAGGTTCGTGTATTGATTTCGTGTTTTTGGTTTGTTAGCTTGTTGCTAGTGCGAGGACTTGTGAAGAAGCTATCAGGTGAGTTTCATAGTCCCATGTTTAATATTGATTTTGACTTCCAAATGGGATGGAAGAGACACTGTGTTGAGTTATTTTCTAAATTGATGCTGTGAATGTGTTTGTGATTTGAGATGGACTTGTGTGTACATTATGTGATTAACTGCTATGTGATTTTTGATTGTGTATGATTTGGATCGGGGGACACGTGCCGTCTCAGTTATTGTGGTTTACAAGGTAGTGGCCTTGAGGTTTGACAAGGTAGTGGCCTTGAGGTTTGACAAGGTGGTGGCCTTGTGGTTTGCCAAGGTAGTGGCCTTGGGATAGGTACATAGTGTGATCATCTATGATACCATGATGTTGTTTGGCAAGGTAGGAGTCTTGGATTGGTTTGGTATGATTGGTCTTGATTGATAGTTGTTAATACATAATTGTAACACATTGTCCATATGTTCTTTTGTTGATGATTGTTATTTACAGCTTGTAACTGATTTAGCGTTGGAGTCTAAACCTATGACTCTCACCAACTTTATGTTGACGTGTTTTAGTGTCTCTTTCAGGTAATGCTATGGGTAGGAATGAGAACTTAAGTGGCTAGGACTTGGAGAGAGTAGGAATGCATATAGAAGGATATCCCCGTTTCCTTCTTAGTTTTGTTTGTCTGTTCATTTTAATAAGTGATACTGTGGCACACATATGTTTGTTTGATTATGTTACTTGTTTGTGTTGGGTAAGAGGTAGGACTGTTACCTACTTACCCAGACACCTGCATTTGATGAGATATTGTCATAACTTTTGTGTCACCTTTTTATGACATTTATTATTTCATATAGTTATCTCTATAGACACGCCATGTTGTGATGATATCCATACGTCGCGTCCCATATTCCGCCATGGTGGGGTGTGACCGAATGGTATCAGAGCCAATGGTTATAGAGAATTAGGTTGCCTAGTCGTGTAGCCTAGTCTATAGCTTAAGGGTCCCTGCATATAGGCGTCATAGGAGTATGTGTGCATTTTATAATAATTGATGTGTTTGGATGTTATTTATTGCGACGTTTTGACTAGTATGAATTGAACCGCAGTAAGTTCTTACTTAGTCACATGTTATTTTCTTTTCGGGTTTGTGACTAGTGCGGGTTGAACCATAATCGTCCACACTAGTCACTGTTGTATTTTGCATAAATTGTACATTATAGTACATAATTTAGTACAAGGTAGTTTCTATCTTTTGTCGAGTTATTTTACATACCTGGGGTATGTTATTTTTCTTTTGATGTTTAAGTCATGTTCCCTAAGAATCATGTGGTGATTCGAGTTACTAGGAGTACATGGGTAGGAAGGATTTTAAGCTGTTTCTACTCTTACGGGCGACATGACTTATAACCGTTTATGTTTTCGTTTTGGATTTAGTCTATGTTGTTTTAGCTATACTATGGATTTATGTATTTCAAGAGTTTTACTATGTTATTTTAATAGATGGAGTTTTGGACCTATTTGGTTATGTGGTTATGAGCTTATGTGAGTAGATGGATTTATGTGTTATATGTTGTATTGATTCTTATAAGTGTCATCATAGGAGGGAGTGCATTGGGGAAAGGGTAATTGTGTAAGTATGGTGGCCAACATAGTTATACAAGTACCACAACTTCAATGGGTTCCCAAGTATGGTTGCATGAAAGAGGGTTAGTACATGCTTGTATATGATGAGATGTAGAATTTGGGTATACGTATTATATATGAGTTTATGTAATGACTACCTACGATATGGCTATTGTTCTTTTTGTGTTATATGTTTTGGGTTATAGATGTGTTGTGTGATTTTGGGGTCACACGATATGGTTTGGTTTTGGAGGTGGGCTTTATGCCTTGTTGTGGCACGGTGAGATGGTGATTACTCGTATGGTAAAAATGAGCGTATAAAGCGATTGATTGACTTACGTGTATGATAACGACTATGTTTGGGGGATTCAATAGGTATACATATGCGGATGTATATATACTACTATGTGTTAAGTTATGGTATATGGTCGTTCACTAGTTATTATAGCTTGAACGTACCTTGTGTTTGTTCGTGTTTTATGGTGCTGGAGTTTAGTGGAGTTTCAACGACGTTTTGAATCTTTTGAACTGTGTCTTGTAGCGTATTCTTTGAGTTTCGTATTTCACGTGTACGTTTTAAAACGGTGTTCTTGGTTTTAAGTCTATTGAAATAACCTGGGATTTCTTTTGAGATAATGAAATCTTTTGTGTTGAGTCTTACATTTCTTTTGGTTGGTATATGGAAAAAGGGGACTTGGAAATCTAGTATAGGGTTAGATAGTTGGTCGTATTCGGTAAAATAAGGGTAAGGTGTTGGGGTCGTGTTTGAAACAAGATGTAACATAAGATTTCTTTTTAGTCAACACTTATTTATTTCAAATTCTAAAAGACTTTCTTTAAAATAAAGCGAAGTAAAATTTCTTTCTACTTACATAGTTTATATAATTAGGTTTAACCGATTCACGTCGTTTATAATTATTAATTCAAGGTTAAATTGAGTTTATGAAGATTTCACATACAATTTTATCTTTCATTAATATAAAATTGTTTCGGTCATAACTTGTTCGTTTTTAGAACTTTTTGAGTTATTCAAAAGCCAAAAATTACGTACTCGGAACGTACTTTTCAAATATTAAGAAAGTATAGTCATGGGAGGTCAGTGGAATGGTCGGAATTGTTGTACAAGTGTCGGGTTCAAGGTTGAGTTTTAAATAGTAGTTTATTTTTATTTGGGGTGCACGGGATATCTAGTCCTTGGGTTGAGTTTTGAGATCGCCTAGAAGGTTGTTTGTAGATGGTTTGAGTCACATAGATGTGGGGAGGTAAAAAATAATAATAATAATAATAAATAAGAGTATATTCTTTTGGAAATGTCGGCCTTTTGCACGGTTTAAATAATATGTTGCGGGGCGTAATATGTTTTGGTTGCCATTGGGTGTTTCTTGGATTATTTTTCGTTGTCATGGGTCATTTTGAATTGATACATGTTTTGGGTTTGAGTTTTCTTTTGAGTCTCGTGGTTTTTGACTTGTTTTAATTGGTGCACGTGAAATGTCGTTAGTTATCCGTTGGTTTGATTCGTTGATCGTATCTGATGGATTCAGGATATAGTTTTGGTTTCGTATTGTTCGGGAGCGTTGAGGTAGTCGTATGAAAGACTTGGTCGCGCCTACACGCTTAAGTAGGTGACCATGAGAGAACGGTCAGAATACCCTTAGTGGGGAGGAAAGAAGTTCGTAGATGAACTAGTGTGGTCATGAGGTCTCTTAGGAGTACCAAGGAGATGAATAGAGATTTGTGGGATATTAGCACAAGTAACGCGCCATAGAGAGTGTTGGAAGGGGAAGTAATACCTCAAAGGTATTTATGATTGTTCGTAGGGCATGTAAGTTTTCCGAAAATTTCCTGAAATTTAGTAGGTTTGCCTATTACTGTGAGGTAAAACCATAAATAGAGCAAGTAGGAGAAGTGAGAGGAGTTGTAGTTAGTGCCCTTCTAAGGCAAATCCTTGATGGAGTGATTTAAAAAAAACAAGAGCTGTTAGAGATTACAAGGAATGCCGGATAAAAGTTGAGTTGCTTAGTAGTAGATTGGATGTGGAAAGAGGTTGAGTGGTCTGATGAGAGGAAGTACCGGTCTTTTAAGATGCGTGTAGAATTTTACAAGTAGAACGAGGTAGGAATTTATTCGTATTGCCGCTAAGAGAGGGTGCAAGGAGGACATAGTTGAAACTGCTAAGGATGTTGTATGAACGCTTTGGGTTTACGGTTATGTATTTGGCTTCACCAAAGCACTAGCGGTTTTCATGGTGTCAATGAACCAAGTGTGCATGAACGTGTATAAACGAGTTGTCATCGGGAGCGTCGACGACATCTTGAACTACTCAAATCTGAGAAGGAGAGTGAGGCAAATTATGTGTTGGTTTTGGAGTGGAGTTATACGTGAGATTTTCGAGTGTGAGTTTTTAGTATTAAGTTTACCATGATGAGTAGTTAGAGATGATGGCGTATCATGGAACCAGCAAGGGGCGAAGTGAAGAAGGATGAGGAAGCATTTGGAGGCTGAAGAAGTGGATTAGATAATGAGCCGATCTTGGCATTATCGGAAGGACTGGATGAATTCGCGAAGCATGACGATACGTGGAGCAAGGATTTGGACACGTACGAGGACGACAAAGAAAGGCGACCACTTATATGTTGCATGAACTGAAGATTTGGAAGAACTGGATAGACTTAGTTAGGTGACGAAAGAAAATTGCAAGGCCAAGTACCATCTGGGAAGGGCATGCATGGTTGATGAGACATGGAATAAGAAGAATGAAGTGAAGCTGAGACAAACTTAAACTATATGGATGACGTATTAGGGTGGTTTGGATGAAGGATGTAGGTTGCACGAGTTGAGTTGTCTAAAGCAGAGAACGCGTCAACATGTATGTTGCGTGGCTTGGACAATCATATGGAGAAAAGGGACGTAGACTATACTTCCTACATAGATAGGAGTAGCTTAGAAAGGGGCGATGTAAGGATGAAGTTCGTGAAAGGGATACATAATGGGGTGGAGGAATAAGTACGACGAGAGTTGGGTGATAGTCGATAGACTGACTAATTCATCTCATATTTCAAGAGGAATGAGAAGTCACATAGTTGAGAAGTTTGAAGGATTGCGTACAGATGTGATGGAATAGAGGGTGTTGCGTAAAAGTTAGCCTAATATGTATGGAATGCCTTATGAAGGATTATGGAAAGGGAAATGACACTGACCTATACTGATTGTTTGGGAGGCTTAGTATCGATAATCGAATGGATGAGGAGTTATAGGTGTGATGTGCCATAGGGACGAAGGGCTTGGTCTAACTGAGTTAACCGTCCTTTTGATGATGTGTATAGATCGTAAGTTGATTTGGATTGGAAGAACTAATGGATATGTGAAAGACCGCTATAGGTCACTTTGTAAGGAGATTGGAATCTTTAAGTAGTTTGGGGTACGGACTGAAGGGATTTGATGAACATGATTGGATATGAGTATATCCAGCGAACTGGGAAAAGGATAGGCAAGTGAGATATTTATACAACCTTACGAGTTACACTGAGGGCATGAGTGATTGATAAGAGGGAGTTAAGAAACTCATTAGCGATGGCTGAGTTTTTCGTATAATGATAGTTATCATACTAGAAGTCGATAAATGCCATTTGAGGCACTATATGAAAGAATAAGGTGAGTTGTCCCCATGGTGGACTAGAATTGGTAAAAGAGGCTACCAATGCTGTAATGATGTAGAAAAGGGGGAAACCACTAGAGTCAGTGACAAACTTATGTAGGGAGTTTCACCCATAGTAACGGGTGGTATGTTTTGGTAAAATGGAAGAGTTGATGTAGAGTTTTGTAGGTCCATTTATGATCTTTAGAAAGATCGGACCATTAGCTTATGAGCATAGAATTTCCTGGGGAAATGAGTAGTATACATGATACATTTCATGTATTGAGATTGGTAAAGGTTATTTGAGAATGCATTGTGCATGTACGGTTATTTGGGACTTGTGTTAATGAGAGTCTTTGTTTTATCAAAGAGTCATCTAGGAGATTTATTGACTGTGAGGTCAAGAGTTTGGCAATGAGTTTAATTGTTTTTGGTTTGTATATGTGGTATTTTAAAACTTGAACTAAAGTTCACGTGGAAATGAGAGGAGTTCTTTTAGAACAAGTATCCTCGTGTGATTTGTTGTCTGTGTGTTTGATCCTAAGGAGTAAATCTCGGGATGAGATTTCTATTAGGAGGGAGTGATGTGACAACCCTGGTTTTGAGGTTCGCCACTTAGTTTTGTTTTGTGCTAGTTGCGTGTCTTTACGTGTTTATGTGCTTATTGGTGTGTATAGATTGTGGTTTAGATATCGTTTCCGGTACAGGGTACCTTGTGAATGAAACGATGTGTGATGATTTCATGTTCCTGATTTCACATGGTAGTGACTATGAAGTGAGATGGTGCTATTCGGTGGTTCTAAGTATACGTATAAGTATTATAGAAAATCGTATTTTTACGATTTACGGTTTAGCATTTAGAGGTCGCGGATGAGGTAATTAGTCATATGAATATTTTTCGGGATGGTTTTAAGTCATTTAGGACTTAGTTATAAAGTTTATTGCAAAATTTGAGATTTTTTTTGAAAGCGTATATTTTACGTCTTTTACGGTAAAACGCGTAAATTTGACTAATTTTACGGTTTTGTGGTTTTGGAAGCTTTAGGAGCTGAAATAAATTAAGGAAAATTAAAGTAATATTAATAACATAATATTAAATAATAAAAATAAAAAAAAACGAATTTAGGGGTGTTTGGGTAGGTTTAGACGCACCAAAGAAGAAAAAAGAAGGGAAAAGCCCAAAACAGGCCCAATGGACTTGTAATGGGATTAGGGGGCCTTTAGGACTTAACCAAACCCAACTCATAACCATAATAATCAGGTTTTTAACCTCCATAACATCTCCTAGCCGAAATTCATCAATGGCGGCCAATTAGGGTTCTTCAAAAATTAGGTTTTCTCATCTTCCATTAAATTAAAGGTAAAACCTTCTTAACCCTTTTCATATTAATTGTTTTTAATGTTTTATATGATCATCTTATGATGGATTTAGGTTAGGGTTTAATTAAAAACAGTATATTAATCATATTTTAATGATTAAATAAATTAGGGCTTGTAATTAGAGGGATTAGGGTTAATTAATGAGGTTGATTTTGTTAAACCCGTTTTTAAAAACTGGGCAGAATTTTGAGTCAATTGTTTTGATCATATCGGGAGTTCTATAAACTCTTATTTTACGATCCAAGTACCCCTGGAAAGATATTTGAAGTGCCTTTCCAATGCAAGAAACGAGAACTAAATTAGAGGTCCGGAAGTGGGTCAAAAACAGGTTACAACAGTCGGAGGTCAAAACAGTTTTGAATTCAGCCTGTTTTCTTTTTAAGTTTTGGGTTGTTTGGGGTACTTAGGGTTGCATTGGGATCTTCTCACGAACGTGAGAGATGGTTTATATATTGTAGTAAGTATATGCACTTGGGCTAAGGTTGTGGTTTAGGGTAAGACCCCTTAATGGTAACAAACGTTTAGTATGTTTAAAATCATGAAATCTTGAATGACAAAAGTAGATATATGTATATCGGGGCTTTAACAGTAGCTTTAAGGTTAGGGAAAGTGGGAGGTGTTAGCCAACATATGTAAGGGTATGAATATTCTTTTTACGGAAACCATGAGTATGTTTAATTGGACTTTTGACTTAAAGTTTTGAGACTTAAAAACTGGGACTGATTTGTGTAAAATATGAACGGGATAGTTATTAAACTTAATCAAGTTAAGGACTTGTTAGGAAAGGTTAATGGGATGGTTAGAGCTTATCAATGAGTTTTTTATATGGGAATAGACTAGATGTCCATCATAGGTTGATGAGCCATCTTAGTGATAGGTTCGTGTATTGATTTCGTGTTTTTGGTTTGTTAGCTTGTTGCTCGTGCGAGGACTTGTGAAGAAGCTATCAGGTGAGTTTCATAGTCCCATGTTTAATATTGATTTTGACTTCCAGATGGGATGGAAGAGACACTGTGTTGAGTTATTTTCTAAATTGATGCTGTGAATGTGTTTGTGATTTGAGATGGACTTGTGTGTACATTATGTGATTAACTGCTATGTGATTTTTGATTGTGTATGATTTGGATCGGGGGACGCGTGCCGTCTCAGTTATTGTGGTTTACAAGGTAGTGGCCTTGAGGTTTGACAAGGTAGTGGCCTTGTGGTTTGCCAAGGTAGTGGCCTTGGGATAGGTACATAGTGTGATCATCTATGGTACCATGATGTTGTTTGGCAAGGTAGGAGCCTTGGATTGGTTTGGTATGATTGGTCTTGATTGATAGTTGTTAATACATAATTGTAACACATTGTCCATATGTTCTTTTGTTGATGATTGTTATTCACAGCTTGTAACTGATTTAGCGTTGGAGTCTAAACCTATGACTCTCACCAACTTTATGTTGACGTGTTTTAGTGTCTATTTCAGGTAATGCTATGGGTAGGAATGAGAACTTAAGTGGCTAGGACTTGGAGAGAGTATGAATGCATATAGAAGGATATCCCCGTTTCCTTCTTAGTTTTGTTTGTCTGTTCATTTTAATAAGTGATACTGTGGCACACATATGTTTGTTTTGATTATGTTCCTTGTTTGTCTTGGGTAAGAGGTAGGACTGTTACCTACTTACCCAGACACCTGCATTTGATGAGATATTGTCATGACTTTTGTTTCACCTTTTTATGACATTTCTTATTTCATATAGTTATTTCTATAGACACGTCATGTTGTGATGATATCCATACGTCGTGTCCCATATTCCGCCATGGTGGGGTGTGACATACCTAGGATCAACAAAACCAGGAGGCTGATGCATGTAAACAGTCTCAGATAGGTCACCGTTAAGAAATGCATTCTTAACATCAAGCTGATGAATGGGCCAACCGCGGGATAAAGCGATGCTAAGAACAGTCTGAATCGTGGCAGGCTTGACCACCGGACTGAAGGTCTCATCACAGTCAACACCTAGTTGTTGACTACTTCCATTAGCAACCAAACGAGCCTTATATCGACTGAGAGTCCCGTCAGCATGATACTTATGCTTAAAACCACATGGAACGAACCATGTTAACACCGGCTGGCCTTGGTACAAGAATCCAAGTACCATTTTTAACTAACGCATTATACTCATCATACATAGCATTACGCCACTGAGGGTCTTGAAGAGCAAGAAGAGGAGATTTGGGAATAGGAGAAATAGAGGACGTGGTAAGGTTGTAACGCGGATTGGGTTTAACAATACCTGACTGCGAGCGTGTGTTCATGGTGTGAGTACGAATGGGATCGGGAATTGGATCGAGAAGAGGATCGGGAATAGATGCCTCCGGTATGTGGGTTGTGTTGGTATTAGGAGGTGTGCTAAGAGGTATTGAGCCACGGGAGTTGGAGTTAGTAGGTATTGGGTGATTAGGAGTTGAGGTGGTATGGTGGATCGTTGTGTGAGGTTCGGCAGTAGAAAGTGGGTTTGTGGAACTGACGGCAAAAGGCAGGAGAGGGGAGGGTGTAGGATCGAGAAAAGTGTAAGAAGGTGTAGATGTAGGGGTCATGGATTTATAGGGAAATTGTGTTTCGTCGAAAGTGACGTGACGGGAAATGATAATTTTATTGGTTTCGAGATCTAGGCACCGAAAGCCGCGGTGGTAAGCTGGGTAGCCCAAGAATACGCACGGAGTGGCACGAGGTGCAAGTTTATGAGGTGAGTGTAGGTGAGGGTAGCAAAGACATCCAAAGATGCGAAGCTGGGAGTAGGCGGGTGTTTTGTTAAATAGGCGGGTGAATGGGATTTCGTTATGTATTGTCGTCGAAGGGAGAAGGTTGAGAAGGTAGGTAGCCATATGAAGGGCTTCGACTCAAAAGGTGGGAGGTAGGTGGGATTGAAAAACAAGAGTGCCTATAGTATTGTTAATGGTACGGATCATGCGTTCAGCTTTCCCATTTTGTTGAGAGGTTTTAGGGCATGAGAATCGGAATTGGATGCCATTTTTGAGAAAGAGGTTATGTAGTTGGGTGTTATCGAACTCACCACCATGATCACACTGAAAACTTTTGATGTCACATTGAAACTGGTTTTTGATATATTTACGAAAGTGCAAAAATTTGTCAAACATATCAGACTTGTTGCGAAGAGGATAGACCCATAAATAGTGGGAGTAATGATCTAGAAACAAGACATAGTATTTAAAACCACTAGAGCTAACAATAGGAGATGTCCACAAATCCGAATGAATAATATCAAAACAATGTTCAACAATAGAGTTAGAAGTATGGAAGGGAAGTTTCACATGTTTGCCAAGCTGACATGCATGGCAAATGTGTGTAGACTTCGTTTTATTACAAGAAATAAAATTACGAGAAGCAAGAGAACGTAGCACTTCATCACCCGGATGACCAAGGCGTTGATGCCACGTGGAAGGGCTGGTAGAAACGAAAGCAGTAGGGAGATTTGACGGCTTGGTAACCGGATAGAGATCGCCCGAGCTGTCACATCGGAGGAGGATATGGCGAGTCAAGAAATCCTTCACAGAAAAACCAAACGCGTCAAATTCGATTGTACAATTTTTATCTCTAGTAAACTGACGAACAGAAATAAGATTTTTGATGATGTTAGGGGTGGCAAGAACATTGTTAAGATGAAGGGGGCGATGGGTGGAAGAAATAATGCTATGACCTGTGTTGGTGACATGAATAGATTTCCCGTTGCCAACATAGATAGATGGATATAAGCGTTTATTAAAAACAGTGCCTAAATTACTTGTAGTAGAATTTAAGTGAGAAGAAGCACCTGTATCCATATGCCAAGTGGGATCCTGTAAGGTCATGGTGCTAAAAGCACTCGGGAGAGTGGTAGCTTGGGATCCATAATGAGCTGGAACCGAACCGAGTATGCCTGGACTCGGGTGTTGAGGTGTGGGCTGTCCAACAGTGGGGGATGCAAGGTGAGCCTAAGGGTGCTGCTGGGCTGTCCCGTAGGTGTGGGATGCTGCTGGGCCGACTTGCTGGGCTGCGTGAGCTGCTGATCCAAAAGGAGCAAAAGGGCTGGGCTGCGAATTGTAGTATGGGCGTTGTGGTGTTGGCTGGTGGCCCTGGCGGGCTGCATAAAATCCAGGAGGTGCTGTAGAAGTCCAATAAGGCTGGGAGTGGGTTTGAGCAACCATTTGCCTCATGTTTTTTTTCTCACTGTTAACAACAGGTGAGGGGTTTCGACTAGATAAACCGGGACGACCCCTATAGTCATGGATGAATCGACATTTGTCACCGAAGCGACACGTGCCCTTATGAAAATGGTTGCATATTTGGGGAAGATTGGACGAATTTTGTGGGGTACCTTTATTGTTAGACGTCATGAGGACAGTTGGAGAGGATGAACTGCATTCAAAGGTGGTGTTGGTATTGGCTTCGTCTTTAAATGAGGATTCTTTTAAGAGCAACATACTACGCACTGTTTCAAACGACGGTAAAGGCTCACGATGGCGGATGATTTCCACAAGAGTGGCAAAGCGGTTGTCAAGGCCATTAACCGCATAGATAACCAAATTCTTCTCATTTACGTTGCATTCAAGGTTTTTGAGGCGGGTAGCCATGGATTTTATTTTCGAGCAGTATTCATTAACCGTCATGTTTCCGATCTTTATGGATCAGAGTTCATTGTCAAGGGAGATTGCACGAGCATCTTTGTTGTCATGGAAGAGACTCTTTAGATGATCCCATAATGCCTTTGCATTACCGGGGGTTGTAACTACTTGTTCTTGTAGTGAATCACAAAGGGAGCTAAGGATCCACATCTTGATTAGATCATCAAGTTGAGACCATTCAGCACTGGTAGAAGAGGCTTCCTGTTCCACATGGTCTTTAAGCCCTAGACTTCCAAGATGAATGAGAGAAAAAGAACTCCATGAGTTGTAGCTGTGTTTTTCAAGGTCCAATTTGATAGGAACCTTGTTAGGGATAGTAAAGGGGATTATTTTTTCGGTAGAAGATTGTTGTGGAGGGGGGGTATCACCTACGGCCATGGTTGCCGACTGGTGGTGGATTAGGGTTGGTTGAAAGAAACCGTAGGAGAGGCAGAATTTTTAGGAGGTATTTTTAGGTTGTGATACCATGACAGAAGGTAATTGATTTCATTGGTTTTATTTGGGTCTAACAACCAAGTATATAAAGATACATAGAATAGTCTAGAATATGGGCCATGGGCCAACATACAAAATACTGACTAATAGTGGCCTCCTAATAGTCATAAACCATGGATAGATTTGTATCTAGCTTCAATGAATCATCTCCAAGACCTTATGACACATCCTTAGAAAACCTTTGTCACTTCTCTACAGTTCTTACACGCTTGTACCCTTAAATTGAAGGCTAAGTGTCAAAAAGGGTATAAATAGGAGCCTTATGCTTCAGATTTTCTTCATCCTCCATTTTCACATCTAAACACCTATAAATTCTATTCTTAGACCTTCATTGAAGTACTAAGAAGTTACTAAGATCAGTATCAAGTCCAATAAGAAGTTCCACTAGCCCTAGAAGAGTTTAGAAGAAGATATAGTTCATATGCCCCATTAGAAGCCTTAGATTCCCAGTTTTCTTGTTTGTAAGTTTCCATCTTATTCTATAAGTTCTTTTTATGTTCTAGATCTTTAAAAGATTAGTGATAATATAAATAATCTATTCCAATAAGCCTTGGTTCATATAATAATCTAAAATGGTTTTTCTAAGCTAAAGATGTAATAAAATCCTAGATTTATAAATTACATAAAATAATGAGTTAACATCCATTTCAAAAGTTATAAATATGGAAAACCAATTTTATTATGATCATAAATATTTTTTTCAAACTTTATTTTAACTTCTTAAATCTTTTTGTACAAATTTGAGCTTGTTATCTAAATATATACAAGTTCAGGGGTCAAAACTATCATTTTTGAAATTATAAATATTTTAGTCCAAAAGTGTCATTTTACTAAAGTTAAAACTATGAGGATAGATTTTATAAAGTTTAAAACCTTGAGGTTAATAATATGTTAATGCAATGATGCCAAAAAGCGTTACTTGCATTTTTTGGTCTCGATTTGTTTTGATTACGACAAAATATAAAACAAGCATTTACGAAAACAACGAAAAACGAATTCTTGAGTTCAAATATTTTTTCATTTCAGCCATTATCACTTAAGGTAGTGATCAAGGATTTAATTTTCTTAAAACTCACTTTTTATTAAATGTGACAATTTTTTTATTAAACTTTATTTTTAAGAAAATGTTTTATTAAATTAAATATTTGAAAATTTAAAAATGGCATATTCCATTTGGTTTCAGAATATCCTTTAAGGATAACTATTCCGCCAGATGTGACTACCCCACTAAAGGAGAAAAGGGCGCGGAGTCTACGAACACAGATCCTTAAAGGTCTATCCGGTCTCTATCGATAAGGCACCGCGGGTACCAATAAGGAACTGCACTCAGATATGGCCGTTGGGCTTTTGTCCTATAAATAGTGGACCATTCTTAGATTTCCTTTTCACCTCTTTTGCACACAAATTTCCAAATTCAAACATACTTCTTAAATTATTCAAATCCTTGATTATTTGGTTGATTACTACTTGTTTAGAAGTGAATCTTTCTCCTCCCATCTCTTCCTCTCCAAGTGCAAAGAGAAGAACACTTTCATCCTTGAAGTGTTGAGTCTACCTCAAGATCTATTGAAGATCACGTTTTATTAATTTTTTTAGTTGTGTTGTCTAGATCCAAGTAGTTGTGTTTTTTGGAAGTTGTGTTGTGAAGATCCAAATAGTTGTGTCTATTTTGAAGTTGTGTATGTAGTAAGGTTAGTACTTAGTCCTCAAAGTATATTGGTGTAGATTGGTCCTAGCTAAGATTAGGGCTCGACTTTTAGCTTAGAGTCGGAAATTGGATAAGCGACGTTGTGTACGGTTTCTCAACCTTAAGGAGTTTGTTGATTAGTGAACTCTAGAGTAATGAGTACTTGAGGAGTGGATTAGGGACGAGGAGTGAGCTTCGTTGCCGAACCACTATAAATCCTTGGTGTTTGGTTTGATCTTTCTTTTCCTTATCTCTTTACATTCATTATTCTATATTTGCATATACTTGTGATTATTAGTTTAGTTGCACTATCCTTTGTTCATATTGTGTATAAGAAGATTTCACATAATTTCACAAGCCTAAGTTTTTAAAAAGGATTTTTGAAAATCCACTTTTAACAAGTAAATTTTAAGAAACTATTCAACCCTCCCCCCCCCCCCTCCCCTTCTAGTTTCTACAATTGGTATGAGAGCGTGGTTGCTCAAGCATTTTTAAAATATATTGTATTTTAAAACTTGAATCAATCTATGGATTCCAACAAGTACCTAGAAGGGCAATCTATGCAAATACCACCTCTTTTTGAAACCGATAGTAGTATTTTATTGGAAAAATAGATTTGAGACATGTGAAATCAAAAGATTTAGATATTTGGAATGTTATTACCAATGGTGACTTTCTGCCTTATCAATATAATGAAGTTTCCAAAAATAAAGAGTTAGTAACTTTTGAAAATTCTAAGGATGACACTAAAAAGAAACTTGCTAAAAATAATGAGGCTAAAATGGTGATTTATAATTCTTTACCTAATAAAGAGTATGAAAGGATTTTTCATGTGTAAAACCGCTAAAGATATTTGGAATACTCTTTTAGTAACCCACCAATGTAATAGCCAAGTCAAAGAAAGTAAAATGGATCTTCTTGTTTAACAATATGAGCAATTTGCCATCTTAGAAGATGAAACTATTGATAGTGCATTTGCTCGGAAAGTGACCATAATAGTTCTTCCTCGGAAAGTGATGATGAGGAATATGCTATGGCGGTTAGAGACTTCAAGAAGTTCTTCAAAAAATGATTTGTCAAGAATGAAAATGGTGATAGGAAATGTTTTAGATGTGGTGATCCAAACAACTTCATCAGTGATTGTCCCAAGCCATCTCGCGACAAGAATCATACGGCCTACGTTGGTGGTTCGTGGAGCGATAGCGGTGAAGAATGTGACGATAATACTAAAGACGAGAAGTGTCTCATGCCTCATTCTTCTAAAGAGGTACATTCTGAAACCGAATACTATAGAAATGATAGTTTTTCACTAGATAAATTTGAACTAGAAGGTCAATATAACAACCTACGGAAAATAAGTTTAAAATTCATTAAAAAGAACAAAGTGCTAAAATCAACTAGGACCAAGCTTGAAAATGAGATTAGTGAGTTAAGAGATAAATTAGCTAAGCTTGAAAAAAATAAGAAAGTTGATTTAGGTTGTTTAAATTATGAACACCTTAGATAAAAGAATGAAGATCTCAAGAGTACTTCCATTAAATTGGAAAAATTCGTAGAAGGTACTAGTGCTCTTGATGACATGTTAAATAAGAAAATTCACACTAAGAAAGACTAGGCTTAGGTTTTAACACAAATGAAGCATCCACTAGTAAACCAAAACAAGTTAGTTTTTCAGAAAAACGACCCTCTGTCCACGGATCCCCAATCTATGGCACGGTTCCTTATAATTATGGAACCGCATGGCCTGATAAGGAACCGCGGACAGAATAACAGATTCTTGAAAATTCTCAACTTTTTGAAAATTACATTTTAGGTAAAGGGTCAAAACATCTTGTAGTTAACAATGTTGAATTACCTATAATTGAGAAAAGGAACTTGATAAATTCTACAAGCCTTTAAGTAAACCTCTAATGGGAATGAGAAGTTTTTCAAGACACACATCTACTCTTCCAAGAGTACGTAATGATTCAAGGCCTAGAAGTAGAACACCAACACCTATAAGAGATGATCACTCTAAGTCAAGACCTAGAAATAGAACACCAGCACCTCACATGAATGATCACTCTAAGTCAAGACCGAGAAGTAAAACTCCAACACCTAGAAACATTAATAACTCTAGGTCAAGATCAAACACTCCTAAGAAAAACAATGGACATCAAAATAATCATACGAATTGTTACAATAATTGTAACACTTGCCAACAATGTTTTTCTCCGTAGGGCATGTGTCCTACATTCATGCATCCCAATCAAATGCAAGGGATGTGTGGAACTAACAACTTTGGACCCATGAGATATTAGGGACCAAATGTTTGATCTTATGTGTTGTTACCTAGATATGCTTGGGAATAGATTTGGAGCCTAACGAGTGGATTAAGGATAGTGGTTATTCTAAACACATGACGGGTAATCGAAGTTTGTTCTCTACCTACAAAGCATATAATTGAGGTAACGTCACTTTCGCTAGTACTCTATGTGGTAACATAATTGGCAAAGGTACGGTTTCTCTTGACTCCATGACCATCGAAAATGTGGAACACATAGATAATCTTGGGTTTAATCTTCTAAGTATAGGTCAAATTTGTGACAATAAGTGTAAGGTCATCTTTTCGGAAAATGATAATGAAATCGTAAAAGATGGAAAGATCATTGGAAAAGGTGTTAGAAAGCATGGGCTTTAAGTCATGAAGGTGAATAGAAAGTCAAAGGACAACTTATGTCTAGCGACTTTAGATGATAGTTATATTCTTTGGGATAGGAGATTAGGTCACGCTAATATGTGTTTAATTCAATCTTTAGTCTCTAAGGAGTTTAACTAGGATTAGGTTTATGCTTTTCTTTTGGCTTGTTTTCTTTTTCATACAACTTTGTATGATTTATTTCATTGCATCTTTATTTCATGTTTCCTTTTAACATGACTTATCTTGGATCTTAGTTATCTTCTCTTTTCTTTTCTTATTTTTTTCTTTTTATGCGACCTATGCTATATCTTGTTAGGTGTTTCTTTTCTTCTACTAACCCTTCCATGTAGCTTGTCACCATAGCTCATTTCCTTGGTGCCCTAAGCAAGGGGGAGTAAGCACCAAGGGGGAGAACTTGCAAAGTCCGATTCTTTTCTTCTACAAAGACTTTTGCATCCTTTTTGCTTCGACAAGGGGGAGAAATGAAACACACTCGTCTTCGAAAATCTTGTTTTTCATGTGATTGAGTTTATGTGTTGTCGAAATAAAAAAAAGGGAGATTGTTAATGCAATGATGTCTAAAAACGTTACTTGTATTTTTTGGTCTCGCTTTGTGTTGATTACGACAAAATATAAAAACAAGCATTTACGAAAACAATGAAAAATGAATTCTTGAGTAAAAGTATTTTTTCATTTGAACCATTATCACTTAAGGTATGAATAAACAAGTTTTTATCTTAATTAACTGATCAAGGATTTAAGTTTTCTTAAAACTCGCTTTTTATTAAATGTGACAAAGTTTTTAATTAAACTTTATTTTTAAGACAATGTTTTATTAAATTAGTTATTTGAAAATTTAAAAATGGCATATTCCATTTGGTTTTAGAATATACTTTAAGGATAACTATTCCACCATATGTGACTACCCAACTAAAGGACAAAAAGGCGCGGAGTCTACGAACACGGATCCTTAAAGGTCTATGTGGTCCCTTATCGATAAGGCACCGTGGGTACCAATAAGGATCCGCGCTCAAATATGGTTGTTGGGCTTTTACCCTATAAATAGTGGACCATTCTCACATTTTCTCTTCACCTCTTTTGCACACAAATTTCTAGATTCAAAAATACTTCTTAAATTATTCAAATCCTTGATTATTTGGTTGATTACTACTAGTTTAGAAGCGGATCTTTCTCCTCCCATCTCTTGCTCTCCAAGTGCAAAGAGAAGAACACTTTCATCCTTGAAGTGTTGAGTCTACCTCAAGATCTATTGAAGATCAAGTTTTATTCATTCATTTTAGTTGTGTTGTCTAGATCCAAGTAGTTGTGTTAGTTGGAAGTTGTGTTGTGAAGATCCAAATAGTTGTGTCTATTTTGAAGTTGTGTATTTAGTAAGGTTAATACTTAGTCCTTAAAGTATATTGTTGTATATTGGTCCTAGCTAAGATTAGGGCTCGACTTTTAGCTTAGAGTCAGAAATTAGATAAGCCACGTTGTGTACGATTTCTCCACCTTAAGGAGTTTGTTGATTAGTGAACTCTCGAGTAAGAAGTACTCGAGGAGTGGAGTAGGGACGAGGAGTGAGCTTCGTTGCCGAACCACTATAAATCCTTGGTGTTTGGTTTGATCTGTCTTTTCCTTATCTCTTTACATTCATTATTCTTTATTTGCATATACTCGTGATTATTAGTTTAGTTGCACTATCCCTTATCCATATTGTGTATTAGAAGATTTCACATAATTGCTCAAGCCTAAGTTTTTAAAAAGGATTTTTGAAAACCCACTTTTAATAAGTAAACTTTAAGAAACTATTCAACCCCCCCCCCCCCCCCCCCCCCCCCCCCCCCCCCCCCCCCCCGCTTCTAGTTTCTCATAATAGAAGGCTGAAATTGTAAATACTTAAACTATATACTTTAAGGGTTAAAAGTGTAATTATGCTAAACTTATAACTAAAAGGGTATAAAATGTAATAAATAAACCAATCTTTGAAGAAGATGTAAAATATGATGTATCATATTAGTAGGGAGCTTTTTACTAAGATGTTCCATCTCGATATTACATTCTGACTGAGAGGTTAGGTTTACGATTTAAAGTGTCATCGCTCCTCATACGTTTATTGAATGACTTATGAAGTATGATGACCCGAACAATGATGCTATTAATTCCACAATATTAGCGAAGAACATTTAACTTATATATAAAACTATAAACTCAAATACAAATACATGATATATACAAATGTGTTGACCCAGGTTTATGAGACCAAGCTGTTAAATTGTGACTGAAATATCATTTGACGTGACTCAAATTCTTTGGGTATAAGGTGAGTTCATATTCTCACTAGCTCTGATTATTAAATGAAATGAAAACCTGTTAGGGTGATATATGTTAAAATTGGAATACAACCATTTTTGTATGCTTCCCTAATATATTTATTGACACTATAAATGCAAATATCGCACTAAAACGATATTTACATTTTAATCATGGTTAACGTTTTGTTAACGACAAAACATTAAACATATTTTTATGTTAGAAATTATAAGCATGACATAAGTTTCTTCAAACTTATAAAAAATGTTTTACAAAAATATCCCAAATTGTATAAACATAAAATGATATATGTTGACTTCACAAAGTCAATGAATGACTTGCAATGTCAGATTTTTTAGTCAAACCAAGTAGATTTTGTAGATTGCTTGAATACATGGCCAAACATTTATGAGGCAACAAAGGTCAGCTCCGCCGGACCCTGGCGGACCCAAAGGTGAAGGGTACGATGGGTTCGTGTGGTCTGGCAGTTTGCCTATAAATTGAGCCTTTGTCCAAGCCTTAAACTCACCCCTTTCTATTATTTCTTATCTCTAAACTCAGTACATAATCTAACTCTCTAATCTATCTTGTTCATTCTCTTCTTACTTGTGATTAGATCATTGTTCATTTAAAGATCGGTCACGAGAAAACCTCTAGTCTAAGCTTTGATCCTTCAAGGCTTCTGATTGCGTGAAAGTGTTAAGCGTTACCTACACTATGACCATTGTTGTACCCATTCATCTACCAACATGTATAAAGTGTGGTTGGTGTTATAACCACAAAGTGTAAAAGGTATATAAGGCGTCGTTGTTGTGCCTTTAGATCAAGACATCTTAAACTCGGTGTTGGTTAAGATTGTAAGTTTGTAAAGTAAAGGTTTATCCACCAGTGTAAAAGATATTCGTTTGTTAGTGAAGTAGAACTCTCGAGTGGATACTCGAGGATTGGAAGTAGGGGCAAGATAAGTAAGATCTTGCTAGGCCAAACCACTATAAATAATCGTGCATTGTGGTTTGTTTACTTATTATTACAAGTCATTTATATTCTTATCAACAAGTCGTCTATATCTTTTAGCAATCATGAAAAAGTTTCTAAAGATAATTAAAACTAATCGGTAAAAACTATTCAACCCCCGTTCTAGTTTTCTAGAGACACTATGTTTACTGTTGCCTTAAGTCCCTTTTTAATCATAGACCACTAATCATTTCGTTGAAAATGAGCGCTAATATTGTGAATAGTAATATTTGAGGACTGACATCCCCTGTCTAGGCGAATCTCGCTTGCTGATATACTTAATTTTGCAAACTAAGATTAGTAGGCGGACTACCTTCTTACGGGGAAATTATTGCTTACTGATTATATCAAGCCGCGGGGTCAAGAGCTTAGTTCAATGAAACATCTACTTATATTTATGTGAGCATATAACAACGTAGCTAAATAATAGATCTTGTATTCAAAATGATTTTTAAACCTATGAATTCACTCAACCTTTGTGTTGACTTTCAAGCATATATCTCACGTATTTGTGACTGATAGCATGGATCAAAACAAGAATGACAAGGAGAGATACGGACTTGAAATTGTTATCATTCAACCTCATTTCATAGATTTTAGGGACCTCTTGTTGTAAAATCTGATTTTGAATGATAACAAAATTGATTAAAACACTTTTTTGAGTTGTTCTTTTTTATTATTATGACTTTTGTTTCATGAAGTAATATCCATATTAATATTCCGCTACGCTATGTGAAAAATGGAAAGTGCCTTCAATCATCTTGATGAAATTCGTCACAAAAGTATAGAAAACTTAGAATATGAAGTTGAATGTCTTGTGTACGACAGAACGATTATGCAACAAGAAGTAGAAAAATTGGAGAAAGATCTTTTGGAAGCTTGCGTTGAAAATTCTAAGTTACAACATAAGCAGACGATGCACGGTAATGAATTTGCCTTATCTGGAATAAGAATTTCAACAATAGAGTTACTTGTTAAAGATATCCAAGTTCAACACCGAGATATTATCAAAAGTCTCTTGGATGATATTAAGGAACTCAATGAGAAGAAATAGAGTTATTTCTCTAAGAAGTAGAGATAATATCAAAAGTCTCTTGCATGATATTAAGTCTTTTGGATGATATATAATTGAATTCTTATTATTTCCCCTCTTTAGTTATCTCGTTTACCTAAAATTTATATTATGCTTAAATTCGAAAAAAAAGACAAATACTCAATGAAGTATGTGCCTTTAGAATTTTAGCAAAAGTAAAATATCTCTTAAACTAAAGAGACTCCCCAAGTCTAGTTGGTTAAAGAAATATATTAATCTAAATAAATAATATATGACGTGCATATAAAAACTTGCCATATATAAGACAAGTTGTTGCATTTTCTGTTATGTTCTTTATTCTATATATGATGATTATATATGAGTCATATCTTTATAAATCCATTATAGACTTTGAAAGTATTCATCTCTTGGATTTATTACCCTCAAATAAGAGTAAATAATCAACATATTATGTCTATTATACCCTTATCATCATCGATTATATATGAGTCATACCTTTAGTTTTTAAATATATGCTCGTAAAGCATTCATATGTATTCATATATGACATATGCTTTTGAGACAAATGTATCTAAATTCTAAAAATTGATAGTCTTTTAATTTAAGAATGACAAATTTAAGGACACCAACTTCGACTATTATAACTCCTGAAGGTCTTCAGCGAATGATTGATAATGGTGTTGCTACAGCTATGCAAGTGCCAACATTCAACATAGCGAGAAGTACTATTCAAGGAGAAAATCCCATAACTAGTCAGTTATATAATTTCCAAGGAATAGAATATGCCATTGATATTGCTCGTTGGATTGAAAAAACTAAATTACCTTTCCCTCGTAATAATTGTACTAAGGATCGCAAAGTAAAGTTTGCTACCAGTACTTTTACTAATGAAGCTTTATCTTGGTGGATACCTATTAGGATAGAAGAAGCTCATAAGATTTCATGTTCAAATTTCAAATATCTCCTAATAAGGTGATATTATCCTTCTACTGAAATCGAGAAAGTGGAAAAGAAACTTTGCTATCTAATGATATGAGGAAATAATATCAAAACATATATGAGAAAATTTCAAGAATTAATATATTCATATCCTATCACCAATTCTCAGATAATGATGAAAGCATTTATCAGAGGAAACTCTCAAAAATTCAGAAAAATGATTACTACTTCTAAACCTCAAAATTTAGAAGAAGCCATTAATATAACCAAAAGTTGATGGATCATGTAACTAAATATAATCCCGTGCAAGAATCAAACAATCTCAAGCGTAAACTAAGTGACGTATGAAACTTCGTCAATCCCAAGCCAAGTTACCAAAATATTCCCTACAATCCATGTACTCCCTATTTCCATTATATATATATATATATATATATATATATATATATATATATATATATATATATATATATATATATATATATATATATATATATATATATATATATATATATATATATATATATATATATATATATATATATATATATATATATATATATATATATATATATATATATATATATATATATATATATATATCATACTCAACTTTACCAAACCTACATGAATCAATGGATATGTTGGAACACTTCTATTGTGTACTAAATGCCTACTGTATCATAAAGGACCCTACATCATCAAGTGTCAAGACTGATATAAAAAAGGTCATCAAACTCGGAATTGTTGGAGCAAGACGAATTTCGCTTAATATATTTGTATCTTATTTTGTATGTTGTATACGAATAAATGCTTTAAATGTATGTGAGTATTATCAATAAAATTTATGTATTTTGTTTACGTCTCCTGTAAGTTTGTGTTTTCATTCGAGATACATGTTATCGTTTCAGTTGCGCAAAATCTTGTATGTCAACTCATTTATAATTCCCTATCATAACTAATTTTGTAATCATTGACTATTAAGAACAATATCCTTTGTTATCCTATCCTTTAAATATTCGAATCGTATCTTAGTTTCAAATATGGTTTACTAAGTTCAACCTGAGTTTTCTATATGAAAATAGGAAAAAACAAGTAATTCTCATTATGAAATCTCTTAAGATAGACATGACACCATCTGGATCATTGTCAATTCTATTATTTCATCGATAGTATGGAAACTCTGGCGAGGTTATACCTAAAGGAAGTAATCTATCGACATAGAGTACCAACATCTATCAACCTGAATACATTACGAAAGAATGAGAATTATCAAAATACTAAACTACATACTCTACATATGTGTTATTGATTTTGGAAAGACACTTACCATTGAAAGAAATCTCAACAGTTGTTATATCAGAGCAATACTAATTTTAAAGCACTCTAAAAAAGAAGTGTCAATTACGCATCTGCTGGATTAAAATTGGATTTATTCGACTAACGAGCCCTGAAACTATTCGTAACACTATCAAAAAGATCGTTCAAATCCGATGAAGATTTCACGCATCAAATGGAACCGCATTATATTAGAAATATCACCTCGGAAAAAGGACCTTTGCTTTATTATTTCCGTCATAATATCCTATTCATCTTGATTTTGAAAAGTATGATGGTCAATTCAAGATTTTTGAATTGGGATGTGATATGTCAACTTGAGTTTCCTAAAAGAACTCAGTAATATTCACAATACTTTCCGCATTTCGAATTTGAAGAAATGTTTATCTAATGAATCTCTTATCATTCCAATGAAGGAACTTCAGCTCGACAATAAACTCAATTTATGAAGTAACAACATATTTCCTAAAGTATGGATGATACTCCACGTATATTCAACTCAACGTAATTCTGGTAGAAGAACTCGTAAAAATTTAGATCGAGAAGTAAAGTAACGGAAGTGGAATGGTATTTTATTAAATTATGAATGGAATCATGAGGAAGGATCCAAACTTACTCGGAAACGCGGATCATACTCGTCTTTGTTTTTTGTCATCACTCTTTTATTTAAATCTCCGGACGAGATTTCTTTAAGGGGTAGAGACTATAACAGCCCACAAAATTCACATATGTGTTATGTGTTATGATTATATGACTATGAAAATTCACTCGAAATTTTTGCTTTTATTCCTTAATTGGTAAGACGAATGGATTCTCACAACCTCAACTTCCACTTCAACATATGGATATATGTTGCAAACACTATGTATATATCAAGTCTGAGTTCTAAAAGTAATCTTATAAGTACTATGAATAACAACATCTTAAATATAACTAAGATGCTCTAAATCATCAAGAAAGTCTAGAAATCAATTGTAAACTTGAGTTTTGTAAAGTATAAATGTACAACACCTATGTATGAATCTCAAAAACATATTAACAAGATATTATCTATCATTTATAAGTATAATTTCATCCAAAAACCCTAAGTACAAACCATACAAAGCTAAGTACAAGTAACTATATATAATAGTCAAGATCACCGCCAAAAATCCATTCCACCTTGAATTAAGATCTCATCTTTTGCCACTAATTACAGAACTCAAATAAGTATCATACTAATACTATATTTTCACCTCAAGTCAATGTACAAATAATTAATGCACAAAGTACATGTTTTTAAAGCATACAATTCTAATTAAGCATATTCCCTCCTAGGATATAATTACCCTATATAACTCATCAAACTAAATGTGTAGACTCTTTAGACACCTTAAACACAATGTATAAGATCTAGAATCAGCATAGACAAGGATGTAAACACAAATTACATAAGCTACAAGTCACTTAGGCATAGTAACCCAAAAATCCTTATATTACCATTTCACTTGGAATCATTGTGTAATCTTTTAGAAAAAGTGTACAAACCTCATTAGCATTACATTTATACTATAAAATTATCTTAAGACAAGGTACAACCCTCTATAAGCACAATGTATAACATTTCAATGCATGACTTATAAATTATGTCAAAATAGGTTAGTATCTAAAGTAACAATAATAGCTTTAACAAGGATTGAACCCTAGATCACTAGAAACACTAACCCAACTAGGTTTTTTCCCAATTTCACTTCAAACCAATGTTAAACCTTAAACCAAGGACCCAAACTTCTTAATTTCACTAATCACTTGCCTAAACCCTTAATTACAAGAATTATAAAGTTACAAAATTACAAGCCCTAGATATGTAATCGCCTAGCTTATTCCCTCTAAACATATTCAAAAGAGTTTCCCTCCCAATTTCAAATCTAAAACCATATATTTAGGATATTTTGAGATATTTTTCATGTAGGTGCATCTTTTACTTGTAGATGAAACCTCTTCATTCTTATCATTTCTTGATGTAGCCTCCTAATAGCCTTAAACCATGGATAGTTTTGAATCTAGATTCCATGAATCATCTCCTAGACCTTATGACACATCCTTAGTAAACCTTGGTCACTTATATACTGTTCTTACACGTTTGTACCCTTAACTTGAAGGCTAAGTATTGAAAATGGTATAAATAAGAGCTTTATGTTTCATATTTTCTTCGTACTTCATTTCAAATCTAAATACCCATACATTCTGTTGTTATACCTCTATTTAATAAGTTCCTAAGATCAGTTTCAAGTCGAAGAAGGAATTCCATAAGCTCTTGAAGAGTTTAGAAGAAGATATAGTTCATATGGCCCATTAGAAGCCTTAGATTCTCGGAGTTCTTGTTTGTAAGTTTACATCTTATTATATAAGTTATTTTTATGTTTTAAATCTTTAATAAGCTTATTTACAATTTAGAATAACCCTTGGTTCATATAATAATCTAAAATGGGTTTTCTAAGCTAAAAATGTAATAAAACCCTAAATTTGTAAATTACATTAAATAGTGAGTTAAAATCCATTTCAAAAGATATAAATATGGAAAAATAATGTTATTATGATCATAAATATGTTTTCAAACTTTGTTTTAAGTTCCAAGATCTTTTTATACAAATTTGAGCTTGTGTAATTATATACAAGTTTAGGGGTCAAAACTGTCAATTTTTAAACTATAAACATTTTGGGCCAAGAGTGTCATTTTACTAAAGTTAAAACTATGAGGATAAATTTTGTAAATTTTGAAACCTTGAGGTTAATATTAGAAGGTTGAAATTATAAATACTTAAACTATATGTTTTAAGGGTTAAAAGTGTAATTAAAAGGTATAAAATGTAATAAATCAACCAATATTTGAAGAAGTTATAAAATATGATATATCATGTTAGTAGTAAGCTTTTTACTAATATGTTCCATCTCGATATTACGTTCTAACTAAGTTAGTTTACGATTTAAAGTGTCCTCGCTCCTCAAACGTTTATAAAACGACTTCTGAATTTTGATGGCCCGAACAATGATGCTATAATTTCTACAATTAATAATGATGAACATTTAACTTATATTTACGATTATAAATCTTAAAGACAAAGACTTGATATATATACAAATGTGATGACATAGGTTTGTGAGACCAAGCTGTTAAATTGTGACTGAAATATAATCTGATGTGACTTAGACTCTTTGGATATAAGGTGAGTTCATAGCCTCACTAGTACTGATTATTAAAAGAAATGAAAACTCGTGAGGGGGATATATGCTAAAACTAGAATACAAGTGTTTTTGGTATGCTTCCTTGATATGTTTATTAACACTATGTTTATTACTCCATTAAGTCCCCTTTTAATCATGGACCGCTAATCATTTTGTAGAAAATAAACGCAAATTTGTGAATAGTACTATTTAGGGATTAACATCCCTTGTCTGGGCAAGTCGCACTTGCTAGCAGCCAAAGGTTTGGACCTAGGCTAAACGAATACACTTTATTTTGCAAACTAGGGTTAGTAGGCAGACTACCTTCTTACGGGCAAATTACTGGCTAAAATTGATAGATAGGGACAGAACTTAACATTGATTTCATAAGTGTAAGTCTACCGCCTATAGACAAGGTTTTCATTTTCCACTTGGAGAGACGATAATTCACCTTCTTGATGACCTCGTCCTATGCGTCAATTTTAGTCATCGAACAACCCACTTTAACACCAAGATATGTGGATGAAGTATTAAGAATGAGGAAACCAAGATTGTTCGCAGCAGGAGTAACGTATTCTTTGCCACCAAAATCTGCATAATTTTACTTTCCCCTTGTTGATCCGCAATCCAGAAGCTCGATAAAAACATTCAAGAACGTGAGTTAAAGTAGAGATATTATCCTCAAATCATTGACCCACAAACACCACATTGTCTGCATAGAACATATGAGATATGGTCGTAGAAACATTTAACGAGACGCCCTTACACAAACCCGCGTCTACTACCCGTTGAAATATAGATGCAGAGGTTCCACAACTAGTATAAATAAGAACTGAGATAAAGTATCACCTTGCTTGAGACCTTTGAAAAATTGAAATTCTTCCGTAGGGCTTCCATTAATAAGGATAAACCCTCTTGATGATTTAAGGCAGCATTGGATCCATCTACACCATTTGTCACCAAAGCCAAATTTTTTCAACACATCATCTAAAAAATCCCAGCGGACGGAGTCAAAAGCTTTCTTAAAATCGACTTTAAAAATTAGAGATTGCTTCTTTTTGATTTTACACCATTGAAGAACCTCATTAAGAATGAATGGACCATTTAGAATTTATGTGTCTGCAATGCAAACATATTACACCTTGGTAACTATATCACCCGACACTCCTACTAGACGATTCGATAGGATCTTAGCAATGATCTTATAAAGACTCCCAATAAGACTTATGGGTCTAAAATCTTTAACCAAGTTGGCATCAGAGATTTTCGTGAGCAGAGTAATGAAAGAGGAGTTGCACCCGTTATGAATGATGCCACAATTAAAGAAACACTTGACAGCTTCTAAAATTTCTTTTTCAATGATAGACCAAAAGTGCCGATAAAATCCAAATATAAACCCGTCCGGGCCTAGTGATTTATCAGTCCCACAATCTAAAATGGCTTGCTTTAATTCCTCTTTAGAAACATCACATTATAAATCAATTTGCCTCTCTATATTAATTTTATTTAGATACTCCATATCAAAGACTTACACCATCAACACCTATTTTAGCAAACCGATTATTTAAATGTTGATAAAACTCACGCTTAACCATGAGAGGATCGTCAATCCAAATTCCGTCTACCATGATACCACGAATACTTAGTTGGCTACATTTTTTATTTAACATACCATGAAAGAAGTTGGATTTCTCGTCTCATTCGATGCACTATTTAATCTTGGACTTTTTGAGCCATTTCCATCACTTGACACTTCTCATATTCCAGAATCTTATAGATAACGTCGGATCATTTATTAGCCATGTTCGTGGAATAGATGCCACTATCAATGTCCAAATCTAACACATGAAGATCTTCTTTGAGCTTAGCTTTGTCTGATTTCATATCGTTCGTATTACTTAATCCATTCCCTGTTTTTCAATTTGAGATGTTTTAACTTAAAAGCTAGCCTACACATAGCATTTGAAGCATCATTAGGAGCTTATTTCCACGTATCTTCTACAAATTTTTTGAAACCTTTAATTTCCAAGCAATGATGGTAAAATCTAAAAGGTATTTGACCATAATCTCTATATGATTCACGAAGCAAGATAGGACGATGATCAGATAGAAAACGCTCCAAAGTAATGGTTGAAATGTTAGGATAAGAACTAAATAAATTTTCAGAAATTAAAAACCTGTCTAATTTTCTCATCTTAGTAGCGGATTTATGGCACCATGTAAATAAAAACTACCACCAACAAAGACTTCCTTCAAACCCGCATTCACAATGAAGGAGTTGAACATACTGGAACCATAAGCATGAAACACCGACCTAATTATGTCGAATTTGAATCTGACCTCGTTGAAATCAGTCATTATATATAACCTCACCATTCCAATGTTGCGTAGCATGGGACAAGTAATCCCACCACATGAGTTTATCCCTCATATCACGAGGAGCATAAGCTAAAATAATGAGGAGATTTTTACCAGTTGTTAACCAAACTCCCCGAATCATAACGAAAGAGTTTGATATAGTGTGATTACTTATACAGAAGGAATTGACATCCCATACACATAAAATTCCCCCTGAATGATCAACTGCATCATTATGAATATAATCAAACCCGAAATTACCCAACACTTCTTGACCGTAATAATATCTATGTTCTCCATTTTAGTTTCCTACAACACTAAAAAATTCACCGTATGCTTGATACATAACTCTTGACCCAGTCTTTTTTGGCCTTTTGGGCGAGGCCTTGAATATTTAATGACATAAAATTCATCGATCCACGCCAGCCGCTCCTTGTGGTTCGATGATTTGTGTCATATTGCTTACAATACCTTCCATGTTATAACCCATGGTATGCCCCCGCTTTAACCAACTCTTCCATCAAAGTAGAATAGAATCTCACGTGCGTGGGACTGACGATTTTTTGAAGTGACCAGAATAGATTGATTCATATGTGTCTTTCCTATTACTTTCCTGATTCGGGTCATGAGGATTGTTGGTACAATGTTATTTGAAGATACATTGGGAGTGTAACCTAGAGGATAATTTGGTGTTTGATCAGAAACACCCTTACTGCTCATATTTTTACTAAACAACGGATACAAACCAAATGGGTCCTCATATAGATTATCCTTCTGACCTGTAGGTTCTGCAACCGGTATATCGTTACTTTGCCTTTCCAATTCAAACACCGATTCAGGGACTACACCCTAGAAGTCATCATAATCATCATCATGGTTAATAGGATCACCACCCTTTGAATCAACATCGGACTCATCCTCATCCACTTCATCCAGAATACCAGGAACCCAACCAGGAGCTTCGTTGGTACGAATCCAAAATATCTTCCCTCGAAAAGTTCTCAGAGATGTTCTTATCCAGCTTTGTAATAATGCACATACGTTGGGAGTGAAAGTACGTGTCCAACTTATCATCCATGTCAAAGAATTCCCCGCATTTGGAAGCAATCCGTATGAACGTGTTGTTAGACCATAATTTGAGCGGGACTCCCTCAATATCAATCCAAACAATTTGAACATCGGGTTTGAAATCAAGAGAAGCATCCTTTATCTAAGAAATCCGTTATCTAAACCCCAAGCTATCAAGAAATTGCTTTTTGGAACTAGCAGATGCAAAATCCAACAAACGCCATAATTTACCCATAAAAAAAATTTGAAGTCCACAAAACCTTCGTTATGAAAAGCTCTCTTGAGATTAGACAAAGATGCAAGTTATTTTACCCTACCCATCACAGAATTATACAAATCTTTATCATGAAGGCAGTTGGTATCCAATACAATGGCAGGTGACGAAACAATGTCCATAGATGCGGGTTGGGAGCTTTGAACCACGTTGACATACGATTTGTGGGTATTTTTAGCTCTCACTTCATTAGCTTTACTATTGAAACTAACATCATTATCAACAAACGTGCTCTTAACTTAGAATGTCTTTGAAACCAAGCAATGTTAGTGTGTAGTTTGAATCTACCTACCCAGATCGTGCAAAGAATATTCACCAATCTATCGATATTAAACACATTGATGAATCTAACAAAATCAAATCTCTTCCCGATATCCGACCTCTTAATCGGAAAAGAAGAATCTACGACGTGACCATAAACCTTACATGATTGGAATAAGTCTTTGGTTGTGAATGAACTAGGGAAGTTCGTGATATATATCGAAGTAGAAATCTTAGCTACATCGTCTTCTTTAGAACTAAACATGTGTCTCTTCCTCATAACCTCTTGCCAATCCTCAGCACCCATGATGAAACGAAAACCCTAATAATAAGAAAACCCTAAACAGATCTCGTCAAATCGATTAAAGAGAGATAACAAAGCAATCAACAACAAGAAACTAAAACCCCAATTATTAAAGGTCATTGTAATTTAAAGGGACGATCATATTGAAGCCATAAAACCACTCACAAATAATAGTGACATGATCTAAAATCTAAATATTGATTGAGTTATCAAAACGTTAATAAATGAACGGGGATTAACATGGAAGATTGAACGCATAGAATTAATAATAAATGAACGAAACTCAGAAAACCCTAAAAACATAAACCCTAATAAACAATTAAAACAAAAATCCTAAAAATCTCATCGAATCAATTAAAAAGAGATAACAAGATAATCAAACAAAAGAAATTAAACCCCTGGTTATTATCACCACAGTTTAAGGGGGCGATGAGATCAAAGCCCTAAAACCGTTCACAAATAATAGCGACAAGATCCAAAATGTAAGTGATGATTGATTCATGTTATCAAGTGTTAATCAATGAATTGAGATCCACATGGATTGATCAATTGCTCGGAAGGGAAGGATATACATGTGGTTAGTTATACATGAAAACACAAATTAAATGATTAAATCCATATATTAGTAACTTACTATGTAACTTTTACACATTTAAATAACGAATTTCAGATATTATTAATATCGTTATTAAACTTTCAAATTTGTTTCAATATAGGTAATATAATCGTTTGGTTCCGATCAAAATGCCTATCATTTTTTTAGTCTTAACTGACACCAAACGGTCATATTACATATGTTGGAACAAATTTGAAAGTTTAGTGACGATATTAATAATATCTAAAATTCGTTATCTAAATGTGTAAAAATTGAAAAGTAAATTAGCATCAATTAACGCAAGACTAGTAAGTAAATTGTAGAATAAGTATCTAGAATTAAGTATTGAGTGTAGGAGATAATATAATTCACTAGTAAGTAAACTGTAGGTTTTACATATGCATCAATTAACGCAATTGCTTTTATCAATGTTTTACCCGCTATGAGGGTAGTACTTTTTTAAATAAGAGTTTGTGCCTTTGTGGACATCTTAAACCATCATGCACAGTTTCATGCATAACGATAAATTTAAAGCAATTCAACATTCACGTTTAACTTTTTTTTTCTTTCTTCTTTAAATAAGGAGTTTTGAATTCAAAAGCAAAAGATTATAACAAGTATTATCATTAAAGTGCTTTAGTAAAAGAAAGATAAAGTGATGTTACATCTTGAAATAACACGAAAACAATACCTCAAATAAAAAAGTTGTACAAAATAAATTAAGTATAAATTTGTTTAGGAAAGATGTATACAAAACCGAATAACTTGCACTAAAGAAAGTTGAAAGGTGCGTTTGTTGGAATGAGCAGTAGCTGTGAGCAGTAGCTGTGAGCAGGAGCTTTAACCAGTAGGTGTCATAGCTTAACGCTTATTTGTTCACTGCTCATTTGTCACCGCTCTTTAAAAGAAGGATTGAAAAACTAGTATTCTTAAAAAGTAGCACCGCTCACCGCTCCTTTTGCCAAACAAGCATTAAGATCAAAATGCTCTTTTTCATCGCTCATCGCTTCAAAAAGTTTCACCACCGCTCCTTACCAAACACAGCCGAATAAGCTGTAAAGTAAGCATTAAAGTATGTGACAAAAGTTATTTTGGATTTTTATTACATATTAAATAATTAATTCTAATCCTTTATTACTTAAAATTAAAAAAATATTGTAATGATTATTTTTGTCAAAATATTCAAAAATTATAAAAAACGACAAAAAAACTATAATGGTAAGTATAACGAAAAATTGTTATCATTAATAATATTTCCTTAGTGATAAAAATAATGAATTATAACTAGTAATAAAATAATGAATTTACGTTTCATTGTTTTATCACTACTGATAAACTAGTAATTCATCATATTTATAACTTTTATTCATTCACTCTTTTTTACATATTTTTGACACTGTGGCAAATAATTCTTTCATTTTTTTTAATTTTAGCTTAATCTTCATCATTAGATTAAAAACAAATAAAAGATGAAGATCAATCTTTTAATATCTAGTAAAAAACAGAAATACAAAATTTATCTCTAAGGCTATGTTTAGTAATACGTAGCAGTAACCACTTGTATGAGCATAAGCAAAAAGCAGTAAACGGTAGCAGTTAATAAGAGCAGTAAGGAGTAATTGTTTGTTAAATAAAGTGTCTTGTAAACATAGCAGTAGCAGTAATTATACACTGCAAAATTACTTAAAAAGACATGTACACATTAACATAAATGTTCTTTAAATAAAGAGAAGAGGCATATATGTAATTTGAAAATTAAAACGCTAGCGGTTATATCTAAATGCTTGTTGATAAACGTTTTAAATAAAAGCAGTTACACACAATTCAACCGCTAGTTGTGTATTGCCAAACAAGCATTATATTTAAACTGCTAGTCGCTTTTCACTAGTCGTTCGTGAAGATGTTCATTGATGGTGTATGCAACGAGTGTCAAAGAGTTGGATAATGTTGTTATATCAATTTTTTGGTTGGTGATATGTCAATCATGAATTGTGTTATTGTGACAAGGTCGTGGTCAAGAAGATACGGACAAATTTTACCTACTTCTCTTTCTATTTCTGTCACAATTTTTATTTGCGAAATTTACGCACAGGGTTTTAAATGGCTGTGTTTGTCTGGCAGAGGCCATGAATACAAGGGGTTTCGAAAACAGCCTTCATGCTCGGGAGAATATTAAGCCGAGGTACCTTTCGCCACGTGTCACGATTACATTTGTTAAAAAAAAAGCCTCGTTATTATCGAAGGGACAGACCACTGTGCGTGTCAGCCTTGGGCTGTTAATGGCGGGTCCCGGTCTGAATTAACATTCTGACAATGTCATGCTCGGTGGTTGTGTAACCCGAGCTTCATTTTAGTTTAATTTTTTTTTTTGACTTTTGTAAAGTAATAAGTTTTACAAATGTTTAGAAAGTTAGTAAAAACCGTGTGTATCCCCTACTTTACGCATGTTTGGTTTATCTTTATGATTTTATTTAACTAAATTTTTTTGGCATTTTGAGTAGTTTTTAAAGAGCTATTCACGTAGTTATAAAGCCAAAAAAATATAATTGCCATATTGAATACTATATTAATGGGCAAAGTATGACACTCGTGATTTTTTTGATGAAAAAAAAATTGTATAACGTTAAAAAAGAAAAAAATAATAAAGAAAGGAAAAAAATATTATGTTTAAAAAAGAATATATATACTAATTTCCTGTACATGCATGGTTGAGATATATTTTAAGATATATTTAGAACTGCAAATTAGTATTTAAATACTATAATTTGCAAAATGATAAAACATTAATTACTCGATACATTCAGGGTTGTATTAAAACATAATATTATTAGAATTACTAAAAACAACGGAACACACAAAAGATGAAAGTAAGAAGTTAATGTTGTTACAGGATAGGATAATTTATATCGATCTGTAGTTACGAATTAATCGTTCCTTCTTATCAATAGTTATAATCAAATTTTTCCTTGCTTCATTCAAGTTGTCATACATACGTTGATCTGCTTCTTGAGCCATAAGAAGTGTATGCAAACCGTAACTGGTAACTGTTGTCATTTGCATAGACTCCACCAACCTAATTCGTGGTTCACGTGCACGCATTCGTTGGAAGTAACAATTCAATTCTGTCACCAAATTGTGTGCAAGTGTGATATCATGCTGTAGATCCCTTTCTATGCTCTGAATAACATTTGTTCTAAGTTGATTTGAAGAAGCATCCATATTATGTTAGTGTGGGAGAAATATTGTTTGTTTATTGTGTGGGTTAGAGATTAATTTGAAGATATATATAGAGACTACGAATATGTGTAGTTGCTATCACAGCTTTATAATAATGATATCAGAATTGCTTCAAATAATTTAAGAAAAATGGTCCACTGATTCCTTGACATTTAAAGCAGTGAAAGCATGTGCGCATCCAGCTAAGGCAATGATATACTCGGGAAAAATCATATGAGATGAACGACATTGTCAGTGATTTGATGTACTAATTTAGATATTCGAATCAAACAAATGTCATAGTACATGTGATGAGTAATGTAATAATATTCGCATGACATTTGATACATAAATAAAATAAAAATAATATATTAAACATTAAACTTTGCATATTACAAAGACAGTTTGATTACTACTAACCGATGATGTAGTACTACTAACAAATGATGTTAGTTGTAGTTAGTAGATAAGAGGAACCTTTTAGGTCTGAGGCGGGCAATTTCCTTAATCTCCTCGTTTTCCAGGTGTTCTTGTTCTGCCCATTCAATCATTTGGTCATTTGTGAAATCATTTTGTGTTACTTCCTTATTTTCATCTTCATTTTCACCTTCGTAACTTGTTATTACATCGGCCATCATTTCTGCAAGGGCAGCATTTGAACATATGTAGTTTGGTATAATAAAATCCACACCTACATGGTCGATGTATATCTCCAACATGCCGTGCGCTGCTGAGATGTCGAACATGACATGCATGTCATAGTTGTTTCTTAGTTTGATTGTGTGAGATTTCTCGTAATAATTTATTTTGTAATAAAGAGCATGAATTTTGTAAGAAAGAATGTTGAAAAGATATTGTTTAATATCTTTAAGTTTCATTCTTGGTATGTTGATCATCATTGTACCACCTTTGACATATGTTGGGTTATTAGTTGCATCTATTACCAATTGGCCACTATTGTGAACTAGAAAATTGTAGTTGAGTTGGGTATATGGTGTAGCTGGTTTTGCTTTTGTAACTATTTGGAACGATCTATTTTGATCTAACCATTTATTCTTCTGTTTCTGCATTTGATGTAGATACCGGAGTGATTCTTGTAGTTTTAGGTTTGTTTCTTCAGAAATGATACCTGTTAACGATTCCTCCAATGAACCGTCATTTGGAATCAACGCCGTGGTTAAATCTACCGGTTGATGAGAAACGTAAATCTGGAGTTTTCCAACAACTTTAGCAATGTCGTACATAACATCGATATCGTAATCGCTCTTTATTTTTTTCAGACCTTGTAAGTTGTTGATTTGTGGTAGTGCGTAGTATATGTTGTCAATTGTTATATGGGTGTAATATAGAACAGTTAGCTTTGATTTTATGTAACTAACCATATCTGCATACAATATTGGTGGAACGCTAACATCTAGTACTGAACCGTGTTCATATCTTAGGGGGTTAAGTTTGAACTGGCCATTGTGGTTGACTTGAAATTTGAATGTATTTTGATTTGAGGTAGACATGTTTTTTTTTGAGAAGATTGAAATAAAGATGAGTATGGATTGTAGTCTAAATGTAAGGACATATATATAACAAGAAGATGAAATGGAAACACTGGTTTATTTATTTCTGTTGCAGGATTGATAAGACTAGTCACTTTGAAAGCTACAAGTTGGGCATTCATTACAAAGTAGTGGGTTACAAATTCATACCATATAATAATGAAGATGTCCCCACTTGTTACAAATTACTAAAATAGTTTTCTTGAACATGAAGGCTTATCTTGTTTTCTCTGTTTGTTACCCTTGTCGATGTTTTGTTCTGCCACAACCAAAGGTGATAATTTGACACGAGACACATATACATGTAGTTCAGTTCGAGGAACATGCGTATATGTTTGGATAAATTCACGGTCTTGTAAAGCATCGTCCAATGAGTGGCTACCAACTGGGGTAAAATTACCTAAACCATCTTGTTGTTGGTCCTAACATAGAATATATTCGAAGTAATTTTTAATTAACATAAAAGTAAAAGTAACATGACACTTATATTAAAAAATACAAATTACCTCAATGTTAACAAAACCACTATATTGAGTACCATTAAACTCATTACCGAACCCACCAACATCAGATTCATTAACGACATTTTTATTTGGTGAGACTTGGCCACAACCCTGTAATGCCTGCATTAAAATAGTTGGAATAATTATACGTCAAGTTTTCGATGATAGACATTTACATACATCATGTTAACCATTTACCATAATTTTTGCATTCAATTCTTGGATAATTCGATCCTTTTCCATCATAACTAAGTAAACATCTGCTGGTACATCATCACGACTATATCGGTTATCAAACTCAGGTATTTGGGGCGGTTGATGAATCTCATTATTGAAATATCTAAGGCTATCAATCCACCAGTCTGTCGACATCTCAACTTCGTCGGGAAACAACCTTTCGTTTGGTATAACACCCTTGCGAAATATTATAAGATTAATTAAACACATATACAAATTATGAAATACATTATTGCCAAATAGGAATGTCTAAGTTTCGTAGAACTCACCTCAATTAAAGTAGGAATTTGTCTACGAAAAAACTTTTTTTCTCGAAACCACCGGATTGATCGGGGATAACCATCAAGCCGTGTGAAATATTCCGCCGCTTTAACGCTATAATTCTCCAACATCCAAGCCTGAAAATAAACATATTACATACCTTGAAAGCCCATGTAAAACCCATTAATTGATACTTGGGTGGTTCTTCGTCTTGGTCTCTGTCTACATTCGCGTGGTGGTGTTCGGCACGTACGTATACGGCATTCCTTAACTGATTATACAATGTGGACCAAACATACGAACCCCACGGATACAAGTTCCATGCATCTAAATTTTCAACTAACCTAAAGCACCATTCTGGAACAACGTAACTAGACTCATGCCCAAGTAGCACCAACTCCAACACAGCTATCAACGCAATCCGTACAGCATCATAGTCATTTAGGTTTTCAAATGCATCGCTTTTAACAAATCTATATAAATCCCTAACGAGTATATGACGAGTATCATAAGCTGATGAAAAAACACGTCTCCTAAAAGGCATTGGCCCCTTTAAATAACTACCATTAAACTGTACACCAAATTTTAAACTGGTCATTAAACAAAATTCTTCCCTGCCAAATTTTATAATATGACCACCAACATCATAACATAACGGAACATTTTCTGTCTCTTCTTCTACAAAATCCGTTTGACAACAAGCAAGGAAATGTATTAAAAGACCAGTCTCTACGCATTCTGGCAAATTCCACAACCAACCAAAACATGATTGCCTAAACAAACGTTCTTTTGGTGTGTTTGTAAATCTTTCTCTGAAAAACGGTAACAAGGATAACTTGCTTCTACACGTCAACGTAACACTATAATCCTAAAATTTTACAATAAAAACATATCAATAATGTATAACAAATAAACATAAAAATTTATTAATGAAATTAAAAATTCATTAAATAACATACCGCCATAAAGTAGAATGAACAAAAAACCACCAACTAGACTCTAGCTGCTCCGCTATATTTAAATATGCTTGGGAGTATATAAAAGAGATTATGATTTAAACATAACCGAGTTGCTAAAAACTTCCATTTTTAATAAAACTCGGGTTTTTGCTATTGAGAGATTGTGGATTTGGCATAACCTAACTGCTAAAAAATTTGATTTTTAATAAAACTCGGGTGAAAGGTTTTGAGATATTATTTTTAAGGGTTTTGCTAGTAGATATCAAATGAAGCTCGGGTGACATAGGATTTATATAAAATGAAGCTCGGGTTACACAACCACCGAGCATGACATTGTCAGAATGTTAATTCAGACCGGGACCCGCCATTAACAGCCCAAGGCTGACACACACAGTGGTCTGTCCCTTCGATAATAACGAGGCTTTTTTTTAAAGAATGTAATCGTGACACGTGGCGAAGGGTACCTCGGCTTAATATTCTCCCGAGCATGAAGGCTGTTTTCGAAAACCCATGTATTCATGGCCTCTGCCAGACAAACACAGCCATTTAAGGCCCTGTGAGTAAATTTTGCTTTTTATTTTTAATCTAACACAGTTCTTAGGATTAAAGTTGACTTATTTTGTATTTTGTATTATTGTTTTTACTTTTAAGTAAAGGGATTAATTTTAATCATTATATTACTTAAGATTAAATTTCATAAAACATATGAAAATGTTATTTTTGTCAAAATATCAAAAAATTGTAAAAAATCAACGGAGAGACAAAAATTGTAAATTTTTCGAACTGATTTTTATTAATAATGATATTTTAATAATGATAAAAACAATAAAATATAACTAGTGATAACACAATGAAAATAATTCCAAAGCTTTGGTAATAAAAACATATAAGGTTTGCATTTCTGGAAATTTTCTATTAAAAACTCATTTGAAGTATATGTTTTCTACACTACAAAACATTTATCACACTTATGTAATCACTCGTATATAATTTTGAGTCTATGTAATTACTCATATCCAATGTTACAAAAATCGTGAATCGCTAGCCGGTCGGTCGACCACTTTGTAGTTGTAATCGTTTTAGGCGGGATTTATCGGTGATTAATCGGATCGGCATTTTTAACAAATTTTGGGTATTTCCGGCAGGTTTTGGGTATTTTTAACGAGTTTTAGGTATTTTAGGCATTACTATTCTTAGAATCTATCTTTTCATACATATAAATAGTTACTATAAGTGATAAACACAAGTTTATAGCGAGTTTTTGGTATTTTCGACAAGATTTGCAAGTTTCCAACAAGTTTGACCTCTTTGACCGCCATTGACCAGAGTTGACCGCCATTAATCGTTTTTAAATTAATCGGCAAGGTTGATAGCCTCATAGCGATTAATCGGAGATTAATCGGCCTTGTATACCTTGTTTTGCAACATTGCTCATATCTCAGCATACGCATAATTAATCCAAAATATCTATATGTCAAAACAAAATACAAATAGTTAATGTGTGCGTAAATCACATCATTTATTTCGTCACGTCAAATACAAAACATTAACAAGCGTAAATATCGTACTAGTACCATTGTAGTATAGTCGTTTGTCATTTATACACACTTTCACTATGTTCTTGAGATTTATTTTCATTTATACACACTTTCACTATGTTCTTGAGATTTATTTTGGAGAGAAAGAAAAGGATTCGGAAAAAAATTGAAGTTGGTTGTGTTCTCAAGATTTTTTTACAAGAAAAAAGAAAGGAAGATACAAGTCATTTTGGCTATAAAATCTTCTTCCCATTTTTGTGATAATTCTTTTTCTTTTCTCTTCTCTTCTTTTCTTTTGTCTTTAATTCGTTTTTTTTCATCCTAATAATAACTCGAGAACATAACGTTTGTGTTGATATCATACATAACAAAACTAATTTATGATGAAAATATGTTTGAAAGGCGAAACATAAGATCCATAAGAAGAGTGAGACGGAAATTTGTTCGAAGACGGAGATCATTGTTTTTGCCAAAAATATTTCATGGACAATTAATATCAATGTTTTAAAACCCGGGTCTTAGATTGACCCGGTCGAGTCGCCGGGTCCGGGTCAACCCGGTTTTCTAAAAAAAAATTTTTTTTTATATTATTAATAATTAACAAAATTATACTTATAAAAATTACAAAAACTTACGTATATTGAAAATATAAATTGTTTACCAACCAAAATAATATGTAAAAATAAAATTTCGTCGCAAATACGTAAAATTTAAAAAAAATAAATTAAAAAAACCCGAAAAATTCGAAACCCGGCCGGGTCTTGAGAACCGGGTTGACCCGGGTCACCCCAAACCCGCCGGGTCAAGCCGGGTTTCGAAAATATGAAACCCGGGTTAATATGACCCGTTTTTTCGGCCGGAACCGGTTCAACCGGTTGACCCGGCCGAGTTGACCCGGGTCTGAAAACATTGATTAATATCACGTAATACAAACAGAAGGCTAATTAACAAGAGTATAATAAGCGTTTTAAGATGTAATTGGAGTTTATAATTGGTTTAATAATATGATTTTTTATAGTTTAAATTGGGTATATATGAAATTAACTTAAGTTTTTATTACTATTAATAATATCATTTTTAACTAAGATTTTCTCGATAAATTTTATTACTCTAAAAAACATTTTAGTACAATAGATGTGTATAAAGCTCACATCTCAACTCATTAAATAGTTAATTTACTTCCTAAAAGGAATGTACACATACCGAGTATACAACAGTCGACTCAATAATCATTAAGTAACATATTTATTTAAACACCCTCGAATCTTGATGTCTAAGTTATTGTTTATAGATATGATTAGGAATTTAATGACCTTAATACATATCATCATTGTATTAGTCGTAGCCGAAGTCACCATGACCATAAATATCCTTCCATTGTTCTAGCAAACTAGTTTTACCGTGATCAACCCGTACCATTTTATAATTTAATACTCCCACATTTAATTATTGTGATCGACATATGAAATGATGACAAGAAATAATCCATGTCTCAAAGAGTCAAAGTATGTACACACGCTTCTACTTTACACACACTCCACACAAGATGGAGTAGTCGGCAATTCTAATGCTCAAACTTTTTTTTCTTTCCCAAATGCTGCTAAAAAGTACTCATTTCGTCCTATAATTATAATCAGGTTAATATTTTTCAACATCCTAAATTAATAGTTTATTTGTAAAATTAAATAAAAAATGTAAATTAAGTTTATAATAACACCTTTATTTGAAAGTATTCTTACAAACAATAAAAAAGTTATAAATTAATTAATTAAAAGTAAAATTATTATTGTGTAAAAAATAAAAGAAAAAAATTAAAAAATAATATTTTTATTAAATTACGTGTTTTTTACCAACTTTATGTTCCGTACGTGGTTTGGTTTTTGAATGAAAGCAAGAATAGAAACATAGTTTGCAATATGACCTTGCTCAAGTATTTGTCGATTCCACGTTCCACAAACAAAAAAATGGATGATGTACGTTAGATACTGGAAATTAGAGCAGTAATGTATCGAATACAATCAAAGCTTTGTTGAGATACGTTTAGTTTCAACCAAAAATATAAATAGGCACGAATGCTTAAGTGAACGAGTTTTTTTTTATTTATATTTGTTTATTAAAAAAACTAATTGTTCATGTTTGTCTATGTTCGTTCATGGAAATAATATAAAAACTCGAGCGGACATAGACGATCAAATATCCATAAACTAAAATATTAAAAAATATATTATGTTTGTTAAGCATTTATTTCTTTAACCACCATGATTACAAAGGTATAGTATAAAAAATTATCGTATATGAAAATAAATTAAATCATAAGCATACATGGACGTTCATAAAAGCACAATTAGACGGTCACAGACATATATATATATATATAAACATGTCTGATTTTCAAATTTTCTGACTGTTAAAACGTCTAATATATGATATGAAGTTAATAATTTATGAGAACATTAAAAAAAACTTATAAAAATGATGAAGGAGAATAGGATTTATATGATAATAGTATGTATGATGATTAAAATATTAAACAATGTTCAATTTATAGTTGATAATTTTAAAAATAGAGTTTGTGAATGCAAAAATTTTACTATTTTTTATGTTTTATGTGATTTTACAGTCTTGTTTTGTGTGTTTTATCTGTTGAAGTTATTTGTTTATCTAGTGCACGAAAATGTAAAATTTAATTACATTTTGTATACTTAAATATTTTTTTATAATAATAAAATTTTGAGAGGAATTTTTTTAAAAAAAGGTGACATGATTTGCATGGTGTGATTAGGAGAAAGGACGTGGCGCACTTAAAAGTAGTTATTTAAAACGCATTTGTTAATGTATGGTTCGATTTAAGCCTCTTGGCTCTTGCTAAGAAATTCTTTAGAGGTGTGTCATCAGTCGTCACCATGTCACAAATATTATTTAAGATTTAAGTGGGGGCAAAAAAGCAAATGACCCCTCCCTCTATAGTCCAGCTGTTCTTTAAGATAAGGTTAGTCATATATGATGATTCATGTTGTTTTGAATCTTTATTATTCATTTTTTATTATCAAGTGAGACTGTGAGAGGAGAATGACATGTAGAATCCTTTTTGGGTTGGTGAAGTGGGGTTGTATTATAAAATACAGTATTACATAGAGAACCAAAAGTTTACATAAAATTATTCATATAATGACATGTCAGATGTGTTTGACCAATTATAATGAATATAGTTTTCTTTTTCATCCTTTTCACTCACCATAATTATATGATACATGTATGTATAGATAATTTTGTGTAACTTTTGGTGAATGCATCATTTCTCTACAAAATATATCCACAACAATTTGTATTTTTTTATCAACTCTATCTTTTTAAATATTTGTTGTAGTAATAAAATAAAACTTTTTTTTTTATTTTTTATTTTTACATGTTAGAACTTTTGAATTATAAGTTTTTTTTTTATCTTCGTTTCACATTTTATTATATTTACTTTTTAATTAAAAAAACAACTTTCAGTTCCGTATTCTTTATGTTTTATTACTTTTGTTTTATCAAATTTTATATAATTTATTACGTTTTTTTAATTTTACAATTTTATAATAAAAAATTTTAAAAAATTAAAAAAAGTTGTATACTGCTAACATTGTATTGAGATATGAGTAACCAAATTCATTTGATAATTGATGGTCTTAAGAGCATTTAAAATGACTCAAATAGATACAAAAACTTTACTATTTAAAAATATATTTTAAATAACATTTTGGCATTATATCAAAACCTTTTTGAAAAAAAATATTCACAAAACTTGATAAACACTAGAAAAAATTCAAAGCTTTTAATAGTAAAATGTTATTTATATCTATATCTCTATCTCTACTACTAATAAAGGAAAAACTCCAAAACCTTGAATGTTGAAAAATAACTTAATTATGGAATTGTTGAAAAATCTAATGCATAAAAGTTAGATATTAATTATGAAATTGTTGAAAAATTAAATGCACATAAGTTAGATAAAATAAGAAATGTTGAAAAATTAAACCATAAACAATTGCATAAGTTACCGGGTCACGGATTCCACCACCGGATTAATTCGGTCGAGTAATTTGGTCACGGGTTCCACCAACGGGTCAACCCGGTTGAGTCATCATGTCATGGATCGACCATCAGACCAAGCCGATTGAGTCACCGGGTAACGGGTTCGGCCATCGAGCCAATCTTTTCGAGTCACGGGTTCGACCATCGGGTTAACCCGATCGAGTCACCGGGTCACGGGTTCGACAACCGTGTCAATCCTGTCGAGCCACCGGGTCACCGATTTCGACCACCGGGTCACGGGTTTAACCACCATGACACGGGTTCGACCACCGAGTCAACCCGATCGAGTCTATGGGAACAGGCTCGCCTACCGGTTCAACCCGGACGAGTCAACGGGTTACCGATTCGACCATCGGGTCAATTAATAAATCATTAACTATCTATCGCTAGGCAATTATTGGGTCACGCGTTCGATCATCGAATCAATTAACATATCATTAATTACATGTCTTCAGGTAATGCCGCTTCTATGCGCGGGTAATCGTCTAATACCCTATAAAGGGTGTATGATGATTGTTAAAAATGTTGAAAAAATTCAACAATTTCATGTATAAACTTGTTGCAAACCGTGGAATTGTGAAACTATTTATAGAAGTATTGAAATGTTTGGAGAACAAGTAGAAACGCATATCTCTACTACATATAAAGAGAATTCCCCAATTCCTTGAATGTTGAAAAACCTTTTAATTAAGGAATTGTTGAAATATTTATTACATAAAAGTCAAGGTTTGAACTTTGTTGCTTAGTAATGTTGAATGTGTTGATTGACAGCTAAACTTTATACACGAATGATATGTTTGCCAGCTATAAATGTTTATATTTTTAGTAATGTTGTATGAGTTGTTTGCCAACTAAACTTAACATCTTGCTTATATAAAGAACCAATATATAGATTGTTTATATACTTGCACCCTTTGGGAACCATTCAAACCCATCAGAAAGGAAACACGAGACAAGTCACCAGGAAGGAGGTAAATAATACACATCTTTTCTGGTTTTGTTCATCTTATATATGTTCATAGGCACTCTTCATTTGATCTGATATGTTGGGGTTTTTTTTCCTTCATAGGTTTGTTCAACACTTTCTACTCCATTGATTAGGAGGATTTTTTGCAGTTTTATGCTAGATGAAATTTTCCCGAATCCCATATGTATCCGGATTCATTCTCATCCATAATCACGGGAGATCAACATTTAAGTTGCTAAACAACTTACAACCACCTCCACTGCACCTCCATCAACTTTCACTGCACCGCACCTACATCAACTTACAAACCACCTCCACCAAATTCATTCTCGGCCATAATTGTGGGACATCAATCTTTGAGGAGAAGTTCATCATCATTGCCGAAGAAATCCTACACGACTGACTATGAGGTGAGCTTGATGAGCTTGATTCAATTCACCCTTTACGTCAATCCTGGTAGACAATTCTCGGGTATCCTCAAGTTCTTATGGGCTTCAATGGTTCCCAAAGGGTGCAAGGAGTATTGCGAGATATCACCTCCTTCGAGAAGTATGAAAAGATAGCGAATAGGCATTGATTACATATATAATACAGTAGGTTCTTTGAGTTTTTTGTACTTAATTTTGTTTTATAGCAACAAAAATGTTTCAATCAGAATCAGCATTCTTGCATTTCCAATTATTTTTAGGGTCATCTTTAGATTTTTAAACAATGACTAAGAATATAGTTTTACGTTCATGATTCCCATTTTATTAGTTTATATTACTTATTACTTAAAGAAGCAAAAGCCTATATTCATGGGCAGGTTCTTTGCTAACTTGGGAAGTCTTTCCAACTTGCACAAGTAAATGACCATTCTATCCTTCCAACTTAAGATTTTACAAGTTTTCAAACCATCATTCTTCATTATGTGTGGATATTTACATGAAAAGTGTTCCATTGAAATAAAGTATTATTACCTCTTAAAAATTGTTATCGATTTCTTTGTTGACTTTCTCGATGAAGAGGACTTGTTTTTGATAATATTATTCAAAATTCTTCCTAAATTATTGGATGATATATTCCAAAACTAAAAAAATGCATAGTATATTGTTGCATTATTTATAATATCCAATATTGAAAAAGTCTTGTTAAAAGATAGAAATTGTGTCATTTAAATTTAGAAGATCAAATAGTTGCCATTATTGCGGAAACAAACTTCTTAACATAAGTACACATTAACCATTATCAAATATACTATTACAAATAAAAAACATATAACACGCTCGCTATTATGGTTACAGTTAATAACATGAACAAAATATAATTGCATAATTTTCTACATATGTATAATATTTAAATAACATGTGTACTTATGTTATTTAAATTTAAAAAATCAAATCGTTTTCAACATATGCATGATATTTAAATGACATTGTGCTTATGTTATTTAATTTTCAATCTATGTATGATATTTAAATTAAAATGATATAATTTGAATTATGTCACTTAAATTTAGAAAAGCATATGCACGTGTACTAGAGTTTAGGGTTTAGGGCTTAGGACTCCCATATCTCTATGTGTTGGGAAAAAAATATATTTTCTTTTTCGAGATTGACAATTTGTTTTAAATGACCTCACTAAGAACGTAAATCACATCTGAAAAAAAAGTTTTTTTTTAGTTTGATAGTTTGTTTTAAATGGCCCTACACTAAAAACGCAAATTATATCTCACTCACACATTGAGTATCATCAGATTTAACACTATAAAACTTAAGATATTTCATTTTAAAGTAAAAATATTCGCTTTTTATTCAAATTTTAGTTTTTTTCATACAATATATAAAAAACTATTTACATGCCGAAATAAAAATTTTAACATCCAAAATAAAAAAAGGAAGTTGGTAAAGTTAACAACAAATAGCTGTTAGAAATTAAAGTTGAAACGCATGGTTAATGAACCATTGTGATTTGTTTCTCGCTCACAATTATTTTAAATTTGGAAACTTTGAGTAATACTAAAGCCTCTTAATAAGCAATTAAAGTATATGAAAATGTTTTTAAGTTTGTCAAACTTGATCAAATTGGTGATTGATATTTGATACCTTCCATTTGGACATTCGAAAGCGAACATTTCCTTAATAAATTTTATTTATAATTGTGAAGATTTTAACGTTTTTGTCGATTGTTTTAAGTTTAGAATTTTTCAAGGGATTTTGATTTTCAAAATTTCAAAGTTAAACTCGATGGTATTTTTGATATGATCCTGATCTTTTACAACATTTTTTATTTATATATTCATGCTTTTCCTATCCCATAGATTTTTAATATTAATTTTGTGCCAATATTTTATATGTATGTTAATGAATGTCGTGGAGCATGTTATCAAATGTAACTTCTATGTCTTTTGATGAGCGTTCTTGGTTTTTCTCTAAGGCTAATAGAATGGTGTTGCCAAACCCATCACCACGTCTATATTTATTGGTGGTGAGAGACTCACGGTCGTGTTACACCATATTTTTTAATTATTTTAATTCATAAAATAAAAACGTAAAATATAAATATTTTTATTTGAACATTAAAACTTAGAAGTGATACTTTCATTTTTCAAATAAAAACATACATAAAAACGTAAATAAAAACATAAAAAAAATTATCAAACACGAATCACTTTAACTTTAAAATTAATTTTGTTTAACACAAACTCTATCCCCTCTCATCATCCCTCCAACAAAAAAAAGCACACACCCTAACATGTAATTTACAAACACACACATGCAAAACCATATTCCAATCATAAATTTAGAAAAGTAAAAATTATAACATGGCATGACTCACGCATGGTGAGAATTCACCGTCTCTTTAACATGTCGTGCGTGAGTTTAGGAATTAGGGTGGGAAGTCACGCGCGAGTTGGCAACTCACGTTGTCAATCGACCACCACTCCGTCCAGCTTCACAAATAATTTATTTTGACGTTTTTTACAACTATGTAATATACTAAATCTTAAAATGTTCAATTGTTAATGACGATGACGAATAATGAAAACTAAACTAAAAGGACTAATAATGTTCATTTTCATTGGTTTCCTCTGAAACCAAAGAACTCACATGACAAGCTTTATGTTGCATTGTTTCGAGGATATCATATATGACTACCAAAGTATTAGTAAAATCAGTCAAAAAGCTTGGTCAAGGAGGAGTTTACACCTCAAATGTCGTGTACCAATAAGTTTTACGAGACAATTAACGTACATAGTTAAATTTTATCTCATAATTGATATAATGTTTCACTAAATGTTTTTTTATATATTGTTGATACATGTTAAGAACTAATCGCATGTTACGAGCATTTGCAATTTGATTTTGAACTTTCACGTTTTAGTTTGAACGTTACACAAGTCACTTACCAAAATATCGTATATCGCTAATTATACACCTACATATTTGTTACTACCTTAATTATCTGCCGCTAACTATTTCCGCTGCTATGCGCGGGTACTGGCCTAGTATTCAATAATATCAATTGGAGCTAACTACTAAAGTTGACAATGCAATCTATACTATCTATTAGAAAGTGTATTACAATTATTATTTTTGAACTATTTGGGAATGTATTGTTAATTACTACGTAATGTACACACTAATGCATCACAAATATGGCTTCTTCTGTACGGATGTATAGCTATTTTGTATACTCCTTATGTCACTTTATTGGTAATTGTTCATGCACATTTTATGAACTTACCATTTGCAACGCGTACAGCTAATCTGTTACAACACATATAGTGTATTTATGGAATGAAAATCAATATATTTTGAGAAATTTATTTGTAATTACTACATATTGGACCATCCTCACTCTTTATAAATCACTTTAATCACGAAAGCAACCTTTAACAAAAACAAGAATAAGACATGTAGCCATTTTAGAATTGCATTAACTTATTTTCTTATAAATTTGCTCAATCTGATATGATAATATGTTTAATAGGTGTCGTCTAATCTGGTGGACGAGGATGATGATGAAGTCGAGGAGCATATGGTTTGGAAACGCCTAAGGAAAAGTTGAGTGATCGATACGTGTACAATCTTATGTTATATACCTAATATTTATGACTAGAGACATTGGATCCATTTGATTGACGTAATTTAATTTTTCAAAGATGTTAAAGTGCCTTACCCATCAAGGGATGACTGATACATTGTTGAAGTCAATTACAAAGATATGGAGTGTCTTGAAACATAAGCATGGTTGTCATTCGTTATTATTAACATTTATATACGCTATGTGTATAAATAAATTTGTTTTAAAATCTTTTGTTATTGACCAATAAATGTGATAAACTGAGCTTGGTTGGTTTATTTGATTAGATATCTTCAGCAACTGATATCCTCTTCGGAAAACATGATACGGAAGTGTCATTTCTTCAACACGTTCTTCTGCATGTGTCCAGCTGCAAAAGGTGAATACCTTTTCTTTTAACTAATTCACCTCAACGTCAATCACGAGTCTAAAGTTTAGTGGTGAATATGTTGTCTTTGGATCTTAGAATTACAAGGAGTATTAGCTTTATGGAAGAAGAGTGGGGCTATCTATGAAATTTAGAGGATTCATTAGATCTCCCTATCATGGATTAAAGCTGGGATGATAAGTCCCATTTACTTCAAAAAAACAGCTTACTCCACAGGAGACTTTTAACTTGCAACTAGATTTCTTTAATTATTCATATTTATTGATTTTCTCAAAGATTTTAGTTTTTTTATGTATCTGACCATGTGCCACGACAGAAAAAACGCAAATGATTGTGGGTTATTTGTTCTTTTGCACATTGAGCGTTTTCTTAAAGAAGCTCTTGAGAGGCTAACACAGAAGTATATATATCAACAAAGCATCTCTTTCTACTCCATGTACGGCTTTGGTGGTATCAGTTCAGTAGACAATTGATCTGTCCGGAAGTAGCCTCCAATTTAAGATGGATGATAAATGATTTACTTGTTCTAGAGTTCAAGATTTCCAAAGAGAAGGAAACAACTTCATTGTCTCCCGAGATTTAGTCAAGTTTTTGGTGTAATGCGAGTTGATTGGTGTTACGTTTACTTATGAGTATTTTTTTTACAGCCACGAGTGGGTGAGTTTACGATGTAACTGTAGGTTGAGTCTTAGCGATCAATTTTGACAAGAAGTGAAGTAAGCAAGCTTGGTTTCTGATATTTTTTACGACACTTAAGAATGATTCCGTCTTTATTGTTTCGCCTTTGATCAGTCAAATATTGTTGTTACCGTTTAACTACATGGATATTAATCAGTAAAAAATATAAGTTCGAGTACATGGATATTTGGTTTTCACAAACTTTATTTTTACCCGTGCATACTCATGGATTTGTTTCTAACGACTCATTGCTTGATGCACTTAACTAGCTATGCTTTTCTTCCTTTTAAAAACATGTGAATTTCATGGTTTTTTAGCTATGTATAAATTAAAGGCTTCTGGATCATAAATTTTTTGAAACATTGTAAGAGTGTTAGAAACTTAGTTTAAACTTTGTAAGAGTGTTCGAAACTTAGTTTTTGAAATTTGTAATAAACTTATGTTTTATGTTTGAAGGGCGAGTTTAGTGTTTTAACTCTCTTTAAGATGCTAAGTTGGTGCATCACTAAAAATAATACTCTCTCCGTCCCATATTAAGTGTCCACTATGGAATATTCCAAGTCTTAGTTACTAAACTTTGACCATAAATATTTGTATTTTTGTTATATAATACTTGATGAAAATTACACCAATAAAAATATTTTTGAAAACCGAATCTATTCCTATGACTTTCATCAAATATTATATAACACAAATACAAATATTTTTGTTCAAAGTTTAGTAATAAAGACTTTGAATATTCAATAGTGGACACTTAATATGGGACGGAGGGAGTAGTCTTTTAGAAGCAATTCAAATTGTTCAATATTTTTATAAAAAAAATTGTTCAATATGAACGTTTAAGTTAAATCATCGCATTTGAAAATATTTTGAAAATTCAATTATATTTTTTTATACGTTACATGAAACACGTACCGTACATGAAACACGTACCGCAATATCGTACATTGTAAATTATCCACCGCTAAAAATTTCCACTATTATACGCGAGTTCTCGTTTATAAAATTTAAAGAGTGTATAAAATTTGATGCTCCTCATTACTTGCGTTGGAAAATCAACATTTGTTCTTATACTAGCTCAATGTTATTGGATTGCCCCCTCATTTTGACACAAAAAACAAAACAATGTCGTTCGGGAGTGTATTCAGCTATAAGATACTCACTTAGATATATAAGCTAACAATTTTCCTTTCACTTTTACGAAACACTTACGACAAAACTGAAAATCGTTAATTATATTTCACTAGACATTTTCGTCGTTATGTGCGAGTATTTGTCTAGTATATTAAATGCATGAAGCAAATAAACACTTACTACATTTTAAATGCTATAGAGTAGCATTTGAGAGCATCTACAATATATAAATCATACATAGTTTTTTAATATTTTAAAATCGTTTCTTTGCATTGGGTTATAAACTTTTTTGAAAAACTTTATAAAAAAGATATAATGAACTTCATATCTTTCTTCAAACCTTTAATTAAAATGTATGCGGTACTTCATATTTTAAAATTTTTGATGTTTTTAATGTAACTAGACGATTACCCGTGCATAGCAGCGGAATTGCCTAACGACATATAATTAATGATATACTAATTGATTCGGTGGTCGAACTCGTGACCCAAAAATTTCCTAGCGATAAATAGTTAACGATATATTAATTGACCCGTTGGTCGAAACGGTAACCCGGTGACTCGTCCGGGTTAAACCGAAAGGCGAGCTCGTGCCCGTTGACTCGATCGGGTTGACTCGGTGATCGAACCAGTGTCCTGGTGGTCGAACCTGTGACCCGGTGACTCGACATGATTGACCCGGTGGTCGAAACCAGTGACCCGGTGGCTCGACAGGATTGATCCGGTTGTCGAACCCGTGACCCGGTGACTCGATTGGGTTAACCCGATGGTCGAACCCGTGACTCGAAAATATTGACCCGATGGTCGAACTCGTTACCCGATGACTCAATCGGGTTGGTCCAATGGTCGAATCCGTGACCCGATGACTCGACCGGATTGACACGTTGGTCGAACCCGTGACCAAGTTACTCGACCGAATTAATCCGATGGTCGAACCTGTGACCCGGTAGCTTATGCAATTGGCAATTGTTTATGGTTTAATTTTTTAACATTTCTTGTTATCCTAAAATAAGTGGTTTTTCAACTATTCCATAATTAACTCATTTTCAACATTCAAAGTTTTATTGTTTTTCCTTTATATGTAGTATAGATATAGATGAAGTCCAATGAATACCAAATTAAAAGTGTTTTCAACACGTATAGTAATTTTAATTTAATGATCAGACTAATCTTTATATACTCTTTAGGTTTGAAAGATTATAATCGCCTCTTACAAAGCAACACAAGAACTATTGTGGTATCCAACAATAAATATTTAAAAACAATTATTGTTCTTATTGAGGAATGCAATGCTTTCTTCATGGGTGAAATAACGTGTTTGTGCAAAATAACCGTAGAGTGAAAATGATTAATAAATTCCAAAATACTTAAATGTTTCTTGATTTCATTCAAAATTTCCACACAAACCGTTGACAATGAAAACAGTCACATGTATTATTCTACTGTTTTGAACAAAATGAAATAAATACATACATGCATAATGAAGTTTCAATATAAATTCATAAGTCATTTCAATTCTCGTGCTTGGTACATAAGCAGGTTGAACAACTTTAGTAACATACGTAGTAAGTAGTAACATAGATTCCATAACGTTACCTGCAAGAAATTTATTGTATGTCAATGGTTGGAAGTTATTAAATGAAAGGATCAATGGCTGTTTAAGAAAGATATATTTGATGTTTTATATTGTTTGGTACCTGCTTGTGTGCGAGTAAGTTTAACTCGAGCTGCGTAATCATTGACGGAAGAACGCGTGGAATGTGATGCAAGACCAGTTTTATTTCCCGGTCGGTTCCTGTTTTGCGAGATCATTGAAAAATTCTTGGTATATTCACATTTAGGATTGTTTGAGTTTAAAAGTTATATATCGTGTTTACCTTTAGCTGACCACCACGAACATCCGCCTAGTTTTCAACCGTATCAACATCCATGCATTTTGCCAAATGATTTCAGAGTCAATCTAAAAAATAAAAAGAGACAGATTAGAATGGTTTTAAAATTAGTACACATATTTTATAAAACACAAACATAAAGGGGTGTGAAACGTAAACCTCAGTTTGTTCTTGATATGTACCAAGTACATAATCAACAGGTTCATTAGCCTTTATACCGATCTGATTTGGTATAACACCCCCAAATTATATTGTGCAGCGGAAATACACATTTAGGTGTTAAACTCAAGTCTCGTCATCAAAACACTTTATACAATCTCAGAATGAGAAATTTAAAAGATAAAATAAAATAATATTGTCTTTTAGTCTAAAGTTTTCAATCCCAATAAAGGAATTTTATAAATACTAGACGAGTACCCGCGCACAGCGGCGGAAATTCCTAGCAGTAGATAATTAACGATATGCAACATCATGGTAAGTGTTTCGTGTGACATTCAAAATACAACATAAAAAGATCAAAATGTGAATGCAAACGATCGTAACTTGCAATAAAATCTTAAGATGTTTCAAACAAAATATAGAAACATTTAATGAAACTGAAAGTGAAACATTACTATCTGTCGCCTTTGAGTAAAGTTGTAATATTGTGTAGAGGAAGACCCAATAGGATACGGTCTTGTGGGTCTTCAACTTACTTACCTATCGAGTTTACAAGTTACTTTACCTTCTGCTCTTTGAATACGCCTATATGATGATATTTACCTGAATGATGCTTGTTGTGCATAAATATGCAGCTCCATGCGCAAAAAGAGAGCTTGTTCATTTCATCAAAACAGATACCACCTCCTTTGTTCCTTCCTTTAATAGGTTGTCGTGTCACTTAAGTTGATCTCACCTATTTATTCGTTAAATGCTTTTGGATAATAACTCGAGCAAATTTTATAAAGTTATCAGGCGGTTTAACAAAGGGTAAAAGCTATAAAATACCATTTTACTTATTTATTTGTGCCGATTTTAAACACTTACTATTTTATCTCGTGACTTTACCATGGTACTTTCAAATTTGTTTCGACTATACCAATAATAGCATGAAATGACTATACTACCCTTGTAAATGACTAATATATCCTTTGTGTTGAGCTCAGTTCATCGACATACTATCAAACCTGGAAACATAAAAATAAAATCACACTTATGGTCTGTTGCTATATAAAACAAAATTTCAGCTCGCAAAAACATGAAAATGTGCTTAGATTTTAAACAGAACATGTTGATCTTAAACATATTTCCACCATGTCACAAATTTTGCTGGGCTCTCGTATACATTCACAATTCCAGTTATTTCAACTTAAGCGCACAGAAACAAGTGTAAACAGGCAAATAGGTTGACTATACAACCTAATCACATCAGGAATTGCTAATCTAATGGGTTTTTTACACGTGAATACTTGTTATTAATAGATCCAGTTGAATAACAAAGATTGATAAAAATAACTCTTCAACACATACACAATTGAATTGGTAATCTAATAAATGAATAAAACTAATAATACGTTACTAAATGATTGAATCATATAAAATTAAAAATTAAAAAAAAACCTGTGTAATTGAGATCCGTTTGTTTGTGTCACCGATTTGAGTTTTTCATCCGATATTTTCAAAAAAAAACTGTAATGGAGGAGAGTGAGATGTGATGGTAATAAATGTAATTATGTTGAAGAAGACAGGAGTAATATAGTCATTTCAGACTAATATTGGTATAGTAAGAACAAATTTGAAAGTACAATGGTAAAGTCACGAGATAAAATAGTAAGTGTTTAAAGTCGGCACAAATCAATAAGTAAAATGGTATTTTATAGCTTTTACCCTTTAACAAATTATAGAATCTGCAAAATTGACTTTGATAATTTTTTATTAGAAAAACCTACGCACCTGAAATTTGTCAAAAATCATATGCCAAAGTCTTTGGTAATAAACAGGACCAATGAATAACACACATCTTAATTCTTTCTTTCGGATCACTTTCATCTTTTGGGATCTCATATGCTTTCTCAATTAAGCTTGGAAATGGTGTTGCATTCACATATTTTCCATGTAACAATTGTCCCTGTAACCAACCAAAATTTAGCACAGTACCAAGCTATATAAAGGGTTTATTTTTTGCTTGTGTATCATCGTAGTTTTTTATTTATGTTGATTTTAGTTATTGTTCTTTTTGAACATCTAATTCATTAGGTTTATCCTCTAAAAGTTGGTGGTCTAGAGTTAACATATTAACAAAACCAATCATACTAATATAAGAGCATGAAAGCGGCTAGACACACCTTATATCATTCTCATGTCTTGCACTATTTTCTCCAAAGCCTGTTACAAACCAATAAGGCCAGAAAATGTTATGTAAATTACTTCAACAAGATGTAACCTTAGTCGATATTTTCACATGAACTCTTAGGGAGAGTTCATATACACTTACAATCATAACACATAAATCATACTTAATTAATACTATTAGGATGCTTCAAACACTCCATTCAATAAAGTCGACTTATAGCTTATTTAAATCTGGGCTTATGTTTCATAAGCTCACTTTTTGTTTCGTGTTTTGAAACCTCCCAGCTTATACAAGTTTAAAATGACATAATAAACGTATGAGTTAAGATCTATGTAGACCCTTAAATTAGTATAGACATATTCAACCAATCATAATCACCTATTTTTTTAAAAACCCGCTTTCCACCACTTTTTTAAAAATTAAATATCTCACAAACGGTAAATCGTTAAACGAAAAAAATACACCATTGCAACGAGAATTAAATCATCTATCTATCGAGGGCCACATGTATATACTTTCGACGAACTTTTTTTTCGACTTTTTTTCTTAAGTCACGTCTGAGAGGAATCATGTATGATTCATCACGAATCATATATGATTTTCAGAAAGTCATATATGATTCGTGATATGAATCATATATGATTTTCTCAAAATCATATATGTTTCGTGACGAATCATACATGATTCCTCTCAGACGTGATTTAAGAAAGAGTCGAAAAAGAGTTCGTCGAAAGTATATACATGTGCCCCTCGATAGATAGATGATTTAATTCTCATCGCGATGATATGTTTTATTTTACGTAACGATGAACGGTTTGTGAGATATTTAATTTTTGAATAATGAGTTCTTTTGTTACATGATAAAAATGGATGGTTGTGATTGGTTGATTGAGTTTATGCTAAACTAAGGGTCTATAGGGATCTTTTTCCATAAACAGATATAAGCCGAAATGTTTTAAAAAAACCCATAAAGTGAGCTCATGAAACATACACCAAAAACCAAATAAGCCATACGCCAGTTATTTAAGCTCGTAAGTCCTTAACCCAAAAAAATTGCATATACCAATAAATTGAATTCAGCTAAAACTCCAATCACTAACCATAATTCAACTAAATCTCAACTAACCTAATATCCAAATAATCATTTGCAAATTTAATAAGTTAATGAAACGGTTTAAATTTACCTAGTATTCACCTAAATCATATCAAGAATCACTAACAAATTATAATCTTAAAATAAAAAAAAAAAACAAATGATATTTGAAATTAAAGAAAATTAGAAACAAACTTCCTACAATTCATGTACTGCAAGAATTATCATGTCGTCATCCTTGACACCAACCATAACCTCTTATTATATAAGTGGTCCAAAACCTCTTTCTCCTTGTTATATTTACAGACCATAACAAAAGAAATATCAAAAGTTAATATTATATATCACCTACCAATATTATGTGGAAGTAGGCAAAATACAACACCAATCTCATCGAATTGTTTGATTTTGGAGATGCATCATTTAGCTTAATAAAAAACAAATCAAGAACCGGCGATTATTTTAACCAAATCAGAATCAAAAATAGGGATCCAGTATTGTTTGTGTAAATAATGATTTGATTGATGAAGATGGAATGGAGTCTTTGAGGAGGATGTCAATGGACCGCTCTAAACCACCGAAACCAACAAAAAAACACCCAAACCAACAATTAATACCACCAATAAAAACTACCTTAAAACCACCTAAAACACCAAGAGATGTGGCGGATTCAGCATATATGATGGTGATAAGATTATGTCGGAACAGTGTTTTTTTGTGTGTATTAGGGTTTACAGATAGAAGAAGGTAGTGTTTTATTTATGTGCCGAATGTGTTAATGGTATTAATGGGTTTTATTTTTTGAAATAATTAACAAAAGTAAGATTACTCTGAATCGTGTTTAGGAAGATTGATTTAAAAATGGTAATGTTGAAATTTCAACATTTTTCAATAAAAGACATACAACCTTTATAATGTAGTATAGATCAGAGTAGCGCTTCGGTCCCTTCAAAATACCATCCCAAAAATATAAACCTTTTATCAACTATAAATACTCAAAATGATTTTTATAATTTCCTGCAAATAAAAGATAACATTTAATAATGACAAGGAAAGAAAACAGTTTCAGACTGAACAACTATAAAAGCGACACCGCAACCTTCCCCAGCAAGCTCCTTGATCAACTCATCAGATTACCTGAAATACATGCTTAAAATCATCAACACAACGATTGAGCGAGTCTATAGGTTTACCAAATCAACATTTGAACACAAGAGAAAAATCAATCAAGATCATTTAATAGAATTGTTGTACATACAATCTATTATTCAGGCGTTCTGGCTTATAGCAATAGCTATAGAATTGTATTAAGCTCATGACACCGACCCCTTAACTTAGTCACCCACGCCTAAAGCCGGCATGACTATATGAATTCCATTCCCCCTACTAGGGTATCAATTGCAAGTATACCACATTCTTATTCTCGTAAATTATCCTTCCCAGAGCTTACTCAGCGTAAAGTCCTGGTCTCGGATAGGGTCGTCAGCCCAATAGTACTATCATTTGGATAAGCGGCTATTCCCAACTCACAACATCAAGTTAGAACATAGTTAATGGCTCGCGAATTTAGGGGCTTTTGCAATTTAGGTACTAATACTTTGCTTTAGGCCAGTATAAAAATTAAATTAAAGTTCGTTGAAGTGGTCTAATCGAATTGATTACTGGTTTAAGTGCGACTCAGTCGTCTTTTGGTGGGAAAAAAAGATTTGGTCGTTGTAGTAAAGTAAATGTGCAAGACGTTAAAATAAATGACAGTTGATTAAAACTAGAACTAATTAAACGTAAATGGTGCAATGTTAAAAACGTTGGAAAGAAAGTTAATTAAATGACAAAAATTAAAGCGTGACGAAAATTAAACTTGACAACGTAATAAAGTTTGAAAACTTAAAAATGGACCAAGTAAAAAGGCGGGAAAACACAATTTAAAAGCTAACAATAATAATAAAAGAAAACTAAAAGAGGCGGGAAAATTTAAATTCAAAATCTAAGAAAATTAAAACATGCACACGAGTCGGATCGCAACACGATCGCAACCAACTATCGTGGTTGGATCGTATCCTGATCGTACCCTACAATCGCAGCCTACGATCGAAGCCTAGATCGTAGTGTAATGATCGCACTCAATGCGATGGAAACAAAGGGATCGTACTCTATAACAGAGTCTAGATCGCAACCTGCAATCGTACTCTATGATCGAACTCCACCACGATCGCACTTGTAGATCGCAGTAGAGATCGTGACCACGATCGTACCAACAGATCACACTCTATGATCGTACCCACGATCGCAATGAGTGATCGTGGAGTGGATTATGGAGTGTGATCGTGGTATGATCTTAGTCCTTGATCGCAACACTGGATCGCAAGTAGAAACCCTAAGGGTTTATGTGATCGCACTTGTTGGATCGTAACAAACAGAAACCTTAAAGATCGGAACAATGGAAACCAGTAAGCCAATAAGCTAAACTAAATAAGCTAACTTCGACAATAAGCACAAATCTAAACTTCACCAAAACAATAATAAGACGAATACAATAAGCAAAAATTTAAAGACTTTTGCAAAACAGGTAAGTAAACAAAGTAAGCAAACTTTTAGAAAATTGAAACTTTTAGAAAACTAAGAAAAACAAATAAGCTAAGTACAAAACAAGCCAATAAGATTGTCAAACTTATAGCTTATCTCATACAAAAACTTAGATGAAAGTAAAAAAGGTGAACTTTTTAATCAAATAAGCAAAGGGATTAAGCAAACCTTACTTAATCCGAAATTTAAATGAACCAAAAAGAACAAGAAAAGTAGAAGGAGAATGATAAAAGTAAACTTGATCAAAGGTAAATAAAGATTAAAGCAACAAAATTAAGAACACTTACTTGGAATTAAAAGGAATTAAAAGTGCAAGACAATTAAGGAAATGACATGAATTTAAATGAGCCAATAATTAAAAATGGTGGAAGGACTAATTGTCACTATTAGCCAACAAAAACAAATGAAATCCTAATGACTCTATTTATAGGAGAGGAGGTGATTAGTGGAAGGAAGCTTCCTCCTCTCTTTCTTCTTTCTTTAATTATCTTTTAAGTCATTAGTCTTTAATCTTTTAAATTCTTCGACCTTTCAGACTTTGTCTCGGGATTACTTTAAACTCGTCTTGTGATTTCTTCATAAATTAGACTTGATTTCTTCGGCTTTATTAAACTTCCGTCTTTGGACTTTTTCTTCGATAAATCTTCAGAATAGGCCTTGGACTTCCGTTCTTTTTGCACTCTTGATTTCTTGACTTCGTCTTTTGTCTTTTTCTTTGATAAAAGCCCGTGAAAGCCGTGTTTTCTTCCCTTTTAACATTTTGATCCTAAAATCATAACAAAAACACAAACCACGCATAATTCCGACATTTACAACATAAAATACACGTTTTGGCCTGGTTATTATTGTAATTAAGTGGTAAAAGGATGGGTGTTTACACACCTATCATAATGCCAGTATATACCTCATTCCGGTAGCATAGAGAAACATTAAAGTGTGATTACACAAAATTCAAGATTATTTGCCTGAAAGCATGATCAATGAAAACCAACCATGACTATCATGAAGGCAGGATTTACAGGAATCTTTCAATGTTAGCATGAGGGCATGATCGACATGATGAGAACATAATCAACGTAAGGAGACTTAAGACATACTTAACATGATTATGAAATCAACATAAAAATCTTGGAATGAAATTAATCATGAAGGAGTATAAACATAATCAACATGAAAATGAAGTTAACCATGGTAGCATGAAAACATACTTGACAAAAAAAACATAATAACTTATGAAGGGACATGAAAAAAAATTATACCAATAAATCATGAGAAAAATTTTTATGCATGAAAAACAGTGCATGAATGCATGATGTGGTTTATAAAAACATTTATATGTGCGAGGGGACGCCTATGGGTCGGTCCCAAAACAAAAGACATGGCGAGGGGACGCCTATGGGTCGGTCCCAAAGTTAAAAGTTTCGATAAAAGCACATGCGACTAAATAGGGCCAGTCATGTACCAACCATTACTTAGTCATAATCCCTGCAACAATGATACATGAAACATAAATAAATGAAACTCATCTGTTAAAACTTATCAGAAAAAAAAGATTTATGTGACTAATTTTGAACTACTGAGGTTCAGTCCACATAGTCACAGTTCACGAGGAATGTCATGCATGAAACCATGACACATAACTAAATATGAATGACGGTTGTCCATCCATATTAGTAAAACAATATCGATGAAAAACATCAAGGTTAAAACCTCAAGGTGCTGAAAACATCATGGTTAAAACAACAATGCGCTGAAAACATCAACACATGGAATAACAAACGTTGGCTTAGGAAGCTCCTGATGACTACCCACTAGTCACAGGTCGAGTTTTAGAGCCTACAGGTCGAAGCCTTGGCTCTGATACCATAATTGTAACACACCACTTTGATAAGTGGACCGTTACGCGTAATTATGGCGTGTCATCAAAGCATGCAAGGTAATATGTAGTAAAACATACATGACCATAGGGTAAACCGGAATCAAACATCGGTTCCCAAACATAAGCCCAAAACATAATAAAGTAAATGAAATGAATGAAAGACTTAAACAAGCATAAGTATATGAAGGCAAAAGGAGAATAAGTCTATGGCAGCTTCCATCCTATGCAGGTCCTCCAAAATGCTCGAGTCTGTCCTAGGGTACATGCCGTTTTGGGACATGGAAAGGAAAGCAACGGCTGAGCATAACGCTCAGTGCACGGATATACAAGTAAAGCATGAATAACATAAGCATATAAGCATGAAACATCGGAAGAAACAAAGTCCTGGATAGCCCGGTTAAGTCTTAATAAAACTGGTTTTATAGTTTAAAAAGCCTTATGTTTATCTTGTAAAAACTGTTTAACGTATTTTACCATTAGCCAATATAGGTCATGAAAATTCACCGTGCATGAATACTTGGAGGGGTGACCTCATCATGCAAATTAGAGGGACTGCCTCTAATTTAATATACTGGTTTTGGGTAGGAGGGATCAGCTCCTTGTGAAGGATGCAAGGTACACACCACATTCACACTGAGTAATCTGCTGAAAACATGTAACTAGGATGCACCCATACGCCCCATATGATAAATATAATAATGTGGCCAAAAGCTGAAGGGACTCCACGAGCAATCACTCCACCGTGGGGAAGTCATAACACCAGTGCCTCTAGTGTTATGGTTATGGTACCTCCATAACTAGGTGAAACTGGTCATGCATGTATATGGCTTTAGGTATTCTAATTAAACATAAGCAATCAAACATATAAACTTATACTATGGGAAAACAGTTGGCTGCATACGGGGAATCCTAATAAGGAAAGAATGTCCATACTGAAAGGACGAGAATCCGTACCTTATGTCCAGTGAACGAAGAAGACGAACGGAAGAGAGTCCTACTTCGGTATCACTAATGCTACATAAACACATACGTGTATAAGTATCTGATTACTACATACGTAACTGGTTTTATGTCATGTCTTAGCTTATTTCATACGTTCATGTCATGTTTTACTGTTTTAAGCTTTATACTGTATTTATCTTACATAAACACATACGTGTATAAGTATCTGATTACTACATACGTAACTGGTTTTATGTCATGTCTTAGCTTATTTCATACGTTCATGTCATGTTTTACTGTTTTAAGCTTTATACTGTATTTATCTTATATTCTGTCTATTTTAATTAAGTATTACTTGTATTTCATGTATTATTATACTTGTCGTGTAATAATAACTAACTTTCTAAAATAGTAGGTTTCCTAAAATAGAAAGTTTCCAAAAATAGAAAGTTACCAAAAATAGAAAGCTTCCAAAAATAGAAAGTTTCCAAAAATAGAAAGTTTCCAAAAATAGAAAGTTTCCATAAATAGATAAGCTGCCTTAATTAAATAAGTTTCTAAAAATAGAAAGTTTCCATTAATAGATATAAGTTGGTTAAATAAGCTAATTATATAAGCTTAAGTGTTTTTTGATTATTATTCTAAGTCATGTAGTTATAAAGTATAGTTTATTAATTATTACATGTAAATTAAATAAACTATAGGTTAAAAGTATTTAATTAAATATATCATGTTTCTAATTAAATAAAGGTAATATAATTAGGTTAAAACATGCATTATTAATTATTAATAATATAACCTAAGTCATGTTAATTAATTAATTATAGTCATGGTTTTAAATAATTAACTAATTATAAGGTCTAATAAAATATAAATACTTAGGTTAAAATTCATGATCTAATAATTAAATTTATAATCTAAGTCATGTTAATTAAATTAATCATGTCATGTTTTATTAATTTAATTTAACACATAACTAGTAAAATCATAAACCTTAAAAATAATCTATGAACCGGACCCGTGACTAGAAACCATGAACCGGACCCGTAATCAACACCATACCCTAAACCAAGGTCGGGGTTTCCCCTTGTTGCTGCTGCCGTGACCATCATCATCACCATACCGAGACCATATGGTCTCGGTGGTGGGTAATAAGCCAAGCCGAGACCCCTTAGGGGCTCGGTTAGGCGTCGGCTAGACCACAACACCCCTAAAAACCCTTGTTTGATTTACCCCATAATCCTTAACATGTTTAGAATAACTGTTTTTAATTAGTTTAATTAAAAACACCATGATTTTATGTGATTCAATAAATCAAAACATAAAGAAAATGGTTAAAAAGTTAAACGAATACGTGGATCAATTAAGGACGAACACACAACAATCCTTGTAATAATTCCAAGGTTAAAATCAAACCGAATCACCCATGTGGTGTTCTTGAAAGTGGCGGCCAAAAGGAGAAGGAAGAAAGAATTTGGGTTTTTTACTTTTTGTGAAAATCTTGAATAATGAAAAGATATTTTTCCTTTTTCTTGTTTTGGTAAAAATAAACATGGGCTTAGCCCTTTTTCTCTTCCTAATTTCGTGGGTAATGGGGCCCACATGGGGTAACCCGAATGTTTTTCGTGTCTAATTAATAAGTGTGTTCTCGTGTTCGTGTTTTACGTGTTTTAATTAGTTATCGATCGTGACTTAATATATTTATTCGTGTTCGTAATAAATATATATACATACGTAATATTAGTTCGTGATAAATTTACGTTCATGATTTCATGTTCGTATTCTCGTGATTATAATTATTATTGGAATAATTATCGTGTGTCCATACATAATAAATACTTATCGTGTTCTAACACGTACGTAATACATAAAATTCTTATACGTGAAACGTAACGTGCTATAAAAGGAATGTTCTAATCATGTACGTACGATCTTAAGGGTACTATTCATGGTAAAAGCATGCGGGTTTTACAATAAGAGTAAGTTTGTGGAATCTGACAGTGATAATTTAAGAACTGAAAGTGTAGTTGGAAGGACTGAGATTAGAGCAGAGGTAAGAAGTTATGGAACTGACTTTAAGACGTATCAGGCGGAGAGAGATAGGCTTTGCAGGATAGATAATTATGAAGCTCACCCTAGGCCATATCTTGAACCATATTGGAAGTTCCAGGACAATGAGGAGTATGCTGATTCCCACTATATGATTAATCCGTCGTGTCAAGGAGCGTATCTGAAGTATGGATTAGAGTTTCCACTGTGTTATGGTCCAGACGGGAAGTGCAGCAAGTTGGAACCGGATGAATACGAAGCTGGGACGAGTCAAGTTGGAGAAAATGATGTGCCATATCCTATGGAGCAGTGAAGTGATGGATCTTTGTTGTATCTCAGTTTATGTATTGTTGTGTTGTATTTGGATTATCTAGACTTTATGATGTAGTACTGTGGTGGAATATTGTTGTTGTTTAGGTTGACGAGGGTAAGTAACTGTAGTGACAGATTTTGTCACAATTTTCTCGGATTTGATGGATATAATCTACTATTACCCTTTATTATTTTGATGTGTCTTTATTATTTTCTTTTGTGAGTTGATTTGGTGAATTTAGGTAGTATTGTGTTGTTTGTACATATAGTATCCATGTTATATCTTGATGAAAAGATCCTTCTTTCTATCTTGATGTGTATACTTATCATGTTTCTTTCATCTGTGATAACAGTAGAAAGATTTGAGTGAGATATTTTTTTGTCATTAGTGGGGATTCCACGTGACTAAGTTTCTTGAAATATGTCTCCAGAAATTAAGAACTTCTAGGGTAGACTATATGATTGTGGAAATAATAGTTAGAGCGTTTGAAGCTGATCGTGCTGCAAGGAAACAAAGTGCCGAGACTAAAGATGTTGTTGTTCTAGTTGGAGATGTTGCTGCTGTTCTGCAAGATCGTAAAATATGTTGGTATGCTAGATTCTTAGAAGTGAGAAAGGATACGGTGAAGATTGTCGCACAATACTAATAGTGATTGGAATGTGCAACTATATGGACAAATTTGAGTAACTGATGGATATATCGTATTATTAGCAGCAATTTGGAATTTTACAAATAGACGAAAAGGAAAGAGTAATTTAAAGATTGATCCTACTTCAAAAATCAAGTGTAGCAGAAAAGGATAAAAAGGACGGTATTGCTGCGAATGTCGTCAGGAAATGAAAATTTATTTCTTCTGACATAAGATAAACTCGGAAATTCAACAGTATAAGATAAGGAAAGATGGTATTCATGCTGTTACTGTAAATTGTGTAAGCAGGAGGAATTATAATGTGTAGACGATGTATTTTGCACCATATGGGTAATTGTATATCTACTTATCGCAAGTACGGACTAGCTGGATGTTAAGCTGCGGAAGGAAGAACAAGGAATGTAGTTATAGGAATTAGTATTCCTGGAAGCAGTGAAATGTTTTCATTATGGTAAAGGAATATGGATAAAGGGAATGTTCAGCTAAGAAAAATCAATAAGAAAGGAATGTTGTTGTTGTTGCAGCTTATATTTTTGGGAAATGCTGATAAGTCTTGAGGTTCAGATGTTGTAATTTGCATATTCTTATTTGATAATCATTGAGTTAATCTATTGTTTGAGTAATATATTGAAGTTCTGAAGATGTTAGATTTAGTTGACCTGAGAATGAGAAATCAGCAAGAATTAGCAATTAATTGAAATGAGAAATTAACCGATGGAAGGATTGTTAATAAATATATATTAAGAAGATATATTTTGAACATATGGAATTAAGTGATGTCACACAATTAACCGAACTAGGGCTGCGTTGGGAATTGCTGGGATGAGAACAAAAGTTGTAGAGTATAATAAGTAAAGGTGGAAATGATTGATTTGAAATGTTGTTGGGCATTGAGTAATGACTACAATAATTAATGAGTGGAAATTCTATTTAAAGATATTATTTGGTCAACAATGAAAAGGTATGTAGGAGGAAACTGTGATAGGTCGTATTCTCAATGCACTTCACCAGTAGTAGTCGAAAGGGAATGAAAAGGCGAGTTCGTATTTAAGGGCATTTTGTGATCGTCCTGCGGAATCGTCGAGCTTACTGTCGTCTTGGAAAGAGAAGCTTTGTGTTAGATTAATGATGGAAGTTATGTAATCTGCTTGTATATTTTGTCATTTGACACTGTTAGCAAATTGAGGATGATAATTTGATCAATTGTAAGGATTAGCGGATGAGACAATAAGAATAATCTGATAAGACTAGAAGGGTAAGTCATAAGAAGCGTAGTATTGAAAGCAAGAAAAAAAGTTGGATGTTTTGAGAGTAAGATGATTGATGTGAGATTGGGCAAATTGATTACCAAGAATCGGTATCTATTACTGATGATTGATGTTTTGTCTGGTTAATATTAAGGAAAGTGAGGAAAGTAATTGATAAAAATTGTAAAATTGTTAAGGAATGACGAATGGTGTGTGAAATTCTTTGGATATGAATTTTAGCTGGAGTTAGTATAAATTTTGGAATGTGCTATTTATGGGTGAAGTATTCGTGGAAATCTTGACTAGATTGAAGCGATTGAGGCTTTGTCGGTACCGACGAAACCGACTGAAGCTTGTTAATTCCTTTGTTTAAGTTGGGTATTATCAAAGGTTTATCGAAAGGTTTTCACTGATTGTTTAATCATTGATAAAGCTGACAAAGAAGAACTAAATGTGTGAAACCCATTCATGCATCCAAGTTGTAGTTTTGAGATATGATCTTTGTTAGTTAAGGAAGTTGTTTATGAGCACTGAGGATAGGTTGAGTTATGTGCCTGTATTGTCAGTATTGGAGGAATCTGAAGGAATTGTAGAGCTGAGGTGATGATATCTTGACGTTATCAAATGGAAAGAGAAATAAATAGTAGTGTGTTGACTTAATTAGAGAGGTATAAAGGGGAATTATATAATTTTGAGTTTTGACGATGTGGAATCTATTTTGGAGCTGTAAAATACTACTTGTATGGAATCACGTATGTAGTAAATAGTAATCAAAAGTGATCATAATCACGAGAGGTGTTATAGTTCTGTATCACGAGATGTGTTATAGTTTTGTATTACGAGATGAAATTTGAAAGGCAAGTGTGGTAGTCGAAGTATTCAGTAAGAAGGAGAAGGAAAAAGATTTATAAAATTATAAAAGTAATTGAGAGTCGACTATTGAGTCTTGAGTTTTGAGAAGTGAATCTTGAGTTTTGAGAGTTTTGAATATTGGTAATGACAAGCAGAGTGGATGGAATGGAATGAAAAATTTGAATTGCATTGATGAATTAATGGAAAATGAATACTAAAGGAAAGAAGATCAACATGTTGTCAGAAATTTTGAAATGGATTGGTAGTAGGGATAAGTGTGATGAAATATTTTAGAGGAACGAAATCGATTATTGTAATTATATATTTGAAGGAGGATGTTTTAGGAATGCGAGGACGGTGGTGAATGAATTTTTCAGATCAGATATGATTCTATTATTCTAGAGTGCTGAGAGTGCTATGTTTAGTATTAAAGGAATTTCACAAGTTGAAGTATTGATATATTCTGGTTGGGATAAGATGTATTACAACATCAGGAGAATGTATTAATAGTCAGATTTGAATATATGAGACTAATGGAGTTATCTAAGCAATATATGATATAAGAAAGATGTAATGATGTAATATGGATGGTACAGTGGTTCAATGTAGTGATTGTTAGATGGATGAAAGTGGAAGATGAGCAAAGGAAATTATATAGGTGAATGTTATGAGATGCAATCTGTGAATAAAGGAGAAAGAAAGAAATCACTAGGAATTTAGTGATGAAATTGTCAATAACCCCGGACCGTAGTGTCAGTATTTTTGAAATTTTGGAAAATCGTTGTAAGAAGAAATGAGAATGGAATAAAGTTTAAATATAATATATGTAACCCAGAGACTGAAGTTAACTTTTAAATATTAGAGATCTTTACAAAAAGTGAGAAGAATCGAGTCAAGAAGGAATATTGTGTATTTTTGGAAACCAACGGACAGAGTGAGAATATAATTTGAACAATGGAAATTGAACTTGTGTAGATGCGAATGAAACTTGGAATGATGATATCTTTAAATACTTTGCTATGAGATCGAATAAAATCTATTGATGATGGAATATTTTTGTGATGATAGTCGTCATATCAGTAATTAGGATGTGCAACTTGAGAACTTACATGGTCGTAAGTTAAGTTATCAGGATATTGAAGTAGGAAGTGATGCAGAAGGATTATAAATGATGAAAGATTGGAAGTATTCTTTGATATGGTAATATTATAGGAATTGAGTTGAACTAGTGCGAAGGACGTGAGGATTTCTTAAGAAAAAGAGGCCTCATTGGTTTTAGAGGTGAGAAATTGCGAGTGTGAGGCGGGTCGAGCGCCGGGACGTCGCTCTCTTTTAGGAGGGTAGGATGTGATAACCCGAACCAGTGGTCATTATTTAATTATATTTTTACGTATATTTTTGAAATTTTTGACGAGATTGAATGTTATGACGTTTGTTGATTTGAATTGAACGAATGTCGAAAGTTATATTTTTTTACGTTTTGACGAATTGCGAGGATTGTTAGTGATCACGATATCAACGGGTGCCCGAAATTTTACGTTTTATTTTTAGTTATGACGATGTTTAATATTTTGACATTTTTATTTTTAATTTCGTATTAAGTCGTGCCGGGTCTATATAATATCATATTTTGTGTGCGTTTTAAGTTTTGAGAAGTATTTTTATGAAACCCGAGACCCGTAAATATTTTCCAAATTGAGTAATAGTCATTTCACGCTTTTTAAACAAGTATTTGTAACTTGGTCCACAAGAATCATAATTGGCAAAAACTACCCTAAACGTTTCCCATATAAAAGGAAAATTTATAACAAATAAACACACATAAACCACTAGCAACCAAAAATCACCAACTTCTCTCTTCTCCCTCATATATGTCGTCACCCCTCCATCTCAAAAATTCGTCATCGCAAATTCTAGTTTGAATCCATAAAAACTAATCAAAGACCCATTCTAGTTTCTTTATTCTCCATCTTTTGGTATAAAATTTACCTACATGCAAGCATTTTTTGTAAAAACCCATTTTTGATGAAAATCATGTGTTTTGATCTTGTTTATGTGTTTTATATATGTGTTTATGATGTTGTATATTATTTTTACTAGTTGCATGTTAAAAATTTTGAGTTGGGTTTTATTTGATTTGATCATCTAGCATGATATAAGGTGTTAGGATTGAAAGTAGTGATATTAGTATGATTATAGTGGTAAAAATGAGGTTAAAATGGATGAAAAATATGATTTTTAGTGGTTTTTAAGTATATATTTTTAATCAGCAGCTAAAAGCTAATTTTTGGAAAACTTAAGTTTGTGTATGATATAAGTTAATTAGATATTGTTGTAGAGAATTTAATGGGCTTCGATTTGGTATAAAGTAGAGCTTCTAGCTCCAAACGAGCGAAACGTTATGATAGTTTGATTATTCGTGTACCGGGAGACGAGTATCGGCACAATATATAGTTGTTGTCGATATTTGGATCGAATCTCAGGGACTATAGAAAGGATTTTAAAATGAGTCTAGGACAGAGTAAAATGGTAAACCTTATGATGTTGAGTCTATTTTCAAACATGAGTGTCGGTTTTGTAAATGGAGTCGTTTATAGAGGTTAAAAAGACTATATGAATTGTTGACGTAAAACTGTCCGGTTTTTGTAAGTCGAAGATGTGTCGGGCTAGGAACCTTATGAATAAAATCTTTTAACAAAATTTTGGGAGTACTTTCTATATATAGTAAGTGAAGTTTCTGATTAGTATCGTAAACATTTGACGTGTCTAAGTAGGGAAAACAGTTTGAACAATTAGTCTATATGTCGACAGATTTTTAATAAAGGAAATAAATAAAGTAAAAGTATAAAAGGTGTACATGTGTAGGAATTATTTAAATGTGAATGGTGTGAGTTTTATTTTGACTTGAGTTATTTATCTTATTTTATTAAGTATGGAATATTACTTGAATATGATATTAAAGGTGCGTGTTTTATTTTGATAGATTGTGAATTTCGTGTTCGCCGGGTATCGTCAATCGTTGAAAGTCGTCTTACTGTAGCTATTACTCCATGTGAGTCTATAGCCTCGCTTTGTACTTGTTTTGAATGATTTTAAAACCTGAGAGGGGGATACATGCTATTTGAAAATGAAATGAACACAAGTCATGATTGGTTGTTTCGACCCGAATGTTGCTTATTGTTGCCTGATGTTGCCTTGAATTGTATAAGTACCTGATAGGTGTGTAAACACTCATCCTTTTACCACTTAATTACAATAATAACCAGGCCAAAACGTGTATTTTATGTCGTAAATGTAGGAATTATGCGTGGTTTGTGTTTTTGTTGTGATTTTAGGATCAAAATGTTAAAAGGGAAGAAGACACGGCTTTCACGGGCTTTTATCGAAGAAAAAGACAAAAGACGAAGTCAAGAAATCAAGAGTGCAAAAAGAACGGAAGTCCAAGGCCTATTCTGAAGATTTATCGAAGAAAAAGTCCAAAGACGGAAGTTTAATAAAGCCGAAGAACTCAAGTCTAATTTATGAAGAAATCACAAGACGAGTTTAAAGTAATCCCGAGACAAAGTCTGAAAGGTCGAAGAATTTAAAAGATTAAAGACTAAAGACGAAGGATTAAAAGATAATTAAAGAAAGAAGAAAGAGAGGAGGAAGCTTCCTTCCACTAATCACCTCCTCCCCTATAAATAGAATCATTAGGATTTCATTTGTTTTTGTTGGCTAATAGTGACAATTAGTCATTCCACCATTTTTAATTACTTGCTCATTTAAATTCATGTCATTTCCTTAATTGTCTTGCACTTTTAATTTCTTTTAATTCCAAGTAAGTGTTCTTAATTTTGTTGCTTTAATCTTTATTTACCTTTGATCAAGTTTACTTTTATCATTCTCCTTCTACTTTTCTTGTTCTTTTTGGTTCATTTAAATCTCGGATTAAGTAAGGTTTGCTTAATCCCTTTGCTTATTTGATTAAAAAGTTCACTTTTTTTACTTTCATCTAAGTTTTTGTATGAGATAAGCTATAAGTTTGACAATCTTATTGGCTTGTTTTGTACTTAGCTTATTTGTTTTTCTTAGTTTTCTAAAAGTTCCAATTTTCTAAAAGTTTGCTTACTTTGTTTACTTAATTCGTGTTTTGCAAAAGTCTTTAAATTTTTGCTTATTGTATTCGTCTTATTATTGTTTTGGTAAAGTTTAGATTTGTGCTTATTGTCGAAGTTAGCTTATTTATTTTAGCTTATTGGCTTACTGGTTTCCATTGTTCCGATCTTTAAGGTTTCTGTTTGTTACGATCCAACAAGTGCGATCGCATAAACCCTTAGGGTTTCTACTTGCGATCCAGTGTTGCGATCAAGGACTAAGATCATACCACGATCACACTCCATAATCCACTCCACGATCACTCATTGCGATCGTGGGTACGATCATAGAGTGCGATCTGTTGGTACGATCGTGGTCACGATCTCTACTGCGATCCACAAGTGCGATAGTGGTGGAGTTCGATCATAGAGTACGATCGCAGGTTGCGATCTAGACTCTGTTATAGAGTACGATCCCTTTGTTTCCATCGCATTGAGTGCGATCATTACACTACGATCTAGGCTTCGATCGTAGGCTGCGATTGTAGGGTACGATCAGGATACGATCCAACCACGATAGTTGGTTGCGATCGTGTTGCGATCCGACTCGTGTTCATGTTTTAATTTTCTTAGATTTTGAATTTAAATTTTCCCGCCTCTTTTAGTTTTCTTTTATTATTATTGTTAGTTTTTAAATTGTGTTTTCCCGCCTTTTTACTTGGTCCATTTTTAAGTTTTCAAATTTTATTACGTTGTCAAGTTTAATTTTCGTCACGCTTTAATTTTTGTCATTTAATTAACTTTCTTTCCAAAGTTTTTAACATTGAACCATTTACGTTTAATTAGTTTTAGTTTTAATCAACTGTCATTTATTTTAACGTCTTGCACATTTACTTTACTACAACGACCAAATCTTTCTTTCCCACCAAAAGACGACCGAGTCTCACTTAAACCAGTAATCAATTCGATTAGACCACTTCCACGAACTTTAATTTAATTTTTATACTGGCCAAAAGCAAAGTATTACATTGCTAGGTTATCATGATGGTCTTTCTAACGGTTTAATCAACTATTTTCCTTTAAATCATGTCAAATGATCGACCCCATACCGATCATTTCATGTGCATTCCGTGTGTACTCCATGTGTATTTCACGTACCTTAATCCATGTGTATATCACTTGCAATGCTTCACGAGTATTCGCTAGTCGATTCTAAATCATCTCATGCGTATGTTCACTTGCTGATATTCTACAAGACTGCTGATTCCGTTTATAACCTCGAGATGTTACTAAAGGTTGATGCTGCTGATGTTTGGAGACGCTACGAGATGCGGATGAAGTTCACAACCTGGAGATCATACAAGACAAAGACAAAGGCGTTAGATCAAGCGATCGGACGAGAAGATGCTTCACCACCAGACTATCTCCATCTATCATTGTCCCAAATTCTTAGTTACATGTCACACGTCATTCAATTGTCGGTTCAGTCATATGAGTGGAGAACCGGTACCAGCCGGCCACTCAGCTGAATAGTTACATGAATCACAGTCATGAGAATGACCGTCATGGAACTGACGGACAAGACGATAGTAACCACTACTATGATAGCAACTATCCTAGCAATGGCAACCGAAGCTCCGGCCGCGGATGTGATCAGAAGTACGAATGATCAGTATTCCAACCGATCCGTAAATTCTGGCATAATAACCTAATATCTATAGTTCAATTTGTTTAACACCTCGAGACACATGTCAAGACATCAGTCAAGACACATGTCTCATGTATGCTTTCAGAAGACACATGTCAAGACACCAGTCAAGACACATGTCATGCTTACATTTCTCAAGACACGAGTCAAGACACATGACTCACGTCTAATTATGGATCATTTCTAAGAAATTCAGGGTACCCCCCAAGGGTATATCCATTTTGTTGTGCCATGTATTAATCAGGCCACAAGAATTTCAGTACAATTACCGGCGCATCGGTGGGAACTATCACGTTTCCCGATGACACTTTCATTTCTTGTAATCATAGCTCATAGATTCATGACCATGAAGGACGCCTTTCGTATTCCCACGTATACGAAGGTTTTCCTTCAGCTTAATGATGAGATCCAAGCTGCTAACGCATTTCCTCGGACAGACACGAGTTGAATTTTATCCTAATTATGGACTATGAACAACACACCATGCTACGATTCATAATTATGTACAGTAATGTTCAGGCTCCTGAATACATTCAGCTTGATTTTCCATCAGGAAAATCTGTACAAATTATCTATGCTTACGAGCATGTGCATTGTTAGCCATGGTCGCTAAACTTTTCTAGCTGACAGTAAGACACGACTACTGAAGTCCTTTTACGCATAGTCAGTTGATTATTCCAAGATCTTCTCATACATTTAGGAAGAACCTACAAGGAGAAGGACGGTGCATGAGATTATGTGTCGACTATCGTCGATTTAAAACAAATCACCATACATAACCGTTATTCTCCTCCACGTATTGTCAACATGTCCAATCGACCTTATAGTGTTAATCACTTTTCCAAGATTGAACTCATGATCATGATGCCAACAATGACGAGTGAAAGAGCAGGACATGTCCATGACTTCTATTCGTACACGACTCGATCATGCTAGATTTATGATTTTGAATTAGTCTCATCAATGCTCCAGCAGCATTATAAGAATGAGTTTCCATGAACTCATAAGTAAATTCATCAGTGTTTTCATTAAGGATAACCTGATTTCCCTCTAAGCCTAGAGAAGAACATGAAGACCATATCTGCACTATGTTGCAAATTCTATGACAAGCGAAATTTCACCCTAGAAATTTCCAATATCAATTCGGGTTGATTACAGTGACACGCTGAATCACATGGATTTGCATAGTTAATCTTTCCATGACTCAGCTTATGCGCAAAGACGAGAACCCTACACTACATTAGGTGCCCAGAAAATCCTACGCTAAGAGAAGTCTAAATTCGGAGACTCATAGTTCCGCAAATTTCTATGTATCAAGTTTCTACGAAGCAAGATACAGTTACGTTCATATCTAGGTACCTGACATACCAACAGGTTAAGATAGGACACCAACAACTGGGATGTTTTCACCATCTGAAATGGTGAATCGAAATGGGACAAGATCTCCATGGATTTTGGTTACCAGATTAACGCAAACTCATAAGAAGCATGATGCTATCTGGGTTATTGCAAACAGTTTGATCAAGTCTGCAGAATCCTTACATCCGCAAGGATTTCAGAACCAACAGATTGATCGGACATGTTCCAGCCAAGGCTCATCCGATCACTTGGCAATCCCTCAGTTATCGGGTCAGACAAAGATTCGCAATTGTGCTCCTTATTAACTTCACGTCTTCATTCTAATTCCACGACTTGCTTTCACGCTCGCGTTCATGACACTATTCACGTTCATGATGGTATCTTGGCTTACGACTTTACGTTCATTTTTCTCATTCTGGGAAGTTTTGCAAGAACTTGAGAGACCAAACCCAAGTTTAGTATAACTCCCTATCCTCAGATAGACGTTTCACGTCATATTCCACGTCTCACCTTGTAGCGTTTGGTGTTACCGCTATTATATTCTATGTTCACGATATGTTTCACATGTCATGTTCATTCCACGTTCCTCATATCATGATCAAGATATCTTACACGTATCATGGATCACGATATGTGATGAGACTACTTTTATACATAGTCTCATCGTCCAAATCGGGCTTAAAATGCATAAAATATCATTAAAACTGCCAAATATATGCTCGTGTTTGTTGCTTGTGTATTTTAGGTACGGATATTGAGAAAATGAAAAAAAGATCACAAGAATCATTCAAAAACGAACACGGGAAACGAAGCCGCATAATGAACCGGACCCAAATCTGGAATTTCCAAAATGGACCTTGAAGAATTGAAGATTGGCAACTTTAGTCCCTCATTTTTGAAGACTTGGAAATTTATACCCTTGCAAATCTCATTTATTGCATTGGGGTCCCTAATTTATCAAGATATTACAAGAACAGCCCTTGAAGAATGAAGAAAGTACAAAAGAAGCCCTTGGAAAAGTTTGTAAACAAGTTGTGCCAATTTTGACAAGTACTCCAAAGTTGTTACAAGTAATTTGGGCGTTGATAGCTGTTTTATACAAAGTGAAAAGAAAATGAAACATGAGGGGGCCAAACTGCCAGACATGTAAACTTCATCCACCATTCAGCTCATGACACCTCACCACATCAACCCGACCCTACCCATTACCCAACCCATTTACCCAGTCCAAAACCCGTCCAACCCACAAACCAGTTTATTAAATAAACTTGGTCAAACACCCAGTCAAACCCCACTTATCTTTCCCACCAAGCAGATTTTTAAAAATCTAATTAACCCAAAATAGATTAAACTTTCCCTAAACACCACTTAAACCCTAAAATTTCCCAGGCACAATTGACTTTGAAACAAGGGGGTTTTGTTTCAATCTTTCCAGATCACTAATCAAACTTTTTGTCACCACAACTCACATCCCAAACCAACACAAGACACACCCATGTGTCTTGTGGGACCCTCCCCTGCCCCGTCTCTTTCACACAACACCCCAAACCAGACAAAATAAACGACCATGATCCTTCTACTTGGTCCCCAAGGTTTATTTAACGCTCCTGATCATTCATCACAACTGGCATATCACATGAGAGCTTATTGACCAAGATTCCAGTCAAAGAACAAGGGAAAATTCGGATTTTCTAGTATTAGGGTTTCTCTCCTTGTATTATTTTAATCAATGTTCTAGAATAGTCTCCTGAGTACTATATAATGAGACGTTTGTGTCTCATTCCAATGGTTCCAGATTTTTCTCAAAAAATTGTAATCCCTTTTTAAATTAATTAAAAGTTTGGTATTTTCTTGTGATGAAATTTTAATTCCTTTTTACTTGTTTTAAAAGTTGGTGTTTTTTGTGAGTAAAAATCTGAGTTCCATTCAAATTTGTTCAAACATTTTATGTTTTGAATTTTCAGAAAAAGTTTCTGAAATTGATTTTTTCTTGGTGAAGTTTTGTTCTGAGAGTTGGATTTCCAGGTTGTAACTTGATTGTTTAAGTTATAGGAAAGGAAAAGTTTTTAAGAGAGTTATTTGAAAAAGGTTTAAAAGAAGTTTCAAAATCAGAATTTGTATTTTGTGCTTGTTCATTTTTTTCTTAGCAGGATTGGAGTGCTTGTTGTCAAGTGTTCAGCACAGACCCGGGTCTGTTTGGAGGTGACATACAGTCACCGTTGGGCCTAGATGTAGGCCCAACAAGGTAGTATACTTGTATCCCTTTTCAGTTTTCAACATTTTCAGTTTATGTGATTTTGCATGAACTTGTTTGAATGCTGAATGTTTCTGTTTAAATAGGCTCATTTAAGCTTGATATGCATGTTTAGGATATAGGATATCAGTTTGGTTGGATGTTATAAGCTTTTGATTTGAAAAAGTTGATTTTAAGTGTTTAAAAGGGTGTTTGGATCAAGGCTTAAAATGGTTTAAATGGTTTATAGCTTGCTTTAAAACCTGTTAATCACACTCAATAGGGTAGTGTTAGGTTATGTGTTAGTTTTGTTTTCATTATTGGTAGGGTTTAAGTCAAGTTGGATGCTAAAAAGTTGGAAAAATGGTCTAAAATCCAGTAACTGCTTTTGTGCATGATTTTTGTGGATTTTGCTTCCAAATCTTGATAAGCTGCTAGATATTAGGTTACTTAAGGATTGTGAACTGCTTGCATGTCATTTGGTTGATCATTGTTCAAGTTCTTAGCCATTGAAATTCATTTTTGTGCATGTAATTTGTGTTAACTGCCACCAGACCTGCATAGCTTAATCAGAAACTTTGTGGGCTTATTTGTGCTTGATCTTAGCTTGTGACTAGTTGTTTTTTGTGTTTACTCAGACTCCCCACAACCCAATTGGTGTGGGGGTGCCTTGCTGTCCAAAGAAAACCAGTCCAAAGAGCTTTCCTAAGCTCATCAGTCAACAGACCAAAAATTAACACTAGCAGTGGGAACATCATTCCCCCTGCTTGTGCATTTGTTTCCCCTGCTAAGCTAACAGACAAAAACCAAACACATGTCACTATCTGTTTTCAAGAATTTTTGTCTTTAGTGGGTAAATATTAGAATTAGGGTTTGAAACCACTTTTGTTATTTTTATAATTTTATTTAGGATTTTTCTGTTTAATTAAAAATTTTATTACTGTTCATTTTCTATTTTTTCTATTTATTAGCCATTTTTAATTAACTTTTTATTTTCTGTTTTTGGCATTTAGTGCCAAAAATTCATATTTTTCTGTTTTAAAATTTTTCCTAGACTTAGAATAATATTTTAAGGTTTTTGGTTTAAAAATATTCTACTTTTCATCTTTTTATTTAGTTTTTAGAATTAATTTAAGTTAATTAGGGTTTTAAATTAAACTGTTTTTGTCTTTTAGTGGTAAATTTTATATTTTTCAATCTTTTTCATTTTTCCTCTGTTTATTAGAGTAATTTAGGATTTTTAAAAGTGTCCAATTATTTTTGGCATTATTTTATTATTTTTTATAATTATTTTAGTTTTAAAACAGTTTTTAGTGATTTAAAAATAGAAAAATAGTTTTTAAAAATTAGTAAAAATAGTTTTTAGTCTTTAGATAATATAAGTAAGTTATTTGTTCAATAAAATAATATTTTGGACATTTTGATTAATTATATTTAATTTTAGGGCTTTAATTAGCATTTAAAATTGAATATTTAATTAATAAAAGGTTTTAAAATATTTTTATTCTTATTTATATTATTTTAGACTTGTTTTAGCTTTTTATTAATTTTTAGGTTTAAAATTTTTTTAATTTTGTAGTTTTTGCGGTTTTACGTGAACGCTTTTTCGTCTTAGCTCCATCCGTCTTCGTAACCGTCTTTTCTTTCTTATTTCTCTTTTCTTTTCTTCTCATAACAATAAAATCATCATAAATTAATTCATTACACAACACACGTGTCTCCTTGGGAAACGAACTTGAACTTTTCTTAAGGGTCATTAGTGCTCGGTTTTCCTAAACCGACACTCGATACTTGCCACTTTTGTCATCCTTTTCCTAAAGGGTATACAAAAATACTAACATCATTTTGGCGCCGCTACCGGGGAGGCGTGTTGTGTTTTGATTGAACAATTGTTGTTTTTATACTAACCATAATTAGTATTTGTATTAGTAGCACTCTACTAATACGTATTATCGTTTTTCGGTTTTTGTGTGAATACTATTACTATATTGTATACGTAGAAAAATAAATTCACAAGTACTCCAAATACGTGAGAAATCACAACCTTGACTTGGGAGGTCATTACCCAATCATTGTATTCGAATCTCAAACCAAAGAAAAAGGCAAAAATAGATAAATACTTTCGTGAAGCTCGATTTTGAAAATACAAACTATAAGGTGGGTATAAGGCGGTTGTATTTCACGACCTAAAGGAAAAAGGCTCTTAAGTGCTTCGCGCCGCCTCGTTTCCTCCGCTTGCTTGTGCGTATTTGATTTTGAGAGTGAATCGAGGGTTTTGCCGCCCAAAGTATTATTACATATCATATATATTTTCTTGGTTTCTATTGATTAAACCCTCTTGAACGATTTGGTGTTCCACCATCGTTCTAAAGTCATCGAAGGCGTTCACTTCACGTGATCGTTTTCATACCTTGAGGCTTCTTTAATCGAGAGATTTGATTAAGGAGGAGATTTGTAGATTTTTGTCTACTTAATACATTCACCAATTTCCAAAAAAAGTTAATACCATCAAAAATCACAAAAAAATTGAAAAATACAAAACACCAAAAAGAATCTTCTTTGCTCGTCTCCTCGTGGTACGTGATGTTTATGCTAACTCGTAATCAAGCAAAACGTGCACGTAGACGAAAGAACAAAACTCCCACTCCAACTCATTCTAGTGAGGAGTCTCCTATTGACGAACCCATTGTACGAGAAGCACCAACCATGGCGAATCGAACTATGATGGAGTTACTTCAAGCACCCACCGAGGGTTATGGAGAAGCTATTGTGATTCCCGCTATCCTTGCGGAGATATTTGAGGTGAAAACGGGTTTGTTGTCGATGATCCAAAACAACAAATTCCGTGGTGATGAGAAGGACAATCCCCACAACCATATCCGCCAATTCAATCGTCTTACCGCCACGTGCAAATTTAAGGATGTCTCGAATGACTCGATTAAGATGATGCTTTTTCCGTATTCCTTAGCGGGGCCCGCTAAAATTTGGTTAGAGAAAGAGCCATCCAATTCTATATTGACGTGGAAGGATCTCGTTTCGAAATTTGTGAACCAATTTTTTCCGCCCTCTAAGACTACGCATTTGAAAAATGAGATTTCGAAATTTTCACAAGAATCAAATGAAAGTTTTTCAACGGCTTGGAATAGGTTTAAGGAGATGTTACATGAATGTCCTCATCACGGTTTTTCCGACTTGCACCAAATCGACACATTTTACAATGGACTTAATGATCATGAAAGAGATTATTTAAATGCCGCCGCGGGTGGTAATTTTTTGTGTAAAACGGTTGAAGAAGCTTTGGTCATAATTGAGAATAGGTCTAAGGTTTATAGCCCTCGTAACACACTGAGCGTTGCCAAATTGGGCTCGTCATCATCGTCTCGTAGCATTAATGCTTTACATGATGAGGCAAATGAAGAAAATCGGTTTTTTGATAGATTTGCTAGCCTTATGTCCCATTGGAAAGCTCAAGAAGCTTCGAATTCCGCTTCGGTTAAAGCGGTTTCTAAGAGTTGTTTGTCGTGTGGTGGAGCTCATGATCTTTCCGAGTGCATTACCGCGGATGGTAACACTTCGAGTGCTTATGTAGCCACGGGAACTTATAACCAAAACGGTCAAGGTTCCCGCCAAAATCAAGCTCCACCAAATCAAAATGCTAATAACTATCGAAACAACAACCAAGGTGGTAATTATCAAGGCAATCAAAGTAATTACAACAAGGGTAATTATCAAAGTGGAAATGGGCAAATTTCAAACCAAAACCAAAACCGTGATTTTCAAACTTCTACACAAGGTTTTCAAAATGATCACACCAAAAATCTTCAAGGAGAGTTTTTGAATTATGCTAAGGCTAATGATGCTAAGTTTGACAATATGCAACGTGAAATGGTTAGCTTAAGATCTGAGTTGAAAAACGAGCTTAAAAACGAACTTGCTAATGAACTTAAAACTCATGCTAATAAAATGGAAGGAAATGTCACACGTCTCCAACAAAATCAACAAAAAATGGAGCAAGGACAACATGAGATTAAGCAAGAGTTGTTAAAAGCGGATGCTAGGCAATCTAAATTTGAAGACCGAATGGCTAAAATGTTTGAAGCTATCATGTGTAAGCCCTCTTCTTCGGGTGGTCTTCCTAGTGATACCATCGTGAACCCGAAAGGAGAATTGAAGGTTATTACCACTCGTAGTTGTAAAACTTTCAAAGAACCCATTTCTCGTCCAAGTACTTCTATGGAGAAGGAAAAAGAGAAAGAACCCGAGGTGGTGGTCGAAAAGGAGCACATTACAAGCCCACGAAGTACCGCTCAAACCACACCTACGGTTGAACCCACACCAATCATGGAACCCGAGATTCCAAGGCCGATGCCTATGCCTATGCCCCAACCCACACCACCCTTACCTTACCCTTCAAGACGAGACAAGGAAAAGGCACAAGAACGAAATAATTATCAATTTGAACTTTTTATGAAAATTTTTCGTGACTTGCATTTTAATATAAGTTTTGCCGACACCTTAGTCATGATGCCTCGATTCGCCGCGAACTTCAAAAGTATGTTGAATAACAAAGAGAAATTGCAAAAATCGTCTAGTTGTTTATCGGTTTTTCTAAGCCGCATACCTCAAAAAGTCGGTGATCCCGACAACTTTTTAATCCCATTTGCTATACAAGACATGGAAGAATGCTACGCCTTGGCCGATCTTGGTGCTAGTATTAATTTGATGCCTCTTGAGATTTTTAAATCGCTCAATCTTCCCAATCTCACTCCTTCAAGAATGTCAATCGAGATGGCCGATCATTCTATGATTCTAGCTTGTGGAGTTGCCGAGGACGTTTTCGTGAAAGTTGGAAAGTTCTACTATCTCGTAGACTTTATTGTTGTTGACATTCCTATCGATCCTAAAGTTCCGCTAATTTTAGGTCGATCTTTTTTGGATACCTCGAGAGCACTTATCGATGTGCATGCAATAAAAATCACTCTTTGTTTCAATGAAGAAGAACTCGTCATTAATGCAACCCAAAACTCCACTCTTTCTCATGTGTATTCTATCACGTCTTTGTACAATGTCAATCCCATCAAAAACATTTGCAAAAAGATTTCAAATAGAGTTTTAGGAGTTGTTGATAAAAATGAAGTTCCGTCCCCTCCGCCGGTGGAGGTTAAGAGTGTTAAGCCTACGGTTCCAATTGTGAATGAATCTTCGGATGATGAATATGTTGATCCCGATGGGGAAGTTTTCTTTGTTGACAAACGTTTTGAAAACTTGCCACCACCTTTACCAAAACGCTTTTCAAATGTGAGAATTTTTAGTGTGACTAACATTGCTTTAGAAACACCAAATATTTTTGACATAATTAAATCGGGTTTTCACAAGGAGAGTGTAAAAGATGAAAAAGGAAAATATTTTGAATTGAATTTAAAAGATTTTTCTACAATTCTAACTCCGTCATCACCACGTGTATTGAGTACTACAAGCTCGTCTTCTCCTTTTGACAATGCTTTGTGTGGACTTAGTGTGGGGGGAAGCCCCTTATGTTCCCTCCCCTTTCTCCACCGAGGACGAGATATTTGATCCTGGAATTGCTTATATAGGGAAATCTCGGTCTTCCACCGATGCAATAAATGGAAAATCTTTTCATTTGATTGGTGCGAGTCTACCTCGAGTAGCTCAATGTTTTTATGACTTACCCATTGTCCCACCCTTCTATTTCTTCTCTCCTATTTTCTTGAAACTCTTTGAGTTTATGTTGGCACATGATGAAGTGGCGTTGATTTGTTTTTCCAATGAAAACGAGAACGCCATCTTCGATCCCGGTATTTTGCACCATCAAAGGACTTAGTCCTTAATACCGGTTGTTTTTTTGGGCCTTGTTTATCATGTAAGCCCCACCAAAAATTGACCATACCATGATTATCCCTAAATGATCACATTTATGGGGATTCGAGTCGAGCTTTTGACTCGGTTATCAAAAACAAGGTGCCTCGTGGGGGAGACCCATGCTTATCCATGTACATATTATTGCTTTCTAATTAGTTCAATGTGAGGGGATTTGTGCCCTTCCAACCTTTGTTCCGTGGTTGTTTGTGCATTGTGGTTTTTAGATCATGATCTTCACGATTGGAGCCTCTCGTTTTCGTTTTATGAGAGCACTCGATCGTTTGCTTTGGAGACATTTCTCAATATCCAAATGATATATCCATTATATGTTCTAACCTTAGGTTTTTAGCACACTTCATAAACGGCTTTAAATTTATTGGTTACACCCTTTCCATGCTAGATTAGGCATTCGACTACGTCTCTAGTATGGGGGTGTTTGCACCCCTAGACTCGAAACATTGAGGACAATGTTTAACTTTAGTATGGGGGAGGGTGAATAGATACTTGCCTTGCCAAACCTTCACGCTTTCCAAAGTTTATCTTTTTGTTTATCGTTTTTGTTGCAAAATAAGGCTAAAAATGGCCAAATTTTAAATTTTTTCTCATGTTTTATAAGTGTTTGAAGACACGAATGTAGGTTTTCCGATGGCGAGAATAAGAGTAATTTTTGACTCGACCGTGCGTGTTGAGCACTTAGCTTTGATTCCTTAACTACACATTAGGCTAAGTCTCTTAAATGAGGACGAGAAATGATAGAGTTAATTATAAGTTACTATGCTAAACGTAGAGTACTCGTATTCTTTCAAAAACTCATGTGTTCTCGTTGTTTGCTTATTCTCCCTTCGCTTGTAAATATTTTTTGCTTAATAAATATTGACTTAGCGGTTTAGTTAGGATTGTTGGGTTTCTAGTCTTTTCTAGTAGATTCCGTGTAATTAAATTAGGAAGACATTAAGGTATCGCCAGCGTCACGGTTTTGAAGTATTGGCACCCCAATAATCAAAAGCTTCACCCAATAATAAGATTTCAAGTGCTCACCTAAATCTAGCAAACAATTTGAAGCCCCACAAGGCCGAAAAATCTATGCAAAATTGAAAGTGGATCAAGCCTTAATCTTCGAAGCTTTAAAGATCCAAAATTCGCTTTAGCGTGAGGATATACGTCTTTGGCTAATAAAACCACCGATGAGGCGGATAATAAAAGGCAAGGCAAGACCGAAGTCATAATAAAAGCTTCATGGCGAAGTTGAATAAAAGATGGAGGTAAACCAAAGATAATAAGGCCCTTCCGTTAGGGGGCGTATAAAAGTCTTAGTAATAAGTCTCATGTTCAAAACCGTTATAAAACCGTGTTTATCGATTCTTCTTGTCAACTTAATTTTTTGACATCGTTGTCTATTATGAGGGGTTATTGATTTGATGGTCTTAGTTACACCGTTAGGACTCTATTTTTAGACCTAAATCTCTATTATCGCATAAGTCAAACAATGTATCCTCGTGAAACATTCAAGACATCATAAAATATAAGGGATACAACTTAGGAATAATGGGAGGATAAGTACATGATTAAGGCATATGAGTAGTGTTAGCATTACTAACTTATAATGACAATGATCTCGTTGCACGCTTGGCATGGAATTGGAGTGAAAATCGAGGACGATGAAATTATTTCTAACGAAGCATTCACGTGTTCTTATTCTATGAACCTAAACGTCCCATTTTGCGATGAAAATCATACATTATGTCTAAAACGCAAATAGTAGTAATAGTAGTAGTGTAGCTAGTTTATCATTTCAATAAAGTGAATAAAAATGAATTTTGGAGGTG